>JAZHEH010001386.1:10035574-11377593 GCA_036589455.1 Ateles fusciceps
CTCCCACCCCCGTCACTCACAGGCTCATATGGTTCATCTCTGGCCTCTGGCCCCCACTCACCTGGTCCATCTCACACTCCCGCCTGCAGGTGCTCTGTGCGTCCACCCAGAGGTTGGGATTCATGTCGTTGGGGCAGATGCCGGCGTGGGAGTAGCGGATGGGTGGCAGCGCCACGCCTCGCGAGGGCACCCCGAGCAGCAGCGGCAGCAGCAACAGCGCTGCCACCTGCTCCCAGCGAGACCAGAACCGGCGACACCTTAGGGCCCACATGGCGTGGTCTGCGGTGGCTAGGGACCAACCCTGCGATAATGCCAGGGGCTGGGGCCCCCCGTGCCTTCTTCTCGGGGGCTGCAGACACCTGCCCTCCCCACCCCAGCAGGCTTCCTGCTCAGGCTGCTGCTCAGGCTGCTGCCGTGGCTGCCTCCACCAAGTTAGCGCAGCCTGCCGGGCTGTGTGGCTTCAGATAAAAGAAAGGTCTTTGGAAGGAAGCTCCCTCTCCTGAGTGTGCAGGGAGAGGAGCCGCAGCAGGGGCCCGAGCCTGGATTTATATCCTGGGCGCGCCACCCGAGTGGGAGCGAGCTAACCTGATGCCTGTCACAAGCAGGCTGCTGGCGCCTCTGTCCCGTGGCTGATCACAGACTTATTGCAGAAGGGGAAAAAAAAGCTGGAAGCAGTTTAGGCAGCGTATCTGGCACGGTGGGGACACCTGCTTGTTTTTGACTCCAGGAGGCCTTTAACCCCTTCAAGGGCCAGAAATGGCATGTGCATTGCGGGGAGCTGGCTCCAGGACACGCAAGCTCACTCTAAAGGAGGGCTTGTTTCTTTTTCCCCACCTCCTTGGAGCCAGGCCCCCTCCTCCCCTTTGGCCACCTCTAAAGAACACACAATCACTTGTTACGAGGAGGGACCTGCAGCCGCCGGGTTAGCATCGCCCTGCTCGATAGTACATTTGAGAGCAAATGACGTGGAAAAACAACAAGTTCACGGCCGTTCCAGGGAGGGCCTGCGCCGCGCTGTGCCCTGTAAGCCGACTCCCACCCCAGCCTGGCCCTTTGTAGCGGGTGTGCACATGGCTGTATCTCTGTGTCCCGGGCCGTTTGTGTCTTAAGTTCCAACTTCAGTGAATTTTCCCCAAATCATTCCAGAGACACATACCAGATATGCTCCGGCTCCCCCCGGCGGCTGGGATGGATCACATTCCTCCCTCCTCCATTGACACACCAAGAAAACCTCCGCGGTCAGTGTCTCTGGATTGTGCCAGAGTCCAGCCGCCCTCGCTGATGACCATGGTGGCTGCTCTCCGGTGAGCTCCTTGTGAGCGCCAGCCTGGTCTGGCCTCCCCCACTTCCCCAAGGAGGTCTGTGGTCGAAGAGGGCCAGCGACTTGCCCAGGCTCACACGAAGTGAGCAATGCTGCCAGAAACACTGGGCTGCTCACACATGCAGGTTCTCTGAACGCATCATCTCATTTAATCCTCACAACACACTGCAGCTCCATGGATTTCAGATCTGAGGAAAGGAGGCACCGAGAGGCTAAGCGAGCTGCCCATGTCACACAGCTACCCCGCCCCGTACAGGAAACAGGGACACCAGCTTACTGGGTGTGGGCGGGGGCCTTTTAAAACCACCCCTCCCCCATCCATCTGTCAGAACTGCTGTCAAGGCACAGCCCAAACTCTGGTTTTTACAGACTGGACAAGAAATTTTTGAAACATCAGGGGCTATATCTGTGGAGGGGCCGGGAAGACAGCCAGAAGCTTCCAGGGGCTGGGGGCGATTTCTCCTCCGTTTGGCAGCAAATGGATTGTATCTAAAATGCCACCGAGCAGCCTGCAGTCTGAGTGTTTTTAGGTCGGTCACTCGATCCTGGGGAGTAGGGGGCGGAGGCACATAGAGCCCCGAAGAGAGGTGCCTTTCCAAGGCCAATCTGCCAGGGCCTTGAGGAGCTGCTGTGTTCTGCGGACAGTAGGTGGGGTGGCCCCACACGTATCAGAGGCAGAAGGGATCCCGAAGGCAATCTCGCTTTACAAATAAGAAAACTGAGGCCTGAGCCCCAGCCACTCCTTCCCCCACGCCCACTCTCCCCTTCAGGAACACAGCTCGCCATCTCACGGGACTGTAAAACAGCCACAGGGCCCTCGCTTCCACGCCCAGACCCTTCCTCCTCCCAGCGGGTGGGTGCTGCCTCCTCCCCACCCAAGCTGGTTCCTTCGCATTGGGCGGGCCATTCTGCAGGATCTGTCTTTTCTGCTTATGTCAAATCTCTAATGAAGGGTGTCAGATCCTAATCCTCTAAATTATTGGAATAAACTTCCCTTCCAGGCCAGTCCCTGTAATGAAGCCAGACAGCGGGCGACGCCGGCTGCTTGAATTCCCTGTAATTTCATCAGCCCGTGTTCCAGCTGCTCCACGCGGGGGCCTCCACAGAGCCCTGGTTTGTGCAGCCTCCTTCGATATCACAAAGGGAAATGGACACTGACACATTTCCAAGCAGGACTTAGAAAAACTGTCACAGCCCCATTAGGCCAGGACAAGTATCCAAGGAGAAGAGGTCGATTTCTGGGCAGTCCTAAGAGACCATTAGAGGGCGTGGGAGAGAGAAGGGGGGTGGGAGGAGGGGAGGCGCCCAGCAGAGGTGGTGGGGGCAGGGATCTGAAGAGATCGGGAAAGGGACACGTGGCAGGGCAGGAGAAGCTTGGTCATCCCACCCCCACTCCTGGAGCTGATAGAGAAAGCCCCTCACCCAGCCTGGTCCTGTCTTGAGCCATGGACCTCTCCTTCCTGGGCCCCATTCCTGGACATTGTGTTCTGAGAACTCTCAAAGCAGCATCAGGGAAGAGAAGGGCCAAGAGCACTCTGGCTCCCCCTCCAGCCCTTCCAAGTCTCCCACCAAAGCACAGCTCAGAATAATAAATAACAGCTGATGGGCCCGGAGCCCACACAGCCCACACATGCGTTTCCACCTGTGCATCGCTGCTGACCCCCACAGCAGCCCCAGGAGGGGAGCTCCCTTGTGTGAGAGAGGAAACCAAGTCACAGAGAGGTTAGGCTGGGCCCTCCTCCCGCCCACCCCAGGCCTGTGGCCTCCACACACCCCGTGCAAGCTTCCAGCCCCTGCAGAAAGCCGCCCCCAGCCCACACCAGCCGCCCCACCCCGCTGGCTTGCTTATAAGCTGTTCTGGGAGTGCTTTGAAATCTCCTCCTTACGGGCCCCTCCCTCTCAGAGACCCTTGGAACTGGCTCTGGATCTGCCTCCTTCTCTCTCTCCCTTCGGTGTGTCTGTCTGTCTGACTGTGTCCCTCACACTCTTCCTTGTGGGCACACTCCCACTCCCCCCACCCCCGGCCTCCTCCACTCAGGCCACTCAGGCCACTGGGAGCAGAGCCTGGGCTGGGTCTCCTGAGCAGAGGCCTGGACTCCGGCGTGGCCTGACTTTTCCCCTTTCCCCAAGGACTCCAGGCACAGCTCTCCTGCCACTCAGGGTGAGAGGTGAGAGAGGGCTGGGCCTACTCTCATGTAGGAAGGGCCCCTCCACTCCTGCCATTGTCACAGGGTGGAGAACCACATACTCTTCACACCCCCAGGGTGGCTGCCAATCTGCTTTAGGAGCCTTAGGAGGAGGACACCAGGTCACTCTGGGTGACCCTTGACCTCAGGTTCACCCTGATGTCTAGCTGCTAGGGTCTTGACAGGACAGCACAGCTGACGCCATTTCCCAAGTTAGCCAGCCGCCAGCAGCCACGATGGGGAGGCACAGAGATGTCACAGGAGTATCTTGGGCGCCACGTGGCTTATGCACACCCCAACCTCCTACCTCACACTGCACCTGCTCCCTCTATTTCTTTCCACAAAGGTGTTTTAGAGCACCTACTGTGTGCTAAGTTCTGGGCACATAAAAACCAACAACCGGCCAGGCACAGTGGCTCATGCCTGTAATCCCAGCGCTTTAGGAGGCTGAGGCAGGCAGATCACTTGAGGTCAGGAGTTCAAGACCAGCCTGACCAACATGGAGAAACCCCATCTCTACCAATAATACAAAACTAGCTGGGCGTGGTGGTGCATGACTGTAATCCCAGCTACTTGGGAGGCTGAGGCATGAGAATCACCTAAAACCTGGGAGGTGGAGGTTGCAGTGAGCCAAGATCGCACCACTGCACTCCAGCCTGGGCAACAAGAGCCAAACTCCGTCTCAAGAAAAAAAAATAGCCGGGCGTGGTGGCGTACATATGTAGCCCCAGCTATGTGAGAGACTGAGGCAGGAGAATCGCTTGAACCCAGGAGGCAGAGGTTGCAGTGAGCCGAGATCCCGAAACTGTACTCCAGCCTAGGCGGCAGAGACTCCATTTCAAAAAAAAAAAGAAACCAACAACCATCTTTGTCCACAGGGAGGGTCCCATCTAGTCTAGAAAGCCAGCACGCAGAAACAAGAATGGTGAATGCTGGTGGGGGGTCCTCCCAGCGCTGGGGAGCAGAGGAGGGGGAGAGGCCTGGGGCTGGCTCTTGCATGACCATGACATTGGGTGGGGCCCAAGCCTGAACAGAATCTCAGGCGAGGAGGTGTGTCCTACACCTCTCCTTGGAAAGGCCTGGCCCACAGCAAAATCTCCTTGGCCAAGGCCCTCCCTCCAAGGGCCCAGGCCTCTGGAAAGGGGAGGTGACAGGAACGTCAGCAGGTTTAGGAGATGGGGTGGGGGTGGGGAGGTGCAGGTCTTGCAGGCGCTGCATGGGGTAGCCCCAGCAAAGTCACACCAACGGCTCATTGTGGTCTACCCTGCTTGGGCCCCAGACCTGAGCCAGCCACACTTTCTCCCAAATGGATAGGGGGAAACCAGCCCTGCAGAACCCCTCCTGCCGTGATCTAGGTCATTTAAACATGTTTGGGGAGGAGGGGCAGGAATTGGGGTGCTGAGAAAGAAGGACGTCCTCGCCAGGGTGCTCGACGGCAGCCCAGGCTGCCTCCACTAAAGGCAGTGATTAGTCAGACCCAAGCCAGAGAATTCAATAAAGCCAGCGGCTCATTACCCAGCTGGGGACCCCCTGCCCGCGTGGCCTCGGGCCTGGGTTACATTACAGGACTGCGTGAACTCTCCCTCTGAGTGAGGCTGCACCGGGCCTTGGAATAATTATGGGGCCTCAGCAGATGGTGGAGACGGATAGAGGAGGCCTTCAGCTGTGAGACACGTGACCCATCGGCATCTGTGTGGAACAGGACATGGGAGGGTCCTCGCTGAGCGGAGAGGTGAGGCAGGGGCAGTCCTCAATCGAGATCTGAGGATGACGGGGTTGGCAGGGGTGGGACATGGCCCAGTGTCTTGGGCCATCTGGACCTCCTTGGAGACCCTTACCTGGGCCAGGGGTTGGTCTACAGGTGCAATGAGCCGCTGGAAGCTGAAGTCCCAGAGTCTGTGTGTCAGGAACCCAGAAGAGGAGGCACTTTTGCGACAGCACAGCATAATTCTGGGCTCCTTTGGGCATTCAAGTGTCTTCCTGGAGGATTTGGAGCCTGTGTCAGGCTCCTCACCCACTCGGGAAGCTCCATGGTGCTTGGCTTGAGCACTGTGCAAGGAGTCAGGGGCCCTGGGTTCTCCTCCCGGTTTGCCACCATCTCACTGTGGGACCACCTCTATTTCCCCATCTGAGGCCCCTTCCAGCTGCCTCCTCTGTGATCCCGTGTCCTGACTCCTCCAGCTTTGCCTTGATGGAATCAGCTTCAAAACGCCCTGTGCCGCTCTCAGCCAAGACAAACACGGGAGTGCAGAAGCCAGAAGGCAGTGGGGCTTCGGGGTTGGGGCCGGCTCCACCACCCTGCTCTGCTGGGACACAGCAAGGGTGGGTTTCCACTCTTCCCAGGCCTGTAGGAACACCACCAACAGAGGCATCGGCCTCCCGCTCAGGTCTCCCCCCTACCCTAAGAGCTTCCCCAGCTACTCTCCTCTCCACATTCTGGAACTCCTGCCTGCCTCCTTTCTCCCTTTGAATGAGAGGGAAATGAGAGAGTCGGGGACTCTTGGGCCTCTCTGTTTCCCTGCCTGCAACTGAGCAAAGGGGGACAAGATCGCTAAAGCCAAATGCACCCTTCACATTCATTCCAACAATACAAAATGTCCAGTGAAGGCCAGGCATGGTGGCTCACACCTATAATCCCAGCACTTTGGGAGGCTGAGATGGGCAGGTCACCAGAGGTCGGGAGTTTGAGACCAGCCTGGCCAATATGGTGAAACCTCGTCACTGCTAAAAATACAAAAATCAGCTGGACATGGTGGCGCACCCCGATAATCCCAGCTACTTGGGAGGCTGAGGCAGGAGAATCTCTTGAATTTGGGAGGAGTTGGTTGTGGTGAGTCGAGATGGCACCACTGCACTCCACTGTAGGTAACAGAGCAAGACCTTGCCTCGAAAATAAAAATAAAAACAAAATGTCCAATGGCTGCGTGGAGGTGGCCTGGAGTAGGGACGAGAAATAGATTTCTTCTTGATTGATCATGATTCTAAGACTTGTGGCTTAAAGATGGCTTCCCCAGGCCGGGCGTGGAGGCTCACGCCTGTAATCCCAGCACTTTGGGAAGCCAAGGCGGGCAAATCACGAGGTCAGGAGTTCGAGACCAGCCTGGCCAACATGGTGAAACCCTGTCTCTACTAAAGATGCAAAAAATTAGCTGGGCATGGTGGCGTGTGCCTGTAGTTCCCACTACTCGGGAGGCTGAGGCAGGAGAATCGCTTGAACCCAGGAGGCAGAGGCTACAGTAGGCCGAGATGGAGCTATTGCACTTCAACCTGGGTGACAGGGCAAGATTCCATCTCAAAAAAAGATGGCTTCCCCATGCCTTCAAGAGGAGGCCGAAGCATTTTTCTGGACCACCGTGACCTTCTGCCTCAGTTTACTTCTCCAGTCTTATCATTTGTCCCTCTCACTCTCAAACTCTGAAGGCTGCAACATTGCTCTTTCAGACCTTTAAAAACTCCACACAGGTCAGGCGCTGTGGCTCACACCTGTAATCCCAGCACTTTGGGAGGCCAGGGCGGGCAGATCATGAAGTCAGGAGTTCACGACCAGCCTGGCCTACATAGTGAAACCCCATCTCTACCAAAAAAAAAAAAAAAATATATATATATATATATGTATAAGAGCTATGTGAGAAAAACTATAAAACTGATCAAAGAAACCAAAGGAAATCTAAATATAGAAAAATATGTTCTAGCTGGGTGCGGTGGCTCCTACCTATAATCCCAGCACTTTGGGAGGACAGGCAGGTAGATCTCCTGAGGTTAGGAGTTCAAGACCAGCCTGGCCAACATGGCAAAACCCTGTCTCTATTAAAAATCCAAAAATTTACCAGGTGTGGTGGCTCATGCCTGTAATTCCAGCTACGTGGGAGGCTGAGGCATGAGGATCACTTGAACCTAGGAGGCAGAGGTTGCAATGAGCCAAGATCCAAAAAAAAAGACATGTTCCATGTTTATAGATTAGATTAGATTCAAAATTGTCAAGATATAAGTTCTTCTCAACTAGATCTGTAGATTCACTGCAATCCTGATCAAAATCCCAGGAAACTATTTTATGACATCAACAAAATGCTTCTAAAATTTATAAGGAAAGGCAAAAAACCAGAACAGCTAACACAATCCTGAAGAAGGAAAATAAAGTTGGAGGACTGACATTACCTAGCTTCAAGACTTACTATATATTAAGCTGCAGAAATCAAGACAACGTGGTATTGGTTAAAGAATAGACATGTAGATCAATGAGACAGAACAGAGAGGCCAGAAATAGACTCATACAAATACAGTCATCAGATCTTTGACAAAGAAGCAAAAGCAATTCCATGGAGAAAGAACAGTCTTCAACAGACAGTGTTGGGCTGAGTGATAATCCATAGGCAAAAAAAATCTGAGACATAATAGACCTTACCTCTTTCACAAAAATTAACTAAAAATGGATCAAGAGCTAATTGTAAAACACAAAACTATAACATTTCTGGAAGATAACACAAAAGAAAATCTAGGTGATCTTCATTTTGGCAATGACTATTTATTTCTTTATTTTGAGATAGAGTCTCACTCTGTCGCCCAGGCTGGAGGGCAGTGGTGCGACCTCAGCTCACTGCAACTTCTGCCTCCTGGGTTCAAGCGATTCTCCTGCCTCAGCCTCCCGAGTAACTGGGACTACAGATGCCCACCACCATGCCCAGCTAATTTTTGTATTTTTAGTGGAGACGGGGTTTTGTCATGTTGGCCAGGCTGGTGTCAAATTCCTGGCCTCAAGTGATCCACCCACCTCAGCCTTTCAAAGTGCTGGGATTAGTAGGTGTGAGCCACTGTGCCCGGCGGCAATGTGTTTTTAGATACAATACCCAAAATGTGATCCATGACAGAAAAAATTGATGTTACTTTTGCCCTGCAAAAGATATGATTAAAAGAACAAAAGCCTAGGCAACATGGCCAAACCCCGTCTCTACAAAAAACACAAACATTAACCTGTCGTGGTGGCACGTTCCTATAGTCCCAGCTACTTGGGAGGCTAAGGTGGGAGGATTGCTTGAGCCTGGGAAGTTGAGGCTGCAGTGAGCTGTTACTGTGCCACTGTACTCCAGCCTGGATAGAGTGAGACCCCATCTCAAAAAAGAAAAGAAAAAAAGAAAGACGAGCCACAAATTGGGAGAAAGTGTGTGGGAAACATATATCTGATAAAGAACTTGTACCCAGAATATAGAAGAATTCTCAAAACTCAATAATAAGAAAATAAGCAACCCAGTGAAAAATGGGCAGAATATTTAAACAGATACTTCACCAAAGAAGATATATGAATGGTAAATAATTACAATAAAAGATGCTCAACATTGGCTGGGCGCGATGGCTCATAACTGTAATTCCGGGGCTGTTTCAGCAGCTCAGCAACACTAGGGCTTCAGGTCAGCCTTCCTGTGATTCTCTTGACCCTCTCCTCATGGTCACAAGAGGACTACCATCACCGGAATTCCTCACATGAAACATTCAAAGGCAGGAAGAGAATATGTGGCAGAGGTCATTTGTGCACATCAACCATCCCATGTGCTCCCTCCATTTCCCAGACTTCCTTGCGGTTAGGTTGAAGCCATGTCACTAGTTCTGGACCATAAACTGTGAATGGAAGCAATGTTGGTGGGTGGAAGCCCTTAGTAGGAGTTCAAGGTCCTCATGAGCTGCCTGATTCAAGCTCCCATACTGGTGTTTGCCAAACCCTCCAAACATTTACTCTCCATATGTAGAGCAGTTTTAAGGGTTATGGGATGTATGAGATGAAGATGATGATAAGGGAAAGCCGTTGCTTTGCCCAGGAATCTGTCAGACCACAAGGCATGCACTCAAGTTAGAATTTCTAGCCCTAAAATAAGCAATTATGGATAAGCCCTGGGAATGATCCTATGGGAAGCTTTTCCAAATGCAGCCTGAGGCTCTCATCTCTGGTTCAACAATAACAAATTAGGCGTCGTGGTGGATTAAAGATGGCCACAAATTCCTTGCCCCTCCTTCAATAGGGAGATGGGCTTCCCTTCAACCTGGCTGGTTCTATTGACTTTTGCCAACACAATGCGACCGAAGTATAACTTCCAAATCAAACTTTAAAAATCACAACTTCCACATTTGCCCCTCTTGGAAGCCTCCCTCTTAGAAACCAGCAGTGTGTGAGAAGTCCAGCTACCCTAAAACTAGCTGGAAGTTCCAGCTAGCCACTTAGAAATACTTGGTGGATCCATGGAGGTGTACCAAGATACCAGACATGTGAATGCATTTTCTTGGATCTCCAGCCCAGCCCAGCTACCAGCTAATTATTCCTATTATGTAGTTGAATGAATGATCCCTTACATTTTTGCCATTAAAAGTAATGGCGGCCGGGCGCAGTGGCTCACGCCTGTAATCCCAGCACTTGGGGAGGCCAAGGTGGGTGGATTGCAAGGTCAGGAGTTCAAGACCATCCTGGCCAACATGGTGAAACCCCATCTCTACTAAAAATACAAAAATTAGCCAGGCGTGGTGGCACATGCCTGTAATCCCAGCTACTGGGGAGGCTGAGGCAAGAGAATCACTTAAACCAAGATGGCAAAGGTTGCAGTGAGCTGAGATTGCACCATTGCACTCCAGCCTGGGCAACAGAGTGAAACTCTGTCTTAAAAAAAAAAAAAAAAAATCGCCTTTGCTTATGTTCGGGGTATTAAAAAAAAAACAAGGAATGGCAAAACCACAATTACTTTTGCACCAACTTCACGACATCACGTAGAGCAGAAGAACAGCCCATCTGAACTCTGCCAAACTCCTGATCCACAGGATCACGAGCAAATAAAATGTTTTATACACTAACTTTTGGGATAGTTTGTTACAGAGCAGTATACAGGCTGGATGCTGTGGTTCACGCCTGTAATCCCAACACTTTGGGAGGTCAAGGCAGTAGGCTCACTTGAGCCCAGAGTTTGAGACCATCCTGGGCAACATAGTGAAACACTTGTCCCCCGCAAAAAACAATTCTTTCAAATTTATTTAAAAACAGAAAATAAAACGTAGAGCAATATACAAATGGAAGAGACATGAAGGAACTGTGGTGGAAGGCAGTTTTAGCTGCTCAGCTTCAGTGCTCATGACGAGTCAGGGGCAGAGACAAGAATGCTGCCAGAATTCTCTTAGGATATGACATAGAACACCTGGGGCTCTTCTCAAAACCTGTGCCCTTAGTGATGCTCCTGGCAGGGGTCTGGAGTGTGGGCTTAGAGGAAAGCACCATCAATAGACTCTAAGCCAACAGATCATGATTATGATCAGATCATGAAGTTGGCTGGAGTAGACATGAAATATGTGGCCAGCTCGGATTCTAGGGGAACAGCATTAGCGGGTAAAAGCCCTATTTCCCATTAAAAGCAGAGGTCAGGTAAGGGCTTCTCAAGGAAGTGATGTCGACACTGAGACCTGAAGGATAAATCATAGTTAGCTGGACGAAGAGGGGACAGTACATGCAAAGGCTGTGAGATGGGAGGTGGCACAGAGCATTGAAGACCTGGAAGACGGCGGGGTGGCTGGAGAGGAGAGAGACCACGCAAGTCCAAGGGGATCAGAGGGTAGAATCTCTCACTCATGCCTACACCACCACCAGGAAGGAGGCTTTGATTTTACCTTCTGTTTCAGAAAGGCTTGCTTTGCATGTTGAACTCTGTTTTGGGAAGATCTTGGGAGGGGGAGATTTGAGGGAAAAAACAACAAAACAGAGTGTAGCTAAGTGAAGAGATAATAGATATTAGCCACTGCTCTAGCTTGCAGCAAGCAGACTGAAGGCTCATGGGAAAGGTTCCCTTGTGCCCCTCACAGGGCGTGCGATGGGGTAGTGTCCTGCTCCTTCAGTGCCGCGCTGCTCAAACCTCTAGGGGAGCGTGCAGATGGGCAGTGTCGAGGGGTGATTGTTTACAGTGGAAACCCCAGTGGGCGTGTGTTACAGGGCGCTCTTTTAGTTTTGCGATCTACAGACAGCTTGTATTTGTCAGCTCAGTTAGACCCTCTACCTTGTCATTAGGACAGACGGTTTTCTGTATCCTGGGGTTTCTTGCCTCGGTGTACCAGAAGAATGAGATCACACGTGGGCTTCGAGGATGCATGCAAGCTTTTATTGAGCGGAAGTAGCTCTCAGCAGATGGGGGAGCCAGAAGGGAGATGGTTTTCCCCCTGGAGTTAGGCTGCTTGGTGGCCCAGGCTCTCCCCCAACTGCCCCAGTCAAACTCTGCATCCTTCTGCGGTCAGTGGCCTGCTGGCATGCCGGTGCCCGTGCATCCCTCTTGACATTTGGCCACCTGTGTGTTCCTCCGCCAATGGTGCTCCTCTCCACGTCCAGTGCTTCTGTCTCTGCACTGCTAGGGTCTCGGGTTTTTATAGGCACAGGATGGGGGTGTGGTAGGCCAGGGTAGTCTTGGAAAATGCAACATTTGGGCACGAAGGCAGGAGTGCCTGTCCTGCCCTAAGTCGGTGAGGGTGAAGCCCTAGCCAGGGACCACAGACTTCCTCTACCCAGCTCTTCCCTTCCCCGCTTCCCTATCATTTAAAGGGATCACGCTCTTCCCTTCCCAGCACTTCCGTATCAAAAGCAGAAGAACCCGTGACTGTCAGCACTTGGGCTAAGTGAGCATGAAATAGCTGAGTGGTAGGAAGCTACTGCGCGTTGCATGGTGGAATGGTTGGGGGCACTGCTGGGTACAGGAGATGGGCAGAAAATGGGCCAGGCCCATTCGTCAGGAGGCACCAAGAGGACTTTCTGCCAATGAGGAGCCCAGGTGAAGGTGCTTCTCTCCCTAAGTGCAGCAGGCGGGTGCCATGGTAGAGGGCAGGAGAGGTGCTTCCCAAAGTCTGGAGAGGCTCTGTTCCTAACTCTATGTCAGCAGAAAGGAAGCAGGAGAGAACTGGAGGATAGAGAGGGCCCAGGCATGGGAGCCGGCCCCTCCGTGCCTACAGGTTTCAATCCATGAGCAGTGACCCTGAATCTGCCAACCTGCCCTCTGTGGCCTCAGGTACATGAGGATCAGAAAGGCAAAGACCCCACCACTGAGGGAGGAGGGTGTCAGGGTGCTGGAGTGAGGGTTCAATGCCTGAGTCCTATGACTAATCCCCTTCCCTCTGGGCTTTCTCAGGGAGGGAGTCATCTTGGTGCCTGAGCCCTGCCCCCAGTGCAGAGACCCTCAGTATGGTAGACTCTGATGAACCATGGAGCTTAGGCTGGACTTTAGCCTTCCAGCTTCCTTCCCCCAGGGTCCAGCCACAGGTAGAGAAGATGGGCCAGAAGGAGAGGGTGGCCAGCCCCTACGCTCCCCCAGCTAACTCATCACGGGGACAGTGGCTCCAGGTCTGGCTGCAATGAGGGAGAGGACATGAAAGAAAGAGAGGATGTGGAGAGAGGTCTCTATCAAGGCCACGTGCCTCTGAAGATCCAGTCACCCCATCCATGAGGAAACTCTGGGTGGTGAATCTTCTTGGCCCCCACCAAATAAAATGAGTCACCCTGCCCCCACCACACCCTCTCCATCCTCCACCCTGTTACAACTGAGGAGATGTCCCTCCTTTTTTTTTTCTTTTTTTTTTTTGAGATGGAGTCTTGCTCTCAAGACTGGTTGGAGTGCAGTGGTGCGACCTGGGCTCACGGCAACCTCCACCTCCAGTGTTCAAATGATTCTCCTGCCTCAGCCTCCTGAGTAACTGGGATTACAGGCACCTGCCACCATGCCCAGCTAATTTTTTTTTTTGTATTTTTAGTAGAGATGGGTTTTCACCATGTTGGCCAGGCTGGTCTTGAACTCCAGACCTCAAGTGATCTGTCTGCCTTGGCCTCCCAAAGTGCTGGGATTACAGGCGTGAGCCACCGCGCCCGGCCAGTGTCCCTCGTATTTAAGGCCAACACTGCCCACAATGTGTTGGATCCCAACGCTTCCCTTTCCTTCCACCTCCTTAGGAACTTTATACCATCAATTTCGCCTTCTCTCTCCCCAAACCTGCCACCTTCCCTCATTTCCATGAGCATTTAGACACATTCATGTCTCTCCCATCCTCAGCAGATCATGACATCATTCCCTCTACCCCACACTCCCCCTCCATGAACAGCCCTGCCTCTTTCTACCTTCCAAGTCAGTCTGCATCCTGGCTCCATTTTCTCACCTCCCAAGTTCCGACTCGTTCTCTGCGATCCAGCTTCCCACACGTCACTTTGCTGACAAGCCTGCTGCTAAAGTCACCTGCTGCTAGTGACTACCATGGCCCTAAATGACACAGCCAGTCCTCGTTTTCTTGCCTCTCTGCAGCTTGTGACCTGCGGACCACATCGTCCTTTCTGGCCACTCCCCCTCTGTGTCTGCTTTGTGACCTTCTTCTCCTGGCTTTCTACCCACTTCCCGGTACCTGCTTCTTCATCTCCTTTACCAAAGCTTCCCCTTCCACCCAGACATTGCACCCCAGCCCCAGACAGTTAATATATTCATTGCCAGAGTGGTTCCCAGGTGTAGCATTAAACAAACTCCCACGCAGCTGGGGATGGTGGCTCATGCCTGTAATCCCAGCACTTTGGGAGGCAGAAGTGGGTGGATCATTTCAGGTCAGGAGTTCGAGAACAGCCTGTCAACATGCTGAAACCCCATCTCCACTAAAAATACAAAAATTAGCCAGGTGTGGTGGAGCACACCTGTAATCTCAGCTACTCGGGAGGCTGAGGCAGGAGAATCGCTTGAACCCAGGAGGCAGAGGTTGCAGTGAGCCGAGATTGCACCACTGCACTCCAGCCTGAGCGACAGAGTGAGACTCTGTCTCAAAAAAAAAAAAAAAGCTCCCAAGCCGGGCGCGGTGGCTCACGCCTGTAATCCTAGCACTTTGGGAGGCCGAGGTGGGTGGATCACCTGAGGTCAAGAGTTCAAGACCAGCCTGGCCATCATGGTGAAACCCCATCTTTAAAAAAAAAAAAAAAAAAGCTCCCAGGTGATTCTTACATGCAGCCAGGGTTTCCCGCCACTGCCTTCAAAGTTGTATCTGCAGATCCTGGGACACTCAAAGACAACTTTGCTCCCCTAAAGGCATCCACCCAGATCCAGTGATTCCTTCTCAGTTTGCTTATGAGCCACTCTGGAGACTGACACAGAGGGCATGCAGTGCCTCCCGGTGTCTGTATATAATCTGAATGCACATTTCCATAGTGGACTAATTAGGGACGTAGTTCTCTTTAAGACCTTAGTAGTATATTTAGAAACAAACTATATTTTTATCTCTTAAATCGTGAATTTTAGGCCAAGCGCAGCGGCTCACACCTGTAATCCCAGGACTTTAGGAGGCCGAGGTGGGTGGATCACGAGGTCAGCAGATTGAGACCATCCTGGCTAACACGGTGAAACTCCATCTTTAGTAAAAATACAAAAAATTAGCCGGGCATGGTGGTGGGTTCCTGTAGTCCCAGCTACTCGGAAGGCTGAGGCAGGAGAATTGCTTGAACCAGGGAAGCAGAGGTTGCAGTGAGCTGAGATTGCACCACTGCACTCCGGCCTGGGCAACTGAGGAAGATTCCATCTTAAAAAAAAAAAATCATGAATTTTAAAGAAAATCTAGAATGCTAAAATGCCTATCCCCATATTATAATGCTTTGGTTCAGTTCTCTGCTTCCCTCTGCCCACCACCAGAATTGTTACTGCTCTCTGCTTTCTGACTTCCTGACCTGGGGGAATTTTCCTGCTTATTCTGCTAGTTTCCACTCAGAAATTACCTCTTCCTGGTGATTCCCCAAATTTGTGCCAGGTAAGCCAGGCATCCACTTCTGTGATCCCACCCTGAGCTGAGCATAGCGTTTTGGTTTTCCTAGCACTTATCACGTTGGAATGTATTGACAGGCCTCCCCAGCCAGACATCAAGGCAGGAACCGTGTCTTATTCACCACGGCATGTCTGGCACCTGGCACAGGGAGTTCCATAAAGTTCTATTGAACACATGAATGATTGAAGATTTTGCAGGTGTAGCCACAGAATAAGCCATTGCTCTGTGGTTGGTTCACATGAATGGACTGATAAAAAGGAGAGGTGAGATGCCCAGCAAGACGCTGCAGCGTAGAAGACAGACACATGGTGTCTGCAGAGCGTGAACTTGAAGGAGGGCTGTGTGGAGTCCCAAGCCTGGGCATGCGAATCACCTGGGGGACTCAGGGATCCTGTCCTGGTCCCACTGGGATCATGACAAGGAATTTGTCTTTCCACATGTTCCCTGGGTGGTTATGAGACGGCCAGTCCAGCACTGGCTGCATCCCAAAATGGGGAGTTGTCCAGACTCCCCAAGGGCAAGTAATCCTCATTCAAATATGTGCAAAGTAAACTGAGGAAGAAGACACTGGAGCAAGATGGAAATTCACAAGCAGTCCAGGTAGGAGAAAATAAACAAGCAGTGGGTTAGGAGAAAGGCCCCTGGAACCCGGCTTGGCCCAGTGCCCCCCTGCTGGGGGGAGCCCCGCATGGGCTCAAACCCGTGCTGCAGACCACGGCACCTCAGGGCACCGAGCCCTCAGACAAGGGACTTCCTGTCTCCCCGGGGAGGTTTGAAGAAGGTGCCTGAGGCATGAAGAATGTGGGGTTATAGGGCAGAAAGTTTGAATGCTGGATAATCTCACCCATAATGACCCGTGGCTGTCAGCCCTGCCAGCATCACTTGTCCTGCAGAGCTCACCTCAAGCCCTCACCACGGTGTGGGAAGCCACAGGTGGGGTTGACAGGTGTTTCAGGGGCTACAGCACCCCCCAGCCAAACCCCAAGGAACTGGCATCATTGTGCTCCTGGTTGAATTTTTCCAGCCTCCAGCATACATCTGTCCTACCAGGGAGCCTCCACTCCCAGTTCCTTCAAGAACAGACACAGAAACGTGATCCATCCACACAATGGAATATTACTCAGCCATATAAAGGAAGGAAGTTCTGATGCATGTTACAACGTGATGAGCCTTGAAGACATTATGCCATGTGAAAGAAGCCAGACACAGAAGCCCGCATATTGATTCCATTTATGTGAAATGTCCAGAATAGACAAATACGTAGAGAAAGAAAGCAGGGTAATGGTTGCCAGCAGTGGGGGAAGGAGGGAATGGAATTCCTTTTGGGATGGGGAAGATGTTCTGGAACTAAATCGTGGTGATGGCCACACAACGCTGTGAATGTACTGAATACAACTGAACTGTACAACTTAAAAGTCACCACTTTATGTAAATTTTACATTATGTGTATTTGACTTCAATTAAAAAGAACAGATAGGATTGCTCAGGCTTAGATGGTCTCCTGACTCTAAGAGGACCCCCAGGGCTTGGGCACCAATGGCCACTCAAAGGCAACTGCACAGAAGTTTAGCCTAGGGGCAGTCAGTTCTCCAAACCAGGTCAGCGGCCACAGCCCTCAGAAACAGGAAGTACCACTGTCCCTCTCAGCCACTCACTAGCAACAAACCACGTTGAACACCCATTCTGTGTTGCTCCAGAGACAGGGAAGATGATGGGAGGAACAGGTATGGAAAGGGGAGCAGTGAAGATTCTATTTGGACAAAGTTAAATTCAATATGCTAATTTTTGGCCGGGCACAGTGGCTCACGCCTATAATCCCAGCGCTTTGGAAAGCCAAGGCAGGCGAGTCACCAGAGGTCAGGAGTTTGAGACTAGCCTGGCCAACTTGGTGAAACCCTGTCTCTACTAAAAATACAAAATTAGCCAGACGTGGTGGCACACACCTGTAATCCCAGCTACTCGGGAGGCTGAGGCAGGAGACTCGCTTGAAGCTGGGAGGCGGAAGTTGCAGTGAGCTGAGATCGTGCCATTGCACCCCAGCCTGGGCAACAAGAGTGAAACTCCAACTCAAAAAAAAAAGGATGCTAATTTTAAATTTAAATTTTTATTTATTTTTGAGACAGGCTGCTCACTGCAACCTCAGGTGATACTCTGTCTCTACAAAAAAATTAAAATATATCAAGTCACTTATGCTCGTGCCTGGAAAAAAAAAAAAATTAAAATATTAGCCAGGCCTGGTGGTGTGCACCTGCTACTTGGGAGGCTGAGGTGGGAGAATCACTTGAACCCAGGAGGTTGAGCTGTGATCACGCCACTGCACTCCAGCCTGGGTGACACAGCAAGACCCTGCCTCAAAACAACAACAAAAAAGATATTTACAGCCATGGCCTTGGCACTGTCACCAAGTGGTGAAGAAAGGACTTGTGGTGAAGAAAAGGTGGGTGAAGAAAAGGACTGGTCCCAAGGCACAGGACACAGCTACATTTAGAAGTTCCTAGAGGAGGAGGAAAAACAAGCAAAGGAGAGGAAATCCGGCAGCCAGTGAATAGGAGGAAAGCCAGGACATGGTGGAATCATGGAAGGCAAGGAGACAAAGCACTTGGGGCCAAGGAGGAAGTGGTCATGCTTGGGTTAGTGCTGCTAGGAAGTGGATAGAGGAGGGCAGAGTCGTGGACCCTGGGCTGGTAGAGGGGGATCCAGGTGCGGTGCCCAAAGCTTATACAGTATGGGAAGACAGGGAGGCTCTCCTTACAAAAAATAATATAAACTTACAAGTAAAAGAGTGTGTTAAAGTTTTTAGAATAAGAAAAAGAAATCACAAATTACACATTTAAAAAATCTGATAACACAACCTTCACCAAATCTAGAAAATTAACATAATATACATATATATAGAGATATATACATATCTATATATGTTTTTTGAGATGGAGCCTCCCTCTGTCGCCCAGGCTGGAGTACAATGGTGTGATCTCCACTCACTGCGACCTTTGCCTCCCGGTTTCAAACGATTCTCATGCCTCAGCCTCACGAGTAACGAGTAGCTGGGATTACAGCTAATTTTTTTTGTATTTTTAGTAGAGACTGGATTTCAGCATGTTGCCCAGGCTAGTCTTGAACTACTGACCTTGTGATCTGCCTGTCTCAGCCTCCCAAAGTGCTGGGATTACAGCTGTGAGCCACTGTGCCCAGCAACATAATATTTTTATAATTAACTGCCTGACACATCTCTATAATTTTTTCCTTCCTACATTTTGACTACCCAGTCTTTGATTGCCTTTTCATGTTATAATGATTTTGTGATATGAAATTTTATAGAGAAAAAATAAAAATAATCCATTCTATTCTCCTTTTTATTATGAGAATTTAATACCTTTTTTTTCACCTTTGCAATTTGTATTACTAAGCAGTGAAAATGCTTAGGGTTGTTTAGGATTTGTTGTCAAACTTGGGGCAACCTGTACCAAGCTTCTTTCAACAATGAGCTACAGGTCGGGGAAGGAAGGGGAAAAAACAAAATGAGCTACATACAGACAGCCAATAGGAAGAGACAACTCAAGTGTCCATCAACAGATGAATGAATACACGAAATGTGGTATATCCAGACAATGGAATATTATTTAGCCTTGAAAAGGAATGAAGTTCTGATATATACTACAACATGGATGAAACCTTCTTTTCTTTTCTTTTCTTTTCTTTTTTGTAGAGATGTGGTCTTGCAATGTTGCCCAGGCTAGCCTTGAACTCCTGGCCTCAAGTGGTCCTCCACCTCAGCCTCCCCAAGTGCAGGCATGACTCACGACATCCGGCCAAGATAGATGAACCTTGAAAACATTATGCAAAGTGAAAGAAGTCAGACACAAAGGACAAATACTGTAAGATTCCACTTACCTGAAGTATCTAGGGTAGGCAAGCTCACTGCAGCCTCGACTCCCTGGGACAGGTAATTCTCCCACCTCAGCCTCCCAGGTAGCTGGGACTACAGGCATGCACCACCACACTCAGCTAATTTTTGTATGTCTTCGTAGAGATGGGGTTTCGCCATGTTGCCCATGCTGGTCTCAAACTCTGGGGCCCAAGTGATCCACCCATCTCTGCCTCTGAAAGTGCTGAGATTATAGGCATGAGCCACTGCACTCAGCTGGCAAATTCTTTATTGCAGGAAAATCCATGAATCCCCCCTTTCTTCCTCCTCCCTATCCAAGAGACCACCAGATCCTACTGATGTTACTTCTAAAATATCTGTTGCCTGTCTTCCTTCTGTCTTCCTCGTTATGAATTAGTTTATGATTCCATCGCCCTGTCTGGGAGTGGCTCCCCTACTCATCCGTCCCACTCTGGTTCCTGCATCCCTATCATCAGGAGTCATAGTCTTGCCCTGAGGACCAACCCCAGGGCCTCTTAGCCTTGTCTTCTCCTCCTCCTCCCAGGGATGTGCTTCAGGATGAGGGATGTGAGCAGGCCTCTCTGTGGGGAGCTGCACCCTTCTCCTGGCCATGCTGCCTGGTCCCTCTCCTCATGGTCACAACATGGCTGCAGCAGTTATTCTATTTCTATCTGTCTATCATCCATCTATCTATCTGTCTATCTATCATCTAATCTACATGTCTATCTATGTCATCTATCAATCATCTATCATCCATCATCTATCTACTATCTGCCTGTTATCTATCTGTCATTTATCTATCTAATCTGTCTAATCTATCATCTACTGCCTACCTATCTATATCTATCATCTTTCATCCATTCCTCCATCCATCTATAATGAATTTTACTCACAGGAAGGTAATAAACGCTCAAGACTCATCACTTCCTAATTCTTCTACTGCCTGCCTGGAAATAGAAAAGGAATAACAGTGAGCATACGGTGGGCAGAAGGAATGCCTACACTAACAGACGTTAGTCAACCTCATTCAAAAGTCCTCTTGATCTGGCTCCTGCCTGCTTCTCCAGCCCCATGTCATACCCCTCACCCTGTTGGACACGGTTCCACGCCACACTGGGCATCCTTCAGTTCCTGGAACCCACCAAACTCTGACGCACCCCTGGCCATTTGCACGTCTTCCCATCCTGCTGGCTGACTCCTACCTCTGCTGGGTCTTGGTTCAGATGCCACTTCCTCCAGGAAATCTTCTGCCACCTTTGGACTGGGTTGTTGATTACCTATAGCTCCCATATCGGTCTCTATCTTACTCAATAAATATGTATTGGCCACCTCGCCTGTGCCAAGACCGACTGGCCCTTGTCTGTCTCCCGCTGGATCACACGCCCTGCAGGGCCAGCATTGCGTGCACTTCCTCATCAGCACGTGCCCGTGACAGCTGACAGCACGCAGAGCACAGGCCACCATGCCACACATTTTTGTCTGAAGAAGAAAAAATGAATTGATCGTTTCAGTTGAGGTGAAATTCATACAACATAAAATCAGCCATTTTAAAGTGAACAATTCATAGCCGGGCACAGTGGCTCACACCTGTAATCCCAGCACTTTGAGAGGCCGAGGCAGGCAGATCATCTGATGTCAGGAGTTCAAGACCAGCCTGGCCTACATGGCGAAACCCCATCTCTACTAAAAATATAAAAATTAGCCGGGCATGGTGGCTCATGCCTGTAATCCCAGCTACCTGGGAGGCTGAGGCATGAGAATTGTTTGAACCTGGGAGACAGAGATTGTGGTGAGCCGAGATCGTGACATTACACTCCAGCCTGGGCAACACAGCAAGACTCTGTCTCAAAAAAATAAATAAATAAAGTGAACAATTCAATGGCATTTCATACAGTCACAGTGTTGTGCAACCACCGCCTCTGTCTAGCTCCAAACAGATCCATCACCCTCCAGAAAGCCCTGTGCCCGTTAAGCTGTCACCCCCACTCCTCCCTCTTCCTGGATTCAGGCAATCCTCCCACCTCAGCTCCTGGACTACAGGCATACCACTACACTCAGATAACATTTTGATTTTTTGTAGACTATGTTGCCCAGGCTGGTCTCAAACTTCTGGGATCAAAGATCCTCCTGCCTTGGCCTCCCAAAGCACTGGGTTTAAGGCATGAGTTGCTGTGGCCATCGTGTTCTTCATTTTTAAAAGGAGAAAAAAATAAGGAAGTTGTGCCACTTTGCCTCTGACACCTGGAACTATAGGCACTCTCCTTGAGGCCGGGAGTGGTGGCTCACGCCAGTAATCCCAGCACAGTGAGTAATCCCAAGGGAGAAGGATCTCTTGAGCTCAGGAATTTGAGACCAACCTCAGCGACATAATGAGACCCTGTCTCTACAAAAAATAAAAAACATCAAACATCAGCTAAGCATGGTGGCAGGTATTGCAGTCCTAGCTACTTGGGAGGCTGAGGTAGGGAGATTGCTTGAGCCCAGGAGATTGAGAGATGGAGGCTACAGTGAGCTGAGATGGCACCACTGCACTCCAGCCTGGGTGACAGAGCAAGACCCTGTCTCAAAACCAAAAACAAACAAACAAACAAAAACAAAAATACTGTCCTTGGCCGGGCGCGGTGGCTCACGCTTATAATCCTAGCACTTTGGGAGGCCAAGGTAGGCGGATCATGAGGTCAGGAGATCGCGACCATCCTGGCTAACACAGTGAAAGCCTGTCTCTACTAAAAATACAAAAAAATTAGCTGGGTGTGGTGACGTGCGCCTGTAATCCCAGCTACTCAGGAGGCTGAGGCAGGAGAATCGCTTGAACCTCGGAGGCAGAGGTTGCAGTGAGCTGAGATCACGACACTGCACTCCAGCCTGGGCGACAGGGCGAGACTCCATCTCAAAACAACAACAACAACAAAAACACTGTCCTTGAGTCCAAGGGAGAAGCCCAAGATGACAGGCATGAGACAGAGGCGACAAGGAACCAAACTGAGGCTTCGGGGGTGTGATAGAGCTGCTACATTTACCAACCTTGGACCTGCCCTCACTCCAGGCAGGGCTTCAAATTTGCAGTGGCTTAATAGATACAAGCACATCGCCAAGTCATCTTTCTGCGGGTGCTTTATGCTGCCCTTTGCTCTGTCACTCCCCGTCTGGGCCCTCAGGTCGCGTTCTAGACTCTGCACATCCTTGCAGCAGCTGCTGTTCCTCATCACAGTTCCAAGCCTCTCCTGTTCCCATGCCTGTTTTAGCATCACAGTTGCCCCTCTCCTGTTCAGCTCCATCAGGAAGGAAAGCCCCATGAAGCCCCACAGAACAGTGTCACCAGGTCAATATATTGGGTGTGAAATGGTTAAGCCTGGGCTGTGCTGGGTGGGTGTGGAGGAAGGGGATTCACTTGGAGTTGATAGATCCCTGCACAGGGAGGAGACCTTTTTGGCTGTCACTCAACTGGAAAGTTGTCCACTTCCTGCCATAAGTCACGGTGGTCCACACAACCCCTCCTATGGCTGGGACTGGTGCAGAGACAAAGCCCAGAGAAGTGTCCAGTAGCTGGAAGCCACGGCAGGGGAGATAAAACATTTCACCACACTCAACCTCCTGCGGATGGGGTAGGAAGAGCAGCCCCCAGAACATCAGAGCACAGTGGGTGAGGCTAACCACGTGATAAGGGGGAGGCTGTAGGAGATCAAAGCCAGACGGCTAGAAAATGTCTATGCTGTGCTCACCCAGTGCTGGCCACGGAGAACACACAGGAGGGTCTGTGGACAACACAGAACCAGGAGAACCAAGGATGGGAGGATCCCGAAGACCAGCCTGCATGCGGCCACTTTACTCAGGCTCCTGGGCTGTGGCTGTGTCGGTCCTTTCTGGGCAACTGTTTGCAGTTAAGACCCAAACTGCTTTCCCAGTTACTTGCAATTATGCAACTCTATCGTGTGCATTGGGTCAGCCATATTTCTGGAATCTTGTGAAGTCCCCCCAAGTCTCCTAGGCCGACTCATCAGTTATCTCTGACCACCCTCTTTCCCTCTCTTCACCCTCCAGCGAGTCACCCACTCCTCTCAAGTCTGCCTAGGAGAACACACACACAGACATACAAATACACACATATACACACGAATGCATGCACAAACCCACACATACATGTATATGTACACACGGATAAAGATCAGCCTGGCCAACACGGAGAAACCCCGTCTCTAAAAAAAATACACAAAATTAGCCAGGTGTAGTGGTGCATGCCTGCAATCTCAGCTACTCAGGAGGCTGAGGGAGGAGAATCGCTTGAACCCAGGAGGCAGAGGTTGCAGTGGGCCGAGATCATGCCACTGCACTCCAGCCTGAGTGACAGAGCAAGACTCCATCTCAAAAAACAAAAAAAGAAAAAAAAAAAGAACCCAGGAATCTTTGTCGAGGCTGTCACTGGGATAGTGGTGCAGATGTGGCAGGGGGAGGCCCTGCCAGCCCCTGTGGGACCATCTTGCTTGGTGCACAGGATACCTGTTGATGATCACCAGTGCACTAGTGTGGAAGAAATCTTCCCAGAGCGCACGGCATGGACCAGCCAGCACTTCTCAGAAGCTGAAAAAGGCCCAGCCCACTGCCTTTCTCTGAGGGTCCCAGTATATTTTTAAAAGTCAAGACAATTCAAAACGGAGTTTCTAAAACTATGGCATATTTGTAATGTTTTAGTTATTAAATTAGTGCTTTTGATGCATACACACACAAATGATGAAATATTTTCTCTTCCCAAAAAATGTAAATTTTGCCATTTTAAAAAAAGTATAATAATATAGTTTTTGAGTGATGTAAATGTCAGGTTTGCAGCAAAATTATATTCATTTTACATTTTCTTTCTTTTCCTCTTTTTCTTTCTTTCCCCCCCCCACCTCCCTTTCTCCCTCCCTCCCTCCTCCCTTCCTTCCTTCCTTCCTTCCTTCCTTCCTTTTTGAGACAGGGTCTTGCTCTGTCCCCCAGGCTGGAGCACAGTGGTGTGATCATAGCTCACTGTTGCCTCCACCTCTTAGGCTACGGTGATTCTCCTGCCTCAGCGTCCTGAGTAGCTGAGATTATAGGCACCTGCCATCAGGCCTGGCTAATTTTTGTATTTTTAGTAGAGATGGGGTTTCACCATGTTGGCCAGGCTGGTCTCGAACCCCTGACCTCAAGTAATCTGCCCACCTCAGCCTACCAAAGTGCTGGGATTACAGGCGTGAGCCACCATGGCTGGCCTAATTTTACATTTTCAATAAGACAGAATTATATACTAATTATGGTTTCTCATAATTAGCATATGAGAAACCATAATTAGTATATGAGAAATCATTATATGGTGGCTCACACCTGCAGTCCTAACTGTATTAGCTTCTGGTAGCTGCTGTAACAAATTACTAGAAACTCAGTGGCTTAAAATAACAGAAATTGACTTTCTCACAGTTCTGGAGGCCAGAGTCTGAAATCCATTTTCACAGGGCCCAGCCTCATGGGGAGAATCCGTCCCCCGGCTCTTCCAGCTTCTGTTGGCTCCCAGCACCCTGACCACCTCTCTCCAGTCTCTGCCTCTGCAGTTCGTTGCCCTCCTGTTCCTCCTCCTCCTCCTTCTTTTTTTTGGGTCAATGAGTCAAGGTCTGGTTCTGTCACCCAGGCTGGAGTGCAGTGGTGCAACCTCTGCCTTCCAGGCTCAAGCCATCTTCCCACCTCCGGCTCCCAAGTACCTGGGACTACAGGCTTGCACTACCATGCCTGGCTAAGTTTTGTAGAGATGGACAGGGTTTTGCCATGTTGCACAGGCTGGTCTTGAACTCTTGAGCCAAGCTATGGAACCCACCCATTGTGTGGGTAACCGTGTCACACACACCCTCTCCCGAGTCTCCAAGCTGCACGCCCCCATGTGTTGTCTGAAGGAAGTTCGTCTTTTTCTTATTGTGGTGAAACACACATAAGTTTTACCATTTTAACCATTTTAGGTATGCAATTCAGTAGCATCGAGGACATTCACACTGTTGTGCAACAATGACCACTACCTAGTTCCAGAACTTTTTCATCATCCCCAAAGGAAACCATTAGCCAGCAGTCCCATTCCCCTCCACTGACCTCTGGCGACCATGAATCTACTTTCTGTCTCTGCGGATTTGCCCATCTAAACATGTCACATAAATGGAGTCATACAATATCGGCCTTTGTGTCTGGCTTCTTTCATTTTGCATGAGGTTTGCAGGGCTCGTCTATGCTGTGGTGGATGTCGGTACTTCACTCCTTTACATGGGTGAATAATATTCTATTGTTTGTAGGGTTTTTTGTTTCGTTTTGTTTTGTTTTGAGACGGGGTCTTGCTCTGTCGCCCAGGCTGGAATACGATGGTGTGGTCTCGGCTCACTGCAACCTTCGCCTCCCAAGTTCAAGTGATTCTCCTGCCTCAGCCTCCCAGGTAACTGGGATTATAAGCACCCACCTCCACGTCTGGCTAATTTTTGTATTTTCAGTAGAGATGGCGTTTCGCCATGTTGGCCAGGCTGGTCTCAAACACTTGACCTCAAGTGATCTGCCCTCCCAACGTGCTGGGATGACAGGTGTGAGCCACCGCGCCCGGCCTGTTGCTTGTAGGTTCTACATTGTGTTGATCCCATTCATCAGCTGATGGATATTTGGGTTGTTTTCTCCTTTCTCCGTTTCCGCAGGAGCCCCACAGCACTCCCTTGGGACCTTCCATATTCATCTCTGAGCAGGGTAGTCATGCAGCTGGTGGGCCTCCAAGCTTCCGTGCCAAGTCAAACAGAGCTCGACCCTAATCCAACACAGGAAATTTGGCAACACTAAGCCAAGTTCCTTGGTGAGGGGCATTTTGTCCACATCCCCTCTTCCCCCAGGGGCGGCTTCTCCCCCTATTCCAACCACACGGCCCTAGTAGGGCTGCCATGCCATCCTGGAACCCTCACTGATGCAGGGTCTCTGCAGTGCAGCCTTTCCCATACGCGGAGGGGCCAAGTGTGCAGCCCGCAGATTATTGGTTGATTCCAGCAAATTCCCCCTTTTTGCCTAAGCTGGTTCATGTTGGATTTTTGTCACTTTCAAGCCAGAGTCCTCATGGGGGCAGCTCCAGCCTCCCACCACCACAAACCCCAGGTACTCCCTGAAGTGAAGAAAATGGGGCATTCCACCTTGGCCCAGACTAGCACCCCCCCCAATATAAAAACTCTGTGCGTTCCCCAGGTGTTTCATTTAACTTTGAGCTTCCTGGATAAACAGTATGGAGCTCGAATCTTCATAAAACTGGACCTCTGGGGCACACCCAGGCTTGACGAGACCCTGGAGGTCTGAAAGTGCAAGAAAGTTCTCCAGGTGCTCCTTGGATAGTTTGCACCTGGTAATTAACCCTTAGCTTGTGGGACCACCCCCCTCCCCCCGCCACACATGTCATTTAGTGGCTGATGAATGGATCCTGCAAGGAGTAGCCATTTGCCTGGATAACACCCTTGGGTGCCGTGCAGTGGGGCCTGGAAAAAGTTGCTGGCTTAGGCAGCATCGCCTCTGAGCAGCTGATCCTAAGGACCGTCCCCACACACAGAACACCTGGGCCCTCCTCTGTGCAGCCAGGACTTCTGCGTTCGTTGAACTGGGTATTGACACTTCCAAGGTAGATTCTCCAGTGTCTGATCAGCAACCCTCCTCATCTCCCCCCTCATAACACATCGTGGAAGCAGAAAGTATAAGATTTCCCTTTTGGGATGAGAAATACAGAATGAGGCCGAGCATGGTGGCTCACACCTGTAATCCCAGCACTTTAGGAGACTGAGGCAGGTGGATCACTTGAAGTCAGGAGTTTGAGACCAGCCTGGCCAGCAAGGTGAAACCCCATCTCTACTAAAAATACAAAAATTAGCCAGGCATGGTGGTGCGCACCTATAATCCCAGCTATTCAGGAGGCTGAGGCAGGAGAATTGCTTGAACCTGGGAGGCAGAGATTGCACTGAGCCAAAATCATGCCACTGCACTCCAGCCTGGGAGACAGAGCGAGACTCTGTTGAGACTCTTGTCTAAAAAAAAAAGTATAGAATGACAATTATGAAAATCGCTTTTGTGTAATCTTCTCTAAAAGGGAACAATGAACCAAGCAATTTCCTGGGCCCCAAAAAAAGAAGTAGTATTGCGGTTATTAAAATAGTGTTTACTTTGTGCTGATGGGAAAAGCTGTGGAATATTAATGACTCCACGGAGCCTCGATTATGTGACTCATTAGGCAAAGGCCTGATGTGCAACCAAAGTAACTCTTCAGCCTCTATCTTAAGTGACTTTATGTTTTGTCCAGCCACTCCATACACAAAGATGGGAGGCCGGTGCAGAGGCTCAGGCCTGTAATCCTAGCACTTTGGAAGGCCAAAGCAGGAGGATCACCTGAGCCTAGGAGTTCAAGACCGGCCTGGGCAACATAGTGGGACCCTCATCTCTACAAAAAAAATTTTTTTTGATTTAAAAAGAGAAAAAGATAATTTTTGTTGTTCTAATTTTTTCTGCAGAGCCTGTCTTTTTCATATAAAATATAGCCCTTAATATAATAACTCTGTGCCTCGGTTTCCTCATCTGTAAAATGGGATAATAGTACTTACTCCGTAGGAATATTTTGAGGATTTACAACATATAACTCACTTAAAAACTGTGCCTGAGGCTGGGCACGGTGGCTCATGCCTGTAATCCTAGCACTTTGGGAGGCCAGGGCAGGTGAACCACTTGAGATCAGGAGTTCACAACCAGCCTGACCAACATGGCGAAATCCTGTCTCTACTGAAAATGCAAAAAATTAGCCGGAAATCGCTTGAACCCAGGTGGCGGAGCTGGCAATGAATGAGATCTGCCACTGCACTCCAGCTTGGGCGACAGAGGGAGATTCCATCTCAAAAAAAAAAAAAAAAAAATTATGCCTGAAGAGTAGAAACAATAAAATACATGAGTCATTATCATCACGATAAACCTCAAGGCAGTAGAACACACGTTAGGTAATTGAGTGAAATGAAGCTTCCATAGCACAGGACGCAGTCATGGTTCAGGACCCGCCCCCACTGTCAATCACTTCAGCCGCAAATACGCGGAGCAAACTCACTGGATTCTCCTTCTTTGTTTTGTGTTTCTTTTTCCCCCATCTAAACTAGGTTCCTCTGTTTCACTTACTAAGAGAGATCAGTCTGCTATTTTTCTCTGCAGATACTGGTTTTAAGATAAAGGTGCCTCTGGCTGTTTCTGAATTTTAATGAAAGCGAAGCTTCTTTGTTTCCCCCAGACCCTGGCACAGGCTGCAGGGTGAGGCCCGTGATTCAGACTGAACTCCTTTCTCCTGGCTACAGTGGTTACAAGCCAGAGCCATGGGATCTCTTCCTCCTGACTTTTCTGCCAAGCTTGCCTCTCAGGTGCAGGGGGCATGGCTGCAAGAAGATGGCCTGGAGCCACAGAAG
Source organism: Ateles fusciceps (assembly GCA_036589455.1). NCBI lineage: Eukaryota > Metazoa > Chordata > Mammalia > Primates > Atelidae > Ateles > Ateles fusciceps. Next base: position 10,064,189 of record JAZHEH010001386.1, read on the forward strand.
CCCACAGGGGCTGGGTCCCTAACAGTGGCTTGTGAGGTCTTCAGAGACACCCCAGTTGCTGCCATTCTCAGCTTCCTTGGTGTCCTTCCAATCGAGGCCTGTTATTTGGTTTTGTTTTGAGTTGTTTGAGTATACTTCCTAGGGTTCGCCAGAGACGCAAGAAATACCTACGGCCAGGCACGGTGACTCCTGCCTCTAATCCCAGCATTTGGGAGGCCAAGGTGGGCAGATCACTTGAGCCCCAGAGCTGGAGAACAGCCTGGACAACATAGTGAGATCTTGTGTCTATTAAAAATAAACAATCAGCCAGGTGGGGTGGCGCCCACCTGTGGTTCCAGCTACCTGGGAGGCTGAGGCAGGAGGATTGCTTGAGGCTGGAAGGTTGAAGCTGCAGTGAGCCATGATTGCACCACTGCACCCCAGCCAGGGCCACAGACCAAGACCCTGTCTCAAAAGACAAAACAGGCTGGGCGCAGTGGCTCATGCCTGTAATCCCAGCACTTTGGGAGGCTGAGCCAGGCAGATCACGAGGTCAAGAGATCGAGACCATCCTGGCCAATATGGTGAAACCCCATCTCCACTAAAAATACAAAAATTAGTTGGGTATGGTAGCATGAGCCTGTAGTCTCAGCTACTTGGAAGGATGAGGCAGGAGAATCGCTTTAACCCAGGAGGTGGAGGTTGCAGTGAGCCAAGATTGCTCCACTGCACTCCAGCCTGGTCGACAAGAGCAAGACTGTCTCAAAAAGAAAAAAATGAAACGCTGTCACCTTTTTTCCGCCCCCCCCCCCCACCCACCCCCGCCCCCGCCGCCAACCTCCTAGAGAAGGAGAAAGGCCGGGCAGCAGCCATGGGCTGCCAGGAGTTGAGAAACCAGTTTCTGTCTGCCCTCCTTGTTCCCTGAGCCCCTTCTCCTAGTGGAGTGCTGTTTGTGCTCTGGTGGGGACATAAAATTGCAACAGGAAACCAGCACAGGCGACCTGTGCCCTGGTCTATTTGGAGAAAGTTGGTCCACGCTGATGTCAGCACCCCAGGCACAATTACAGCCACCGCAGAGGGGGTGAACCACTTTACAGGGTCTGGTTCCCCAAGATGGCATATCAGCACATCATAACATCATCATCCAAAGAAAATGACTTGGCTTGTGCCTCGAGGAAGTTCAAATTCCACATCTGCTCCAGGCTGGGGGGAGTCAAAACTGCTGAACAGACACAGAATAGCCAGAGATGGAAGCCAAGCGATCCCGGGACCTAACGGCTTTGTGGCTATCTGTGTTAGACAGGGTAAGTGAATGCTGCAAGAAACGAGCCTGAGAGTGATAACGGCACAGGCGTAGTCAGGTGGAATTCTCATTCACATAAACAGTCACAGGTGGGTCCGGTCCCTGGCGTTGGGGGAGGAGCTCTCTGCCACAGAGCTCTTCAATTACCCTGGATCTGTCACCTTCAACACATGGCCCCCAAGGTCACTTGGGATGTTGACATCCAGCAATGAAAGGGGAAAGGGCATGAAGAACCACTTAAGTGGGGAAGGCTTTTACAGTTACAGGCAGGCCTAGAAAAACAGCCACATTTCACTGGACTGTTCCAACCACTGAGACGGAACGAAATCTCACGGCCACATCTAACCGCAAGGGAAGCTGGCTATATAGTCTTGCTGTGTGCTCAGATGAAAAGAGGCAGCCAGCAACCCTCGTCACACCATCTAGTTGTGGCTGCTGCAGATGTGAGGGTCGCCTGTGTGCAGCATCCATGCTCCCAAATCCCACAGCCCTCGTAGCAGCCTCAAAGAGGATGACTGCTGGGGAGCACTGGGCTATCCGACTATCAACACCACTAGCTGCACCTCCTTCTCTGCAGAGACGGCCGCCACTCAGAGCTTCACTCCTAAGAGGACCACCACATGGCCGGGCACGGTGGCTCACGCCTGTAATCCCAAGCACTTCGGAGGTGAAGGTGGGCGGATCACCTGAGGTCGGGAGTTCAAGACCAGCCTGACCAACATGGTGAAACCCCATCTTTAAAAAAATAAAAAAATAAAAAAAAATAAAAAATAAAAAAGAGGACCACCACAGTCTACTTTGAATTACCCTCCAGGATTCTGGAGGCTCCTCCCATCATGGAGGACCCTGTCTAGCACTTATGACCCTTGACCCTGACCTCAGACTGAGAGTCCATCTAGGGTCCCATGGCTAAGAATTTCATTCCAGGTGAGCCCCCTGGCACCTGCACCCCACTGCTTCCACGGTTCTACCACCACCCTGAGAGCAGAAGACCCCTTAAGAAGACAGCATTGCCGTCTGTTACCTTGACTCGCACCAACCCGTTCACGTGGTTGAAGCTCGCTCTCTCCGTGAATGACGCAGCCACCTGAAGTCCAGCTCCTGGCCCAGGTTGGATAAGCACAGCCACCTGTCAACTACTCACCACCAACAGCCATGGACCGAAGAGAACTTCTCAGCCACGTCTCTCAGGATTAGGACAACAGCAGGCTGAAGCTGAAACAGCCTTGGGTTCTGGTCTCCTGACTTCAAATCTCTTCTCTGCCACTGACCAGCAGAGCTTCATGCTTAAGTCACTTACCTCTCTCTGAACCTCAGCACATGGAGCCATAATACCTCTGCGCAGGACTCAATGAAATAGTGTGTGCAAAGCCCTGACACTGGGTATATATATATATTTACATATTTATATATATCAGCCAAGTGCTGTTATAATGGGGGCCCTTTGCTGCTACAATGCAGCACCTTAGAACCTGGGGGTAACGTCACTCAGGCTTCCGTCCAGGGCAAACAGTCCCAAAGCAGCTGCGGCTCCTGCTCAGCCAGCAACGCCCCTGAGAGTTGGATCAGGGGCAGCTCTCCCTCCTCCTCCTCCTCTTCCTTCTCTAAAAAGGCCGCTCCCCAGCCTTCATAATTGCTGTGCACAAGGAAGCAGTTTCCAGCTGCCTGCCAAACTGTGGCAAACCCACTGGCTTTGACCCCCATCACCCTGCACTCAGTGAGGCTGCTTCCCGATCACCAAACCCAGTGGTACATTCACTTCTTGCATTACTTGACTTCTTGGCTGCATCTGATGCTACTGACAATTCCATCTTCCCCAGCCATTCTCTGCCTGCCTTCTGAGGCCCACTTTTTTTTTTTTTTTTTAGATGGAGTCTTGCTCTGTTGCCAGGCTGGAGTGCAGTGGTGCGATCTCCGCTCACTGCAACCTCCACCTCCTGGGTTCAAGCGATCCTTCTGTCTCAGCCTCCTGAGTATCTGGGATTACAGGCACACACCACCATGCCCAGCTACTTTTTGTATTTTTACTAGAGACAAGTTTCACCATGTTGGCCAGGATGGTCTTGATCTCTTGACCTTGTGATCTGCCTGCCTTGGCCATCCAAAGTGCTGGGATTACAGGCATGAGCTACCGCGCCTGACTGAAGGCCACTTTCTATCTCTTCTGGCCGCTTACACACTCTCTCCAAGAAGCTCCTCTTCCCCGGCCTTCCCTCCCCAGGCTGACATTCCTAAAGGTTCGTCCTGGGCCACTGTTCCTCTCTCTCTGCGGGGTCATCCTCCCCAGGTGGTCACACCACTCACGTGCGGTGGACCAATGGCTTCCTAACAATTCCTGGCACCCCAGCAGCTTGCCCACTGCAGCCAGGATGATCCAATTCACAAATTGGATCAAGTCTTCGTGCTGCTTAAAACCCATCAGTGCCATCCCATGGCTCAGAAGATTAAATGCAAACTCCCTGGTACAGACTCCGTGTTGCCTGACTCCTGCCTGTGTCCTCAGCCTCATTGCCTGCCCTTCCTGGCATCGGGGCTCATCCCAGTCCTGAGGGGTGACTGGCATCCTCAGAGAGCCCCAGGGTCTCCAGGTTTCCGTTCCTTTGACTTGTATGCCCTCTACCTGGAACATGTCCGCCCTGGAAAATGCTCCCTGCCTCTCCAAGCCAGAGCCCGGGCCCTACCCCGGGCCCTCCCCTGAGCCCTCCCTCCTCTGAGCATGGCTGACCTCAGCATGTCCGAATGTCCCTGCTATGTAATAAATACTGGGTGGATGTTGGTGAAACAAAGGAGGGAATTAATGACCAAGCCAGCCTGACTCTGAGGTTGGCTTGGGTTGACCCAGTGCTGTCTTAGGTCCTCCTGTTGGAAACCTGGCCCAGAGCTGAGCAGGCTTTGCACCCCTCCCCCAACCCTAGCCTCCTGGCCACCTCCCCCAGGGCCCAGTGGCTGGCCAGGGACTGCTGTTCAGGAATCCCAGGCAGGAACCCTGGCTCCCTCCCTCCCTACTAACGCCTTGGAGCAGACCCGTGGGGAAAAAGCACCAGGGTTCCCCCTCCTTCCCCGCCCTCCCAAGGGCCCCTGCCATCACTGCAGTCTTGCTCAGGCTGGAGGAGATTAACGGGGGGCGGTGGCAGCCGGTGCCCTAAGCTGCGTGCTTTGTGTCCCCAGCACAGCACCGCTCACGAGCCACCCTGGAAGGGAGGGTCTGGTGGTAGGAGCTGGATTTGGTCACGTAGGCACGGGCTGTGAAAGCCCCCACAGCTCCTGGCTCTGCCAGGTCAGCCGTTGCTGGAGGCCAGTGTGAGGGTGGGGACACCACAGCCCAAAGGTGTTCGGGGTTGGGGCTTCTTAGGGAGAGGTAAATTACCCCACAGGGTGTTATGGGTAGGACCAGGTTCCTCTCACGAGACATACTCAAGACCTAACCCCTAGCACCTCAGAATGGGACTCATTCGAAAATAGGATTGTTGCAGATGTAATTACAAAGGTGAGGTCATACTGGAGTGTCAGGTGGGTCCTTAATCCAATAGGACTGATGTCCCTGTAAGAAGAAGAGACGAGGTCCGGCGTGGTGGCTCACGCCTGTAATCCCTACACCTTGGGAAGCTGAGGCGGGCAGACTGTCTGAGGTCAGGAGTTCAAAACTAGCCTGGGCAACACAGTGAAACCCCGTCTCTACTACAAATACAAAAAAGTAGCTGGGCATGGCGGTGGACGCCTGTAGTCCCAGGAGGCTGAGGCAGGAGAATCGCCTGAACCTGGGAGGCAGAGGTTGCAGTGAGCCGAGATCATGCCACTGTACTCCAGCCTGGGTGGCAGAGTGAGACTCTGTCTCAAAAAAAAAAAAAAAAAAAGAGAAGAGACACAGAGAGACAGACACACGCTCCCGCTCCGTGTGAAAGCAGAGGCAGACTGCAGAGGCCCGGCCCACCCGGAGGACCAGCAACCCCCGGAAGCCAGAAAGAGGCAGAAGTCTGCCCCTCCAGGCTCAGAGGGAGCAGGCCCGTCCACACCCGAATTCCAGACTCCTGGTCTCCAGAACAATGAGGCAGTCCACTTGTGTTGTCTGAGGCTGCCTCGTTTATGGTACTCAGTCACAGCAGCTCTAGAAACGAACACACAGGGCAGACGGGGAGGCCTCAGATAGGGGGAAACACCTCTGGCTCCCTATGGTGATTTTGGAGACCCCATCACAGTTGTTCCTGTCCCCAGTCTTGCTTGTGAGGCCAACGGAAGCAAAGGCTGAGTAACGACAGTGCCACGCAGAGCGGAGCCCAGCTGAGGTCAGGCCTCCACGCTCTCTCCTGATACAGGGGGAGGAGAAAACAGCCCGTGAGCTGCTGGGCGAAGCGTGTCCTCACTCCTGGGCCCATGGCTCCGCTCCAGCCACTCAGGGCTGCCCCATAGCTCGGACTTCGTCTGCAGCCAGGCCTGAGCTCGCCCCTCTCTCTGCTGAGTCCCGAGCAAGGCCCTGCCTCTCTCCCAGGCTTGGGATCTCCCCCAGTCCTGAGGCTCCCACGGCCACGCCACCTGCTGAACCCAGACGTCCTCTTTTCCCTGAACCCTCCCCCTGACCCTTCCCCAGGCGCCTTCTGTATTGGGGGATGCTGAAGAGACCCCGTGGTGTCCCGCTGAGGGAACAGGACAGCCAGACACACCTGCCTTCAAATTCAGGCCTCACACTTGCAGCTGTGTGACTCCAATCAAGTTCTACATCGGCATCTCTTCCTCCTTTGTAAGCTCGTGATCCCAGAAGGGTCGGAGGAGGCAGCTAATCAAGGGTATAAGAGACCCTGCAAGGCCGAGGCTCTTTCCCTGGGCCCCACAGGCCAGCCTCAGGAGGTCCATGAAAGCCCCGAGGCTGGGAGTCAAATGGCGCCTGCTGCTGCCTACACTGCCTGTCGCCAGGGGCTTAGCTCTGGCCTTGTTCTCAGAGGGGTTCATGACCCCAAGAAGTTAAGACCTCTGTGTAAATCTCCCAGCCCAGAGCCCCCCGGTCCACTCCACTCTGGGCTGAGCGTCTCTCCTGGGTCCCACCACTTTGCGTCTTGCCCTGAGCTGCATCTGCTGCGTGGCGTGGCGTCCCATCCCCTCGAGAAAGGGGCTCTCGCAAGGCCAGCCTCAGACCCTGTGCCTGACCCAGAGCTCCTGTGCAAAACAAGTTCCTAATTCTGCTTCTTCCCCGAGGGGCCCTGAGGCCCAGCTTGCCAAGCATAACGGGCCTCCCGCCTCCGGCCAAGGTTTCAACAGCTCTCTCCAGCAGCCCCAGGCCAATGGAACATACCATGGAAACCGTGTTGTTTACGTTTCACAGATCTGCGGGGGATAAAGGCTACTTAATGAAGGAGGGCCTGAGAGTACTCATGGGAAAGGAGTTCCCTAAATTTCTGGAGAATCAAAAAGACCCTCTGGCTGTGGACTAACAGTGAAGGAGTGGAGCGGGGCCAGGCAGCACGCTGAACTTCCAGAGCTGGTTTCCACCCATGGCGGGCTCACCACTGCGAACAACAACTCTGTAGCATCTGTGAAGCAGAAGCTTCAGAACTGAGCAGCGATTCACCCCGTGAGCGGTTCTCCCAAAGGGTCGCTATAGGAACCCGCCCACAGCTTCCCCCTGTAAAGGCTTTCATGGGCCGACCAGGGCCCAGAAAAACAGACACATAAAATCCAAATCTCATCTCACAAGCAAAGAAAGGAAGTTAATTCAATCATAGGTTTCTGACCTTCCTATCGTCTGTATCCTCTTGGCCTCAATAGACAATGTCCTTTTTAGTCTGGGGAAAAAACATATAGTTTTTAAATTATTTTTAAGCCTTTGCCTTGCTACATATATATTTTTATATTATGTAAGTATACAGTGTTTGGCTGGGCTCAGTGGCTCATGCATGTAACCCCAGCACCTGGGGAGACTGAGGTGGATGGATCTTGAGCCCAGGAGTTTGAGACCAGCCTGGGCAACATAGTGAGACTTCATCTCTACAAAAAACAAACAAACAAAAAAAGCAGCTAGGTGTGATAGTGTGCACACCTGTAGTATCAGCTACTCGGGAGGCTGAGGTGGGAGAATCACCTGAGCCCAGGAAGTTGAGGCTGCAGCAAGCTGTGATCACCCCACTGCACTCCAGCCTGGGTGACAGAGTAAGACCCTGTCTCAAATAAAAAAAAACCAGTATATACACACACACACATATATATATATACATATGTATCTAGTGTTTCTTCTGACTATGGTTTGAATGCGTATCCCCCAAAAACATGTGTTGGAAACTTAATCCCCAATGCAGCAGTGTTGAGAGGTGGTGCCTAATGAGAGGTGATGAGGCCATGGGGGTTCTGCCCTCAGGAAAGCGCTCCTGCTGGTATCTCAGTGGGAGTGGCTTCCTTATACAGGATGAGTTCGGCCCCTCTCTCTCTCTCTCCCTCTCTCTCTGTCTCTACCTCTCTTGCCCTTCCACTGTCAGATGATGTGGCAAGAAGCCCCTCACCAGATGCTGGCCCTCAATATTAGACTTCCCCGCTTCCTTCCTCATAATTACCCAGTCTCAGGTATTCTGTTACTGCAGCATAAGACAAACTAAGACACTGCTTTCTCAACTACGTTTCTTTTTTTTTTTTTTTTTTTTTTTTTTTGAGACAGAGTGTCCCTCTATCCCCCAGGCTGGAGTGCAGTGGTGCGATCTCAGCTGACTGCAACCTCCACCTCCCAGGTTCAAGTAATTCTCCTGCCTCAGCCTCCTGAGTAGCTGGGATTACAGGCACACACCATGACACAGGTTAGTTTTTGTATTTTTAGTAGAGATGGGGTTTCACCATGTTGCCCAGGCTAGTCTCAAACTCCTGACCTCAAGTGATCCGCCTGCCTCGGCCTCTTAAGTGCTGGGATTACAGGCGTGAGCCACCGTGCCTGGCCACCACATTCCTTCTCTTCCGGAAGCCCACTCTGCCCTCATCCTCCTCTTGCCTCCTACTCAGTCTCCTTTGTGCCAGCTCCCTGTCACCCACTCCTTAAATGAGGTGTCTCCAGGGTCCTGCCTCAGTTCTCCTCCTGCCTCTCCCTGCACTGGCTGCTCTGCTCCCACGGCTTCAGCTATAGTTAAGGTGACATCAGCTGCTATTACAGGCAAACAGCAGGGTTCGAGTGGCTTAATGTAATACAAGTGTAGTTCTTTATATGAAATCCGGTTAGCCTGAGTTCCATAAAGTTACAAACTTTTTTTTTCTTTGAGACAGAGTCTTGCTCTGTCTGTCACCCAGGCTGGCGTGCAGTGGTGCAATCACTGCTCACTGCAGCCTCAACCTCCTGGACTCAAGCAATCCTCTCACCTCAGCCTCCCAAGCAGCTGGGACTACAGATGTGAGCCACTGCGCCCGGCTAATTTTTAAATTTTTTGTTGAGGTGGGGTCTCCCTATGTTGCCCAGGCTGGTCTCAAACTCCTGGGTTCAAGTGGTCCTCCTGCTTCAGTGTCCCACAGTGCTGGGATTACAGGTGTAAGCCACCATGCCTAGCCCTCTGCCATCTTTGACACCTGGCTTCTGCATTGGCCTTGGGCATCTGTAACCAGCCGGCAGCCTGGAGAGAACAAGGAGAATGGTGTGGAAGGTTGCGTGGGCTTTTATGACAGACACGTACCTGACTTCCCATGGCCACATCTAACGCAATGAAAGTGGGCCATGTGATCTAGCAGGACACCCGGCAGGAGAGGGGCTGGCGTTTGACACAGCTTAGATCTAAGTTTGGCGCCTCCAAATCTCACCTTGCAATGTAAGCCCCAGTGTTAGCGGTGGGCCTGGTGGGAGGTGTTTGCATCACAGGGGTGGATCCCTCAGGAATGGCTTGGTGCCCTCCCCATGATAATGAGTGAGTTCTCAATCTATTAGTTCATGTGAGTGCTTTGTTTCTGTCTGTGGTGTTTTTTTGTTGTTGTTGTTTTTTTTTTCAGACACATCTTGCTCTGTTGCCCAGGCTGGAGTGCAGTGGGGCAATCTTGGCTCACTACAACCTCCACCTCCTGAGTTCAAGCAATTCTCAGTCTCCCAAGTAGCTGGAATTACAGGCACCCACCACCGAACTGGCTAATTTTTGTATTTGTAGTAGAGATGGGGTTTTGCCATGTTGGTCAGGCTGGTCTCGAACTCCCAACCTCAGGTGATCCGCCTGCCTCAGCCTCCCAAAGTGCTGGGATTACAAGGGTGAGCCACCGTGCCCGGCCGACAGTCTTCTTTTTTAAAGCTGACTAGTATTCCACCATGCATGTATGCCATATTTTCTTTGTTTTTTTCCAGTTCTGTCGCCCAGGCCGGAGTGCAGTGGCACGATCTCAGCTCACTGCAGCCTCTACCTCCTGGGTTCAAGCGATTCTCCTGCCTCAGCCTCCTGAGTAGCTGGGACTACAGGCATGTGCCACCATGCCTGGCTAATTTTTTGTATGTTTTGTAGAGATGGGATTTCACCATGTTGGCCAGGCTGGTCTCAAACTCCTGACCTCAGGTTATCTGCCCGCCTCAGCCTCCCAAAGTGCTAGGATTACAGGTGTGAGCCACCACGCCCAGCTGTTTCCTTTTGAGACAGGGTTACACTCTGTCTCACAGGCCAAAGTGCAGCGCTGCCATCACAGTTCACTGCAGCCTCAAACTCCCAGGCTCAAGTGATCTCCTGCCTCAGCCTCCCGAGTAGGTGGGACTTGCAAGCATATGCGCCACCACGCCTGGCTAATTTTTTTTAAAAATAGGTCTTGTTCTATTGTCCAGGCTGGAGTTCAGTGGCGCAATCACAGCTCACTGAGCCTCGACCTCCTGACTCAATCAATTCTCCTGACTCAGCCTCACGAGTAGCTGGGATTACAGGTGTATGCCACCATGTCAGGCTAATTTTTTTGTTAATTATCTGTAGAGACAGGGTTTTGCTGTGTTCTCCAAGCTGATCTCAAACTCCTGGCCTCAAGTGATCCTCCCAGCTTGGCCTCCCAAAGTGCCGGCATTACAGGTGTGAGCCACCACACCCAGCACCCTGCCCCCTTGACTCTCCATTTCTACCTGTTCTGTCAGAGGTTTCTAATTCCCAGAGCTTGATAACAAGGACATCTTCACAGATGCGACCTTACCTCAAGAGATTCTTTTTTTTTTTTTTTAGACAGAGTTTTGCTCTTGTCGCCCAGGCTGGAGTGCAATGGCGTGATCTTGGCTCACTGCAACTTCCACCTCTTGAGTTCAAGTGATTCTCGTGCCTCAGCCTCCCAAGTAGCTGAGATTACCGGCACGCACCACTATGCCCAGCTAATTTTTGTATTTTTAGTAGAGATGGGATTTCACCATGTTGGCCAGGCTGGTCTTAAACTCCTGACCTCAGGTAATCCGCCCGCCTCAGCCTCCCAAAGTGTTGGACTAAGGTGTGAGCCACTGCACCTGGCCAAGAGATTCTTCCTCTAGGACAAAGCCCTCCCCAAAGGCCCCCAGGGCCACTCCTCTTCCCTCCCCTTCCTTATGGTATAGCAGCCATTCTGTGGGACAAAAGGAAGACAAAGTGAGCTGGGTCCCCCCTGGGAGTCTGGGACTGGTCCTCAGAGCTGCCAGGGTGACCTCCTTCCTGATTCTGATTTCCTGGCGCTCTCCACCACCCTCTGCTGTTTCCTGTGACACGTTCCTTCTGTAAGATCATCTTCTCTTTTACATGTGTTTGCTTATTCAGTACCCATCTTTTTCACCTCGAGGTAAGGAACCAAATTAGACTGGCAACACTGTCTCTGGTTCTCCGCTATTTCCCAGCGTCCAGAAAAGTGTCCGGCTTATCCTGGCTGCTCCATACATTTTTGCTGCACGAATGAATAAATGTATTCATGAATGAACAGGATGGCTAGTGATACTCTAATGGCCTCCCACTTCCCCCACACTGTGGAAGGTGGGGCTCCCCCAAGCCCCCACTCCTACCTGAGCTGCCAGTCTCTCTGTCTACCTCAGACACCAGGTTCCAAAGAGTCTTTCCTCCCAGAGACCTTTTATGTCTAAAGCAGAGGCCCTATGCCAGCACTCCCCATCTCACTAAACAGCAACTCCACTTACCCACTTGTTTAAGTTCAAAATGTCAGTAATCCTTGGGCGGGCGCGGTGGCTCATGCCTGTAATCCCAGCGCTTTGGGAGGCCGAGGAGGGCGGATCACCTGAAGTCAGGAGTTTGAGACCAGCCTGGCCAACATGGTGAGACCCCATCTCTACTAAAAATACGAAAAATTAGGCAGGCATGGTGGTGCACGCCTGTAATCCCAGCCACTCAGGAGGCTGAGGCAGGAGAATCACTTGAACCCGGGAGGCAGAGGTCGTAGTGAGCCGAGATTGTGCCACTGTATTTCAGCCTGGGTGACAGAGTGAGACTCCATTTAAAAAAAAATACCGTCAGTCATTCTTGTCTCCTGCCTCCCTTTCCTCCAATGCATTGGCAAATCTTCTTTCTATTAAAATTACAAAAAGTAGCCAGACGTGGTGGCAGGTGCCTGTAATCCCATCTACTTGGGAGGCTGAGGCAGGAGAATCTCTTTAACCCAGGAGGCAGAGGTGGCAGTGAGCTGATATTGCGCCACTCCAGTCTGGGTGACAGAACAAGACTCTATCTTGAAAATAAAATAAAAGCTCTAGGCTGGACACAGTGACTCATGCCTATAATCCCAGCACTTTGGGAGGCCAAGGCGGGTGAATTGCCTGAGCTCAGGAGTTCGAGACCAGCCTGGGCAATGCAGTGAAACCCCATCTCTACTAAAATACAAAAAAAAATTAGCCAGGCATGATGGTGTGCACCTAGTCCCAGCTACTCAAGAGGCTGAGACAGGAGAATCGCTTGAATCTGGGAGGCCGAGGTTGCAGTGAGCCAAGATCCTGCCACTGCACTCCAGCCTGGGTGACAGTGTGAGATTCCATCTCCAAAAATAAATAAAAAGTCTAAAAGACCCACGTGGCTCATACGTGAAATCCCAGCACTTTGGAAGGCCGAGGCAGGCAGATCACCTGAGGTCAGGAGTTTGAGAGCAGCCTGGCCAACATGGTGAAACCCCATCTCTACTAAAAATATGAAAAGTAGCCAGGCATGGTGGCGGGCGCCTATAATCCCAGCTACTCAGGAGGCTGAGGCAGGAGAATTGTTTGAACCTAGGAGGCAGAGGTTGCAGTGAGCCGAGATCGCACCACTGAACTCCAGCCTGGGTGACAGAGAGACTCTGTCTCAAAAAAAAAAAAAAAACCTCTAAAAGGTCAGAGACCGTCTACTTTGCATGCAGCTGCCTCACAGTGTCTAGAACAGGGTCTGCACATTGGGAGTGTGCCACACATGTTTGCTGCATGAAAACGGGATGGTGGCTGGGTGGAGGGAGTTACTGACGGTGGCAGGTCCCTGTGCAGGAGGGGGCATGGGATTTGGAGCTCAGATAAAGGGGCTGTCGTCAAACGTGCGAGGGCCCCAGTGCTTATTCTCTGTGTCTTCACCGTGTCATCTCCCGTCCTGGCGCCCTCGCACTCAGACTCTGGGCTCAGCCATATGCTTGTTGTGGCCGGCAGTAGACCAGAGGCAGGCAGAGGGCTTTGCATCTTCATCTGCTCTTGCCCTGAGCTCCACTATGAGAACGTGCAGGGGCAGGCCTGATGGTGGGTGAGAGGCCCATGGCTATGTGAGGAAAGAACGTTCGGTGCCAAGGGAACGGGCAGTGCAAAGGCCCTCCTTCCAGATAGGAGCTTGCCTGGTGTCCTTGAGCAGGAGCACAGGGCCACAGGGCCGGTGGGGCTGCGGCCAAGTGAGACAGGGGACCCCGCTGCAAGAGCTCCCCGGGACCCAGATTGTGGGAGGGCTTTGTAGACAGTGCAAGACTTCGGCATTTCCTCTAAGCAAAATGAGAAGCAGAGGCTTGGCAAGCTGACTTCCATGCAGAAAGGATCACTTCATTGCTGAGAAAGAAGAGATATGGGGGCGGCGCAGAAGCAGGGAGCCCCGTGGGAATGGGAGGAGACATTGCAATAATGAGACCAGGGTGGCCGCAGCGGAGGTGGGGGAGAGGAGGTCGGCTCTGACTGTGCTGTGAGGTCGGAGCTCAGAGGACGGGTGGAGGTCAGACAGAGGAGATGAGGTGATCGGAGCTGAGGAGCAGCAAGGCCCAGCCTGGCCCTGCCTCGCGCCCCACCCAGGGATCCCCAGCCCTCTCTGCTCCTGCAGCTCTGGCCCTTGTTTCCATCCCTCGAACACATTCCCCCTCTCTCCTGCCTCAGAGGTCTGGTACTTTCCACTGCCTCTTTCCCCTCCTCTTAGCCTGGCTAAATCCATCGTTTGGGTCACAGCTTCAGGGTTCTTCCAGAGGCCTTCCCGGGCCCCCCACCCCCACCCCTATGGATTGTCTTCTCTGTTATCCTTCCTCCTCCCACCCTGTTCTTTCCGTTTCCAGCGCTCCTTGCAATCATGTCCATAATCCTGTGGTTACTGGTTTAACGTCTGTCTCCATTAGATCACCAGGGAGCCGGGCCCGACAGGCTGTGTGGGTTCAAGTCCCTGTGCTTCCCATCTCGACCTGCGTGAACTGGGGAAAGCTACTAAACGACTGGGCCCCAGTCTCCTCCTTGGAAAAATGGGGGTAAGGCCAAGGCAACCCTCCAGGTAGAGCGCCGAGCTCGGCGCCTGGCCCACTGTTCAGTACATGATAGCTACGACGGGGGCCGGGGAAGGCAGGCCCGCGTGTTTATCTGGGAGCGCTCAGGCTGCTCAGATGACTTCACTGCGTTTGGCAAGCTCTCCGAGTGCCATAAACAAACAGCACTCTGAGGATCAGACTGCTCAGATGAGGCAGGTTTGAAACTGCCTCTTGGCAAACGCAAATTCAGGGAAATTAGAGAGATGCGCGCATGCGCTGATTTTAGTTGCTTGTCATCCAAATACCCATTGAGAGGGGAGGATAGGAATCTCAAGACCGGATGGAGGCTGCATTCCCCCTATGGAAGCCTGAGGGGGCCAAAGATCGAATTCCTGCAGGGAGTGCTTGGGCACTCAGCCATGGTTCATCCTGCCCAGGACTTGGACACTGATTGAGGGTCATTGAGAAGCTGTGACTACTGAGGTGTCGCTCCCCCTAATGCTGGGGTCCAAGCTGCCACCATCAAAGGGAAGTGGTGGTTGTGAGGTTGGCACAATTGTCCTCATGAATCCCTCCCTGTGGCTCTGCCTCCCAGCCTTCTGGCTTCCTGCCCAATACGTGAGGCTGGTTCTTCTGTTTACCCTGTGATTCTATGAACCACCCATCATCCTTCCAGAAAATTCTTTTGGGCTGTAGCCAACCAGGGTTGTTTTCTATTGTTCACAACCAGGATCGTCTCCCCCTCCCAGAAGGGGCTGAGTACCAACCCTCAGAAAACGGCTTCCACCACCCTTGGCTCCACTCTACCCACTGCTGGGAACACAAGCTTCCCTAGGGTGCTATGGGGCGGGCATGAGTCAGTCAGTACTCGGAGTACCCTGAAAACAGGGCAAAAGGTGTGGCAAGCTGCTATTTGGAAGTGTTACCCAGGCTTCTTTCCCCAGCATGCCACACCACCCTGCCCCAATGCAGACGGCAGCAAGGATGTCCTTGGGGCAGGAATGTCTCAGAAGAAATGAAGAGAGAAGCCAGCGGAGCTAGGTCTTGGATACTGAGCTTCAGAGTTGAGGTCCCAGCCTCAGTAAAAACGCTGACCACGCGATGGCTCTCTCCTCCCCCACCCCAGCCCTGTTGTCTGGGCTGCAGTAGGGGCACTTCGGAGCTCAGGGAGCAGAGGGGCCTGCTTCCTGGTGAAGGCACTGAGGTACCCATCTCCCAGAACACCCTCATGTCTCTGCACATAAGGAGACGCGCTGGCGTGGCTTATCTGGGCAGACAGGACCTGAGACAGCACCCTCTCCGCAGTTTCCCATTGAAGTGGCTGAGAGAGGGTTCTGGGACTATATAAAGCTCAGGATCAGGATGGTACAACAGGGAGTCCGGGGTGAGCCGCGGGCCCTCATGGTGAATGCTGCTGGGGTGGACATGGGCAGCAATGAATCAATCCAGTGTGAATGGACATCAGCAAATGATGCCCAATAGGGCCAGAGACCATCTTTATAGATACCAGCAGAGAAGACAAGAATGACCAAGATCAGAGCCCTCTCCCTGCTGACACCATTAGCTGGGACCCCAGGGCAAAAGGGGAGGCAAAACTTAGAACTGACTGAAGAGGCCAGCTGCATTGGCTCACACCTGTAATCCCAGCACTTTGGGAGGCCGAGGCAGGCAGATTATGAGATCAAGAGTTGGAGACCAGGCTGGCCAACATGGTGAAAGTCCGTCTCTACTGAAAATACAAAAATTATCCAGGTGTGGTGGGGGGTACCTGTAATCCCAGCTACTCGGGAGGCTGAAGCAGGAGAGTCGCCTGAACCCAGGAGGCAGAGGTTGCAGTGAGCCGAGATGGTGCCACTGCACTCCAGCCTGAGCGACAGAGCAAGACTCCATCTCGGAAAAAAAGAATTGACTGAAGAAACCCTGAACTCTGTAATAAAAATGTTTCTGCATTGTGCAATATGAAAAATGGAGGTGGAAATCCAAGTCAGTTATAGAAAATAAAAACGTTCACACATCTGACTTTGTGACCCATGAAGCTTGTGCCCCTGCAAGGGGCTCTCACCCACAAGGAACCCTGCAACCCCATTACTTAAGAAAACAGGCAGGCCTGGAGAGCCTTAGGGAGAATTGTTGAGAGACGGACTTTGAAGCTTTGTAAAGTGACTTGCTTTTATTAGGCACCTACTGTATACCGGGCACATTGCTGAACACTGCATATTATTTGTTATTTATTAATTTATTTTTTTGAGAAATCTCACGTCATTGCCCAGGCTGGAATGCAGCGGTGCAATCTCAGCTCCCTGCAACCTCCATCTCCCAAGTTCAAGCAATTCTCATGCCTCAGGCTCCCGAGTTCTATATTATTTCTTTCTGTTTTGTTTTGTTTTGGTTTTTGTTTTTTTTAGAGACAGGGTCTCCTCTCACTTGGTCACCCAGGCTGGAGTGCAGTGGCACGATCTCAGCTCACTGCAACCTCAGCCTCCACGGTAACTGGGATCACAGGTGTGTGTCATGATGCCCGGCTAATTTTTTTATCTTCATTAGAGACAGGATTTCGCCATGTTGCCCAGGCTGGTCTCGAACTGTTGACGTCAAGTAATCTGCCCGTCTTGGCCTCCCAAATTGCTGCGATTACAGGCATGAGCCACAGCCCCCGGCCTACACGTTCTTTCTAAGTGAGGTGGAAATTATTATTCCCATTTTGCAGACCAGAAAACTACAGCCCAGTTGCTGAACGAGGCAGCCAGGGTGCACTGGGCTGATGTCCCACAAGACAGTTTATGTTGTGGCAGCTGCGAAGATGGGCTTCTTGGATAACCAGGAACACTGCTCTGGGGCTTTACACCCAAAGGTAGTGTTGGGGGAGATGGGAAGCCCGGGAGGGACGGAATTAAAAATGCCAGTTCTTGGAGCGAACTCAGGCAGGAGTAGGGCGGCCCCTGGTGGACTTGGGGAGAATAGCAATTCGGTGGTGCGGACCTGCCCTGCCCAGTGGCCTTGCATGGGAGTAGCAGGGAATGAAAGGGGCGGGCTCAAGAGAACGTGTTGAGAGGGGCCCCCATGTTGGAGTTCAGGCCCTGGACAGTAAAAGCTACTCCTGGCGGGAGTGGGGGCCGGCATGGGGAGGGGCATTTCATAAGAAGGAAGCAGACCTTCACTGAGCATTGATTATGCTCACAAAATATAGGTGGGAAACAATATGGACTTTAAAAAATGGGTAAGCAGGGCGCGGTGGCTCACGCCTGTAATCCCAGCACTTTGGGAGGCCGACGCGAGCGGATCACAAGATCAGGAGTTCGAGACCAGCCTGGCCAACATGGCGAAACCCCATCTCTACTAAAAATACAAAATTAGCCGGGCATGGTGGCGCATGCCTGTAATCCCAGCTACTTGGGAGGCTGAGGCACAAGAATCACTTGAACCTGGGAGGCAGAGGTTGCAGTGAACTGAGATTGTGCCACTGCACTCCAGCCAGGGTGACAGCGAGACCCTGTCTCAAAAAAAACAAACATACACACAAAAACTTGAATAAGAATGTTCATAGCGACATGATCCATAATAGCCAAAAAGTGGAAACAACCCGGATGTCCATTAACTAATGAATGGATAAAATGTGGCATATTCATGCACTGGAATATTATTCAGCAATAAAAGAGAATGAAATGCCAACACATGCTACATTACAGATGAGCCGTGAAAACATTTTGCCAAGTGAAGGGGAGACAGACACAAAAGGCTACATATTCTATGAGTTCATTTGTATGAAATCCCCAGTATAGACAAATCCATAAAAACAGAAAGTAGATTAGTGATTACTGAGGGCTGGGGAAGGGGGAAATAAGGAGTGACAGCTAATGGTGGAGCGTCACACTTTGGAGTTTCTGAAATGAGAGAGTGGTGAAGGTTGTGCAGCCTTGTGGGTATACTAAAAGCCACTGAGTTGTACACTTTAAAATGGTTAGACAGGGGTGTGGTGGCTCACGCCTGTAATCCCAGCACCTTGGGAGGCTGAGGTGGGCAGATCACTTGAGGTCAGGAGTTCAAGACCAGCCTGGCCAACATGGTGAAACCCTGTCTCTACAAAAAATACAAAAATTAGCCAGGCGTGATGGTGTGTGCCTGTAATCCCACCTACTTGGGTGGCTGAGGCACAAGAATCGTTTGAACCCAGGAGGCAGAGGTTGCAGAGCTGAGACTGCACCGTTGCATTCCAGCTAGGGCAATAGAGTGAAACGGTCTCAAAAAAAATACACACAGATTTTTTTTTTTTTTTTGAGAGAGAGAGAGGGGGTCTTGCTCTGTTGCTCAGGCTGGAGTGCAGTGGCAAGATCTCAACTCACTGCAGCTTAGCCTCCTGGGCCCAAGTGATCCTCCCACCTTAGCCTCCCAAGGCCGAAGTGGGCAGATCACCGTAGGTCAGGAGTTCGAGACCAGCCTGACCAACATGGTTTGAAACCCCGTCGCCACTAAAAATACAAAAATTAGCCAGGCATTGTGGCAGGTGCCTGTAGTCCCAGCTACTCAGGAGGCTGAGCTAGGAGAATTGCTTGATCCTGGGAGGCGGAGGTTGCAGTGAGCCTAGATCAAGCCACTGCACTCCAGCCTGGCGACAGAGCGAGAGTCCATCTCAAAAAAAAAAAATAGCCAGCCGTGGTGGTGCACACCTGTAGCCCCAGCTACTCAAGAGGCTGAGGTGGGAGGATTATTTGAGCCCAGGAGTTAGAGGATGCAGTGAGCTATGACTGCACCGCTGCACTCTAGCCTGGGTGACAGAGTAAGA
This sequence comes from Ateles fusciceps, assembly GCA_036589455.1. Lineage (NCBI taxonomy): Eukaryota > Metazoa > Chordata > Mammalia > Primates > Atelidae > Ateles > Ateles fusciceps. Next base: position 10,082,848 of record JAZHEH010001386.1, read on the forward strand.
CTTTGTCTCTTAAAAAAGAAACAGTGTAACTTGTTGGCTGGCAGGATGGCCTGTCTGTTGCAGTACCGCCTTTATCACAAGGCTTCAATGTGTAAGAATTCTCCATGCCATCTGTGACTGTCTCCGTATGGCGCTGCTGCTGTTTAGTTTCTCCTGGGTTGTGGGTATCTTTCTCATGCCAGAAGATTTGAGCAGACAGGCCAGCTGAGAAGACCTCTGGGGCGAGAGTCCTATCACCTGCCCACCCAGCCGTGATGTCTTCCAACTGTGGGACTCTCCCCCGCCCTGCTCTGTCTGTGTGCTTGTTGGTTCTTTTTTTTTTTAACCATATCCTTTGTTTTTTATTGATGATGAAGGTAGTACAAAGGCCCCGGGAAGTTGTGTTGTAGTTGTTGTTACTGAGACAGGATCTCACTCTGTCGCCCAGGCTGGAGCGCAGTGATGTCATGATGTCCCATTGCAGGCTTGATCTCCTGGGCTCAAGAGTTTTCCTCTCACCTCAGCCTCCCAACTAGCTAGGACTACAGGCCTGTGCCAACATGCTTGGCTAGCTTACTTTGTAATCGCTTTAGACAGGGTCTCGCCATGTTGCCTAGGTTGATATAGAACTCACAGGCCCAAGTATCCTGCTGCCTCAGCCTCCCAGAGTGTGAGGATTATAGACATGAGCCACCGTGCCTGGTCAGAAAAATTATATATATATATATATATATTTTTTTTTTTTTCTGAGACAGAGTTTTGCTCTTGTCACCCAGACTGGAGTGCAATGGCACAATCTCAGCTCACTGCAACCTCCACCTCCCGGGTTCAAGTCGATTCTCTGGCCTCAGACTCCAGAGTAGCTGGACTACAGGCATCCGCCACCACGCCCAGGTAATTTTCGTATTTTTAGTAGAGATGGGGTTTCACCATATTGGTCAGGCTGGTCTCAAACTCCTGAACTCAGGTGATCTGCCCGCCTTGGCCTCCCAAAGTGCTGGGATTACAGACGTGAGCCACCGCACCTAGCCACCACACCCAGCCATCTCCGGCAACATAGTGAGACTCTGTACAAAAAAAATTGTAGACAGAGTCTCACTATGTTGCCTAAGATGGTCTTGAACTCCTGGCCTTGGTCTCCCAAAACTCTGGGATTACAGGCATGAATCACTGCGCCTGGCAAAGTTAGGCTTTTTGACTTGCCCTGGTTCCCATCCATCCTTGTTCAGCTTGCCATCTCATTAAGTCAAAGCCCAGCAGCTGCCCTGGGGCTCTCCCTTCCTTCCACCTGCTCCTGTGGCCCAAGCCCATAAGGTAGTCAACAGCCCGCATGTGTGTTCCAGACAAAGTCATCATCCTACTCAGTCAACCCTTCTTGCTGATTCCAAGAGCAAAGAAAGCAATGGTATGGCTACAATAGCGCCCCACTCCCAAGAGGAGAACAAAACGAAACGGTGGCGGGACCGCGGGGCTATGGGGTGAAGGGTCTTTGGTTAAGAGACCTGTCCCTGAAGAAACATCTCGTCCTCTCCTGACCCCTAGTGGTTGCCCAAGGCCTTTATCTGAATTGGCTTCTCTAAGGCCTCCAGGATTCCCTCTAGCAATGGCAATAGACAACAACTGATAGAGCACTTTAAAATTTACAGAATGGCTCACGCCTGTAATCTCAGCACTTTGGGAGGCCGAGGTGGGCAGATCACCGGAGGTCAGGAGTTCAAAGCCAGCCTGGCCAACAAGGTGAAAACCCGCCTCTACTAAAAATACAAAATTAGCCAGGCGTGGTGGCGCATGCCTGTAATCCCAGCTACTCCGGAGGCTGAGGGAGGAGAATTGCTTGATCCCAGGAGGCGGAGGTTGCAGTGAGCCGAGATTGGGCTGTTGCACTCCAGCCTGGGCGACAAGAGCGAAACTCTGCCTTAAAAAAAAAATCACAAAATGTATTTTTGTATATTCTATCCTTGAATCATCCTCACAAGTAGAATAGATGGTACTATTATCTCCCAATTGTGTAGATGAGGAAACTGAGGCTCAGAAAGAAGATAAACAAATTGCCTACAGCTCCACACTCAGAAGTAAGAATAGGACTTCTACCCCTACAACAGTGCCGCCTTCCCAGAGCTGCCATCTTTTTTATAGAACCAAATTGGATTATTTGTTGAGTCTCCAATCCTAGAAGCTGGTATAGATTTTATTTTCTCTGTCTCTCTCTGTCTCTCTCCCTCTCTCCCACCGGCCCCAGGCTGGAGTACAGTGGCATAATCATGGCACACTGCAGCCTCAACCTCCCGGGCTCAACTCGATTGTCCTGCCTCAGACTCCTGAGTAACTGGGACTGTAGGCACACGCCACCACATCCAGCTATTTTTTAAATTTTTTGTAGAGGCAGGGTCTCACTATATTGCCCAGTCTAGTCTTAGATTCCTAGGCTCAAGTGATCCTATCCCCTAGGCCCCCCCAAATTGTCAGGATTACAGGCATGAGCCCCCATGCCTAATTTATGGATTTCTTCATTGCCTCTATGGAAACAAGGGTCAGCTAGGAGCCAAGTACTATTTATTAGGTTGGTGCAAAAGTAATTGTTGGTTTTGCCATTTTATTTATTTATTTTGACAGAGTCTCGCTCTATTGCCCAGGCTGGAGTGCAGTGGCACAATCTCGGCTCACTGCAATCTCCAGCTCCTGAGTTTAAGCAATTCTCCTGCCTCAGCCTCCCAAGTAGCTGGAATTACAGTCGTGCACCACCACACCCCGTTAATTTTTTGTATTTTTAGTAAAGATGGGGTTTCACCATGTTGGCCAGGCTGGTTTTGAACTCCTGACCTCAAGTGATCCACCCGCCTCGGCCTCCCAAAGTGCTGGGATTACAGGCGTGAGCCACCGCACTGGCCTGCCATTGCTTTTATAATGGCAAAAAAACACAATTACTTTTGCACCAGCCTAATAGTTGCTTTATAGTCTTTTTTTTTTTTTTTTTTAAATGATGTTTTGCTCTTGTTGCCCAGGCTGGAGTGCAATGGTGCAATCTCGGCTCACAACAACCTTCGCCTCCCAGGTTCAAGCAATTCTCCTGCCTCAGCCTCCCAAGTAGCTGGGTTTACAGGCATGCGCCACCACGTCCGGCTATTTTTGTATTTTTAGTAGAGATGGGGTTTCTCTATGTTGGTCAGGCTGGTCTCAAATTCTCGACCTCAGGTGATCCGCCCGCCTTGGCCTCCCAAAGTGCTGGCATTACAGACGTGAGCCCCCGCACCAGGCTCAATTTTCAATATATCTTCTTTTTTTGTTTGTGTCTTTTGCCCCTATTTCTATAGGATTTTTCTTCCTTCATATGCTACACTTAGGCTAACATAACTTTTATGAAATTAGATAGGCTGATACTAAAAGTCACTTGGAGGCCGGGCCCAGTCGCTCAGCCTGTAATTCCAGCACCTTGGGAGGCTGAGGTGAGTGAATCATCTGAGGTCAGGAGTTCGAAACCAGCCTGGCCAACATGGCAAATCCTGTCTCTAATAAAAATACAAAAATTAGCCGGGTGCAGTGCCTCATGCCTGTAATCCCAGCTACTCGGAAGGCTGAGGCAGGAGAATTGCTTGAACCCAGGAGGTGGAGGTTGCAGTGAGCTGAGATCGTGCCACTGCACGCCAGCCTGGGTGACAGAGTGAGACTCTGTCTCAAAAACAAAAACAAAGAGTCACATGGAAAAGTAAGCATGCAATAGTTAGAAAAATACAGAAAAATAAAAACTGAGAGATCTAACTCTTCTAGATATAAAAATATACTAAAACTCTTCTGTAATTAAAAAACAGTGTTATGTTAGCATCCGAATTAGCCAATGAGACCAGTAGACAGAATAGAAAGTCCAGGAACAGCCCAAGTACATATGGAAATTTAGCACACAGTAAAGGTGACTTCTCAAATCAACAGAGCAAAGGTGGATTTTTAAATAAATGATGCTGGGACAACTGGATAACCATTTGTAAAATGGATATAATTAGAACCATATCTCACGGTATACTCTAAGAATAAAATCCAGGTGGACTGGAGACGGAAATGTATAAAGAGAAAATTATGCAAGTACTAGGAAAAACAACAGCGTTGAATCCTCTGTAATCTGGAGGTAAAGAAAGGCTTTCTAACAGCAAATCAAAATACAGATCCAATCAAAGAAATGATTGATAAATTCACTATATAAAATTTTTTAAAACTTAACAAAAAACACCATAAGCAAAGTCAAAGTACAAATGACACACTGGGGGGACATATTTGTAATATGTTATCTCTATCCCTAAAAACATTAGCATTGTACAGTATAGGTGAAGAACTCCCAAAATTTGAAGGAAGAAAAATCCTATAGAAATAGAGGCAGTAAAAGAAAAAAAAAGAAATAGAGGCAAAAGACACAAACAAGAAAAGAAGATATATACAATGAAAATGGTCCTTAACATATGAAAAGCTGTCCAACTTCAATGACAAGAGAAAAACAAAACAAAACTGTGATACACTGGTATTAAGCATGTCTTGTTCATCTGATATTTTGACACCTGGAGCCTCACTCACTGGCCCTCCCAGGGCTGGCCAATTTCTAAACATAGTAAATGACTCACGTGCGAGCACGCCTTTTTTTTTTTTTTTTTTTTTTTTTTAAAGACGGGGTTTCACCATGTTACTCAGGCTGGTCTTGAACTCCCGACCTCAGGTGATCCGCCCACCTTGGCCTCCCAAAGTGCTTGGATTACAGGCGTGAGCCACCACACCCGGCCATAGGCGAGCATGCCTTTCATATACAAACTACCCAATCTGGAGAATATAACTCGAACCTCCTCCCTCATTGGCCTGTCACAAGACTGCTCCACTCCAAACCATTATTCACCTTCCCTCATCACTGCAGGGCTAAGTACCAAACAACTATGGACAGGCCCTATACCCCAGAGCCCACTGAAATTATCCAAACTAGCCAATCCTAAACCTGCCTCTCTGCCTCACCCACTTCCTTCCCAGGAAGTAAAGGCTTTGCCCAGTTTCTCCTCACTCCCTCTGCCTTTTTTTTTTTTTTTTTTAAGATGGAGTTTCACCATGTTGGTCAGACTGGTCTTGAACTCCCTACCTCAGATGATCCGCCCGCCTTGGCCTCCCAAAGTGCTTGGATTACAGGCGTGAACCACCACGCCCGGCCTCCCTCTGCCTTTTGACCAACGTGCTGTTTCCTGTGTACCCTGCATGGCGTGGTGCATCCCTCTTGGAACTGTGAGCAACAAATTGCCTTTTCATTGCCAGTCATCCCTGAGCTGTTGGTCTCACCGCACTTGAGTAATAAACTCACATTTTACATACTATCTCTTACCATCTGATTGGCAAAACCCACAAAATTGACAACACACTATCGGTGAGGCTCTGGGGAAACAGGCACTCTCATACATGCCTAGTGGGAATGCAAAATGGTTAAACTTTGTGAAGGAAAAATGTTTAATGTCTAATGAAACTACCTATGTGCTTACTTTTTTTTTTTTTTTTTTTTTTTGAGATGGAGTCTTGCTCTGTCGCCCATGGAGTGCAGTGGCTCTATCTTGGCTCACTGCAACCTCCGCCTCCCGGGTTCAGGGGATTCTCCTGCCTCTGCTTCCCAAGTAGGTGAGATTACAGGCGCATGCCACCACACCCGGCTAATTCTGTACTTTTAGTAGAGATGGGATTTCACCAAGTTGGCCAGGCTGGTCTTGAACTTCTGACCACAAGTGATCCACCCACCTTGGTCTCCCAAAGTGCTGGGATTATAGGCGTGAGGCACCACGCCCAGCCTTGTGCTTTTTGACTCAGGAATCCCACTTCTAGGAACTTACCCAGAAGATACATGACACAAAATATGTAGGCACAAGATTATTAACTGCAGCATTGTTTGTCATTGCAAAATACCAGAAACATACTAAATCCCTATACGTAGGCTATTTTTGAATAAACTACAGAATATCCACACTATTGGATGAGGGAAGTGAATAGGATCTCTATGAACTGATATGAAATGATTTCCAGGAAATATTATTTCATTAAAAAAAAAAGGCAAAGCAAGCCAGGCACGGTGGCTCACGCCTGTAATCCCAGCACTTTGGGAGGCTGTTGACCATCTTGGCCAACATAGTGAAACCCCGTCTCTACTAAAAATACAAAAATTAGCTGGGCGTGGCTGTGTGTGCCTGTAGTCTCAGCTACTCAGAAGGCTGAGGCAGGAGAATTGCTTGAACCTGGGAGGCAGAGGTTGCAGTGAGCTGAGATCGTGCCACTGCACTCCAGCCTGCCACCTGGTGACGGAACAACACCTCTGTCTCAAAGAAAAAAAAAAAGGCAAAGCAGAAAAGAATATATGTAGCTTCTTTTGTTTAAGAAAGGAATAAGAAAAAAACGAACCTGTTTAATTTTGCAAAAAGAAACATAGGAAGGATAAGTCAGAAATGAAATAGTTTCCTACAGGGCATAGATAGATGGGAATGAAATGGAAGAGATGAAAAAGTAAAATAACACTTTTTAAAATATCAATGTTTTGACTCTGCCTACAGAACCATTTAATGATGAATATGTTCAAGAAATAAGACATTAACTAGACACAGTGGCTCATGCCTGTAATCCCAGCACTCTGGGAGACCAAGGCAGGCAGATTGCTCGAGGCCAGGAGATTGAGACCAGCCTGGTCAACATGGTGAAAACCCGTCTCTAGAAAAAATACAAAAATTAGCCAGGCATGGTGGTGCAGCCTACTTGGGAGGCCGAAGCATGAGAACTGCTTGGGCCCGGGAGGCAGAGGTTGTAGTGAGATGAGATCATGTCACTGCACTCCAGCCTGGGCAACAGAGCAAGACTCTGTCATAAATAAATAAATAAATAAATAAATAAATAAAATCAACAAGGACTGGGAAGAATCCTCATATACAAACAAAAACAGTGAACCTAAATATATTTCAAATGAACAATTCTGAAACTTTCTGTGTACTGGACTGAGCAAAGGAATAAATGTATTAAAGATGTTAGGAGGCCGGGCGTGGTGGCTCACGCCTAAAATCTCAGCACTTTGGGAGGCCGAGGCGGGTGGATCACGAGGTCAAGAGATCGAGACGATCCTGGTCAACATGGTGAAACCCCGTCTCTACTAAAAATACAAAAATTAGCTGGGCATGGTGGCACATGCCTGTAGTCCCAGCTACTCGGGAGGCTGAGGCAGGAGAATTGCTTGAACCCAGGAGGCAGAGGTTGCGGTGAGCCGAGATCGCGCCATTGCACTCCAACCTGGGTAACGAGCGAAACTCCGTCTCAAAAAAAAAAAAAAAAAAAAAAAGATGTTAGGAGCCAGATTTCCCCACTGGAGAAGAGAGATACGATATGGAACTGCAGACCACTAGGCCAGAAGCACCAAGGAGTTTGGCAACCACTAGAAGAGGAGAGCAGCATGAAACAGATTCTTCCTCAGAGCTTCCAGAAGGAATCAACCCTCCCAACATCTTGATCTTGGGTTTCTGGCCTCTAGAACTGTGAGAGAATACATTTCTGTTGTTTAAAATAGAAAGAGAGAGCTGGGGGAGGAAGAAAGGAAGGCAAGCAAGCCAGCTAGGGAGAACCCTTTGGTGTTGGAATAGAATTGAAAATGTGAAGTTGTTCTCTTAAATATATGTACACACAAAAGAGAAAACTAAATAGATTGGTTTTAAAACATATATTTATATACAGAAATAGATGCATGTGTTTGTGTATATGTGCGTGTGTGTGTGGTGTGTATGTGTGTTTCTAGCTCTACACACGGGAAGAGCCTAGAAGCAATGTCATCTCAGTGGGAATGATCACACCTGTGTCTCATGGAAAAGAACCTTGCTCCTTGGAGAAGTGCCTGATGGCAGGGCTGGGGCGGAGAAAGTGCAATGGAACCCAGAACATCTTGATGTGCCAGGTAATAAGAAAGTGCTCACAGGCTGGGCGGGGTGGCTCATGCCTGTAATCCCAGCACTTGGGGAGGCTGAGGAGGGAGGGTCATTTGAGGTCAGGATTTTGAGACCAGCCTGACGAACATGGTGAAACCCTCTCTTTACTAAAAATACCAGAAAAAAAAAAAAATAGCTGGTTGTGGTGGCATGTGCCTGTAGTCCCAGCTACTTGAGAGACTGAGGCGGGAGAATTGGTTGAACCTGGGAGGCGGAAGTTGCAGAGAGCTGAGATCGCACCACTGCACTCCAGCCTGGGCGACAGAGCAAGACTCCATCTAAAAAATAAAATAAAATAAAATAAAGTGCTAACAAAATAATGGGGATATGTCAAAGGATATGGGAAACAGCTGTTAAGAGGAAATGCTGGGCAAAGTTGGGATGATTTAAGTATCAAAATAGATCATGGTAGTGATGGACCCACTGAATAAGAATCCTCGAGTTCTCAATGATAATAAATGAATGAATGAATAACAAGAAAAGCTCTTTCGTTTTTTATTCTTTGTAGAGATGGGGTTTCACCATGTTGGCCATGCTGGTCTCAAACTCCTGGGCTCAAGCAATCCTCCTAATAGCGTGAGCCACTATTCCTGGCACAACTTTCTGTAAGTTTGAAACTGTATCAGAATTAAAAGCTACCTCTCACAGGCTCACACACAGGCAAAACTAATACATAGATAAAAGGTCCCACTAAGTGCCCAGCACAAGGAGTGGAACAAGTGACATGCCTGTGTGGCAGGTGACTTCCCCCAAAACACTTGGCCTTCTTCCTTGCTAATTGGCCCTGATTTTTAGTACCAGTAGATTTTTTAAAAATAGAACATGTAATACTTTAATTTTAAACATTAAAATTAATTAAAAGGCCAGGAGTGTTGGCTCACACCTGTAATCCCAGCACTTTGAGAGGCCGTGGCAGGTGGATCACCTTAGGTCAGGAGTTCAAGACCAGCCTGGCCAACATAGCAAAACCGTCTCTACTAAAAAAAAAAAAAAAAGAAAAATTAGCTGGGTGTGGTGGTGCACATCTGCAATCCCAGCTACTCCGGAGGCTGAGGCAGGAGAATCACTTGAAATCAGGAGGCGGAGGTTGCAGTGAGCCGAGATCCCCCTCATTGAACTCCAGCCTGGGCAACAAGAGAAAATTCCTTCTCAAAAAATAAAAGAAGAAAGTGTGTTCCCCTAAATAAGAAAAAAATGAGTGTTGTTGAGTGAATGTGTGAATGAGTGAATCAGCGAACGGGGAGTGAATGAATACACCAAACAGGTGAGTAAAATGAGAATGAACTGAGGCTTCCCCCTCAGGTGCCAAGCCTTTTCATCTACAGTTCCTCTGCGCCTGTAGCCACACCCACTCAAGGGCGGAGGCTCAAGGTGCCTTTCTTATTGCTGACCACACCTTGGCACCCAGCCTGGCCAAAGTGCATTTTCTCAGGAGTCCAGGCCAGGGGGATCCTGCTACTTCCGCCTTTCCATTGCCCCCCCACCTGCCCCAGTTCTTGAAGAAAGACACACCAGCATGCTGGGAAGGCAGCGTCAGCCTGGCAGCCCGGTGAGCCAGGTCCAGTGCCAGGCCTGTGCCTGGCTGGCCATGTGACTAATGGTAAACATTTCACTTTTTAAGGCCTCAGTTTCCGTGTTTACTCCTTTAAGCGGCTTGACCAAATCCATGGTTCACAATCTTGGCTGCACATTGAAATCAGCTGGGAACCTTTACAAAGTTCTGGGGCTCAGACTGCATCCAGACCAGCTAAGTCAGACTCTGTAGGGTGGGACCTGGGCATCCACAGTTTTTTAGAGCGTCCCAGGCGACTTCAACGCATGCCACGTCTGAGAGCCTGTGGGCTATGATCTCCATAGCTCCCTCCAGCATTTTTTTGGTTTTGTTGTTGTTTTGAGATGGAGTCTTGCTCTGCTGCCCAGTCTGAAGTGCAATGGCGCAATCTTGGCTCACTGTAACCTCCACCTCCCAGGTTCAAGCGATTCTCCTGTCTGAGCCTCCCAAGTAGCTGGGACAACAGATGCATGCCGCCATGCCCAGCTAATTTTTTGTATTTTAGTACAGACAGGGTTTCATTGAGTTGCCCATGCTGGTCTCAAACTCCAGAGCTCAGCCAATCCACCTGCCTTGACCTCCCAAAGTGCTAGGGTTACAGGTGTGAGCCACTGCGCCCGGCCAGATATCTCCAGCTTTTTGATGCTGAGGCCCACCCTGATGCCCCGTCTGTTTGCCCTGTCTTTTGTCACTGGAGGGTTAAATGAAATGTGAGCGTCACCTGAACATCTGGGTTCCTATCCTTGCACCTCCTCCTGTCTTCAGCCTGCCTTTGAGGCAGCAGCCTCACTGGGGACTTTGACCAGCCCCACCCATTCTTCACTGAACCTCCTGCTCCAGCCTCTGCCACCTCATTTTGATGTCTAGAATCAGGGGATCCAGGATCATCACCAAGGCCACCTTCCCAGGTATGGAGGGGTCTTCTTGCTTCTTTCTTGTCATGCACAGTTGCTGAGGAAGGGGCTGGGAGAAAGAGCAAAATGGAGAGAAGGAAGAGTCCATTCAAACCGAGAAACAAAGTGTTCGGTTTGTCTTACCCTTGATGTAGAAGCTAGCAACCTTTTCCAAGAAGGAGGGCCTGGCCCCTTCTAGGGCCTGGCTGGGTTCCCGCTGTGCCTCTCAGGCCTCTCCTCCAAAGGGCACCGTTCCCTTGGGTGAGTACTACTGGCCTGCCTGACAAGGGAGTATGGAGCCTTGAACTTCAGAACCTCCCTTCACTTGCATCACCCTGTGCAATTCATGTAATACACCGGAGCCTCCATTTCCCTATCTATAAAATAAATCACCCTGCGCTGTCTCACTGGGCTGACAAGAACACACTGTTCTTGCATTGCAGACAGATGTGCTGAGGCTTTAGAAAGTGCTTTTCATTTGGCTAGGAGCTTGTGAATAAATGTGAGAGACGCTGCACATCTGACACACTATAGAGGCGACTCATGGCTGAACCAGAACAGGACATCGGGGGAGAAGCCAGCAGGTGAGTCTGGGAATCCTGTTCCCGACGTGGTCCTCAAGGAGCATGGGACAGGGGCTGGGGAAGGCTGGAACAGGGGGTGATGCTGTGGCCAGCAGTGCCTCATGGCCTCCCCCTGCTCTGCCAGTGGGGTGGTGAAGCGCAGCGCAACTAGACCACAGGTCCTTTCAGAAGGAAGCAAGTGTCTGCAGCTACAGTAAATAATCATAGCAGCCAGCAATTACTGGTGCTCACCACTGCTGGGAAGCTGTACCTTCTGAGTACTTTCTCATTCACTTCTTACAATCCTGTGAAGTAGGATTGTTAACCCCATTTTCCAGATCAGAGAGGTTATGTAACCTGCTCAAGGTGTCAAAGCTACTAAGTGGCAGTGGAATTCAGACCCAAATCTGCCTGAGTGCAAAGGGCGTGCTTTCTGACCTCCATGAGACCCTGTCCATTCACAGAGCTGACACATTAATCACAGAATAAAATGCTTTCGGATGTAGTGGACTGGGCAGAGAAAGTTCTTGGGCTGTGCTGGGTGAGTTAGCCAGGCAGGAAGGCCTCATTTCAGGTCAGGTACTGGTATCTGTATCAGGTATCGGTAGCAGGTCAGGTACTGGCAGATGCGCTGGGGCCCAGCTCCCCAGGGGCTGCCTGAGAAGGGGCCACAGCCCTGAGCCGCCTCCAGGGCCCAGAATTGAAAGGCAAAGAGAAAACTGCAGATCCCCACTCACTAGGGGAGGGGACATTATTGCTGTCCTGGTGGGGGTCTGAGTTGGGCAGGAACGTCTTCTCTCCTTAGAGGCATTTGGCAGGGTGGTAGAAACAGGGCTGACTTCGTAAGGCTGTGATCAGTGCAGTTGCCCAGGGCCCCACATTCAGAAAGGCCCCGGGCTTGGGGTTCAATGTTCTGTGGTTGTTGACTTGAAATGTGTCATAAGTTTAGCCTTGAACTTGTTTTGTAAGTGACGTCAGATGAGACAGTGAAGCATGAGCCGGGGTTGGGAGTTGGAACCTCAGCTCCTGCGTGTGGTCTCCACACCCAGACCAGCCCCACCACTGCTGTAATCCTCTGCCAGAGTCCCTCATTCTGCTGTCACCTTTGTCCCCCTCGGGAACTCAGGCAAAACAAGAATCAGAAGTGGAGGAGTGGCAGGCAGCCCTGGACTCTCTCACCCACCCCCATCCAGGTAGTTGGTGCGTTCAAGTGGGGAGGTCACAATCCCTCGGGCGTTGCCCATTTGCCAGGGGTTGGAGTCTCCGCTTGTGAGAAGAGGAAACTGGATTCCTCTTGATTTTCCTTTTGCACTCGGCTCTGCAAATGATATACTTGGCCCTGGTCACATCCATGTCTGGCCATTTACCAACCTGAGCAAGTTACTTCCCCTTTAAGACTCAATTTTCCTGTCTGAAAAGGAAAAGAATAATGTCCATATCCCACAGGATTCTTATTTTTTTTTGAGATGGAGTCTCGTTTCTTCACCCAGGTTGGAATGCAATGGTGTGATCTGGGTCACTGCAACCTGTGCCTCGCGGGTTCAAGCAATTCTCCTGCCTCAGTCTCCCGAGTAGCTGGGACTATAGGCACGCGCCACAACACCCAGCTAATTTTTGTATTTTTAGTAGAGACAGGGTTTCATCATACTGCAATGGTGACTCGGAACTCCTGACCTTGTGATGCACCCGCCTCGGCCTCCCAAAGTGCTGGGATTACAGGCGTGAGCCACCGAGCCTGGCCCCCCCACAGGATTCTTTTGGGGACTGAAGATTTTCTTTTTTTCCAAAATACAAATCTAATTATGACAGCTCTCTGCTAAAAACTAGAATGGCTTGGTGGTGTTTTAGGACAAAGACCAAAACCTTTCATCCAGACCAACGCTGCCCAATAGGAATGTAATGCAAGCCATACTTGTAATTTAAAATTGCTAGCAGCCACATTTCAAAAAGTAAAATCAGGTAAAACTAATTTTAATAATATACTCTTCCCACTATATACAAATCATATCAACATATAAGTAGGAACATTTTTTTATTGCCTCCAAAATCAAGGGTATATTTCACACTTATCATGTATCTTATCTCATACAACAAGGAGCTACGTAATTGGACAAACTGGCCCCTGCCAGCGCTCAGTCCCTCCATGCTCTCGGCCCTGCAGTCATGTTGAACTCTCCACAGGGCCCTACTGAAAACTCTTCACCTCCTCTGCCCTCTGGATCTAGTTAAGCCTATTCATCCTTCAGATGTCAGCTCAAATGTCAACCTTGACGGAGGCCTCCCATGACCCCTAACATGCTTTCAAAGAATTGTGTATTTCACATTCACCATGCCCCCCACAACTGTGATTTCCCATTTATTAACATCTGTCTCTTCTGCTGGCCTGCAAACTCCAGGGGTACAGAGACATCTTTGGGGTTTTTGATCATGAGTTCCCCAGGGCTTAGCCCAGTGCCTGGTGCAAAGCAGGCTTTCAACATTTCAGGGGATATTGTAAGAAAGAAAGAAGTACCCAAAAGGCCTGGCATATGCAAAGCACTCTAAATATTCACTCCTTTCCCTTCCCTCTGGGTGAGAACATTTCTCCTTATAAAGGCACCCTCCTAACTGTGTATCTGCTAGAGAACTGAAGACATAAAGCACTCTGTGCCAAAAATATTTAAGTAAAAACTTGAGCTAAGCACAGAGATTATAAATATTTCTTCCCCAGATTACGCACCATTTAAAAATACTGCCTCAGCTCCTTTTCATGATTTGGGTGGTGATTAAAGAAAATTACTCTTCAAGACTGAAGGTAATTGCTGCCCTTTTCCTGACTTGCCTTTTCCCTTGAGAAGGGGAGGATAAGCTGCAGGGCAGGGAGTGGAAGTGGGGCGGCCCTTGTCCTTTGTCTGGCAGACAGCCAGCTGGGGAGGTACTGCTGCTGCTCAGTTCGTTCCTAATTCTTTCCCAGGTGAAGATAAACAAGGCGGCACAAATCCACACTTGCCAATGGACCCGAGTGATAACAACAAACCCAGTGCCACCTGTCTAGGTGCAGACTTGGCCCCTACGTGACCATGTTGCAAGGCCAAAACGACCATTTGGTTTCTCTTTGGACTCAGTTCATTCTGCATCTTCTCAGGACAGTTAAGTTGGAATACAATGCCACTGTCCTAAGATGGTAGAATTATCCTATTTCTGGAGGAGTGGGGGTGGTGGGCGGGGGAGGATCTCAAGAGCCATTTACCCCTCTGCACAACGGCTTCTTTAAGGATACCAGGGCCCCCGGGCTACACATTTCCCTGAAGCTTTCCAGATAAGCAACAAGGTATGAGCCATTGCTATGTACTGCCTAGGGGTGATGTGTTTAAATATCCATTGCATATTTTAAATCCTTGGCTGGCTTAAAGCTGGCAACTTTCTGTTTTCAGTGGATATGATGGGGGCATACCTCCTAGAGCTTGCCCAGTGCTCCAAGGAAAACAGCCTCAGCTAATGCAAAGTGTGTATGTGTCCATGAAAGCTCCATGTCTACTTAACATTCAGTTTTTAGGATTATTTATGCTGTCATAATATATATGAAAATCTCTAATGGGTATTTTGTTTCCTTTACAAACCATATTTTGAATTTATGGGTGATTTAGAGCTGGTGCTTAAAGTCAGAATGCAGAGCCCCAAAGAAAATGACTTCATTGAAATTGAACTGAAGCCACAAGAACTGAGTTACCAAAACTTACTAAAAGTGAGTTGCTGTGAACTGGGGATTAACCCAGAGTAAGTGGAGAAGATCAGAAAGCTACCAAACACCCTGCTCAGAAAGGTAAGTCTTATGAGTTTCTAAAGGCAGAGTCACAGTGGGTGACATCATGTTTGCTGGAGCCAACCCTTTAGCTTTTGCATTTCATGACACCAGAAATCCTCGCTGCAGAATGGCCAAACAGTAGGTAAGGTCGTAGATTTGCACACCTAATCTATAAACCTTTTAAAAACCTGTAAATGGGCCAGGTGTGTTGGCTCACACCTGTAATCCCACCACTTTGGGAGGCTAAGGTGGGTGGATTATGAGGTCAGATCAAGACCATCCTGGCCAACATGGTGAAGCCCCGTCTCTACCAAAAGTACAAAAATTAGCTCCGAGTGGCAGCTCGTGCCTGTAATCCCAGCTACTTGGGAGGCTGAGGCAGGAGAACCGCTTGAACCTGGGGAGGCGGGAGGCAGAGGTTGCAGTGAGCCAAGACGGCACCACTGCACTCCAGCCTGGTGACAGAGCTAGACTCCGTCTCCCAAAAAAAAAAAAAAAAACTCTGAATGACAAGTGACTCCCCAATTTAAGACTCTAGTTCAGTACTTTTGGCTCCACCAATCTGCAAAACTGACTGGTTAATAAAAAATGGCGTGGTCCTCAGGAAAGAAAACACAAACCCACCCTTATTTGTTTAGCAAAGGATGGGTTTGCTACATACTTGAAATCTCAGGAAACAAAGATTGTTTTGCATTTTTATATATTTCCCAGATTCAAAATACAGATATTAATTTTTAATTTCGGAAAGGAAATCTTATTTAGAAATTTTTTTTCAAGCTTTCAAAATTCTTTTGGCAACTTTTAATTTTTTTTGAGACAGGGTCTCACTCTGTCATCCACATTGGAATGCAATGGCGTGATCATAACCCACTGGAGCCTCGAAATCCTCAGCTCAAGCAATCCTCCCATCTTAGCCTCTAGAGTAGCTGGGACTACAGGGGCACACCATCACACTCTGCTAATTTTTAAAAAAATTTTTTTTATATTACATTATTATTATTATTTTTTTAAATTAAGACAGGGTTTCACCATGTTGGTCAGGCTGGTCTTGAACTCCCGACCTCAGGTGATCCACCCGCCTTGGCCTCCCAAAGTGCTTGGATTACAGACGTGAGCCACCGCGCCCGGCCACACTCTGCTAATTTTTTAATTTTTTTTTTTTTTTTTTAGAAATGGGTCTTGTTATATTGCCCAGGCTGTTCTCAAGCCCCTGACCTCAGCTTCCTGAGTTCCGGGGTAACAGGTGTGCCTTTGGCAATTCTTATTGGTATTTTGGCTGATAGTGTATATTCTTTGTAAACTAACACGTCAAGGGATGATCCCGCTTTCCAGATGCCTTAAAAAAAAAAAAACCTGCTGGGTGTGGTGTCTCATGCCCATAATCCCAGCACTTTGGGAGGCCAAGGTGGGCGGATTACTTGAGCTCAGGAATTTGAGACCAGCCTGGGCATATGGTGAAACCGTCTCTACAAAAAGATACAAAAATTATCGGGGTGTGGTGGACTAAGTGGAAGGATTGCTCGAGCCCAGGAAGTTGAAGCTGCAGTGAGCTGTGATTGCGCCACCGCATTCCAGGGTGGGTGACATAGCGAGAGCCTGTCTCAAAAAAAAAAAAAATACAGAAATACCTTATGGGGCCCAGGCATAGTGGCTCATGCCTGAAATGCCAGCACTTTGGGAGGCCAAGGTGGGCAGATCACCTAAGGTCAGGAGTTCAAGACCAGCCTGGCCAACATGGTGAAATCCCATTTCTACTAAAAATACAAAAATTAGCCAGGCATGATGGCAGGTGTCTGTAATCCCAGCTACTCGGGAGGCTGAGGCAGGAGAATCGCTTGAACCTGGGAGGCGGAGGTTGCAGTGAGCCAAGATCATGCCATTGCACTCCAGCCTCCTGGGTGACAGGAGTAAGACTCTGTCTAAAAAAAAACAATGAAAAACCAAAACTTATGGGTTCAGAACCCAAGATGCTGAACAATACTAAGCCTTTTAAATACATTCATATGTATTAAGCATGATATAATTTCTTTTCCATATTAAGGACCAAGACATTCGAAGACTTCGGGACTTTCAGGAAGTAGAACTCATTTTAATGAAAAATGGAAGCTCCGAATTGACAGAGTATATATCATCTCTGACAGAAAGACCCTGCTACAATAGCAAAGCTGCAAAAATGACTTATTAATCTCAGGAATGGCCGGGAATGGTGGCTTACACCTGTAATCCCAGCACTTTAAGAAGCCGAGGCGGGTGGAGCACCTGAGGTCAAGAGTTCTAGACCAGCCTGGCTAACATACTGAAATCCCTGTCTCTGCTTAAAAAATACAAAAATTAGCTGGGTGTGGTGGCACACACCTGTAGTCCCAGTTACTCGGGAAGCTGCGGCAGGGTAATCACTTGAACCTGGGAGGCAGTGGTTGCAGTGAGCTGAGATCGTGCCATTGCACTCCAGCCTGGGCGACAGAGAAAGACCCTGTCTCTTGAAATAAATCATCCCAGGAATAAAAAAACTGAAATTATTTTGTAAATAATGAAGTCCGGATGCTGTAACAGTTTGGCTAACTTCATGTCTCAACTGTGAGAAATTGTTTCCTCATCTCCAACTTTTCTGGGCTGAGAGAAGTTCGGTGTTTTGACAAACAGCTATAAAACAAAATTGCAAGATATAATACCTCACAGTTTATTTTGTAGAGTTGTGCCCCAATCCTGATGAATACAGGTGTGCCTTACAAGATTGTCAGGCCAGGTGTGTTGGTTCACGCCTGTAATCCCAGAACTTCAGGAGGCTGAGGCAGGAGAATCGCTTGAACCCAGGAGGCAGAGGTTGCAGTGAGCTGAGAACGTGCCACTGCACTCCAGCCTGACAGAGTAAGACTCCATCTCAGAAAGGGGCGGGGGGAAGGCTGAGTGCCGTGGCTCACGCCTGTAATCCCAGTACTTTGAGAGGCTGACGCAGGCGGATCACGAGGTCAGAAGTTCAAGACCATACTGGCCAACATGGTGAAACCCCATCTCTATTAAAAATAACAAAAATTAGCCAGGTGGAGAGAGCTGGAGCTGCACTTACTTTGTTCTTGGTGTATCTAAAGCTATCAGTTACTCCATGGCACGTAGGAGCACTCAGGATGTGTTGGATTAACTCACAGCCAAGCCCTAAGCTCATACTGAGGGGGATCCAAGTCTCACCTGGGAGCATAGCTGAGAAGTAACAACACTACTGTAAAATGACATAGGGCCTTAGTTACATGAACCTTATGAATTTGCAAGTGCAATTCAAATTTCACTTTCCTCCTTTTAAAGAATAAACATTTTTGTTAACACTTCACGGTACCCCTACTAAGATCAGAACAAGGCCAAAGCAGCAGCCTCTCTGAGGTGATAATCTAACTTGAGCCAGGGGAAGGAGTATAGCACAGTCCAGCAGTTTTCCTTCCCAGAATGGCATAAATCTGAGAAAAGCTTCTTTGGAAGCTCCTTAAATAGGAAGACAAAAGCATCAGCTCCCTGGCTGGCAGCCAAGTAAAAATTATGTTAAGATGAAAATATCACACAGAAAACATACATTTAGGTCTTGTTTTCTAGCTTTTTAAGAACTACAATTAAGACCTTAAATTTGAAGGCTGGGCGCGGTGGCTCACTTTGGGAGGCCAAGGCATGCCCGATTATTTGAGTTCAGGAGTTCGAGACCAGCCTGGCCAACATGGTGAAACCCCATCTCTACTAAAAATACAAAACAACGAGCCAGGTGTGGTAGCACACACCTGTAATACCAGCTACTGGGGAGGCTGAGGCATGAGAATTGCTTGAAGCCAGGAGGAGGAGGTTGCAGTGAGGCGAGATGATGCCACTGCACTCCAGCCTGGGTGACAGTGACAGCCTGTCTCAAAAAACAAACAAAAAAACTTAAATTGGGCCCTCAAGAAACAGCATCTTTAAATCTGTCACTCATTGAAGGATTTTGTGAAATACACTGTAGTTTATGTATCTATTAGTAACTACATACACGAAGACTTTTTCCCATTATTTTTATTTAAGAAATAGCATACATACAAAAGCACACAAACATACAGCTTAAAAAAGAAAATGCCCACAGGGCTTCAGAAATAAGAGCCTCACCAGTTCCTCTGAAGATCCCTCTCTGCCCTCATGATCACCTCTCCCTCCATCAAAACGGCTATCATTTCCTTTCATCAAGTATTTGAAAGCCTGTTTTTGGACTTCATCAAAATGGAACCACAGTGGATGTATTCTTCTGTGACTTGCTTTTTCTGACCCCTCAGATTGTTGAGTTTTGTCCATGTTCACACGCAGGGCTGCAGTCAGTTTCGCTTCTATGGAATTCCACCGTTGGAATATACCACAGTATTTATCCAACACACTGTTGGTGGACAGTTGGGGTCTTCCCAGGTTTTTTCTTCCTATTACACTCAATGGTGTTATGACATTCTTAAATCCATCCCCTGGTACTCATGTATAAGAGTTTCTCTAGGGTATGCATCGGGAGTAAATGGCTACAAGAGAGGTTATGGCACACGCACTTATGCCAAATTGTTTCCCGTTTCCCAAAGTTGTTGTTTCTAAACATTCTTAAATCTGTTGACAAATGATCTATTTGGAATGGCTGAGGAGAAGAAACAGATCAGCTATGAAACTCTTGAATTTTTAAAATAGTAAATTCAAAATTCTGATACAACAATGAAAAATACAATTTACTTCTCTGCTTTGGCTTACTTGAAATGTACTTTTAAAGACTACAGGTTCAACTGAAAAGTGCTGTCTCTTTTATCTCAAAATAAATGTTTCTAAATATTACCAGGTGAAAACAGTAAGACTCAGAACATATGGATATACCATCATATATTTTATAGATCTATACACATATGTTTGTATTTCCTCCAACCTTCTCAAAAAAGACAAAAAAAAAAAACAAACAAACTTGGAAGAACTGTTAAACAGTAGTAGCTCCTGGAGATTAAGAACAGAGGAATAGGAGTAGGAGACATAGATCACTAAACACTTTTTTTAAAACCATATGCAACATTACAATTGCAATACAAAATTTCAAAAGCAGACCTGGGGTTCTTTCACAACTAAAAAATCCCTCAAGAAATCAAACTTGAAAACCCACCGTGAATGAAGTCCTATCCCACAGAATCACATACACAGCAACTGCAAGTGTTTTCTGGTTCATGCACGTAACAGATGTTTAACAACACATTCACATAGCCCATCTGCAATGCATTTTTAAAAACAGAATGGACGAGGGCTCACAGAACTTCCACCATAAAAATTTTCAGTTCTCACAACTCTGAAAACTTTAATCAGAAGGTGGCCGAGCTCAACCAATATGCGATCCAAGTGTTCCCAGACCTCGGAAATAAGGTTGGTTATCCTCTGTGACACTACCTATATTTAAGAAACCAGAGTGCCTAAGGAGAGGGGATAAAAACAGCTGAGCAGTATGACTAGGTGATTATAAGCTCAAGATCAAGAAAACAAGAAGGATGTTTCATCCCAAATTGAAAAATGAATGGACTGTGTTTGAAGGGGGTGGGGAAAAAAAAGTTTTAACAAAAAGGGGCATGATAGGATATATATATATATATAGTCTATCTCTACATTCCAAGAGGAGAGGATGTCTTAAGCAGCAGACTGCTCCTGAGAGGCTCAATGGAAATTAAACTATTGGACCAGTGCTATATAGTTTGATGGCTGACAAAAGTTTACCCAACTTGTTTTATGTTAATAAACTATTATTTAAGAAGTCATTGTCTTTTAGAGATACATGCTGAATTATTTACAGATTAAACGGTAGGTCTGAGACTTACTCGAAAATAATAGGGGGCAGAGGATACAAATACAATCACTCATGAAGTAAGAGTGGCCATGAGTCTTGTTGGTGATGAATTAACAGAGGCTAATTATATTGTTCCACTTTTGTGTGTCTTTAAATTTCCAAAATAAAGTCGATTTTTTTTTAAAAGACCAACTGATTACAGATTTCAAACTCACCAAGCAATCTGATTAATTAAAACTGGTTTGCTCCCCTTAAAGACTTTCCAAAGAGAAAATATACATTCACCAACTAAGAACTTTTTGTTCTGCATGGCAGAAATGTTTATTTCTTCTAGTGAATTGCTCCCATTATTGTATTCTTGTGAGATGGTTGGCAATAATCAGTTCCTCTTCATCCACATCAATTTTGGGTGTAAAACTCAACTTCTAGGTCTCTCTCCATGACT
The DNA here is from genome assembly GCA_036589455.1 of Ateles fusciceps. NCBI lineage: Eukaryota > Metazoa > Chordata > Mammalia > Primates > Atelidae > Ateles > Ateles fusciceps. Next base: position 10,103,819 of record JAZHEH010001386.1, read on the forward strand.
AAAGACAGGCCTTAGTCATGGATGCCCTGAGGAGGCAGGTCCTCCTCCCCCCGCCCCGACCCCAAATCCCAGGTAACTTCAATAGTTATAATAGAGCTAAGTGTCCACAGAGGAAGCCTTTTCATGAGCTCATTTACTGTACTTCATTTAAGTTAGACGCTGTTACTAGATGAGGCAAAGCAGAACAAATCTGGTATTTTAATAACTTCCTAGGTTTTTTTAATACTTAAAAAAATCTATTAACAGAGTATGGTTTAAAAACTATCACTTTCAGTCCTCTGCTGCTACAACCACAGTCTTGTCAAACTATACAAAGCAGTGCCCGGGAGGTAGCTTTGTGTTTGTTAGACTTCATGTCCCATTTTATCTTAATCCTCATGTGAATCATCTCTTACAAATTCAGATAACCCACTCATCTATTGCTGCATCTCCAGGATCAGCTAGGGAGCTAGCAGGACTTTGTCTCCACAGCATTTTTCCACAGAGAGCCTCTAAAGTGGTGGCTTCATTATTTTTCAAAGTTTAGTGGAAGAGATTTTTGTAAATTCTTTTAATAATTCCTTATGCCTATTAGAATGAACACAGTGGCTTAAAAGTTAGGCACTGGACTATGAGGCAGAGACCTAGCCACTCCATAAACATGAAGCCACAGGACCCACCCTGGGTAAGTCATTTAACACACTCAGTTTCTTTACCTATAAACTGATAGTAGAAAGTTATAAACCACAAGGAATTGCTATGATATATATGTATGTGTGTATATACGCAGCTGGAGAGAATACTTTTATACAGTTGAAGAAGCTGCCTATAGACAGTAACATGCTGCCAGTTTTCCTAGATGTAATACAAAAATAATCACTTGCTCGGGATGGGGGGAACCCTTGCCATATATACTACACACCCTATACACAAGCACATTCATAAACTGACAAGACCGGGCTAGAAGAAATTTTGATACAGGACTTAAAGAACAAAAACTAGCTCCTGAATGCTTTCCTACATCACTATTTCATAACTAGCTAGCTAAAGAGTGCTTGTCAGAAGGATACTTGGAATTTTCTACTACTAAAGCAATCTCTGAGGGATGTAAAAATATATTCTAGTTCACTGTACATCTTTGCTATTAAAAGCAAAATTCAAATTTATTCATAACCACCTAAAATTGAAGCACCATTATTTAAAACATTAAACTAGAAATTCTATAAAAATTAGTCTTAAAACAGAACAAATTAGTTAAAACTGTACACCAACACCTCTAGTAATGGTGTAACTCTTGTATTTAAAACAGGGGACTAGTTCAGAGTCAATAACTTTATTAGAAAAAGATTAATACTAAAACTTTTCAATGACAGAGACAATCAACTTTGTAACAGAAAGTCAGAGATACTTTATTTTTACTTCTAAATCCAAAGGCTAAAGTATAGCAGAGTTGTAAAAATGAAATCCCACCTAGTCTGATTCACACGAATACTAACGTTTAATCCTGTTTTCAAAGTCCGAGAATGAAAACTTGCAATTAAAACACTGAGCAAGCCACATGTTTAAGTAATATTTCTTAAAAAGTCTTAAAGAAAAAAATATGATACAGGACCTAAGTTTTCAGTGGCATATGTACTATTAACACATGTTCTGAAATCTGGTATGTCACATCAGTCCTGAATTCACTTTTAATAATAATAATAAAAACTAACTGAGCTTTATACTTTTTCTACGCCACTATAGCTTTCTTTCACCTCATTTTTTAAATGCCGATCTTCACTTTATGCCGTTCTCAGTATTCTTCCAAAAATCTTCGAACAGTAGTCCTACAATGCAAAATTTGGGGAAAAATGATAATTAGACAACATGTAAAAGGCCAATTTTTACGAGAAAGTGTTGGCCCAGTCACTAACTGCTAATTAACATGTGTACATGGAATGCTTGCATTCTTTTTAATTATCAAGGCATCAGTGTGGTTCTTAAAGCCATGTGCCTGTGTATGCTTGCCTACATGTGAATGACTCACACAGACATAACCTTATATTGCTTTAACAAAAGGGGAATGCCATCAACAAATCAACTAATTGGTACTTCCTTTCATTAGGAATATTTTGTCCCACGCCACTAGCCCACAGAATGAAGTTTATAGGTTTTAAGAACACTTACAGTACCTAACTTTTAATAGTTCTTTAAAAACTCAGATTCATTCTACATAGTGCATCAGTTCTTTGATTTCACAAATTGAAGGTGCCTATCCTTAATATTCACACTGCTGCTTTAAATGTATCAGCCAGTGAGTGACTATTCCTGCATACCTATGGCTGACTGCAAATTCTCCTACACAGTAGGAAATATTAAGCACATACCTCTTACAGACTTGAGAATTGCACTGAGTGTAACAAGGCGAATAATATGAAGTGTTTATTGAATTTAAAATTCTTTAAAGATATCTAATTCTGGCCACCACTGCAGCCCTACATACAGTTGAAAAAAAATTCCATTCTGTTAACATGTTTTACAAGTTTTCACGCAATACACAAAAGACCCCCTGCACTTCTTGTAAAGAACAAAAAAGATACACAACAGTTAAGCGTAAAGATCACAGGCAATAGCATTCAAACATGGATGTGGGTAGAGAAAGGAGTACCTGGCATGAGTACCTGCTTAGTTTGACTGAATCCTTGATTTTTAATTTGGCTTTTCATGGGCCGCTCACAACACCAACGCTGTGTGAGGTATGGTAGTCAGCTGCAATAATTCATAAACCCTACACTTCCATCAATCCAATGCTACTGGCTCTCGAGTTACAGAACAAACTGCATTAGAATGCAAGGCAATAAAGCAAAAAACTAGAAACATCCTTGACAAAGAAATACTAGCAGTTTAATTAAAACAAAGTAGTCCAACATGTGCCTCTGAAATATTTAAGTTTTTAAAGCATATGTCTCTGCCAATGTACCAACACAAGATGGACTTAATACCAAAAAGAAAAAAAAAAACAGTTCAACCTTTTTATTAAAAAAAAAAAGAAATGACAGCAAAATCCCTAAAAAAAGGATAATTAACTTTTCAATGGCGACTATATTACAAATGTGGGAGATAATTTCCAAAGAGGCACACTAATGGGGGCACGAGTCTGCTACAAAATAGCTGAGACAAAACAATGTACCTCAAAATGTTTTGCAGGACTACACTGTCTTTTCCTTCAGAAGATGCTTTTGTATGTCTTCTTACTCGGCTTAGTTCCATCTTCATCTGTGCATACTTACGCTGCACTGTCAAACAGTAACAAAAAGCCCTAATCAAAGTGAGAAACAATACACTTACCTCTGTCTGATCTGAGGTCTTATCAGATCAGTTTTAATTGGACTGAGTGTCACCTTCAGATTTAATGTCTTCACTGGTCCCATTGACCTCATTCTTAGTATCACTTTCCTTCGATTCAGTGTTTGTGTCTTCACTCTGTTTTTCTCGACTACAGGACTTCACACTACTTTTTTTATCATCAGATCCCCCTCTTTTCTGCCATAAAAGAAGACATTGACCATGGATTTTAAGGTAAAATACAATAAAAACATGACTCTGAAAAAAAGTAGAACAACTGAGAGATAAAAGACAATCATTTCCCACAGACTGCAAGTAACAGTTTGGTGAATTTACCAAAGGGATAAAATTTGTAATATATGGGAAAGAAGGCACGAAGGGGAATTCAAGGAAGCAAAAGGTAAAACAGTGGGTAAAGAACAAAAAAACAAAACAAAACAAAACGAGTGGGTAAATTCTCTCAATTGGTAAGAAGCTATTAAGTACACTGCAGAATACAGTATTTAAGTAAACTTCATTGTGGGTAAAAAACATCAAAAAGCACTGGGAAAGGTATAAAGAACAGCATACAAAACTATGTTCATATGAGGTTAAATTACTAAGTTAGAAGGGTAAAAATGGTGACCCCAAAAGGTGAAAAGTTGAATGTTTATAACAGGCATGTTTTAAAAAATACAATTAGTTATTTTTAAATGCAAAAAAAATTTTATATATACTTGAATATCCAAGAAGGATAAGCCCAATGGAAGAAAATGATCTTAAATCCCAATCTAAACAACTGAACTTTTGTGCTTTGCTAAGAAAAGTAATATATATGCCATCTGAGAGTTGTTTTTCCAAAAAGAGAAATTAAAATTCAACTCAGCTGCAAATGAAGAATGAAAAAGGTAAACAACTTTTTCCTCTACTCTTCTTTGGATGGGTAAGACCTCAGACTAGAGGTAAAAGTGGTACACAGAGCAAGCATAGTCTAGCCTTTTTGGTTCCAAGTATTCACCCAACAAAAGATTTTTACAGAAAATACTAAAGCAAACTAGAAACTTTCTGGAAAAATTATTTTCCCCTTACTCAGAATAGCCGGTCTGACAGAGTAGTTAATAAGACAGAAAGACATTTTAAGAAAAACAGAACCCTCTACAAAGTTTCTGTACAGTTATTAAGACACAACACCAAATATCTAGGAAAGAGTAACGAAAACAAAATATGGTATGGGAGTGGCACCCACTCAGAGAACTGAAGATCTTATGTAAAGGAGCATGTTTAGTCCATAACACCTGCAAATTACACAAAGCAATGTCCAACTAGTTAAGTGCAACACTTGCTTCATGTCTCTGTCCACTTGTGAGAACTGTGCCAGGACAGTGGGCTCTAACTGACCTTGTGGGAAAGTCCTCCCTTTGTGCCTTAGGGGCTTCTCCGGTGCACAGGTAGCTTCAATGACGAAGAGTCGTCTTGTTGTCCCGTAGAGGACTAGTAGTCAGTCCAATAATCTTATCTTCTGCCCTATGTAAATATGGTAGATCTTAATAGTCCTAAGGACATCCACATGCGTGGTGGATTTTAGGGCTATGGATTAAAAAGGAAACTCTCTTGATGAAGAGAGTACCTTACAATGGTTGCTGCTAGCCTTGTGTGGGAAACCACTTTTCATTTGTGGAGTGAGATGAACTGCTTCTATCAAAGCACCTGGAGTAATAAACTTGCTCTTTCGCATTTGCCATTATTGAATGCCCACTGTGGCTCACACCTGGCCCCAAAGTCCAGATCTTCAGTCGTTTATAAGGGTGCCTAGATGGCTACATTTTTTTTAAAATACTTTTTAAAATCCACTCATCTGCATACTGATTTTTAATTAATTTATTTTTACATGGCATTTTCAGAAGCCAATAAATGATGTCACTTCTAGAGATTCCAACGTTTAATTCTATCATGGCATACCCAATCATGGGAGACGAGCCTGACACAGTTTCCTTGGTATCTTCTCTCTTTCCACCAAGTCTCACATGGAAAATCCCTGTCTGTTCCTTATTTAAACATAACTAGGCTTATTCTGCTTAAACGAAAGTTTTACTAGGGGCCAGGCATGGTGGCTTACACCTATAATCCCAGCACTTTAGGAGGCTGAAGCAGGAGGATTGCTTGAACCCAGGAGAGATCAAGATCAGACTGGGCAACATGACAAAACCCCATCTCTACACAAAAAATAAAAAATAAAAAATAAATTAGTCAAACATGGTAGTGTGCACCTATAGTCCCAGCTACCCAGGAGGCTGAGGTAGAAAGAAGGATCACCTGGGCCCAGGAGGTGAGCTGTGATCGTGCCACTGCACTCACCCTGGGTGACACAGTGAGACCCTGTCTGAAAAAAACGAAAAGTTTTACTAAATTTCATGTCATCATCATTACAATTTTAGGACAAAAGGTAAGCAATTCGTGGCATCTTTTTGCTCTAGCCAGAAGTTACACAAATCTGCCTGTTTTTAGTCAGGCCACTGTCATTTACCACTCAACTCTGATTTCAAGTAGTTATGAAGGTTAGCTAGCTTTTATCCCTTAGAACCAACCCAACTATTTTAAGTGGCACAAATGGTAACATAGAATAGAGCAACTAAAGCTAACAATAGGAAATGTAGAACTAGAAACTTTCTCAAAACAAAAATTATTGATTTGACCTGAGAGTCATACCTGGCTCTTGAGAGTTGACTTCTCAACCCAAAAAAACATTACATAGAAAGTCTTGCAAAAAGATTGGGTAAAACATTCTTAAAACTAATGTTAAATCAGTAACCCTTTGTAGCAATTGCCTTTTGAATCACAGAAGCAATTTCTCAACTTGAATGGCAAACACTAGAGCATCTGGCAGTAAGGCAAAATTTTTCTTAACTTTTTCAGTATTTTCCCACATTACAGAAAAAGTCAATGTATGTTAAATATTTCAAAAACGGTGTGCTTATTTTAAGAAAATAAAAGCAGAGACCAAAAAATATGTCCATGGTTTCTGCTGCTAGTTCTAGCTCAGTCTAGAGGAAAAACAAAAACAAAAAACCAGGACAGTTCTATTAAAGGATGTAATAAACAAGCAACACATAAAAGACTAGTATAATAAACCTAAAAAACAGCACATATATTATGCTGGTGATTAAATATGGAGACAGATAGGTAGAATGAAATGAAACACGGAGAGCTGAGGAAATCAGAAATAGGCCCCTTCTCCCATTCCTAAAACCATGCAAAGCACAACAGCTCATTCAATACAAAATTAAAGACACTAAAAGAATCTGAAGAACACAAAATTCAGAAAGAAGACCCTGATGGTTAAAATAATTATCTTCCAATAAAGGCTAAGTTTGATGAGAATATTCTTGCGAAAACATGTCACACAAAATTCAGAAGTCCATTAACAGTGTCAACAGCACAACAAATCGGCTATTAGGAAGCCACAAAAAAAAAAAAAAAAAAAAAAAGGTAAAGAAAAAGTAGAGGAGAAAAGAGCATATTGATTCCATTAAAACAAGGTTAAGACACATGTAAGGTATTCAATGTCTGGAGATTTAGATGTTAAGTACTGATTTAAATGAATGCTATAAATGAAGATTAAAGCAGCAATGTACACTTACTTTATAAGACATATTATGAAACACTGCAGTGGGTAAAAAAAAGTAGCAAATAACCAAGGTAATATAATAATTCCTGCAGCCTAATAACCCTGAAAGGTAATATAATACTTAAAAGAATTTACATGAAAAACCTCCAGGTTATCAACTGAAAGATGTGATTTAACATGTTCTAAGAAAACACCAAGTAAACTCATTCTCACAAATCTAAGTAGGAGAGGAGGAAAGAATGCCTGTCTCCTACCGAATGGCGTTCCTCAAAGTGAAAAGGAGTATGTATGAAATGGAACTCTGCCTGTGTCTGAAGAAAAGTCAGTGGGCAATCAGGGTATGAAACAGTTTCTTAATGAACTGAATTCTTACATAAACTAACCTTTCTCCTTGGATTTTCTATCTTGTTCTCTATCCCGACTTTTGCTCCTGTGCTTATATGACTTTCGATCCCGGCTTTTTGATCTTCTTCGATCCCGACTTCGAGATCGATGTTTTCTTTCTGATCGATCATGGCTTCTGCTTCGTCGCCGATCTCTACTTCTTAATAATTTAAAAAACAAAAAGGCAACTTCAGCCAGCATTACAGTGAGTAAAGGCCTTGAATTAATAGCATCTGCTATTAATAAGACTAAGCAAAACTTACCCTTACCAAGCAAATGAACAGAACTACTAAAACATATTTGCATTAGAAATCTTAAGAACTGAAAATTACTGAAAATCTTTCTAAATTCAGTTCATCTCCAATAGTGCTAAGATAGTTATCACTGTGCTCTTCAACGCTCTTCTTTAATTTGTAGTTTTAATTACAACAGTATGGCTGATTTCATACTTTATTTCTTGGAATCAGTAAGATAAGCACTTAAGAGACCATCAGGTATGCTGACTTTGTAAAAAGATTGTGTGAAATTTCCTAGACAGGAGGGAAATATCACAGAAGTTGCCCTGAAGATGGAACTATTTATTCACTGATTACACTCTCACAACCCATCCCATCACTTAAAGATGCTTAAGAGCTTCCCAAGTACCATCCCAAGGAATAATACTGGTAATTACTACTGTTTCTGAATACTCATTACGAGCTGGACATCAGTCTCAGGTGTTTTACATATACCTGCTTCGCCTTCTTTCTCTACTTCGTGACCTTTTGTGGTCCCGAGACCTGCTGCATCTTCGGTCTGAAGTTCGGCTTGAGTGCCTACTTCGTGAACGACTTCTCTTTCTTCTTTCTCTGTCACGAGCCCTTTCTTTTTCTCTTTCTTCCTCTTCCCTTCGTCTTTTCCTTTCTCTTTCTTCCCTTTCTCTCTCTCGTTCTTTTTCTCTTTCTTCTCTTTCTTGCTTTTCCTTTTTTAGACGTTCATCCCGATCAGGTTCTTCGGTTCTTTTCCTTAACTTTTCCTAGAAAAATCAAGTTGGATTTTTATACAACTATAACCTTAAAGCACTGTTAACAATGGTCAACTAATGTGAAGTAACCTGTAGACGAACTTATGGAACTGATGCCCTCAAGGGCAATGCAGGCATTGCAACACTGTGTATATGCACAAGATACCATTATTTGACTAAATTGTCAGGAATATTCTTCCTAAATCTGGCATTTGAGAGTTAAGAAAATTAAGTGCTTTCATAGTTTGATAAACAGCAAAATTTCACAGGAACTCGCAATGCTGCAAACAATTACAAACTGGAAAATATCAATGAGAGGGTCATATCTCTACTTAAGCCATATTACAATATAGTTATTTTTATCTATAGCTAAAATACCTTTTTAAAAAAAAAAATAGCTAAAATGTATCTTTAGAAGAAACTTACGCCAGCCAAGCGCAGTGGCTCAGTACTTTGGGAGGCCGAGGAGGGCAGATCACCTGAAGTCAGGAGTCAAGACCAGCCTGGCCAACATGGCAAAACCCCGCCTCTACTAAAAAAATACAAAAATTAGCAGGGCATGGTGATACACACCTGCAATCACAGCTACTCGGGAGGCTGAGGCATGAGAATTGCTTGAACCCCAAAGGTGGAGGCTGCAGTGAGCCAAGATCATGCCACTGCACTCCAGCCTAGGTGACAGAGCAGATTATCTTAAACAAAAAATTAGCTGGGCGTGGTGGCGCATGCGTGTAGTCCCTGCTACTCAGGGGGCTGAGGCATGAGAATTGCTTAAATGGGGAGGTGGACGTTGTAGTGAGCTGAGATCACGTCACTGCACTCTAGGTGACAGAGCGAGAATCTGCCTCAAAAACAAACAAACAAACAAACCTTACTTTTAACTCTTCTACAGTAGCTTTAATTTTGGCATAGCCCATGTGTTGTTTTCCCATCAAATGGTCATCTACCCGCGACTGGGCATCTCCTACTATCAAAAAGGCTCCACACACTTCACAAACTTCCATTTGTTTTTCTTGTGCGGCAAAACTTTCAATTGTCTGAAATGATAAATCCGTTAATATAAGAACATCTGAGGAAGAGAAACAAATCTGAAGAAAGTACTCAACATTTAGAAAAGATTTCTAATGTGTGTGAATTGCTCCTTTCCATTTCCCCAAAGCAGTAATATTGAGCTATAAGTGGTCAACTTTTAGAGATGGATGTAAGACAATACTAACTTGCTGAATCATTCAGGAAAAATGCTGAGACCCACTGTTCAATGTTCAACACCCCCATCACCTAAAAAATTTACACCACCTTTCAGAAAGCCATCTACTTTAGTATGAATTCACTCCTTGCTTAGGTTCAAGGGATATGAAGTCTATACACAAAACTAATTAAGGAGCTGAGCTCACTAACTATAATCTGAACATATCCTATTCAATATGGAAGAACCAATGACCAATCATATTCTGCAATCAATAATATCTGAAACAGATATGTTCTATTCTCCAGTTAAAAGAATGAACTAAGAGTGTACTAATTTTCACAAAGATATAAGCATGTACTGAGTAATTTATTACAACAAAAATGAGAATAAAACCCAGGCTCATATGAAAACATATGATTTAAGGCAGTGACTGCCAAGCCAACAAACAGTCAGAGAGGCCTCTTTACCTAACATTTTATTGGGACATAACCATACCCATTTGTTTCTTGTACTTAAGTTGCTTGCATACTGAACAAATGCAGAGTTTAGCAGCTGCCAGGGACCTTGTGGCCTACAAATTGTGTTGACTCCAAATTTAGGACATCAGAATAATTTCAAGGTTCTCAAATAAAAATGAGTTCCGACTAACAAACAGGTAAGATAATGTGAAATGAGGTTTACTCACCGAGGTTGTGGACCTAAGCAGTTCTCTCTCTTCTTTTAATTGTTCAACTAATTTCATCATCCCCTGGGCTTCTTCTACTTTTCCTTCAGACCCTAATTCTTCAATCTTAGAAGAGTAGAGGAAAAAAACAGGTAAGATTTCTTTCAAACCAAACTATTTCCTTTTTTCCCCATGGTTCATTAGTGGTTGTTCTCCATCTTTTTTGTTGGGTTTTATTTATCCTCATTTTTTTTTTTTTACACTTCAATAAAGTATAACTGATGTGTTGAGAACAATGCACTTTCAGCCAGGTGTGGTGGCCCATGCCTGTAATCCCAGCACTTTGGGAAGCCAAAATGGGCAGATCACCTGAGGTCAGGAGTTCAAGACCAGCCTGGCCAACATGGTGAAACCCCGTCTCTACTAAAAATACAAAAATTAGTCGAGCATGGTGGTAGGCGCCTATAATCCCAGCTACTCAGGAGGCTGAGGCAGGAGAATCACTTGACCGGGGAGACAGGGGCTGCAGTGAGCTGAGATCACGCCACTGCACTTCATTTCGCCTGGGTGACAGAGCGAGACTCCGTCTCAAAAAAAAAAAAAAAAAAAAAAAAAAAAAAAAAAAAAGAAAAGAAAAGAAAAGAAAAAGAAAAATGCACCTTAAAAAAAAAAAAGGAGATGCATTCAGAGACTATCGTGCCAAAAAAGAGCGGAAAAAAAAAAAAAGAGAGAGAGAGAGAAACAGCATCTCACTATGTTGCCCAGGCTGGTCTTGAACTGCTGAGCTGCAGCGATCCTCCCACCTCAGCCTCCCAAAGTGCTGAGATTACAGGTGTGAGCCACCTGCTCTTTACAGTACCTCCTCCAGCCTCAATCCCAGACACAATCCTCACGCAACCACAAATCTGCTGTCGCTATAGGTCAATATGCATTTTCTAAAATTTTATATAAACAGTCATACAGTCTATATTCCTTTGTCTGGCTGCTTTCACTCAGCCTAAGTATTTTAAGATTCATCTATACCCTCTCATATAACTAATTTCTTTCTATTATTGACAGGTATTCCATCACATGGATATATCATAATTTAATTATCCACTCACCTGCTGAGAGCTATTTTGATTCCAGTCTGGGTTTTTTTTGTGTGTGTGTGTGCTATTAAGACTACAGCACATTGGAGTACAAGCCTTTGTGCAGACATGTTTTTATTTCTCCTGGGTAAGTATTTGGGAGTGGAGTGGCTCATAGTACATTTTTAACTTTCTAAGAATCAGACTCCAGGGCTGGGCACAGTGGCTTACACCTGTAATCTCAGCACTTTGGGAGGCCAAGGCGGGTGGGATCACTTGAGGTTAGGAGCTGGAGACCAGATTGGCCAACATGGTGAAACCCTGTCTCTACTAAAAATACAGCAATTAGCCAGGCATAGTGGTGCACGCCTGTAATCCCTGCTACTCAGGAGGCTGAGGCATGAGAATTACACGAACCTGGGAGGCAGAGGTTGCAATGAGCTGAGATGATGCCACTACACTCCAGCCTGGGCAACAAAGCAAGAGTGTCTCAACAAACCAGTAATAACAACAACAAAACAGACTCCAGTATGATCTGCAGGAATGTAAAAAAAAAAGAAAAAACCAGACTATTTTTTTCCAAAGAGGTTGTGTAATATTATACTCCAGTCTGCTCACATCCTTGCCAAAAGTTGGTATATTCAGATTTTTAAATTTTAGCTATTCTAACAGGTGTCAAATAGGTATTTATTTATAGTTTTATATTTTTTTATTTTTTTTAATAAAGATGGGGTTTCACCATGATGGCCAGGCTGGTCTTGAACTCCTGACCTCAGGTGATCCACCCACCTTGGCCTCCCAAAGTGCTAGGATTACAGGCGTGAGCCACCACATTTATAGTTTTAATCTGTATTTCCCCAATGACTAATAGTAATGAGCATCTTCTCTTATTTGCCATCCTTTCATATACATATTTATGTACGTGTACACACACACACACACACACACGAGACAAGGTCTCACTCTGTTGCCCAAGTTGGAGTGCAGTGGCACAGATAGGTCTCACTGCAGTCTTGCCCTCCCGAGCTCAAGCAATTCTCCTGCCTCTAGCTGGGACTACAGGTGCACGCCATTATACCTGGCTAATTTTTGTAGAGACTGGGTCTGTTTGTTGCCCAGGCTGGTCTCAAACTCTTGGGCTCAAGCATTCTTCCTGCCTTGGCCTCCCAAAGTGCTGGGATTATACACGAGTTATCATACCCAGCCCATCTTTCTATTTTTGCTGGTTACATGTCTGTTTCAAGCATTTTCCAACATTAATGCACACAATTCTCACCTGTTGCAGAAGTACATCAATTTTGTCTGTTAGAACCTGAATTTTTTCTTCATTTTTGCCTGTTGGGCCAGCAGCCTGTTGAAGACAACAAAATGTATTACCAACACGTATAAAACAAAGATAAACGTTCAAATTCTCATATACCATACATAATATTTCTATTTGTTAAAATGTTCCCTACGCAGTTTAATAGAAGTAAAAATAAATAAAATAATTAAAATGTTTAATCGAAAGGACAGTAATTCAATTATCTTCAACTTCTGTTGGTTAATCATATTACCAGTTACTACTATGTAAGAGAAAAATCTTATGATCAGCAAAATCAATGTTATGCTTGCTAATAAAGACTGAATTAAAAAAACAATGCCTTGTAAGTTTTATATCATTCTAAAAGAACAAAGTAATGAATAGAAGGCAAGTTTCAAAAATATTAGGGAGGTCTCTGAGTCTCCAGAGAACAAGGACCCTTTACAAAGACAGTGAATGTATTTCACTTACCCCAGAAGACTGCTGGTTTTGAGATAATGCCAAACGAGCATGGCCTCGTCTGATTCTACGTTCTACTTCCGCAAGTAAACTCTGTAAGTATCGCAAAAAATCTCTCTCATAGCCAACTTTCATGAAACGAGAGCTCTTCTCATACCTGATAAAATGAAAAACACGTACTAATTTCCAAATCTTTATCCATTACAACTCAAATATTCTATCTTAAGTAGCATCGACGACTACTGCATTTAGGCTGAAGGGTAAACCAGGTGTATTTGAAGTGACTTTCTGATTGCTCCTCATCATACAGCATTATGTTTGGTTAACAGTACAGGCTTTACACAGGAGTTGAACCACTAGCTTTACCACTGTACTGGATCTGTGATCCTGGACCTGGGACAAGTCTCATCTATAAAATTGGGGCTGGACATGGTGGCTCATGCTTGCAAACTCAGCACTTTGAGAGGCCAAGGCAGGTGGATCACTTGAGGTCAGGAGTTCAACATCAGCTGGCCAACATGGTAAAACCCCGTCTCTACTAAAAATACAAAATTATTAGCCAGGTATGGTGGTGAGTGCCTGTAATCCCAGCTACTTGGGAGGCTGAGGCAGGAGAATTGCTTGAACCCGGGAGGTGGAGGTTGCAGTGGACCAAGATTGCACCACTGCATTCCAGCCTGGGCAACACAGTGAGGCTGTCTTAAAAAAAAAAAAAGAAGAAGAAGAGAAAAAGAAAGTTGGCTAAGCTCAAGCCTACAATCCCAGCACTTTGGGATTCATGAGGTCAGGAGATCGAGACCATCCTGGCCAACATGGTGAAACCCCATCTCTACTAAAAATGCAAAAATTAGCTGGGTATGGAGGCACGTGCCTGTAATCCCAATTACTCAGGAGGCTGAGGCATGAGAATCGCTTGAACCCAGGAGGTGGAGATTGCAGTGAGCCGATATCTCGCCAACGCACTCCAGCCTGGCAACAGAGTGACACTCCGTCTAAAAAAAAAAAAAAAAAAAAACCCAACCAAATGGGCTATAGAAAAAACCTTGACATACAGGATGCACTCATGTGGTGGCTATCAGTATTATTACTGAAGCTATATAACTTTCTTACTATCCCCAGCCAGTTACTGGACTTCTCTCACTCATTTTACACTTAATTTCAACTATTTCCTCAACCACTGTCCCCCTAAAACCAAATAATGGGCGGGGGAGGGGGGAGGCGTGAAAAATGACAAGCAAAATAACTTACTGTTTTCGTAGATTTTCATCATGAATTTTTTCACATGGACCTGGGGAAAAAGGAAATATAATTGTATAAATTATCTGTGATATTAGCAACCTTTTCTCTTGCCAAAAAAAGTTATTTTTCTTTTTAAAAAGATTCATTTTATCACTGAGTAGTTTGTAGACATCTGAATTGATCCTACTGAATCCTGAAGCATCATACTCAAATAGCACATAAAACTGATCTGCTCAGTCTCCCAAGTCAATATAATGCAGAGCAACAATATATGGTAAAGAGAGAAGGGAGGGAGGGAGGGAGAGAGAAAAGGAGGGAAGGTGAAATGAAATTGTTCCTTATTGCCACCAAAGAAAACTGATGGGGTACACCACTGGACCGAACCACTGCTGACCTTATTTTCAAATCTGTATGTAAAGTCAAATAGCACTAGACTAGTACCCTAGTCCTTACTCCTTTCCACCTCTAAGAAGCAATTATCTTAACTCTTTGTTATTTCTTCTCAAATTTACCTCCACCTTTCTAAATTCCATGCTTATTTTGCTGTTTATCAATCCTAGCTATCAACATTTTAGGATAAACAAACATTTACTGTTTATATTAGGCAAGTACTGTTCACCGTCAGGCCAAGCAAAGGTGCATTATGAGACACTTCTGATGTACTTTTCTCAGAATTTCTTTCTTTTTTTTTTTGAGACAAGAGTCTCACTCTGTCATCCCGGCTGGAGTGCAGTGGTGCAATCTTATAAGCTCACTGCAACCTCTGCCTCCTAGGTTCAAGGGATTCTCCTGCCTCAGCCTCCCAAGTAGCTGGGATAACAGGCGCCCACCACCACTCCTAGCTAATTTTTTTTGTATTTTTAGTAGAGACAGAATTTCACCCTGTTGGCCAAGCTGTTCTCAAACTCTGACCCTTAAGTGATCCACCCTCCTTTGCCTCCCAAAGTGCTGGGATTACAGGTGTGAGTCTAGTTTTTTCTATGTATTTTCAAATTCTTCTCAAACACTTCGACTCAGCTATAGAAACTATCTTGATACTAATTTCACTTATGACTCAAAATATCAGATAATCAAGTTTCATTTTCTTCCAAGGGCCTTCTGCCTTACTTCAATCTGTGATACTTATTTTCTAAGCTCACTATAGAATTATTATCTTGATGAATTCCTTTTCTGCTCTGTAGTAGAAGAGAATCGCTAGATCTTTTTTTTTCTTGCCCTCCTTCGTGATGCATGTTTTTTCTTTCCTCTTTCTTGGTTTATAGACAGGTTTTGGTGGAGTTTCCTGAGAAAAGGTCCGTGGGAGATAAATCTGTTGAGACCATGTGTATCTGAAAATGTCTTTTTTCCCCCTCATGTTTTGATGTTTGGCTATACAGCTAAGCCTGGCAGACACATTTTCACTCAGCCTGAGGATGTTTCTCCAATGGTCTTCAACTTCCACCGTTGTTACTGACCAGTCTTAGGTAATTCTGTGACTTACACCCACCCCCACCCTCATGTTCTAAAATACAGGGGTATGCCTCAGCATGGATCTTTTCATTCACTGTCCTGATCACTTGTAGGGCCTACTCAACCCAAAGACGAATGTTCTTTAGTGCTGCAGTTTTCTTTTTTCTTAAGCAATTCCCTCTGCTTTTATTTTGTCCACAACTATTAAGCTGGTATTAGAGTTCCTGGACTAAGGTTTTTTTTTTAATCCTGCTGTCCTACTGCCCAACATTCCAGCAAATTTCCTTAATTTTACTTTCAAATCTTTCCAGTGATTTTAGTTCCGATTTCTCCAGTTTTAATTTCTAAGAGCTTTTTTTCAAAAAATGTTTTTCAAACTTTTCCATAAGTTCCCTTTTTATGGCATCCTATTATTGCTGATGAATATAGTATCTTCTCGTATTTCTCTGAAGATACTAAATTTCTTAAGATTTTGAAAAATCTCTCTTCTGCTTTCCCCATTATCTCCAATTCCACTAAATTCTTCTTTCTCTGTTGGTTTTTTGTTAATCTCTCATGCTGAAGGATTTCTTCGAACGTCTGGCTGGTGGTCCTTGGCAGGCAACTAATTTTAAAAAGACACTTCCAAAATCTGACTGGAAGTTAGTAGGGATTAGGCAGGGGTTGTCAACTCATGACTGGGCTTTACCATAGGAAAACCAGGCAGTAAGACTTTCTTTTAAGAGATTCCCCCAAGGGTCAGTACCTGTAGAGATCACTTCTCAGGAACTGTTCACTTTCTCTAGAGAAGAATCCTCTTTTCTTCTGCCTGGGGAAAAACATCTGGCTGTATCCTTCTAGGAACAGGGCAGAGGAGAGCCCCACCAATAAAAATAGAGATTCATTTACTCTCTTTCACATTCTTATTTTTACTCCCTACTGCCCCCGCTGTATCTGAAATCTCAAGATCTAGACTGGTCATGCCTTAATATGCTCCTAAAGCTCTAAGGCAAACACTGTACATAAGGAATCGACTTCTTTTACATATCCAGAATGATCCTGGTTATGCACCACCCTTGAAAGACTGAGGAAACAGTCAATTATCTTTTGTATTTTGTGGCTCAGATAAACTAGTCTCTCTAGTCCAATTTCTCCAGGAAATAACCCTCTCTTCTCCTGTGGTATACGGGTGGGAGAGGTAGGATCAACAGATGCACGGGACCACCTATACTAGTGGCAATTTTGCATCCCAGGGGACCTCTGGCAATGTCTGAAGACATTTTTGGGTGTCACAACAGGGGGTGCTACTGGTATATAGTGGGTAGAGGCCAGGGATGTTGCCCAACATCCCATAACGCGTGAAAAGCCCCCTCCAAAACTGGCTCAAAACGTCAACCATGTCAAAAGGTTGAGAAACCCTGAACTAGACTATAGACTCATCTCTCTCATTTTCAGCCCCATGACTCAACCCTGCCTTCTGTGGTACCTGGTGCCTCCAAATCCTGAGCCTGTCCAGGGTTCTGCTGATCAAATACTCGCTTCTGTTTAGTATCCCCTTCTGCAGGCTTTTAGGGTACAGGTTGCTCTGCTCTGTTGCGTTTGTTGCTACTCCTCCATCCACTTGTCATCTTCCAAAAATTTGCTGACATCTCTAATGTTATTTCCTCTTCCATTTACATCTTTTTAAAAATTTTTTCATTTAAATGGAGTTTTGGGAAGGAGTGGAAATAGACATGTATGTTTAATAAAGCCACCATGTTTAATCAGACTGACATTTATTAATACATTCAAATATCTAAACCAAGTAAGAAATTACTTATTAGCAAATTTTAAGAAAAAACTTCACAGAATTATAAAGAACCAGTTTTTTTCCTCACCACTTCTATTCAACATTTTTAAAATCATACATTTGATAAAAGTTAAACAGAAAATTCACTTACCGAGATCAGAACGTGTATTTGTAAACAATTCCGCGGGGCAAAAACCACAGAGATAATATTTACAAACCTAGTAAAGAAAAACAAAGGTATTTAACTTTTAAAAAATTGCTTGGTTTTAAAACTATATTGGAGAGGGTCGTCAAATAACTATTTTCTCATTTCTTGGGGTATGTGTATCTTTCAACCAAGTAAGTGTATGAATTTCATTTGTTGAATCATATTAGGTAAATTAGTGACTCAGACTCCCGAATTTCAATAAAAGAAAAAATGTGCAATACTGGCAGTTACTCGTATTTTCTATTATCGATTTTAATCATCACCTGCTGATACCCCCCCCAGTAGCAAAAACAAATATGGGACAGACATCCCAAAAGAAAGGGCAATTTTCATATTTTTTCAAAAACTCTTGGCCGGGCGTGGTGGCTCACGCCTGTGGTCTCAGCACTTTGGGAGGCTGAGGCGGGCAGATCACCTGAGGTCAGGAGTTCGAGACCAGCCTGGACAACATGGTGAAACCCTGTCTTTAAAAAAAAAATAAAAATAAAAATAAACTTTTACACTATTTTTTTTTTTTTGAGATGGAGTTTCGCTCTGGGTTCAAGCAATTCTCCTGCCTCAGCCTCCCAAGTAGCTGGGACTACAGGTGCGTGCCACCATGCCCAGCTAATTTTTGTATCTTTAGTAGAGATGGGGTGTCACCATGTTGACCAGGATGGTCTCGATCTCTTGAACTCGTGATCCACCCGCCTCTGCCTCCCAAAGTGCTAGGATTATAGGTGTGAGCCACCGCACCAAAAACTCTTACACTATTCTTACCATTCTAACCCTTCTGTAGATTAGGGCCTATTTACAAATTAGGATTTGGAAATCGCCATCTAAATCACAGACAACACTCATTTAAAGCAATTTGGCTCCATCTTTTTGCTTAAAAGATCCTTAACACACCAGCCTCCCAAGTGACTACAACCACAGGCGCAAGCCACCATGCCTGGCAAATTTTAAACAATCTTTTGGAGAGATGAGGTCTCACTACGTTGCCCAGGTTGGTCTCAAACTCCCAGCAATTCTCCCACCTCTGTCTCCCAGTGTTGGGATTACAGGCATGAGCCACTGCTCCTAGCCATTGGATATTTTCATACATGCCAACACAACTAAATAGACTCTTGGTGGATTCCTACGGTATGGGGAAAAACTATTAACATAAAAACCAATATTTAATTCTCTCCCACTGGTACTTCTGTAACTCCTTCAGATATATTTCAAAACCACTCTATTACATATTTAATTTTATAACACTACAAACCAAACCATGTAAATCAAAATTCCAAATTCCAAAATATCTCCCTTCCTTCACACAAAACTTAAGTGTTACTAAGTGGATTATCATTATAATTTTTTTTTTTTTGAAACACAATCTCACTTTGTCATCCAGGCTGGAGTGCAGTAGCGCCATCTCAGCCCAATGCAATTGCCACCTCCCAGGTTCAAGCAATTCTTCTGCCTCAGCCTCCGAAGTAGCTGGAATTAGAGGCATGCACCACCATGCCTGGCTAATTTTTCTATTTTATTTTTTTTTGTTTTTTTTTAAAGATGGGGTTTCACCATGTTGGCCAGGCTGGTCTCGAACTCCTGATCTCTAGTGATCCGCCCACCTCTGCCTCCCAAAGTGCTGGGATTACAGGTGTGAGCCACCACGCCCAGCCTAATTTTTTCTATTTTTAAATACAAAAATACAGTAGAGATTGGGTTTTAGTAAAGACAGGATTTCACCATGTTGGCTAGGCTGGTCTCAAACTCCTGACCTCAGGTGATTTGCCCTCCTTGGCCTCCCAAAGTGCTGGGATTATGAGTCACTGTGCCCAGCTTTGGAAAGGTTAATGCACAACTATAATACATGAAAGAAAAGGCAGTGTTGGCAAGGCATGGTGGCTCACACTTGTAAGCCTAACACATTAGGAGGCCAGCCCAGGCAGGAGGATAACTTCAGGAGTTTGAGACTGGCCTGGGCAACATGGTGAAACCCCATGATTACAAAACATACAAAAATTAGCCAGGCGTGGTGGTACAGTACCAGCTACCCAGGAGGCTGAGGGAGAAGGATTGCTTGAGCTTGGGAGGTCGAGCTGAGCTGTGATCATGCTACTGATCACAACCTGTCTCAGGAAAGGAAAAGGGAGAAAAGGGAGAAAGGGGGAAAGGGGAAAAGGGGGGAGAGTGGGAAGGGGGAGGGGGGAGCAGAAGGGGAGGGGAAGGGAAGGAAAGGAAAACAAGGCAGTGTTAAATTTAAACCTGAAAGTTCTTTCTAGACAGTTAGAACTGGATGCTAAATCTGAAACAGGCTTTTTTCCTGCCTCAAAGGCTTTATACTAATTTGAAGCAATGTGATTCCATAAACTGCATCCAGGATGAAAATCATAAAATGTATCTAAATATGTCTAAACAACAGGTCTAGTTTTGTACCAATATTACTTTAATATAGCTTTATGTCTTAGCATCTTTCTACTGTTTCTTTCCTTTAGATATTGTCATACTTGATTTTCAAGATGACTCTTTTAGGTTGGGCACAGTGGTGCATGCCTATAGTGCTGCTACGTGGGAGGCTAACGCAGGAAGATGAGTTGAGCCCAGGAGTTTGAGGCTGTAGTGTGCTAGGACCATACCTGTGAACAGCCACTGTACTCCAGGCCCCCGCAACGTAACTGACAACTCGTCTCTAACAACATAATAAAAGTTTTAAAGGCTGGGCGCAGTGACTCATGACTGTAATCCCAGCACTTTGGGAGGTTGACATGGGAGGATTGATTGTGCCTCAGAGGCAGAGGTGGCAGTGTGCTGTGACCACACCACTGCACTCCAGCTAGGGTAACAGAACATAGACTGTCTAAAAGAGAACCAGGGGTCATAATTCTGCCTTGGTTTCTTCACAGTATTAAAAAAGGAGATAGGCTGGGCTCAGTGGCTCATGACTATAATCCCAGCACTTTGGGAGGTCAAAGAAGGGGGATCACTTGAGCCCAGCCCGGGCAACATAGTGAGACCCTGTCTCTTCAAAAAAATGAAAAAAAAATTAGCCTGGTATGGTGTCACACATCTGTAGTCCCAGGTACCTGGGAGGCTAGGGTGGAAGGGTCGCTTGAGCCCAGGAGGTTGAGGCTGCAGTGAGAGGTGATCATACCACTGCACTCCAGTTTGGGTGAAAGAGTACAACTCTCTCAAATTAAATAAATAAATAAGGCTGGGCACAGTGGCTCACATCTGTCATCCCAGCACTTTGGGAGGCCCAGGCGGGTGGATAATCTGAGGTCAGGAGTTCAAGACCAGCCTGGTCAACATTGTGAAACCCCGTCTCTATTAAAAAATGCAAAAATTAGCTGGACGTGGTGGCAGGCGCCTGTAATTCCAGCTACCCGAGAGGCTGAGGCAGAAGAATCGTTTGGACCCAGGAGGCAGAGGTTGCAGTGAGCCAAGATCACACCATTGCACTCCAGCCTGGGGGACAACAGTGAGACTTCAATAAAAAATAAAAATAAGGAGGTAATAAATATCTCACAGTGGGATTGCAAAGATTAAACTGTATACATTTGCTAAACTGGAAGAATAAGGTGAACGATAAAGCAACTCCATCTTGGATGCTAAACTGCCACGCAGACTTCTGATTAATCCCAATTCCGGGAATGCCCTTAAGATTTCTATTTTATCTATTGCTCTTTGTGTTAAGAACATGCCCTTACTGTAAATCCTGCCCTTAGGTCAAAACAATTTTGATGTTTTTGTACTTAACATAAATCCTGCCCATAAGTAATTATCCTACACATGACTTCTGAAGCAGATACCCTTTCCCTATGGTATATAAACCCTGGGTCTGGAGAGACAACAACGTCTCTTGCTGCCAGCAGTTGCCCAAGACACAGAGACCTGGCTTCTGTTCGTAGGTCCCTATTACATGTTTCTTTCTAAGAAACTGGATTTGTCAGCCTCTTTCTCTGGCCTCTCAGCTTATTTGTACTCTGGGGATAGGTTTCCGTAGACCTGCCCACTGCAGAACAGCCTGATTCTTAAAATACTACTGATTATTATTTTAAATGTTTTTAGGCACTATGTAGACCAAATAAGACATGCCTGTCCATGGGCTAACCAGGAGCTACCTAATCTAGTCCAATCACCCCATTAGAGACCACATGACCTGCCCTGACAGCATCCAGCTATACTTACAGAATCCAGACTAGAATC
Organism: Ateles fusciceps; assembly: GCA_036589455.1. NCBI lineage: Eukaryota > Metazoa > Chordata > Mammalia > Primates > Atelidae > Ateles > Ateles fusciceps. The sequence goes on from JAZHEH010001386.1 coordinate 10,125,635, forward strand.
CATTTCCCCAATCCAGTTCTAAGTGTTCTTTCCACTCCAACTCTCCTCCTTTACCATTTGGTACATCAAAATTATTTGTTACTGCACTCGATAAATTAGCTACACCTGGACTGCTTCTTTTAACTCTCCCCCAGGGATTGAGGATTTTAACTAAAAATATTAACAAGGGATACAAAAATATGGGAAGAACATATATGGGTGCTTCAAATAAAGTCATCAGTGATGATAATAAGAATAAACGCAGAGAGGCCGGGCATGGTGGCTCACGCCTGTAATCCCAGCACTTTGGGAGGCTGACGCTGGCGATTACCTGAGGTCAGGAGTTCAAGGCCAACCTGGTTAACATGGTGAAACCCCATCTCTACAAAAATAAGCCAGACGTGATGGGTGGCCGTAATCCTCCCAGCTACTTGGGACGCTGGGAGGTTGAGGTGGGAAAATCACTTGAACCCAGGAGGCGGAGGTTGTAGTCAGCCGAGATGGCACCATTGCACTCCAGCCTGGGTGACAGAGAGACTCCATCTCGGGGAAAAAAAAAGAATAAATAAACCCAGAGAACTCTTACCTTACTTTTGGATATAATCATGACAATTGCTCAAGTTTTGGAATACTAGCATTCTTCAATTAACAGTAATCCCTAAAAGACGTAAATGCTTATTACAAATTAACACCAAAGCAAATTCTCTAAATACCTATGAATTCATTCATTCAGTCATCTATTCAACATGTTTTTACTAAATGTCCACCATGGACCTAATCAAAGGTGGGGAGGCATAAGCATGGTAGGGTGGTAGGGGTGGAACGACACACCAGAATTCTGTTAGCATAATCGTGACGTATCCTCTTCATAAATTTAAGGCAACACTAGTGACAAGAAATGTTCAATGTCATCAAAAGATTTATTGCTTGATCGATTAATTGGGACAGAGCCTCACTTTGTTGCCCAGGCTGGAGTGCAGTGGCACAATCTTGGCCCACTGCAAGCTCTCTCTCCCAGGTTGAAGTGATTTTCCTGCCTCAGCCTCCCAAGGAGCTGACTTCAAGTGATCTGCCCACCTCGGCCTCCCAAAGTGCTGGGATTACAGGCATGAACCACTGCACCAGGCCCGTTAAGGACATCTTAATGATTTTTGTCTTTCTATATCTACTTAGATCCAACACTAAGCAATAAAATTCTCCTCTGAGCTAATCAAATATTTTTCAATGCTGTCTGCACTATTTTTACATCTTTTTTTTTTTTTTTTTTTTTTGAGACAGAGTCTTATCTGTTGCCCAGGCTGGAGTGTGGTGGTTCAATCTTGGCTCTGCAACCTCTATCTCCTAGGCTCAAGCAATTCTCATGCCTCCCAAGCTGGGATTATGGGCGACTGCCACCATGCCCGGGTAATTTTTGTATTTTTAGTAGAGATTGGGTTTTACCATGGTTGATCTCAAACTCCTGGCCCATGTGCACTATTTTTGTTAAACTGGTCATCATAAAGATAATAGACCAGAAGTGGTGGCTCACGACTGTAATCTCAGCACTTTGGGAGGCTAAGGCAGGTAGATGGTTTAAGTTCAAGAGTTGGAGCCCGGCCCGGGGCAACACGGTGGCAAGACCCCATCTCTACCACTACAAAAAATTAGCCGGGGGTGGTGCACGCCCATAGTCCCAGCTACTCAGGAGGCTGGGGTGGGAAGACTGCACGAGCCCAGGAGGTTGAGGTTGCACTGAGCTGAAATCGTGCCACTCCTGGGTGACAGAGCCGGATCCTGTCTCAAAAAAAAAAAAAAGATAATTTACTCAGTATCTACTTCTGATTATCTAAATACTGGCAACACAACTCACACTGCAAACAGTAAATCTGTCCGAGACTTAAATTTAAAAAAACTCAATAGTCAATCATAACTACTATATACAGTAAGTTCTTGAATAATGTGATGAGGGAAAAAAGACTCCCAACTGGGGCCACTATTTGTGCAGGAGTCTGCAAGTTCTCCCTGTATCTGCATGGGTTTTCTCCCAGTACTCTGGTTTCCTTCCACATCTCAAAGCTGCACACAGTAGGTTAACCAGCATGCCTAAGTCCCACTCTGAGTGCGTGTTGAGTGAGTATGCCCTGTCATGAGAGGGCATCTTGTCCAGAGTTAGTGCCTGCATTGCATCCTGGGTAGCCGCGATCAGCTCTGGCCACCAGCCACCCTGAACTGGAATAAGGAGGTTGGAAAGAATGAATACAAATTATTGTAAAATAAAAGTTTGTAAAGTATATGAGAATCATACAAACGCACAATAAATGACGTAGTCCAAAAGTGGTCGGTAAGTCTGCCATATTTATTATTGTGTTGGAACTGCATGGAGGTGGCAGGTGCTTCTGACAATGTTCAAGTTGTAAACATTTCTACCTTGACTTAACCCACCACCACTACAACTGCCATCACTCATTGATTCACCAAAAACTGGGTAATTATCTTTTTAGTCATTTTTCTTCAATGTAAGCATACCTCAAATTTAGCTCAATATTTGATATCAGAAATGTTTTGGGTCTTTATTTAGAAATTTATGGTTTTGTAACCAGAAAAGTGCCACAGGAACCTAACTCTTGTTTACATTAACCTATGGTAAAATGTTTGTTACGTATTATTTCAACTGAAGTCGCAGTTTCCAAGAACCCACTGACAACGTTAAATTAAGACTTATTGTATTTTGGCTGGGCGCGGTGGCTTACGCCTACAATCCAAGCACTTTGGAGGCCAAGGTGGGTGGATCACCTGAGGTCGGGAGTTCAAGACCAGCCTGACCAACATGGTCAAACCCCGTCTTTAAAAAAAAAAAAAAAAAAAAGACTTACTGTATTTTGAAATAGGACATATTACTGGAATACCTCAACTGTCTCATATATATATATACACACACACACACACACACACACAAATATTAATTTAAAATCCAGCAACACCTTCAAATTTTACTGTTAAAAAAAGGAACACAGGCCGGGTGCAATGGCTCACACCTGCAATCCTGGCACTATGGGAGGCCGAGGCAGGCAGATTACTTGAGGCCAGGAGTTCGAGACCAGCCTGGCCAACATGGTGAAACACCATCTCTACTAAAAACACAAAAATTAGATTAGCAAGGCATGGTGGCGCACACCTGTAATTCCAGCTACTCGGGAGACTGAGGCACAAGAATCGCTTGAACCTGGGAGGCAAAGGCTACAGTGACTGCGATCTCACCACTGCACTCCAGCCTGGGCAACAGAGCAAGACTCTGTCTCAAAAAACAAAACAAAAACCACCCTTCACATTGTAGTCTTTTGTCACTTCTGCCTAATATTAATAGTTTAATTCGGATCATGACAGGCTCTAAGTAAAGGTTTCTTTTTAACTATAAGAGTTCAATTCATCGTGTTAAAGATAAATCCCCATAGAGATAATTTTTAATAAAATAATTTATAACAAAAAAATTATGTCCCTGATAACATATAGTTTAATGTTTGAGCTATACCATGACCACACATTCATTTCCATGCCTTTAAATTTTATGACATATATCTTTGCAGGTATGATTCACTATTTATTGCCTGCACAAACTTCTAATAAAAATTTCAATCAATCTTTCACAGCAGCCAGTTAGTAAACATCTCTCTTCTTAGAAGCCTTCAGTTATTTCCAAATGTAAAAAATCTAAACTTTTAACAAGACTTATAAAAACTATTCAAAACCAAGTTCTTGCCTGTCTATCTACACTCCCCCACCCAACAACAACAAAAAAGGCACTATAACACTACCTACAATACTATTTTCAACTTGGCAAATTCACTGATTTTCTCCAGCTCTTCCTTGAGGCTGGTGTCTTCTCTCTCCTCTCCCTCAGGCCAATTCCTACCAATCCTTTAGGCAACTGTATTTAAGGGCAACTTTGTCTGAGAGGCCTTTTCTGAGTATCCATCCCAGTCTGGGTTATGCACTCCTTTCCAGTGTACACTATACGGTTGACCTTTGAACTCGGGGGGCTAGGGGCACTGCTATGGTTTGAATATGGTTTGTTTGGCCCCAACAGACCATTCTTGTGGGAGTGAATTCTCACTCTTAGTTGACTGGAGAATTGGTTGAACAGAGCCTGGCACCCCTAGTCATGTGACCTTTGCACATGCTGGCTCCCCTTCTGCCCTCTTCAAACAGGTACCAGCCACTATGCTTCTTGTACAGCCTGTGGAAGTGAATTAAATAAATCTCCTTTTCTTGATAAATTATCCAGCCTCAGGCATTCATTTATAACAACTAAAAGAGGTATTGACCCTAACTCCCCAAAAACTTAATTAATAGCCTACAATTGACTGGAAGCCTTACTGATAACATCAACAGTTGGTTAACACATATTTTGTGTATTATTTGAACTATATACTGTTTTATGTTTGTTTGTTTTTGAGACGGAGTCTCCCTCTGTTGCCCAGGCTGGAGTGTAGTGGCTTGACAGGTCAATCCAACCTCCGCCTCCTGGGTTCAAGTGATTCTCCTCCTGCCTCAGCCTCCAAAGTAGCTAGGATCACAAGCACCTGCCACCACATCTGGCTAATTTTTGTATTTTTAGTAGAGACAGGGTTATACCATGTTGGCCGGGCTGGTCTCGAACTGCTGACCTCAAGTGATCCGCCTGCCTCAGCCTCCCAAAGTGCTGTGATTACAGGCGTTAAGCCACCGTGCCTGGCTATATACCGTATTTTTACAATAAAGTAAGCTAGAGATGTGGATTATAGAACATTTAGGGAAAAAAACAACTATAAGTAAGCTAGAGAAAAAAATGTGAAAACACATTTACAGTCCTGTATTTATCAATACCCCAAGTTTACATCATCTTTTTTTTTTTACAAGAGATGCATTGTCCTAAATGCCAGCAACTCCAAGTGCAGATCTCAGTCTATTGTACATTTCAAGCAATTTAACTTCTTGTATTGTCATGACTTTTCTGCTTCTTGGGAGCACTTCCAATGTCACTAGCTGCACTTCCTATGGGTCTCAGGGCGTTACTCAAAGCTGATGGTATCGTAGGCCAGGGGCAGTGGCTCACTCACATCTCTAATCTCAGCACTTTGGGAGGCCAAGGTGGTTGGATCCCTTAAGGCCAGGAGTTTGAGCCCAGCCTGGCCAGCACGACAAAACCCCATCTCTAGTAAAAATACAAACATGAGCCAGACATGGTGGTACTATAATCCCAGCTACTTGGGAGGCTGAGGCATGAGAACCGCCTGAACCTGGGAGGCAGAGGTTGCAGTGAGCCAAGATGCCACCACTGCACTCCAGCCTGGGTGACAGAGCAAGACTGTCTCAAAAACAAAACAACAACAAAAAACAAAACAGTAACAACAAAAGTTCATGGTATTGCACTAAACATGATGAAAATACACAAGAACCAAGAGATCATTTTTTACGGTGATATGCAGACACCAACTGCTCATGCAGAGATGATCAGCATCACAGGTCACAGGGCATTTTAAGCGGATCTTGGCAACACTTGGCACTCACTGTAATAGCAACAGGTGCCTACAAAATTATTACCGTATTACAGTATGTACTATAGTTAATTTTACACAGTTATTACTTAATAGTCCATCTTGACTTTCTCTCAATCACTAGTGGCACCATGTACTGTCTGTGTGCATACGTTTTGATAAAGTTTAACATTTTATGATTGGTTAGTATATATTTTGTGGTAGGAAAATGATAAACTAGTATATACATATATTTTATGCATTCATGATGTACTCATCTTTCCTTAAATTTTAAAAATATTTTTTCCCCGGCAGGGCGAGGTGGCTCATGCCTGTAATCCCAGCTGGGAGGCTGAGGCAGGTGGATCACGAGCTCAGGAGATCAAGACCATCCTGGCAACATGGAAATCCCATCTCTACTTAAACTACAAAAGTCAGCTGGACGTGGCAGCACATGCGTGTAATACCAGCTACTTGGGAGGCTGAGGCAGGAGAATCGCTTGAACCTGGGAGGGAGAGGTTGCAGTGAGCCAAGATCACGCCACTGCACCCCAGCCTGGTGACAAAGCTAGACTCCGTCTCAACAACAAAAAAAATCCCAGAATTCTAATAAATAAATAAATAAGTAAATTTTTGTAAATATTTCTAGGCTATAATTTGTCTAGTTTTCAAATTGTTGCAAATTTCCAAAAATTTTTCCAATATATTTACTGAAAAAAATCCACGAGTGGACTCACTCAACTCAAACCCATGTTGTTCAAGGGTCAATTTTACTTTTTCTAATGGTGGTATTTATCATGTTCTATTATAGAAATGCATTTACATTCAACTGGAATAATCTCCATTGGAAAAAACAAAACCAAGGGCATTTACTCCTTCCTATCATCAGTACCTGATGCCTCTCTAGGACCAAGCGCTGCATGTGTACTAACCTGCTGTTATCTACCTAAAAGCAATACATTTTTGTTGGATAAATGAATACAAGAATTTTCCAACTTACTAGTAAGAAATAAAGAGAAAGTATTTCATAAAATGAAGCACTGCATGAGCAAAAATGTCAGTTACAAACTTAAGCTGCCTTCTCCCTTTGTAAGGAAATCAAGTCTAATTACATATATAATGATATACACACAAACACATTTTCCTAAAGCAACCAGAGATTTAGAAAATGCCTTACTATTATTTTTAGTGTGATTATGGTATTGTGGTTATTGCTTTTTTTTGAGACAGAGTCTCACTCTGTTGCCCAGGCTGGACTGTGGTGGCACCATCTCGGCTCACTGCAACTTCTGCCTCCTGGGTTACATCGATCCTCCCACCTCAGCCTCCGGAGTAGCTGGAATTACAGGCATGCACCACTATGCCCAGCTAATTTTTTTGACACTCCGTCTCAAAAAAAAAAAAAACAGAAAAAAAAGGGAGGAGGCGGAGACGGGGTAAAAAATGCTAACTTAGGGTTCTAACTTACTCCATAGTAACCTAATAAGTAACTATGAACATTTTGGTGACTCTGAATGAAAACTAGTAAAATACATATTAATAGATGTCATGCATTGTAATTACTATTTTTCACCTTTCAATTTTCGCTCCCAAATTCTGAACACTTTTTTTTCAAGCAAAAAGAAAAAGTTTACAAGAACTGTGGACAGAAGCCTTAGCTGTTTTTCCTTTTCTAAACAACTTTTTCGTGGCAATGACAATATCTGCTAACACTCCAAAGATTTTAGAAAAGAACATTTAGTTCAATTTCCTTCATAAATTATTAAACCTTCATGAAATGGAGGGTAGGCTTGAGTTTGATAAATGGAATCTCATTTCAGGTAGCATTAGATTCAGAGTCAACAGTTAAGTAACTTCATTTCCAGGTTGAGATCTAGAATATAAAAACCTTAATTTGAACTACAAAATTTCTGTCTTGCTACATAAAAAGTAACAAAAGTGCCAGATTAAACTTTACTACAATCTTCTAATAATATGGCTACTAGTGCCTTCTCTGGCAAACACTGAAATCAAACCCTCACTGAAAGGTACTCACCCTATGCAGTTAGTTACAATCACATGCCTTCTCATCACCGTGGTTGTTTAGGATTACCCAAGCAACTGCTTAGTGCAAAAAACCAAAACAATAATCGCAAACAATTGCAAAATACAAATAAACACGGTGGGGAGGGTGTACCAACGAATTCATGAAACAGTATTAAAGCTGATTCGACTTTAGCTGAAAACTCTCTCAGATACAGAGGTAGCAATCTACAAAGTTGGAAATGGCTGTAAAAGCACTAACCCTAGTAAAACACCTTGGTGATGGTTGTATACACATCATTACAAATAAATGGCCGATAATTTGCATCACAGATGCATCCTTTACTTCTCAAGTGCTGCTTGCTCACATATCACTCGTCCCAAAGAGGAGGAAAAAGTACAGTATTAGAATCTACTACCAAATTAATAACAATTAAAAGCCCAAGACTAATCAGGATGGATCAGGAAACAGTAGGTCACAAACTTTAGAATGCATAGGAGGAGCCATTTTTAAAAATGCAGACACTGGGACCCTTCCCCAATACGGACAGAATCAGACTCTCTGGGAAAGGAAATTGAAGGGGTTGAAATACAGAATTCTGCATTTAAAACAAATTCCACAGGTCAAATACAGCTATCTAGGGACTACTTTTAATACTGAGGTAAAGTTTCCATTTTGACTGTTAAATACCTACAGATGCCACAGCAACTGTCGTTTTAATAAACGGTCGCTTCCCTATTTATCTCTATTCCAAAAAAAAAAAAAAAAGGATCCCATCCAGCTAAAATGGCTTTTTCCATCTAATACAAGTATGGCCAAGAAAAATTTCCAGATAGAACAGGAATGCAAAAATACGTTAAAATATCAGGCTATAGTGATGGTGAATCCTTTTCAGCATATTGAGTTTGCCCATCCCTGCAGCTTTAGCACTAACAGCCAACAGCACAATAATATGCAAATAACCCGGAAATGATATCAAGAGCTTCCCCAGCTTCATTACACAATAATTCCACTGATTTAGATGAGACCATGTGCTTTGTTTTTGGTCAACACTACCGACATTCTCCCTGCAGATATGAATATGAAATGCCAGTAAGACTTGAAATCCTTCAATCCAAAATAAAGTGCAATCTGTCACTAAGGTATTAAATACTTTAGTAACACACACTGAAAGTTAAAATCAGTGAAAAGTACTAAAACTGAAAGCAAAGCAGATTATGGCTGAGATGACATAAAACCTAAACTGCTATTCTGAGAGCCTCATCACTGCAGAGTCGTAAGCCCATGACAAACAATGCAATGTAGCAACAAATTACCCCGGGAAAGAAAACAGTTTTTCTAAAAAACGTGTTCAAAACCAAGGGTGCAGGGACACAAGGCTGCGCCAACTGATGAGCACTGCGATGGAAAGCATCTCTCTCTTGAACTCAAAACACACAAATATCCTACTTGCCCATCAGCTGAATCGCCACAATGTTTTGGTTTGTTTTTTACCTTTGCAAAGCTTAGACTGAAAGGTTAGAGTTAGGCAGCTAAAAAGAAAAAAGAAAAGAAAAAGTTACTTCGCTGTAACAAAGATGTCTACAAACGAAAGATGGTCAAGATGAGCAGTTCCTTAGTCTCCTATTGTGACAAATGGTGGGGTGGGGGTGGGGGAGCCTAACTGTTAAAAACAAAAAATCCACCTCTTAAAAACAGTGACTTCTAGTCTAAGAATCTTTCATACTACTTTGGAATCAGGTAGCACCCCCAACACAACTTGACCCAAACTTACTCTTTCTTAAGGTACTAAAAGGAGTCATCTAGGACCAACTTGCTTTCCTGCACTGCAAAAAAGAAATTTTACCTTAACCAAAGCTTAGGTTTAAAAAGAGTAAGAAAATTTCTAAAGAAGTATGCATTACCTGAACTATTCCTTCATATTATGATTTGCAATTGCTTTTAAACTAGCATGTTGGATTACAACCGCAAAGTCAAATTAAATTCCGTATCTATTCTCCAGGTAAGACCTAAAATAAACATTACACGGCATGTTCAAAACTAATTAAAACACCTGAAATACGCTACAGTATTTGCGAAGAACCAGTTTCATAGGATTCTGGAAAGCAACAGAACTACAAAGATTAGTTTCCTCAGTTGCCAAGACTTTGGGTGAACCTCTAAGTCTCACCTGTGAAACGGGGGTTACAATATTTACCTTTACTCACAGGACTAAGAGCATCAAATGAGTTCTACGTGGAAGAAAAAACCTTGACAACTGCCTATATAAGGGACTTATTAGAATACCGTTAACGAACAATATTTGTAATCATCACGGTAAACCCTAACAAGTAACTACTACTTTTACATTTCTATTTCCCCCGTATAAGCGTCACGCTGAAATTACTGAAATAAAATACCCCCACGATTTTTACCATGAAACCTGATCAGAAATTTCAGTCTAAATACGACGCTCAACCCAATCTACAGAAGAATGTGCCCTTCTCCCTATTTTCATAATGAAGTGAAGCCTCGGAGCCGCTAGATTTAATAAGATGCTGCTATCCTTCCTTTCCCGCGTTTCCCCCGCCTCACCAAGGTGCTTTTCAATTCTGCCAAGGGCTCTCCCGGACCCCCTTTGATAGTAGAACAAACCCAATCACCCCCCATCCCCGGGTCCGGACACCATCCTCCCTCCTGGGCCATCCTCCCTCCTGGCACCTTGGGCACCGGGTCAGACGCTCGACCCCGGCGCGGCCCTGGCCCCACATCTCGCCGCGGCCCGGAGGACCAGAGCCCGCGCCCGTTCCCCCTCCCCCCACAGAGCCCGGGCTCGGGCCCAAGGCCCGCGGGACTTACGCTCTCGTGGTCCCACCGCACGTTGCTGCGCTTCTCGTCCGGGGCGAGGTTTCGGTCCCGGCCCATTAACTCATCCAACAACTGCGCGGCCGAAATCATGGTGCTTCCTTCGGGCGGCTGCTCCCACCAGCCCAGGCACCCGCCAGTGAAAACACCGGCGACACCGTCGCCAATCTCCTCCGCCCGCTCTCAGGCCGAAAAGCCTCCTCTATACAGGAGCCGACAAGACAAAATGGCCGCCGCGCGGACGCCTTCCCAGCATGCCGGGCGGCTGCGGGACACGCCCAGGCCCGGGCGGCGAGGGCGGGCCCGGCTTCCGCCGTCCGGGGGCGGGGCCCGCGGAGGCCAGGTCCGGACTCCGCCCCTACCTACAGGCCCAGAGGCTGTGTTAGCCAGTCGCTCGCCTCCTTCGCGCCGGTTTTCCCGGGCTTCTTCACAGTGAGAAATTGGAACCTGTGTCTTCAAGGGTGGACACCGCTTCAAAATGGAGAAGACAGTGTCTTCTTTAGTCCACGTTGTGCACCTGGTGCCTCATGCAGCCGGGGAAACTGAAGATTCCGGCTTCCAACTCCACTTTCCTAGTCGCTGCGCTCGCTGCCTCCTGTACCTGACTTTGTCCTCCCACCCTGAGTCTCTTGATTAACAGGATGGGAAATCGAGGCAAGAAGGAACAAGGCGGTTTCTAAAATATGGGGATTCAGTCCTACATTGAATCCCTCCCAGTGGGGAATTTTTAAAAAATATATTGATCCAGGCCGGGCTTGGTGGCTCACGCCTGTAATCCCAGCACGTTGGGAAACCGAGGCAGGCAGATCACCTGAAGTGTCCTGAACTCCTCTCGAACTCTTGTTCGAGACCAACCTGGCCAACATGGTGAAACCCCGAAAATACAAAAATTAGCCGGGTGTGATGGTGCATGCCTGTAATCCCAGCTACTCGGGAGGCTGAGGCAGGAGAATCGCTTGAACCCAGGAGGCAAAGGTTGCAATGAGCCTAGATCATGCCACTGCACTCCAGCCTGGGTGTCAGAATGACACTCCATCTCCAAAAAATTAGATAGATAGATAGATAGATAGATAGAGATATATATAGACATAGATATAGGTGGATAGATCCATTTATTCAACAAATGATATTTGCCAGGCACTGGGCTTGAAGCTAAATTCAGAACCTTTCAGACAGTCCATGCTCCCGCAGACCTGTGCATTGGCGAGGGAGATAATGGCTGAAGAAATAAAGTCACAAATATTTCAACATACATTGGGATAATGCTCTAGCACCGTTAAGGGTATGGTCTCTAAAGCCAGATTGCCTGGGGTCGTAATCCCAGCTCTGCCACTCTGTGCCTTTGTTTCCTTTTCTGTAAAATGGGGTTTACAATAGTCCTCCTGGGCCGCCAGCCATGTTGCTATTGTGAAGATTAATTGAGTTGATACAATGTAAGGCACTACACATTGTTAACAGCAAGCTGAACACCTTTTTTGTTTGTTTGTTTTGGACTGGGTCTTGCTCTGTCTCCCAGGCTGGAGGGCAGTGGTACCATCGCGGCTCACTGCAGCCTCGACCTCCTGGACTCAGGCAATCCTCTCGCCTCAACCTCCCCAGTAGCTGGGACTACAGGCGTACACCACCACACCCGGCTAAGTTTTTGTATTTTTGGCAGAGACGGGGTTTCGACATGTTGCCCAGGCTGGTCTTAAACTCCTGAGTTCAATTAATCCACCCACCTCAACTTCCCAAGGTGTTGGGATTACAGGCGTTAGCCACTGTGCCCAGTCGTGGACAGCTCTTTTTAAGAAGGAAAGCAGCAAAATAGGGTGAGAACTGAAAGGAGGCATGAGATATAGAACCTTTTTTAAGATAGGAAATTAGAAGCTGCATATGGTGGCTCACACCATAATCCCAGTACTTTGGGGGGGGGCAGAGGCAGGAAGATAGCTTGAGCCCAGGCGTTTGAGACCTGCCTGGGCAACATAGCAAGACCCCGTTCTCCACAAAAAGGAAAAAAAAAACAGACCAAAAACAAACAAACATAGGAAATTAGAGTATGTTTAATGTTGGGGATACTCCAGTAGAGAGGTGGAAAATAAAAGAGGGGGATAGTTAATGATGTAAAATCTTAAAAAGGTGAGGGGTAGGCTCCAGGGCATACTTGAAACCATTGGTCTTTGGTAGAAGAAAGGATCTTCTCCACTGAAACAAGAAAGAAGAAAATCAGTTTACAGATTTAGTAGTGAGATGAGGTAGTTCTCAGCTGTTGGTTACAGTTTTCCCAATGAAGCATTTGTTGAGGGCTCTCTACTGTTACTACAATCAAAACAAATAAACAAACAATAAAACATGAACCACAAACCGGACTGCACACATCATGACCCACAAACAAACACACAACCTGATTGCAAAGTTACAGCTCCTGCCCACCAGGGGTTCTTAATCTAATTATCTCATTCATTCCACAAACAAAAATGGTACATGTGCTCTTTGCCAGGACCTGGGTTACTGGCTGGGAATACAAAGACAGATGTATAAAACCTGGTTCTCCAGGAGCTCCTGATCTATAGGAGACAAAAATGTCACAACTACATATTGGTCTTGAAATGCAAATACTTGGGCCAGCCGTGGTGCCTCACACCTGTAATCCCAGCTCTTTGGGAGGCCAAGGCAGGCGGATCACTTGAGCCCAGGACTTTGAGACCAGCCTGGGCAACAGAGTGAAACCTTGTGCATTGACAAGGGAGATAATTGTGTCAGCCAGGATGGTCTCAATCTTCTTCATGCTCTGCCCGCCTCGGCCTGCCAAAGTGCTGGGATTACAGGCGTGAGCCACCACGCGTGGCAAAAAATACAAAAAATCAGTCGGGTGTGGTGGCACATGCCTGGACCCCCAGCTACTCGGGAGGCCGAGGTGGGAGGATCACTTGAGCCCGGAAGTCCAGGCCGCAGTGAGGCATGGTTGCACCACTGCACTCCAGCCTGGGTGATGGAGTGACACCCTATCTCGAAAATATTAAATGCCTTTGAATCACCGAGGTGAGAGCTCCTGGCCTTGTCATACACCAGGCAAGTCTTACTCTATGACTCTCTTTTTCCTAGAGTCTGAGGACAAGCCACAGTTCAGTGTGCATTACCATTGCAGATAATGAATTCCTCCATTCATCCTGCATTAATTCAGCGAGCCCCAGTGTGATCTGTATCAGACTCTCCGCTGTGTCTCAGGATCCAGAGGTAAAAAAGCAGTCTTTATTAACAGATTGAAAAGTTCAGTTTACAGATAATTTTGATGGATTGTAGGAGTTGGCTATTTCCCAATGATGGAATGGAAAATGACTTAATCTTACCAGTTTCCAGACCCCATTCCATACCTGTTACTAATAAAAAATGTTGGCCTGGCTCAGTGGCTCACACCTGTAATCCCAGCACTTTGGGAGGCCGAGGCGGGCAGATCACAAGGTCAGGAGTTCGAGACCAGCCTGACCAATATGATGAAACCCTGTCTCTACTAAAAATACAAAAATTGGTTGGGGGTGGTTGCAGAGGCTTGTAGTCCCAGCTACTCGGGAGGCTGAGGCAGGAGAATCATTTGAACCTCGGAGGCAGAGGTTGCAGCGAGCCAAGATTGTGCCACTGCACACCAGCCTGGGTGATAGAGCAAGACTTTGTCTCAAAAAAAAAAAGGCCAGGCTCACACCTGTAATTCCAGCACTTTAGGAGGCCGAGGTGGGCGGATCATGAAGTCAGGAGATTGAGACCATCCTAGCTAACACGGTGAAACCCCGTCTCAACTATAAATACAAAAATATTACCCAGGCATAGTGGCATGCGCCTGTAGTCCCAGCTACTTGGGAGGCTGACGCAGGAGAATCGCTTGAACCAGTGAGCCGAGATTGTGCCACTGCACTCCAGCCTGGACGACAGAGGGAGACTCCAGCTCAAAAAAAAAAAAAAATGTTATGGGCTGAACTGTGTTCCTGACACCTCCAAACTCATATGTTGAGGCCTAATTCCCGGAACTTCAGAATGTGCCTGTATTGGGAGATTGTGCCTTTGAAGGTGGTGACTGAGTTAAAACAAGGCTGTTAGATTGGCCCATAATCCTATCAGACTGGTGTCCTTATACGAGGAAATTTGGACACACAGAAACAAACCAGGGATGCACTTGCACAGAGGAAAGGCTGCGTGACGACATGGTAAGAAGGTGGCCACCTACAAGCCAAAGACAGAGGCCTCTGGAGAAACCAAACCTGCCAACACCCAGATTGTGAACTCATAGCCTCCAGAAAATAAAAAGCTCTTTTGTTTAAGCATCTAGTCTGTGGTACTAGTGTTATGATAGCCCCAGCAAGCTAATATAGAGAGGAAGCTGTAGTTACTATAGGTCTTCTGACTGCTTGCAGCCTCCCAGCCTCCAGTGTGGGTCCCTTGGCCCCATCCTCCATCTATCTTGCTGCCTCAGTCACCTTTCTAAATGTAAATCTAGTTGTGTCTCACCCCTGCTCAAAAGCCTCCAACCAGCCAGGTGCAGTGGCTCACACCTGTAATTCCAGAACTTTGGGAGGCTGAGGCTGGTAGATTGCTTGAGCTCAGAAGTTTGAGACCAGCCTGGGCAATGTGGTAAAACCCTGTCTCTATTAAAAATACAAAAATTAGCTGGGCGTGGTGGCACGTGCCTGTAGTCCCAGCTATTCAGGAGGCTGAGGCGGGAGGATTGCTGGAGCCCCAGGTGGCAGAGGCTGCAATGAGCCAAGATGGCACTACCGCATTCCAGTCTGGGTGATAAAGTGAGAACCTATCCCCAGAAAAAAAAAAAAGTCTCCAACGTTAGAGCGTATGGCTCCCCCATTATCTCTAAGCTTCAAGCACCATGAGGTGGTCCATACTCTGACGTGCTTTCTCCACCTTCATCTGCTACTGCTTCCGGTACTCGGAAGACCCTTGCTTCCTGCATTTCACCATCTATGTCGCTCCAGGCATGGCATGCTCTTCCCCCACTCCAGCAGCAAGCAACATCTACTCATCTTTTTTTTTTTTTTTTTTTTTTTTGGAGACAGTCTTGCTCAGCCATCCAGGCTGGAGTACAGTGGTGAGATCTTGGCTCACTGCAACCTCCACCTCCTGGGTTCAAGCAATTCTCCTCTCTCAGCCTCCCGAGTAGCTGGGATTACAGGCACCCTCCATCATGACTGGCTAATTTTTGTATTTTTAGTAGAGATGGGGTTTCACCAGTCAGCCAGGCTGGTCTTGAACTCCTGACCTCAGGCGATCTGCCCGCCTTGGCCTCCCAAGGTGCTAGGATTACAGGCGTGAGCCACTGTACCCGGCCTACTCATCTTTTTTTAGAGACAGGGGCTCACTCCTGCCTCGGCCTCCCGAGCAGCAGGGGTTAGAGACAGGAGCCCTACTCATCTTTCAGCTCACAGCCCTGGTTTCAGCAGCTCTACGATGCCAACCTGGATCCTGGCCCTCCACCTGCTAAACACTGATCACCCTCTTCTTTGTACCATAGTTTCACCTGAAGCATCCTCACACATTTTTGGGTTTGTCACACAATATTGCAAATATCAATCTCTTCCCCTAGAATGAAAGGGTTTTTTTTTTTTTAGATCAGGTGCCATTTCTTATTCAGCTTTGTATTCTCAGACTATAGCACAGCATATAACATGTAGGAGGTAGCTCATGGTCACTCCTAACCTCATTATTATAATGTGCTTACGTCTGAATGTTTGTGTCCTCTCAAAGTTCATATGTTGGGCTGGGTGCGGGCTCACACCTGTAATCCCAACACTTTGGGAGGCTGAGGTGGGTGGATTGCTTGAGCCCAAGAGGCAGAGGTTACACTGAGCCATGATCTTGCCACTGCACCCCACCCTGGGTGCCAGAACAAGATCCTGTCTCAAAAAAACAAAAAATTCCTATGTTGAAATTCTAACCCCCAAGGTGATGATATTAAGAGGCAGGACCTTTGGGATGTGATTAAGTCATGAAGGCAGAGACCTCAGGAATGGGATTAGTGCCATTCATACATGTGGCCCGAGAGAGCTCCTTTGCCCCTTCTGCCGTGCCATGTGAGGAAAAAGTGAGAAGCTGGCAGTCTGCAACCCAGAAGAGGGCCCTCGACAGAACCTGACCATGCTGGCACCCTGATCTTGGAATTTCAGCTTCCAGAATTGTGAGAAATAAATTTCAGTTGCTTATAAGCCAACCAGGTTGTGGTATTTTGTTATAGCAGCCCAAATGGACTAAGAAAGTCTGGGGGCTACCCCTACCACTTCACTGCAACTTTCTTCTCCAACGGCACCAGCAAGCTCATCATGGTTAAACCCATTTTATGTGTTTCAGCCCTTTCTTTCTTGCCCTTTCTGCAGCACTTGACCCTGTGGATCACTCTCTTGTCTCCAAACCCTCCGACTCCTTTGCTTTTCCTTCTGCTATTCTATGAATAGCTGCTCCTCTTTAGTCTCGTTTGAGAATTTCTTCTCTTCTGTCTATCATTAAAATGTTGACTACAGATGCTCCTCAACTTAAAAAGGGGTTACATCCCAACACATCCACCATAGGTTGAAAATGCATTTAATATACCTAGCCTGTGGATACAGTTTGGCTCTGTGTCTCCACCCAAATGTCATCTCAAATTGTAATCTCAATGTGTCCAGGGAGGATTCTGGTGGGAGGTGATTGGTTTTCCCCATGCTGTTCTCATAGTGAGTGAGTTCTCACGACATCTGATGGTTTAAAAGTGTGGCACTTCCCCTTCGCTCTCTCACTCTCCCTCCTGCCACCTTGTGAAGGAGGTGCTTGCTGCTTCTTCACCTTTGCCATGATTGTAGGTTTTCTGAGGCCATGTGGAACTGTGAGCCAATTAAACCTCTTTATAAATTACCGAGTCTTGGGTAGTTCTTTTTTTTTTTTTAGACAAAATCTTGCTCTGTCACCCAGGCTGGGGTGCAGTGGCACATTCTAGGCTCACTGCAACCACTACCTCCCAGGTTCAAGTGATTCTTGTGCCTCAACCTCCCAAGAGTAGCTAGGATTATAGGCTTGTGCCGCCACACCCAGCTAATTTTTGTATTTTTTTTCTTTTTGTTTGCACACAGAAAATAATTTGGTTCCAACACATAATTTTTGTATTTTTTAGTAGAGACAGGGTTTCTCCATGTTGGCCAGGCTAGTCCCGAATTTCTGGCGTCAAGTAATCCACCTGCCTTGGTGTCTCAAAGTGCTGGGATTACAGGCATGAGCCACTGTGCCCAGTCATTTTTATAGCAGTGTGAAAACAGACTAATATGCCTATCAAATGTCGTAACTTAGCCTGGCCTTAAATGTGCTGAGAACACTTACATTAGCCTACAGTTGGGCAAAATCATCTAACACAAAGCCCATTTTATAATAAAGTGTTGAATATCTCATATAATGTATTGAATACTGTACTGAAAATGAAACACAGAATAGGGGTACTTGAAGTAAGGTTTCTACTGAATGTGTACCACTTTTGCACCATTGTAAAGTAAAAAATCCTAACGAGAACCATCATAAGTTGGGAACCATCTGTATTCTTTAGTCTTTGGCGGCCTTCTTTTTAAATATTATTTATTTACTTATTTTAAGACAAGGTCTCGCTATGTTGTCCAGGCTAGTCTGGAACTCCTGGACTCAAGGGATCCTTCTGCCTCAGCTTCTTAAGTAGCTAGGATTAACAGGAACAAACCACCATGCCTGGCTGTCTTCTCTCTCTCTCTCTCTCTCTCTTTTTTTTTTGATACAGAGTCTTGCTCTGTTGCCTAGGCAGGAATGGCATGATCTCAACTCACTGCAACCTCTACCTCCCAGGTTCAAGTGATTCTCCTGCCTCAGCCTCCTGACTAGCTGGGATTATAGGTGTGCGCCACCACACCCATATAATTTTTGTATTTTTAGTTAGAGGTATGGTTTCACCATGTTGGCCAGGCTGGTCTCGAACTCCTGACCTCAGGTGATCCACCCGCCTTGGCTTCCCAAAGTGCTGGGATTGCAAGCATGAGCCACCGTGCCCGGCAGCAGTCTTCTCTCAGCACTCACAGACTCTCTTGGGGATCTCTTTTCTGTTCCCATGACTTCGGCTAGCACCTTTTGCTGACTGCAAAAATACAATTCTCCAGCCCAGATCTCCTTTCTAAACGCAATACCCATCGACATAACTATTTACTGGACATCTCCATTTAAATGAAATTCAGAAAAGAAAGCACAGGCTCAGAAGTTGAACTTGAGTTCAAAGCCTTGCTCCATCACAAACTACAATGTATATAGCATTGGGCAAGTTTTGTTTGTTTGTTTTTGAGATGGAGTTTCGCTCTTGTTGCCCAGGCTGGAGTACAATGCCATGATCTCAGTTCACCCAACCTCCGCCTCCCAGGTTCAAGCAATTCTGCTGCCTCAGCCTCTCGAGAAGCCGGGATTACAGGCATGCGCCACCACGCCCAGCTAATTTTGTATTTTTAGTAGAGATGGGGTTTCTCCGAGTTCGTCAGGCTGGTCTCAAACTCCAGACCTCAGGTGATCCACCTGCCTTGGCCTCCCAAAGTGCTGGGATTACAGGCATGAGTCATGAGTCACCATGCCCAGCCTTTTTTTTTTTTTTGAGATGGAGTCTCACTCTGTTGCCCAGGCTAGAGTGCAATGGTGCGATCTTGGCTCATTGCAACCTACACCTCCTGGGTTCAAGCGATTCCCCTGCCTCAGCCTCCTGAGTAACTGGGGTTACAGGCACCCGCCACCACACCCAGCTAATTTCTGTATTTTTAGTAGAGATGGGGTTTCTCCATGTTGGCCAGGCTGGTCTTGAACTCCTGACCTCAGGTGTTCCACCTGCCTCAGTCTCCCAAAGTGCTGGGATTACTAAGCTTGAGACACTGTGCCTGGCCAGCACTGGGGCAAGTTAATTACCTCTCTGAGTCTCAGATAATAATGATGGTCCTGTCTTACCAAGGAGTTGTTGTGAGGATTAAATGAGATAATTCACACACAGCACTACCTGCAGTGCCTGGCAATGAGTTGATAGTAGCAAATAGTAAAGAGTAGTAGTAATTAAAAGGTCCTCAGAAAGCTCAAGTCAACAGATTCAAAAGTGAATTCATGACCAAACCTCAAAACTTCTCTTCGTCCTTTGTCCCAAATCTCAATAAATCGCACCACCATCTAATCAGCCAGAAACCTGAATGTGATCCTTGTTTCTTGACCACCACTGCCCTCCCATTCTGCCAGGTTAAGTTTCCCTGATGTAAACCTTGTTGTAACCCACCTATGATCCAATGAATGTTTAAGAAGTCTAGGCTTTGCACACATCCATTCATTCAATCCACAGAACAATCCTGCAACATGGGTGCTACCATTATTCCTATTTCGCAGATGCAGAATTCAAGGCATGGGAAAGTTGAGTAATTCATCCAAAATTATATGAGTGGCAAAGCTGGCATACAAACTCAGGCAGTCTGGCATCCATCTCCATGCTAGCTACTACTATGCCACATTGTTTCTATTGTAATGCATTGCACGTTGTATAGTTTGCCTTGTCTCCCCTGATAAACTGTTCTTTGAAGTCAAGAACTGATTCATTCGAAGCAGCAACCTCAGTGACTAGAACAGTGCCTGGCAAACAGTACATGCTTAATACGTCCAGTGAGTTAGGTAGTACCCTAGAGACAAGACAAAGGAGAGATAAATGGAAGTACTAACAGAACAGCCAGCAGGTTACATTCGGTTATATCGAGGATCAGAGGTTTCATTTGTGGATAAAGTTTTGCTTTTTTTTTTATCTGAAGATAATAAACAGAAGATTGAAATCAGAGTAAGTAGAGGTTGAGTTTAAGAAGATCTACTAATATTCACTGGTACGACAGTTATGTAGGGTACGCACTATAATCCTTTTAAGGAAAGGACATATAATCCTTTTAAGGAAGTTGACAACCTCTCATAAAGAGAACTCAGAGACCATGAGGTGCAGTCAGGAACAATTTCTTTTTTTCTGAGATGGCACCTCACTCTTGATGCCCAGGCTGGAGTGCAATGGCACGATCTCAGCTTACTGCAACCTCTGCCTCCTGGGTTCAGGCAATTCTCCTGCCTCAGCCTCCCGAGTAGCTGGAATTACAGGCATGTGCCACTAATGCCCAGACAATTTTTGTATTTTTAGTAGAGATGGGGTTTCTTCATGTTGGTCAGGTTGGTCTCGAACTCCTGACCTCAGGTGATCCGCCCGCCTTGGCCTCCCAAAGTGCTGGGATTAACAATTTTTTAAACTGCATTAAAACGAACAACAACAAAAATAGGCTGGTGCAATAACTCACACCGGTAATTCCAGCACTTTGGGAGGCCAAGGCTAGCGGATCATGTAAGGTCAGGAGTTCAAGACCAGCCTGGCCAACATGGTGATACCCTGTCTCTACTAAAAATACAAAAATTAGCCGGGCGTAGTGGCACATGCCTGCAATCCCAGCTAGTCGGGAGGCTGAGGCAGGAGACTTGCTTGAACCTGGGAGGTGGAGGTTGCAGGTGGAGATCGCACCACTGCCCTCCAGCCTGGGCAACAGAGTGAGACTCCGTCTCAACAAACAGACAAACAAACCAAATAAACAAGCCACTGCCTACTCCCACGTCATTCAAATTGTGAAGGGCTCAATTCCAGTGCCATGCACATCAGCTTCAGATGGAGTACCATGTTGGGTGTAAGAATTAAAATTTAAATTGGGGGAACAAATGTGAGCTCAAGCAGGGTTACAATTTGCCTTGGGGGTCAATTTAAGTATGTAGTCAGTTTATATTCAGCACCACCCGGTGTGCACTGCGTGCTGTGTGAATTACTGAATATACTAAACAGACATTGGTTTTTCTTAAACTGTAGCACAAAAAATGCTTGCTGTGCAGATCCTGGCAGCCCCAAGAGACGGAAATGAAAACTCTATGCCTAAATTTATCCCTTCCTATTTCATCTCTCTTTGTCCAGGCCTTCTTCCCTTCCACCCCAGGGCTATTTCCTTAATCCTGACCCCATCTGCAAAGTTCCATCCTGTGCCACATCGGAGCATCTCTTCAGGGCACCTGGGCCCAGCAAAACAAGATTTCCTTTTTTCTCCCACTGGGTCTAAAACAGTGCCAACTGAGGCTCTGAGCGTCATTAGATAGATGGGGCAAGAAGTCAGGCAAAATGTCATTTACATGTACCCAACAGCTCTTCCGTGAACACTTGGAATCAGGACCAGGACACCTCCAAAGCCTCTTGTGTTTTTCCTTTCTTTTTTCCTTATATGGCCTTCAGAAAGAGTAACTAATTACAATCTGTAAACAATAATTACAGATCATAAACTGCGAGTACAATATAAATATTTTTCCTGAAAGTCAGGTTAGGAGAAATCCTGTCTAAAATGAGATGTAAAACAACAATTGAAATAAATATTCTAACTGAATTGTCCCCAAGCACTGTCAAAAAGAAGAAAGAACAGTGTCATCTATCTCTGTAATAATGGTCGTGTTATAGTAGGATCGTTTTAAGCTCATTTCCCCATCCTGCGGGGTAAGAATCGGCTCAGATAAGGAAAAGGAGCCAACCAAACGGGGGAAAAAAGAACAACAAAAAACCCCTACATCCCATCAAAAAGGACCCACGAATTATTTTGGATGCCTGGTAAACAACCTGCACCAGAGGATAAGGCTTTTCTGGCTCTCAGCTACGCTTTTTTCTCTTTCATGTGTCTGTCCTCCTCCCTTGAAACTGCGGGGTGGGGAGATCTAAAAATAGCCAATGAGTCACGGCAGATAATATTGTGCAGTAGTTACATAAACAGCCAGCCCGGGCGCCGGGGCCCCGGGTCGGAACGGAAAATATCTGGGTCAGGGTTGTCACACTGAATAGGGTCCCCCCGGAGCCGGCCTTCGGGAGGTGCGGCCGGGGAGGAGGCCTAGGCCTGCAGGCCGGGAACAGCAGGGGCGGCCCGCGGGAGGGAGCGGAAGTCCCGGGACTAGCGCGGGTGGCGGCGCGAGCTGGGTGGGCGAGCTCCGCGCTCCTTCCCCATGGCCGGGAGCGGACCGCGGCGACGGCGGCGGCGCTGATAGGCCCCGGGCGGGGCGGGGCAGGCGGGCCCGGGCGGGGTCCTGGGAACGAGGGGGAAGATGAGCGCCCTCCTAGAACAGAAGGAGCAGCAGGAGAGGCTGCGGGAGGCCGCGGCCTTAGGGGACATTCGGGAGGTGCAGAAACTGGTGGAGAGCGGGGTGGATGTGAACTCCCAAAATGAGGTCAACGGCTGGTAAGTGGGGGAGCGGGGGGAGGCCTAGGGTCAGGGCAGCCGGTCCGAGGCGTGGGGCAGTCAGCCGTGACCTGGGCCCAGCGCTGCCCCTGGACGCCGGGCTATGGCGAGGCCTGCCACCTTGGGCCTCCGAGATTGTGCCCTCTTGAGGCCAGCTCTGGCCCCATGCCTCGTGCGGTCAGGAGCGCGTCCTGCCCAAATCCCGGCCCACGTGGTCCACTCGGAGCAGCGCCCACTGGGACTCTGTCGCCCTACCCGCTTCCCCCTGGCCCCCCTGGCTCACTTGGTCAGAGCAGTGCTGGAGGCTATGATTCTCAGCTACTGTGCGCGGGAGCTCACCCCAATTCGACTGTTGAGTTAATTTGCCGTAGGTGCTTCCGAAGAACACATCTTGCAGAGCTAAAAGCATAAGCAACTGAGCAAATACGAATTTTATAAACTAGCACGATTTCCTTAGCCAAGACCAGGAAAAAAAAAGAAACATTTGCATCACCATTCTGCTTCTCCATTGTTGCAGTGCAGCCGATTTGCTGCTGCTGCTGCTGCTGCCTACGGTTGCCTGTTTGAGGGAAGGCTCATTTGTTTATCCTATTGAGTATTTTGCTTTATTTTCTTTCTTTTTTCTTCTCTTTTTTTTGAGACAGGGTCTTGCTCTGTCGCCTAGGTTGGAGTGCAGTGGCATGATCTTGGCTCACTGCAACTTCCACCTCCCCGGCTCAGGTGATCCTCCTGCTTCAGCCTCCCAAGTAGCTGGGAATACTGGCCAGTGCCAGCAGCTAATTTTTTTTTTTTTGGTATTTTTAGTAGGGATGGGGCCAGGCTGGTCTCAAACTCCTGGCCTCAAGTGATCCGCCCACCTTGGCCTCCCAGAGTGCTGGGATTACAGGTGTGAGCCTACCATATCCAGCCTCCTTTGTTATTACAATTTCAAATACAACATGTCATCCAAGGCTTTAGATGTCTGCCTGCAGATTGAATTCTCCCCAGTTAAATAAGGAGTCTCATCATTAAGATATTGTTGGTGGTCAAAACTTAAAGTTACTGAGTATGGTATTATTCCACACTCTGCATTTAAAATTTAAAATTTTATTTGATTCAAGTAATGCTTAGCCAGACTATTTTGCTAGCTTAAAGTGAGTTTACATTTTTTTTTTTTTTTTTTTTTTTAGTGGAATCATCGATTTTGGAACTGAAAGGGACAGTGCAGATAGGCTCAACCCCAAAGAATAACTTGCCCTAGGCCACATCACTATTAATATGATAGAACCAGAACAAAACTCTCTCAAAAGTCTATCTACCTGGGCGGGCGTGGTGGCTCTTGCCTGTAATCCCAGCACTTTGGGAGGCTGAGGCAGGCAGATCACGAGATCAGGAGATCGAGACCATCCTGGCCAAGATGGTGAAACCCCATCTCTACTAAAAATACAAAAATTAGCTGGGTGTGGTGGCATGTGCCTGTAATCCCAGCTACTTGGGAGGCTGAGGCAGGAGAATCACTTGAACCTGGGAGTCAGAGCTTGGAGTGAGCCGAGATCTTGTCACTGCACTCCAGACTGGCAACAGAGCGAGACTCCGTCTCAAAAAAAAAAAAAAAAAAAAAAAAGAAAAATAGTCTGTCTACCTAGTGGGACCTGGTGACTCACGCCTGTTATCCCAGCGCTTTGGGAGGCTAAGACAGGAAGATCACTGGAGCCCAGAAGTTTGAGACCACTCTGGGCAACAAAGCAAGACCCCAGTCTCAAAAAAAAAAAATCTGTCTACATAATTTCCCTGAAGAAAACAGCCTGGACAGCTGTCCAGAAAGCCAGGAAACAGTGGATACAAGCTTTTCTGTTTTGTTTACAGGTCTTTGCAGACTTGCTGTTGTGTATGTACATTTTCTGAGCATTGCTCTGGTTCAAAGCTGTGAATTACCGTTTTGGCACTAGGAGGCGGTATTGTGTAGAAGGAGCCTGGTCTTTCCTGCAGGTTCTTCTCCGTTCCTGCCTAGCCATGGGGCTTTGCCCAAGTTACTTCATTTTCTACTTATTCCAGAAGAGTATTGTCAGCATTTAATGAGATGAAGCATAAAATAAATAGCTAACATTTGTTGAAATTGCTTTGTAGCAGAGATGGAGTTCTAAGTGTTCTACGTGTGTTAGCTCGTTCACAACTAGTTGGGGACATAGTTACTGTTCTCTCCATTTATAGATGAAAAAACTGAGGCCCAGAAAGATTAAGTCATTTCTTTACTTTGCTCAATGCCCCTTCCCAAGATTATAGGATTGACAGTAACTAGTGGAGCCAGAAAAAGAACCTGGCATCTGACTCCAGAAACTCTACCCTCCTAAACACAATGTCTGCCCCATAGCAGGTGTTTCGTAAATGTAATGTGAAGCTGAGGTAGCCTGAAGAGGCTTCGTGTATGTGTGTGTGTGTGTATTTATTTTTATTTTTTTTGAGACAGAGTTTTGCTCTTGTTGCCCAAGCTGGAATGCAATGGCATGATCTCGGCTCACAGCAACCTCTGCCTCCCAGGTTCAAGCAGTTCTGCCTCAGCTGCTCGAGTAGCTGGAATTAGAGCCGCGCGCCACCATGCCTGGCTAATTTTTTGTATTTTTAGTAGAAACGGGGTTTCACCATGTTAGCCAGGCTGGTCTCGAACTCCTGACCTCAGGTGATCTGCCCACCTTGGCCTCCCAAAGTGCTGGGATTACAGGTGTGAGCCACCACCTCAGCCTCTTATAGATTTAATTGGGGGAAGTGTCTAATAGGCCCCTCAAATTCAACATGTCCAAGATTGAATTCCAAGTTTCCCCTCATCCCTCTACCACCTCAAGCCTGCTCCTCTGAGTCCTCTTCAGCCTCTCAGGGGTGCTCAGGCCAGAACCCTTGGCGCTCTGCTTGCCTTCTGTCTTTCACAGCTGACATTCAGTCAGCCAATGCTGTGACTTCCACCTTCAGATACAGTCAGAATCTCATTACTTCCTACTACAGCTCTGTACAAAGCCACCATTGTTTGTCTCACCTGAATTATTGCAGCAGCCTTCTAACTAGTCTCCTTGCTCCTAAGCTTATATCATAGTCTTCTTAATTAACACAGTGGTCAGAGGGATCCTGACTTAAAACATAAGTCAGATAATTTCACTCTGCTCAAAAATGGCTCCTGTATCACTCAGTTGAAGCCTACAGGGTCCTGCAATTTGTACTCCCTGTCCCCACATCTTCCCTCCTTGCCTGTGTGCTAATCTCATCGGATTTGCCCTTCTGCTTACCTTTTTCCCCTGGGCTCCTTGCTTTCCCGGTATACCAGACACAGTCCTGATTCAAGATCTTTGTGTTTTGTCTTCTTACTCTCCTAAATGCTTTCCCTCCAGATGTCGTATGGTTTGCTCCCTCATGGCCTTTAGATTTCAGTTTAGATGTCACCTTCTTGGCAAGGCTTTTCCTGGCCCCTCAATTTAAAATTGCACAATGCCCCTCTCCAACCTCTCGCATTCCCTAACACCTTTCCCTGCTTTACTGTCGCTGTCACACTTCATTACCACCTAGCATACTGCATGCTTTGCTTATTTATTTGCTGATAACTGTTTCCTCTTCTGTAAAATGGGGGGAATATTGACAGTAGTATTTACCTCATGGGTTGTTTAGAGGATTAAGTAAGTTAATACATGTAATGCCTTTAGAACAGTGTGCAACATATAAAGCATTATACCTGTGTTAGCTATTGTTGTTATTATGAAGCAATGTGCTGGGTAATGGAATATAAGGTTACCCTCAAAAAACTTAGACTCTTGCATTGAAAACAGAATGGTGACTGCTTTCAATTCTCAGTTGCTCAGTAACCATAATTTCAGCAGCAATGAGTGATGCCCAGTTGATGAATGACACCCAGTGCCTCGGGTCTGAAATAGTTTCCAACACTAATAAGATATTCTGACTGCAAATGTAAAGCTTAAGGAGTTGAAGTTCAAAGATAGAGTAATTTATCAATTAGATTGATTACTAATCATTCTGCCACATCAGTTGTAAATCAAGTGTCATGCATGATCGTTGGTTTTAAGGACCAAGAATAATGCTTCATGAAGAACTTGAAAATATTACCTGGCTGCTGGGGCTGAGTTATGGCTGCCCAGAGCCACAGAGCTCTGGACTGTAAATGATGATCACTAAGGTACGGGGCTGTGGGGCCATGCCATGTTGACTTAACACTGCTTTACACGATGCTAGTTTAGCAAGTTGGTTTGTCCCAGAGTCTCTCAGACCCACTGGCAGTAAATTACTTCCTTTACTCTCAAGCCATGAACAAGTGATCTGTTACTACCAAGTGAGCATTTTATTTCCAAAAGGGAGCATATTTTTCGCATCCTGCTTCATTCATCCTCCTTCAACCGTTACAATTGTTTACTTTTTAAGCCTGTGCCACAGACCTCCACACACAAACACACTCAAAGTTGTAATTTGCCCAGAATCAAGGATAGGTTGGATTCTTCTACTTCAAGCAAGGTCCACCTTATCCTTAGTTTACTTATGCAGTAATTTTTTTTTTTTGAGATGGAATCTTGCTCTGTTGCCCAGGCTGGAGTGCAGTGGTGCAATCTCAGCTCACTGTAACCTCTGCCTCCTGGGTTCAAGCAGTTCTGCCTCAGCCTCCTAAGTAGCTGGAATTACAGATGTGCATCGTCATGCTAATTTTTGTATTTTTAGTAGAGACAAGGTTTCGCCCTGTCGGCCAGGCTGGTCTCAAACTCCTGACCTCAAGTTATTCACCTACTTTGGCCTCCCAAAGTGTTGGGATTACAGGCGTGAGCCACTGTGCCTGGCCCATTCAGTAAATATTAATTAAGCATCTATATGCGCCAAGCAAATACTTCCTTGCCTTCAGGGAAGACTCTTCTCTCCCAAACTTAAAAAGATTCTTATTTTTCCCAAATTAGCAATAATTGTGTCATTGCATCATGGAGTACACCTTAAAGGAACCTGTATAATCTAATTCTAATGAACCACAGTGTAGAATGTCACTCTGAGACATTAATGGAATTACTCCCAGCCAGCCAGACATGCTAACTTTCTGTAAGTTACTAATGTTAAGCCATTAGTAAGTAAGCAAATCAGCTTTTTCCTGGAACCATATAAACTTTCCAGATAATTATACTTCCCAGGTTAGTGACCTAACCTTCACTACTGAACATATGTTCTAATCTTCATTTCTGTATTTGGCTATAAGAGCTCTGAAGATATTTATCTCAGTTCAATTATAGATTTGGTAAAAGAAGACATTTCAAAACACAGGAGGAAAAGTATTTTCCTTCCATAATATGCATTCAGCTTTGGCACCTAGGGATGGATTTAGTTGCTCTGAATCTTTCATTTCTGTTAAGATGGAGTTTTTGCCGGCGTGCTAATTATGTTTCTGTACAGTATTAAAATAGTAGCCCTTCAGTGTGTGCAGAATTGCTTCCTCTGTGTACAATATTGAGTGAGTAGTTTTACTTAAATGAGTTTGATATGTTAGAGCCCGTTGAAGAATTGTGGTTGTTGATGTATGTTTTTTAAGTACCTTAGGAATTAAAGTATATGTGCAGTGCCTTATGTTTACGCAGATGAGGATATGTTTGTAGCCTTCTGGAGAGAACTAGAGAAGCCAGCTTTTTAAAAATGGAAATTTGGAAATCTTTTGTGTGTGTGTTAAGTAACGAAAAGGAGGAAAAAGAAAGTGAGCAACTGGGATTCAGACAGAAATATCTGCTGTCGTAATAATAACTTAGTGACAGAGCAAGCTGCAGATGGGAGATGGTTATTAGCCTGATAATATTGAATCTTAAGGTGGCATATGAAGTGAGTTTCCATAGTCCCTGAAAAGAAATATAGCAATATAAAAATATGTTTCAAAGAGACTGAGATGATCTAATGAGCGATATTGATAGAGTAATACTCCACAGTATCACTGGAGTTAGCCAGCCAGTGAGCTTACCTTCTGGAGGCCATTGAAATGAAAACTCCTAGGAAAAGTTAGTTTTTCCCAGGGGCCAGAAATGAAATTTAAAAACAAAATATAAGCATATTAAATATTTTGATCATCTGCTTTGTTAAAAGTTGAGATCACCAGCCCGGTTACCTGGTTCTAGCTGAACTCTTAACAGGCTTGTATACGTTATTTACTAATGTTAGAATGTGAAATCCGAAACCACCTCTCCTCTTTTTAAATCATTCTTTTCTTTGGGACAGGACTTGTTTACACTGGGCATGCAAACGCAACCATGGTCAGGTAGTCTCTTACCTGCTAAAATCGGGAGCTGACAAAGAAATTCTTACCACAAAAGGAGAAATGCCAGTTCAGTTAACATCAAGGAGAGAAATCAGGAAGATTATGGGAGGTGAGTCTGTGTTTTGGGGGAGCTTTTGATTTCGTCAGACCCATTTAAGGCTTATGATATTATTGGCTGCATTCTTAATGCTGGTCAAACAATTATTCTATTTCTAAAAGCAAATTACTGTGCCAAGATAGTAATTCCAGGTTGTTTCTGGGGAGGTCAGCATTGTTGTAAGTTTTTAAAATTATTTGTAAAATTTAAGATAATGAGAAAAATGATAATCATAAACCTAATGAAATATTATTTTTTCTTCTGACCTGAAGAGGCAATAAACACTGACCAAAATACTTGTCACATACCAAAAGACACCTTTCTTTTGATAATTTTGAAAGGGCTGTGTAAATGTTCTGTTTTCTTCTTTTTAAGTGGAAGAAGATGATGACGATGATGACAACCTTCCCCAGCTGAAGAAGGAGTCAGAACTGCCCTTTATTCCCAACTATTTGGCTAACCCAGCCTTCCCTTTTATCTACACACCCACAGCAGAGGACTCAGCCCAGATGCAGAATGGGGGCCCCTCCACACCTCCTGGATCACCCCCTGCAAATGGCTCACCTCCACTGCTTCCCCCTGGGGAACCTCCCCTGTTAGGGGCCTTTCCCCGGGACCATACTTCTTTGGCACTAGTTCAGAATGGTGATGTGTCTGCCCCCTCTGCCATACTCAGAACACCAGAAAGCACAAAACCGGGTCCTGTTTGTCAACCACCAGTGAGTCAGAGCCGCTCCCTGTTTTCTTCTGTCCCGTCCAAGCCACCGGTGTCTCTGGAGTCTCAAAATGGGACATATGCAGGACCAGCGCCAGCATTCCAGCCATTTTTCTTCACTGGAGCATTTCCATTTAATATGCAAGGTAACCCCTCATCAGCAAACAGCCTCTGCAACAGGGGAGTTGGCATCCAGAGGGATGGGATTTAATTAGGATTTTTTGGGTATAATTACAAACTTACAGAAAAGTTACATGGCTAGTATAAGGAACTCCCTTTACTTACATTCACAAATTAACTTTTGCCCTTTTACCCTGATATACTTCAGTATTCTTTCCATTATAATATCTTTCCTGAAAACAATGATACTCTCTTTTTTTTCTTTTTTTTTTTTTTTTTTTTGAGATGTAGTTTCACCCCATCACCCAGGCTGGAGTGCTGGAGTGCAGTGGTACGATTTTGCCTCATTGCAACCTCTGCCTCCTGGGTTCAAGCGATCCTTCTACCTCAGCCTGCCAAGTAGCTGAGATTACAGAAGCGTGCCACCATACTGGCTAATTTTTTTGTATTTTTAGTAGAGATGGGGTTTCACCATGTTGGCCAGGCTGATCTCAAACTCCCGACCTTAAGTGATCTGCCTGCCTCGGCCTCCCAAAGTGCTGGGATTATAGGCATGAACCACCACACACAGCCGGATCTTTTCTTATATAACTACAGTATAAATGATCAAATTTGAGAAATGTAGTCTTGAGGTAATGCTGTTCTGTAATCCGTAGTCCATGTTTAAATTTTGTTAGTTGTCTCAACCAATGCCTTTTGTATTCCCTTATCTACTATATGTACTGTCTGTACTATTGATATTTATCTGTGCTATCTACTCCGCTGCCCCCTGCCCCCTGCCCAGGATCACACATTGCATGTAGTTATCGTGTCATTTAGTTTCCTTTAATCTGGAATCTTTACCCTTTATCATTTTTGATCTTGATCTTTTTGAAGAGTCCAGGCCAATTATTTTTGTGGAATATGATTTACTTAATTCTATCTCTACTTACTAGTTGGTATTTTACTGTAAAGAAGGGCTTTCCCTTCTCCTTCATTAATATCAGTATTGACTCATAGATTCTTGTGTTATTCAATGGGTTATAATCTGTAATCATTTTTAAAATATTCAAATTATCCTAGATGTGGCCAGTGGAAGCCCCTTCAGGCTAGTTCTTCTGTCCTTTTGACACGTCTTTCTTGTTCTTGCAGTGCTCCCTTACTTTCTGGTGCAGCAAGGTGTTCCAGGCTCATAGCAGAACTTTCCTGCTCAACCCTGGAATCAGTCATTTCTCCAAGGAGCCCTAGTTCTTTTTGGTGGAGAATGGTATTTAGAACACACAGCAAACTTGCCTCTCACTTGGGCCCATCGAGAATGGTATTTAGACACCAGGATGTGGGCACTAGGTGTCCTCATTGCTACGGGTATCTCATTCTTCTAGGCCCACTGAGAGGACAGAGCCAGGAGAGATACCTATATTTCTATATCTGTGTATATCTTTTTGAGAATATTAAAAACCGCAAGTTCATCCTGATTCTTCCAATTCCAATCAAACACCATAGGGTACAACTAGTCTTACTTTTCCTTTTTCCCTGTTTTTGAGGAGTTACTACTATAGGTGCTAACAGTGACCTGGAGTGCCATAAGGAATTTATATACAGGGAACAAAGCAGAGCTGCCAAATGTACGTGGGTGCTTAACCTGGGCTGTCTTTGCAGCCAGGTTCAGAATAAAGGATCAGATTGCTTAGATCCCAGACCTATGAATAATAAGCCAAGACCCCCTTCCTTATGAGGGTGTGCTACATTCAAATCAAATTACTCTTTCGTTTTTATTAGTGGCTTGTCATTTGGCTCTTTTACTGTCTTTTCTGCAAGGAGTTTCATATTTTATAAATAACTTTAAGTTCATAATTGTTAAATCTTTTTAGGGTAACTCACATCTTGCCCATGCCTTCTTTCCAACCTTCTTCCCCTTCCCCTGTTCATATAGAGTTTGGTATCCAAACCGGTTATTTCTTTTTTTTTTTTTTTTTTAAAGACAGGGTTTCACCATGTTGGTCAGGCTGGTCTTGAACTCCCGACCTCAGGCGATCCGCCCGCCTTGGCCTCCAACGTGCTTGGATTACAGGCGTGAGCTACCACGCCCGGCCCAAACCGGTTCTTAAGTCTTTGCCTCCTTAGCTCCAGTGGCAGAAGTAAATTATCCTTCTACATAGCTGGAATGGCTGCCCCTGCTTTGCTCTTTGTGAACATAGCCTTAGACGTACAGACGACAATGCAGGAAACTGCCCCAGCAGAGCCAGAACTGGGCCTGAGCAAACCCTGCTGGCTGCACTTGGTTTTCCCACCAAACAGGTCTGTTAATCATGCACAGACCTTTGGCATGATTAAGTGTAACCATCTTCTGGAAAAGATCTTAAACAACATGGGCTGTGCTGTGCCAGAACTATTCATTAACATTTCTCCTTTTTTTCTAGAGCTGGTACTGAAGGTGAGAATTCAGAACCCATCTCTTCGAGAAAATGATTTCATTGAAATTGAACTGGACCGACAGGAGCTCACCTACCAAGAGTTGCTCAGAGTGTGTTGCTGTGAGCTGGGTGTTAATCCAGATCAAGTGGAGAAGATCAGAAAGTTACCCAATACTCTGTTAAGAAAGGTAAGAAAAGTCTGTTAAGCATGAATGGCTGCTTTTTTGCATTTGGAAAATACCTAGCTCTCTGCTTGGTTATATGAGTCATAGTTGAAGGAATAAACAGAGAATAGAAAGAGTGATTTTCCAGATGTAATCATTTCCTTCTACTGAGTCCATAGGACACTGGCTTTTTTTTTTTTTTTAGGCAAGTCAAGTGAGCAGTGGAGTGGAGAAGGAACAAAGAAATCTGTAACTGGTGTTTGGCTCATTACAGTCTTACAAACTAGTTGTAAACATCATTGCATTCAGACCGGCCAACACTGGCATTTTGGAAGTTGATACCAGAGAGAATTTTCTGAATTATCATTCACGTGTTCCTATTTTCAGTTTCTGTAGTGATCTGTGAGGATTAACTTAGTGCACTCCTAGATGTGCCTTGTGTTTTACAAGTGAAGAACCAAGTTAAATTACGGAGCAAATCCACATAGATGCACATGTGGTCTTCCATGCATCTCTGGGTTTTTTGAACATCAGGCTTCTCAGGACATCTGGGGAAGTGATCTTTGCATTGCCTCTCCCCCTTGAGGTATGTGCTCATGCTGTAGCAGCTGCTGAGCTGGTTTTTTTTTTTTTTTTTTTGAGACAGAGTCTTGCTCTGTTGCCCAGGTTGGAGTGAGTGGTGTGATCTTGGCTTACTGCAACCTCCACCTCCCAGGTTCAAGTGATTCTTCTGCCTCAGTCTCCTGAGTAGCTGGGACTACAGGCGCACACCACCATGCCTGGCTAATTTTTGTATTTTTAGTAGAGAGAGGGTTTCACCATATTGGCCAGGCTGGTCTCGAACTCCTGAGTTAGAGACTAGGAGTGTTGGGATTACAGGCCTGAGCCACTGTGCCCAGCCTGCCGAGCTGTTTTTAAGGGCTTCCACTTTCCAACCCGCCTCATCCCGGGGCCTTAGTTACACTGTCACTGACTTAGCCTGCCACAGGGATTTTTTTTTTCCTTCTTTTTTCTTC
This sequence comes from Ateles fusciceps, assembly GCA_036589455.1. Lineage (NCBI taxonomy): Eukaryota > Metazoa > Chordata > Mammalia > Primates > Atelidae > Ateles > Ateles fusciceps. The sequence goes on from JAZHEH010001386.1 coordinate 10,158,988, forward strand.
TGGGTTTTGAAATGAGCCAAGATACTGGTATCAATACAGTGCACCAAACGTATGGAGACAGGTGGCTCCTCTTAATCTGTTTAACATATTTTTGTTTTAGGACAAGGATGTTGCTCGACTCCAAGATTTCCAGGAGCTGGAACTGGTTCTGATGATAAGTGAAAACAATTTTCTGTTCAGAAATGCTGCATCCACACTGACTGAAAGGCCTTGCTATAACAGGAGAGCTTCAAAACTGACTTACTAATGCAGCAGGGACTTTTATCACTGAGTATTATGACAGTGTGCATCACCTCTGGGCCAAGGACAAGCCATTGATCTAAATGCCTCGTATGCCCAGGAGGGCCTCTGGTGCCACTGCGTAGTATATACTAACATCCTTCTGCCAAGGTAGGAAGCCCCTGACCCCCAAGCAGCGGTGCCACTCTTCCAAGCCTCTTGGTGCACAATAAACCTATTGCTTGAAGCTTTGAACAGCTGAGAAGTGGTCTGGAGAGGCCGAAGCTGAAGGTTCTGTATCCAGTGTGTTTTATGTAGAGAACGTAAGAGAGTTGGCTAAGCAGAAGCTGAGAGAGGGCGGAGCCTATTTCTAGCCGCTCCTGTTGACAGTGCACCTGAAGGGCCGGGACGCGCTTTTCGTGGTGTTGCATGCTCACAACTCTCCTGACATTGTGAACTGATGAGAGAAAACGGGAAATCACAGGTACTGGACGGATAATTCCAGTGTGACTTGTGACTGTGAGGTTTCCTAGGACATATTTATAAATGTTACTCAGGTTACAAGTATTTAAGAATACAGTTACCTAATTGTAAATATGCTGTTAACCAAAAGAGCTTTCCCTCCCCCACTTTTTCCTTTGTAAACACTCATGACTGCTGTCTCTCATCTCTGCATTAACTCCCCTTTGTGGTCGCTAGAGGGCTCTCTGATGCCTTCTAAAAGAAAAACTGCTTTTTTTCCCCGCCCCCTGAAGAGACAGGGTCTCACTGTGTGGCCCAGGCTGGTCTCAAACTCCTGGCCGCAAGTGATCCTCTTGCCCTTGGCCCCCCAAATGCTGGGAATACAGATGTGAGCACTGCACCCAGCCCACTTTTTTTACTCTGAAGCAATTCCAGTCATCTGTGTGTAACTGCATTTTACGAGAAGAGCACAAATATTGCTGTTCCATGGTCTCCACTTTCATTTCCACCACAAATGAAAAGCAATTTTTGAGACTGAATCTGTTGCTATTTTAAAGGTTATTGTGGGAAACTGAGCTAAAGGAGTTAGCATCTTTATTTTTGTATCAAAGATAAAGGTTATTTTGAAATTATTAGGATTTTTACACAATTCTGCAATCTGTTGCTTTTATAAACAAATTGTTTGAACTTAGTGATCCCCCCACTACCACCACCAATTCACTTGACAAAGCTAGTATGAGTCTACCAGACTTTGTTCTGCAAAACAGAAACAAACACACACCTGATTAAACTCTTGAGTATGGCATAGGAATTTTTTAAAAGAATACATTCAAGGATTTTTTCCTTTCCTTCAGTGTCGTTAATGTTAAAAGAAAAGCCACCGTTTTGTTGAAACAAACAGCTTAACTTCAGAAATAAGAACTAGCACACTTAGACAACAGGAGAGCAGGGGTTTGAAGCCAGCTGTTGAAGAGCATCCCTGCTGTCTTAAGAAGCTTTTTCCCCATAGTGCCTATAGTTTCTAAAGAAACTCAACTTCCTAACTGTGTTAACTTAATTTTATTAGAACACTACAGTTGAGTGAGAACGTGCAGAAGGTGTCAACGGAAGAAAATATTGTGCTAAGATAATGGCCTCCTGCTGCTGCCTAAATGCTGAAAGGAGGTTGAGATGTTTCTCGAGGCTAACTTCATGAAATCACTCTGTTTAGTGACTTAATTTTATCCCACCAATTACTGCTGGTGACTTACTCATCCTTGTACAGTGTTTGCATAGCAGAGTGAAGGTTACTTATTACCCTCTTTCTCTCAAGTGCTTTAAAGAAGAAACCTCCCTTGTGTTTCTTTTTTTTTCTTTTTGAGATGGTGTCTTCGCTCTGTTGCCCAGGGTGAAGTGCAGTGGCATGATCTTGGCCCACTGAAACCTCCACCTCCTGGGTTCAAGCGATTCTCCTGCCTCAGCCTTCTGAGTAGCTGGGATTGCAAGCATGTACCACCATGCCCAGCTAATTTCAGTATTTTTAGTAGAGATGAGGTTTCACCATGTTGGCCAGGCTGGTCTTGAACTCCTGGCCTCAAGCAATCCTCCTGCCTCGGCCTCCCAAAGTGCTGGGATTATGGGCGTGAGCCAGCGTGCCCGGCCCCTCCCTTGTGTTTCAACCAATTGAAAGCAATTTTAACTAGATCTAGTGACCTTTTTTTTTTTTGCTTCTAAAAAAGTTACCGTTTACTGATAAAGTTAGGTCTGGTTCTATCCTAGAGGAAATAAATTCAGTATTAATTCATGTCTAAATTACTTGGGTTAAAAGTCTTTCAGCCGTCCAGATTAATTAAAGTGGAGCAGTGGAGGCCCCTGGCTGGGAGATGGCCTACAGAGGAGCAGCTGCAGGGAATGTTCTGGGCTTAGAGACAGAGGCAACTTGGTGTCTCTGGTGAGAGGTGGGTCTGATGTGGCTCTGCCCTATGCTGGTCTCTCCTTTATAAAATCCTCTATGGTCAGCTGACTCCTGCATATCACAGTGGAATAAGACTGCACAGTTGCTGGTAGGTGAGTTTAAAGTCTTAATCTATGCATTCAGAGAAATATTTTTATATGCTTTGTGTAATTTATAACAAGGATTTTTTTTTAGCTTTGTTAACTGTGAATTCACCCCTCCTTCTTCACTGCATATTTAAAGCATGTGTTCACACTGTGTGTAAACATTCACGGAAGATTTTCTCTTTGTGCATTGCCGACTGTTCAAACATAACAAGTATTATTAAAATTAAATATTAACTGACCAATCCCGTATGCCTTCATTTTGGCTTCCTAAACAGCACTATAGTTCTAATCATAGGGGATTCGAATTGTTGGACAGTCCCACAGACCGGACGCTCTGGAGGAAGATGAGAAGGGCCCTCTCTCCACCTGAGCCTCCTCCACTCCCGATCATACCCTGTCAGTAGCACCTGGAGATGGATATTTTGTGTGGCGTCTTTCCTTCCAGTTCACAGCAGTCGGCTTCATATCCCGGGAGTAGCTGAGCCAGTTAGATGGAGGTCATCCCCTATTAACCATATGTTTTGATTATCCTATTTACTTTACCCAACTGAGCCTCTCCTTTGGGTTGTCAGCACCTGTCAGGGCCTCAACAAGCTCAGAAGCAAACTCCCAAGACAGGAGAGGAACACAGCCTTACACTTCCAGATCTTTAGCTGAGAATGGTGCTGAATGAGTTTGCTTTTCTGTTGGTTCAGGCCAGCTAGCACCTCACAAAGCAGACGTCAAGCCAAATTGGCTTAATAAATCAGAGAGCATAACAGAGACCTTTTCTTAGCACCAAGGAGAGGCAGAATAATTTGGGCATTTGTGCTTTCATACTGGCTTTATCACAAGGATGGAAGTCGTCTTCCATATACTCATAAACATCCTGGGCAGAAACAGCCTGCCAAAAAAATGCGATTAACCTTTAACAAATGGTCCTGCAGCACAGGCTGACCCACAGCATATAGAAAAGTCCAATCAAAGGAGCCACCTCCATCCATATCTACTGCAAACCATTTAGGGTTGGGGAAAAAACCAGCCTCACCCACAACCACTCACATCATACCAAGACAAAGATACGGGAAATGAGAACGAGAACACTTAGGAACAAGGAGAAGAGATCCATTCCAAATAGAAGGCCTGTGCCAGGTGGACTCTGACCTACAGAAAATAAACTCTGTTGGCTTGCTCAAGAAAACAAACTTAATTCACCCCTCACATCTTGTCTGCCAGCCTGGGACTGTGGGTGGCTTCTCTGGGCAAGAGGTGGCCTCTCGGCTTCTTTGTGCTCACACATTCAGCTTTGGCTAGACTGAGGAAAATGAATGACTTGGAGGCCTCACTGGTTATAGAAACTGTCTGGAACAGACTTTGAAATAAGCAAGGAAATAAAGCATCATGCCCTTCTTAGTCCCTAGAGAAACAGGCGTTGAGGGATGACATGAACGTGGAGGTGTTCACAGCAGCTTTCCCAAGAGGCCTCAGGTCAGATTTCAGGGTCTTTCTCAACTTTTTACACTATCTGCACAGCAGAACAGGAACTGCTGGCAATTACCCAGGGAATTTTGGCTGTGAAGGCAATATTTGCAGCCAAGAGCTCTTGGGTCTGAAGTTCAGGTAACTACAACTGTGTACATGTGTATAAAGTCTTCCTCCTGGCCTCCTCCAAAGATACTAATCCCCAAATCTTGTGAACAAGTACAAAAAGACTAGTGTGTACATACTGTTGACCATGTAGTTTTATTTCATCACTGCTTTATTTTTAGTGGATTCAGGCAGCACGCCAGAGTATAGGACTTAGTTCCGAGGGGTGGCCTGACCCGGCAGCAGTCTTCTGTTTCAGTAGGAAAAAGCTTTTTATTAAAAACAAGGAAAAACTTTAGAAAGTATGAAAAATCAGAGGGAGGACAGAGGTCATTTCATAAAATCATTATTTGAAAACAGTGCAGTGTGCAAATAACACTAGGTTGGGAATTGGGAGACTGGGGACTAGTCTAACCGCCTCAAACTAGGTGTGACCTTAGGCATGTCATTCACCTCTTGGGGCTCACTTCCTCACCTAAAGCATTTAGCACAGTTACCCTGTGAAGGACTTTACAGATGCAAAATCTAAGATGCCCCCAGTGTTTGCCATCAAGTCCATTCTGCGGACATACTTGGTGTCAATTCCTTCCTGATGAAAACCAGGAAAGGACAGAGAGAAATCCCAGGAATCTGTTTTAGGCAAGTCCAGCGTCTCTGGCCATCCCATAGAAGATGCCTCTAGCTGCAATGAGGTTGGCTGGAGCATCAAATTCAGCCACGACTCCTTTGTCCAGGACCAGGACCCTAGTCAGAAAAGAGAGAAGTGGTCAGGTTTCCATCAGCCCAGACATGGTCACAGGGTCCAATCCTGCTCTTCTGGGTCCTTGCTCAGGCCCACAGTAACATGCCAACCTACCCAACACAGCTGCCACACTACATGTGCACGCTTGCAAGGCTGGTTATTTTAGCCATTCTGTTAGTTCTGGCAAGGGAAGCGGTTTCTGGGATCAAACACAAGGTCCTATTCATCTCTGCTAGTCGGGGCTCTGAAAACCTTCCCTAATGAGTCCTTCCCCTTGCCGGGGTCACAGGACTTCAGCAGGCTATGCTCAGGGAGCCATGGGCCTGTGCACTGGGCTCTGTGCACATCCATCTGCTTTGTGCCGGCTCACAAAAGCACACGGCAGGAAACCAGCTGCAGCAACGCTGACACTGGGATCTGGGGCTTGGGCTGCAAATCTGGCTGCTGCTGCTGCTGCTGCTGCTGGGTGGGTCTCCAGCTCACAAACAGCCAGGCCTGGGCCCAGGGTTAGAATCTCCCACCAAACACTCACCGGGTGCACCTGGTACAAGGCCAGTGGGCTGGCTCCACCAGGGTGCATCGGGAGGGGGAAGCATGTCCCCAGCCTGGAGAAGTGGTCCTCCATGGGAGGGGGCTGACTGCAATCTATTCTCAGCCTATTGGGCTCCAAGATGTGTCCTGGGAAGGAGTGTGTCTGTGACATCACTGCCTGGCCACTGCCCCAACCCCAGCCCTGACTCCAAAATCAAGGTCTTCAGCGGCTTTTGATTGCTCTTGGGTAAGTACGGCCTGAATGCTCTCCCATGGTCCTCAAAGTGCAGCATAATGGGGCCTGTTCTCCACCCCCCATCTTGGTTCCACTGCCTCCCTCCCCTGCACTCCAGTCTCCTGCACCCTCCTGCCTTGGGGCACGTGTTGCATCATTTGCCTGCAATTTTCAGCTCCCTCCCTATTTCCCCACCTCCATCCCCCAACTCTTAATCATTCTTTCAGGCCTGGCTGGTGCAGCCCTTCCTTAGAGGAGAAGGTGCCCTGGCCACCCTGTGTGGATAGCCATCCTCTGGCCTGCACACACAGGCCTTTGCTTCCATCCTGTGGGCCCTATTTACATGTGATTATTGGATTAATTTCTGCCTGTCGCACTAGAATAAATGAACTCCCAACCTCCAAGGTCGATCCAAGCCTCCCACCCTAGGGCTGCTGGTGAATGAACCATTTTTGATTAGGCCTGGGAACAGGTCTTCTCAGCCCAGCCCTGTTCCTCCTCCAAACCCAGGGCTCAGCACTTCCTGCCCACCCTCCCTTCTCCTCCCAGTGGGGTCTTAAACAGGAGTTGGGGGTGAGGGTAGGGGAGGGGATGGAACAGACAGAGGGTAGCATCAGGCATTCTCAGCTTGGCTCCCAAGACACGGCTGGCTGCATGGGGGCACTTCCAAGAGACACAAGGTTTGACCCATTGCCCTGTCCATGGCACCCTCCCCACCCCACCGTGGAACAAGTGTTTCTTGAGTGAATGAAGGCCTATTGGGGTATTTCCACCATACTCCTTCAAAGGAGACTTGTCCAAGCCTCCTGCCTCCTCCTCCCCTCTAGTTTCTAGGGAGCCCAGCCTGCCAGGTGAGGGCCAACTGGCTTTCATGAGGCTTCTGAGTCACCCAGCCCTTTCTCCTTGACCTCCGGCACCACACCTTGACATCTGGGACAATGAGGGAGAGGTCTGCCTCGACAAGGAAGCCATAATCTTCTGAGGGCATGGCCCCTCCCCTCATCCTTAGAGGGACTAGTGTAAGAATTAGAGCAAGGGGCTACTGTCATTTCTCAGGATCACCTGCAGTTTAAATACATTTCATTGATTTTTTTTTTTTTTTTTTTTTTTGAGACAGAGTCTCGCTCTGCGCCTAGGCTGGAGTGCAGTGGCATGACCTTGGCTCACTGCAACCTCTGCCTCCTGGGTTCAAGTGATTCTCCTGCCTCAGCCTCTTGAGTAGCTGGGACTACAGGTGCCCGCCTCCACCCCAGGCTAATTTTTAAATTTTTAGTAGAGACAGGGTTTCACCATATTGGCCAGGCTGGTCTCGAACTTCTGACCTCAAATGATCCGTGCGCCTTGGCCTTCCAAAGTGCTGGGATTACAGGTGTGAGCCACCACCCTGGCCAACTTTTTTTTTTGTTTTTTGAGACAATGTCTCACTCTGTCACTCAGACTGGAGTGCACTGGCGTGATTTTGGCTCACTGCAACCTTCACTTACTGGTTCAAGGGATTCTGTCGGCCTCCCGAGTAGCTGAGATTACAGGCATGCACCACCACATCCAGCTAATTTTCATGTGTGTGTGTGTGCATATATATACACACACACACATATATATATATGTGTATATATATGTTTTAGTAGAGATGAGTTTTACCATGTTGGCTAGGCTGGTCTCGAACTCCTGACCCCAAGTTAACTGCCCTCCTTGGCCTCCCAAAGTGCTGAGATCACAGGCATGAGCCACCATCCTTGGCCTTCACTGACTCTTTACGACAATCCCAAGAGGAATCATTTTCACTTGAAACAGGCTCAGGAAGGTTTTGCAAATTGCTCAGGGTCACACAGCAGCCTGAGACTCTGAGCCCTCTTACCAAGCCTACAGGTTGGGGATACCCATACCTGTGTTAACCGTGTGATTTGGGGCAAGTTCTGTCCCCACAAGGCTCAGCTCCTCATGGTGCTGTCAGGGTCCCGCTACCACCTAAGCTGCTGCTTCATCTGTGACCGGGGTGACTGTGAGACACCAGTAAGGTGAGGGACATGCAGGCACTCTGCCAGCGGGCGCTCAGGAAGAGATGGGACTCAGCATGGAGCCTCCAGTTCTCCTTACATCACCTCATAGAGGAGGCAGGATGTGGGTGGCCTGTGCACAAAAACAGTGCCTGTGGAACCCAGTGTGCCCTTCCCCCATGTCTTAGAAAATGTCATAGTAGGGGCCACACGTGGTGGCTTATGCCTGTCATCCCAGCACTTTGGGAGGCTGAGGCAGGCAGATCACTTGAGGTCAGGAGTTCAAGACCAGCCTGGCCAGCATGGTGAAACCCCATCTCTACTAAAAATACAAAAATTAGCTGGTGTGGTGGTACATGCCTGTAATCCCAGCTACTCGAGAGGCTGAGGCAGAAGAACTGCTTGAGCCTGGAAGGTGGAGGCTGCAGTGAACCACTGCATTCCAGCCTAGGCAACAGAGCAAAACTGTCTCAAAAAAAGAAAGAAAGAAAAAAGAAAATGTCATTTTCCCACCTCTGACCCCAGGCCACCCCACTCTGGTCTGCCCCTTATCCAGATCTTGGGAAACTCTGCTCTGCCCGCCATGTCCTAGCAATCCCAGGAACATTCCATTGTCCAGATAACCCTAATCTGCCCTGCCCATTCCTGATGCCCCAGGTGGCCCCACCAGGTTCCCCATTGCTCGGATTTCTATGTCCCACCTGGTGTAGTCCATGATAGTGTTAAGCCGGTGTGCGATGGTCAGGACAGTGCAGGTATCAAATTGGGTGCGGATGGTAGCCTGGATGAGGTCATCAGTCTCTAGGTCGATGGCAGCTGTGGCCTCATCCAAAACCAGGATGCGGCTTTTGCGGAGCAGGGCTCGGCCCAGGCACACGAGCTGCCTCTGGCCCACACTGGGAATGGAGAAGGCAGGCATTTCCAGCTGGGGGCTTCCCACCTGCCTCCAGGCCTCATTCCCCCCTCAACGGCCCAGGGCCGGCTTTCTAACTTCTCCCGTTTCTGCCACAGCCCAGCCCTCCTGGAACGGAGTAGAGGTCTGGACACCATTGGCTGGTGAGGGCCCTGGGGGAACCAACCAGTGCTAAAAGGCACTATGAAATCCCTAGTCTGCTCTTGACACCCTTGGCCTCCTCTCTCGGTGCTTTCTTCCCCATCCTTGCTTTTCATCTAGTGCCGTGATGTTTCTCTGCTTCACTCTATCAGTCATTTACACCTTAGTAAGAACATGCTTGCATGGCTCTTCCCGGATATTTGCATAGAGGCCACATGATGCCATCTTGCTGAGCCTAATATCACACAATTCAAGCAGTCATCTCCCACCCCATAGGGAATACAGGCCAGGGCTCCATTTCGGTACAAGACAAGGGCAGAGCAGAGGAAGACCTGGGGGGCTCCTTGTGTCTGGTCACGGAGGAGGTGAAGGAGGGGCAGGACACATGCCTTCAGCCTTCTGCCCCGGAAGCCAGAGCCCGCAGACAAAACGAGGCTGTGTTCCCAACCACAGAGGCCACAGCACCCCCACATCCAAGGACAAATACCTCAGCCCTTCCCAAAGGGATGAGTCACCACAGCCAGAGTAAAGTCCAGGCGCTCTCCCTGGCCCATTCCTGCAACTAATGAAGGTTTTGGCAGCAGAATGAGCTGCCGGATAGAACTCAGGGCTGATTTATGGTGGAACTGGCACAGGACACAGGTTATACTTAAAGCAGCTCCAAGCTCAGTGGGGAAGGAGGGGAGTGGATTTCTGTCTCTGATTCTGGTGTGTGTGGGGGATGGGGCACACTCTGGGGTAAGTGCTGAGCAAAAGCAGGTTAGAAGACAGGATCGAGAGATGGTCAAGGGGCACAGGGTCTGGAGAGGCCATGTCTGTCCGTCCGCCACCCCCACGTGGTTATGTAAGTGAGAGACAGTTAAGATGCACATTTAGTCTTGAGGGCTGCCTGGGTGGCGGGGGGAATCCCCACCAGTTGTCCAGGTGAGGGAGGTGGCTGTGATCCAGCAAGGAAAAGTCTGGGACAGAGCCCGAGTCCCTGCTCTGCCCCTACCAGCTGAGCTGCTACAGGGAATCATTTCACACCGTGGAGCCTTGTTTCTGGCCCACAGAACCACGGTAAAGATTAGAGGAGAAAGTGGAGGCCAGAGAGCTTTGAATATTGTTAAGTGCTGGGCAAATGTCATTTTTTTTTTTTTAAGACAGAGTCTCATGCTGTTGCCCAGGCTAGAGTGCAGTGGCGAGATCTTGGCTCACTGCAATCTTCTCCTCCCGGGTTCAATGATTCTCCTGCCTCAGCTTCTGGAATAGCTGGGATTACAGGTGCCCACCACCACACCTAGTTAATTTTTGTGTGTTTAGTAGAGACAGGGTTTCACCACGTTGGCCAGGCTGGTCTTGAACTCCTGCCTTCAAGTGATCCGCCTGCCTTGGCCTTCCAAAGTGCTGAGATTACAGGCATGACCACTGCGCCCAGCCTTGTTTTAGTTTTTGAGGTCTGGGGAGGGGATGAGTATGGACTGAATATAAAAATGAAAATAGGGAGGAGGAGGAGGAAGAGGCAGAGGAGGAAGTGGAGGAGAAGAGGGAGGGAAGGGAGGAGGGGAATTGCTGACATGTCACAGGAGCGCATCCAAGCGAAGTGCTTTTCCTGACATCACAGTGACCCTAACACTGCTCTGTCCAGATGGTAGCCATTGGCCCCATGTGGCTACTGGCACTTGAAATGTGACTAGTCCAAATTGAGACATTCTGTAAATATGAAATACACACTGGATTTCAAACTTGTATGAAAAAACGCAAAATATTTCCAATACTTTTATATCAATGATGTGTTGAAATAATATTTTAGATATATTGGGCTAAATAAAATATAGTATTACAGTTTATTTCACTTGTTTCTTTTTCCTTTTTAGAAAGTATGGCTATGGCCGGGGGCGGTGGCTCACGCCTATAATCCCAGCATTTTGGGAGGCTGAGGCGGGTGGATCACGAGGTCAAGAGATCGAGACCATCCTGGTCAACATGGTGAAACCCTGTCTCTACTAAAAATACAAGAAAAATTAGCTGGGTATGGTGGCGTGCACCTGTAGTCTCAGCTACTTGGGAGGCTGAGGCAGGAGAATTGCTTGAACCCAGGAGGCGGAGGTTGTGGTGAGCCGAGATTGCACCATTGCACTCCAGCCTGAGTAACAAGAGGGAAACTCCGTCTCAAAAAAAAAAAAAAAAGTATGGCTATGAGAAAAAAATGTTAGTTACATATGCACGGCTTGCATTGTTTTTTATCGGGCAGCACAATGCAAAGAGGTATGGACTGTTATTATCTGCCTTTTAGAGTGAAAGAAAAGGAGGCACAGAGAGGTTAAGCAACTTGCCCCGAATCACACAGCTAACACAGGTATGGGTATCTCCAACCTGTAGACTCAGTAAGAGGTGACTACTGTCTCCTCCAATGCATAGCCCAGTGGCTGGGGACATAAAAATCTGGGGCTGTAAGAAAGCTCTGGAGGGGAGAGGGCTTCCTCTCACCTGCTTCATGGCATCCATCCAGAACCATGCTCCCTGGCCCAAGAACAGCCTCCACAACCTGACTGAAAAGGGTTGTGGAATCTTCCAGACCTGGTTCAAATTCCAGACATGCCTCCTCCCAGCTGTGCATCTTAGGTCAAGCCCTTTCCTGTCTCTGAGCCTCAGTTTCCTGATGGGTAAAGTGGGATCATGGAGCACCGCGGGGGCTTGCATGAGGAGCACACCGTGCCTGGTACACAGAATACGATCAATACAAAAGGACGGCCCTGTGCATACCCTGGTTGGCCTCAGCTCTGTGTCATTTGGTGTTGGGTTTCCCAGCACCCGCCAGGTTTCCCCCAGGAAGGGCTGCGGCTCCTGACCTCTCCATTCCCAGCGTTTACCTGAGATTCTCCCCCGCCCTCAGAGCACTGGAAGTCCAGGCCTGCTGGCTGGGGAGCTCACAAATGCGTGCAGGTGGGACAGCTCCAAGGCCCGCCAAATGTCCTCCTCTGAGTAGCTGCCAAAGGGGTCCAGGTTCATGCGCAGGGTCCCCGAGAACAGGATGGGGTCCTGGGGATACAGCGTGGCCTCAGAGGGAGGCAGCTCAGGCCCTAGAAGGAGCCATGGGCCCCAGGTCCAGGGGAAGAAGAGAGGGATTAAGGTGGCAGCATGCCCACTCTGTCCGCAGCCCCCCAGAGACAATGGTGGAAGAGATAGCAAATTGCCTGTGGGGGAGCGATAAACCTCAGCTTTGCCAATCACGAAGCCCTCTGCTGAAGCAGGAACCAGAGCCACTAATCTGACTCTAAAGTGTCTACTCAGCAGAAAAAAAAATACCCCGGAGGAGACAAAAAAAAGTGAAATATAATTAGAGCTGTGTAAAGAGACCAGGACAGAATGTCTCAGGGGACGGGGCCTTTGGAGGGGTCCTGCCCCATGCGCTGGCCCAGAAGGTCAAAGGACAGGGCCTGATTGGGCAGGGTATGTCTGAACTTTCCAGATCCGTGGCTGGGGTGGCTCACTGGTGGCTCTGCTCCCTGCGGTCTGCTCCTCCCCACCCTCCAAAGCCTCTGAGACTGAGGTCCCCGCTTCTATCCTCAAGCTACAGAACAGGGTAGGGCCTGCCTCCAGGGCCGCTGATGAGTGTGGCCAGTCCCTGCCAGGCTCCTACCTGGGGGATGATGGTCAGCTGAGAGCGCAGGTCATGGAGGCCGATGTCTGCCACGTTGAGGCCGTCGATGAGGATTTCACCCTTTGCCGCCTCCAGGATGCGGAACAGGCAGAGGGTCATGGAGGACTTGCCAGCCCCGGTGCGGCCCACGATCCCCACCTGGACAGGGAAGGGAAGGGGCTCTCAGGGGAAGCTGAGATATCATAGGGGCATCTCCAGGACCCCCCCCTGGAGGCCGAGCAGACATTTGGCTGGAGCACTTGCTCTCCCAAAAGGCCCACCCTCCCCACCAGGGCTGTGGCCGCGTCCTCAAGCAGGCGCAAAAGCACGCACAGGCGCGAACGCACACACGGGCGAGAACGCACACGCAGGCGCAAAAGCACGCACAGGCGCGAACACACACACGGGCAAGAACGCACACGCAGGCACTGACGCACACGCAGGCGCAAAAGCACGCACAGGCGCGAACACACACAGGCGAGAACGCACACGCATGCGCAAAAGCATGCACAGGCGCGAACGCACACGCGGGCGAGAACGCACACGCGCGCACGAACGCACACGCGGGCGCAAAAGCATGCGCAGGCATGAACGCACAGCAAGCACAAACACACGCAGGCCTGCCCACCCCACGCGTACCTTCTCACCAGCGTGCACGTGCAGACTCAGGTCTCTCAGTACCAGGTCTAGGCCCGGCCGGTAGCGCACAGAGTAATTCCGGAACTCCACCTCCCCACGTGGGGGGCCAGCCTTTGGGAGGGGCGACTGCCCTCCACCACCCAAGGCGCCTGGCAGTAGGGGCAGATGGGGTCGCATCAGCTCTTGCCCAGTGTGACCCTCACCCACCTTTCAGTCTCTCTCCCCCAAGGCCCCTCAATCCTGTCCCACTATGATCCCTGGGAGGGTCCTTGGCACCCCTGTGGCTCGGCCTTGTGTTCAATGACTCCTTTACCCTTCTGACTTTATTCCCCACAGAGCTACTCCAACACTCTCTATCCTTCCCCTCCTAGTCTCTCTGCTTGCCCATGTTCCTTTTTTTTTTTTTAAACATTTTTAATTTTTGAGAGACAGGGTCTCAATCCTGGCTCACTGTGGCCTTGAACTCCTGGGTTCCCGCGATTCTCCAGCCTCAGCCTCCCTAGTAGCTAGGACTACAGGCACATGTCACCATGCCTGGCTAATTTGTTTTGTTCTGTTACAAGTTCTTGCTCTGTCACTCAGGCTGGAGTGCAGTGATGTGATCATAGCTCACTGCAACCTTGAATTCCTGGACTCAAGCCATCCTGCCTCAGCCTCCTGAGTAGCTAGGACTACAGGCCTGTGTCACCACGCCTCACTAATTTTTTTAAAGAAAAATTCTGAAGAGACTGTCTTGCTGTGTTGACCAGGCTGGTTTCTAACTCCTGGCCTCCAGGGATCCTCCTGCCTAAGCCTCATAAAGTCCTGGGAATACAGGTGTGAGCCACTGTACCACACCTTATGTTCCTTGAGGCACCCTCCCTGTCTGCCCTAACTCCCCCCTCTCATGACCTTTACTCATTCATTGTTACTTGGTGGCAGCATAGTGCCAGGCAGTGGGGGACACAATGGTATCCCCATTGAAACAGTCCTCACCCTCATGAGACTTATGTTCTAGTAGAGGGAGGCATGTAATCAGCAGATAAGCAAATCTATACAATGTAAGAAGTGATGAGTGCTATGGGCCAAGAAGTTCTTAGTGTTGCTGCTTCATACAAGGTGGTCAGGGGAAGGCTTCCTGGAGGAGGCAAAGACTTTAGTAAAGAGCTAAAGTGGGTGAGGGAACAAGATCTGGAGGAAGGGCATGCCGGGCAGAGGGAACAGCAGGTGTAAACGCCTCTAGGTGTGTCCTGGAGCACAGTGGTAAAGGCAAGAGTAAGAGGCTGAGGTAGTGGTGGCCCCATCATGCAGGGCCTTTTAGGCCATTTTAAGGACTATGGTTTTTTTTAATTTTTGTTTTTTTACTCTGATTAAGATGCAAAGCCATTAGAGGGCTGTGCACAGAGGAATTACGTGATTTGATTTTTTTTTACATCTCTGGCTGCTACAAGCAGAATAGACTAGCAGGACATAAGATGCTGCTGGCTTTGGGACAGGACTGGCTACATAATGTGGGAGGCTCAGGGCAAAATGAAAACCTGAGGCTTCTTGTTGAAGAATGATGGAGAATGTCAAGGTGCTGACAACAGAGCCTTACTCTAAGTGCGCAGCCCTTCCGGGAATGGAGACCCTGCGACTGCGCAGGCTATGTTCCCGTGGAGCCCTGCTTCGAGGCAGGAGAAACCACGTGGCCAGCGGTGAAAAAGCAGAGCAGCCGGCGCATCCCGGTCTTTCCAGGACGCGCTGGCGAAGAGAACGGGCTGTGGGGTTTAGGGAAGACGTTTATAGGATGCAGAGACAGGAGCCTGGGTATTCATGCAGGAACTGGGCTGCTAGACGTGGAGCAGGGGGAACTAGAGTGAGGGGGTGAGGGGCTGGAGGGTGATGCCTGGGGGAAGGCAGGGGCAGGAAAAGCCAGGCTGGGGTCAGGCAGGCCGACTGACGGGAGCAAGGCAGGCCATAGAATCCACGAGGACTCCAAGAAGGAGGGAGAGGTCATTTTATTGGGACGTTGCTTAGAGGTTGAATTAGATGAGAACAGAAAAGTGTCCCCCTGGATTTGGAACCAGGAAGGTCACGGTGAGCTGTCTCCGGGAAGCGAGGGCCAGAAAGAGGACTGCGGGAGACAGATGAGATCAAGGCTGATGAGGAAGTGGAGGGAGCTTATGGAGACCACACTTTAAACCATGCTTCACGACACAGGAGAGCAGAGAAATGGGGCAGTGGAGTGCAGCGGGGGAGGGCTCACGTGTGTGTCTGGAATGGAAGATGCGATGGAATATTTCTGCATGTGGATGGGAAGCGTCCAACAGAGGGAGCAAGAATGACGGGAGATGGAGGGTAGCACTGAGGAAGCCAGGTCCTCAAGTGGCCAGGAGAAGAAGTGGAGGGCTGGACTTTGAAACAAAAGGGGTGAATCCTGCTAAAAGTGAAAAGACGACGATGGTGAAGGGGACACAGGCGGGTTTAAAGGCCGGGAGGCTGGAGGCTGAGGGAGTTCACATCTTAGAACCTACTTTTTCATGGGTATCGGGGCAAGGTCAATGGCTGAGCAGGAGGGAGATGTGGAGTTGAGGGCAGAGATTATTCAAAAGAAATCTTTCGGAACAGGCTTCTTGGGGCAGAAAAGTAGGAACATCCAGCCATGGTTTGTGGTTATAAACTTGTCAACTCAGTGATTTTTTTCCTGCAAGGTTTTTTTGTTTGTTTGTTTTTGAGACAGTCTCTCGCTCTCACACCCAGGCTGGGGTGCAGTGTGCAATCTCGGCTCACTGTAACCTCCACCACTCAGGTTCAAGCAATTCTCCTGCCTCAGACTCCTGAGTAGCTAGGAATACATGTGTGCACCACCACGCCCCACTAACTTTTTGTATTTTTAGCAGAGATGGGGTTTCACCATGTTGGCCAGGCTGGTTTTGAACTCTTGACCTCAAGTGATCCACCCCCCCTCGGTCTCCCAAAGTGTTGGGATTACAGGCGTGAGCCACCACACCCAACCTCCTGCAAGGTTTTAAGGGCTTGGTGCAGGCATGAAGAAGGCAGATTGGTGGACTCAGCTGGGGTGGGGTTTTGGAGGTGAGTACAACTGAGAGAGAGGAAGAGAAGGGGCGAGGCAGGTGAGAGAGCTTATGTTGGTGAAGCATAGACTCTAGGCTGGCCGGGGGAGGGAGGTGAAGCCAGAGAAGCTGATGGACAGAGACACAAAGGCGGGTCATGGGATTGGGGGTCCCAACGAAGACAGACTGCTGTGGCAGTGAGGGACTGGGAACATGAGAGAGAGGAGGGATAGGAGCGTGGTCCAAAGGTGGGATGCTCGATACTGATGATGCAGCTTCTGGGCATGAAGAGGTCTGCAGTGTGACCACGAGAGGGGGTGGTGGAGAGAAAAGTCTGGGACCCCCAGTAGGGGGCAACTTTTTTTCCCAACAAAGGGCATGCTGCCCCACCTTCACTCCTTTGCTCAGGCTGGTCTCTGACTGGAATGCTCACCTTCCCACTGCCCACTCCACCATCTTACTTAGTCTACCAAAGCCTGTTCATCCTTCTCATCTAAGCTCGCCTCCCCTGGTCACCCCAGCCGAAGGATCTCCCTCACTGCCCACTCCGGTGCACCACGCCAGAGCTCTGGTCATCCACTGCAGAGCATGCAATATGTCTCACCCCCCTCCCTCCACATCACAATCGCCTGAGGGCAAACCCTGTCCTCCCGACTCTGATCTCTCTGCACCTCCTAGCAGAGTGTTGGCTGATGCTCAGTGAGGGCTGGATGGATAAATGCATGAAGAGCCCCATACACAGCTGGCCCTGAGGTTTAGGGATGGAGGGCCACCAAGCTTTCTTCCCCGGCCACTTCAGACTCCCCTGCCCCAGGCCCATCCCGGTACCCACCTCCGTCTCTGTCTTGCAGTACTCCTTGACTCTCTCCACAGCCACAATGTTAGACTCCAAATCTGACATCGTTCGTATCATCCAGTTCAGAGCAAGTGTCACCTGGCCAAAGGGACTGGGTTATCCCCTCCCCACCGCAATGGCTTTGGGAGGAGTTCGGACTCCTGGATCATGTGCCTATCAGTGGAATCCTATCCCATGATGACCCAGGTGGGCCTGAGTCAAGTCCACAGGCATGCCAGCTGGGGCTGTGATCATGAACGGCTCCCTTGGGCAGTGACAGTGCAGACTTAAGCTGCAGTTCCTCAAACTTTAATATGTGTAAGACTTCCCAGAGAATGTTGTTAAAATGCAACGCAGGATTCCATAGTCTGAGGTGGGACTTGGGACCTGAGATTCTTCATTTATTTTTATTTTTATAATTTTTTTTTCAGACAAAGTTTTGCTCTTGTTGCCCAGGCTAGAGTGCAGTGGCATGAAGTTGGCTCACCAAAACCTGTGCCTCCCGGGTTCAAGCAATTCTCCTGCCTCAGCCTCCTGTGTAGCTAGGATTACAGGCATGTGCCGCCATGCCCAGCTAATTTTGTATTTTTAGTAGAGATGGGGTTTCTCCATGTTGGTCAGGCTGGTCTCAAACTCCTGACCTCAGATGATCCGCCCGCCTCGGCCTCCCAAAGTGCTGGGATTACAGGTGTGAGCCACCGCGCCCGGCCGAGAGTCTTCATTTCTAACAAGCTCCCAGAGGACACTGATGCAAGTGGTCCGTGGGCCACAATTGGCGCACCAAGGAGTCTTGATCAAAATGCAGAGTCCTGAGCCCATCCCAGGCCTACTGAATCAAAATGTACATTTTAACAAGTTGATTCATATGCACACTGGTGTTTGTGAAAACCTGACCTTTCTGGATTGCTTTTTGTTTGCCAACGTGTTCAAGATTCGAGCCACCTGAAGCATTAACAATGTGATCTGCTTTACAAAAATTCCGTTTTCAGTTAGGTGACTCTTTGGCAGTGCAGGCTGGCCTCAGGGTGGTCCGCCTGACCTGCAGCCCAGGCTTGAGTCGCCTCGTCTGCGTACTTTCTCTGCAAGCATGTGAACATGAGGTGTATTCCAGCCCTACACTGTCTTGACCTCTGTCACATGAGCCTACAACTTGCCCAGAGACAAGACAAATTCTGTTTGCCCTTAAGATACTCCTCTGTGCAGTGGTGTGATCTTGGCTCATGGCAACCTCTGCCTCCCAGCTTCAAGTGATTCTCCTGCCTCAGCCTCCTGAGTAGCTAGGACTACAGGCATGTGCCACCATGCCCTAATTTTTTGTTACTTTTAGTAGAGACAGGATTTCACCACGTTGGCCAGGCTGGTCTTGAACCCCTGACCTCCAGTGATCCGCCTGCCTCAGCTTCCCAAAGTGCTGGGATTACAGGTGCGAGCCACCGCACCCGGCCCTCCTCTGGGCTTAAAAAAAAAACATGTTTCTCCAGCCACAAAGACCTGCTCAGCCTGCAGCACAATCCCTGCCAATGGGGGTCTCTCCAGCTTGACTGTGAGGTATCAGGTAAGGTCACGGGCCAAGCAGGAGGGAGATGTGGTGTTGAGGGCAGAGATTATTCAAAAGAAGTCTTTCAGAATGTGAGGACACAGGCTTCTTGGGGAAGCAAAGTAGGAACATCCAGCCGTGGTGTGTGGTTATAAACTTGTCACTCAGTGATTTTTCTCCTGCAAGGTTTTTTTTTGTTGTTGTTGTTGTGTTGTGTTGTTTTGTTTTTGCTCACAGTCCTTGAGAGCAGCTCCTGTGGCTGGAGCCCATACTGGGCAGGGAGGGGCACTCGGGAGATGTCTAGAACACCTGGGTGGTGTCTGTCCCAGTGGTGGCCCTGCCCTGGGGTCCAGGCCCTTCGTACCTGCAAGGAGTAGGACACGGAGAGGCCCACCAGCCCCGGGCTCAGGCTGCTCCTCCCAATGACGGCAAAGAGCGCAGCAAAGAGCACCACGCAGTTCCCCACGAACTCCACTCCAATGCTCAGCCACCTGTGCGGGATCAGACGAGGAGGAAATGGGGCAGGGGTAGGGGGGGCAGTGTTCTGCTTCGGGGAAAGGAAGGACAAGGACCCCTAACACCAGAGAGCCTGCTGGGAATTCCTGGGGGAGCCGGGGCGAGGGAGGGCTTCTGACCGGTTGGAGATGATGTAGGGGTAGCAGCTTCTCTGGTTGGTGTCCACCTTGGTATCATTGATGACCTCAAAATCCCGGCTGCGGTTGTAGGCCCGGATGACACTGGCACCAGTCACTGTCTCCGAAAAGTGGGAGTAGACAGGTGAACGGCTGATGGATTCCAGCCGCTTCAGTTGCCGTGATGTGGCTGCATAGAAGCGCTGATGGAGGAAGAAGGAGTTTGCGGTCAGGGCTGTGGAACCCCCAACTCAGTCCTGCCTGTCTCTGAACTCCATCCATCTTCAGATAGTCCTGGCCAGCCTCACTCCCACCACGAGACATTCCCCACCTCCAACGACCCAAGACCTGGGGCCTTGATGTGTCATTGACTCCTTCCCTCTGATCATCTCTGCTTCAACCCCACAACAACGTGGCTCTGCCTCCGGTTTCCATCCTCTCCTCTGTGGCCTAAGAGTCAGGACTAAACACGATGTATATCTCATGCTCCCCTAGAGCACAGAGCACAGAGCACAGCCTAGAGCATGGTCGCTATACCCAGGTGTTGAGCATCTATCCACAGGAACCAACTCATTTCAGAACAGGAGTTCAGGGTGTGCAAAAGCCTTTTACAGTTAGCTGTATCTGAAGGTTATCAACTCATCTATGTTAAACACCTGCATATACATATGTTTAGATATGTATAAAAAGAAGGAAAGGATAATGTGTCCCAAACTATTGTTAATATTTTATCAGAAAACAGCCAACAGGAGGGCCAGGCACAGTGGCTCACGCCTTGGGCGGCCAAGGCGGGCATATCACTTGAGGTCAGGAGTTCGAGACCGGCCTGGCCAACATAGTGAAACCCCATCTCTACTAAAAATACAATAATTAGCTGGGTGTGGTGGCGTGTGCCTGTAATCCTAGCTACCTGGGAGGCTGAGGCAGGAGAATCTCTTTAACCTGAGAGGCGGAGGTTGCAATGAGCCAAGATGGCGCCCCTGCACTCCAGCCTGGGCGACAAAGTGAGACTCCATCTCAAAAAAAAAAAAAAAGCCAACAGGAAAGGCCCCATGCCAGCTACAATGTATAGGTATTTCATTTTATTCTCACACCAACCCCATGAGGAAGATCTATGAGTTACTCTATTTTACAGGTGAGGCAAATGAGTTTCAAAGAGGTTAAGTAAGTGATGACTGTCCATTACAAAACCCTGCAACGCTGGTGGCCTGAAGCATCCCACCCCCTGCTGGCCCCTCTCATGTGAACACCCCGCCCCATACCAGCACCACGCCCACACTGGGGCCTTGTTCACCCCGCACCTGCACCAAGGTGTAGAGCACAGCCAGGGGCAAGATGACCACGGTGAAGAGCGGTGTGCTGGCCACGACGACCACAAGAGTGGAGATGGCGTTGAAGAAGGAATTGAGCAGCATGAGGATGGTAGGGGCCAGAACCTCATCAATGACATAGATGTCCTTGGAGAAGCGGTTGAGGATGCGGCCTGAGGGTGTGGTGTCGAAGAAGGACTGTGGCGAGCGTATCTTGTTGTGCAGCAGTGCCTGGTGCAACACACGACCAGCCTGGATGCCACCCACTGCCATGGCCATGGCCGACAGCATCACCAGGAGCCCTGTTGGAGGAGGCAGAGGGCACTGGCTCACCTGGACTAGTGAGCAGCCATGAAGGGGCAGAATCACAGACACAGGTTGACCAGAGAGGGTTAGGGAGGCTTGGATGCAGGGCATGGTTTGGGGGACCTGGCAGCCCAGAGAAGAAGAAGGGATGTTGGAGCCCCTTCTGTGGACCCCCACGGGCTCACCTTGCAGAATTCCTAAGGTGGCATAGACACCCAGCCTTAGGGAAGTGTTGTTCTGTCTACTGTCTGTCATGGCATCATTTGTCCAGGCACTGAGCCACACATTGGCCCCAATGGCGGCTGCACTTTGACCCGCATACAGGAGACAGATGGCCAGCGTGGTACAGAGCCCCACAGCCTTGGCATAATCCAAGAACACACTCAGCTCCACCTGTAGGGAGCAGCCATGGCGGTCAGGGGCAGGGGACTCCATAAGCCCTGGGGCTGCCAGGGTCTGCCTGTCTGTCCCCTCCAGCCCCTCTTGCCCCACTGACTCACAGTGCCGGTCTCTGCTTTCTCCTCCTGGGTCAGCGCCCCATTTGCCTTTGCCTCTGTCACCTGCACCTTCTCTGATGGAGCCGGGCGCCTCCGGGGTGTAGGCCGACCCTGTCCCTCCCCATCCGAGGACAGGGCACTCAGCTGTCTGTGGAGGCAGCTAGTCAGGCCCGGGAGGGGCCCTCAGACACCCCCAGGACAGAGGCTGGGAGTGTCAGGGAGAAACCTATACCCCACCTGGCAGGGCTTGGGGAGCCCTGACCCAGCCTTCCAGAGGGCTGGGGGCTCTCAGGAGCTCACCTCATAAACTGCTTCTGGACTGCATAGGTGACTGGGTCATTGTCTGTGAGATCTGTGTGGTTGCTGAGTGTGTCTTCAACCAGCAGCACCTCCTCATCCTCCGCACCTTCCAATGCTGCAGTGGCGTGGGAGGAAGGAGACAGAGTTCAGCTAGTTCTCCCCGCAGGTGCCTGATATCTCCCATTCCCCACTCCAATGAAAGGGGCTCCGTGGACAAGCATGAAAATAAAATGAGGGGGACTGAAAGGACAAAAAGAAAGCCTTGGGTTAGGCAATAAGAAAAAATTCCCTTCAGGAATTATGGAGAAAGGGACTCAAATACAAGGGTTAGGAACTTGGGCTTTGGAGTCAGACTGGCTGAGCTTAAATCTCACATCCCTGGCCGGGCGTGGTGGCTCACGCCTGTAATCCCAGCACTTTGGGAGGCCGAGGCGGGCAGATCACAAGGTCAGGAGATTGAGACTAGACTGGCCAACAGGGTGAAACCCTGTCTTTACTAAAAATACAAAAATTAGCTGGATGTGGTGGCGGGTGCCTGTAATCCCAGCTACCTGGGAGGCTGAGGCAGGAGAATTGCTTGAACCTGGGAGGCATGAGGCACAGCACTTGGTAAATGCTCAAGCACGTTGGCTGTACATACAGCCATAGGCAAGAAAGCCCAGGAAGAGGTCTGTGAGCCAATCCACAATTGGAGGGTTGGGGAGCTGGGTCTGGGCAACAGGGAGCCAGGGGCGTGTTGTAAGCCCAGAGACTTCAACAAGCTCCATAAGGACTGTAATTTTTGGTTTGCTCCATGCTGTATCTTAGTGTCTGGAACAGTGCCTGGATATAATGATTGTCCAATAAATTTAGTTGATAAATAAATGGCTATGCCAAGCACTGGCACACTTGCCAAACTATTTATCCGTGAAGCAGCCTTGCCATACAAGCTGGGCCTGGGCCCTCCTATGCTTTTGACAGATGGAAAACAGGCTCTGGGACCTGGGCTGAGGATCTGAGGTCCCATAGTTAGGATGGAGGAGGCAGTGGGACTCAACGATGTCCAGTTTACTTTCCCCGCTGGCGACCATCACACAGATGGCCCAGGTTCACTAGAACCTGCCTGGCACAACACTAGGCCAGTCTAGAGACACTCAGAGACCCCAGACAGCGGGGATGCTGGGGAGGGCATGGGAGTCAGAGGGCCAAGGACGGCAGATACCGGTCCAGCTGTCCTCCCCCGTGCTCTTGGTCCTCATCGGGGGCATAGTTGCGGAGAAAGTTGGCAAAGGAGCCATTGCACTGCAGCAGGGCTGGGTAGGGGCCCATCTCAGACACCTGTCCATCAGCGAGCACGATGATGAAGTCTGTCTGGGGCAGGAAGCTGATGCTGTGTGTCACCAGCACGCGCGTCTGGGGGAGAAGGCGGTAGGCTCTCACCTCACCACCCTCCCACACACACCCCCGGCACAGGCATGGAGCCAGAGTGAGTGTGAGGTAGGCCAGGGAGGTTGGACAGGCACGTGGGTGACTCACCCTGTGCTTGCCACAGCCTGCTCAGAACCTTGGGGGGTGGGGGAGTTGTCCCCCACAGATCTCTCCTGAAATCCCAATCCACACAACCCACTTCTCAGGTCCCCCACGCCTCCAGGTCTCACCCAAACTCCTCAGCCTCCCACCAGCTCTCTCTGTGGGCCTCAGATTCACCTTAGCCCCTTAGCCTCCAGCAGGCCTCACCTTGCCTGCCAGCACACCTTCTGGCCCGATGACGTGGTCAATATGTGCTTGGCCACGTGGGAGTCCACCGCAGACAGTGGATCGTCCAGCAAGAAAATATCGGCATTACTGTAAACAGCTCGAGCCAGACTGACCCGCTGCCGCTGGCCCCCAGACAGGTTAATGCCCTGGGGGAGGCAGGGGTGGGAGAAATGGGATTAGACAGAAATGGGGGAGACAATGGCCTGTCCACTGTTATTTGGGATGGCAGACTGTTTTTTTTGAGATGGGGTCTCACTCTGTCACCCAGGCTAGAGTGCAGTGGTGCGATCTTGGCTCACCGCAACCTCTGCCCCCCCGGGTTCAAGCAATTCTCGTGCCTCAGCCTCCCGAGTAGCAAGGATTGCAGGCGTGTGCCACCATGCCTGGCTACTAATTTTTAAATATTTTTTTATACAGACAGAATCTCTGTGTGTTGTCCAGGCTAGTCTCGAACTCCCGAGCTCAAACAATCAGCTCACCTCAGCCTCCCAAAATAAAGTGCTGGGATTACAGGCATGAGCCACTGTGCCTGGCCAGAGCTGCAGACTTCTAAATCTACATTTCATGGGAGGCCTAGTCTGTCCCTGCAATGCTGTGAGGGACAGAGGAAAGGGTAGGTCCTCCTGGGGCAGGCGAGGCCATTCTGCTCCTTTGGTCACCACCCTGCCCAGCTTGGTGTCCTGCCCAACCCATGTATGGATGAATGGTCACACAAATGTGTATATACATATAATGAAATATCATTCAGCCTTACAAGGAGGGAAATTCTGACACATGCTACAACATGGATATGCCTTGAGGACGTTATGCTAAGTGAAATAAGCCAGTCACAAAAAGACAAATGCTGGTTGATTCCACTCACATGAGGTACCTAGATGATAGG
The DNA here is from genome assembly GCA_036589455.1 of Ateles fusciceps. Taxonomy (NCBI): domain Eukaryota; kingdom Metazoa; phylum Chordata; class Mammalia; order Primates; family Atelidae; genus Ateles; species Ateles fusciceps. Next base: position 10,183,167 of record JAZHEH010001386.1, read on the forward strand.
GTTGAAATATTTGTTCCTTCCAAAGTTCATGTTTGAAACATACTCCCCCAGTGGGGCAGGACTGAGGGGGAGGCCTTTCCCAGGGCAGAGCCCTCATGAATGGTTGATCCACTCATGGATTAATAGGTTACTGGGGGAAGTGGGATTGGTGACTTTATAAGAAAGGAAGAGAGAGGCCAGGCACGGTGGCTCATGACTGTAATCCCAGCACTTTGGGAGGCTGAGGTGGGTGGATCACTTGAGACCAGCCTGGTCAACACTGTGAAACCCTGTCTCCACTAAAAATGCAAAAATTAGCCAGTGGTAGTGGTGCGCACCTGTAATCCCAGCTATTCAGGAGGCTGAGGCAGGAGAATTGCTTGAACCTGGGAGGCGGAGGTTGCAGTGAGCCAAGATTGTGTCATTGCACTCCAGTCTGCTTTCTGGGCGACAGAGTGAGAACTTGTGTCAAAAAAAAAAAAAAAAAGAAAAAAAAGAAAAGAAAAGAAAGGAAGAGAGACCTGAGCTAGCTAGCATGCTTGGTCCTCTTGCCATGGGATGCCTTGTACAGCCCTGGGACTCTGTAAACTCCCCACCAACAAGAAGGCCCTCTCCAGATGCAGCCCCTGGACTGTGGACTCCTCAGCCTCCATGACTGTACAAAATACATTTCCTTTCTTTATAAATTACCTAGTTTCAGGTATTCTCTTATATGCAACAGAAAATGGACTAAGATACTAAGTAGTCAAATTCCTAGGAACAGAAAATGGAGTGGTGGCTGCCAGGGGCTAGGGGCAGTGGGAAATCAGGAGTTGGTTAACAGGCACAGTTTTAGTTTTGCAGAATGAAAAGGTTCTGGAGATGGGTTGCACAGCAGTGTGAATGTACTTAGCACTGCTGATCCGTACACTAAAAACTGATTAAGATTTTTTTTTTTTGAGACAGAGTCTTACTCCGTCACCCAGCCTGGAGTACAGTGATACAATCAATCTCAGCTCACTGCAACCTCCACCTCCTCAGCTTAAGTGATTCTCTTGCCTCAGTCTCCCAAATAGCTGGGACTAGAGGCACACACCACCACACCTGGCTAATTTTTTTGTGTTTCTAGTAGAGACAGGGTTTCACCATGTTGGCCAGGCTGGTCTTGAACTCCTGTCCTCAAATGATCCACCTGCCTCAGCTTCCCAAAGTGCTGAGATTACAGGTGTGAGCCACCATGCCCAGCAAGATGATATATTTTATGTTATGTGTATTTTACCCCAGTTAAAAATAATTAATTAAAAAGCAAAGCCCCGAACTTTTCCCAATGTTCCACGTCCTTTAAAGGCCAAAATCTTAACCAAGGTAATCAGGGTTCCCCCATCACTCTATCCTTTCCCTCCATTTCCCAACCTCCAGTCATGCCAGAGAACCCCAAGGTCCCACACAGGGCTCTATAGCCCCAGACAGAGCTTCCTGCTCCAGACAAGACTCACTCCATCTCTTTGTTGAGTTCTCTGTTTTTTCAGTGAGAATTTCCCAAGCTACCTTAACAATTCAACCCTGCAGGCATTCCTGTATTCCTTCCCTACTTAATTTTTTCCACTAAGCATTTATCTAACATATCATATATTATACTTATTTATCTTGCTTATTACCGCTTCCTGCCACTAGAATGTGTCCTGTATGAAGGTAGAGATTTTAGCCTGGTGTATTCACTACTGTATACTATTTCCTGGAATATAGTGGTGCTTAATGTATGGTAAATGAATGAATAGATAAATGATGAGCTCCTCCTCCTTAGTTGTTAAAATTCAGCTCAAGAGTGGTGCTTAAAGCCGGGCACAGTGCTCATGCCTGTAATCCCAGCACTTTGAGAGGCTGAGGTGCGTGGATCACCTGAAGCCAGGAGTTCAAGACCAGATGGGTCAACATGGTAAAACCCTGTCTCTACTAAAAATACACAAATTAGCCGAGTGTGGTGGTGCACGCCTGTAATTCCAGCTACTCTGGTGGCTGAGACACGAGAATTGCTTGAACCCGGGAGGTGGAGGTTGCAGTGAGCCGTGATTGTGCCACTGCACTCCAGCCTGGGTGACAGAGCGAGACTCTGTATCAAAAAAAAAAAAAAAAAAAAGTGATGCTCGCCAGGTGCAGTGGCTCATGCCTTTAATCCCAGTACTCTGGGAGGCCAAGGTAGGAGGATCTCCTGAGCCCAGGAGTTCAAGGCCAGCCTGGGCCACGTGGAAAGATGCTGTTGCTAAAAAATATTTAAAATGTAGCTGGGCATGGGGGCACATGCCTGTGGTCCCAGCTACTCAGGAGGCTGACGTGAAGGAACACTTGAGCCCAGGAATTCCAGGCTACAGTGAGCCGTGATCTCACCACAGCACTCTATCCTGGGCAACAGGTGAGACCTTGTCTCAGAAAGAAAATAAAAGTGATGCTCTTCCTTATGTGGGCTCCCTGCTGTGGCCTCCCGGTACCCTGCACCCTGCATGGGCCTTCAGCCTGGCTTCTAGAATATTCAATAGTCCCTAGTTGTTCAGGAAACAGATCTGCGTGAGGCCGAGCACGGTGGCTTATACCTGTAATCCCAGCACTTTGGGAGGCTGGGGTAGGTGGATTACCTGAAATCAGGAGTTGTAACCAGCCTGGCAAACCAACATGGTGAAACCCCATCTCTACTAAAACACAAACAAATTTGCCAGGCCTGGTGGTGCATGCCTATAATTCCATCTACTCAGGAGGCTGAGGCAGGAGACTTGCTTGAACCTGGGAGGCGGATGTTGCAGTGACCTGAGATCATGCCACCGCGCTCCAGCCTGGGTGACAGAGCAAGAGTCCATCTCAACAACAAAAACAAAAATAAAAATAAAAAATAAACAGATCCGCTAATAGAGTTGTTTCCCCAGTGCTTGGCACAGAGTTGGGCATAATGTTACACCGATGTGTGAATGGATGGATGAATACATGGACCTAGGCTAGGCTGAGGGGGAAGCTCTGTGCGATAGCTCCTCAGGGACGGGAGAGGACTCTGTACCCTTCTCTCCAATCTCTGTCTGGTCCCCACCAGGCAGCATCTTCAGGTCATCTAGCAAGGCACAGGCCTCCAGAGCTTGCTGGTAGCGCTTGGAGTTCAGGGCTTGGCCGACAGCACGTTTTCCTGAAGAGTGCAGTTCCGGATCCATGCCTGCTGGGGCACGTAGGCCACGGAACCCTGGCCACAGGAGAAGTTTACCTCGGGGCTTTGCCCTAGGCCTGGCTGAGCCCACACCCTGCCCAGGAGCCCCTGCCTCTCTCACCTTCACGTGCACTTTGCCTTCTAGCTTCTCCATCTCTCCCAGCAGGGCGGACACCAGGGAGGACTTCCCACAGCCCACAGCCCCCACCACGGCCACCAGTGCCCCTTTCGGGACCTGGATGTCTAGGCTGGGGGGCAAGGAGCCCAGGAGTCCAGTTAGAAGCAGGGATCAGGGTTTTGGTCTCCAACCCTCCACCGGAGAGCCAAGCCCTCCTCCCTTCCAGACACCACCCCGGCAAACTAAAGCTCTTCCTGCATTCTTGGTCAAAGGGCTTTGCAGGGTGGTTGTGCTATTGATCTGAACTTCCGGGTCACTGTGGGCAACCGGGAAGGGAGTGGGAGAAGCTGGTACCTGTGCAGGGTGGGGGGCAGGTCCTGGGCCCAGGTGAAGGTGCCACTGTGTATGGTGATGGCATAGCCTGGGAGGACCAAGGTGGGCAGGGTCAGGGAGAAAGCCCAAAGGATGGTGTAGCCGTCAGGGAGGCTGGGGGCAGGGAAAGGAGGACAGGGAAGGAGCCTGGCCCACGGTGAGAAGGGAGGAAGAGAGAGGTGTGGGGGAGCCCTGTGGGGAGGGTAGAGTTGAGCAGAGAACCCAGAAGAGGGAGAACGAGGTCACAGAGTCAAAGCTGATATGAAAAGAGGAAGAAGAAAAGGCGTCAGGAGAGAACAATGGCAAAGCTTAGAACAGAAGGTTTTCTGGAGCAAGGACTGGGGCAGGAAGCCCAGGTAAGGGCTCTCCAGACCTGGGGGAGATGGTCTTTCTTTCCACACACTGGGGGTCAAGTTCATCTTGGCTCAGGAAGTGCTGGATCCGTTTCAGAGACACGCTGGCCTGCAGGAGGATGTGAGTCAGCCCTAGAGACTGCACTTCCCCACCCCCAACCCCTACCCTCACCCCATCCCCAGCGTCCTGGGCTAGGCAGGACCCCCTGAGGGCCCAGACACTGGCGCTGGGGCCCCTCCCACGACTGAGACTTCCCTGGCTCCCACCGCCAAAGAGAAAGTCCAGGTTGGCAAGAAGAGACGATCTCCAGAACTCAGGTTTCTAGAGACCCAACCTCACCCCTGCTGTGACTCCAAATGACACCTGACCTTAATGACCTCATTCGACCTTGAATACCTCTTCATAATGCCAGCGGCCCTCCCCCAACTCCAGTAACTTCCCGATTATCCCTTGTCCCCAGTGACCCTTCCTTGATGACCCCAACAACCTCCTCCACCTCCAACAGAGCCCCCAGCCCTACCCAGGTTTACCTGAGTCAGGTTGCTGATTAACTGGGGCAGCATGTTGAGGGGGAATTCTTAAGATATTAAACAAGGACACGGACACGAAGGCCTTCTCGGCGTCCAGCACATTGTTTGGGTCCACATACACGTACACCCCGAGGGTGATCAGGGTCACCTGAGCAGCGTGGGGGTGGTGTCAGGGTGGAGTCTGCTGGGCTCCGGCCATGCCTGGGCACCCAGAGCCCCAGGGGCAGGGACCCAGCCCTGACGCTGAGCCTCACCAGGAAGGGGCTGCAGACCCAGATGAAGGTGGATATGGCATGGAGGTAGGCCGCCTTGCGCAGCAGCTGGAGCTCACGCTGTCTGATGTCCTCCACCTGCTGCAGGAAGCTGGGCTCCCAGGCGTACAGCTTCAGCACCTTGATGCCGTTTAGGATCTCACTCATCAGCTTGATGCGTGAGTCCTTCAATTTCATTTGCTCCACCTGTGTGGGGGAGAAACAGTGGCAGTGGCACACCTGCTCCCCCTCCCTGACCTCCTGCCGACAGGGTCCCTATCTTCCGTCCATTCTCATCCATCGCAGCCATTCCACGCGACCCACCGTTCCTTCTCACACCTCCTTGCCGGGCCTCTGCTGTGCCTCAGTCTGGAATGCACAGCCCCTACTTCCCCCGTGTCCCCTGCCTGACGCGATCCAGCTCTACCCTCAGTGCCACTGTCACTGGCCTTCCCAGGCAACATCCTGGGAAGATCCTCTGTCCCCTGCCCTGGGTTTCTTCTCCTATCTCTACTTCTTCTTCTTGCTATTATTATTTATTTTAGAGACGGGGTCTCACTGTGTTGCCCAGGCTGGACTGCAATGGTACAATCATAGCTCACTGCAGCCTCAAACTCCTGGGCTCACTTGATCCTCCTGTCTCAGCCTCCCGAGCAGCTGGAACTACAGGCATGAACCACCGTGCCTAGCTAATTTTTAAATTTTTTGTAGAGACGAGGTCTCACTATGTTGCCCAGGCTGGTTTCAAACTCCTGGCCTCAGGGGATCCTCTCACCTTGGCCTCCCCAAGTGCCAGGATTACAGGTGGGAGCCACCACACCAGGCCCCTTCCCTGGGTTTCTAAAGCACATTGCACTTTCCTTTTGCTCGATAACCATCCCTTTATGTATGTGTTTCTCTAATCAGACCGTGAGCTTCCTGAGGGGGATGCATTATTCTCTTTGTTCTCTGAGACCTTAACCCAAGGTGTGGTGCACCGGATTAATGTATTCCTTCAACCCCTATTTATGGAGTGCCTACTACATGCCAGGCCATGGGCTACACGTGGAATTTGTCACAATGAATTCAGACAAGGACCCGCCATCAGACAGCTGACAGTCTGATGGGGGAGGCATAATATGCAAACAATGATCTGAATAAATGCTTAATTATTAATCATTATGTGTGCTCTGATGGAAAATCACAGGATCCTGTAAGAAAGTGATGAGGTGGTGGCAGGAAAAGTAACTTAGACTGGACAGTCCGGGTGGGCCTCCGGAGGAAGTGACTTTTTTTTTTTTTTTTTGAGATGAAGTTTCCCTCTTGTTGCCCAGGCTGGAGTGCAATGGCGTGATCTTGGCTCACTGCAACCTCTGCCTCCCGGGTTCAAGTGATTCTCCTGCCTCAGCCTCCCGAGTAGCTGGGATTACAGGCATGCGCCACCACACCTGGCTAATTTTGTATTGTTAGTAGAGATGGGGTTTCTCCATGTTGGTCAGGCTGGTCTTGAACTCCTCAGGTGATCTGCCTGCCTTGGCCTCCCAAAATGCTGGGATTACAGGCATAAGCCACTGTGCCCAGACGAGGAAATGACTTTTATGTTGAGAGGTAAGGGAAGGAAAAGAGTTAGGCAGGTGAGGAGGGGGTGACAAGCATTCCAAGCAGAGGAAACAGTATATGAGGTGGCCCCCAGAGGTACCCTGAGCTTGGTGCTGTGGAGAAAAGAAAGAAGGCTGGACTGGCTGAAACTTGGTCATTCCTCAGCGGGTGAGGACTTGCAAGGTAAGCAGGAGCCTTACCTAGGGGGTTTGTCATTTTTCCTATGGGAAGTGAGAAGCTACTAAAGACTTTAATAGGCCGGGTGTGATGGCTCACACCTGTAATCCCAGCACGTTGGGAGGCCGAGGTAGGCTAATCACCTCAGGCCAGGAGTTCAAGACCAACCTGGCCAACATGGTGAAACCCTTTCTCTACTTAAACAAACACACACACACACACACACACACACACACACACACACACACACAACTTAGCCAGGCATGGTGGCGTCCACCTGTAGTCCCAGATAGTAGGGAGGCCAAGGTGGGAGGATTGCTTGAACCCGGGGATGCAGAGGTTGCAGTGAGCTGAGATCATGCCACTGCATTCCAGCCTGGGCTACAGAGTGAGACCCTGTCTCAAAAAAAAGGAAAAGATACTTCAATAAATGTTTGCAAATAGTAGACTGAGTGACTAGCTATTCATGCTTAGCATGGTGCAGTGAGAAAAGTCCTCATTAGACTGGGATACTCAGGTTCGAGTCCCAGCTCTGCCTGATTCTGGACTGCCATCATTTCTCCAAGCCTTGGTTCCTCAGCTACAAAATGATAATGTCAGTAAAACCCTCTGAGAGTTGCGAGGACAGAGAGAGCTATGGTTTGTGCAAGTGGCTAGTAGCCACCCATACTTAGGAAGCAAGGTAGTTGTGAGGCCCCAAAGTTAGTGGATGCTGTCACCCAGGCAGCGGCCCAGGTGCTCCAGGCAGGAGGACAGCACCTACCTGGAAGGCGCGCATCTTCACGGCCACAGCTCCGTTGAGTGGAATCAGCAAGACCATGAGAGCAACTCCAGCCAGGACAGAGGGACCTAGGTTCTGAGGAGGAACCGGTGGATAGACGACACATAGGGACAGATTACCAAAGTCTACAGGGAGACCCAACGGACAAACAGAGGCCTGTTGGCTTGAAATGTGTAGATGGGCAGGAAGCAAAAGAGGGCGGTTGGCCAAACAGAAAGTCAGAATGACCACAACACTTGGAGAAGCAGCCAGCCCTTAGATACAACGACAGGGACAAACAGCAGACATGAAGGCAAATACAGACGATGACAGCCAGAGTCACACCCACCTCCCTCCAAGTCTTTCTTTCCTTCCTGGCTTCTGTGGGAAGGATAGCAACAGATGCTGGAAAGATTCAGTTGCAGACACCAGCATCCTCCAAGTCCTATTCCTCCAACCCCACCAATGCCCAGGGAAGCTCTTGTGCCAATTTTATATCCCCCTCTGCTAGCCCAGAATAACCCTCTTTCTTTTTTTGTTTTCTTCCTTTCTTTTTAGAGACGAGGTCTTGCTAGGTTGCCCAGGCTGGAGTGTGGTGGCTATTCACAGGCACAACCATGGCACACTGTTACCAGAACACGTGGGCTCAAGTGATCCTCCTGCCTCAGCCACCTGAGTAGCTGGGACTACAAGCATGTGCCATGTACCCAGTTCTAGAATAATCCTCTCTTGTCGCTTCTGCAGCAAGGTCAGGGGAAGGGGGCAGAGGCCAGGGTTGGAGAGTCACCTGCCAGAGGAAGTACATTGCCAGGATGATCTGCAGGGGTGCCGACCATAGCAGGTTGAGGAAGGGGACAAGGTCCATGAAGCGCTGGGCATCCACTGACATGAGGTTGACAATTTCCCCCACGGTGGATGCACGTTTGACTGAACTGGTGATAACCAGAGCCTGCAGGTAGACAGTAGGTGGGTGAGACTTGGCTGCCAGCCTCTTGCAAGCTGCCCAGGGCCAGCCTCTCCCCTAGGCCCTGCTCCAGCTGACCTTCCTGTAGATGACACCTATGATCCCGGTACGGAACTTCAGTCCGGTCACAAAGATGCAGTGGTAATACTGCTGTAAGATCAGCGACTGCATCATGGAGCACAGGAACATCAGCCCAGCCACCAGGAAGCCCCACCAGGAGGGGGCCATGGGGTTGGAGATAAACCTGATCAGGACGCTGTGGGGGAGGAGAGAGGGGTGAGGTGGGGGAGGAGAGAGGGGTGAGGTGGGGGAGGAGAGAGGGGTGAGGTGGGGGAGGAGAGAGGGGTGAGGTGGGGAGGAGAGAGGGGTGAGGTGGGGAGGAGAGAGGGGTGAGGTGGGGAGTGCTCCCCGCCACAGCTGCTCCCTCCTTTGCTGCCCTCTGCTTTTACCTGCAGCCTCCACTGCAACCCCAGCCTCTGAAACCTCCACCCCCTCCACCCTCTGGGCCAGGGAGGGTCAGCCCAGTGCTGCCTCAAGACCACGACCTCCTGGCTCCACTCTGCCTTCACCTCCTTCCCTATCCACCACGGACCCTGCTGCGTGCCCCAACTATCATGGTCTCCCTGCCGGCCTGACCTGCCTGCCTTCTTACCTCCTGAACCACATGGCAGGAAGAAATGCCACGTTTCCATTGATTGGACTTCCCTGCTCCTTCTCCTAGGCTGCGGAGGACTCTGGATTCTGCCACATGACCACAAAGACTCTCACTGCTCAATCTACCTTTCCAACCTCAGCAGCCCCAGCACTGCCCAGCGACTTTCTCTGGGTCCCTAATCTGCCTCTGCTCTTGGGGCCTTTCTCACCTCTCTTCTCTTCCCTTCAGGCCTGTCCCAGCCCCCACCCCTCTCAGCAGCTACCTGCCTTCTCGCTTAGCCACCCATTGAGAACTCCCTGCCAACCACACACTGCCCTCTAGTGGCTTGTCCTCTTCTTCGGAAGCTGCCCCCCTGCCCCCGAGCCCCGGCCTTCCTCTGCCTCTTCAGGAGCTTGCCAGGCTGTTGCCCCCTTTGCCGCTGAGCTTCACCCTGGCCACCTCTACTGACACGACCGGGTCTCTTCATTGTTGGGACATGCTCCTCTCCACCCCATGGAGCCCTCCAGCCATAATCATAGCCAGGCCTCCCCTTCTGTGATAGCTTGAGTTGTGCCTTCCCACCTCAGCCTCTTGAATAGCTGGGACTCTAGGCATATGCCACCATGCCTGGCTAATATTTTAACTTTTTAGGGTCTTGCTATGTTGCTCAGGCTGGTCTCAAACTCTTGGGCTCAAGAGTTTGATCTCTAGCTAGCTGGGAATCTCCCCTTGGAGGGCTCACCAGCACTACTGGCCCGACGTGACCAGACGCCATCCACCACCTTGCCCCACGCCCGGCCTCCTCCTCCCACTGAGCCCATCGTCTCAGCAAAAGATCCATCATCCTCCAGTTACCCAGGCCAGGACCCAGGTTGCCTGGCACTCCTTTGTCTCTCTGGCGCACGCACCCATCTCCCGAACAGCTCCTGAATGCTTATCTCATTCCTGGCCTGGACTCCCTCTGACCGGGTTGGCCCACTTCCATCCAGCCACCCTGCCCTACATCCCCCACACTCCTGGCAGGAGATCCTTGAAGCTAGGTGCCCCCTCCCTGGCTCAGATCTTTCAAGGATATCCTTAGCTCTCCTTCTCTGTTTTCCTGCCCCTCCCTCTTGTTGCCATTTCCTCCGCCACTCAGAAACACCTGAGTCATGCTGTTTCAGGGCATTGTGACTAAGCCGAGGCTGAACTTTCCCTTCATTCTTCCCCTACTTGTCCCTCCAAATTTGTTGACCTCCTGAGCCAGTGAGTGCTCCCTGCTCCATCTCAGGCTGGCTGCTTTGCCCTTCCCCGGGGTTTTCCAGACACCTGAGAACACTTCTGCCCCCCACCGAATTCTAACTGATGTACGCGTTGTTTTCTCCCGTAAGACCTCAAGACTTTATCCTACTGACCTCTGTATTCCTAGCGTCTAGCGTCATTCCGGTACCCTGGAGGTTCAATAAGTGTTTGCTGAACAGATTAATGCATACACAGAGGGGCAAGGAGGTGGGGGCTCAGCTACAAGGCAGCTCTCCTTCCCACTCTCTCATCTGAGAGCTCTTTTTAGTCCAAGCCACTCCGGAGACAGGCGTCAGAGCCTGACGCGGGGGACAGAGCACCGCAGTCGGAGCTCAGAGCCCTGGACTCAGACCCGGTGCCTTCTTCGCTAGCTAGTGGCCTTGGCCAGGTCACTGCACCTCTCTGAGTTCCTGCTTTCTCATTTGTGACATGGGAATGGGGCAATTCCACGTAGGATTGTTGGAAAGGTTTAAAGACCCAATGCTTGTTAATGTATCCACCACGGTGCCTGGCACGTAGTATGTGTACAGCAATGATAAGTTGAATGTAAGTGGGAAAACAATTCAGGCAAGGCCACCTGCCAAGGGCACACAGGAAGTGGAGCTAGCCCCTCTGGTTCCTGGTCCGGGGTTCTTCCCACTGTACTTTGTTCCTTCCTCTGGTCCCAGCCCTCTGGGACAGCCAGCCAGCCCGCCCCGCTGCCCAGGGTGGGGCTGTAGTGAACCAGAGTGTGGAGAGACCTGAGCAGCTGTGGGTTGATGAAGGAGAGCAGGTCCTGGATCAGCTTGAAGCAGGTGCTGATGAGCAAGCTGGAGCCGAAGGTGGTCAGCAGGGCCTGCAGGAAGGAGGGTTGTCGGGGCCTGGGCTGGGCCCCCAGCAGCACCTCGTCCTCGCTGGAGGCTTTTTCCCCCTGGTGCCGCTGCAGCCTTGTGTCTGGTCCAGGGAGGAAGAAGCAGTGGGTTAGGAATGGGCATAAGGGCCGCAGGAAGCCAAGAGCCAGGCTGGGCTGGCTAGGAGTGAGGCGGAGGCGGGAGCTGTTTTCTTGACTCTCAGAGCTGGGATGGGGACAGACAGCATGAGAAATGCACAAGTGGCTCTGTCCTTAGCTGCCAGAGGGCATCGGAAGGGGGTGGCCAGACGGCTACTACGAGGACTCTAAAACCCAGCTACGGCCCCCCCATCCCCCGTGTCTGGCCCTCTCCCTGCCTCTCCAGGGCTGGCTCCAGGAGGATGCCAAGAGGGAAGGGGAGATAAGATCGAGGATGGCTGGTGGTCCAGCCACTGTGCAGCTGAACAGGAAGGGCGTGGAGGTGGCAGGGAGGGACAGAGAGGGGAGTGCAGCAGGCAGACTGGGAGCCCATAGGTCTTCCTGGAGGCTCCAAGCCATGAAAGCCAGGATACTACTAAGCATGCCCAGGCCTAGGTTCTCCAACAGCTGCTGACAACCGGAAGCTCTCGGCTGAGCAAACACTGAACTGGATTGTGGATGGGAAGGGGGAGCGCTCAATCCTGGGGTCAGAGTTGGGTGGGGGAAGGGTGATGCTGAGCCCAGCTCTCTTGGTGAGGCAATTGGCCAGAGACAGGTTTGTGCGTCGTTAATGGGAGGCTGCCAGTGGGAAGACCCCTCAGGCGAAGATCGTGGCATTCAGCCCCTGCCTCCAGACAGGGAGAGGCAGGATTGGCAAAGGTGTACTGGCTCCTGGCCCTGGGATCTGCCCTTGCAGGCAGGCAGGGTAGTGCAGTGATAAGAGCAGGCCCTCTGGGGCCAGCTGGCTCTGTGTGGATTCCAGCTCTGCCACCAACAGCCTGGGGACCATGGGAGGTCCTCTATTAAAATTCTGTGCTTCGGTCGCCCCATCTGTTTTTGTTGTTGATAAGGTCTCACTCTGTTGCCCAGACTGGAATACAGTGGCACAATCTCAGCTCACTGCAGCCTTGACCTCTTCTCAAATGATCCTCCCACCTCAGCCTCTCAGATAGCTGGGACAACAGGTGCATGCCACCACACCTGGCTCATTTGGTTTATATTTTTGTAGAGACAAGGTCTCACTATATTGACCAGGCTGGTCTTGAACTCCTGGACTCAAGCAATCTGCCTGCCTTGATGTCCCAAAGTGCTGGGATTATAGGTATGAGCCACCACACCCGGCCCCAGTGTCCCCATCTGTAACACAGGGACACTAGAACCTACCCTGTAGGGCTGTTGAAAAATTAGGTGAGGTCATCTACATGCTTAGGATGGGCTCTGGGATGGAGTAGGTGCTCCAAAGTGCCAGCAATTCTCCTGCCCCCACCAGAGCGGGAGAACTAGCCCCATCCAGGCCTAAGATTCCCACAGAATGGTGCTGAGGCTGCCAAGAAGTCACCTGGTCCTGCTCTGCTGCCCACCCCAGCAATGCCACCCTCCCAGGCCTACCAGTGTCATCTGCAGGAGACCTGGGGGTAAGCGAAGGGGCTGGGTGGCGGGTTGTGGGCAGCAGGAGGGCCTCACCGTGTCGTCTGCTTCTGCTGCTTCCTCCACGCCTCCAGCAGCTGCTGCACCACCATCTGGGACCTGTCCTCCTCTTTCAGGGACCAGAGGTCCTTCTCCTCCAGGGGATGCCGGTAGCCATGGATGGCCATCCTGGGGGAAGGTGAAGGCGGGCAGGCAGCCCCACAGAGGGTCAGAGTTTAGCAGCCTGGAGCCAAGGGCCAGTGTCTCCAGGGCCCCAGGTCTCCAGAAAGGAGGGTCTCCTTTGGGCCCTGTGACCAAGAAAGGTGTCTCCTTCATTCCCTCCGTGAACAGTCTGGAGGTCACTGCCTATCCCTCCCAAGTTCCTACCACTACCTCCTTCTCCTTCTCCCCCGGGTGCCCCATCTCCTCCCCCACCCCAGGCCCTGGTGATGGAATCCATGCTGGCTGGGGCCCTGGGTGAGGACAAGGCCTGGCGAAATCAGCCCCAGCCTTGGGTGCTTTCTCAGTGCTGTGGGGTTAATGAGCTGTCACCCAGGTCACAGACACAATTATCCTGCTCAAGCCGCTCTGAGGGGCAGCCAAGAGATGACGGGCTGCAAGTTTATCCCAAACAGAAGAGCTTCGAACTAATGACAGTCTCCTTCCAGCCACCTGGGTCTCTCCCCCACAGCCTGCCAGATGCAGGGCTGGCCTGTAGCCTGGGGGCAGTGCTGGGCCAGGCCAGGCCTCTGCATTCAGCCCCACTCCCAGACTACTTCTCCACCCTCTCTGCCCCTGCTCCGTGACCACTGGGGTGGAGGGGGTGGGTAGGCAGCCAGCCAGATCCCTACCTGCTGGCCTGCTCCCCTTCCTCCATCTCACCTTCTGTCCCTCCCACCTTCCGTCCCTCCCACCTTCCATCCCTCCCCTCCCTCTGTCCTGGGCTGATGGAAGAGCCAACTCACTTTGTGAACCACCAGAAAAACAGGCGAGAGAGAAAGCCAGCACTGGTCTCGGGGTAAGGGTTCTGGAAGGTGAGAGAATAGGATGGGGGAATCATAATAGGATGGGGGGATCAGAAGTGCCCACCACCCTCTCAAAGCAGAATAGGGAAATGGAGGGGACCCTTGTTCCTTCCTGCTCCAAGCCCCAGTTTACAGATTGTGGAGATGACTCTCTCCCCCTTGGAAAGGAACTGGAGGGGTTGGGGGCTGCTGGTTAGAGCTGGGTTGAGGACTGCGCTGTGGAACCCCCACACCTTCCATAGCAAACTCACGGGGTCGACATTCTTTGCAGAGAAAAATGGAGGTTTCTCTCTGAAGCAGGCCAAGATGAGGGCAGAGAGTACCAGGGCAAAGTAGATGTAGAAGGTGGTGAAGCGGAAGGGGTCTGAGATCTCACCCTGGGTGGGGAGAGTGGAGGGGCGTCAGAAGCTCTGGAAAAGCCTAGGCCTGCAGCCCCTGCCCTGTGGAGTCCCTCGGGGCATCAGGCTCCTCTGGGGCAGAAGGCAGCACCCAGGGGCCTCCAGTCTCCTCTCAAAGGACTCTAAGAGATGGGGAAGGATCGCAAGTGGGCTGCGGTTCAGCGAGGACCAGGTGTGTCACCTGTGTCAGGTGCGGGGCCGGCACCTTATGTGCATGACCTTGTCTAACTGGGACATCAGCCTACAGGCAGGACAGCTCCTGATGCCCTTTCTGCAATTAAGGAAATGAGGCTCCAATGGCTTCAGCGACCTTCCCAAGCCCACGTGGGGAGCAAGCGGGTGGTTCAGGGCTTATGTTCTTAGCTCCTCTCCTTGCCTGCTTTTCGCTGAGATGGAGAAATGGGAGGCGCTAGATGGGCCCCCTGTGTTCCATCCCACCGGCCCAACACCACAGCCACTGAAGATCAAGAGGAAGGCCAGGAACTGAGGGAGGTGTGAAGAAAGGAAGAGAACACGCTAATGGGTCCTCTAGGTAAGCCGGAGTTCTTCACGTGACTGCATACATGTGCATTCCATGGGCACCGACTGACACCCGCATCAGACATTGCACTTGGTGGGCGGGTGCCATGGAACAGCCCCCTCCCGTCACATGACAGTCCAACAGTGGTGGCATCTCTGCTCATTCCTGTGTGATGCTGGTGTCCCCCTCCTCAGCCTGCTTCCAGGTAGAAATGTGGCAAATGGAGAACAAAAGATTGAACAGCAAAGAGGTCCTGGGGGTAGGGGTGGGAGTGGGGTGCACCTCGGGGGAGGCACCTGGGACCCAGTAGTGACTTTGAACGCTGAGATCACCTTCCTATTCAAGGCCAGACCCGGCAGATTCCCCTCTCCCCCGCACCTTACCTCTGCCTTGGCTGAAAGGATCTTGGAGCGGAAGGGGATGATGGCGCAGACCACACACAGGAACCAGAAGATAATGAGGACCCCTGACGACTGGACCCCCCTGTAGCCGCTCATACTGGATCAGCAGGGTGGCCAGCAGCTGTGCAGGGAGGTCGGGCGGGGAAGGCCCGGGCAGAGCACACACATCTAGACCTGCCTCCTTTCTCCCCATCCCACATGACCAGAAGTTTCTGGGGCCACCCCCTTCTTCTTCCCATTCCCAACGTGTCCAGCCCTCTCCCCCAGAGCCCTCAGTTTGCTTATCACAGTCCACGACCCTCTGGAGAGCCCCCCCATCTACTTTCCCAGGGCCCACACTGACCATGGTGATGCCAACCACCAGCGGGGTGACAAAGAAAACAGGGGCAGGGGCCTGGCCATGGACCAGGCCATGGAAGGAGTAAAGAGGTCCGCCCAGGAGACGCACCACAGCAGGACGCCCAGGACCTGGAAGAGAACACAGGTTGGAGTCCCCATCTGCAGAGTCAAGGACAGTCCTCATTGGGAGGGGAAGCCAGCAGAATCCACTAGGCGTGCCTGGGTCTGACACTGAGGTCTGGGAATGGAACCGGCCAGAAGCTTGTTGGGGATGGGGAGAGTGTTGCTGAACTTGCTTAAACTTTCCCAAGCGGGGGAATATGCCAGCTGCTATATATATTCCCAGCTGTTGGACTGCCATGGCCCCAAGCTGCAGGGGAGGTAAGACTGGGGAACCTAGTTCAGCTGAGAAGGTGGGAGAAGGCCTCATTGAAAGCAGAATCTTAGCCAGGCACGGTGGTGGCTCATGCCTGTAATTCTAGCACTTTGGGAGACTGAGGCAGGCAGATCACCTGAAGTCAGGAGTTCGAGACCAGCTTGGCTAACATGGTGAAACGCCGTCTCTACTAAAAATGCAAAAATTAGCTGGGCGTGGTTGCACATGTCTGTAATCCCAGCTACTCAGGAGGCTGAGGCAGGAGAATTGCTTGAACCCAGAAGGCAGAGGTTGCAGTAAGCCAAGATTGTGCCACTGCATTCCAACCTGGGCGACAGAGAGAGACTCTGTCTCAAAATAAATAAAATAATAAGATAAAATAAAGTAGAATCCCCAGGACCCAGCCCCACTGGGAGGAGAGCCCTGAGCCGCTGACCGTCTTGAGCCTGGACAGGTGGGAGAGGAGGATGTAGCCACGACTGTGGTGCCGCAGGTAGAGCAGGTAGCAGGGCAGGGCCACCCACAGGTAGATGCAGGGCACCCAGGCCAGCAGAGAGTTCTGGAAGCAGGGAGTGAGGTCCGGGTTGTCTGTGTGCACAGACAGGTTGGAGTCCTGGGGACAGAGAGAACAGTTCAGTGCTGTGGCAACCCTGCAGAGAACTGGGCTCTCTCAAGGAAGATGGCTTAGCTAGAGAGATGTTCCATTAGATACAGAGACGGGAGGAGTGGAAGACAGGTGAGGAGAAGAGAGACCAGATACATGAATGAGCAGTCATGGTCCCAAGTGTGCGTTCTCCAAGGATGCCATGACTGCCCCTGTTTCCTTATGTTTTCTCTTTCTCTCTGATTGAGGCATAATTTAAGAGCAACAAAAACCACACCCATTTAAAGTGTACAATTCAGTGAGTTTTGATGGTTGTCTACACCTGCAAAACTGCTGCCATGTTGCCTTATGGTCCTTTGCAGTCCATCCCTCCCAGGCTCATTTTCTGTCATTCTGGATTCTCGCTCTTTTTAAAACTAAGTTTTAATTTTATCAAAGTGATGTATACACATAGCTTAAAAGACCACTTTCTCTCAAGGCCTTTCCTGGGCCAGAGATAAGGAGTTTCCCCTGAGCCTTAGTTGCCTCTCCTTTGAAATGGAGGTGACCATCCATTGGCTCACCTGTACCTCACTGGGTAGATGTGAGACTCATAGGAACCAAGGGAAATGGAGAGTCTTTGCAAATAACATAGACTAGAGTGACCAACTCTCCCATATGCGTGGGACTTCTCTGGTTTTAGCACTGAAAGTCCAGTGTCTTGGGAAACTGCCTGGTCTTGGGCAAATCAGTATGGTTGGTTACTTTACTGGCCCTGACAAGACTACCTCTTACCTTTGACTGTAACTACACCTATGAACTTTTTTGGAAGGGGATGGGGGAATACATTAGTTAATAAACACATGTTTTACTGAGGTTGTTTCCTCCAAGGCCACCCATCTATTTCTTACCTTTTCTGCAAAGCTTTAGATGTTTTTTAGAGCTGCTCAGAAAATATCAACAAGAAAAACCACCCACAATCCTATCCACCTAGAGACATCTGTTACCTGAGGATATAACTACCTATTTTTCAATTGCCAATTTAAATAATTATCATTTTTATTTTTATCAAAGTGATACATGCACATAAATCTTTGAATTTTCTATTTCTTTGTTGATTTGGTTTGGTTTTGTCTTTCAAACTGGAGGTATTAAGTTAAATTTGGCCTAAAGCTGCCTCCTTACATAGTGAACTGAAACCCAACTTAGTATGTAAAGAAACCTAACTTGAGAGTTTCTTGTAACAAGTAGCTGAGTCTCAGCCAATCACTGCAGCTGAGCTTTTAACCAGTTGCAGACTGCAAACTGCACAGACTTGTCCAGATAAGGCAAATGCCAAGTTGTAAATCAGGCTATTTCTATATGTCACCTTTTTTTCTGTCTGTAAGTACTATTTGACCACATAGTTAGGTGGAGTTCTTTGAGACTTTACTGGCTTAGGATGCTGCCCAATTCATGAATTGCTTCTTTTTTCAAATAAACTCTGCTACATTAAATTTGTCTAAAGCTTTTCTTTTAACAGATTGGTGTCAGAAGTGGGATAGGAAGTAGAACTCCAGTGACCCTCAGGACCATTGAGTGACCAAGTAAAGGCTGACAGGGTACACTGTGCCAATTGTTCTCTTGCAGCAACTGGAGGTCACACATTAGTTCCATCTCAGATTCCAAGCTTCAGGAATTTGTGTTTTGAGTTCTCCAAGTTCATTTGAACAATTCTTAGACAGGACTGGGTCCAAGAGCAAATCAGATCTGATAATTAACTGGAGTGGATCCAGTTAGAAGCCTAACACAGGTGCCTTTTGAAAGTGAGTTCCTCCAAATCTAAGGAGTCTGGGACTCCAGGAGTCTGAGACTCTACTTTCTGGGACAGTGGCTAACTTCATGAACAAAAAATATGAGGAACATGTGTATTTTTGGAAAAATGGGTTAACTTTGCTGAGGATAACTTAACAGTTACAGTGGCCACAGTGGGAAAGTTTTGACCTAGATAAAATTGTTCACTTGCAAGGTGCATTAGAAAAGAAAGGTTTGAAAATGCTACAAAAGCAATGGGCTGCATTCTGTAATTGGTACACAGAGCCATCTAAAAGATTAAATGAATAAAACATTACTTCTTTATAAGGTTCCTTACAGAAATCAAACAAAAAAAAATCTTAAAAGTCCCTTCACAAATCTCATTCAAAATCTTTAGCCGTCTAGGCAAGAAATCTTGTTCCACTGGACAGAAGAACAATTTGGATCCAGATATTCTTTAATAAATTCAGGAGTTTTATATTATTGTACCTGGCACATGGCTAAAATATTTAAATGAAAGCTATAAGATCTGTTGCTGTTTACGTTTATATATGTATAATATAGGTATGATAGTTTCTATCTCCTTTTAATGTTTCAAAATTAAATTATAAAAGAGTTCTATTTTGCTGGTTTTAAGGAAAATACGTGTTTATATAAATGAAGCATTCTCTCAGAAAATTAAGAACTACCTCGAATACTTTTGTAGCTTACCTGACTTGGGTAATCTTTGGCAAATAAGAATATTGTTGGTTTGATTAAGACAGACATGTAGTTTTCATAGTTTTTGGGATTAAATATCATACAGATGCCTGACTTCCTATCTAGGTTTACTGGGAAAATAAGTTTAGGTTGTCTTTATATTATAAAATTTGTGAGCGAGAAAAACAAAATGATGACTAGTTGTTTATTATCTCATCTTTATAGACAATCCAAGCGTTAAGTGTTGAAAATAAGTGAGTTACAAGGTCAGGAGTTCAAGACCAGCCTAGCCAATAATGGTGAAACCCCATCTCCACTGAAAATACAAAAATTGGCCAGGCATGGTGGCGGGTGCCTGTAGTCCCAGCTACTTGGGAGGCTGGGGTGGGAGAATCGCTTGAAACTAGGAGGCGGAGGTCCTGAGATTGAGCCACCCGCTGCACTCCAACCTGGGCGATAGAGTGAGACTCTGTCTCAAAAAAAAAAAAAAAAAAAAAGAAAAGGAGTTAATTGAATGTAAATAAGATAAAATTCCCTTGTAAAAGATGTCCTTCCTATATCAGAAGGTTTTATTTTATCATTATTTTTTTTGAAACAGGGTCTCACTCTATCACTTACCCTGGAGTGCAGTGGCAAGATCTTGGCTCACTGCAGCCTCCGCCTCCTGGGCTCAAGCAATCCTCCTGCCTCAGCTGCCACAAGTATCTGGGACTACAGGCACGAGCCACCACATTCAGCTAATTTTTGTATCTTTAGTAGAGATGGGGTTTCACCATGTTGCCCAGGCTGGTCTTGAAATCCTGAGGTCAAGTGATCCACCCGCCTTGGCCTCCCAGAGTGCTTTGATTACAGGCATGAGCCACCACGCTTAGCCACCAGAAGGTTTTAACACTCTTATTATCAAGAATAGAAAGTTGAGGAGGAGGGAAATCTGTACAAACAACAATTTAGTTTTCAGGCCTCACAAAACAAACAAACAAAAAACCTAAAAGGATATAAATGAAATGTTGCCTGCTTTACAGTTTGCTATTACAGAGAGACTAAAGACATTCTGGACCATTGATAAACATGCTTTGTGCCACACTGACAAATTGTACTACGAGAAAGCTCATGCTTCTAGAAATTACAGTTCACAGATTTACCAGTCTACAGATTGCTGGTGTGACACACAATTCACAAATGCTTACTTTTTTTTTTTTTTTTTTTTTTTTTGAGACGGTGTCTTGCTTTGCCGCCAGGCTGGAGTGCAATGGTGCAATCTCAGCTCACTGCAACCTCCACCTCCCGGGTTCAAGTGATTCTCCTGCCTCAGCCTCCCAAGTAGCTAAGATTACAGGCGCATGCCACCACACCCAGCTAATTTTTGTATTTTTAGTAGATATGGGGTTTCACCATGTTGGCCAGGATGGTCTCCATCACTTGACCTTGTGATCTGCCTTCCCTGGTCTCCCAAAGTGCTGGGATTACAGGCATGAGCCACCACGCCTGGCCTACAAATGCTTACTTTCTAATGTCCATGGAAATTAAGGTCACTAAGGGTTAAGAATTTTTTTTTTTTTTTGAGACGGAGTCTTGCTTGTTGCCCAGGCTGGAGTGCAGTGGTGCACTCTCGGCTCACTGCAACCTCCACCTTTCTGGTTCAGGAGATTCTCCTGCCTCAGCCTACCCAACAGCTAGGATTACAGTTGCCCACAACCACACTCAGCCAGTTTTTATATTTTTAGTAGAGACAGGTTTCACCATGTCGGCCAGGCTGGTCTTGAACTCCTGACCTCAAGTGAGCTGCCTACCTTGAACTCCCAAAGTGCTGTGATTATAGGCGTGAGCCACCACGCCTGGCCAGGGTCAAGAATTCTAATTAACATATGTAACTATAATTACTAGAAACATAAGGGGGAAACTCTACATGAAAATACACAAGGAAGGTAAGAAAAAGGAATATATGAAAAAAATATACAAAGGAAGGTAAGGAAAGCTATAAGATGTGAGGATGTTTCATTTTAATAAGGGAAAATAAATTTTGTTCTAAAGTGAAATGACTGATTTTTTCCAAAATGAGAAGAGGAAAAATAGAGGACGAAAGGGAATGGATGAAAGAGTTGCAGGAGGTTTGTGGAAGACGAACCTTGTGAAAGGAATTTATGTGTGATCAAGCTGGCTAAGATTAGGAGGAAATTCTTTTATAAGTCTTTTAAGAATAAAAGTGGACGGGCACGGTGGCTCACACCTGTAATCCCAGTACTTTGGGAAGCCAAGGCGGGTGGATCACTTGAGGTCAGGAGTTTAACACTAGCCTGGCCAACATGGTGAAACCCCATCTCTACTAAATATAAAAAATTAGCTGGGCATGGTGGTGCATGCCTGTAATCCTAGCTATTTGAGAGGCTGAGGCAGGAGAATCACTTGAACATGGGAGGCAGAGGTTGCAGTAAGCAGAGACTGCACCATTGCCCTCCCTCCCTCTCTCTTCCTCCCTCCCTCCCTCCCTTCCTCCCTCCCTCCTTCCCTCCCTCCTTTCTTCCTCCCTTCCTTTTCTTTCTTTTTCCTATCCTCCCCCTCTCCTCCTCTCTCCTCTCTCTCTTTTTTTTGACAAAGTCTCACTCTGTCACCCAGGCATAAAGCTGACTCCATACATAGTGGACTGTAACCTAACTCAACATGTAAACAAACTGGAACCTAACTTGAGAGTATATACTTACAACAAACAGCCAAGTCTCAGCCAAACATAGCAGGGTTTTCAGCCAATCACAAGCTGCCAGAACATGTCCACATAAGGATCAGAACATGTCCACATAAGTCAAACACCTCATCCCACCATCTATATATCACTTCCTTTTTCTGTCTATTAATACTTCCTGCCCATATTGCTGGGTAGAACTCTATGACCCTCTACTGGTTCAGGATGGTGGCTGAATCATGAATTGTTCTTGCTCAAATAAATTCTGCTAAATTTATCTAAAGTTTTTATTTTAACAGAATTTTCCTCAAATGTGTGGTGACTCTTTTTTTTTTTTTTTTTGAGATGGAGTCTCACTCTGTTGCCCAGGCTGGAGTACAGTGGGATGGACTCAGCTCACTGCAACCTCCGCCTCCCAGGTTCAAGCAAGTCTCCTGCCTCAGCCTCCCAAATAGCTGGGATTACAGGTGCCCACCACCATGCCTGGCTAATTTTTGTATTTTTAGTAGAGACGGGTTTTCACCATGTTGGCCAGGCTGGTCTTGAACTCCTGACCTCAGGTGATACACCCACCTTGTCCTCCCAAAATGCTGGGATTACAGGCGTGAGCCACCACACCCAGGCTGCGTTGACTCTTGAGGCTTGGCTATCTCAGTATTTTGGAGTGAGACACTAAAGAGTTGGTTGCTCTGTGTGTTGGGGGCAGGTGGATTTGGGACTGGATCTGTGACTCCTCAGGACAATCTGCGAACAATGATGAGAGGGAGCACCGAGGACCAAGGACCAAGACAGAGAGCGTGACTGAAGGCAGAGTACCAAGGACCACGCTTATCGGCTGTTGGGCTTCCCTGCAGAGTGATCAAGTAGGAGCCTGGTCCTTTTGGAAAGACTCCCCCAACAACTGGAAGAATCCGGAGGTCTTCTCTCTGGGACAAATTTAGGAATGAGGGCTAAGGGTTCTATCCTTCAGTATGCAGACTTTTACTTAATTCCACAGAATAAACTGCTGGTCTTCTGTGAAGTGGCTGGAATTTGCCTTGAGAGGGATGGGTACGTAACTTGGGTGTTTCGTCTCTCCTTCCACATTCTCCTAGCAGCCGCTGCCTTCAGCCCTGCTCTTCCCCTTGCCTCCTTCAGCCCTCTGCCCCAAGCTTTTTCACACTCCCTATGGCCTTTGGTTTCAGCTGTTCTCTGCTGTGTCAGTGATCACTCCTCGACCTGTTTTCCACTTTCCAAAAAGGTGTTAATATCTTGTCTGCTGTTGTCTCCTCTTCTCTATGTCCTTGTAGGTTTACATTTCTTATTCCTTACTCTCATTTTGGTGGAAAATCAGGAAGGACTAGAGATAAAGTCTTGTGTTCAATCCACCGTGTGGAACCAGAACTCTTTTCAACTACAATTTTTTTTTTTTTTTAGAGACGGGGTCTCACTTATTGCCCAGGCTGGAGTACAGTGGCTATTCACAGGCGAGATCTGCTACTGATCAGCACGGGAGTTTTGATGTGCTCTGTTTCTGACCTGGGCCGGTTCACCCCTCCTTAGGCAACCTGGTGGTCCCCGGCTCCTGGGAGGTCACCATATTGATGCTGAACTTAGTGCAGACACCCGATGGGCATAGTGCACTACAGCCCAGAACTGGGCTCAAGCGATTCTCCCACCTCAGCCTCCCGAGTAGCTGGGACTACAGGCACGCGTCACCGTGCCCAGCTTTTTTTTTTTTTTTTTTTGAGGCAGAGTCTTCCTCTGTCTTTCAGGCTGGAGTGCAGTGATGTGATCTCAGCTCACTGCAATCTCCACCTCCCGGGTTCAGGTGATTCTCCTGTCTCAGCCTCCTGAGTAGCTGGGATCACAGATGTACACCACCACTCCTGGCTAACTTTTGTATATCTAGTAGAGACAGGGTTTCACCATGTTGGCCAGGCTGGTTCTCAAACTCCTGACCTCAGGTGATCCACCCGCCTCGGCCCCTCAAAGTGCTGGGATAACAGGCATGAGACATCATGCCCGGCCTCCAAAGGCGAGTTAAATAGACCTATTTCAGACTTCATGCAGGAACCCCTGCAACAGTATGGGCTTCCCCCATGTCTTGGAAACGACTCTTTCCTGGTCTCCTGGCTTCTTGGCAAGTGACCCTTGCTGTCTCCTTATCTCCCTTCTAATTCACCCTGCAGACATGGGCCCTAGCCCGCAAGTTCTGGCCTTCCCTTGGTGCCCTCTCTCATTGTTCACAGATTGTCCTGAGGAGTCTCAAATCCAGATCGACAGCTCAACTCACCTCCTGAGCCTCAGCCCCTATTTCCTGCTGCCTCTCAGGTGGTGTCCCCATCTGTCCGCAGCCACCTCATATTCAACACCTCAAACTAAGCTCCTTCACTCTCTGCCAGGACCACCTTTCCTTTGGCCTTGCCTGCCTCTGCCAAGGGCATCACCATTCTCCCAGCTACCCTGACACCGGTGAGACACAGGCCCTGTTGATTCTTGATGGAAGCATCGTAGCTGGACAAGAGGTGTTTGAGACTTGGTAGGGGGACTTTAAGAGCCTTCGGCAAGGTCACACAGCTTAAAAGAAGTCACACTTGAGCTGTGTGATCTTGGCCGAGGTGCTTAACCTCTCCCCTCTCTGGACCTTGGTTTCTTTAAGGGTAACATTGGGATGATAATATCTCTCACCTGGTTCCACCCACCTGGCCTCTTGGACCCTTACCTCTTCGTGAGCAATTGCCATGGACTTCTGGTCCCTTCCCTTCCGATTCCCTGGGGGCCTAGATCCCTCTCGGTCTTCCCCTTCCTTTCTGGTCACGCCATTGCGGTCTCTTTGCTGATTCCCCTGCCTGGTGTCAGAGGACCCCAGAGCCCAGTCCTTTCCTCTTCTCTGCCTCCTCCTCATCTGCACTCACCCTCTTGGCAATCTCACCCAGTCTGTACCATCTCACCCAATCTGTACCATCTGTATGCCAATGACTTCCAAGTCTATCTCTCCAACTCATTGCTCCCCCAATCTCCAACTCTATATCTAACTGCTGACTTGACATCCGTATACCCTACAGCCACCTGCAAGGACCTGCACGATGTCCCTTCCCCCCAACCCGTGTTCCTCTCACTGCCCTCTCTGCTTCACTGCAGCCACTGACCTTAGCTCTTGCTTTTTTCTCTTCCTGGACACTCCTCCCCCAGACATCCTGAAGTCATTCTTTCTCAGCAAGGCCTACCCTGACCATCCTGTCTAATACTGCCACTGTGTCCCAGCCCCGTATTCCCAATCCCCCCCACCATTCTTTGTGTTTTCTTTTCTCTATAGCACCTATCACCTTCTGACATGATATATAATTTACTAATTTATTATATTTTCTCTCATCTTTTCCTTTACTTGCTGACATGTAAGCTCTTTGAAGGGAAGAACCTTTATTTTATTTATCAATGTATCCTAACTACTTAGAATGGTGCCTAGCACATAGTAGGTGCTCAGAAAAAGATTTGCTTAAATAAATGTTTATTGAAGACCAGGGACATTGCCCAGTGCTTTGAGAGGCCAAGGCAGGAGGATCACTTGAGGCCAGGAATTTGAGGCCAGCCTGGGCAACATAGCAAGACCCTGTCTCTACAAAAATTTTAGAAATTAGCCTGGTCTGGTGACCTGCACCTGTAATTCCAGCTACTTGGAGGCTGAGGCAGGAGGATCTCTTGAGCCCAGGAGTTTGAGGCTGCTGTGAGCCATGATTATGCCACTGCACTCCAGCCTGAGCAATAGAGCAAGACCTGGACTCTTAAAATATATATATGTTTTTGAATAAATCAGTGAATGAATGAAAGGATACTAGTATACCCTCTCTCTAAACCTTCAGCTCCCTACTGCCTAGAAGGCAAAGTCCAAACATTTTACTATGACATTCGAAGCACACAGCTGGCCTTGAACTGTCTAGCTATGTGAACTGTTTGATCATCTATGTGCTTGAGTTCTGAGTTCTCCTGTCTTTTTATTTATTTATTTATTTATTTTTTAGATGGAGTCTTGCTCTGTTGCCCAGGCTGGAAGGCAGTCACACAATCTTGGCTCACTACAACCTCCGCCTCCCGAGTTCAAGTGATTCTTGTGCCTCAGCCTCCTGAGTAGCTGGGATTACAGGCATGTGTCACCATGCCCTTCTGATTTTTGTTTGTTTTTTTGAGACTGAGTCTTGCTCTGTCACTTAGGCTGGAGTGCAGTGATGTGACCTTGGCTCACTACAACCTCTGCCTCCAGGGTTCAAGCGGTTCTTCCACCTCAGCCTCCTGGGTAGCTGGAATTATAGGTGCATGCCACTATGCCGGGCTAATTTTTGGTTTTTGTTTTGTTTTTGAGACAGAGTCTCACTCTGTCACCCAGGTTGGAGTATGGTGGCATGATCTCAGCTCTCTGCAACCTCTGCCTCCAGGGTTTAAGTGATTCTCCTGCCTCAGCTTCCCAAGTAGCTGGGACTACAGGTGTGTGCCACTACACCCAGCTGAATTTTGTATTGTTAGTAGAGACAGGGTTTCATGATGTTGGCCAGATTGGTCTGGAACTCCTGACCTCAAGTGATCCGCCAGCCTCAGCCTCCCAAAGTGCTGGGATCACAGGGGTGAGCCACTACGCCTGCACAAGTTCTAGCATCTTAAGAAAATGACCCATGGAAGGGCAGTGATCTGCATACCCTGCTCCCTTTCTCCAGCCTGCCTTCCCTTAATCCCATCTGAAGCAGCCCTCTGCCCTCCAGTGCCCCTGCCCACCTGCGAGGTGGCTCTTCCCGAAATACAGCTCTGTGCCCCTTACCTCATGCCTGCAAACCTGCCGTGACTCCTGCTGCTCATGAAGCCACATCCTAGCACCCAAGCTGGCCCTCCAGGCCCCGCCATGGCACCTCCTCCTGCCTCCCTTTCCACTGCTTCCTTCCCGCACGGCCAACTCACTTCATCCCAAACCTGCTCTGAGATTCTTGCTCCTACACTTCTGTTCAGCCTAGTCCCTCTTTATTCCACTTGTCAAAATCCTAACCTAAGCCCTCCAGGGAGGGGTGGCGGGCCTGGCTGGAAACCACCTTCTCCACCTTGAGCAGCCTTCCTCCTAGAGACCCTCTTCCCTGGAGCGTCAGTCTTGCCCTTGACAATGCTTGGCGAGAGCCTTGGTGAGTCAGGCAACAGGCTGGGTTCTGTGGGCCCAGCGGTACGTTGGGCAGACCTATCCCTGCTCTGTGGGGCACACAGTCAGGCCGTGCTGCATGGGGGCATTTTGCTGAAGACCCAGGGGGCAGAGGTTGTACCAGGTACATCTTGTATTCTAGAGTCCTATTCAGTATTCAGTAGTTGCTCAATGTGAGCCAAGGACCCACATACTCTGGCTGAGTCCCTGACATGCTGGCCCAGGGCTGCACTGGGTCACAGGACACACCTTTAGGCATGGTCAGGTACCCCAGTTAGTTGCCATCCAGAGAACCTGTCCCAAAGCTGCCCTGAACCCAGATCTTCAGGCCTCTGGGCCTGGAGTGTACATCCCCCTTCTCCGAGCCCAGCCCAAGCCTCACCTCCTACAGGGAGCCTCTCTGGGGCACCCAGCCTCTGCCCTGCCCTTGCCTTAGGCTGGCAGCCAGGTAAGTGAGGGAAATGAAGGCCCCTAATGTTTCTCCGGCATTTTATGACTGCACTTACCTAGCTGTTATCTGGATGTTGTCTCAGAACAACTTCCAGAGGCGTGTAGGAGGGGCACTGTTAGGCCAGTGTACAAAGAGAAAGTGGCTCCACCCGCTTTGGGAACAGGTTGAAGGACCCCTGGCCATGCGAGGCCGGGACAGGTGCCCAGGTTTTGTGATGCCACACGTGGGCACTGACTCGCAAGGGGGTGTGCATATTGAGGACAGGAGCCCCGGCGTGGGGACATGACGGGAATCGCTGTGCGGGCATGCAGGCTGCTGGCGTGGCTCTGTAAGGTGGGCGGGAGCGGCCACAGGAAGAACCCCACCCTGATGCGGAGGACGCAGGAGGGCTCTGCCACTTCTCAGCCATGCAGCCGTTGCTGAGCCCCTTCGTGTCCTTGAACGTCAGTCTCCACCCATGAGTCATGGGAGTAATGACAGCATTCAGTCACCTCCCCACAGCGGGGACAAAGTGGGGAGAGTGTATAGCAAAGCACCCAACTGCAGCAGGACAGTGCTCAGGGAGGCAGGCGATGGAGCCTCCAGCTGGTAAGCCCTTGTTTCAGTTTCACAGACACGTGATCTGTGGCAACAACCAGGGGAACTTGAGGCATGAGAACTGAGTGGCTGCTTTGACCCACAAGGGCACCCAGCCTGGACTCCTTTCCTTGAAATAAGCATGTCTCAGCTGGGCAGAGACCTCCCCAGCAGGCAGGGGACACCTGCCCACACAGGCCCTCGCCCCTGACTCCCTATTTGGTTCACTCCAGACCTGAGCCAGGACATCCATAGGACATGTCATATACAACACATCCAGAACTGAGCTCCTGCCTTTCCAGCCTGCCTGGCCCGGGGATGGCAGCTCCTCCTTCCTGTCTCCCTTGCCAGGCCAGAATCCCCGGAGTTGCCCCTGATTCTTCTCTTTCTCTCCCATCCCACATCCAGCCTCTCAGCTAACCCTGTCCATGCTACCTTCAAATTACAGGTTGAATGACATGACAGTGCCATATTCAACTGTTCTGTTTGTTTTTTTTTCCCACTGTAGCCTTGACCTTTTGGCCTCAAGCAATCCTCCTGCCTCAGCCTACTGAGTAGCTGGAACTACAGGCATGTGCCACCACACCCAGCTAATTTTTAAATTTTTTATTTATTTATTTTTTGAGATGGAGTCTCACTCTGTCACCCAGGCTGAAGCGCAGTGGTGTGATCTCGGCTCACTGCAACCTCCACCTCCCAGGTTCAAGTGATTCTCTTGCCTCAGCCTCCCAAGTAGCTGGGATTACAGGCGCCTGCCACCATGCCTGGCTAATTTTTATATTTTTAGTAGAGACAGGGTTTCACCACATTGGCCAGGCTGGTCTTGAACTCCTGACCCTGTGATCTGCCCACCTCAGCCTCCCAAAGTGCTGGGATTACAGGCGTGAGCCATCGCACCCCACCAATATTTTAAATTTTTTGTATAGATGGGGTCCCGCTATATTGCCCAGACTGGTCTTGAACTTCTGGGTTCAAGTGATTCTCCTGCTTCAGCCTCCCAAAGTGCTGGGATTATAGGCATGAGCCATCACACTTGGCCTTCAACTGTTATTATCCATAAGAAGGCAGCTTCACCTGGTGCACCCTGATCGATCCAGAATCGACCATATCTCCCCCGCCTCTCCTCTCTGGCCGCCCCAGTCCCTCTGGCCTCCAGGCTGGTTCTCAAACCCTCCAGGCCTACTCCTGCCTGGGGCAGCGGCCCTATCCCTGGATATCCACATGCCTCATGCCCTCATCACCTGTGAGTTTTTGCACAGATCTCACCTTCTCCTGGAAGTCCACCTTGACCTTCCTAATTAAAACTGTAACTCACTACCCAACCTGCGACCTGTCCCTGCTCCCCCATTCCTCTTAGCCTGTTCAATTTTCCCCATAGCCCTTACCACCTTCTATCATACTATATATGTGAGTCATTTATTTTATAATTAAATTTTTATTTTTATTTTTGTAGAGATGGGGTCTCACTTTGTTGGCCAGGCTGGTCTGGAACCCCTGGGCTTAAGCGATCCTCCTGCCTCGGCCTCCCAAATTGCTGGGATCACAGGCATAAACCACCACCCCTGGCTTTAGGACATTTATTGTTTTCCTGCCTCTTTCCACTAGAATATACGCTCCTTGAGGACAGATTCTTTAGCCCTGTATTCTGCAGTTGGTATTTCCTGCTGCTTAGAGCAGGGCCTGGCACAGAGAAGTTACTCAATAACCATTTATTGAACAAAAGAATAAATCAACAAATGAATAGATAAATGGAGGGTGCCAACTCCAGCTGCAGCCTCTGCAGCTGCGTGCCCAGGAGCACAGCGTGTTCTCTCCTTGGTACCAAGGCCACAGTTCTTGGCACCCACAAAGGCCTCCAACTCCAAGTTCAGTGTAAGATGAAGGTGAGGACGGGGCCAGCGAAGGTCATTCCCTGGACCCCAGAACACCTGCTGAGTCCCCACAGGGCAGGATGGATGATCCCTTCTCACGGCTCCCCTCTCGTTCCCATTCTGAAGAGTACTGCTGGGCAGCGAGAGCTGAGCCCACAGCCCCCTCCCCCGCCATCACCCACACAGTTTCCACAGCAACAACAGCTTCCTTAATAATGCGATTAAACAGCTGTATGGGGCTGATAAGGGGAAAGGTCCAGCATCCAGAATGGAGCACGTGGCAGAGGCCCCTCACTGCAGGCTTCACGGTCAATGGTGCTGAAATCACTGCAGACTCATATGGGTGGTAGGTGGGGGTGAGGACCCCGAGCCCTCTGGGAAGGGATGGACGGACAAGACCACTGACGCCGCAGCAGCGGAGGCACGGAGACAGCGACGGCATGCGCTGATCCCCCACTCACCCTCACTCAGCCTTTGGAAGGCCTGGGGACAGGGGTCAAAACTGACTGTGCTGTAATCCCAGCACTTTGGGAGGCCGAGGCGGGCGGATCACTTGAGGTCAGGAGTTTGAGACAAGCCTGGCCAACATGACGAAACCCCATCTCTACTAAAAATATAAGAAAATTAGCTGGGCGTGGTGGCACATGCCTGTAATCCCAGCTACTCCAGAGGCTGAGGCAGGAGAATTGCTGGAACCCGGGAGGCGGAGCTTGCAGTGAGCTGAGATCGCGCCACAGTATTCCATCCTGGGTGACAGAGCAAGACTCCATCTCAAAAACAAAACAAAACAAACAAACAAAAAACCTGGCTGTGCTGTGCCTGCTGGCTTCCAGGCTCACAGGCCATCCTGCTTCTGGAAGGGGCTTTGATTCGCTCAGCTCCTGCTGTGTGCCAGGATGATCATTTCACGCTCGTGACAGCTGACACTCAGCGCTGATGCTGGGATTAGACCCAGGGAGCCTCACTCCAGGTCCCAGCCCCTTCCCACGGGATTCCACAGTGTTTCCTGTACACCTGGTAGGATTCCAGCATGACGTCCCCACCTCGGGGATAGAATACTTGCTTCCAGATCACCTTTCAGCCACGAAGCCCATCCTCACTCTTATTACTTGCTTTTTTGCAATTCTTTTCCCAGAGCTGAGGGGGCGAAGCGGCTAACACCTGGGTAGTGGCTTAGCTGGGGTTCTGGGAGCCCCTGACTAGAAACCTGAATATCCAGTTAGAAGGAGACATCTGGCCAGTAATCCTAGCACTTTGGGAGGCCAAGGTGGCTGGATGACTTGAGGTTAGGAATTCGAAACCAGCCTGGCCAACATGGTGAAACCCTGTCCCTATTAAAAACACAAAAATTAGCTGGGAGTGGTGGTGTGCACCTGTAATCCCATCTACTTGGGAGGCTGAGACAGGAGAATCACTTGAACCCAGGAGGTGGAGGTTGTAGTGAGCCGAGATCATGCCACTGCACTCCAGCCTAGATGACAGATTGAGAAAAAAAAAAAAGGAGAAATCCAAGCCTAGAGTTAGACTCTCACTGGGTCTCCCACCCTGCCCCTGCCAGCCCCACCCACTGTACTTAGTACCAGAAACAGAAACAACTCCAGAATGGAGAGGGGGAGGGGCCCAGTCACCCCAGCAATGGCACACCAGGTCTCAGTCTACCCCCAACTTCTCAGGGATCCTGTCCCAATGGGGAGGAGTGAATACAGTCCAGGCATTCTGGCCGTACCTCTGGGGTGGCTCAGCTGGTCATCCCTGCTAGGACCTTCCTCCCTGGAAGCCTGCCCAGTGTTTCTAGACCATTTCCTTGTCTGGGGGCCATAGGCAGGCTTGGCAAAGCTCCCTCCTGAATGCCACTTCCTTGACTCACTTCCTTCCCCATGTCTCTGGCTCTCAGAGACCCAGGCCCAGAGAACGTGGAGGAACAGCAGGCCTGGGGGAAGCCAGCCTGGGGCCACAAGTGATGAAATGCCGTAGCCAGAAGCCATGAGCTCAGAGGTCAAAGACACCCAGCACGGCGTTCGCTTGTACCAGCTGAGATGGAGGAAAGGAACCCCAGGAGCCCTGGCCTTGCAGGGAGGACTGGGTTACTGAGGGGAGGGTAAGCTTTGGTGTCTGGTAAGCTGAGGGGGTGTCTATCTTCCACTCAGCTTCCCCAGGGATGTGCAGGTCGCTGTCTTCATTTGAGAGTCAAAAAACATTGGCATAGGAGCCTTGCCCATTACTCATACATTCTGGTGGCTGCCTACTAGGAGGCCAGGGGGAGACCCTGATACCCAGGAGCTCTAAACTTTGAAGGGCCTTAATCATGCATGGCCTTGGCCCCCAAGTCCAAAGTTCATCCTTCCAAAACTGGACAACTTTAGATCTGAATCAGGCCCCAGAGCCCACCTCAGCCCTGCTGAAGACCAGAGAAGGTGAGTAATTTGCTCGAAGTCACACAGCCAGTGAATGGCAGAATTGGGGCTAGCTAAAACATAGCAGGAGACACAGGGAGCTGAGCCTCCAAGGGACCATGGCTCTGCCCCCTCCCTAGGACAGGTAAACAGCTAAGGGAACAGTGAGGTCACCTTTCCCATGTGGGTTTGACCAAGGGGAGACTCCTAGGCCTCTACCAAGAGCTGCTTCTAAGTAAACTCCATATCTAGAGCAGGGAGAGAGCTGGAGAAGTGCAGAAATCTCAGAGGAGGAACTACTGAATCCCCACAGGCAGCATCTTCCCTCTTCCCAGCCACAGAATCTCAGGACCCCACCTTCTTTCTTGGCTTGAATCCTCTCTCTAGCATCCCCCACCAAGCAAGTGGCCACTGACCATGTCCTTACATACCCCTGAGTCACGGGAAGCTCATTACTTCTCAGGCAGTCCGTGTCATCTTTGGATGACTTCCATGGTCAGGATCTTCAGATTCCTACGCTTCCCGGGGCTGTCAGATCAAGGCTAACTCTACCAACAGGTGTTTACCTAGGGGGTAAATAGATCCAGGCCCTTCCTCCATGTACTCCCTTCACTGCCCAGGTGCTCCCCCAACGTCTATGGCTCAGAACAGAGAAGAGTCCTGCAGGCAGGGGTTAGCACAACAGAGCAAAGGGATACTACCCCCTCCCCTTGTTCTGAGGCACCTCTGGCCTCCTGACTGGTGAGGTAGCTTGATTACACAGTTCGCCCTTTTGGAATTTATTTCCACAAAAACTCCCAAGGCACATTCAGGGAATCTAGTAACCTGCTTCAAAGTGGACACAGGTGAGAGAGAGAGGGATTCTTACAAATCATTCACCTGGCAGGTGGTGTGTGAGTTCACAGATGTGTGTACACATGTCCCAAGGGGCATGGTCCCCCTCGAGTCTCCTACCCTCCAATTTAGCCAGGAACAGCCCCCAGCTCCCCAGCAAACAGCTGAAATGGGAACCACTGGCCTTTTCCTGCAGGTCTCCCCCATATCTGACATTCCCTTCTAACCCCACTTCTCTTTCTCTTCCCTGTTCTGGGGAATGTCACGTATTGCCACCGATCGCAAGCTGCTTAGTTCTTAAAATCATCTCACATTCCCTATCTTATTTGATCCCCAGAAAAATCTTGTGAGCAGGGGATGCGTAGGGGGTGGGTTATTTTCCATTTCACTGATGGAGAAACTGAGGCCATGAAGGTGAGCTACTGAACGTCCTGGTGGATTACATGAGCGGCCCAGAGGGGCCTGAACACCCCACCCCTCCTTGCATTTTCACTCCTGGTTTAGGTACTTCTGGGCTGCCCTGAACCACTTCCCACAAAGTGGGTTACCCACAGGCCCCTAAGGTAAAGGTTTTTGTGGAAATTTGTTTGTGGTTTGCACAGATGAGAGGAGAAAGGGTCTCTGCTGGAAGCTGGAGTCGCTGGAAGCTGGAGTCTTGGCCACAGCTCAGTTACAAAAAAGGCCTGGAGTTCTGGGCTTTTTTTTTTTTTTTTTTTGAGACGGAGTCTCACTCTGTCGCCCAGGCTGGAGTGCAGTAGTGCTGCACCCTATTATATGAATAATATGCCATGAATACCAGAATAATATGCTATGCAAATGAGACACAGCACAGCCCATCACAAATGAATAGTGCAGAACTGGGCAGGCTCAGTGGCTCATGCCTGTAATTCCAGCACTCCGGGAGACTGAGACGCTCGGATCACGAGGTCAGGAGATCAAGACCACAGAGAAACCCCGTCTCTACTAAAAACACAAAAAATTAGCTGGGCGTGGTGGCGCATGCCTGTAATCCCAGTTACTTGGGAGGCTGAGGCAGGAGAATCGCTTGAACTCAGGAGGCAGAGGTTGCAGTGAGCTGAGATTGCACTCCTGCACTCCAGCCTGGGCAACAGAGTGAGACTCTGTCTCAAAAAAAAAAAAAAAAAAAAGCCCAAAACTCCAGACTGAGTGCCCGCCATCCTCACCACCCCGGACTCGGTTGGGAGAAGCAGACCCCAGCCTGGAGACAGGTACAGGGTGTCAGGATTCCTGTAGTCCAACTCTCTTCGTTTACAGATGGAGAAAGGGAGGCCCAGAGAGAGGAAGGAACTTGCCCAAAGTTACTCAATTCAATGAAGGCAGAGCTGGGATAGAAAAGCAGGCTATAGGCCAGGTGCAGTGGTTTATGCCTGTAATCCAACCCTTTGGGGAGGCAAAGGTGGGAGGATCACTTAAGCCCAGGAGTTTTAGATTACCGGGAGCTATGATCACACAGCTGCACTGTGGCCTGGGCGAAAGAGCCAAACGCTGACCTTTGGGTCACCCACAGAAAAGAGAGAAAAAGGCCTTACCCAGAGAAAAGAAGGCAGCAGGAGAACCTTCCCAAGAAGGGTGGGACACTGCACAGCGAGCCTCCCAAAGCACGCGGTTGAGCAGGTGCTCTGGATGCCCTGGAGGCAATCCCTGCCCAGGTGGGCAACCGAGTCCTAGTCTGCGGCAGATGCTGAGGGAGGACCCTCCATCGTGAACGCGGCCGATTGCGAAACGTCCCTTCCGCCCCCGACAGAGGGGCTAGGATCGGGCCGACTCACCCCGCCATGCACCATGCCTCGCTCTCCAGGGCTCCTCAGTGCCGCAGCCGGGAAGGGCGGAGCGGGGCAGGTCCGGGACCCCGCGTGGGACCCGGCTCCAGGCGGCGCAGCCAGCCTCCCTCCCGCGCCCCATCGCCCCCTCCCGGGCGCCCAGGCCGTCTCGGGGTCTCCGTTCGGGACACCTGCCGGCCCCGTGGGGAAGGCAGGCGGCGGGGACCGGACGAAGCCGGCCGACCCCGGCCCCTGCGCAGTGACCCCGGAGCCCGCGCCTTACCCAGAACTTGGAGCCGAACTTCCCGGAGTCGCACAGGGCGTCCATGGGGCCGAGGCGCGGCGGCGAGAAAGGCGAGTGCGGTCCGACCCAACTGCGGGCAGAGCGAGCGCGGGATCCGTCTCCGCCCTCCACACCCGGCGCTCCGCCCGGGCCCGCCCGCCGAGCCCAACCCCAAGGCCTCGGGCTCCCGGCTTCCCCCGCCCGCCCCCGTCCCGCAGAGGTGGGGAGCCCTTGACTCGGCGGCAGCCCCTGCGAGGGGCCCCTGGACCATGCAGGGAGATGTCCCCCCTAAATCCAGAGGCGGACAAGCCCAGAGCAGAGTCTATTTCCAGGGGGGAACTGGGATACACAGGCGCTCCCACCCCCGAACAACTCGGTGGGGCCTGATGAGTCATGGAGTCCGGGAGATAGGGAGAGGAATTCAACAAGATTCCTTTTCCAAGATTCCCTTTTCCTAGTAAAAAAGGAATCTTGGGAGAAGGTCACGTTCATCTCCGGAGGTCAGTTTCCTCATTTGTAAGACGGGAAGGGCTTCTGTGCTCCATCGGGAAGGTGACATCTTTCTCACCAGGTCGAGACCGCTGGCAGAGCCACACACTGGGAACCTCAGTGTGTTGCCCGGGTGTGTACCCGTGGCGTGAGTGGGGGGCCGCAGCATCATGGGAGGGGCTTCCTGCGTCCTCTTAAGCTGCTGCCCCGAGACTCTGTGGCTCCCTGGCCTTGCCACGTCACTTCGGCATGTTTCTGGGCCTCCACTTTCACATCCATAAAATAGAGACAATCATAGAAGAATCCTCCTCCCAGAGTTCACTGAGGATTGAATGGAAAAATTGTGCAAAGCATATTGCCTGACACACTTAGTGGGCACCCAACATGTGTGAATGCCCTCTCTTTCAGCCTGATCAGGGTCGGGGGAAGGAGCCCCATGTGTGTCCTGGTCCTCCTCCTGTGGCTGAAACTCTACATTCCCCATCTGTAAAATGGGCTTGTCTGGTCTCCTCCTGCTTGCCCCGGCTCGGCCACGTGGGGGATCCCTCCATCTCTCATCCCTTCGTTGCCCTGACTTCCTTTACACAATCCCAGAAGCCAACTCAGCACTCCTTGCTGTGGCTCAGAAGGAAATCTCCCAGGCAGATCTTTCCCTGCTCTTCTCTTCCCTGCCTTTGCCCACAGGTCTGTTCAGTTTTACCCTGGTGACTCCTTTTCTGGCTCTTGTTCTCAAGAGGTGTTTCCTTCCTTGGCTGCTCAGCAGCAGGTGTGGGCAGGAGTCAGTAAGAGAGCGCAGAAGTGGCAAGCCTCCTCCTGTCTCTCTGGGCAGGCAGGAGGTCAAGAGAAGGGAAGTCTCCTCAGCTATGGGCTATCAGAACCGAGATCTGGCTGGGCATGGGATGGGGGTGGGAGTGGGGGTAGATAAGACTCCCCCTTCCCAGGCAGTCAGACTGGGGGCTTCTACCCCTCCACTGGACAAATATTCTCTTCTTTATCTGTCCCCTTCCCTTCCACTCGTCCACATACATCCTCCCTCTCCTGCCCCCTCACCTCCATCTCTGGGCAAAAGACTTTACAGAGCTGTACACCTTGTTACAGTATGCCTTGGGTTATGTTTAGTTTTGAAGAGTCTATCTTCCCTGCTAGTCTGAGAGGTTCCCAAGGGCAGACACCTCTAATCCCCTCCATACCTTTTGTATACTGTGTGACCCCAACAAGCTCCTTGATGTCTCTGGGACTTCATTTCTTGAGAAATGTGGACAAGGTGATATCTAAGCTCTCCTCCAGCCCTGGTGGACCAGGCTTCTATGACGTGGGCAGCTGGGAATCTTCCTCCACCTCTTCCCTGACCCTGGTCATGGCTCATCAGCACCCACCACCCCTGTGTTTTGACCTTGGTCTACCCACCGGCTTCCCCCAACTCTCCCTCCTCCCCCATTCCTTCTTTAGGGCTTTGGGGTCATAGGCACCAGACTTGGGCTTGGAGAGACCTGGGGACTTTCCTTTAGGGCCCTTTGCGGGGTGAGCTCCCCAGTCAGAACCCCTTCCTGAGATGGAGAACCCAGAACTAGACTAGAGTCCCCCACCTGGAACTCTCCACCCCCAGGGCTGGCTAGGCAGTCCACTGGCTACCGCTCTAGTTTTGGGCCAGGACCCTTGGGTTGTGGCTTCAGCATCAGAGCTGAAGCACCATCCCTTGTAGCCCCAGGCTTTTCTATTGCCATGGCCTTCCCAAGGCAGCAGCACTGGGTTGAGGACTCTGAGGGCATGGTGGGGGCCCTTGGTGAGCCTCACCTTCCCTTATCTCTCCTGAGGCATTGAAGCTTCACCCCTCCTGGCCACTCAGGAAGTATGTCGCCTTTCACAGAGCCCTTGAATAATAACCACAATATTCCTAAGATGTTATTGTTTGAGTTCTCACCGGAGCAAGAAATCTGAGACCCTGAGACACCCTACAGCCTGCCCAGGGCCTCAGAGCTTATCCCGGCACAGGCAGGAGGCGCTCCACGCCTGCCGAGGAGGTGGTTTCTGCAGTCTTCTTGAGCGGGGATACATTTCCTGTATCTGTCTTTAAGGCTGCTTGGAGCACTCTCCGACCTACACCCTACCTCCCTTTCTGCACGTGGCAAACTTCTTCAGGAGTCTGCTCAAGCCCCTCTCCCCTTCAAAGGCTTCCTTGGACCTCCCCAACCCAGTCCTGGGCTAGGAGGCTTCCCCTTCCTGTAATCACTGATTGTCGTGCTTACCTACCCCAAGAGGACTGTGGACACCTTGAGGATAGGGACTGAGGTTTGTTTACCACTGTATCCTCAGCACCCAGGACAGGGCCTGGAGAAGCTGGTCCTCAGGATGTGTTGTTGACTGATTAACCAAACACCTCATTTCCTAAGAAGTCACAGTACCAAGGCCACTGTGGCATTAGGTACAGCCCCAAGAGTGGGCAGTGCCCACTCTGCTTTTGAGTGTTCAGAACCAAGATGGTTCCTGCTGGAGGGCTCCCAAGAGAAGCAGTAATGACCTTGTGGGTTGGGCTGCAGCAGAGAAATGGACTAAACCTCCCCCAGCCTTTGTGGCCCAAGCCCCATCCTCCATCCCCAACTGAAGGCTGCTCCAGGCAGGATGGATGGAGCATGTATGGTGCCTCCCCCACAGTGAGTGTCCCAGGGGAACCCGACATCAGGGATTTCCTGGCAAGGAGATGGAAAGATAAAATAATTGCAAGGTACAGCTCAGAGCAGACATGACAGCAGAGAGAAGAAAGCAGAGCCGGTGGAGGTGGTGGGGGGGGCAGGGCGACCCAGGCACAGGAAATGCTTCGAAGGCCGTGGCGGCGGGGGCAGGGTGTGGAACAGCAAAGCTTCCCCTCCACGCACTGCCTGATTCCTTTTAGCCCCTTGTGGCTCCTTGGAGGCCTGGAGCACCCCCAAACCAGGCTGCAGCTCCCATGCCCCAGCCTCCCCCTTGTCCTCTTCCCTGCAGTGGGGCCTGCTTCCTCCAGATCCCAGCCTGGTGGTGGACCCACTGGCCTCACTCATGGCCCTCAGTGAGGCTGCCTCTCTGCCACCAACCTGCCCTTGATCTGATTTGGCATGCAGGGGACAGTGCTGGCTGCTGTGCCTGATTCTGGAGTTTTCAAAGCAAGAATTAATTAGCTCTGTGGGCCACAGTCAGCAGCTCCCACACCTGGAACCAGGGCTAAGACACACAGTTTCAAAGTTCTTAGCAGAATTCCCTCTCAGGGCTTAGCTGGAGCAGCTCCTCCTTGACCTGACTTGCTGTGCCCTGGAGTAGGGCTCCAGGTCACAATTCAACTTACTTTGAGAGTTCATTTCCCTCCTGGCACCACTGTACTGGATTAGCCCTGAGTCTTTCCTAGCTTTAGGCAGGGGTCACTGAACACCGTGGGCTCAGCGCTCAGATGGCAGGGATTCCTGTCGGGCTTCTCCATGCACAAAGTCTTTCACTGGGCCCTGGGAGCCTGCTTCCTCCTTCCGGGGTTATGCAAAGCACCTGCTGCCTAGAAGGTGGCCATCGGTGTTGGTGTCCTCTCCCTGGCTTGGTTCCTCTGCAGGAGGGGCACCAGGTGGCACCAGGTGAGGGTGCCTTGTGCTGCCACCTGGTGTCTGATGCTCTCATTGCACTGCCGCCAGCCCCCCTGCCCACAGGCAGCTCAACTGGCCGGAGGGAGGAGGAAAGGAGGAGAAACTAGGCCATGGGGCACCAGGCTGTGGCAGGCAGGGACTAGGGGTGAAGGTGGAAGTGACAGCTGTTTGGAAAGTGGGCGAGGTTTGGGTAGGGCAGGGTTAGAGGAGAGGAAGAGAGAAGAGGGCGGGAGGGGGAGGAGAACAGGTCCCATGGGGTTCAAGGGCAGCAGCGTTATGCAGGTAAAGGGTGGTGCCTGGGAACCCAGAGTGATTGCAGAGCTTACGCTTGGCCGGCTCTTGGACAACGCCTGGAGCTAACGGATGCCTTCTCCTGGGACTGAACCCCTCTCGCCACCATTCCCTGTGGCCGAAGGCTGGTGGTCGGCCAGGTGGGAGGCTGGAGGCCTCTCTAAGCCTCTGAGTTTGCCCTTTGGGGAACACGTGTGCACGTTTGTATGAACATGAATGTGACTACTTTGGAAAGGGCCCCCCAGCAAGTCATTTTTTGAGCAGGAGTCTTCCCATCATGCCCCATTTCTTCCACACTGAGAAGAGACAGGAGTAGTGTGGGCTGGAGGTCGGCCAGACCTAGGGTCAAATCCCAACTCTGCCATTCCCTGGCTGTGTGACCATGGGCAATTCACTTAAGCTCTCTGAACCTGACTGCCTCGTGGAGAAATGACAGCAATCAGACTTCCCTTGTTGGGTGTTTTGAAGAGTGATAGACTGCGTATGAGCCTCAGATTTGTTTTTAGCCCCAGCTCAGCTCACTCCTCTTCCCAGTCCCCCACCCCCAGACAGACCTTTTCCTGGAGTCTTGGGGGTGGAGGAAGCAGAAGCAGCCAAGCTTGAGGTGGGGGCCTGCAGCCGCTGACACAATTTCTTCTGAACCCTGAAGGGGAAGGCTGAGGACAAAGACGTCAGGGTGGATGTTCTTCCTTCAAAAAGCCCCTCATCCCTGAAGCCCCTAGCCGGTTCCTTTCCTCCCCCAGAGCCCTCGTCCAAGACCTGCTGCCCCCATTAGCCACTCCACCTCCAGCCTCCTTCAGTGTCTCCACCCCCTAACCCCACCCCATACATATCCTGGAGCAGCATGAGGTTAGCAGTCTTGATATTATTATTAAGATCCAGCGGCAGCTGCTTTTCCACCTCAAATCCCTTTTAGTGAGACACAACAGTTTCCATCATTGATAAAGATTTTACATTGCTCGGGGGAGAGGTCACAGTTCTCTCCCCCAAAATACCCACTTTGACTCTGCTATTAATATT
Organism: Ateles fusciceps; assembly: GCA_036589455.1. Classification (NCBI taxonomy): domain Eukaryota; kingdom Metazoa; phylum Chordata; class Mammalia; order Primates; family Atelidae; genus Ateles; species Ateles fusciceps. Next base: position 10,223,320 of record JAZHEH010001386.1, read on the forward strand.
TCCACATCACTACCCAGAGACCCCTCTCCTCCAGGCCACAGACAGGGGGCTGCTGGGGAGGGAGTAGGGGAGCCTTTTTGTTTTCACCAGGCTGGTCCCTACAGATCTCTAGAGAGCAACCCAAAAGCATAGTAAGTGCACCCCAAATTCCTTGGTCCCTGCTGGGAAGAGGAGACCAGGGGAGGGGGGAACCCAGAAAGAACCAGGCATGCTAAAACTCATCCTAAGCAACTCCCCAGCACTACAGTGCTGCTGGGCTGTCTGAGTGGTAGGGGTGGTGGGGGATGCTGGAAGGGTGGGGAGGGGGTAGGATTCCAGCTCTCTGGCTTCACCTTGACCCAGAATCCTCTAACCACTAGAAGAATAAAAGATCCCAGAACCCCCTCCCCATGTCCTCCAACCTCATTAGGGAACAGGCAGCTACAGAACTCTACAAAAATATAAAGGCTTAGTTTGCAGATCCAGGGGACAGAACTCTAGGAATTTTGTACAGCTTTGCTTTTTTTCCCTTTTCTCTTAAATGGCAGCTCCTATAAGCACTCCCTCTCCCCCTCAACCCAAGGAGGCCAGAGGAAGAAGTCTGACATCATTGCACACCCTAAAAGAATAAAACCAGGCGTTGGCTTCAAGGAATGGTATCCGTTCTGCCCAAAAGAGCAATAAGAGAAGCTCTCACCCAGTTTAGAAAACACAAGGCTGGACAAGCCACCAGGTCACTCGCCCGGCAGCCTGGTGTCCCCCAGCTCCTAGCTGACTGGGTCAGACAGGGCATGAGCGAGTTCTGCCATTGAGGTTCCAAGAACCCAATTCAATCCTGGGGTTTGAAGGCCCTGGGGACAAGGGGATAGTGCTGTTCAAGGGAGTGGGGTTGGGACAGATGTCTGGGAGTGGCTAGGTGACAGGCTGACTGGACCCATGCTAACCACCTCTTGGCATCAAGATTTCAGACAAGAGAATATTGTCTGCAGTAGCACCAGACAGGTGGCCTGGGCCATGCCACTCCCCCCTCTCCCTGCCTCCCTGCCCCTGGCCACCTTCACACCTCCCTCCTCCACTGGCTCTCCCTGGGCAGGCAGCAGCATGTGTTAACACTGCCCAGGGGGCCAGCTCCCCACTCAGCAGCCTGGCCTCTGACCCTACCACTTCCACCAGGAGGTTGCCTCTGGACACCCAGCCCTGGACCCTTATCCTCAGGAGGAGCAGCCCACTCTGTTTACACAGCTTAATTCCATTGGGGGCAGGTGGCCGAGGCCCCCGTCAGACAGTGCCTGTAATGCTTGTCAGCTAAGGCCACCCCCAAGACAGGAGGCTGAAGTCCAGACAGCTCAGGTGACGCATCCAGCCAGAAGTGTGGCAAATCGGTGCTGAAGCTTCAGGAAGGAAAACCCAGAAACACTTCCCCCCTCCCCCACCACCCCACAGCTCCAGATCTGCAGCTCTGAGGCAGCCTCCCCCAGCCTCAGTCGGCCCCATTAACCAAACAGCTTCATTATGCCAATTTCCAGCTTTCACTGTGCGGCTCATAGCTGTCAGCAGAAATAAGAGTTAATCTGGAATTACTCCCATTCACTGAGCTGCCTAGCTAGAGGAAGCAGTAACGCTTTGAGAACAGCAGAGGAGACACTGCCTCACCAGAGGCAGGGGGCTTCTCCTCTCCTTCGAGGCTGGGGAGGGCAGGCTAGAGGTTGCAGCCCTCCAGAGCAAGGTGTTCAGATTCTCTCTCTCTCTCACATACACACACACACTCTCTCATACGCACACACACTCATACGCACACAATGAGGCAGCCCTGAACCTTCCCTCCCCCGCCGCCCACTCCCCCATCTCCAGGATCTCTCTCTTCGATGCCATCTGGACATGCCTAGCTCTCATCCCTTTTGCTTTTACTCTGGACCGTGATTAGCTTTTTATTTAGGAAAATTACTTTATTTTATATATAGATATAGATATAGATGTGTATATATGTATATATAAAAAGGTTCCATTTCATTTGTAAAATCTCATTTTTTCTTTTTCTTTTTTTTCCCTACAGAAAATGATGACGAGGTTGAAGGAGAAAATAAGTTACATTACAGTTTCCAAAATGGTCCTCGCTCTCCGCTGAAGATGGGCCTCCGTCGGGGCCGCCACGCGCTCTCGGGCCCAGCTTGTGCTTTGCAAGAAGAGGGAATATAACTAGACTGTTATTTTAGGTTAAAATAGCCAAGAGACAGACGCCTTCGCCTCAAAAATATTCTGAGACACATAAAAGTAGAAGGAAACAAGTCTCTTCAGTCACAAAATGCCGTACATCCCGCATATACTAGATTCAATTAATTTAATAAAATAGAATATACATAGAGATTCTGCACAAACGTATTGCTTTCTCCCAACAGCTCCTGGTGTCGGGGAACCTCAGCTGCTCCAGGACTCTCCTTCTGCCTGGAGCCAGGGTTGCCAGGGCTGCTGCTTTTAACTCTCTTTGGAAGTTCTGCTTGCAGGTACCCAGAGCCACTGAGGCAGGGAGGAGCGTCTCCGCCTCCTTGGTGTCTATATGGAACTTTTGTCAGGAATATAGCCCAGGAGGAGGAGCTAGGACTTGGCACCCAGTGGAGAAAGGTGAGTGGGAGAGTGGGGCAGGATCAGGGGTCCAGGTCTGCTGGGTCAGAGGATAAACCGGAGAGACTCAGCACATCTTTCTTTGGGGAGGGCGAGGCAGCCATGCTGTCGGGGGGGGGACCAGAGGCCAAGGGATCCTTGGAGTCGCTGGATGGAGCCCTCCTCCGGAGACAGACGCCAGGGCTGGGTGGGGGCCGAGGGCCCTGGCTCTCAGGGGGGTCTATGAAGATACTGGGAGGGCTGAGTTTTTTCTTGGGTCGGCTCCAGGCCCCCCAAGAGGCTGGCCCCCAAGGTTAGAGGGGTCTGTGCCCAGGCGGGGTTGGGAGCCGCTGTCCAGGCAGCTGACGGCGATGGAGTGTCTCCTCTGCTCATCCAGCCAGGACACAGGCCGGCGCTGGCAGCTCTGGGCCTCCACGCTGTAGCACTTTTTCAGGTCCCGTGGGGGATGGGGGCTCCTCCTGGCCACCGGGGGGCAGGACGTCTCCTGAAATCCAGCTCAGCTCCGTGTCCAACTCTAAGCTGCTTCTGGTCTCCGGAGGGCCTTGGTCCCAGCTGGGTTCTGGGCCCGGGTGAAGGGCTGGTGGGGGCATGTGCTTCGAGATCTTGCTGCAACTGCGGGAGTGCTGCCGTGCCTGGGTGCTCGACTGACCCCAGAAAGAGTAGGCCCGAGCCAGGGGCGGGGAGGGCCCACTCACCTCTGCCAGCAGGTCTTCCCGGCTGCCCAGGCCCTGAATGTCCAAGGAGTCAGTCCTTATTGCTGCCTATATGGGGTAGGGGAGGGTTCAGTACAGCACTTTCCTTTCCAGCATGGACTGTCCCTCCTGTCAAGCTGGCTGTGCCCCCCCACCACCATGTACAGCAGAACCACCCTAAGCAGAGGTGCTGGTAGCTGCTCTTATTAGGAGATACGGGTCTTGCAGCCTGACCTCTGCAGCCCACCATGCCTCCTCTCCCCCGCTAAATCCCATCTGCCCTCCCCCAAGCCCTGGTCTCCCCCCAAGCCTGCACGGAGAGCTCCCTCTGCAGCCCCTGACTCTGGGGATATGAGAGAAGACAGGCCCTCTCTGCTCACTGAGCTGGCTCCTTCACGCCCCCCCCCCCCCCTGCGTATGCTTCCCCTTTGGCTCTGAATGCCCTTCCTGACTGGCAAGAATCCCTCAACTTTAAGGACTCAGGTGCTCTGTGACACAGTGTGTGACAGTCTTCGTCCCCAAGTAAAACTGACCCCTTCCTCCTCTGTGTCCCTGCTGCCCCCCCACACATGGGCATCTGGCAGCTGTGACCTGAGGCTCTAGTGATCTGATGGCAGGTACATCTCCACTATTAGACTGTGAGCTCCAGGGGGCAGGCACTGTGTCTCCGGTGCTTGGCACACAGGGGCTGCTCAGTGACTATTTGCAGAATGGATAAGGACTGTACCTGCTCCCCCCAAGCATGTGGGATTGAGATTCTCATACGTCCATGCTCATGCCTCAGGATGCACACACAACATGGGCTGTGGCCTTGTCACCAGTGAGGCAGACAAGCCTCACCTGGCTACATGTGGCTGAGCTCTGTGCACTTGGAACGTGGGCTCTGGAAGGTGGGCCCCCAGGCTTGGCCAAAAATGAAGACACTTAAAACTTGCCTTGTGCCCCTCAGCCCAGTCCAAAGTGTGGAGAAGAATTGGGAGGCAGCTCTGGTTGGTGAGGAAGCAAAGTCCAGAGACCTGGGTTCTACCTCCACCAGACAGACGTGACCCTGGGTTCTACCTCCGACCAGATAGGCGTGACCCTGGGCAAGCACTACCCCCTCTGGTCCCCAGGCCTCCTCAGTGGAACAAGGAACGGGGTGCAAATTTGAAGAAGGCACACACCACTTCTGCTTTGCCCAGTACCGTGTCCCTGGTATCTGCAACTGAGCCTGGTACATCACTGGCACACAATACATGTTTTCTGGAAGAATGAAAGTGTCAACCTGGGTCATCACCAGCAGACTAGGATTCCAAGCAGAGGCTCCAGCCCCCAGGCCTGTGCCTGCCTCTCCACATCCGCTCACCTGGCGCCTGAGTGGCCTCTGGGCCAAAGGGGGAACGTCCTGGTGGGGGCAGTTTGGGGATGGTGCCCCAGGTGGTGGTGCTGTGGGGCTGGAGCAGAGGAGGTGCCTCTTTGGGAAGCTGCAGGATGTAGCTGGTGTCTGCTGGCTGGGAGTGAACGGACAAGACGGAGCCTGTGGAGAGAGGGAAGAAGGGGAAGGAATGGGGGAGAGAATGGAGCTGGAGGTTCAGGGGAGCAGGCTCCCAGCTGAGCCCCCCCCTTCCACTGTCTCCCCCTCATCAGGGCCTCTACCCTTACCCCCTGGACTGAAAGCCACCCCCAGGCTGGAAGCTCCCCTATGGTTGGAGAGACCTCTTTGGCTACCCCAGTCCCCAATCCCCCTCAGATCCCCAGGATGGAGTCTCCCTGTGTGAGCCAAATTGGCCTGCTCCAGCCCTGATACCTGACTGAGCTTTGGGGAGCCCCCAGCCCCTGTGTCCCAGGGACCCCTCCGCAGTGCTCCTGAGCCGACACATGTAGCTGTCATTGGGCAGCGAGTGAGTTCGGCTGACCCCAGCTTCCGCACAGTCAGTAAGTCTGGTCCTGGCAGCTCCGTGGGGTGGGGCTGCATCTGCAAAAGGAACAGGGGGAGGGGAGGTGGAGGAAGAGGGTGTGTCTGGGTTTGGCAACCGAGGCAGAGCTGACAATAGAAAGCAGTAGCCCCCCCACCCCCCAGCCCTCACCCCCGTGCCCTCCCAGGACAAGGTAGAGATGGGCATGAGCGTGGCTGGGGAGAGGCGCAGACACATGGATGAACCCTCCACAAGCAGGGAGGAAGCAGGTAGGAGGGAGACTGGGCACCGGGAAAGTCTGCAGGCCCTGCCCCCACCCCTGCAAAACTGCACACCTGTAAGCTCCCACTGTGGTGGTGGAGGGGTGAGGAGGTATCCAGAGAAGGGAGAGCAGCCCCCAGTCCCCAGCCTAGAAGGTGGTTCACGAGCTCATTCTAAAGGCCCCATTCAGAGGGTCTGATAGGAGCCCTGGTGTCCACAGGGATGGGCCAGGGCCGTGACTCAGAGCAGCCCAGGGGAGGATTAAAAGCTAACAGCAGGCTGGGTGCAGTGGCTGCTGGCTCATGCCTGTAATCCCAGCACTTTGGGAGGCCAAGGTAGGCAGACGGCTTGAGCTCAGGAGTATGAGACCAGCCTGGGTAACATGGCAAAACCTCATTTCTGAAAAAAAAAACAAAAAACCAACAGACAAAAAAATTAGCTGGATTGGCGGCGTGGTACCTGTAAACCCAGCCAATCGGGAGGCTGAGGTGGGCAGATTGCTTAAGCCCAGGAGGTCAAAGCTGCAGTGAGCTGGGATCCCATCACTGCACGCCAGTCTAGGCAACAGAGTGAGACCCTGTCTCAGGAAAAAAAAAAAAAAAACACAAAAGCAAGCAGCAGCCCCTGTGCTGTCGGGGGACGTGATGGGGAGAGGACCCTTCCAGGGGAGCTGGGGACCAGGCAGCCCCAGGTCCCAGCACAGGCCCTTGGTTGGGTTCACCCGGGTTGAATGCAGATGACCACCAGGGGCGTGTCACAGCCGGCTCCCCTGACCTCCACTTTAACCATACGATGACTCTGGCAGGTGGAGGTGGAGGCCGAATTCAGCTGCTGCCTTAGTGGACAGACTTGGGGTGGGAGTAGGGTTTTGCTCTGTTTCAGAGAAGGGAGGTACTCAGCCTTGGACCCCAACAGGAGGGAGCCTAGGTTTGCTCTCAAGAGGTTTCTCCATCACTCTGTGACCCCCCTTCCCCCCTGAACCCCTCACTCCTTGTTCTCTGGGAGGCTGTAGGTGTCCCGCCCCATGCAGGCCCAGCCAGTTAAACAGCCCCAGCAGGCCTGAGAATGGCTAAGTTGGAGGACAATCTTACTTTGCTTCCCCTCTCAGCCCCAGGTTCCACTTCTGCCAACCACCCAAGACCCTAGGGACCCCCCAGCCGGTGGTCCAGGCCCTGCCCCAGCTGGGCCCTCCTCTGACAACAGGAGGGGAACAGTCAGGAGGAGGGGGCTGCTCACGGGAGCTGGAGGAGGGAAAGGGGGGGGGAAGTTGTCAGAGCACAGAGAAGCCCCCTCCCACCCCACTGAGTTTGGTGAAGACGCAGGGACACGCAGGGACAGCGACAGAGGAGACGGAGAAGACAGGGACAGCGCCCCCGGGTGAAGGGCATGGCGGGGAGGGTGGCAGAGATGCGGCTCTCACCCACTACGAGGTGTGGAGGTCTCATGTTTTGAGGGGGTGGGGAGGAGGGGCAGGGACAGGGAGGGGCTGGCTTGCACAGGGCTCCAAATTCATAGACTGACTCTGATGCCACCTCTGTTTTGGGCTGTGGCATTCCTGGGTGTCTGAATTCACCTTTTCATAATGGTTGCCCCTATACTCTTCAGGGCAAGACCCCAATTTAAACTAATCTAATCTCTTTGTCCCCAGTGGGGGACCTGAAGACCTCATGCCAGCAAAGCCTGGAGCACCTGGGTGGATATCTCTGGGTGGAGCCTGGTGGCAAACTGAGAGCAGGCGGCCAGGACCCTCCCCTGGCCGATCTGGAGCCCTGCAGCCAGCCCAGCCCTGGGGGTGGCCGGGAGCAGTGAGGGTAGCATGTATGTACATTGCTCTCCGGGGCACTAAGTAAGAGTGTGTGCGTGTCATCAGGCAAAGAGTCATCCGTCAGAGCTAGAGAGCAGGACGGTTCAGACACAATCTCTGACGTCGAGAGACAGAGCCTCCATCTCAGCTAGAGGGATCTAGACAGGGAGAGAGATGATCAGGCGTGAGAAACCAGGACAGCGCATGCGCGTGCACACACACACGCGCCCTCTCTCAGTCCCCATTTCCCCCTTTTTCACGAAGCACGAGGGGGAGAAAAAGGCATCCCTTCTCTCTCCCCACCCTTTCCCAAGACACGCTGACAGTGCCTCCCCACACCCACTTCAACCCCCTGCTCTGATCAGAGAGGCTGCGGCAGGCACCGAAGAGCCAGAGCAAACACTGACAAAGCGAGGAGATACAGAAACCCGTTCTAAAGATACCCCAGCAGCCTTCCCAGCCCCTCCCCACACTACCACCACCCAGGGAGGGAGCGGGGAGGGCCGAGGGCTTTCGACTCACAAAAGATGATACCGAAAAAAAAAAAATGAAGAAAGGCCAGCAAAGCCTCCTCTCGGCACAGACAGAGCAGCATGGGGGGCACCAGGGACAATGCCACTAATCTGACGGCTGTTTTCTGCCTATTCTCTTAGCTTCCAAAAGCCTGGCAGGACTTGGCCTGCCCCCAGATTCTGGCTTCTCCCCTCACGGGCTCTCCTCCGCCTGCCTGCAGCCTGCCCGCCCTCCTCTCCAACTGGGGCTCTGGGAGGTGCTCTGCCCCCGTCAGCCTGAAGTGGGCACACTCGGGTGGGCTGCCACACCATCTGGCTGGCTCACCTGGGACCCGGGTGGTGCCTCAGTGCCCATAGGATGCTAGGGGACAGTCGGGCCTCCCTCCCGGAGGACTGGGCTGCCCCGATCACCTTCCCATCGTGTCCCTCTTCTCTCACGACCTTCCCCTGTGAGTCCCTTTCAGGAAGGGGAGGCCTCAGAAAGGGACTCACTTTCCCACTGATCATTCTAGGTCAGCGCCAGGTCTAAGACTGAATCCCAACAAGAGGCAAGGTCCCTTCCCACGTGAGGATCACTGTCCATTTTTTTTGGATCAGGCTAAAGGCTTCCTAAAAACCTCCCTGCCCCGCCACTCAAAAGGACCTCTGGAGGACTTGGTTTTTCTATCTCCCACTGACACCTGTCTCTGCAGCCTCTGACCTAGGTGGAGGGAGGGTGGGGCCCTCTGTCATGTGGTAGTGGGGCGGGGGGAGGAGGGGCAGGAGCATCCCAGAAAGCAAAAGACCTGGCATTGGATGGGACTGGGGGAAAGGGTCCTATGGCACCGAGGGAAGGGGCTGGGCTTGGGCAGGAAGCCAAGTCCTATTTCACACCAAAGCCTCAATACCCACTCCCAGCTGGAGCCTTCTCTCTCTGTCAGGACAGACATCAGTGGCTCCTGACAGCACTCATCATGCCTGGTGGGCTCCACGATTTAAAAAGCCACCAAACTGAGGACTAGCAAGTGGGTGCTGGACTCCAGAGGAGAGACAGGCTGCAGCCTGGCAGTGGACTGCCTGGCCACCTACACTGTCCCCGGAGGCCCTTCTCCCTGGACTGACAACTCCTCCCCTCCACCCGCTAAGGTCTTACTGCTGCTTATCTTCTGCCCCATCCCCCTTTTCTCTTCCAGATTCTTACAAATCCCCCTCTCCCCCTCCCAAGCCCCTCCTCCACCCACCCTTCTCATCAGAGGGGCAATCTCAACAGCCCTGCCTTCCAGCTCTTTTCTGGAGGTGATTTCAGCCTAGAAGATCCCCTGACTGGCTCCCGCACTGAACTGAGGCCCTGAGGCTGCACTTTCTACAGATACCCAGTGGGCAGGCAACACCCCCAGCTTCCCCAGAAGCATGGCACAGCGTGGCACAGCCCAGCATGGTCAAGGGAGAGGGCACAGCACAGGGGCACAGTAACCTGTGGATCGGAGCCGCCCAGGCTGGGGGCAGAAGGGAAGGCAGAGGGCTGGCCCCCTGGGCCTGCCAGCTCGTCCATCAGCTTCAGCTCCCACTCCAGGGAGCCCTGGATCAGCAGGGATATGGTGTCAAACAGCTGCCTGTCCTGGGAAGCCAGCCCGTAAGGGGAGCCAGAGAGGCAGGGGAGTGGGGGTCAGAGGGCAGTGATGGGAAGTGTCATGGAAGGGGATTGACAGAGACACAGGAGAAGAAGAGGTGAGACCCATACAACACACATGCACACACACACACACACAGCAACAAAGAGACAAAGAGGAGGTGTGGGGAAGAGGGAAGGTGTGGGCGGGGGAAGAGGGAAGGTGCGGTGGGGGGGGGAAGAGGGAAGGTGCGGGGGGAGGGGGAAGTGGGAAGGTGCGGGGGGGGGGGGGGGAAGGAGAGAGGGAGATGGAAGATGAGCAGAGCCCACACAGGGAGAGAAAGAGAGAGGGGAAAAGAGAAGATAAAAGGATGGAGAGATGGGAAGAGAACCAGGCAGGTTAAAGGGTGGGTAGGAAAGAGATTTGGCAGTTGGGCAAGGGTAAGAAAGAAACAGGAAGGAAACAGAAAACTTAGCCTTGAACCTATGAGTCAGGAAGGAGAGGCCAGACCAGGGTGGAGGAGTAGGGCATGGCTAAGCTGGCCCAACTGCTGGGGTGGCCCTGTGGGGTGAGTGTAGGCCAAGGTCCCTGGCGGGGGGCAGCGACTGCTCACTCAGCATCCAGGAGGGAGGGCAGGAGGCTCCAGGAGGAGCCCTAGGGTGTGTGCGCTGCCTGCTCAGCTCCCGACTGCCGCTCTCCACACCCTTCTCCTGCCCCAGCTCCTCTCACGGCAGGGGTGGGTGTCAGCTCACCGTGGGGTGCTCCAGGGAGAAGTGGGAGGCTGATCTCACATGGGCCGCCGGGTGCAGGGCCCCAGGCTTGGGGCTGTCGGGGCCGTCGGGGCCCTCAACCCCAGGCCACAGGAAGGGACTCCCCATCGGTGAGTGGGGCTGGGGACTGAGGGTCTTCATCTCCAGCTCCAGCTCGGCCTCCAGCTCAGCCTCCTCCTTGGCCTCCTTGTTGCTCTCCTCCAGGTGCTTCATCAGCACGGCAATCACCACGTTGACCAGCACGAACTGGGCCGTCAGCACGAAGGACACAAAGTAGATGGGCGAGATGACCGTGTTGTAGCAGGTGGACTCCTGGTCACAGTCCCGGAGGGTGTCCTGGGGCGGGGGGGGGATAGAGGGTGAGGCTGGGGAGGGCAGTGGGTGGAGCTGTTGTGGAGAATCCGACACTGGTATCACAGAACACTGGAGGAGGGAAAGGAAGGGGAGGGGGAGGGAGGGAGTGTTTGGGGGCAGAGGAGCATTAGATGCTGCCTGGGGGAAGTATGAGCCGGAGCATGTTCCTGGGGAGAGGGAGCTCCAGAGTGTTCTGGCATGGGAGAGGGAAGGTCACATGCTTTTATTTGTGGACAATTCATCTTCCCAAGGAATCCTAGCTCAGGAAGTGGGGCTGCCTCTCTGGAGCCTGGGCCAGCCCTGGGCGCTTACCTTCATAATGCCATTCCAGTTGTCACCTGTGGAGACTTGGAAGAGGGTTAGGAAGGCCATGCCAAAGTTCCGAAAGGTGGCATGCCGGCCCAGGCCCTCACAGGGGTGTGTCTCGTCACACTCTGGGGAGGAGGGACAGGGGGAGAGGCTCGTGTTAGTCCAGGAGCCTCCTGGTCTCCAGCCCCGGCTCCTCCACCCTCTCCTACCCAACTCACCCAGGTCTCCAAAGAGCTCCACGCCCAGAGCTGCAAAGATGAAAAACAACAACATGAAGAGAAGTCCCAGGTTCCCCCACCTGGAAAAGAGGAGAAGAAATAGAAACGATGCCGCTGGGTCTCCCAGTCAGCTTCCCTGAGCCCCTGCCCCTCTGGAGAGCACCTCCCCTCCCCAGAGGCCCCCCCCACCTTCCGGCTACCTGGGGCAGGGCCTGCATCACCGTGTCCAGCAGCGCCCGCATGCCCACAGCCATCTTCAGCAGCTTCAGCACTGCAGAACAGGACAACGTCATGAGCTGGCCCCTTTGGGTCCCTGGCCAGACAGCTGGCAGAGCCAGGGCCAGGCCTGGGCTGGGGCTGCCGGGATGGCCATCCCCGAGCCAGCCAGGCTGCATCCCCACCCTCAGCCCTGTCCCCAGCCTCCCTTGGCAGAGGCTGGGAGAAAGACCCATGGGAACCCACAGACACCCAGGCCTTGACCAGCCACAAAGCCGACCCTTGCTCTCTATCTCTCTGGGCTGGTCACCCTGCGGGGGACAGGTGCATGGGCAGGCAGCTGGGCACCAACCTCGGGCAATGCGGAGCACCCTCATGATGCGGATGATGGTGGGGTTGATGGGCAGCGAGGCGTTGACCTCGATCTCCTCCAGCGTGATGCCCATGATGGACAGCAGCACAATGGCCAGATCCAGCTGGTTCCACCTGGAAAGCCCAGGACACAGCTCCCTGAGTGGGGGGAGGGGGGTCCTGGGAGGAGGGGGCAGTTGTGGCACAGAAAGACAGGCTGGAAAGGAGGGCAGACGTCAGTGGGTCTCAGCCTCCCATCCTGCAGAGAAGAGGCGTGGCTTATCTAAGGTCACACGGCCAACTGGTGGCATGAGTGGGACTAGGACTTTAGCTCAAAGGCCTCTGCTTTTCATTTGTATTCATTTGTTTTTTTTTTGTTTAGCACTTATATGGTGTTTACTATGCACCAGGCATTTTTAAGGGCTTTACAAATAGGAACTCACACCTGTAATCTCAGCACTTTGGGAGGCTGAGGCAGGAGCATCACTTGAGCTCAGGAGTTCGAGAACAGCCTGGGCAAAATAGTGAGACCCTGTCTCTACTAAAAAAAAAAAAAAAAATTAGCTGGGTGTGCAATGGGTGCCTGTAGTCCCAGCTATTCGGGAGACTGAGGTGAAAGGACGGCTTGAGCTCAGGAGGTCAAGGCTGCAATGAGCCGAGATTGAGCTGCTGCACTCCAGCCTGCACATCAGAGCAAGACTCTGTCCCCAAAAACAAACAAAACCCTCAAAACCAAAGAGAAATTCATAATCTCACAACTCTGTGATGTAGATACTATTATTTTCTCTCATTTTACAAATGAGGAAACTGAGGCACAGAGCAGTTAAGTAACTTACCCAAGGCCACCAGCTACTAAGTGGTGAAACCAGAATTCAAATCCAGTTCAGGCAGTCTGGCTCCAGGCTCTGTGCTCTTAAGCCCCAGGCTAGGTCACACTGATTTCTAGCTGCCAGCATCCCCCCAGGCCCTGTCTTGTCAAATTCTCTCCGTTCCTTCCCATCTCCAGGTCCTGGATGGTCCCTAGTCCCCTACATCAGCCATAGGGTGGGGGCTGGACCTCAGGAGTTAAGAAAGGTCTTTAGACACTAGGTCTTCCTAGTGTTTCCCCAAGAGACTCATCCCTTTCTACCTCCACCCAAGCCCCCAAGACCCCGCCCCCCTTCTCCGTTACCTGTCCTGGAAGAACCGACGGAAACCAAAGGCCACAAGTTTGAAAACTGACTCCAAGACAAAGATGACAGTGAAGATGTAGTTGCAGATCTTCAGAGCCTCATCCAGAATCTGGCAGGGATGGGGGCAAGATGCAGGGTCCCTTAAGGCCCAGGGCGAGGACCTGCCCTGCCCCCCCCCATCATACTGCCCAGGTCTGAGAAGCAAGGAACTCTAAGGAGACCTGTCTTCCCTGTTCCCGCCATGATGGCTGGCCATTAGCCACTACCCCAGAGGGCAGTAGGGTACTTCCTCACATGAATGAATCAATCTTATGCTAAAGGATCTTTCTCCTTGGGAGATGGTGAGGAGATCACATGAGAATGTACTAGATGGCACAGGATGCCAGGACTGGAAGGGTCTTGTGCATTACAGATTCAACCCCGTCATTGGACAGATGGAGAAACTGAGGGCTGGAGGGCAGCCAAGGGAGGCTGATTGGAGAAGCGGCAAGGTCACAGGTGAACTTGGGAGCTGGACATTCACTAGACTCTCCACTCCAGAAAGGCAGGCATCAATCTGCCTTCTTTACCCTCAAAGAGCCAGAGCATGGCTCATAGTAGACACTCAATATTTGCTGAGTGAAGAAACCAGGTCCTCCACTCCCTTTCTATGTGACCTTGGCCACATCAACTAACATCTCTGAGCCTCAGCGTCCTCATCTATAAAACAAAGATGATACCCACCTCCAAGGGGCACAGGAGGAACCCATGTAGCATGCCCAGCACTTGCCTGGCACAGAGGTACCCTGGGTCAGGCTGGGTTAACCTTGCCCAGAGGTTCTGCAGCTGGAGGCGGGGTGGGGGTGGGGGTGGGAGATGGCTGGTCCACTCGCTCCTACCTGGGGCTGCTGGTAGTGCTCCATGGCCATGGTGACCACGTTCAGCCCGATGACACCTGTGATGAAGAGATCCAGGTAGTGGCTGGTGCACAAGTGGTGGACGAGGAGCCGGAAGCGGGAGTAATCCGAGTAGTAAGGTTTGCACTGGGCTTCTGAGGGGGCGGGCGGAAGAGCAGAGCAAGCGTCAGGCCCCTGCCCCCTGCACCCCTCCACCCCCAGTCCCTCTAACGCCAGAGCTGAAACATTCCAGAGTCATCACCATCCTCGCTCTCCCCACACTGCCCCTTGGTGGGGGCAGCCACCTGGGCGTACCCCCCTCCAAGCATCGGTTGTACTGGCTGCAGTTGAGGGCGGGATGGATCAGGACATGCAGAGCTCCCCCACCTTCATTAGACACCAGGTGAGCCCCCTCCCCTACGCAGCCTCCAAAATCCACCAGCCCCTCAGAACACCCTTGACTCGGTGTTCCACAGTGAGGCCAGATCAATACGATGAAAATCAACTGGTCTCCTGGGCTCAGAGGACGCTCCATCAACGGGAGGCAAAGGCTTTGCTCCTTCACCAAGCTCAGCTCCTCGGGGGAGCAAAGGAGATTACACAGAGCTGGGATTGGGAGATAAAACCGGAGAATGGAAATTGGACATCTTCTTGGCTGGCTGCCCTGACCCACCCAGAGGGCCTCCAGAGGGCAGGGCCTGGGCCTCCTGCACCCTCATGTCAGCAAGGGCAGAGGGGGAGGCCTTGGGGCTCTGCTCCATCCCAGACTCAAGCTGGGAGGGCCCCACCTGTCGGACTCACCCAGTTTCTAATGAGGCACTGCCCAGCCTGCTCCTGGGTGTTTGGACAGCCCTAGACTGCAGGCCGGGTTGGAGGCACTGTCTGAGATCTGTCAGAGGCATAATATTTCTCTTGTAATTAGTGAACCACTTAGTTATGAAAATCACGGAGCCAGGTTGGGCTGCCAAGGAGGCAGAATAAATCTGGGGCAGGAGATTTTGGGGCCCTCTTCCAGGCACTGAGGAAGGCCCAGGCCAAGCTGGGGCACGTGTTCTCAGGAGGAGGTTGACAGAGTGGTCTCCCATGAAGCCACAAAGAAGGAAGAGGCTCCTGACAGGGAGGTGTGTGGCAGCCACAGGTCCCAGACAGCCCTTCCCTCCCTCAGGAGGTCTAGGGGAAAGCCAGCCAGCAAGGACTGTGGCCTCTGAGTCCTGAGCCAGGGGGTCACTGGCCCAGGGGCAGCAGGAAGCTTTGGGCCCAGGCCAGCTCAGATGTAACTGTCCTTTCCCATGCATAGGACCATTGAACAGAGAGGTAAACTGAGGCAAGGAGCGGCCTGGGGTGGGCCCCCACCCAAGGCTGAAGGAAGAAGAGCACCCAGGAACTGCATGTCCAGCCCCGTGGGCTGCCATGCTCGGGGCCCACCTGGCCACTCTCCAGCATCGGCCTTGAGGTGTGGATGACCACAGGGCAGACAGTCCCTGGCACTCTGCTGTGCCTGAGGTGTGCATGAGGCCATCTTCCCATGTTCAGAGATCGGCCAGCCAACTGTGGCTCTGTTTGTTCAAGAACAGAGCCCCAAGAGTGTGGGGCTGGAGAGCCTGGGGCAGGGGGGGCGGGAGGCCAGGGGTCATCCACACTGCGATGGCAGAGGGTGGGCCGGGAGGGCCGGGCTTCTTCCTTCCTTCCTTCAGTACCACAAGGACCAGAGGGCGCTAGTCGCCCTGGGTTGCCTGAGCAGCTGGAACGCTTTCTCTGCATTAATCTCCATAAATGCCGAGAGCACCCGATCCCATTATGCTAAAATATGAATGGAGAATTAACTAAAATGTTTGAATACAATTAGGTTAGAAAAAGTGGCTCCTTATTAGCCCCATTATTAGCTGAGACAATGTAGAGGAGAGGCTGGGAGAGTTGTCCCCTCTCCCGGTCACCCCAGCCTGACTCTGTAGGCAGCTCCAGGCCAAAGGGAGCAGCTGCTCCCACCAACTCTGCCTTCCAGCCTTGCCCTAGGAGTCTGAGGGGCAGGTGGGCTTAAATTCTGCCGGGACCCTCCTCCAAGAGGCCCAGACCAGGAGGACTGAGGCAGGGCATCTGCTTCTAGACAGGTCCCAGGCCCCTGGGGTCTGTACAAAGGCCCTTCCACCCTGGTCCCTAGCCCAGACAGCAGGTGCTGAGGCGGCCAGAAATCCCCCATTAGAGCACAGGTCCAAAGAGCAACAGGCCAATCTGATCAGCATCTTCTCAGGAAACCCCTTTGTTTTTCAGAGGGGAGAGAATGAAGCCAGGCAAAAAGTGAGTCATTCAGCTAGCTACGAGGCACGACTGAGCTGGACCTGAACTTCCAGCCCGAGTCCCTTGCCAGCTGCCAGGTGGGTGCAGACACCAGGCTTTCAGGCTTTGGCCCAGAGGATGCCCCTGGATGGTCTGCCCAAAGGCCTCCACTGTTGGGGCCTCGGCGATGCCACCCCCCTTTGCTGCTGTCTGGACCTCGGCTCTTTAGGCAAGCACCCGGGTGTGGAGAAGAATTAGAAACCCCCTGGGAGGAGTCCTGGGCAAGCCTCCTGCTTTAAGAGCTCCAACCATAGCCCAGGAGGGGCCTGGACCTGTGGTCACTGACGCATCGGTAGCTGTGGCCCTACCTCCCTGCCTCCCACCTGGATAAGTTGCCTTAGGTGGAGAAAATACCAGAGTCAGACAGTGGGGGGAGAGGGCACATCTAGGGCAGCCCAGGCCCCCAGTTAGGGGCAGGGAGAGAGGAGGGGTGCAGGAGGGCTGCAAGGCAACAGGCACAGTGAGTTAGTAGGGGTCACCGGGAGCCCGAGACACAGCTAGGGCAGAGGGTTTGCAAAGGGGGAGTGGCAATGAGTAGGGGGAAGACAGGGGTCACTCCCAAGGACACAGGCCCCCACGGCAGAGGTCACATCTTCAGCTGCCGTGGCCAGGCCTGATCACTGGGTCCCGGCCTGGTGGAAGGAAAAAGGGTGAGTGTGAGTGGAGGTCGATGCCGCAGGTGGCCAAGGAGAGTGGAGCTGGTGTTGGAGGCTTTGCAGTCCCGTGGGGCAGCCTGATAACCTAGCAGCCCCCGTCCCTCCTTCCATCTGGGAAGCCGGGCTGGACCCAGGTGTCTGGCCAGGCCCATTCCCCTGATAATCACAGGCTCTGCTCTTCTGCCTTTCCCTGGGCTCTGGCTCTGCCTCTCCTGCTGGGAACAGCACCAGCGCAGGGGTGTACTGGCCGGGGAGGTGTGGTGCATGTGTTTGATTCCCAGCAGCCCTGGACTGGGTTTGACTCTGTCCCCATCCCCCCTGGTGGGTAGACCAGTGCATCTGCACCATTGTAGAAGAACCTCTGGGGTAGGAATCTGTGTTTATGCTTTCCAGGTGATTCTGCTGTACATGGAAGTCTGAAAAGCTCTGGCATAGCCACGCAGAACTCCAGGACCTGGGAAGTGGGATATGGGATGATCTGAGCCATGATTCGGGGTCTCTGAGTCCTCATCAACAGCCAGGGAAGGTAACTGGTATACATGCCTGCATGTGCCACCCCAAGGTAGAGTAGGGTCTGTCCACTCCAGGAGCAGAATGTCCACCCCAGCAGAATATCCCCGGAATGGGAGTACGGTGCAAGGGTCACGAGAGTGTTTAGCACTGAGTGGACGCGTCATGTCTTAGGGTCTATGAGAGTCTGCATGTGTTGATTTCTGGGATAACTCCCATGTGGAAAAGCCTCTGTGGGCCAGCCCTGTGCTAGGATGTTTTGGGGTGCGTGTGGAAGGGTGCACATTTCAGTCTACAGACCAGGTGAGCCCATAAGGGAAAAGCTGAAGGCCACCTCTCCCCCAACCCCTCATCCCCTAGTACTTCAGGAATTTGCAAGACAGCTTGATGCAGAGGTGTGGGGACCCTGGCAACCCAGTCACAAACCAGCCAGAGACTCCTGAGCCCCAGAGAGACAGTCTCTCAATGCCAGACACCACTGCTTAGCACCGTGGGGCTGCAGCGCCGAGGGCCTCAGGGATGACCTACTGAATGGAGGCTCAGGGGTTCTCCCTTGGGCGGGTCCCTGAGGCCCCACAGATCATGCAACCCAACATCCCCATGGCAGTGTCTGCCTGATTCCTGCTTGGTGGGTGGGGGAGAAGTGGAGAAAGCACAGCGTGTGGTTCCCAGACTGAAGTTCCAAGCCTGCAGCAGCATAGGGCCCTCATGTTCTTTCCAATACTTCAGAAGGCTTGAAAGAAGCCCTATATTTGCCTGTGTTAAGACCCCACAGACTAATTTAATGACGAAATGGTCTTTCTTTGCCATCATTTTGTGTGTAACCTTCTGCAGCTCCGAAGCTGTGATTAGCAATTAGATGCGCCTCTGATTAGTAAAAGTGATGAAAGAAAGTCATTCTTGAAATGCTCTAAACTTCACAGACAGCCTTCTAAAATGTGGGGTCTGCTGGAGGATATGGTAACTGGTGACCTTGGGGCTGAACAGCTTGGGAACCACCGGCTGGAGACATGGTGTGATGAGGCCCCACAGCCCTGTCACGGACTCCAGGAGCCTCTGTCCTTCCATCTGGGGGCCAGTGGGGGAGAGGGGAGCAGGGGACCAAGAGACCATGGAGGGTGGGCTGGACCAGGAGGGTCTTCCCAGAGACATGGCTCTTGAAGATAAGGACCCAACTCACTCCCACATCTTTGGCTTTTTTGGGAGAAGCTCGTGGCCACCTCAGGCCTTTGATTTCCAATTCCTGCTGTTTGTAGCGATGACGCGGCCACCGTGATCACTTGACTATTAATGAGTCTGTTCAATTATTCATCGTTACATTTTTAAAACAAATCCTTCCCCCTCTCTGCTCCTCTCATCCTGCTCCCTTGGATCAAAGTCTCCCCTCAGACAAAAGGAGACAGGAGAGATTTGCAGCTCTAATAATCGACCGGTGAGCTCCAGAGAGGAGGCGCAGGAGGAAAGAGGCAGCGGGAGGTGGGGCACTTGGCCAAGGACGCTGCTGCTGGGAAGGTGGGCCCTCCGAGGGGCGTCAGCAGAGAGGCATCAGGCCCTCGCCTCCCGTCCAGTTGGCACAGGCCTGCGGGGGTGCCACAGAGCCCAGTGCTTCAGCCCCTGCCGTCGTGGGGGCCCCAGGGACCCTCACCCCTTCACCCCAAGAGGAGAGAATCAATGAGCCATGGGGAGGGGAGTGAAGAGCATGTCCCCACGCGCATGAGCCCACACCCCAGACGCAGTACCTGACGCAGCGCTGGCCGAGCTGCCGGAAGCAATTACATCGTCCAGCATTAGATCTAAAAGAACGAAACACGACATTGGTCACTGGCTGGACCAGGTGCGCTGGGCAGGGCCCCGCAGGGGCTGCTTCCCCCTCAGCTCTGACCTCGCTCTGCCTTTGGCCAGGGTGCGCTGAGCACGGGTGGCTGGCTCTGAATGTCCAGCCCGAAGCTGGGGGCACAGGGCACTTGAGGAAGACAAACAATGTGGCTAGACAGGGTCAGGGTCACGGGGCAGGAAGGCACTGGGAGGGGGCAGGCGGCCAGTCATCAGAACAGATGTCCGCTTCTCCTGCGCTGTGGCCTCAGCTGCACTTGAGACAGCCATAGACCCCAGAAGGGGGAGCCAGCTGGGCAGACAGGGGCCACAAGGGCCGCCTGCCAAAAGAATTCCATGTGCCCGACTGTGAGGAGGGGGTGGGGAGGATGGAGCAGGAGCATGGCCTCGGGGGACAGTGCACCTACTTAGCTTCAGACATCCACAGGGAAGCCAAGCCCTGACCCCTACCTGGAGCCGAGCAGAGGGCCTTGGGGAGCTGATAGTGAGGGTGGGGGACATGGAGAACTGCACCCCCCATTGCTGCCCAGAGGCCAGCGCCTTCCCACATCCTGGAGCAGCTCCCGCTGTTCACAGGGAACACAGGCCCCCTCCCACCTCCACCCTCGGTGCCTCTCCCAGGCCGCAGTAGATAGAGCTGAGGGCAGAGGGGAGGCAGGGGCACTGCAGCCCCTCACTCATCTGGTGGTACTCACATTTGAACACACCAAAGGGAACACTCAGGCCACCGCACGCATCTTATCGGCGGAAGGAAGACGGTTTGTGAAAAGGTGAAGAGAGCATGGGAAACCCTCACCCCAAACAGAGAGAGACACAGACAGACACACAAAGGTTTAGAGAAACCCACACACAAAGACACTTAGAGAGACGTGGGCTGAGACTGAGAGAGAGAGAGGCATGGAGGCAGACGGGAGCCCGGGAGAGAGGGAGACAGGGGAGGCAGGGAGGCAGGTGCAGACGCACCTGGGGATGCCCCAGAAACAAAGGGCACCTGCTGCGTCTCTCACATCCTTCCTGGCCTCTGTCATCTCACTTAGTCTCAGCCCACCCCTGGCATAAGGGCATGAGGAGGGATGGATGGGGCTTCACCCACCCAATGCCAAGAGATGCTGGGGAGCACAGGTGAGGAGGGGGAGGGGCTGCGAGGCCCCAGGTTATTCCAGAACTTCCCCAAGCCAAGGGAGGTTTCTTTTTTTGTTTTTGTTCAGTTTGGGAAAGAAAATGCATGGTGCTGGAAAGTTTTGTAGGAGATGGGGAGGGAGGGGGTGTCTGGGTTCTCTCTCACACTGTTGTACATTATAAGTTCTGCCTTGCTCGGCAGCTGCAGACACTAGGCGGGCATGGGTTGAGATGCTCACTGCCCACCCTGGGGTGGGCAAGACTGCTGGCACCTGGGCCTCTGGATGCTGGCATGGGGCAGTGGAGCAGCCAGTGAGGCTCCTCTGAGAGTCAAGCTCGGGGAGACCGGGTGTCAGTCCCCACCTGGCATCATCTGGGGAGGATGATGCTGAGATCCCAGGAGCCCCCAGGGTCGGGGCAGCTCCCCCTACCCATGGGGCTGAAGTGGTCTGCTTCATGCTGGCTCTAAAGGCAGACATGCTCTTGGGGGGAAGGAGGTGAGGAGGGGGGTGGGAGCCTCTTCTCCCTGCCCCCGGCCCCAGCACCCAGCCCCCTGCAGTCGCAAGGCCAAGGTCAAGCACGACCCAGAGAGAGGTGTAAAGACTACCGACCAGCCATCTGCTTCTCCTTACTCCTTCTCTTTTTCTCCAGTCTTCGCAGACGCTTCTCCTCCCGCCGCCGGGCCTCCTCTTCCTCCTGGTGCTGCCGACACTTGTGGAAGTTCTCCACCACCACACCCACAAACATGTTCAGGACAAAGAAGGCCACGATGAGCAGGAACGAGATGAAATACAGCAGCATCCAGGGGTTGTGGTTCATGATGGGCTGGCGGGGAGCAGGAAGGACAGGCGGAGGCATCAGCCCGAGGGCAATGAAGTCTTAGAAGCTGCCCACAGCCTGGGTTCCTGCAAACCCAAATAGCTACAGCAACCTGACAGGTGATGGAAATGAATGGTGTGGGTTTGATGTGAGGCAGTAGGGAGGGGTGGGGACTGTGGCAAAGGGGAGAGTAGATTCTCCATCCAAAAACTGCCTCTTTGTTCTGGCTGACTCCTGCCCTGAGTGAATGCAAGTCCAGTGCTCCCCAGACCTTCAGACTTTTCCTGAGTAGGCACAAATCTGGATTTTTGTGTAAAATGCACCATTTTTTTTCTTTTTTTTAAAGACAGGGTCTCATTCTATTGCTCAGGCTGGAGTGCAGTGGCACGATCATAGCTTATTGCAGCCTCAAGTTCCTGGGCTCTAGGGATCCTCCCACCTCAGCTGGGACTCCAGATGCGTACCACCATACCCGGCTAATTGTTTTTATTTTTTTGTATAGATGGGGGTCTTGCTATGATGCCCAGGCTGGTCTCCAACTCTGGCCTCAAGAGATCCTCTTGCCTGGACCTCCCAATGCACTGGCATTACAGGTGTGAGCCACTGCGCACAGCCAAAATTCACAGTTTAAAAGTGTTCACCACTAATTCAAAAAATGTTAAACATTTTGTAGACCAATAAAACATGCCCAGATTTGGCCCCCAGGCCACCAGCAACAGCCTCTGCTGTAAAATGTGATGCTTCTTTCCTGGCATTTGGCCAACCTGCCTTGCTCACTCTGTCCTGGAATCAGCCCATGCTGAGTGACCTGAGCCCACAGATGGAGCCTGTCTGCCTCAGCCCTACCTGCTGGTCCACGCCCACAGCGTCCAGCCCATCGTACATGATGTCCACCCAACCATCCTTGGAGGCCAAGACGAACAGGGACATCAGGGCCTGATGGGGGAGGAGGAAAGGAGGCGTTTGAAGCATAGGATATGCTAAATCGCCTACCACCTGCCCCCCCGAAGTGCCTCCTGCATCAGCTCAGAGTACCCCAGCCCTCCAAGGGTGAAGCTGGAGTCACACCCCAGGCTCCAGGAGAGCCCTCCAACTCAGGGCTCCATAGCTGAGCTGCAGCTGGAGCGGCCCTGGGAGATGGTCACACCTTCTGCCCTCCATCAGGTAGGACAAGGGACCCACGAACCCCTGGAAATCCCAGAGACCAAAACCAGCATGCGTCTGGGAAACCAACTGAATGAGTAACTTCTTTTTTTTTTTTTGGAGACAGAGTCTCGCTCTGTTGCCCAGGCTGGAGGGCAAATGGCCTGATCTCGGCTCACTGCAACCTCCGCCTCCCAGGTTCAAGTGATTCTCCTGCCTCAGCCTCCCGAGTAGCTGGGATTACAGGCGTGCGCCACCACACCTGGCTAATTTTTGTATTTTTAGTAGAGACAGGGTTTCACCATGTTGGCCAGGCTGGTTCTGAACTCCTGACCCAGGCGATCCACCGGCCTCAGCTTCCCAAAGTGCTGGGATTACAGGCGTGAGCCACCGCACCCGGCTGCAACTTCATTTTCTACATTTGTTTCTGCCAATATGGAGTGAGGAAAGGAATTGTCTTGACAATATGCCTGTCCCCTCCACCATGTTAAACAAATATACACATCCTCTCATTGCATCCTTGCCGTGACCTCGAGGAGATTCTATTATGACTCCATTCACCAGTTAATGAAACTGAGGCCCTGGGAAGTCAGCTGCCCCAGGTCATCGAGCTGACAATGGTGGGGTCAGGATTTACACAAGATTCACATCCAGGGCTGCCTGCCCCCCGTGTCACATGTGCTTCCTGCTCTGCATGTAGCTCTGTGGCCCTGGGGAAGCCCCTTACCCTCTCTGAGCCTGCTTCATCTTTAAGGAGGGCTAGGGACCATATGGGCCCCCTTGTTGGGGCGCTGCAGGATGGACTGGGTTTCTCGACACGCCGGTGGTCGGACAGCAGAGGATGTGAAGGGCGCAGCTCTCCGTGGGAGCCCATCTCCACTGGAGTCAGCACATATCATTGAGCGTGGCCCTGTGCCCCCTCCAGCTCCTTCGCCACGGCCCCACCTCTGAGCCTGGGGCTCACCTGGCCGAGGTTGTCGAAGTTGTACTTGTGCCGGACCCACCGGTAACTAGCCTCGGCGCAGTCCGACTTATTGGTGATGTTCCTGGTATCCTCACCCTGGCACACGAAAAACTTCCCTTTGAAGAGCTGGACATATAATCCCGGAGACAGAGAAAAGTGAGCTTCGACTGAAGGAAGCCAGGACTCCTGAGCCCCACCCCCGCACCAGCCTGGACACGTTCTGGGTGAGTGTGGGGTGCTCTGCTTGGGGGGTTAGTCAAGTCAGGGAAACACTGACCTGAGCCTCCTCTGCAGACGCCCCTTCCTTTCCAAGAGGGAGAGGAAAAGTAATGAGGGCGGGCAGTGGGAAAGGGTGGGAGGGCGATAACAGTCATGCATCTTCTCCACCAATGGCTAGGCCAGCCCTGTGCCAAGTGGGGGTCCCAGCATCATCTCGAAACATGCTAGAAACACACATTCTCAGGCCCAGCCCAGATCTACTGAATCACACACTCGGAGGTGGGGATGCAGCGATCTTTTAACAAGCTGTTCTGGTGATTCTGATGCAAACTCAAGTTTGAGATCCACTGAGCTAGGCACTTAATTTCTCACAGCAGTTCTAGGTGGGGGAGAAGGTATCATCAACCCCACGTTACAGATAAGAACAACCGAGGCTCAGAGAAGTTAATCCACTCACTAAGGCCCCTTAGCCAGCAGGTAGCAGAAAGGGGACTCGAACCAAGGTCTCTCTGACTGGAAAGCTCACCCTCATTCCAGTATAAACCAGGTTACCACTAACGGTGGAGAAGGGAAGGCAGGATGAGGGGGCCTGAGCAAACTGCTTGAAACAGACCCAAATCCACCAGAAGGTGGGCTCAACAATGGTTCACTCTACTGACCCAAGGAGGCTGGGAAGTAGGGAAGTGGAAGGGCACTGGGTGGCAGTGGAGAGGGTGTACACAGAGGCACCGCACAGCTTTGGTAAATGCACCCCAGCCTGGTCCCTAGGGCTAGAGAATTTCTAGGAAACCAGGGAACAGCCCCCCACCCAGGGCCAAGTGGACATCCCAGGAAGGCGGGGAGGGGGAGGGCATAGCCACCCAGGAGCTCCCACGCTGCTTGAGCAGCCAGCTGTCTACCCTGTAGCCAAAACAGCTGGAGCCAAGGGCCCTGGAAGACTTCGATGGAGGGGCTCCCTGGCCCCCTGAGGCGTCTGCTGATCCTACAGGCAGCTCTGACTTTCTCTTCCAAAGCCAAGTCTCCTCCCTGGGCCCACAGCCAAGTTTCCCCAGCAGCCCCCACTTCCTGCCTCGTCTGGGGTCTGCACCCGCCCGCCTGCCAGCACGCGGCTAACCTGGCCCAGCTGTCTGGGCCCTGGATCCTCAGACCTGGCCTGCAGCCCGCTGGAGCCGGGGAGGAAGGGAGGGGATCCCAGAGTAAACCTCTGGCCAGCGTCTGTGCTCAGGGAGTGCGTGCAGAGGGCAGGAACAGCAGCCTGCGGCTCCCATGGCCTGAAACCTCTCTGCAGCCCCGGTCCTCCTTGGGGCCCTCCTCTAGGCTCCCAGTTTTCTCTGAAATGCCCAGGAGGTAAAGGGGCCTAGGGCCTAAGTATTCCTGCTGATTCCTTTCTGGAACGAAGGCAGTAGCAGCAGCTTGAGCCTCAGGACCCAGGGGCCAAGGGGAGGAGCCCTCCTCAGACTCACCCACAGCTGTCCCCCAGAACCCTACACACCTGCACCCCCAGGATGCCGAAAATGATGAAGAAGGCACAACAGATGACCACAATGTTGCCAATGGGTTTCAGTGAGGACATCAGCGTCTCCACCACCAGCTTCAGCCCCTGCGCCCGGCTGATCACCCTGGGGAGGGGAAGGAGGGGGGGTGACAGGGCTTCCCCCAGCCCAGACACTCCCTTGTTGCTTGACCCTGCTCCACACCCCCAACCTTGGCCACTGGTCCCTTCCTGGGCTCTGGTGGCAGAACGCAGTCCTCTTTTCACAGGACCCCACACCATCAGGACCCCCACCATAATCTCTCAAAACAGGCTGCAGAGATCCCCATGCCTCATATCTCCACCTCCACCCCAGGATGCCAAATGTAGGAGCTGTCTGGTCTGGGAGTGGCGGGCATTCAACTCAAGTGAGGCGCTCCCCCAGGGATGCAGTGCATTGTGGGTTGGGGGCACCGAGAGATGAACTTGTAGGGGAGCAGGCAGAAAGGGGACGGGCAGAGGAAGATGGGCTGTCACGGTCAGGGAAGCATAACCATTAGTCCGCATCATCCCTGTCCAAGAAAAATTCTGAGTTGGGGGTTGTGACTAGCTGATTGGAGAGGGATTCCTGAGAGGGTGGATCCCCTGGCCAGGAGAAATGTCACCTGGGAGAGGTCCCTGGCAGGGGCCTGAAGATGGGGGGAAGCCAGCAAGAGGAGTCTGTCACCTCACAGGGAGGGGCCAAGTGTCACCCCTAGGGGCCACCCAAGGGAGAGCTGCAGCTGGAGCCTGTGAGGGTCCTGCCCATGGCCCCTTGTGTTGTGCATCGCTTGGGGTAGCCGTCCCCTGACATCACACGGGGCAGCGGCCCTGAGGAATATGTCATGTTGAAGAGGAGGAGAGCAGGTTGGAACCTGGAGGGAAATTACTAGGGCCGCAATCTGAGTGTTGTCTGGGACAGGGGACAGGATCACCTGTGGGGGTCACAGACAAGAGGCTGGTCTGTGCGGGCTTTTGTTCCGTGGCAGGGGCTGCTGGTGGTTGGAGGTGTACCTGTGGAGGGGGACACCTGCTGGAGGTGTTCCGGAGCTGGGAAGGGGGTCACCTGAGCGGGCGTAGGGTCCGCAGCAGCCGCAGCACCCTCAGCATGCCCAGGATCTTGGTGCCGCTGTCAGAGACCATGGACACCAGAATGTCGATGACGGAGATGAGCACCAGCAGCCCGTCCAGCACGTTCCAGCTGCTGCGCAGGTACGCCTGCTCCCCAAAGCACCAGCCCAGCGCCACCACCTGGGGACCGCCGCTGCGTCACTGGCTGCCCTCCCTGCCAGCCTCAGCCCTGCCCTGTGCTGTGGCCAACCCTCCCACCCTCAGCCTGTGCCTCTCCACCCCCACCAGGAACCAGAGCACCCAAGCCAACCCCGGCCCCATCACCTTCACTGTCATTTCAGCCAGAAAGACTGCGGTGAAGATGTAATTGGAGAGGGTCAGGAAGATGCGTTCCTGCAAGAGAAAGGAGGCAGGGGTTGCCTGCCAGGAAGCCCCTGCCCTTGGGCCAGGTCTGCTCTGCTTCTATACACAAGTCAAAACCCCCACCCTCAGAAAAACAACCCCCACCCTCCACAACAATGCAGACCACGCCCTTCTCTTGCAGGCACAGAGCCAGTGCCAGGCCCCAGACTCCCCTGCAGCTCTGTGGACAGTCACACCCCTGTCTGTGACCAGAGCTCCCAACCCCCACGGCCACGTAGCCGGGAAGGGGTGAGTGTCTGCACCGCAGTGCTGTGATCTGCGTCCCACGTCCTAAGCCGTAGTCCCTGGTTCTTCCTTTCTAAAAACTGGGGCAGGATCTCACTTGATCCCTGACCCCTGCCCGCCATCCCACCCTCCTCACTTGCTTTCCTGCTGTGCACCCCAGAAATGGAGCAGCAGTGGAAGCTGGGGGCCTGGCACAGATTGTGCACCCCCAGGCACAGCCTGGGGCAGGGCAGGGAGGGAGGCCAGCTAGTTCCCTGGGATCTGTGGACTGAGTCCCTCCCTGGGGTGGCCAGGAGACAGGCTCAGATCTCTAGAGAGGTGGCGGGCAGAGTGTGAGCACAGAGGAGGGAAGGAGAGGAGCAGGTACAGTGACAGAGCTGGAGATGGAGGGAGCTGAGTGGAAAGACGGGGAGAGAGTGAAGATGGGGAGTGACATGGTGATAGAGAGCTCCACAGCAGGGCCTCAGGTGGGAGGCAGCCGAGGCCGGAGTGCGGCCAGCGCCCCTGCCGTAACCTGTGGCTCCGGGTGTGAGGTCCCCAGTGCTGGTGCTCCCTCACCCGCCTAGTCCTGGGCTGGTCCCTCCATTCTTCAGGTTCCCTCCTCCCCCCACCCTAATGGAAAAAGAAGCCTCAGCAGCACTGAAATCTAAACGATAGTGTGGGAGGTGGCAAGGAGGGATGAGAGGTGAACTCTGGCCACCTCTAAGCAAGTGGTGCCAGATACCCTGAGGGGGAAACACGGCCACCCCCACCCAGCCTTCTAGAACCAGAATCACTGCCGACAGTGAAGGGCTATGATGCCAGGCTGGAAAGAGACAGCTCCCAGGACCAGCTGGGCCCACCCTGAAGGGGTTCGACCCTGGGTATGTCCAGTACTCGGGCCTCTGGCTCTCCTGAGAAGGACGGACAGGATTGCAGCCAAGCAGAAGTGACCCATGTCCCCCACTAAGGTCCCTGAAAATCTACTTGTTTTTGACCTGGCAGGACCACCAGGAGCAAAGAGTGGCTTCCCTGGCCACTCTGCATGCCCCCGAGGGCCCCGCAGCCGACTGGACAAGATGCCTCCCCATCTGCACACAGGGTCTACACTGCCCCAGCACTCCCCCGACTCACATGTGTGCCCCACAAGCCTCTGGCTCATGAGAAGTAGCCTGGAGTGAGAGGAGGGACCCAGCTGGGCTGGTGTATCATAGAAGGGAAACCGAGGCAGGAGAGGACACAGGGGGCGTCCTGGGGACCAGGATCTGGTGAGATACCTAAGGGAGAGTCCCGGCTCCCTCGCTCCCTGCTGTGTGACCTGCAGGTCAGCAACTGTGGCCTCCTCGCCTCCCTCCCTGGTCCTGAGTGCAAACCCTGCGAGGGGCCTGGCCCTGGGCAGGGCTGGTGACTCACAGCGCTGTGGGGGTCAATTTTGGGGCGCTCCATGGCGATGGTGATGCAGTTGAGGGAAGATGATGACGAGGACCACGTGGTCGAACATCTTGTGGGTGATGATCCGGTGACACAGGAGGCGGAATCTGCCCGGGTACGGAGGCAACGGCTGAGGGGGTGGCAGGGCAGGTGGCGACGAGAGGACCGACGGCAGCCCGTACCCCTCCAGAGCCCTCCCACCCGAGGACCCCTCGCCTCCAGGCCCTCACTCACACCCCCAGGTAGGGCGCTACTTCCCCAATCCCTGATGGCATCACCAGGGGTGATTACCCATGAGAAGGAGAAGAGATTGGCACACAGGTCAGACCCCTGCCCCGTCATTTACCTGGACTGAGGAGGGAAGATGTAGGCTGACCAGGAGTCTCGCTCGAGGCAGCAGGCAGGGAGCCGGGGCTCGGATCCATGCGCGGATCCGTTCCCCTTTGCTCTGCAAAACAAACACTGGAGTATGAGCAGGACCAGGCCTGCAGGCTCCCCGGCTCCTGGTTACTCAGCAGCGTCACCCTCACTGCTTGTCTACCCTCTCCAACCCGGGGGCCAAGCTCCGCCCTGCCTCTCTTCCTATATTCCTGAAGCCACATCCCCATCTCCCTGTCAACCTTGCCGGGCCCCCTCCCCACCCCTGAGGACCCCTTGCCTCTCCATCTCCTCCCTCTCCTCCCCTTCGGCCCCAGCCCTGGCTCTCCCCCTCTCCCCACCTCTGCCTTCAGCCCAGCTGGGAAGCAGCACCAGTCATCAGACACTGGCCCCGCACAGCTGTCTGTTCAGAGACACACCTGAGCTGAGACACTGGCCCTGTGCTTCACGTGCTAACCCTGAGGTCACTGCATCCCATCCCCAGGGATAATCGTGGTGGTGAGGGGGCTGGGGGAGGGGCACATGGGTGTGGGTGGAGTGGGAAGTCAAGGCTTGTGATGAGGTTTAGACGAGAAGGGGGGATGGGGGCATCTGTTTGGAGAGATGAGCGATGGGTCTTTCTGAGTCACATGAAAGATTCATACACATCTGCCCAAAATCATTCATATCCACCAAGGGTGGCAGAGCCGCAGCCCCAGGCATGACAAGGATCTGGGGCTTGGCAAGGTGGGCGGAGGGAGAACAGGGACTGTTTGGAGCTCAGTTTCCAGCTGCCCTCTGATATCCCCCAGGCTTGGAATGGTAACTCCCTTGTACCCTGCCGGGTCAGGCACAGCTCCCCCTCTTTCAAGGCCAGGGGTGAGGGGTCACTGTGCCCACAGGGGCCTCACCAGGTTGCCCTCATCATCGGCGTCATCCCCATCCAGTGGGGGGTCATCGGGCCGCAGGGCCTGGGCCAGACGCCCCGAAGCCGACTTGCCATTGCAGTCCTGGTGCTCAGAGGCAGAGCCTCGGCCACTGGCAGTTCGGTGCAGTCCTGGCACCTGCAGTGTGCCAGGCAGGTCGAAGGAGCTCTTGGCCTCCCGCTCCAAAGAGCCCCCTGTGGCGACGGTCACTGCCTGCGGGGCTGGCCCTCTCCTCCTCCGAGCTCTCCTCCTCATCCTGGCTCTCCTGGCCTTCTCCGGACAGCAGGGACCGCCGCTCCCCACTGGGACTCCTCCGCTTTAGGCTGGGGGCGCGGCCCAGGCTGTTCCGGCTGGATCGCCTGCTGGTCCAGCTGCTTGCAGCACTCCAAGGGCTATGCGGGGAGCTGCGGGCACTGGGCTGTGGGTGAGCAGGGGGGGAGTGGTCTCAGGCAGGGCAGAGCAGCCCCATCCTCTCACGTGCGCACTCGGCCTCCCGGGAGCCTCACTGGCATCACATCAAGTGTAGGGGTGTGAGCAGGAGTTCTGGACTGTGATGCCTGGATTCAGATACTGGCTCCCCCCAACCAGCTGTGTGACCTGGGGCAAGTTATTAAGCCTCTCTGTGCCTCTGTTTTCTCACCTGTAAAATAGGTATGGCAATAGAGCTCATTCCTCATTTAATTGGTGAGAGAAGTGTTAAGTGGCAGTATATATAATGGGGCAAAGAAACTCAACTCAACAGCAAAAAAATCAACCCAATCTAAAAAATGGGCAATGGGCCTGAATAGACATTCCTCAAAAGGAGACACAGGGCCGGGCGTGGTAGCTCACGCCTGTAATCCCAGCACTTTGGGAGGCCGAGGTGGGCGGATCACCTGAAGTCAGGAGTTTGAGACCAGCCTGGCCAACATGGTAAAACCCTGTCTCTGCTAAAAATACAAAAAAATTAGCCAGGCATGGTGGCACGTGCCTGTAATCCCAGCTATTCGGGAGGCTGAGGCAGGAGAATTGCTTGAACCTGGAAGGTGGAGGTTGCAGTGAGCCAAGATGGCGAAACCAACCTGGGCAACAGAGCAAGACTCTGTCTCAAAAAAAAAAAAAAAAAAAGAGAGACACAAATGGCCGACAGGTATATCAAATATGAAGAAATCCTCAACCTCACTAATCACCAGGGAAATGCAAATTAAAGTCACAATGGACCAGCTCACATTTGTTAGATTGGCTACTACAAAAATGATGAAACATAACAAGTGCTGGTGAGGATGTGGAGAAGACAGAACGCTTGTGCCTGTTGGTGGATCTGTAAATTAGTACAGCCATTATGGAAAATGGTATGTAGCTTCCTCAAAAAAACCAAAAATAGAGTTGCCACATGACCCAGCAATTCTACCACTGGGTATTTATCCAAAGGATTTGATATCAGTATGTGGATAAGATATGGGCACTCCCATCTTCATTTCAGCATTATTCACAATAGCCAAAATATGGAATCAACTTAAGTGTCTATCAGTGGGTGACTAGATAAAGAAAATATGGGCCAGGCGCGGTGGCTCACACCTGTAATCCTAGCACTCTGAGAGGCCGAGGCAGGTGGATCACCTGAGGTCGGGAGTTCGAGACCAGCCTGACCAACATGGAGAAACACGTCTTTAAAAAAAAAAAAGAGAAGAAGACTGTCATTTGTGACAACATGGATGAACTGGAGGACATTATGCTAAGTGAAATATACAAGGCACAGAAAGACAAATAAATGCCAAATGATCTCACTTCTATGTGAAATCCAAAAAAGTTGAACTCATAGAAATAGAGAGTAGAATGGTGATTAGCAGAGGCTGGGTTTTCAGGGGGTAAGGGTGGGGCCAACGGGGAGGCCTTAGCCAAAGGATACAGAGTTTCAGTTGGACAGGAGGAATACATTTTTGAGATTTATTGTACAGCATGACGGCTATAGTCAATGATAATTTAATGTATATTTCAAAATTGCTAAGAGAGTAGATTTTTAAATGTTCACACCACAAAAAAAGTATGTGAAGTGATGCATATGCTAATTAGCTTGATATAATCACCCCATAATATATGCATATATCAAAACATCACATCGTGCCCCATAAATATACACAATTAGTATTTGTCAATTAAAAATGAATTTTAAAAAATTAAAAATAAATAAAATCATGAGAGCATGGGCACCACACGAGCCTCCTGGATTAAAGTGCTGGCTCTGCCATTCCCTTCTGCAGTCTGAGGCTCAGGCCCGCTCTGTAAATCAGGGATCATTGTGGTACTTGCCTCCCAGGGTTGCTGTGAGGATTCAATGCATTTAGAATGCTTCGGAGTAGTGTTTACAACAGTGTCTGGCACAGAATCAGTACCTAGATGAGGGCTGCTATTACTATGATTTGGTCTTAAGGAGGCAGGGACCTTCCCGCCCCCATCTTACAGAAGCAGCTCAGGGTGGTGGCATCTTGCCTGAGGTCACTCAGCAGTGGAACAGAAGCAGTCAGCTTCAATCCTGCTCTTTGTCCCCACAGGCTAGGTAGGGTTCCTTCCCTGGCTTGCATCACCAGCGAGGACTCCCCAGAGGCTCGTCCAGGCACACCTAGGCCCTGTCCAGTCCATGGCCCTGGGGCTGTGCCCTTGGACCCGCCTGCCTCCATCCTCTCTTCCTCCTTTCCTCCTTGGAACATCTTCCCCCATCGGGGGTGCCCACATGCACCCCTTACCGGTGACTTCATCTCGTGGGCCGCCCCGGGCTCGGCCGACCCGCTGCTGCTTGTGCGTCGAGACGCGGGGCCCAGCGCCTCGCCCAGGCCCGTGCTGGTGCTCTTGGGCAGCGACATGGGCGTGGCGGCCGTGTGGATGATGAGAGGCGGCAGCAGGCTCTTCCGCAGCTCCGGGTGCTCTCCCAGGGACACCACTGCAGGGGGGAGAGAGGGACAGATCCCGAATCCATTCAGGGCTGGCCCAGGGCCAAGGCTGCACCCCAGGACAGGTACTCACAGGCCAAGCACTTCTTCCTGTCCCCATCACCATCCAGGCTGGGTGAGAAGAAATCGGGCTCGGACTCGGACTTGTTGGCATCTCCCTAGGGCAGGGGGAGCAGCAGAGTTAGGGACCAGGCCAGGCTGGGGCAACCGCAGATGGACTGGGTCTCCCTCTCTTCAACACACACACCACATATAGGCCACAGGAACCAGCAACCACGGCACGAGGCATGCACTGGCGCAGGCCAGACCCCCCAGGCTTGGGGCCCAAGGCTTCCCGGGGCCCCGCCACCTCTGCCTCGCCAGCCACACCGAAGAAAAGGCCACGGTTTATGTGATCCCACAGCACAACCAGCCTGGCTGAATAGTCACCAAGGCTGGCTGGGGAGGGAAGGGGTAGCTAGTTGGGTGGGTGGCACAGGCCAGAGGAGGCTGGGGACCTGGGGACCTGAGTGAAGTGGTCACTCGAGCCTCTCTTGCAAAAGTCCACTCGAGGCCCTTTGCTTTCTCTCCACAGCTCCCCTCCCCTGAGCCTCAGACCCGAGGACCCTGGAAGGAAATTGAAAGACCCCAGACAGAGCAGCTCAGCCCGAGGACGCCACTTCAGTCCCTCTGTGTCTTCCCTTCATCTTCCCCAAGTCCCGGCCCCCTCCCTGGCCCCATTTTTACCTCTCTCCCTGTCTCTGGGACAGTTTTTCTTTCTTCTTAGCAGGTCAGTAGGTTTCCCAGTAATTACACACTTCTCCTTAAGAAGTTATTAAAAAATACTTGATTGCTACTTTTGATAAGGACATAAATATTGGGTAATTGGCATCTCAGGGGATCATTTTCATTAACTCAGTTTACAGCCCTAACGAGGCCTTTAATTATCAAGTGGGATCTCCAGGGGGCTGCTCGGGATACGCAACACCATGGGGTCCCACAGGAATGCTGGCTCCCCTCCCCCGAATTCTAGTGCCGGGGCGGGGAGCAGCAGAGCACAGTCTTATCGTGGTGCCAGAGGGGGAGCAGCCCTGACAGCACCAGCTGGACCTAACTGGGTGATGACGGGGCCGGAGGCTCAGAGGTGATTTAAAATATTGGTGCATTTTGGCAAGAGCCACATCCCATCCCCACATCCTCCAAGGACTTGTCCTGAGCTGAGGCAGCTTGTGGAGTCTCCAACAGGGGTCTGGGGCAAAGGGTGAAGGGGTGGGAGATGGGGGAGTATGGTCTACGGCCACAGATCTTGACTCCACTGAAGACAGACGTCTGGGACTCCTCCGGGACCTCAGCGCAGGCAGGCACACGCGGGGTGCCCCTCACACGGGGTGCTGCACACACGTGCACACAGAGGATTCTAAGTCCCTTCCTTCTCCGGCCCATCCACTGGACTGGCAGGGATGGAGATGGTGCCCTTGGCGGGTTGATGGGGGCAGAGGCAAGGAGGTGCCTCCCTTCCGTGTCCTCAAGGGGGAAGGGACTTAAAATCGAAGCAAACCTCACAACACCAACGACCATCACGGCTATGACAGGTTGCACAGCAGCGGAGCGTGAACACGAGCACAGAGACACGGAGGCAGAGTGGAGGGCACGGGGCACGGGAGGCATGCCGGCTCATGATCGCGTACCTACCCCCCTGGGAGTCGACAGGCAGCTGAATACAGCTTAACTGTCCACTCGCATCTTCCCGTTTGCTGATTTCCTACAGGGAAAGGGGGGAGGCAGGGGAGGGCTGCTGGTCACAGGCGCTCGGGGCCTTCAGATATCGGCAGTGTTGAGAGAGGATGAAGAAAGGAGGGGTGCAAACCCCACAACAGGGGGAAACAAGAGACATGGGGCATGGGGGGCAGAGAGGGGACAGAACAGCCTTCCAGAATTCAACTACAGGCCCTCAGACCAGAATGAATCTGAAGGGTGAGGGCAGAGGCCATAAAGATGGGGGATGAGGGCAGGAAAGAATCAAGTCCCCCATAATCCTAATAATAACAGCCACTATTCATGGAAGGTGTGCCTGGCATGGGAAGCTGCCTCCTTAACACCAGCTGGCTTCCTTGCAAGGTAGGAAGTAGGTTTCAGGATCGCGATCTTACACAGGAGACACCCGAGATTTGAAGAAGTTGAGAAAACTGCCCCAAATCATACAGAGTAAGAGGTGGATCTAGGCCTGGAACCCGAGTCTGCGGCTCAGAACACCCCTCTCCTCTCACTGGCTCGGAGGCAGTGGGCTTGGGGAATGGTGGGAAGCAGGGAAAGGGGTGGACCAAAGTCACAGTCGACACGAAGCCAGGTCAGGCCTCATCACGTCTCATGCTCTCAGCCTAAGTCCCTTCAGATCAGAATAGATCCGGCTGCTCCGTTTGGGATAGGATGTGACAAGTAACACTGAGATGATGGCTCTGATGTTGTTTAGTATCAATCAGTGGCCTCACACAGGGTCTGCTGCCTGTTCATTTAATTAAGTGTGTGAATGATAAATACACAGGGATTCAGGGCGCTGCCCCCTGCAAGTCAGGAAATCACCAGCCAAGCAGGCTCCGTCCCTGGACTACCCCCTCCTAGCTCTTGGCAGGGTAGCAAGGCCAGCAGAGGGGCTATCCTTGAGGCTTCCTGCTGGAGAAGCCCACCAAAGTGAGGGCAGCCACTTCCTCTGCCAAGGCAGGTTGTCTTATTTGTCAAAACAAAAGCAAAAATCCCAGGCCATCACAACAGCAAAACCAGCCTCCCCTGCCAGACCGTGGGGCCCCCTGAAACCTTACCCACGAGAGGACAGGTGCCTTGGAGGTGTCCAGGCCATGGGCATCGAAGGACACTCCCTATGCATGCCCACCACATGCAGGACAGTGGAGCAACTGGCCCTGCCCCTCCCGTGGGCACTTCAGGGCCACAGTCCCTGCACACTCCCATGGAGACGGGGATGCTCTTAAAATCCTTTCTCCATTCCACCCCAGGCCTGAAGCATCACAGCACAAGATGCCGCATCCTGAGTGAACCCTTCCTGGCAAAGGTCCTGATACTGCGAAGGCTGAGGAAGGTGTGGCTGCCCAGACCTTGTTGAGCCCTCACACTGGGGCAGCTCCAGGGCCCCCAGCAGGGCAAGAGTGACCGGGCAGCCCCAGGGCCAGGCTGCTCTCATTCTCACATTCCGGCTTTGCTGTTGCCTGGCAACCAGGCCGCTTGGCTGCACTCAAGTTAACAAGGTGTTTGCTGAAAGGGCGGGGTGCTAGGGAGGGGGCCGTCTGTGCTGGGCACCTCCAGACTGCCTTGGTGGCTGAGTGGCACAGGATGGGAGGGGGAAGAGGCTCTCGGTGCTTTCCATTTCCCTCCCCCAGAGTTGCACGGGAATTTTTCCCAGGGAATCGTGGCTGGCAGGAGCTGCCTTTGGAAGGGGCCAGGGGGCCAGGTCCTCACTCAGCCCCTCCTGTTATGGGCCCTGAGCAGTAGCAGAATGAGTCTACCAGCTCTTGTGGGAGCACCGTGGCACCCCTTAATTCTTCAGGCCTCAGGGAACCCCCAAATTAGTGTCCCATTCCAGGGAGCGTGCCGGCGTCCCTCGCTCCCTATAAGAGGCCCAGCCATCACCAAAGCCTCCCCGCCCAGCTGCCCTGGCTGCCGCACAGCAGGGAGGAAATGCGTTAATAGATCACTGCAGACTGAAAAGGGCAGCGGGGAGACAGGCCGGTGTGGGACAGACACGCTGCACCCCACCAACCCAGCCGGCCTACAGGGACAGCCCTCCCTTGCAAGACTGGGAAAGAGTCGGAAAATAGATTTTTGTTTTTCCACCGTGTGCCGGGTATTTATAGACCAGGCCGCAGCGGGAGTTTCCATCCGGGTCACCCAGAGAGAACTGGACCAAGAGCTTCTCCAGACCCAACCTGGAACATTTCTAGGTTGGGTCAAACTGCCCTGTTTGAGGCCCCAGCAAGCTGGGATGGGTCTAGGGGCTCCGGTGGGAAGAGGCAGAGCTGAGGGAGAGAAGGGGGTGCAGTCCTTGGGGGTAGAGGCTGCTCGCTGACACGGCAAGGGCAGGATCAATGTAAATCAATATTAATTGATGATGCTGCCTATGACGAAGATGACGGAGCCTGGGCTGGAAATAGGACGCTCATCTCTGCCATGGCCGTAGCTAATTGGGCTCATTTCTCACCCTGGGCAGCTCAGCCCTGCCCTGGTCTTAGTGCCATCTTCATCTGCTCAATCAGAGCTCAGCTGACTTGCACATAAGCCTCCTGCACCCCTCAGCTCAGAAGGTTCCTCTCCGGTGTTCCACAGAGCACTGTGCCCAGGAGTCCAGCTGCATCACGGGCAGACCCTTATCTGGTCTGCCTCTCTGGGGAAGGGGTCTAGTCCACTCTGAAAGGGACATCCACTCGGTAGCTAAGCTTTGGTGCAGGGACCCCACAGAACCATCCTGTGTCCCATGAGATGAGGGGCTGCATGAGACCCAGAGCCTCCCACTCCTAGTCTACCCCTAGTCCACCCCCGGCTTGCTGTGGGACCTCCCAGGCTCCTAAAGTTGGCAGCAGAGGGAGGAGGCTCAAGACAGGCAGCCAATTCCTCCTGGAAGTGGGACTGCTGTGGGCAGGGTGAGGTGGGCAGGGCAGGGGGTTACCTCCGCCTGGAAGCCCTCCACCAGAATGGCGACCAGCAGATTGAAGAGCACGTAGTTGCCGAAGGTCATGAGGGCGATAAAGTAAAGGGCTGCCCAGGATGATGTGGAGGCCATACCATTGTAGAGGACTTTGTTCCAGTCCTCCTGGGTCAGGATCTGCAGGCAGAGGACAGGAATCAGGGCCTATGCCAGGGGCATCTGACGGCCCCCGCCCATGCCCTGCTCATTCCTCTCGCACCTGAAAGACAGTGACGATGGCCCAGAGCAGGGAGTCAAACTCTTCCGGTCTGGCAGGGTGTCCCCGTCCCGCTCGGAGGCAAACTTGCAGCCGAAGAGATGCATGCCCAGGATGCTGCGAGCACAAGGGGGCCACAGCCAGGGTTAAGGGCCCAGTGTTCCCAGCCCCTCAGGCCCTCCTGCCCTCAGCCTGGCTGGCCCCTCCATTGGCTCGGTGCTGTGCCACCCTCACCTGAAGATGAAGATGAAGAGCATGAGTAGCATGCAGAAGGTGGCCACGTTGTCCATGGTCTTCATGAGTACCACGAGCTGCCGCTGCAGCGCCGGCAGGAAGCGCACCAGCTTCAGCACGCGCATCAGGCGGAACGTCCGCAGCACCGACAGGCCGCCCCCTGCTGGCCCACGATCTCCCACACGCTGCAAGTGGGGCAGGCAGCCTGAGCCCCTGGCACCTTGGCCCTCTCCCCTGACCCTCCGTTGGGGAGGACTCCATAGCACCTGAGGGCTTGGCTGGGCGGGCCCATCGAGAGAAACTGGGGCACAGGTGGGCCCCCGGACCTCCAAGCAGCAGCCTCCAAGATAGTGAGGATTTGAGTGACAGCCCCAGCCCCCTCTGCCCTCTCCTCCCTGCCAGAGATCACATCCTGGCAGCAGACAGCCCCCTCCCTAAATCCGGCCAATGCCACTGCATCAACTTATGGAATATTTGCTTTGTTCTCTTCTAATGAAATCTAAAGCCAACTCCAAAAGCAATAAAGTGGTTCTCCTGGCTCCAGGCCTGGGGGGGACGGAGCACTTTCCCAAGGTCTTGGAAACCCTAAAGCAAGTTGCTGGTGTCTGAGATATTTCCAAGCACTTTTCGAGCAGGGCAGCTGACTGGGCCTCATACCTCCTCCAATTCCTCTCTAAAGCCAATCCCCAACCCTCACCCATCCCAGGCTGTGTGGGGTCAAGGACAAGAGGTAGGAGTGGGGACAGGAGACTAAAGAGGGGCCTGGGCAATGAAGATGTGAGCCCAAGGTCCACATGAGCAAGGTGGGGCCAAGAGATGGAGGGGGACACGAGGACATAGAGAGCCCCCCCACCTAGAAGGAGTGGCAGGTCCTATGGGGTCAGTGGGGCCTGACTCCAGAACCCTCCACCCAGGGGAATAGGTGGCATGGCCCCTGGCCCCATGCTACCCCTGCTGGCATTCCTCAAGTGAGAGGCAGTGGCAGGGGGTAGTCATACCTGATGACCACAATGACACCATCGAAGATGTTGTAGGGATTCTTGATGTAGCCAAAGGGGCCATATACCAGCAGCTTCAGCAGCATCTCCAGGGCAAAGAGGCTGGTGAAGACGATGTTGCTGATTTCTAGGGCGTTGGTAAGCTCTTCGGGCTGCAGGGCAGGGGGGGGGACGTGAGGCAGCTGGCTTATCCCTGAGCCCCTCGTCCGAGTCCTCCAAACATGGGACACCAGGGAGAGGAGGAGCAGGAACAGCAAGCTTTTGGGGGAGGGGGTG
The DNA here is from genome assembly GCA_036589455.1 of Ateles fusciceps. Lineage (NCBI taxonomy): Eukaryota > Metazoa > Chordata > Mammalia > Primates > Atelidae > Ateles > Ateles fusciceps. Next base: position 10,261,776 of record JAZHEH010001386.1, read on the forward strand.
CTGGATGCTCAAACCCATGGGGAGGACCCTGTCCCAAAGGCTCCAGGAGGAAATGCACCCAGGGACCTGGGCCCCTGGGAAGGGCCACATGAAACCCATAGCCCCAGCCATTCCCCAGCTCTGGGGTCTCAGATTCAGGGGCTGCAGGCTCAATGGGGGGACCCCTGAATCTCTGTGCTGTGGGTTCCTCCCTACCTCCTGCTGGGAGCTGAGTGGCCCATCTTGACCTAGGCTACGATGCCAGCCCAGCAGGCCCAGGCCAGCAGCACGACAATGCTGGCAGATGTCAGAGGGTGATCGCCAAGGCCTCACAAGCACACCCGGTCACAGAGCCCCACGCAACGTCACACATATTCCACATACTCTGTGGACTTGGCAGCCTTCTCTTAGACAACAGTTGGCTACTCTTGCTCCTTCCAGAAAACACACACACACACACACACACACACACACACACACAGATGCATGCACGCATTCCCAGTCACACACATGGTGATAGGCAGAAGGGAGATACCCAGACACCCAGGAAGGGTTGTCACAGTCGAGGAGACACCTGGAGCCTCAGCCTGAGCCTGGAACACCCAGGTTAATTCTCAGCCTATCCTACCACTCACTGCATGACCTTCAGCAAGATTCTCAACCTCTCTGGCCAAATGTGAAACACTGGAGGTAATTTCTTTCATGCTCCCTACCCGAGTCTGGGATTGGGACCAAGGATGCACCCTAGAGAGTCCTCAGAAGGACTAATGATGAACCATGTCTCATCTGCCATTCCAGCTCACTAGTGACCTCACTTTCAATATGAAGTGCCTAGCAAGGCACCAGGCATTCAAGGAGCTGCAAAAACATGCCAGCCACCTGCCCTGCCTCCCAGGAGCTCGGTGTCTGCTAGAAACAAGTTGTACACACACAAAACAGCTGAATAACCACAAGAGGCCTTCAATGCTTCAGTGCCAAAATAAATTATCCAGGCAGCAAAAAAGCTGGGAGTTCAGGGCAGAGAAAGTGAGGGGTGAACACACAGAGAAAGACTTTGTCGGGAGACAGGCAGCACTTGAATGACTAAGGGCTTGTGGAGTCTCCCCCAGACAAAGGTTTGGGTGAGGTGGCACGGGGTGGGGGGGGACCATGGGCAACCTGAGCCTGGTTCCGGCTGGAGAAGAAGGGAGGGATGTGGCAGGCAGAAGGCTGGGGGAAGCAAGAAGAGATACAGTTGGCTCAACGGACCTCGACGTCCACCTGATGGATGTCTGGAAAAACTAGGTGTCTGGCCTGGAGGGCAGAGCCCGAGTCCCTAGTAGCTGCTCAAAAAGTTTGGGTTAATGAAACAGTCAAATGAGGCCCGCATTCCATCAGACACCTCTCCTTGCTTCTCGCTGCCTCATCTGACCCGCTGCCCAACCAAGTCTGCAGTCAGGCCTGGACACAACCAAATGTATCCTAATGGCCCTAGTTTGTGCGGCCAGCTTGGGTGGGAGGTGGAGAGACCCAGAACAAGGGGCTTCTGACTAGCAGGTGAGGAGTATTTGGGGGCCTCAGGGTCAACAGCTACTCAGTGGGAGATAAGCTTTGAGACTGCACAAAGGCAGGCCTCGGGGGTGGGCAGAGCCAGAGCCAGCAGGCAGGCAGAGAGCCAGCTATGCAGAGGGGGAGTGGCTATCATGGGGGCCGGGATGGCATGGAGCCCCTTGCACCAGCGGATCTCAAGCAAGTTGCTTCTCCATGGACTGTGAGTGGGGGCACGGCCACCTGACCTGGTTAGCTGGGTCACACAGAGCCATTAGTCCCTCCGGTGTGAGCACAGGACAGGAGGTGGGGCGGGGCTGTGATCCATGCACATAAAGCCCAGGGCCCAGACCCCGCCTGCCCAAGTGAATCCCCACTCTGCTCCCAAGTCTGGTCCAGTCCGCCAGGGAGTGGGGGTCAGCGAACCCGTCTCCCTGTCACTCTGCCACTGACCGTGTTTTCAGGCCTTGGATTAGATTAAAATGAGCACAGACCTCACAGGTATGATGTTTTGTGGGTTCTCCGGCCCACCGTGCACCTCCCCTCTTACCATTCACACAGTAGTTCTGCCATGCTACTCTCAGAGGAGCAAACGACACCAAGAGATGGAGAGTGACCAGTTCAGAGTCACAGGGCAGGAAGAGCTGGGGCGGGGCCCAATCCCACATCCCTCTGACTCCAAGAATATGAGGAAGTCAGGATCCGGAACCAAGCCATGCTGACGGTAAGGGGCATGTGATTCCAAATAGACAGTGGACTGGATACACAATGTGTCATCTAATGTAGATAAAGCTATATTCAAATCAACAGAGCTCTAGGAAGAAAGACCAATTCAATGTGAAGGCACAGCCAAGGTATGCTTACAATGGGCAAATTCGACGGCATATAAACTACACACCCAAAAGCTGCTAAAAATAAAAATTAATGAAACATTCTTTTAAAAGTCACTACAAACACAGTAGCTTTTGATATCACGTATTTACTCAATCAGTGAATTCTAAAAGTCCAACTACTACTGTGCGTGGAGAAGGAGGCTGTCCTCTTCACTCCCTGCTGTTCTTTGCAGGGCTCTCAGGAGTCTGTACCAACGGCTGGTGGACACGTGCGCACCTCACTCTCCTGCGTACCACTGAGAGGCTCCTGGAGAAGGACAGTGCTGGGCTCCCCCACGAGGCACCGGCTGCCGCATAAGGCGTGCCTCATTGGCCCTCGTCAAGAGTGGGGCCAGCAAGGAACCCCTATCTTACCCAGCCAAGTGGCTCCGGGACTGGAGAAGCAGGGAAGCCTGATGCCAGTGGAAAGGGGCCTGGCACACTCCCTCGGCCCTGCCTCTCTGTCTCTAGTGTTCCGGCAACACTTCAGGGCAATGCCTCTTCTCCGGGGCCCGGGTATCCCCTCCAGTGAGCCATGGAAAAAGAGCCCTCCTCCCCCAGACAGCCAGGTCTGTCCAAGTTACTAAATTGGAGGCTGGGAACGGTCTGCGAATGCAGGACGAGGACACAGAGACACAATCTTAGCAACAAGGTTGCCCCAGGGACCGCAGCTGTAATTACGGCCAAAAAGGGGCAGCGGTGGAGCCAACATCTGCCAGTGCCCACCATGGGCCCACTAGCTGAGGACCTCCTGGTGGAGGAGGTCATTTCCTCCCTGCTGCCAACAAAATGAGGGAGGGCTGTGAGCCTCCTACACAATCTGGAAAACTGGGGCTCCGAGGCGTGTGGTGCCTTGATGGAGGTCACACCGCCCTCCTGGACAGGTGCAGAGCCGGGTCCATTGTGCCTCCCCTCTACATCTCTGCCGTCAAGACCCTTTCCACAATGTCGCCCCCACCATACACCCAGAGCCCACGCAGAGAGCACAAAACCCAACAGGCGGGAGCCAGCCTACCCTCACTGGCTGTCCCCCAGCCGTGGAAGTCCTTTCCCAGGTCTACCCTGCATCCTTCCTACTGTTCACAGATGTCAAGGCCCAGTGGAGGTTTCTGTGAAATGTGGCCAGGCAACCTTAGCTTCTCCCACCCGGAGGGCCCAGACCTCTTGTCTGTGCTGACGCTGACTGTACATCTCCATCTCCCATGTCCCAACCCCTCCCCCTCCCCTCAGGCTGTCTCCTTGCAGCAAGGTAAGCTGCTCGGTACTTCCCAGCACCAGGGCTCCCCAAGCCCCACAGCGGCTCCCTCAACTAACCCTTAAAGTGCCCTCTGTGTGCAGAACACGGGTGTTAGAAAGGTGCCACCAACTCTGAGACTTTCTTCCTATGTGACCTTGGGCAAGTCAGATCCCCAGCGGCCTCTTCAGGGTAACACTACCTCCTGGGAGGCTGCTCTGCAGAACAAAGGAGGGAAAGCCTGTGAGAACCCCAGCTCAGGGCCAAGCTCACACATGGCAGGACCGATATCTGCAAGGCTGCGGCTAAATAGCACACTGCGGACAAAACCCAAGAGCCACGGGAGCTCCATCCCGGCTGAGGTCACTGGGACAGTTGGGAGGAGGGCCTGGGAGGATGTCCATGGAGAGTGTCCCCAGCTGGAGGCAGCAAGGGAAGGGGTGTGCAGGGCACACTGCAGAACCAGGAGTCAAGTGGTCTGCCCAGATCGGAGGGTGAGAGGGGCTGTCGTGAGAGAAGGCTGCTAGGCCGGCAGGGCCAGGTGGAACGGCCTTCCTCTGCTCCGTGACTCCGGCTGGACCTGCCTCTGCCTTCCACACCACCACTGAGGCTCTGCGGGGGTGGGGGAGGGAGGGAGAAGATGTGCACATCGGTGTATTAAGAAGATTAATCTGGCTGCAGTGGTGGCAGCGTGTGGATGGCTTGGAGGTAGAGACAAAGACCAATTAGGATACTGCAGTGGTCCAGGCAGGAGGCCTGGGAGCCGGCTCTGGCAGACAGGGATGTGCCTCTTGCAGGGAGGCTGTGAGGGGCTGCACAGGCCTGGCCAGAGCTGAGTGGAGGCTTGGACCAGTCACTCCTGCCCTGCCCAAGCCCCACACAGCCAGCCCCCCTCACCCCAGCTTCCACCTCCTTCACTGACCCTGCAATCTCTGCTCTTCCATTCAGACTCCTCGGCTCACCTCACCTCTGCTTTTGATGGGCCTGCCTGCTGCTCCCACCCACCCAGGACAGGGCCCCAGACAGGCTGCAGTGAGGCAGGAGGGTCACTGGGTCAGTGGGAGGCAAGTCTTCAAGGAGGCATGGGAAGTCAGGGACACCTCGGTGGCAGGTGGCAGGAGGCTTCCTGGAAATCTCAGGCCCCATCATGTAGATCAGGGCCCAGGTCTTCTGCAGCCCCCTGCAAGCTCTCCAGCTTTGATCCTCCCTCCTGCACCATCCTGCCCACTGGGCACACTGCCAGGTGTCATGGTGCCCCAGGGCTTCCTAATCAGAGGCAATGCCAAGGAGAGGCTTTAGCCAAGATCACTGCCTCTCTCCCTCAGGGCAATATTCCTGAGTTCATTCTAAGCTCATTCCCCCTCACCAGTGCCCCCACTCCTACCTCTCCCGCTGTCATTGGGGTAGAGGTGACATGATCTTCCCCAGCTCCCCAAAGCCCTCGAAAGTCAATACAAGCTAACTAAGCACAGCACACTCATGGTGCCCACTCAGCTTCCAGGTGGCCGACACAAGGACACTGCTACTTAACATTCCGGAGCTGGGGCCAGGCTTGGTAGCAGGTGCCCATAATCCCAGCTACTGGGGAGGCTGGGGTGGGAGAATCGCTTGAGCCCAGGAGTTCCAGGCTATAGTAAGCCATAATCAAGTCACTGCAATCCAGCCCAGGGGACAGATCGAGTTCCATCTCTTAAAATAAATAAATAATAAAGTGCTGGAGCTGCAGCCCCTTTCCCACCTGGACAGCCTCGAGCCCACAGTGGGCCACAGTGGGCCACATAAAGGCTTCCCTCCTGACGAAGATTTTCGAGGGCTCTGGCCCTGCCCAGCCCCAGCCCAGGTAAGCGCCCTTGCCCTCCTCCTCTCCTCTGCGGCTCTGGAAGTGCTGAGTATTGCTAGAAAGAAGCACAAACCTGTGCTGACTGGACAAGTGATTCCCTGCGGGTGGCAGCCCCATGGCTGCTGAATGCCTTTATTCACAGTCCCTGGCTCCTCACTTCTTGGGTCTCCTATCTTCTCCAGGAGCTGCCTCAAAACTTCGGGACTCTGCAGCCCCCAGCCCTACTCCCCACCGGGCCCCTTGCTGCAGGCTCACACGGTGGGGTGGGGGGATCCACGTCCCTCCTCAAAGAGCGCTGTGCCATGAATCCCAGTCTCTCTTCCTCCAGTTGTACTTTGATGCACCCCCCCCACCCCCCAGGCTCCCCTGGGCCCTGGCCTATCAGTTATGCCTACATCCATCACTTCAGTCTCCGTCCCCTCTGCCTAAAAGCAGAAAGCTTCTGTGGGACTCCAGACCCATTCAGTCCTGAACCCTGGGCCCCACAGCTGCAGCTCTGTCCAGGGACCCTCTTCCCAGCCCTCCTCTTAGTGGACGCCCGCCCGGGCAGCAGCTGAGCCTGGGCCAGCCCCTCCCCGCTGCGAGCCCAGCCTCCCTTGGCTTCCCCGACCCTGTGCAACCGCCTCCTCCCCCTCCCAGCGCTCCTTTCACCGCCTCTCTTCCCTCAGGCCAGCATTCCTCAGAGTTCAGTCTAAGCCCGCTTCCTCCACCAGCACCCCCACTCCCACCTCGCTGGCTGTCACTGGGGTGTAGACGACACTAAGCAATCTCTCCAAGCCCCTGGCTTCTCATCCAGAGATCCAGAGTCTGCCTGATCTCCCCTCCCGGGATGGCCCACAGCCATCTCAAACTCAGTGCATCCAAAACAAACCCTCTCACCTCCTCTCCCAAACCTGCTCCTTCCCAGTGGCGCCATCATTCTCGGGATTCTGCCCTAGAAACTTCGGGTTATCTAGGATTCTTGCCCGCCCTTCATCCCTCTGGACACAAGGTGCCTTGGCCCAGAGAACCTGCCAATGAAATTGCTTCCTACCCACCCCCCTCGTTCCCATAGCTGTGGCCTTAACTTGGGCCCTCGTTGCCTCTGATCTAAACAACAGAAATAGCCTCCAGGCCCTCCCCCACCCAGCCTGCACCTACGGGAAGAACAGACCTCCTTCAGCCCCACTGGGCTCACATCACTCCCTGCTCAGACACCTTGAGGCCAGGACAGGGAGGAAAACCTGACTGTCCTTCAGAGCATCCTGTGCCACCCTGGGCCCTGCCCTAATCCCTCCACCTAGATCTCTCTGCCCCATCGCCCACCTCCCCCAACCCCACTATCCAGGCCACTGTCAATTCTATTCATCTTTCAGGCTCCTCTCAAAAGTCACCACCTTCATGAAGCCCTTCCAAAGGTGAGCTGGGCGTGAGCAGCTCTACTTGTCCCCTGAAGCCTCTCAGCGTTTGGCAACAATCATCCATGGCACAGAACGACTTTTCCACAGAACCTACATTTCTGGGGTGTTTCTGGCTCAGCCCCCAGCCCCCTGATATTCTAGTATTCGATTCTAGTGTGCTGTGCACAGGAGATGCTCCCTTTGTTTGTGGAACTGGGGGAGCCTGGAGCCAGGGGATGCCTCAAAGAATAAGAGAACACCTTAGCAGACATCTCCAAAAATGGCCCTCTCCTTCCCACACCGGAGAGCCTTTGAATGTCTGGGGCCAGACAGCTATAAAGGCCCATCCCTCAAAGCTCTGCTTGGCCCTCAGCCCCAGCTCTTCAGCCAGGGCTCCTCTATCTGGAGACCAAGGGACTGGCCGGGGTGGGAGGTATCCATAAACCTTTGCCCTCAAAGGCCACATTTAGGGTGTCCATGCACGTGTGTATTTTCTGGGGGAGAGGGTCCCCAGCCTTCAGCAGAACTGAAAAGGAGTCTATGACCTCCTTCAAAAGTTAGGACTTACCATATCTGGACCACCTCCCCCTGCCCCACCCCCCAGCTTCTCTCGCCTTGTACGGCCAACCTCATTCACTTATAAATAGAAACCCTCTCTAGACATGTATCTGGAGTGACAGGATGAGCCCAGAGTGTGAGCAATGAGCAGAGTCATCACCTGCCTTGTCCTCTCTTGGCCTGCAAAGCCATCTACCCTGGTCCCTCCCCTCCTCTCCCCATTGACAGCCCAGGAGACCACTGGGCTCCATGCTGTCCCCTCTCCCCACATGCTGTTGTCCTTCTTCTAGAATATGAGACTAGACCTGCCCCCCGCCCCACCATGACCCAGAGCCAGGAAGGAGATGTTAGGAAGCTCCTGTGTCCCCAAAGCCCCAATCCTGCACTGTCCCCTCTTCCTGGAGAAGTCTGGCCCCAGCGCAGACCCGGATGGGACACAGAAGAGAAGGCCACCTCTTTCTGAGCTCTGACAGTCTGCTGGACACGGCCAGGATGACCCACAGGCACCTCGCCTGCAGCATGTTCCCCAGCCCACATCTGCTCAAGCCACATTACTCCCACCCCAGGCAGAACCTGGAAGTCACCCTTGCTGCCTCCTCTCAACGCACATTTCCAACTGATATTGAGGCCTGCAGATCCAGCTTCCAGCCAGCTCTCCCCAGCCCTCTGCTCTCTGTTTCCAGGGATGAAGATGTATTACGAACTGCCTGGACCACTGCAGGAGCCCTCATACTGTGCCCTACCCTCCACCTTCACTGGCCATCTACCACCCTTCCTTCAAACTCAGCCTAGAGGTCATCTCCTACACGGAGCCCTCCCCTGAATTCCTTCTCCAGTCTGCGTTAAGGGCTCCTCCTCCACGCATCCCTCTCTAAGCATGTGCCACATCAAGCAAATATGACTGTTTATTTGTTGGTGGCCTCTTTAAAAGAAGGACAGTGCCTTGGGCCCAGTGGTGTGCTGGAGTGGCTTCTCACTGGCTCGGGGGGAACCAACTGTCCACGTCTCTTCCCAACCCCACATTCGGTAGAATCGTGTTGGTAGCTACAAACCAGCTATGATGGGAGTATTTACACCATGGAAATTGGCAAATGCTACAGATCAGGACTTTATTGTTTTAGAAGGGCTGGTTGTTAAACATTTATCAGCACGCCACTGCTTAGGCCCAACTCCGATGCAAACGGATGGATAATTGGAAAAAGGTTTTGGGCTCCATGTACCGCCCCTAGTGGATGGGGCACACGCGGAGGCTGGCCCCACATCAGATCACACTTCGACATCAAGTTATTTCCTTGCTCCCTCCTCAGTCTCCTGGGTTCTTGTCCTCCTCACCAGCCCTCTGGACAAGCCAATCCTGCCAGTTCTCCTCCAGCTGGTGGTAATAATCATCCACGACACAGAACGACTTTTCCACCAGAACCTACATTTCTGGGGTGTTTCTGGCTCAGCCCCCAGCTCCCTGATATTCTAGTATTCGATTCTAGTGTGCTGTGCACAGGAGATGCTCCCCTTGTTTGTGGAATTGGGGGAGCCTGGAGGCAGGGTATGCCTCAAAGAACAAGAGAACACCTTAGCAGACATCTCCAAAACAGGTGGGGGTGCCTCCTCAGTCAGGGGGGATGGTGGGGTAGCGCAGGGCGGGGGGACAGGGTAACCGGATAACGAGTCAGCCAGGGCACGGGGTGGTGTTGGGGGAGGACAGGGCCTGGGGGAGGGAAGCCTGTCGGCTGGGAAGGCGGGCAGGGGCTCCTCCTCTGGAGAAGTGCCAGCAACACCCTCTCCAGTGCCCCTCCAATCTGATCGATTCCAGGATCAATGGACACAATTGCCTCATTAAGGGCACCGCAGGGAAGCCATGAGCCTCCTCTGCCAGCAGCTGCTCTCCCTCCACGCAGCACCACCTCACTCAGCCAGCGCCAGGGGAGTCTCTGTCTCCCCATCCCACCCCGTCTCTGTCCTCATTTGCATCTGGGACTCTGTCTCTGTCTTCAGCTCCCTCTCTGTGTCTCTGTCTCGGTGTGTCTCTGTCACTCCATTTGTCTCTGTCTGTGTCCGCTGTGGCTCATCTCTGCCTTCATATCCCTTCTCCCCTGCCTGCATGTCTCTATTCCCTGCCCTCCTCCCCCGTCTCCATCTTGCCCTCCGTGCCTCTGTCTCGCCCCCATCAGTCTCCTCTCTGTCTCCCTCTGCATCCCCATCCTCCCATGTATCTGTCTTCCCCTCTGTGCCCACTATGTCTCTGCCTCAGCCCCCCACATCTCCTCGCTGCCGTCCCTGGCAACCCCCGCCCCCAGTCTGCTCAGGCTCCAGGGTCCAGATGGCGGGACGTTCACGCCGCACTGCCTTCGAGCACAGGGCCATGGCAGCTTCTGGGACTTCTCACACTCCGTGCCCCTGAGCCCGCTGGGCAGCTGTGAGTCATCTTCCCAGCCTGCTGGGGGACTCCCACTCACCCCCCGGGGCCCTCAGCAACCAGGTATGGGGACATAACCCTCCCTGGAGCAGACACTGCTGCCACTGAGTGAGGCCTCCCTGCTGCTGAGGACTTAGGGGGAGCCCTGGGCTGTCCCCCGCCTTTCCTCAGGAACCTGAGCAAGGAGATGCTGCAGGCACCCCTGGCTGATGGCTGCCACCTCCTCTCCAAAGGAGTGTCCTTCTTGACATCTAACTGAAAGCCCTCTTGCAGAGGCTTCATCTGCCCTGGGTCTGTGTGACTCAGCTTCTTCCCAGTGCCATCAAAGCCTCCACTAGCAGCATCTGGCTGGACAGGGACAGCTGGGTGCACCCCCCAAGGGGTAGGGAGAGGGCACTGAGGAGGTGCCCCCTGGGGGAGGGGCGCCTGACCATGGCCAGGACAGGGGTGAGGGGAAAGGAGGCTGAGGTTCAGGCTCGGGGACCCTGAGTAATGGGAGGTGAGGGGCTGTCACCACCTGGGTCCCAGAAGCAGAAAACGCTGCCCACCCCCTACTGCCACAAGTCTGGCAGAGTGGAACATCTCTCCCCGGGAGGCTGGCAGAGTGGGCATGTGCACATGCACCCACACCCACGCAGCCCAGAGACAACACGCCCACTGAGGTGTCATGTGTGCCCACCCACTGGCACTGCGGCCGGGGTCCTGCTCCCTCTCCACTGCATGGTTGCCTGAAGGGGGCGCTGTGGAGGTAGAGGAAGGGGCGTCATTGTGCGGTGATGGTGATGGGGAGGGGGGCACCTGGCCAGGTTGGGCAGTCTTGGATAAGAGCTGGGTGCTGGAAATATTGCAGGTGCTGGAAATATTGCAGGTGCTGGAAATATTGCGAGTGGGGGGGGCTTCGAATCCCCCGGAAAAGTGAACACCTCACTGTCTGCTCCAGACCCAGCTTGACCTGTGGCCCTCAGCCTCAACCCAGACCTCCCGGCATGCCTGTGCCACCCTGCCTGTACCACCTGGTTGAGATGCCCCTCCCACAGAGTGCTGTGCTGGCATAGGGGCCCCTCCACACCTCTGGCCCCCTCAGCCTCCGCTCCTGATTGGGAGGGTGCAGAGGTGGGGGAGATGCGTCGCCTTCGTTCCAAACCAGGGAAGGTTGGGTTCTGATGGCCCAATGCCCTCCCTGCTGCCCCAGGGAGGCCAGAACACCCAGGCGAGAAGAGCCTGGGAGGACCGTGAGCCGCAGCACCTGCTTGCTAGCCTCCCTCCTTTTCCAAGAATCAGCCACGGGGGTGACCTGGAAGGCCAGACTCGAGGGAGGGGGAGTGACCTCCAGAAAGAACCCTGCGGAAGAGGGAGCCAAACCCAGCTTCAAGGACCCATGGTGCCTGCTTGGACCCCCAACAAGCGTGCAGCCCCAGCTCATGGTGGGGGGATCAGTGGGGTCCCCCAGGCCACCCTTCTGTCTCTGCATAGCTCCGAGGGTTAGAAAAGCCTCCTCCCTCAGCCCAGAGCCTACTGCGTGCAGCCATCAGCCCCACAGAACAAGCCTGCTCCTTCTTCCACATGACAGCCCTTCAAGTATTTGAAGACAGCTCGGCCTGTCCCTGCTGAGCCCTCTCTCCTCCTCACTAAACATCCAGGTTCTTAGAATGATTCCTCAAACGTGATGGCTTCAAGTCCCCTTGCCATGCTGGGCACTCTCATCTACCCTAAGCTGCCCTGGTTCACAGCACAGCTCCCAGACAGGAGGCCAGGACAAGACTACCTACCTCCCTGACCCCAACAGGCCTTCATTTCACCCAGCACAGGCACCAACCCTCCCCTCTGCACCCCTATTTACACTGCCCTTCCTGCCTCCAATCAGTCACACCCTGACTTGTTGGGTCAGGTGGATGTTAGGGGACCTCCAACACCCCCCTCCCCACTACACCTTCTCCAAAGACCCAAACCTCTCCCAGTGACGCATCTCCCCACACGCTGATGCTCACCACTGTTCACATCCTTCAAAGCCAGCCTTCTCTGAGAAGGCTTCCTGGGTAGAACATACCCTTTGACCTGCCCGGAGCGACTTCCATACTCACAGACTTTGAGCATTCCCTCTAGAGAATCTCCATGCATTGCTCTATCACCCACCTCCCCCTCTTCCCTGCCCGGCAGGCTAGCAGCATGGAGAGGAAGCTGAGCACAGCAGGAGGGGGTGCAGTGGGAGGTAGAAAGCCCCAGTCCCAGGGGAAGAGCAGCTGGCAGGAGCCCTGCCTCTGCCCACACCCTTACCTGCTCATGGTATTCAATGCCCATGCTGAGTGTATTGACCAGGATGGCGATCATGATTCCTCGGCCAAAGTACTTGCTGTCCACAATCTTTCGGAAGGTGTCACAGATTAGCCTCCAGAAGGCCAGCACAGAGCCGGGCTCTGCATCTGGGCCCAGGCTCCGTTGCCGCCGGCTATGGGGGTCCCGGAGGTCGCTGTGCTGGGCATCCTGTGTGAACTCATAAACTGCCTCGCTGTCTGAGTCAGGCATTTCATGGTCGACAAGTTCCAGCTCCCCCTGCCCCCGCCCGGGCACAGTAGGGGCAACTGTCTGGACCACAGGCTCCACTGTCTGCCTTCAAGCAAGGGCTGGAGATCTTGCAAGAGCTTTGGCAGGCACCTGGAACAGGAGAGTAGAGGTAGAGGTAAGAGTCTCCAGAGTCTCATACCTGGGGCTACCCCGCCTTCAGAGTATATATAAAATGAGTCGGGGAGTCTAGAGTTGTTGCAGTGATGGGATGCCAGGCACTTAGTGGGCCAAGGGGGCTGAATGTCCTGCAAGGTGGGCAGTCCTGATCCACAAGATGCCCTAATGTCAATAGCACTTCATTGACAGTCACTGCTGACTATCCTAGGGCTCAGAGAGGTGGCCTGGATGTCCTCTGAGGTCCTGGACAGCTCCTATATCCTAGGTGCCTTCACAAGGAGCCTCACTCCCCTTCCCCTTCCCAGAGACCAGGTCTGCACCAACACTGCTCTGAGCAGCACTTTCCAAGGGATCCTTAAGACGCATCCACACACGTGCACTCGCACACACACCCACACCAGACACATGCACATGCACAAGTGCTCCAGATGCACATGCTTGTGTACACACACATACTATTTGCACGCCACCATCTGGGCACACATACACACACATACCTAACACATGTGTGCACAACACACACGGCACATATGCCAGACACATGCGCACATGTGCATGCACACACACCAGGGAAAGAGCTCCATACCGCACATGCACCTACACACATCAAGTGCATGTGCACACATATGCACATGAACACCAGACACATGCATGCACACACGTGACACACACACACACACACACACACACAGTCGACCCCTTCATGGACACAGACACATATAAGCATCCTAGATGCACTCGTGTGCACACCTCAGGGACCTAGCCCAAGACATCATTGTCCCTTTAAATCCAGCTTTGATCACAGAATATGAGAACCTCAGAGACCACCAGGTAAAGCCCAGATGTAGAGGCCCCCAGCTCTGGGCCTGGCCCCGGGTGGGCTCTTAGTGACATTTCCCCCTTGACTGCACCTGCACACAGGAGGGAGTTAGTAAGCACCAACTAACAGTAATCATGGGCCCAGCCTTGCCTTTTACACAGGAGGAAATAAAAACGTGGGTGCATGTGACTGGCCCACGTCCCGTGGCAGGGTAGTGGAGGAGCTGGCATAGAAACCTTTCGCTCTGGGTTCTGTGATAGCACCTTCTGGTCCCAGCCCACATTCCCACGTAACATCCCCACGAATATCCCGCTGCTCCCCCACGTGCCACATCCTTCCTGAAACACAGGCCGTGGGCTGCAGCTACAGTGAACCTGTCTGCTAGGGAGAGCCCGACATCCCTATGTGTCTCACTGGCCCCATGACACTGGGAGTTCCACCCATCAGACAAGCAGCTCCCTGAACTGGGTCTCCCTGTGCGGACAGAATGAGACTCAGGTTTAGCCAGCAGGGCATGAAGCTGGGGACAGTCACACACCATTTCCTCTCTGAGCCTCACAATGAGGAGTCCCAAGTGTGGGCCCTGAGTCTGCCCCTCACCAACAGCACAGCCTTGGCAAGTCATGCAACCCCTCCAAGCCTCCTGGGTCTCATCCACACAATGGGGATAATAAGAAAGCCTATCACCTAATGAGTAGAGAGGATCCAATGGGATTTTGCCTGCGAAGCATGTGACAGGCACACAGCCATTGCTGTGTGCAACAATTGCTAGATACGATGGCAAACAGCATGAAGCAGATGCTTATGACTGATAGTTATTGCTATTGCAATGTAGGAATTGTGATTTCCACTTTAGCAGATGAGAAAATTCGAACTCAAAGCAGGGAAGTGACTGGCTGAAGATGCCCCGGCCATGAGAGGCAGCATGAGAATATGAGCCCTGGTCCCTCTGACTCCAGACCCCTTAGTTCCCTCTGGGACACCACCTAGTCCCCAGACGAGGGCACCCACATGCCTCCACCCAGAGTTCTCACCTGTACTTTGCGTCTCCAGCAGCTTGTGCATGGAGCTGTAGGGCCCGGGTGGGATGTTGAGGCTGGTGAGGGTGGGGGGCCCAGAGCTGGCAGCCACCTCCACTAGTGCCTTCTCCTTCAGCGTCTCTGGTGAAGGGCTGGTGTGCACGGTGGGATACACCTTCCCGCTGCCCACAGTCCTGCCGGATGCCTCAGATGGGGGACTTGGGAGGGGGCGCCTGACAGCGGACTGGCTCTAAGTGGCAGTCAGCATGGTAGAAGCTGTGCACAGACTCTGCGCCACCTGGGGGGGCCCCCGGAGAGGGCGGGTGTCGAGGGTGGTGGCAGCATGAGACGGCGGGACCCATTGGCATCCCTGTCCTGGATCTCTGGGCTGGCCCGGGGGGCCCTGAGCGTCCCATTGCCCCAGGTGGTAGTGGTGGTGATGGTGGTGGTGGTGGTGGACCAGGTGGTGGACGGACAGGCGGCGGTGGGGGGCGAGAGCAGCTGCTGCTGGGCTGGGGCTCCTGGCCCCCAAGGGGTGCTGGGCTGCTGAGCAGCCCGGCCCGTACTCCTGCTGCCCGAGAGACCTGAGCCAGCCTGCGGGCTGCCTTCCGAAGGATGTACACCAGGTACTTGAGCAGCTCCTCATAGCAGCTGCCGGGCTCAGAGAAGCTAGCCAGGGTGCTGGCGTTGGACAGGGACCGCACACGCTGCTCTCGCATTAGCTGGCTTTCCCGCTGCTTGGTCTCTGAGAACTGCGTGGCAATCACCACCAGGCACAGGTTGATCATGAAGAAGGAGCCCACCTGTAGGGGTGGGGACAGGAAGAGGAGATGTCCTGAAGAAAAGCGAATCACAATGCCAGCCGCCAGGTACAAAGGACTTCCTAAGTGTCAGGCGCCACACTCAATTATTTTCCGAGCATTATCTCATTTTATTCATAAGACAGTCTCAGGAGGTGATGCTATCGTAATCTCCGAACAGACAAGTGAGGAAACTGAGGCCCAGAGAGGTCAAAGCATTTGCCCAAGATCACTCGGCTAATTCAGAGCAAGGCTAAGACTGGAACCAAGCTAGATGTTGCAATTGAGCGTGGTGTTATCCTGCAATCTCTCAAATCCCCTGTCCCTAAACATGCACACCTGCAGAGATGCCGCACCCCTTCCACAATTTCCATTAGGAGTAGAGAATGCTCTGGAAATGAATGCAATATCAAAGTCATGGGGTTTTCAGATCGTATTGAACCTTGAGACCTTGGCAAAAGCATCATTCACAAGACTCCTCCTTCTAGTCCCAATTCTAGCTGTGTGACTTTGGGCAAGAGACCCTTAGTCATGGGGCCTCATATCCTCATCTGAAAACAGGGACCAATGGCCTCTCCTGTCCCCCCTTTTCCCTGTGTCCCCCCTCCCCCAGATGGGGCAGGGGCTGAACCCTAGACCCTATAAGACTAGCCAAGCTGCCACCTGATTTGCTCGCACTCCCCCAGTCCCCAGCTCCATGCCTCAGTTTCCCCAGAATTCTGGAACAGCCATTGCTTGGACAACAATCCCGAATGAGGGAAATGAATATTTATGGTGACAAAGCAGATTTTTTTTCTAGATCGTGTCCTAGTAATTATGATAATTAGCTTCACTAGTGTGATTCCAGAGAGCTGTTAGGAAAGATTTTTCAGGGGGTGTGTGGGAGGGTGGAAACTAGGCCCCTTAGCTCCCTGTCTGCTTCCTTCCCCCTCTTTCAAGCCCAGGAGGGAAGAGGAGTGGGAGTGGGGGCCACATGGTGAGAATACCCCACTTCCCTGAAGCACTGGCCTCGCGCTCCTTGAGGTGGTGGCCGGGGTTGGGAACGGGCCTCCAGCCAGGCTTCGCCCGAGCCTGCCCACTCTTCCGCACCAGGGAAAGTTACGCAGGCAGGAGGGGGTGGCCTTGGGGACTTGCTCTTTCTCAGGGCCTACCCTCTGTCTCTCACTCACCAGGAGCTGCCTCATTTTGTCTTCATCTCTCTCTGGAGCTAGTCCTGGGTCCTGAGTAGATCTTAATCTTTCTTAATCTCTTTCTCTCAATATCTGTCCCTCTGTCTGGCTCTGTCATTGGCCTCTTGGTGACACGGAAGAAAGGCTGAACGTGGAGTCGTCAGCCTGGGACTGAATCCTCAGCCCCAGCCATTTACTTTCTGTGTGATCTTGGCCCAGTGACCAACCCTCTGGGGCACTGAGTTCTCATTTAAGAGATGGGGGACCACAATCCCTGCCCTGGCACCTCACAGGGTATTCCGAGGATTAAAGAGGCAGCAGATGTTACAGCACACGTCAGCAGCGATGCCCCAGCCTTGGAGATTAATCTATAGCGTAGGCAAAGCACCTGGTAGGGTCAGATAAAATGAGGAAACATTGGTTTCCTTGTCTGTAAAATGGAGAGGATCACGGTGAGGATTAAATGCACGAGTACCTTAAAAGCGCTTAGATCAGGGGCTGGTAAATAGTAAGTGCTCAGTAAGTATTAGTTCAAAGTGGTAGTAATGAAGCTATTAACTATGAATGGTAGTGATTAAAACTATTAAATATTGCTGCTTTTGCCTCTGTCTTCCACCTTCATAAAGTCTTGCAATTTCTTAACTGGCAGGAATAAAAGATCAGGCAGTGTTTAACACCAATTGATCGCTGATCAGAACTTTGGGTGGAATAATTCTTTATTCACAAGCATTTCAGGATGTTTAGCTTCTCTCCCCTACACCAATAAAAAATGCCAATAGCACTCTCCTTGTCCTTGTGAAAAACAGAACTCTGTGAACATACTAAAAAACCACTGGATTCATTCAAAGGGATGAATTGAATGATATGTGAGTTATGTCTCAACAAAGCTATTTTTAAAAAATATCAAAACCAGAACCACCCTTCCCAGTTCCAAATGCTCTCTGGGGGAGGTGGTATCATCCCAGGTTGAGAACCATCCATTTTACCCATGAAGAAACAGAGGCCCAGAGTGGGGCTTGGGGCCTCGTGGGGGAATGACTCGCCCAAGGTGGCAATAGCAGTGAGCCCCGCCTTGACCTCGAATTTCCTCCCGACTCCGAGTCTGGGGTCCCTCCTCCTATACGACAGATGCCCTCTCTACAGGACTTGTCCTGAGAGCTAAAAACTTCAGACGGAACAAACTATCCCCTCTCTTGGACTGCAACCACGGGTGTCCCCAGGATCGCCCATCCCCACAGGGATCTGAGGAGTCACTCACGATGATGAGGAGGATGAAGTAGATGAAATTGTAGAAGGAATGAGCATCCATCACAAAGTACATGATGTCGACCCAGCCCTCCAGCGTGATGACCTGGAGGGGCGCAGAGGGGGCAGGCTGACTCTGGGCCCACCAAATCCTCCTCCAGTCTCCTCCAGAGGCCTTGACCCCCACCGCAACCCTGAGAGTGAGCGCTCCGCCCCTGGGCTGTGTGCTGGGGCTGCTGTCCTGGGGACTGTCCTGGGGCCCAGGCTGCCCCACCTGGAAGATGGCGATCCAGGCGTAGCCAATGTTGTCGAAGTTGATGGCGCCCTTGAAGGGGTTGTGCTCCCCCGCGGAGCAGTTGGTGTAGTACTGGTTCCAGTTGACGCAGGTGCTGTTGCCCGAGCTGTTGTAGGCCTCGTAGTCCAGACCGCAGGGCGGCCCACCGCCCCCTTCCCCGCGCAGCGTGGGCACGCTCCTGCAGGAACGCATGCCGTTCTCGCGTGGCTGGGAACAGATGAAGGGGCTCTCGTCCTCGTTCTCTGTCTGGTAGTAGCGCTCCAGGTCCACGCTCAGAGGGCTGCAGGATGGGAAGGGGAACAGGGGCGAGGCTGGGGAGGGGGGCTCTCCAGGGAAAGGGCCCAGGAAGGGAGAGATGGCACCTGCTCACACAGGGTGAGCAGGGCAGAACCGAGAGTCGGGGGAGGGACTGGGCTGGGCAGGGATTTGCGGGCATCAGGACCGTGAGGCCTGAGCGGGAAAACTCCAGACTCGGGATGTTGGAAGGTCACATCCTAGAATAGTGGTTTTCAAATTTCGCTGCATGTTAGGATCGCCGGAGGGGTTTAAAAAATCTCTACATCTGGCCGGGCGTGGTGGCTCACGCCTGTAATCCCAGCACTTTGGGAGGCCGAGGCGGGTGGATCACTTGAGGTCAGGAGTTCAAAACCAGCCTGTCCAACATGGCGAAACCCCGTCTCTACTTAAAATACAAAATTAGCCGGGCATGGCGGTGCATGCCTGTAATCCCAGCTACTCGGGAGGTTGAGGCAGGAGAATCGCTTGAACCTGGGAGGCGGAGGTTGTAGTGAGCCAAGATCGTGCCACTGCACTCCAGCCTGGGCAACAAGAGCAAAACTCCATCTCAAAAAAAAAAAAAAAAAAAAATCCCTACATCCAAGCTGAGTCCCAGACCAATGAAATCAGAATATCCGGAGGTGGCACCCAGGCATCAGTACTTTTTTTAAAACTCCCCCAGGTGGTTCCAATGAGCAGCCAAGTTTGAGAAGCAGATATGTCCCAGATGTTAGAACAGATATGTCAGTAGCAACCAGAAGTGAGGAACTGGGGGGAGGTCCCAGCCCCACAACCATTCCCAGGTCCTCCCCCGGCCCCTGTCCACCACTCACAGGCTGAAATTCTCAGGTAGGAAGCATCGGTTCCGAAGCAGCCCTGCCCACAGCTGGACGCCGACGATGCCGAAGATGAAGAAGACGAAGAAGCAGAGCAGCAGGACGTTGCCCAGCATGGGCAGCGTGTCCAGCAGCAGCGTGACGAGGATGCGCATGCCTGTGGGGGGCAGAAGCCACGCTGGGGACACCAGGCTGGCCGGGCTAGGCTGACTGCCATGGCCCGGCAGTACTCCCGGAGGGGCCCCACCTGGGACTCTGAGGCTGAGACGGCCCGGCTCAAGCTGGAGGGGGAGACCAACAGACACCTCTAACTGCCCAGACAGGCCCTGCAGCCCCTTACCCTGACCCACTGCCCCTTGTGGCTTGCCCATAGTAATCTGCACAGTACCACCAACAGTGAGCCAGGAAAACTATGGCCCCACATCATTACATGTGGATAATATCACCCCAATTGACAGATGAGAAGTCTAAGGCTCAGACAGATGACTTGACTCACCCAGTGTCACACAGCTGCTAAGTGTAGTCACTGGACCTTGAACCCAGGCTTTGGGCTTCCGAATCCCTCTCTCCAACACACACCCACAGCCACACACACCCACACGCACACTCTGTCCAACACACACCCACAGCCACACACACCCACACACACTCTCTCCAACACACACCCACAGCCACACACACCCCCACACACTCTCCAACACACCCACAGTCACACACACCTCCACACACACTCTCTCCAACACACACCCACAACCACACACACCCACACACACTCTCCAACACACACCCACAGCCACACACACCCACACACACGCTCTCCAACACACCCACAGCCACACACCCCCACACACACTCCAACACACACCCACAGCCACACACCCCACACACACACTCACTCCAACACACACCCACAGCCACACACCCCCCACACACTCTCTCCAACACACACCCACAGCCACACACCACACACACACTCTCTCCAACACACCCACAGCCATACACCCCCACACTCACACTCTCTCCAACACACCTACAGCCACACACCCCCACACACTCTCCAACACACACCCACAGCCACACCCCCCCACACTCTCCAACACACCCACAGCCACACACACCCACAGCCACACACCTCCACACACACTCTCTCCAACACACACCCACAGCCACACACCCCCATGCACATTCTCTCCAACACACACACACAGCCACACACCCCCACACACACTCTCCAACACACCCACAGCCACACACACCTCCACACACACTCTCTCCAACACACACCCACAGCCACACACACCCACACCCACACTCTCCAACACACACTCACAGCCACACACCCCACACACACTCTCTCCCACACACCCACAGCCATACATCCCCACACTCACACTCTCTCCAACACACCCACAGCCACACACACCCACACACTCTCTCCAAACACACCCACAGCCACACCCCCCACACACTCCAACACACCCACAGCCACACACACCCACATGCACACTCTCTCCAACACACACAGCCACACCCCCACACACACTCTCTCCAACACACACCCACAGCCACACACACCCCATACGCACACTCTCTCCAACACACACCCACAGCCACACCCCCCACACACTCTCCAACACACACCCACAGCCACACACACCCACACACTCTCTCCAACACACACCCACAGCCACACACACCTCCACACACTCTCTCCAGCACACACCCACAGCCACACACACCTCCACACACACTCTCTCCAACACACACCCACAGCCACACACACCCACACGCACACTCTCTTCAACACACACCCACAGCCACACACCCCCACACACACACTCTCTCCAACACACACCCACAGCCATACACCTCCCACACACTCTCTCCAACACACACCCACAGCCACACACCCCCCACACAGTCTCCAACACACACCCACAGCCATACACACCCACACGCACACTCTCCCACACCCACAGCCACACACACCCACACTCACACTCTCTCCAACACACACCCACAGCCACACACACCCACATGCACACTCTCTCCAACACACACCCACAGCCACACACACCCACATGCACACTCTCTCCAACACACACCCACAGCCACACACCCCACACACACTCTCTCCAACACACCCACAGCCATACACCCCCACACTCACACTCTCTCCAACACACCCACAGCCACACACACCCACACACTCTCTCCAAACACACACCCACAGCCACACCCCCCACACACTCCAACACACCCACAGCCACACACACCCACAGCCACACACACCTCCACATACACTCTCTCCAACACACACCTACAGCCACACACCCCCATGCACACTCTCTCAACACACACACAGCCACACACACCCACACGTACACTCTCTCCAACACACACCCACAGCCACACACCCCCACACACTCTCTCCAACACACACCCACAGCCACACACCCCCCACACACTCTCCAACACACACCCACAGCCACACACACCCACACGCACACTCTCTCCAACACACACCCACAGCCACACACCCCCACACACACTCTCCAACACACACTCACAGCCACACACCCCCCCCACACACACTCTCTCCAACACACACCCACAGCCACCCACCCCCCCCACACACTCTCTCCAACACACACCCACAGCCACACACACCCCCACACACTCTCCAACACACACCCACAGCCACACACACCCACATGCACACTCTCTCCAACACACACAGCCACACCCCCACACACACTCTCTCCAACACACACCCACAGCCACACACACCCCATACACACACTCTCTCCAACACACACCCACAGCCACACCCCCCACACACTCTCCAACACACACCCACAGCCACACACACCCACACACTCTCTCCAACACACACCCACAGCCACACACACCTCCACACACACTCTCTCCAACACACACCCACAGCCACACACACCCACATGCACACTCTCTTCAACACACACCCACAGCCACACCCCCCACACACACACTCTCTCCAACACACACCCACAGCCATACACCCCCCCACACTCTCTCCAACACACACCCACAGCCACACACCCCCACACAGTCTCCAACACACACCCACAGCCATACACACCCACACGCACACTCTCCCACACCCACAGCCACACATACCCACACTCACACTCTCTCCAACACACACCCACAGCCACACACACCCACATGCACACTCTCTCCAACACACACCCACAGCCACACACACCCACACGCACACTCTCTCCAACACACACCCACAGCCACACACACTCTCTCCAACACACACCCACAGCCACACACACCTCCACATACACTCTCCAACACACACCCACAGCCACACACACCCACATGCACACTCTCTCCAACACACACCCACAGCCACACCCCCCACACACTCTCTCCAACACACACCCACAGCCACACACACCCACACGCACACTCTCTCCAACACACACCCACAGCCACACACACCCACATGCACACTCCCTACCTATTTCCTTCTCTAACCAGTCGTGGTCACTTGATCTCTCTGTTATCACCGTAGGAGTCATTAGGGAAAATGAGGCAGGGAACTCCAGGAGGAATGTCAGCAGGCAGGAATCTCATTTTGAGAGCCAGCTCCTCAGCAGGGGCCACGATGCCCTGTGCTTCCCTACAGCTCTGAGACCTGCTGTCCTGAATCTGTTCCCTGCTTGGTCCAGATCCCCAAATCAGGATCTGAAGAAATACAATACTGTCTTCTCAGAAGTCCATCAGTTTACAACCTCCTCCATAGGGAAAGCCACTGAAACACAGCCCCTTCCCCAACACAAAAAAGCCCTGTTAGGGTCACTTCCCTCTCTCCCCACTCCAGGTCTAGAACCCAACCAGCCAGGATAGTCTGAACCGGGCCCCAGTCCACCAAGCCCTCGTCAAGCAGACAGATCTCTAATGGCTGGTTTCACCCCCAAAGTGCCATCTATGACCCCCTGCCCCCTCCAGGGCAAAAGCTGCCAAGCAGCAGCTAATTAACCCTCTTGGTGACTGCAGCGCCCAGCCCCGCCCCTGCCAGCCCAGTCTTCTCACTTCGTCTCTCTCCCCCTCCTCCTACCCCAACCCCCTTCAGCTTCTCTGTGCTCCAACTGAGATCAATTCCTCAGGGTTTGCATTAAGGGAATTACACCGGTGGTTAGACAGAGGCCTATAAATCTGCCAGCCATCACCTGGGGTGGGAGAGGAGGCAAGGCATGCCTCTCTTCTGGAGCTCCTGTTAACACCAACATGCCTCGAGCCCCAGAGGACACATTCAACAGCTCTGCCCTCCCGGGGCAGCAGCAACATCACACACACACCCACACATGCACACTCATGCGCTTGTGTGCGCACACGCACATGCACAGCACAGGGGGCTGCTGCTACATCAGGTACACAGCCAGGTACTGAGCCCCAGAAACATGCGTTCACCCTCCATCACCCCACTCCTGGGACCGCAGCAGGGACCATCTGCAGCTTGTGTAGGCTGGGCAATTGCAAAGGGGGCCTGAGCAGAAGGAGAGGGCAGGATGTAGGGGAACAAGAGCTGCCAAAGCCTTGCTGGCTCCAGAAACCAATGCAGTTTAATTTGGATAATGGGCCCGGCAGTCACTGCAATGGGTTATTGGAAGAGGGGGGGAAGGAGGAAGGGGACAGAGGTAGAGGGTGAGACATGGAGTGGCCTTGTCTTGAGAGAAGTCATGTTCAGCGTGGCCAGCGTGGCTCACCAGCGAAAACCAGATTGCATGAGAGGCTGTTCTGGCTAGAAAAGGCCATTCGCACCTTGCGTCTGCTCCCTGCCTGTCAGCTTCTCCAGTCCCCCGCTCCCCATCCTCCCAGGGCGAATGATCATCTAGCTGAAGGGAGAGGGTCAGCTGAGATGTTTCTGAGACTCTGGCCTAAAGCCAGGCTAAAATGAGGAGGGGTCTTCCCCGGTAACTCCCACAGCCCTGCAGTCAGGAGTTCCACTTTGTTCCAGCAACCCCAGCTCCCTGCTGAGCCCGTCTGTGGCAGGGCCTGTGAGGGGTCAGGTGAGGACACAGTGGTAGAGGTTGGGTCTGACATCTCCACATTTGCTCCTGGGACTCTTTTCAGGGGCTGAGGGCTGAGGGGTCACTCACTGGGCACCCGGTTAATGGCCCTGAGCGGTCGCAGCACGCGGACTGTCCTGACAGCTGAGAAGCTGACGTTCTGCAGGTCCAACGAGTACTCCAGCATCCTGCAGGGAGGGGCCCAAAGGGAGGCCCTTTGAGTCAGAGGCCACCATGGGGTCAAAGAGGTCAGCGAGGAACCCTGCTTTACGGACAGCGGGACGACCTCTTCTCCTTCACCAAGGGACCCTGAAGATCCGACTCTCTGTCTAGGGGGCAAGGCTACCCCCGAGACAAGGACAGATTGCCCATCAGAGAAGGGGGCAGAATTAGGAAGAGGGCCTTGGAATTTAGAATATAGGCCACAGTGCTAGAGGCAGGGCAGCCTCAGACCCTCAGGAGATAGCCAGGGAGAAATCAGAGCTACAACTGGGCTGGAGCTGGGAGGTCCTTGAGGAAGGGACCAATCTGGTCCATTGCTCTCCCACCCTAGCCCAGGCCCTCACCCTGCGATGACGATGAAAAAGTCGAGTCTGTTCCAAGTGTCTCCCAGGTAACACTTTTTCCCAAAGATGCCCAAGGCCACCATCTTCACCACCATCTCCACGGCGAAGAAGGCAAAGATGAAGTCATCAAAGGCCTGATGTGGGGACAAGAGGCTGCTGAAACTGAGAAGCGAGTGAGGGAATACCCTCTGGTCCCACCCTAGCCCCCACCAGTTGTGTCAGGGCCTCTTGCGGAGGAGTAGGGGGTATTAAGATTAGGAAGGGCCAACCCCCCCAACACACACACATACATACACATATACACACTCACCTGCAGGATCCGGCAGCGCTGGGAGTCACAGGCGATGTCCTCACACGGCCGGAACATGCCCAGGGTCACGCAGTTGAGAAGGATGACCAACATGCTGATGCGCTCAAACCAGGTACTGGCAGTCAAGGAAACAGCTGGCCAAGGCTGGAGCTGAGGCTGGCCCCCACGCCCGCCCTGACACCTCCTCCTTGTTTACTCCATCTGAGGCTAAGCAGGTGTGGCACCAGGGGCCTGACCTGCCTCCTGCCCCAGACTCCCCATCCGAGAAGGGGGAGTCCCACCTTGGTCAGCTCACCTCTCTGGACCCAGCTTCCTCATCTGTAAAGGAAGACAAGCCACAAATACCCTGACTATTTGCACAAGCCATTTGGGGGAATAGAATCGATCATGCCTGTGGAAATGCCAGACACTATGAGTTTGCTGCAGAATCCGAATCCTATTCTCCCTACCTCACAGGGTAGATGTGAGAAGCAAATGAGATACTGTATGTGAATGTGTTATACAAACCTAAAGTGGGATTATGCCTGCCTTACAGTTTACCAAGCACTTTCACACAATGCCACAGTTGATGCTCACGACAGCCCTATGAAGTAACCACGGCAGATCATTTTCTTCTCCGGAACTCAAGGAAGTTAAGGCTCAGGAGTGTCGAAGTCATGTGCTCAAGGTCACCCGAGAAGCCAGAATGAGACGGTGGTTTCCAAGCTCCTGATCTACGATACCTTCCTCTGCACACCCTAGCTGCTCAGGCGGGCAGAAGGGGCCATCATGACCGCCCTGACACTAGGTGGAAAGCAGAGGTCCGCAGCTGCAGTGCCCCCTGCCACAGCACCAGAGCCCAGGGCTCCCTTCGCCATCACCGGCCTCCTGACCTTTCAACACCCTCACCTGACCACTAGGCACATTCACACATTTAAATATTGAGGACTCATTAAGTGTCAGGTGCCATGCTAGGCACAGCTCCCAAGCGGTGCAGAGTGGACAATGTCCATCCCCTCCCCAACAGGCCGTGCCGCCATCACACCTGCTTGTGGCTTCTACCCCAGACCAGCCAAAACAGCAAGCAGGAAAGAGGGGGTTCTTTCTAAACCCTGGGTCTTTCCACACAGTGGATCCTATGGAGTGACTCTTTGCCAGCCCGTCAGCGGGAGAATGTACAAAACGGCCTCTGGACCTTAGAAGGTTCCAGGCACTAGACTCATAGTTAAATGATCAAGTATATTATTTTTCTTAAGGAAAATATGAGAAGGGTGGGGGTAGAGTAGAGGCTAGACACTCGCAGAGAGCAGGGGATTGGGGGAAAGGAGACCAGAGACCACCTGGGGGGATGGGGACGGGGGAGATATTGAGGCAGCTCCTGGCATGACCCACCAAGCCAGACTCTGTAGGGCCCCGAGTGGGTGAAATATTGCTTCCGGAATGACAAGGCTTTGGCCAGGCATGAAGAAGCCATAAGGAATGTTCAGGAACCTGTGGACCTTCCTCCCAGCTGGTCCCAGCCATAGCCCATCTCTGTTCTGACTCCCAGGGCCACATGCCCTACCCCGCAGCCCATGACTCCCTCAAGCCCCTGGCAGCCAGCCCCCTTCTCCTCCCCACCACCAGGCCCTTTCCCCTAGACTCACATCCCTGCTCGCCACTGTCCGTGGCACCCCGAGAGTCCCAAGGCACAGCAGTTTCCCTAATCGCCACCCCCTTACAAGAGTAAGAGTTTTTGTTTTTTTTTAAGTTCTAGGCTTTGGGGGGGTAAGTAGATGGGAGGGAGGAAATAAAAAGAGTGCTCTGTTTCCATGGAACTGTTTTTCTGAGTAGAGCTGTAGCGCAGTGGATGTCTCCCCAGAATGGGGGTGAGCCAGGGGTCACCCCGAAAAGAGGGACAGGAAGGGAGCCATCATTTGGAAAGGGAAAGACACAGTTACCCTTAAGAACTGGTCTGCTTTCCCCACGAAGGTCCCCTCCCCCTCCTCTGCAGGGTAAAGGGGGTCTGGAAGGAGCCCATGTGAGTGAATGTCGCTATGTGGAGGGGGTAGTTCTCTGAGGAAGAGGGGCTCCCAGAACATCTGCTTGGACCCCTCTAATGGCACAATTTCACCATATTAGTCATCTGTGCACTTGCCGGGCTGGGGCTCCTGACAGGCAGGGGCATTCCGATATGTCTTTAGATCCCCTATGGAGCTTGCTGCAATACCTGGCACGGAGCAGATGATCAATACCTGGGAAGACTGAACGAATGAATGAATGAACCAACCAATCAATCAATCTCCCTGCCTAGAAGCCAGATGTGTCTCCCCCATTCAGGTTTTCCTGCCTTGTTTCCCTTGATAGAGGTGAATTAATTATAACTGTGGGAGAAGGTACAGAAGTGACCCCACAGAGGAGCTGCCCGTCTTTCTGTCCCCACCTTACACAGGCTCAGACTGGAGGCCTCTCATAGGCAGAGGCTGCCCCTAAATAACCTCATGCGCAGCTCTTGACCACAGCAGCCCCTACTTAATGGTCCACTTGGCAATTCAGCCTATTTCCAGGTAACACCCTGACCGCCTTGTACCTCTCCCTCCACGACAAGTAAGCATAAATGGACAGGGAAGAGACCAACGCACAAGACAATTTGGGACAATCTGAATAGAGGAATAATTAATGGGCGGGGGGGGGTCTTCACCCTTCTCAGAGTAGGGCTCGTTGCCTTGGGAACATGGCAGTATGACACTGTGTGATGTTCTTCTGTTGCCATAACAACGGGAGGATGTGTTACCAGGTGGTGTGGATTTGTTGTCACGGTAATTAAAGAGACCCCTCTCACATGATCTCCCCTTACTGAGGCTGTCGTCTTGTCCTCAGGCAGGGGAGGAGAATCAGGGAGACACACAGGTTATCAGGTTGGGGGAAACCATGTGACAGATTCCCATGGTAACCAAGGGAACGGGGGACACTGGTTGCCATAGTGACTATGAGAGACCTGTGCAGTCACATGTCTACTGTTGCTATGGTGACTGTCCGGGCTGGAGTGGATCCCAAAGAGGGGGTAGGAGAGGGGGAGGCTCTTTCTTCTCCCCACAACCCACCATCAAAAGCAGAGAAAAAGGAAACGGCAGTGAGAGGAACCCCCACTTCCATCCCCCCCTCGTTTCCTCCCTCCTGGGAGAGAGAACTACAGCATGTTATCTCCACAAATGAGTCCTCTCTGTGGGGCTTTATCTAGATAGAACCCTTGCTTAGCCTGGCAGCCGCAAGGGTGAGGGGAAGTGGGGGAGAGGAGTGGGGGGGGCCAGGACGCCTCCCGGGGCACAGGGGCTCTGGGCATGAGCTGAGAAGGGAAGCAAGCCCTCCAGCTGCCCCGTTCCCTCCGAGGAGCCTGGAAATGTGAGACTAAGGAATGTTGAGGAGAAAATGGGCCTGGACCCAGGAGTCCTGGCCTTCTAGTAAGTGAGGCGGTAGGAGAGCAGGTCCTGGCCTCACCCATCCCACAGAGAGGCTGGTGTCCATCGGTAACCCCTAGGGTTACAGGGGATGTAGGAGCTCCACCCTGCTCTGAAGCACAAAGGGGGATTCCCCCAGCAGAGCCCCGACTCTTACAAGCCTAGTTCCCTGTGGTTCCCCTTTCACCATGCTCCAGTGTGTGGGTGTAGGGGGAGAGAGGCTTCCAGCTGAATTGAAAACTGAAGCTCACAGAAAGGCAGCCGGCCCCACCCAGTCAGAGACATGAGATGCAGAGACACAAGAGAGATGGTCCACTGGAATCTTTGGGAGAGGAAATAGGCCAGAAATCTGATTCAAACGTCTGTGACTCTGTGTGTGCGTGTTCGTGTGTGCGTGTGTGTGTGTGTGTGTGTGCGCGCGCTCATGCGCATGTCTGCGTGTGAGCAGTTGTGTCTGTCGCCATCCTGGCTGAGGCAGGCAGGGCGGGGTGAGTGCTGGGTGGGAGCAGGCGAGGGTGAGGGGGGGGCTATGTGGTGGGGGTAATCCCAGGAATGGCTCCAATTGGCACTATGGGTGATGGGGGAGTCCCCCAGCAGAGCGGTGGAGCAGAGCGGGTGGGAAGGCGTGTGTGTGTGTGTGTGTGTGTGTGTGTGCGCGCGCGCACGTGTGTCTGTGTGTGTGTCCCAGAAGGAAAGTGGGCCTGGGTCAGGAAGCATGCCAAGGGGTGATCTGGTCCCCCCTCAATTCCATTCAATTCTCCAGCCCCAGCCCTTCTCCCCAGAATCTCCTCTGGCAAGCTTAGGCTTTGGAAATTGGAGGAGGGAATTGATGAAGACACAAGAACAACCCCCCCCCCCCCCCCAACCATTTCCTCTGAGGACAGAAATGGAGACTTCTCCCTAGGTAAGAGAAATAGGCCGACTTGGGGCACTGGGACAGTGTGGCAAGGAAGGCTCCAGAAACTGCGATGCCCCCACCCCTCTAGAGGGACACACTCAGACACACAGGGTGACGCACAGTCACTCACTCACACTCACTTCTGGAAGCCATTAGGGATCCTGCCATTCAGGCCTCCCCCCCTCTCCTCCCCCCCCACTCCTGGCAGGCTCCCCCTCTCCCCCCTCTGGCCCCCATCCCACTCCCCCTCTCTCGGCATCCCAAATGCCAGCCTGTGATTTCCAAATGAGAAAAAGCTGTGCTGGGCTCTGAGCTTGGAGAAACTCCTACACAAACTTCCAGATGTGACACAACAGCCAGAGAGGGAATGCGGAGGAACTCCTCCCCTGGAGGGGGAGTGCGCTCCCTACACTCGCAGGAACACTCACTGGAAAGGCCAGCACGTTCATCCGAGGCAGGGGTGACCGTCTGCCAGTACCCTGCTCTCCACACCAAAACTTGCACTTCTGTTCCTGTTGTTGCCCTCCCTTCCTACACACACACACACACACACACACACACACTCTTCCTACCTGGGTCTAGATCTCCTCTCTAGGGAACCTGGTCTCTTAAAAAGGAGGGACCAAGTAGAATGTGCCGAGAAAAGCCTAACTAGCTTCAGTTCGTTGCGGGGTGGAGGGGAGTGTCCTTATGTCCCTCAGGCTCAGAGGTGTAGAAGGACCTCCTGAAGCCTGGGGGGAGTCACAGATACCACAAAGAGAAGAGGGAGGCCCAGGAGGCAGTTCAGAGCCCCTCTGGCAGCAAAAATACAGGTGTCTCTTGGCACTTGGGTAGGATGGAAGTGGTCAGGGCCACAGTTTAGGCAGCCCCCTGCCAAAAAATTGTTCTCAACCCATCCTCAGGCAACCCAGGCTTAGCTGCTCCTCCAGACCTAGTAATGCTGAAGCCCCACACCCCAGACTACCAGTCCCCTGTGGGAAGCTGCTCATGACTCCCAAGGTGAGTGCTGGCCTCCCACCTCTCTTCTCTCAGGCCATTCCTCAACACTTGCGCCCGTCCAGACCCCAGATCGAAGGAGTCTGCCTCCAGAGCCTCCACTAGCACCTGGAGAGAAGGCAGGTGAGAAGAGATGCTAGCCTAGAGGTCTGTTTTCAGCGGGAAGGGACGGAGGAGCTCTCTTATCTCCCCTGGGACCCTTGAGAAGGAGGACATAGAGGTTGATGCTTTTTCCCATTCATGGAAAGGGTAAATGGTTAGGGGCAGAGAGGAGAGTTGCTCAGAGCCCATCCTTTCAGCCATATCAGTTCTCCAGCTCCATCCCTGCCTTGGAGAAAGGGGTCTGGGGGTGGGGACTCAGACCTCAAGATTGTGCCTATTCAGCAGGACCACAGACCTCTGAGACCTGCACCCCTCTTTCTGCAACTCAGAGAGAAAGGAAGAAGGCGCAGGGGATGAGGAGAGGGTGTGATGAGGGGGAGCTTCCCAGAGACCCACAGGGTGTAGAGGATGGGGGGCGGGGGCCACAAGCTCATCCCTGCTTTGCGCACTAGAGGCAGCAGAGCTGCAGAGAATGAGGGCGGCACCAGCCTTCCAACCCCCCTTCCCCAAAGCAGAGTCCCGGCTAGGCTCACAGGGGCTGCAAGGGAGACCTGGGGCCTCCCACCCTGGTCTGTAAGAACCTCTGAGCTGGAAGGAAGGAACGAGGAGAAGCTGTCCAGACCTGGGACGGCAGCAAAACCTCAACCCACCTTTCCTTCCCTCGGTGGCAGGACCCACCAGGGAGCCTGGGGCTAGGCATGTGTCAAGGGGCACTTTGTGCTGGGGCTGACTGGGGGTCTCCCCTACCACTCCAGCCTGGGCAGACAGGGGGCAGTGCTAAATCCATCTCCCTGGAATTTGGGGCTTGCATTCCCCAAACCTCTCTCTACCCTGGGGTGGTGGACCCGAGTCTTCCTTAGCGAATGCACTTACAGTCTCACGGTCCCCCCAGTACTTTCGCAGGCCTGCAGACCCCCATACCTGGTCTACAAGAGCACTCTTTATTTGTGAAAGGGGAGGAGTAATCTGGACCAGCAAAATCCCATCCCCCACTTGCTAAAAAAGCTCTTGCCACAGTCTTTCCCTTCACAAGAAAAATCCAGCACAAAACTCCCCAACCCAACCTTAAGCACCCTGCATCGCATGGAGATCGGGTGGAAGGAGGCACTCGCGGCACTGAGCTCTAGCGGAAAGGGGCTTCACTCCAGCTCCGGGGGCAGACAGCTCCCCTCCACCACATCTTGTTCTCATTCTGTGCCCCTGACATCAACGGCCGCCGGAATCTCCTTGTTGTGCCTCCAACCCGCGAGGTGGGGGGTGAGGTGGGCCAGGACCTGGTCCCCGCCCCCCCCAACATCTCCCTCTGGGTCAGTGAAAACCTCAGCCTCAAGGACCAGGTGGGGGGATCAGACCCTAGAATCCGCCGCAAACTTTGGGGCGGGGGAAGGAGGGAAACCCAGGAGATTGCGGTTCCCCCCTCCTCCGTCCCCCGCAGCTTCCTCCCCACCGCCCCCCCCGACCCAAACTCGGAAACCAAACCCAGCTAGCTAACCGGCGCGGGCAGAGTACAGCTCCCAGGCTCCCGAAGCTTCCCACATCTGGAGGATGACGACCCTCCCCTGCCCACATCTGGAGGGCGTCCAGCTGCAAACCAGCGGGGCACAGCTCTCTTCTCCTTGCCTGGATCCCACCCCCGACCCAGGAGGACTGAGGTGTGTGTATGGAGGTGGGGGTAAGCCCGGGTTACCGACGAGACCTGCTCGCGTCTCTGCTCTCACTCTGATGCCCCCTCCCCTCCCTGGCAGCCCCTCTCTCGTCCGCCCACCCTCCGAGCTCACTTCTCCGACTCACCTGGCGATGGGTCCTCTCCCCCCACCCCCAGACCCCCGGCGGTGCGGCCCTTCCCCCTTCAGACCCCGCGCCTGGCCGTCGTGCCCCGAAGGATATGGGTTACAGACCGTGCGGGAGACACCAGCTCCGCGGGCGGCTGTCCTGGCTCAAGTAGAAGAAAACCACCGGGGCCAGCGCCGGGTACGGCAGCCCCTCCGCCTCGGAGTCCGCGCTGCCCGGGTCCTTTTCTGCTGACCCCGGCCCCGGCCGGCCCCCGGCCCCCGACAGGTCGTTGAGCCGCATGAAGCTCCGGGGCTGTCCCGACTTCTCGGCGCCCGCTCCATCCTCCTCCTCGTCCATCCTCTGGCCAGCCGGGGCCCCGGGCGGTCCGGAGAGGGGCAAGCGGGCGCCCCTCTGAGGAGGTGTCCTCACGCAACCCGGGGGCCCCGGCGGGGGCACATCTGGGGGGCTTTAGGGCGCAAGCTGAGCCCCCGGGAGGGCCAGTTCAGCCCAGCTCCCCCTGCGCGCAGGGGCATGCTGCCCGCGGAGCGCCGGGGCGCAGGGAAACCCCGCCCGGCGCGAGTCCCGCTTCCCCTGCGCCCCTGGGGCTCCCCGGGCCAGCCGGCCGGCTCCCCCTCACTTTGTTCCGGCTTCTTCGCTTCGCGCCCAGGCTCCGGCTGCCCGATTCGGCGCTACCTTCGGCGAAGCGGCCCCGAGAGGGCGAGAGAGAAGGGGGCAGCGGCGGAGGGCCGGGGTCCGGGGGAGGGGCGCCCCTCTTCTCGCGCCGCAGCTGGAGCCGGATCTAAGGGGTCAGCATCGTCCCGGCTCCGCGCCAGGCGGCGGGGGAGGGGGAGGAGGGATCTCTTTAGGGGTGGGCTTGGAGGGGGGTGGGGGTGGCTTCTCCCCGCCCCGCGGCGGGCTCACGGTCCGGGAGGGGCGGGGAGACGGTCGGGGGCCGTCCCGGGCGAGAGTGGAGGCGGAGATGCCGCCGCCGCAGCCGCCGCGGTGGCTGCCGCTGCCGTAGCTGTCGCCGGCGCCACTGCCTCCTCCTCCGGCCGAGACGCGGAGCGAGCGAGCGAAAGCGGCGGCGAGGAACCCGGCGCACACCACAGCTGGATCCCTCACTCCAACTTCAAGCCTCGGCACCGCCCCCAGCCAGCCCCGCAGCCAATCGCCGCACGCCGCCGGTCCCGAGCCGCGCGCCCATTGGCCGGCAGCCGTGGCAGTGCGGGCGGGAGCGCCGGGAGGGAACCACAGCTGGAATCCGATTCCCACCCCAAAATCCAGGACCGCCCCTCTCCCCCTCCCCTTGCCCCTGGGTCGGCTCCCGAAGGCTGGAGCCAATCAGACTGCTGCCCAGACCGAACCCACTTTCCTATTGGCCGTTGGGGTCTTTGGGACTCCCTTGGAGGGAGCCCGAAGAATCAGAGTATTCGGCGCGGGGTCCTGGCTTGGCGCCGCAGGCCCCAGGCATCCTTTGTCCACGACCCCTGATCTGCGCCGCAGCCTGAGGGCGGAGCTCAGCTCTGGGCGGGCCTGGGGGAAGAAAGGAGGCCGGCGGCACGGGGGTGAGGGTTGTGACCAGAGTCTCAGAGCTTCCCAGGTCTCCACCTGGTTAATCTCCCACCCTGGAGTTGAGCCTGGCTGCGGGACTGGGGAAGGGAAGGAGCGGAGCTGGATGTCCCGGGGGTGGGGCTTCGGGCTGGAGGGGGCCGGTCTTGGAGAAACGGGCGGAGCTCGGGAAAGGCTGGGGTAGGCATGGTCTGGGCGTGGCCTCCACCAATTTCTTGGGCTTATTGGTCGTGCTCCCAAGTCCAATTCTGAGACTTTGACCCTGACCTCGTAACCCTAACCCGCTGGACCTGACCTCAGGTTGACGCTCCTGAGCTTCATCCCCTTGCCCCTAGGGGCGTTTTGAAGGGCGTGGACTCCACGCAGGGGCTTCGTGCTGAAACACGTGGCCTAAGGCATGTCGCGCTGGACTGCAGAGCCCGGATCCCCAGGAGCGGCTACGGAGCAGAGCGAGGACCCCTAAGAAACCTGTGGGGGGTCTCGAGTGTGTGGGAGGGGCGGAAGCACAGAGCTGGGCTTTATCGACTCGACCTTCAAAGTCCCCACCAGCGCCATCCCCCCAACTTCGTGCCTCAGTTTCTCTTAAGTCCCAATGTGGCTTAGGGAAAGAGTGTCCTCGGAACTGGAACTTAGCGGGCCTGCCGCCTTCGCTCACCTCCACCCTACCGGCAGCGGATCCTCGTGGGTTTGTGCTTTCCACGCGCGCACACGCACGCGCAGACCCCGGCCCTTGCCCCGCCTACCTCCCCGAGTTCTGGGGCTAAGTCGGCTCTAGCTCTCTCCTGCCGCCTGCAACACTCCAGAAAGCTGTGTGTACCCGGGAGCGGAGCGCCGCGGGTATGCTGGGCGACGGTGGAGTGGGGAACATCGAGGATTCGACGCCGGGAAGCGCTTCCCCAACATCTTCGAGAGGTAGACACGGCGGAACCTGGTGGGTTAGTCAGCTCCCTCTCCGGAGATTTTGGGGCGCTACGCCACTGCGGAGAAGCGGAGGGATGGGCGGGATGACCTGCATCACCACCCCTCATCCCCTACTCCTGGGCGTTGTTCATTCTCCTAAGACTGCGCCACCCACGCAGCCCCGCGCACCTCCCCGCCGCCGCAGGGGGTTTGGGTCGTCCCAGCTCCTGCCCCGGCCGATAGGGGGAGGGGATGGGGGAAGTGGCAGAGTGGCTGCTGCGCCGTCGTCTCCCTGGTTGCCCTTTCGCCGAATCCACGCACCGACTTGTGCAAATGAGGCCGGGCGGGCTCATTTGCATTTCATGCTAATGAGCAGATCCCCTAAGTGCCTTTTTTTCCTGGCGGGAGTCTCTGCTCTCATTCTGAGTATGCTGTGCCAGAGTCTTGAACTCCGTGCCGTCTTCTGGGAGAGGGGGTCTATTTATGGTTGCTCCGCGCGTCTGACACCTTCTTCCCTCCCGTGAGTCGGCAGTTTGCCGAGTCGGCCTGCCCTTCCCGCCAGGGTAGAAGTCCTGGGGCTGGCGCGAGAAGTAGGGACAGTCATCACTCCTTCTTTGCAGAGGGGAAAATGAGGCCAGAGAGGCTGGCCCAGCCCAATGATCAGGTCCCCTGGTGGTCAGCAGGCTCCACACCCCATCCATCATCCCGACCACCCCTGGACTGTGGGCTGAACTCTGTTCTAGAACATGACCGAAAGGAGGGCAGGCACAAAAGCACCGTCTGGATAAATCGAGATCCACGTGTACCTCCCTGGGTTCAGGACCTAGGGAAGACTGGCCCCACAAGAAAGGATCTGATCCCTGTATTGGGCATGTTGGGGCTGATGGCCAGTCGGAGATGCTTACCCTTAGCCTGAGTGCCAGAGAGCAGGCAGAGGCAGGACCCACAGGGAAGGCAAAGGAAGACCTGAAACCATCTTTATTTAACTCCAGCCCTCCAAGCCTCAGCTCTGACATCACCTCCTCAGAGTGGCCTTCTTTCCTGCAAGTATTTCAATGCCTCTTAAGTGCCAAGGTGCTCAGGATACAACACGGAGCCAGACATAAGTCTGGAACTTCACAGCACTTAGCCCAGGCTGGGATTATATGTTTGTGTTTACAGTAATGAAATGATTGTCTCCCCATCTAGGCTCTGTGTTCCCAGAAGGGCTATGTTCATTTTGCTCACCAGGGCCTTGTGTAGTGTCAGGCACAAAGTTGTTAGGTGAATGAATGACTTCAGGCAGGGAAAGGGAAACAAAGGGACAAGAAATTCCTTTCTTTGGGCCTCAGTTTCCCAACAAAGACGCTTAGCCTAACTGTCTAAGAGCTTTTCTGGGTTTGAGGAAGAACCCCCTATATACACCCTGCTCAGTCAGCCCCTGCAGCCCCGCTTTTACCCCTCCTTCACAGCCCATCTGGCTCCCTGCGGAGCTGAGATAATCTTCCCATCTGTGATACCCTTTGCTCAGGGATGATACAACCATTATTCCCATTTAGTTACCTTAACAGCCCTGAGAACTGGATGGGTAGCCCCCCACTTTTCAGATAAGGAAGAGGGGGTGCTCAGAAAGATGAAGTTACCTAAGCGACTGCCCAAACAGTATGGCCCTGTCTCCAGTGACCCTGGCCCACAGCTGTTCTGCTGGTAGAACCAGTGCACGCCCACGAGGGACCAGCAAAGGGGAAGGGATGCTGCAGGAACTCAATCTTGCATCTGAGCGAGATTTATGTGGGACCCTGCCCTCTTCAGAAATTCGAGCGCTCCTGGGAGAACAAACCCTTTTAAGGAGGTAACTCCTTCTGAACCCATTTACAGAATCCCACCATCGTGTGCACATCTCGGCCCAGGACGGAGAGAGGAGCTGCCAAGCAGACTCGCTGCAGGGACAGATGACACCAAGAGCAACCTCCTCCACAGTGCTGCCTGGACCTCTTGTGAGAAGAGGAAGCCTTAGGGGTCTTTATTGTACCCTGAAGACCCCAGAGAGAACCAGAAGTGCTGAGGGGTCGAAGGCCAGTCTCTTACCCTCTCTGGGCCCTGAGTATCTATCCATACGAGCCTGAAGGTGCCTGCCTCGCCAACTCATTCATGAGGGTCAATGGGACAACGGTGGCAAGAGGGCTTGGCATGCTGCCCAGACTGTTCCAAAGCCAGGGCTGGGGCTGCCAAAAAGGCCACCTGTGCTTCACCGTGCTCCATCCTCCCTCCCTGCCACCTCCCCAGGCCAGGCTCCACTTGTCCAGCTCTCTCACTTCCTGGCAAGGTTGAGTGGGCTCCAGCTAGAAAGGGGCCAGCTGACCTTGTTGGCCGGAGCACTAATCCCCTCCAGATGGGCCGGTGGCTTGCACTGAGGGCCTGGCTGCCCAGACAAAGCTGACTCTGGTCCCAGTGACCATGTGTGGCTGTGTGTGACCCTGTGCAGGGAGCAACTCTATCCAGTCTCCCAGTTCCTTCCGGCTTCACTCCTCCCCCACTGCTGACATCCTCCACAAGCGGTGGCCCCATGAAGGCCTTCTTGTCTCTAGTAGCCTCTTTCAGCTCTCTGTGTTGCTTAGCTGGGGGGCTATGAGGATGCCTGGGTCAGCAGAGTCCCAAAGGGCTCAGAGGGACAGTTCCTCCCCCTGCTCCCCCACCTCCGTCAGCCCCGTCACTCTGCACCTGCCCTTCCCAAACCATGTGTCCCAGTCCCCACCCCTCAACCCACAGAAGCTACATGGGGTTTCTGGAGCCTGAGAAGTTGTATGTGCCAAGGACAGGGCTCTGGAGCGTCTCCCAACATTTAGGGAAAAGGATGAGGTCACAGGAAGGCTTTCTCTGCAGCAAGAGGACTCAGATAGATCTGGGGAAGGACTTCCAACCCAACAGATGCTCCAAATGAAAGAGAACTCTTTCCTTGGAGCAGCTTGTGTGAAAGCAGACGAATGGACAGTATGACCTCCTGCAAGGAGACCTTGCTTCCATCCTTTCGAGGCTGGGGCTAGATGGATACCCCAAAAGAAATGTCTTAGTCCTGACAATATCAGTTCCCACAGTGCACCAGGGCATATGCAAAGTCACCATTCTGTGAAATATAAGAGTTCACATAAAGCATCTCTGTCCCTTTTCCAGCTCAACACAAGAAGACAATGGGGAGGGGAGGGCAGGTTCCCTTCTTAACCTCTTCTGAGGGCAAGGATTGGGCTTTCTCCCTCCCGGGCCAGTCCACACCCCCATGCCCACCACGGGGCATCTTTATTTGGTTTTAGTCCCCCTGACCTCAGTTCAGGGGACTAAATTCATTCAGGCTGCAATGACCATGGATGGGGCAGGATCAGTCTGCTGACCCCTGGAAGATGAAGGAGAAATGGGAGAAGGCAGAGGGGTCGGGTGGGCTCCCAGAGGAAGGGACCCTGCGCTACTGGTTCCCAGAAAGCTGAGACCCTGAGGTTACCGCGGGACACTGTTAAGTTTATTCTAGGGTGAGTGGGCACCCAAGGGGGGCAGTGAGTATGGCCGAGGTCACCTGGTGGCAAGGTCTCGGGGGATGGCCACAGGTTCTACAGGGTCCTGCAGGGCCTGAGTCTCTAGTGAGCTAGGAAGCTCCACCTTCTGCCCCAGCCCAAGGGGGTCAGAGCCGTCACGGATGCAGCAGTTTTCGTAATTCACAGGGATGAGTGATGGGCATCGAACAAGCTTGATTCTCACACACATACGCTGTGGCCTGGTCTTCCAGCCGTCGGAGGGTACTCAGGAAAGGCAGCTGGCGGGACAGGAAACTCGAGGGGTCCCCATCGGCCAGAATCAGCACCTAGGGCAGCAGCAGAGCAGGGAGAGTCACCTGCGAGGTGACTCTCCCTCTTGTCCATTGGCAAGGCCCACTGGGAAGTTTCCTCTTCCCAACCTTCTGAGGGGGAAGGAGATGTTGAGGAGCTGAGGATGGGAGGGGCAGCTCCGGGTAGGTGGCAAGTGGGGCTCACGGGGACGGGTACCTTGTTAGGAATGTAGACAGAGTGGACGCACTGCACCAGAGCCTTGGTGTCCTTGGCCTGGCGGTCTCCACAGATCACGATCTGACCGCAATAGAAAGGTCACTCCGTTGTGTCAGGGGAGGGAGTGGCTGAGCCCTAGACCACCAGGGCTTCCCCATCCTCCCTCCACCCCACCCTATAGACCTAAGAAAGAACAGGGACTCATCTCAGCTGCCAGGATGAGTTAATGCTTGGCAAGTGGGAAAACACACACACACACACACACACACACACACACACACACACACGAGAATACCAAAGTGGCAATGTCATACATATACACAGTGGTACAGATACAAACCCGGGGAGACACACACCCAGAAGACCCGGAGCACACAAAGATCCATCCAGAGAGACACACAGTAGTCACACACACACACACACACACACACACACACGGCAAATGCCCACACAGAAGCAGATACCACACACACAAACACCAGACACACACGCATGCAGGCAGACGCAGAGGCAAACCTGCAGATGGGGGATCCACACGTAGACAAACACACATGACGAACACTCACACCAGCACCCCCCTCAAAGGCAAGTGCACAGACATACACCTCCAGGGTCACACACACCCGGATGTACACACACCAATAATAGAGTACAAACAGAAGCAATTACACTGACACCAAGACATATAGAGAAACACCTCACCAGCCACCAGAAACTCACATGAACTTCTGCCTGCCCGACAGGCACCTCCACGCACGTGCACACACACAGACCTGAGCTCTGGGGACAGCCCAGGAACCCCACCCCCTGTTCCCATCTGCCATCACAGCCTCAGCTTCCCTCCTCCCCGAGGTTTCAACCCAGGTGCCCTCACCCCTCACCTGCTTGAGGGTCTGCTGCTGGGCTGAGAGGGCTCGGACCATCTCGGGCAGTGCCACTGGGACACGGCGCATGCGCTCGGAGAAGGCGGTCAATAGGCACACGCACTTGTCCATCCAGTCCTTGTGACCCGTGAAGCCGTGCAGCCGGAGCAGGTTGTGGGCTGACACAGAATTGGCGCTGGGCTCTGCACCATCCTGGTCTGCGGCACATAGGGAAGCAGGGAGTATGGGTAAGGGCGGGTCACTGAGTGCCAGGACCCTGTCCCAGGACCGTAGCCAGGGCCACGTGGGGGATGGAACAGAGAAAAGGCCCTAGCCATCCCGCCCTTCCCCGTTCTGGGTGTGGATGCCGCTCTCTTTCTATGACACCCTCCACATCACCTGTCTTCGCCTCAATTGTCAGTCTCCAGGCTCCCTCCTCACTGCTGATACCTCTGTCCAGCCACCCAGCTGCTCAAGCTCGAGTGGCATCATCCTGTCCCCTTCTTCTCCCTCTCCCTCCGCTTCTAATCCACCTATGAGTCTTGCCAGAGCTGCAGCCAGAGAGATCCAAGTCCCACCACATGTCCCCATCTCATACTTCCACATGGCCTGAGCCTTCACCAGTGCCTGCCTGGGCTGAGCATGACTAACGGCCTCCTAACTGGCCACCTGTTTCCCCTACCCACCTTCTCTCCGCCAGTGGTCAGAGTGACCTTAAACCCACACCAGAGCAGGCCACAATCCGCTTCAAACCTCCTTGCCAGCCAGGCATGGTGGCTCACGCCTGTAGTCCCAGCAATCGGGAAGCCAAGGCGGGAGGATCACCTGAGCCTAGTAGTTTGAGACTAGCCTGGGGAACACAGTAAGACCACATCTCTTTTCTTAAAAAAAAAAAAAAAAAAAAAATGGCGAGGCACAGTGGACCACGCCTGTAATCCCAGCACTTTGGGAGGCCAAGGTGGGCAGATCATTTGAGCCCAGTAGTTTGAGATCAGCCTGGGTAACATAGAGAAATCCCATCTCTACAAAATATCCTGCAGTCCTAGCTACTCAGGAAGCTGAGGTGGGAGAATTGATTCAGCCCCAGAGGCGGAGGTTGCTGTGAGCCAAGATTGTGCCACTGCACTCCAGCCTGGGTGACAGTGAGACCCGGTCTCAAAAAAAAAAAACAAAGGAAGGAAGGAGGAGAGGAGAGGAAAAGGAAAGAAAGAGAGAGAGAGAGAGAGAGAAGAGAGAGAAAGGAAGGGAGGGAAAAGAAAATAAAAGGGAAATGAAACTGAGGCCAAGTGTAGTGGTTCATGCCTGTAATTCTAGTACTTTGGGAGGCCGAGGTGGGAGGATCACTTGAGCCCAGTTCAAGATCAGCCTGGGCAACATAACAAGACTCTGTCACTATTTAAAAAAAAGAAATTGAGACTCAGAAATATCACAGCAGCCAAAAATCACACCATTAATAAGTAGCAGAGACACGAAGCCAGGAGGGCTCCTGCCCACACCAGCTCATCACCCACGCTGCACTCACACCTCCCAGGACCCCAGACTAGCCCGGCACCCCCACTGACCGTCCTTCAGACGCAGGGGCAGGCCAGCCCCCAGCTCAGCCTCACTGCAGAAGTAGCCGCCACCCTGGGAGTCCCAGAAGAGCCTGTCCTGCGTGTCCTGCAGCCGCAGAGCCCACTCGAGCCATGCACTCTCCTGTGAGGCCTCGTACAGGTCCAGCAGGCCCCGCACCACAAAGGCATAGTCCTCCAGGAAGCCCCAGCAGGGTGGGTTGCTGGGGGACAAGCATTAGGGGAGGGGCTGGGGGAGAGGCCCTTTCCTAGAGGAGGCCCTTTCATGCATGTGTTCACTGAAACCTCCCGATGAACCCTCCCAGGCAGGTGCCATCAGCTCACTTCCCGGATGAGGAAATGGGCCCAGGGAGGCTACAAACTCACAGCAAGCACCTGGCAGAGCCAGGACTGGAGTCCACATGGAGGGAGAAGTCGGGCAGAGGTAGGCTGGGGACGCATGGGGGAGATGACCCTCCCTTTCTACCCAGCCCCCAACCTGTGCTCCACAGTCCCCCCCAGAGCCGGTGTAGCAGGTCCGCATCAGGCGGCCACTGGCCACGTCAAACATGTGCCGCTTCAGGAACTTGGCACCATTGGTGGCATAGCTGATCAGCCTGTCTTGGCCCAGGACCGCCCCGGTCACAGCATAGCCTGACACCATCAAGCCTGGAGGCAGGAGAGACAAGTAGTGGTGAGAAGCTGGCCAGGACCCTCCTGGCATGTCCACCCTGACACCGCAGGCCCCAACACCTCCCTGGAGCCATGGCTGAGCCCTACGACCTTGGCCTCCAGAGCCAGGCACGGTGGGCGTTCCCAGGCACAGCGAGGTTCTCAGCCCTTGTGCGTGACTTTGGGTGGGTTACGAAAGCTCCCCTAAGCCTCTGTTTGTCAACTGGGCATAATAACCCTAATAAAGGGAGAGTGAGCGTTTAGCAGGTGCCTGACAGACAGGGGCTTTGTGAAGGGGGCTCCGACCCCCAGGCTGGGTCTCAGACGCTCAGCCCCACCGTTCCAGGCGGCCAGCATCTTGCTGTCCAGGTGCGGCTTGGGCCGGTGCTTCCGGGCCTGGAAGAGCTTCTCCAGCCCCGCATTCAGCAAGGTCCGCACGGCCTCCACATCCAAGCCGAAGCGCGCAGCGGTCAGCTCCAGCGAGTACCGGACGGTCAGCACATTCTGGCCCTGCAGCTCCCCCTTGGGGTCCTGAGGAGAACGGCCTTTGTCTGCGAGCTCACACGCCTGGCAGGCACCAGGGCCCGTCTGGTGACCCCAGAAGTCCTCACCTGACTGGGGCTGATGTTACCAGCCTCCGTGAGGCCGTAGTGCTTCATGAAGAGCTGGCCTGAGGTGAGCGGCTCGGTGGCACCCAGCACAGGCTCTGGGAGGAGCTGCTGGACCTCTTTGACCGTCCACACGTAGTAGGCACCCTCTTTGGGCCGCATGCCCCGCTCTGGGGGC
Source organism: Ateles fusciceps (assembly GCA_036589455.1). Lineage (NCBI taxonomy): Eukaryota > Metazoa > Chordata > Mammalia > Primates > Atelidae > Ateles > Ateles fusciceps. The sequence goes on from JAZHEH010001386.1 coordinate 10,304,191, forward strand.
GAGTCTGCATCCTCTGCGCTGTAGAAGCCTCCAGACTGTGGGGAGGGGAGAGTTGGCTGGCCCTGGCCCGCAGGGCAGTGGAGGCCCCGACCCCTCCCGCAGCAAGGCTCGCCTGCCTCCATGGACACACACCCGGTGGCTCAGGCTCCGAGTCACGTACTGCAGGATGTCTTTGGCCACATCAGAGTAGAATGCATCACCAGAGATCTAAGAAAGAGAAGAAAGGAGGCTGTGAAGAGCGGTCATCGGGGAGGCCCAGGTGGAAGGGGCAGCATTCTCCAAGGCAGGTGGGGGGAGGGGAGCCTGGGTAGTGAGTGCATGGGAGGGGAAGTGGGGGGTGCAGATTAGAAGAGTCACCGTCACCAGGAAGGCTTTGGGAGGGGACAGCCAGGGTTAGATGGCTGTTCTCTGGTCCAGGATAAGGGGTCACCTGGAAGGCCTGTGAATAGGCCACAGCGAGCTGTGCCTGGTCATAGAGCATCTTCTCGAAGTGAGGGACGTGCCACTGGCGGTCTGTGGAGTAGCGGTGAAAGCCCTGTGCCAGGTAGGATGCAAAGCTGGAGGCTGGTCTCAGCCTCTGTCCCACCCCACAGCCTCCTGCTGCCCCTGCAGGGAACACCCAGTGCCCATCACCTGCCCCACATGGTCCCGGATGCCCCATTGGCCATCATTTTCAGGGTATGCAAAGCCATCTGCTGGGCCCGAGAGCCATCCTGAGTTAGTCGATGGCTGAGCCAGTAGGAGAACAGGGAAGCTCAGAATCACTGTGGGGGCACCAAGAACATGGGGGTGAGACAATAGAAGCGGGAACGGAGATCAGGGTGGGCAGCACGCCTTGGGCCAGGCAGAGGCCGGGAGTTAACTCAACAGGCAGTCTCTGGACAGGCTGAGAGGTCAGCAGTCAACCCAAGGACAGAAGGTCATATCCCAAGCCAGAGGTCAGAATATCACTGGCTCACAGAGGACCAGAAAGTTATTTGTCACCCCAGAGCCCAGAATGTCATTAGTCAAGCCAGGGTCACTGGGTCACTGACCAAGTCAGAGGACAGAAGGTCATTATCTAGGTCAAGGTGAGAAAGTCACTGCTGAGACCAGCAGTCAGGTCTTCACCGATGGCTACCGACAGGCTAGGGGCAAGGAGGTCACTGCCAGTCAGGAGGACAGGAAGCTACAGGTGAAACCAGGAGCCAGAAAGTCCCTGACCAGTGCAGGAGTCAGAAGTCCAAAGCCAGGCATGGGGCACTGACCCGGCGTGGGAAACTTGGGGGCCTCAGCGAAGCCACCGTACTCCTCATCGTAGCCCTCGTCCAGCTGCTGGAAGCAGCGACTGTTCATGGTGGCCGCAGAGGGTGGCAGTTGGCGGTCGCCCACGCTGATCTCTGATCGGGCCAGCAGGGCGGTGGTGACACGCTGGCTGTTTTCTAGCAGGGCGTTCTTGTTCTGTTTCCACTGTGGGCGGTGGGGGCACACCTCAAGGTCAGCTGGGGGGGAGGGGCTCTCTTTCCTAGCCCCCACCCTGGTCCCACCTGACTCCCTGAGGCACGCCCACCTGTTCCCGTATTCTCAGCAACACTGTTCGGAAGCCAACTCGGGTCAAGCCATCTTCAGGCGGGAAATAGGTGCCCCCCCACAAAGGGCTGGAGGTTGGGAGTCAGCCACACATTCATGGGCCAGCCCCCGCCGCTGCTGGTGGCCTGGCGGAGAGAGGGCGAGGGTGAGGGGGAGCCGCCCTGAGCCCTTGTGGCACGTACACTCCCAAGAAGGGCTGCGCACCTGCACGAACGTCATGTACACCTTGTCCACGTCGGGCCGTTCCTCTCGGTCTACCTTCACGCTCACAAAGTCCTCGCTGAGCAGGCGGCCGATCTCCTCGTTCTGGAAGGACTCCTCTTCCATCATGTGGCACCAGTGGCAGGTGGAGTACCCGACTGAACAGAACCACAGGGAGAGGTCAGGGGGCCAGCGATGGGTCAGAGGGAGGCTGGCCAAGTGACCCTGGCTGGATGGAAGAGGTCCTGGTCTCTAGTCTCCTGGGAGACCCACCAGGCCAAGGGGACCCTCCCCATCCACTGCCACTCCCTGTGCACACCGCACCAACCCCCGCCTCCCCCAATCAGGGAAGATGGGAGCATTACCTGAGAGAAAAATCGGCTTGTTTTCTTTCCTGGCCTTGTCGAAGGCTTCCTGTCCCCAGGGGTACCTAGGCACAGCAGGGTGGGGCATCACTCAGTAGCCCAGGGGGTCTGGGGAGGGGCCTAGGACCCCAGTGACTCTAGGCAGGGCCCCAGGATTAGTGCTCACCAGTCCACAGGGTTGTAGGCATGTTGTAGAAGGTATGGTGACTTCTCATGGATCAGGCGGTTGGGGACCCTCTGGGCTGTAGATGAAGGACGGCTTCCCTTCCCTCCAGCAGGCATGGGCACTGAACTACTGACCGTCGCACTTCGGTCCTTGTCCCGGGAGGAGCTACCCCTGGCGAGGACCACTGGGTCAGGCAAGCCAGGGGCCTCCACCCACCTTCGCCCAGGCTCCCCAGTACCTGCCCCATTCCACTCAGCACCCCTGTAGAACCCCTGCGCCCAGCCCAACCCACCTTTCTGAACCACGGGGGAGACTGTGGCCTTTGTGCTCCCCCTTATGTTTTTTGGGGGGTGAGGAGAGGTGGCTCATTGGGGGCTCCTTGCCAGGTTAGTCTCCCCCAACCTCCTGGGCCTGGCGATGGGAAGGGTTGCTGTGAGGTCAGGGTGTGTCACAATGGGCAGAATGGTTCTTGGGGCTCCATTCCTTCCCCTCCCTGGGCCCCTCCCCGGGCCCTTCCTGGAGCAGTTGCAGGGGAGGCATCTCTCTGGCAGGCCTGGGTGTGCCCCCACTGGAAGGCGACCTAGTGTTGGTGGCTGGGCGGGCCAAGATCTGTAGGGTCTGAGACTGGACCAGGTGAGGGACAAACAAAGGAAACCAGACATGGGGACTTCCTCACTCAATGCCCACCTGCTGGGACTCCCGTGGGGCCAGGTCCAGGGCCAGACCCCAGGACATCTAGGCAGTTAGAGGCCTCAGGGAGTTCAGCCTGGAAGTGGGCATTGCGGGGGAGACCTAAATGACCAAAGCTCCATGCCGCAATAAAGGGCTGTGACAGGGCGCAGGGTGATACTGGAGAAAGGCCCTTGACCCAGCATCCAGCACTGAGGTGCAAGAAAGACTTCCTGGAGGCGGTGTCAACAGTCCCTGGGGAGCTGGCACGGCACTGGAGGGGAAGGGGAGGGGAGAGGGAGGGAAGGGGGGAGGAGGGGCTTACTGCCAGGGCCAGGTCTCAGGAGCAGATCAGAGGTGGGGTGGGGGAAGACCAGGCATGCAGGCGTGGTCCAGGCAGACACTGGGGACCGGTGCCCGGAAGACCCTCCACTGGGGTCACAGGCAGGCGCAGGGACTGCCCTAGGGGCCCACTGGCCCGCCCGTACCTGCGGCTCGCGGCGAGGCCTGCACCGGCGCGGGGCAGCAGAAGGACGCGGCCCAGCCAGGCCCGCGCTCCCAGCATGGCTGCTCGAGGCAGTAGGCCCGGCCGCCACGGACAGGAAGGGCGGGCTGGAGGCTGCGAGGGGCGGGCCGGGCACCCATGGAGCCGCGGGCGGGTCTTCGCCGGTACTCGGGACAGCGTGGCTGGTCTCCGAGCGTCGCCCTGCGGCCGGGCGCAGAATTGCAGATCAGGCAGCCCGGGCTTGGGGGGGACCCATTCTGTGCATAAAATTGGGCTCTGTCTGGGGAGGATAGCCCTTCTCGTGGCAATAGGGAGGGCCGTGGGATGCCAGAGCTTCAGCTCATTTTATCCAACCCCTGCCCATTTTACAAACGAGAAATGAAATCCAAGGCGAAGGCATGCCTTGGCCAGGTCCATCAGCTGACAAGCTTTGCTTTTTGCAGCCTCCTCAGCGCCGGGTCCTTCTTAAATCCTACCCACTCCAGGAAGCCTTCCTCGAATGTTACTGATGTACCCATCTTACGTCTCGTAGGTTACACATGGCCTCTTTGGCTACATTCAGCCAATATTTATTAGTGTCCGCCCACTGCCTGCCACTGTGCAAGGCACTGGGTATACAATGGTGGGCAGAGAGAGACAAGGCTGCTGCCCTCACATGGCTTACAGTCTGTTGAGGGCGCCAGAAGCTAATTCAACACCCATAGCGATGAACATACAAACACCCACGTGACAAGTCCGGGAGGGTATAACATAACAAGTGACCTGATCTGACAGAAAGGGCGTGGGATGAAGGCTTTCCTAGGGAAATCACATTTGTGTAGCCACAGAGAATGAGGGGAGGGAACTTGGAGGGCACTCAGGGGGAGTGCTGGGGAAGGAGGCCGAGGAACAGTTTGTGCAAAGGCCCTGTGGCTTGTCATGAGTCTGGGCTGAGCAACGGCAGAAGGAGGGAAGACAGGGGAGTAGATGAGGGCAGGGGCAAGGTCTTGGAGGGACTTGTGAACTGCGAGAAGGGGATTTTTTTTTTTTTTTTTTTGAGGTGGAGTCTCACTCTGTCACCCAGGCTGGAGTGCAGTGGTGCAATCTCAGCTCACTGCAACCTCCACATCCTGGGTTCAAGCAATTCTCCTGCCTCAGCCTCCTGAGTAGCTGGGATTACAGGTGCATGCCACCACACCCAGCAGTTTTTTGTATTTTTAGTAGAGAGGTTGGGCCAGAGGTTGGGGCCGGGGGCAGTGGCTCACGCCTGTAATCCCAGCACTTTAGGAGGCCGAGGTGAGCGGATCACGATGTCAGGAGATTGAGATCATCCTGGCTAACACAGTAAAAATCCATCTCTACTAAAAATACAAAAAAAAAAAAAAAAAAAAAAAAAATTAACATGGTGGTACGTACCTAGCCAGAGAACATATTCTGGCTAGAAGGAACGAGGTTAAGCTCAGATTTTGTATTTCTAGTAGAGACGGGGTTTCACCATGTTGGCCAGGCTCAAACTCCTACCTCAGATGACTACCTGCCTCAGCCTCCCAAAGTGCTGGAATTACATGCCTGAGCCACTGTGCCCAACCCATTTTTTTTTTTTTTTTTTTTGAGACATAGTCTTGCTCTGTTGCCCAGGCTAGAATGCAGTAGTTCAATCTCAGCTCACAACCTCCGCCTCCTGGGTTCAAGTGATTCTTGTGTGTCAGCCTCCCAAGGAGCTGGGACTACAGGTACACACTATTGTGCCCAGCTAATTTTTGTATTTTTAGTAGAGACGGGGTTTCACCATGTTGCCTAGGCTGGTCGAGAACTCCTGACCTCAAGTGAACTGCCTGCCTCAGCCTCCCAAGGTGCTGGGATTACAGGTGTGAGTCACCGAGCCCAGCCAGAGAAGGGGATTTTTGATGCAAGTAGAAGCAAGCTGTTGAAAGGCTTTAGTCAGGAGGGTGACCCAGTTGGATATGCATTTTGGAAACATCCCACCAGCTGCCCAGTGGGGAATGAAATGGAAGGGGGCAAGAGTGAAAGCAGGGGGCAGATAGGAGGTTCTAGCAGCACCCAGGGGAGATGGGGGAGCGGAGATGCAGAAAAGGGCATGGGCTGGAGGTCGGTGGAGGAGGAAGCATCATCAGGATTGGCAGTGATGCAGAGGGCGGTGTCCAGGGTGACTTGCAAGGTGGGACCATTCCCTGAAGAGAGGGCAGGGTGTGGGGGTGGGGGGGTGACACACGGGGTTCACTGTTGGACCTGTGGGTTTGAGATGTGCACATGGAGACAGAGATGACACTGCCTGGAGCACAGAGGAGGGGCTGTAGGAGACAGGATTGGAGGTCTTGACTCTGGAGACCATCTGGGTGTGGAGCTGATCCAGGGAGACTGTGCAGCCAGAGCAGAGAAGAGGGCTCAGGTCCAGGCTTGAGTGAGCTCATGAAAGACACAGACGGGGGAGCAGCCAGGGTGCAAAGGAAACCCAGACAGGGCCGCACCCCAGAGGTGAAGGACAGAGTGTCATCTACATGTCAGACTACTGAGGGGCCAGCCTGGCTGGGACTGAAGAATGTCCATTGGCTTCAGCAACATGGAGGCCATTGGTGTGCTTCAGTGGGCGCCGTTCCGGTGAAGTCAGGCTGAGAGCAGAAGTCGACTGGTGGGCTGAGGAGGAAGAGGAAAGGGAGGGGGAGACGGAGAGGGATGATGGGCGCTTGACACGAGGGGAAAGATGGGAAGACACTGTCAAGATGGATGGAGCTAATTAAGACACATTTTGATGGGATGGATTCATTTGAGAGAAAGTGGTGGAAGCCATCAAGGTAGAAAAGATGGTGGTTCTGGGTGGCTCTGAGAATGTGGGGTGTGGTGTGTTGTTGGACAGGTTGGCTAGCCAGAGGGTCCAGCGGGTGCTCCAGGGAACATGTTCCGGGTAGAAGGAATGAGAAGTTCAGAGAGCTGGAAGCCTGCCTTGGATGTAGAGGAATTTGGGGTGATGACAAGCCAAGTGTGACCATGCTGAGGGTCACTGAGAGCTCAAGGGGCAGGAAGGTCCTTGGATAATGGAGTGACATGAAATTGAGATAAGAGCTGGATGAGAAGGCCATGAGCCAAGACCGAAGCATTCCAGAAATGAGGTGGAGTGGCAGCCCCAGGCAGGGAGGAGACAGAATGACCTACACACCGCCCTCCCAGCAGGAGGGGTCTTGTAAGGAGGGGAGACAGGAAGGAAGGTTACCAACCTCTTTTTTTTTTTTTTTTTGAGATGGAGTCTTGAGCTGCCATCCGGGCTGGAGTGCAGTGGTATGATCTCGGCTCACTGGAACCTCCACCTCCCGGGTTCAAGAGACTCTCCAGCCTCAGTCTCCCGAGTAGCTGGGACTACAGGTGTGTGCCACCACACCTGACTAATTCTTTTGTATTTTTAGTAGAGATGGGGTTTCACTGTGTTAGCCAGGATGATCTCGATCTCTTGACCTCATGATCTGCCCACCTCAGCCTCCCAAAGTGCTGGGATTACAGGCGTGAGCCACCTCGCCTGGCCCCAACCTCTTCTTTATGGGAGACAAAACAGCTCTCCCCTTGGAAGTCCTCAGGGGATCCAGTTTAGAAGAAGAGAGCCTGGGTGGCAGGGCCAAAAAGGGTGGGTCAGGGCCCAAGAAGGATGGACTCGTCCCAGATTTGGGTGTGGCAGAGGTATTAATAGATGGATGTTGCACTCAGGTATTGCCTGGCAAAACCAGGATTGAAAGGCATGATGGGTCCATGCCTCATGGTCAGTCTCTCAAGAGGGTGGGCCCTGAGCTGAGTGGACAGTGGCCTGGGGGCGTCCACATAGCAACCTCATGAGGAAGAAACTTCTGATCCCATTTGACAAATAAGGAAACACAGGCACAGAGACATGGAGAGGGTAAGGAATTTACTCAAGGTCACAGAGCATAACCACTTATTACTAAGTGATTCTTGTCAGGGTCAAACCTTGGAACAGAGCTTTAAACCCTGTCAGTCTGACTCCTGAGCAGGTGTTCTCATCCATCCTGTCTGTAACTGCCACTGTGGGACTCCCTTCCCCTACCCCCACCTCAGGAAGAGGAGTGCCATCATGTCCCTCCACTCACCGACTTTGGTGGAAGGCCATTTGTCCCTGAAAGGGGGATAGGGTCTAGCTGCAGGCTGCCTGCAGAGCCAGACCCTGAGCAATGAGGACACATCAGTGTCCGGTGGTCCAGTGATCAGGGAGCATTGAGAAGAAAAGAGGTGAGGGTGACCACAGGGGCCCCTCCTGGATTGAGTACCAAGCCCCACCCCACCCTTGGTTTCCCAGACTCCACATAAACCCCCAGAAGGGGTCCGACTCCCTCTGCGTGGCTGAGACTGAGTTTCTCGCCAGCCTTGGTGACACAAGGGAGAGGGCAGTTAGATTTAAGGTGACTCAGTAAAGCAAAGGCGCCCAGGAGCTCCTGCACCTGGCTCCTGCCACAACCACAGCACAAGCCCCTGGCTTGTCTACCCTGCTGCGCTCGAGCTTAGCAATTCTTGGATCCCTCCCAGGTGAGCCCAGAACTTTGTCCACAGCCGTCAGTCAATATTTGCTGAATTAAATCTGGGCCCCAGCCTGGGAGCTCCCGGCCTTGGAGCCAGACTGTCTGACTTTGAATTCCAGCCTCGCCCCGTGCCAGCTTTGTGACTTTGAGCATGCCATTTAACCTCTCTGAGCCTCGGTTTCCTCGCCTGAAAAATGGGAGTAGTGCCAGCTGCAGGGGTGGGAGACCTGTGCAATCGCACTTCGGTGGGCTCTGTGCTTGGTTTCATGCTCTGCTTGTCCCTGTTTTGAAATTCTTCACCCGATTTCAAACAAGGAGCCCTCACATTTTCATTTTGTATTGAGCCCCACAAATTATGTAGCTGGGGTCCCGAACGGAATTAACAATATTATCTACCTCGAGAGAGTCGTTGCAAGGATTATTATAAACTGATCTGCTTAGCACATAAGCAGTAAGTACCCAATAAATAGGAACAAAGGCCTATTGTCTCTTGCTGTTAGCTCAGCCCCAGTGCCCATGTGTGACAAATGAATGAAATGACCGAATGAGTGACAGCCTGGAAGCGTCTGGAAGCGAAGGTGCCAGGGTGACGGGGGATGGAGGTGAGGGTTGAGAGAAGCTGGAAAGGAAGTAGGGGCAGTTTTGCACCCCCACGTTGTGCAGCTGCAGTATCCTAGGCAGCCGGTGATCCACGCTGTGGTCCGGACCCGGCAGCCACACCCCGCAAAAAGTCCACTTGGTGAGAGCTGAGAACAAGCGTTCCAGTCTTTATTATGGGGGCGATCAGGCTCTAGCTCCCAGGCCGTGGTCCACGTCCAGCTTCCGGAGCCGCCGCGGGAATCCAGCCGCCACTGGCTCGGCAATCCACGAGCCCCGCCGCCCCGCCCAGTCCCGGTCCGGAGGCGGGGCCGCGGTGAGCCCGGCGCAGGCGCAGATCGGCCCGGCGCGGGGCGGTGCTCAGAGGAAGGGGTTGGTGCCGCTCTGCGGGGGCTGGGGCCTCGGCCCGGCTGAGCTGGGCGTGGGCAGCAGCGGCTGCCGCAGGCCCGCAGGGGGCGGCGCGAAGGCTCCGGCCTGCGGGAAGACGCTGACCGAGACGGGGAGGGTCACGCCGGCTGGCACGCTGCTGAGCGGGAGGGGCAGAGAGGCGCTGTAGGTCATGGAGCCCAGGGGCGCCCCCCACGGGTCCGCCCGCCAGGCCCAGCGCGGGCGACCCGGTGCGCATCTGGTTCAGCGTCGGCCTGCCGGGCTCGCCTGCGCCGAACGGGTTGGTGGGGGACGGAGCGCTGAGACCTGCAGAACGAGAGTGGCTGGGAGCGGCCCGGGTACCGATCGCTATCCTATACCAGGAGGTCTTGGAAGTGGGGAAGGAGAGAGAGGGGAGCTCTCCAGCTGAGGCTGGGCCCTGAAAGCAGGGGCCCCTGGGTCAGGGGGATGTCCTACCTGTCAAGAAGGGGTTCCGGGTCTTCACAGCCTGGGGCGCCTTGACCAACGAGTCAAGGTTGACCAAGGAAGAGGCCGACGGGCCCAGGAAGGACTCGGGCGTCCAGCAAGCTCGGGCCTCTTTGCTTGGCTGGGTTAGTGCTTCCCCCCAGTACGCCCAGGTCCAGGGCATCTGGCTCCTTCGTGCCATTTTGCTTGGAACTAGGGCTGGGGTCTCCAAACAGGTCCAGCTCTGGAATAGAAATGCTAGAGCTCATTGGTGGGGGAGAGGGATTGGCGCCCGACGTGGGAGGAAGAGGATAGAGGCCGCCGGGGTGGGCCACTGGTTCTCCAGAGCCGCACCATCCCCTTGCCCTGCTCACCTGCAGGGCTGCTGGGTTTCCCAGAAGGCAGGGCCTGCTCCAGCCCCTCCTTGGTCTCTGTGGATTCTGGAGGTTTGGCAAATGGGTCAAGGCTGAGGCATCACCTACAGCTAGCCGAAGAGAGAGAGGGAGAGGAGATGGGATGGCAAAAAGGACATGTACTGGACTGACCCCTTTCCAGGGAAGCTGCCCTCATTACAGCATCTGCTGCCTCCTTGGCCCTGGAGAGAAGGGGACCTGGGAAGTGCCCCAGCCCCTCACTCACACCCTCTGGCCCTCTTCTTACCAGGCGTGTCGGAGGTCTCCATGGAGGCCCCCCAAGGGTCAGCCCCAGTGCTGAGGAGTTTGTCGTGGGAGAGTTGAGTGCCCAGGGGTCTGTGGTGGGGGGCTCAGCAGGCAGCACTGGGGTCCTGCCCCAGGGCTCAGAGGAGGACAGCATGGGAGTCAGGTCCCAGGGCTGGCTTCGGGATAGGATGGCTCCTGAGGGGGATCGGAGACTAGGGGTCTGCAGAAGGCCCCCAGGAGGAGCCACTGGTCTCTGTGTTCGGCCTAAGACCTGAAATGGAACAGCACAAACATGACCCCAGGTCCACCCTTAGCCCTCGCCCAGGGCCCTTCCCAGTTACCCAGCCTGAGCTGGGATTTCAGGGGATCCATGTCACAGAGGGACTTCGGCCTCAGAACCACCCAGCAGGCTGGAGACCGTATTTGGCGACTCACCCCAGAAACTGGGACCTTCAGGCATGGGCGACTCAGGCCACCTTCCCAGGCAGGGACGGGCTGAGCAAGTGAGTGCAACAAGAGCACATTTGCTGCATTTCCTAGGAGCTGAGCTCTTCAGACATGCTCCCCCAGTCCGCACTACAAAAGCCTGTCCCACAGGCCTCAGAGGCACAGGGTGGTGAGTGACTTGCCCAGTGACACTCAGGTGTTGGGGGGAGGTGCTTTGCCAGCAAGTGTCTGGGAAGGAGAGGGCTTTGGGGCCAGCCTGGAAGTCTCTCGCAGCCCTGCATGCCCACCTGGGATGTCCCATGGGTCAGCAGAGCAGTGTGTGGAGGGCGGGGGCCGGGGCAGGTACGAAGATGTCGGCCAAGTCCAGGATGGAGGACTGTGGAGGGGGAGAGGCAGCCGGGGGCTCAGAAGTGGGCGGGGCTCGGAGGGGGAGGGCAGGCCCTGACCCCGTCAGCCTAATGCCAGCTCATTCTCTTTATTCATTCCACAGATACCTAGTCACGATCCCTCTCTTCTGCACAGTGCTTTACAGTTTATAATGTTTCTTCATCCACAGAGTACCTGATTTTCACAACAACCCTGTGAGGTAGGTAGGGCAGGTGATGTACCCATTTTATAGATGAGCCAGCCCAGGCGCAGAGGGTGGAATGGGTTTGCCTGAAGTCCCACAGCCAGGGAGAGGCAGAGCTGGGACAGAATTCAGGCCAGCAGGAGAGGGCCAGGAAGGGCAAAGGCAGATGTTTTTCAACCAGCCTACTTCCCTGGGTCAGTGTCCAAGAGAAACTGGCCACAGTGAACATGGGCAGAAGGAAGACCACAGCACCTGGGCGCGGCAGGGGCGGCTCTGGAGGGTGGCAGGGGCAGGAGGGGCGGCTCTGGAGCCGTGCACTCGGCAGTTGCCCGCTCCCCACGTGGGGAAAATCCGTCCACAAGCCCAAGGTGTGTTCAGCACTATGTGCTTGGGCACCCTAGTCTTGATCCACAATATCACATAACCCTCGCATGTCAGAGCTGGAACTATCCAACCAGCACACTGTGCAGAAGGGGAAACTGAGGCCGTGACAGTGACATGCCCCAGGTCATAGAGTGAGTAAGTGGCAGCAAATCCAGAACCCAATCCAGGGGTCTCCGATCAGGACCCTTTTGCATCCCACTCTGCTGTCAGCTCAGTCCCCAGCCCCTGCAGTGTGGGACTAGGTCCGCTAACCCCACCCCCATTTCATCTCATTAACACTCCAGTGCTTACTATATGCCAAGCACTGCTCTGCTCTCTCTTTACAAATACTCAGCCCATCTCCTAGGCCCTGTCCCACCCATGCGCCCCAGCCCACTCCCTACCTGGCTGGTTTTTAGCTTCTCCTTCTCCTTTCTCTCTTGTCTCTCGAGCTCTCTGTCCTGTCGATGGTGGACAGCAGCCCCTGCACCGTTGGACACGGGGGAGCCGTCACCCCGCCAGGACCTCACCTCCTGCAGAAGGCACAGAAGGAGTCAGGAGCATGAGCAGCCCAGGACTCCCAGGACCTGTGCACCCCAGGCTGGTGTCCAGGAGCGAGTGCAGGGTGGGGAGGCAGCTGAGAGGTTAGGAGCAGCAGGGCCACCGTGTGCAGTGGGAGGAGCCTGTTAGTGCCCTGAAGCACTTCCACCAGCAGCGGCAGCAGCACCAGAGGCCCTGCGGGCTCGGCCCACTACCTTCTCGTGCTCCTGCCGGCTCAGGCGCAGAGCCAGCTGCAGCTGCAGGTCCTCGTCCCTGTGGGAGGCTGGGGGGATAGGCTGCGGAGGAAGAGAGGGGGTGAGCTTGGCCCTGCACCCCCACCCTGGGACCGGAAGGGCAGTATAGCCCTGCCTGGGTCGTGGGGATGGAGAGACAGATGCCCACCCTGAGTGTGCATGGGCGGTTTGTCCCTTAGCAGGGTGCGTGTGGCCTTCTCACTGCCTGCATCTGAAACGCAGTTTAAAAATCAGGAAGACTGATCTTTAGCTTCTGAATCCTCTGAGAGTTCCCCACCGCCCTCCTGTGTGGGGCCCAGCTGCCTCCTGCCTGGTCTTCCTGGATCCACAGAGGTTACGGCAAAGATAATAATATCGGGGGGCCCATCCTTGTCTCCCCGAAGGACAGCTGGTGGGGGGGGGGCAGCATATGTCAGTGTCTAAGCACACCCCCCCCACCATGAGGTGGTAGCAAGCCCCCCAAGACATGCCATGTGCCCCTCATTGCACACTCGCCACCCTTCCCAGGTCCAGTGGAAAGGACTAGAGGCAGGGGAGGCAGTCCCTGCCTGCGACAAACCAAAGGAACTAGTGGGCCTTATGCTGTCCTTGGGGAGCAGGAGTCAGGCTTCAGGTGACAGAGCCTGAGTCAAGGCTGAGGGGCACCCAGGCACTCTCCCTCCTAGCCCATCCCTTCCCCACCACAGCCAGGAGCCATGTAGCCTCACCTTCTCCGCCTCCTCGCGGGCTCATGGCCAGGGCCAGCTGCAGCTGCAGCTCCTCTTCCCCTGATGTCTGAGGCCGGGCCTGCTCCAGGTCGGAGGTACAGCGGGGGCGACGAAGAGGAGGCTGCAACGACCATCATGGTTCTGTGACCACGCCATCACCCAGCGGCTCCCACACCCCCTGCCTGCCAGGAAGCTGAGGCTCAAAGAGGAGAACTGAGAGGAGGGGGAGCAACAGGCCATGGAGGCCCCCGTGGGCCAGGCAGTGTGCGGGCCACTGTAAGTTCCCCATCCCTCCCCGGTCGGATGGCTCCAGTCCCTCCTTGACAGATGCTCAGGCAGCCACAGGGCACCTGACCAGGGTCCTGAAGCAGGACTTGAACCCACGTTTCCTGACTCCAGCTCTTGGATGTCCAGACGGACCCCATCCTGCTTGAGGGGAAAGGGGAGTGCAAGGATAGGAGCTTGTAGTCCAACGAGGTCACAGCCTCAAAGCCCTCAGCAAATTGTCAAGGGCTTTATGGAAGGAGGGCCAGTCTGAGTACTCCTCAGATCCAGGAAGCCCCCACCACCGGGGGGCAGGAGAGTCAGGGACTGTCCGGCAGCTGCCCTCAGGTAGGGGATGAAGGGGGGAGGCCATGTGTCTGGGCACGGGGTAGAGAGAATTCCTTTGCCTGGTCTCATTTCATTCTCAGATCAAAGGATGGAGGTAGGTGAACCTATCCTCATTGTACATATGAGGAAACTGAGGTTCAGAGAACTGGTTGCCCAGGACACACAGCTTGGAGGAAGCAGCATAAAGAATGCTCTCTGACTCCAAAGCCCATGCTGCCACCATCACCCATCCTATCAGGCAGCTAACAAATGATAATGAATCAACATTATTACTGAGCTGACATGCTGAGCACCTCCCGTGTGCCGGATGTTGTGCCTTGCATGTTACATTCCTTATGTCTGAATCCTCGTAACACCCCTTGGAGGTAGGTATTATGAACCATGGCTCAGCTTGCAGAGCCAGGATTGGAAGTCAGGCCACCTCCCCCATCCCAGCTAACGCCAGGGGGCTCACTCACAGTTGTAGGAGGACGGGGGAGCCCCGGAGCGGCCGTAGTCCTCGCCGTAGCGGCGGCTGAAGCCCGGCTGCCCACTGCCAATGCCAATGCCCTCCAGTGCCATGCGCTCCTTGGTCTTGAGGGCGTGGGTCCGCTCCTGCCGCAGCCGCTCCTCGTCCTTGAGCAGGGCCATCACCTGCTTGACCTTCTCGCGCACGTTGACGCCCTGGTCCTTGCCGTCGCGGTCGATGTACTTGGAAGTCCTTGAGCGTCTGGATGGTGTAGAGGTTCTCGCGGCACTGGTGGGCCACCCGCTCGGAGCCCGTCTTGAGCAGGTAGTCCAGCAATGTCAGGGCCTTGTACACGTGCCGCCAGTTCTTGCCGCTGTCATTGAGCCGCCGCCACAGCATGCCCATGACCTCAGTGAAGGCCACCGTGTTGAAGGTCAGGTCAGCAATCTCAGACATGAGTGAACTCGGGGGGGGCCCCAGGGGTCATTGCTGGTGGCCTCTCGCACCTTGATTTCCGCCTCGGAGTAGTTGTGCACGATGTTCTTCACCTGGCGCCGGAGCGCGGAGGTCGTCATGGCTGGAGACTTGGAGTTGGGCAGCCCTCACCCCCGCTGGAGGTGGAGGGCTGAGGGCCACCGTGGCGAGGTCACGGTCTCGAAGGATGGGTTCCCGTGTTCTTAGCAGAGCAGCTGTGTCCTTGGGTTCCACATGGGGCTGAGGAAGAGAGAGCCTGGAACTCAGGGGCACAGGCCTACCTCACGTGTCACTCCGCCACTGACCAACTAAATGAAGCCTGACCAGAGTGTCCCTGCATCCAGGAAGAGGCTTCAGCAGCACACGTTCTTATTTCACTTATAATTTAGCAGGCACTTGTAGCCTTGCATGCCCATCTGTCTATCTGCACGGTCACACCACAAAGATGCTATTATCATTATCTCCATCCACAAGCGGGGAAAGGTGGGGCTCAAAGAGTATTAAGTGGGCCCAGCATGGCGGCTCACGCCTGTAATTCCAGGACTTCAGGAGGCCAAGGCAAGAGGACCACTTGAGGCCAGGAGTTGGAGGCTGCAGTGAGCCATGATCGTGCCACTGCACTCCAGCCTGGGCAACAGATCAAGACCCTGTAATATTAAGTGACTTGTCTGAGATCATAGAGCTGCTACATGAGGGATGAGGATGACCCCAGGAAGCCCCCACCTAAGAGGGCACGGCCTCATGGGGGCACACTAACAGGATTCCAGGAATGCCCGCTTGCCTCGCTTCTGCTTGGCTACCTCCTCTATTTCTGCTAAGATCTAGCTTAAGACCTATCCTTCCCAGCTCCTCAGCTCACTTTTCTCATACTGTTAATTTTTGTAGTTTGATGCATTCAACACCTATTTCCTGGAGGCCTTTTCTGAGCCAGGCACCATGCCAGGCACAGAACACACGCCTTGGTCCACCCACATTCAGTTGAGAGGGTCCAGAAAATCACAGTCCAGTGTGGGAGTGCAGAGCAGCACAGGAAGACCCAAGCCAGGAAAATCAGGGGAGACTTCCTGGAGGAGGTGGTGGTGGAGCTGAGATCCAAGAGAAGAGTGAGGAGGAGTGAACCAGCAAGTCGGGGGAAGGCAGCTCAGAAGAAATGCTGTGAGCTGGGCCAGAAGGCAGGAGAACAAGGATCATTTGCGGAAAGCTGCCCCTCAGAGATCTGGCCACTGCCACCACCAGTGCCACCCCCATGTACACACGAAAGCGCTGAGGCCAGAGAGGGGATGGGACCTGCCTGTGTCCTGTGTCACTTGGGTGGCACAGCCTCGACTAACATCTAGGTCTCCAGAAGACTAATCCAATGCTTACTGTCAGTGTTACCCAGTTTGGTCATTAATTCATCGGATTGCTTTACTGTCTCAGTCCCACCTTCTGAGCTACAATGGAAGCTCCCTGAGAGTAGGAACGGTCTGGGTTCTCCAAAGCCCTGAACACATGGTGAACCTCTGGTACCCCAGCAGGGAGAGGAGCCGGGCCAGCCCAATTCCCTCCCGACAGCCGCAGGTCCAGGCTGGCTGCTGAATGCAACCCCAGGCCAAGGTCCTCCCAAGGCCCTGTTAGAAATCAAAGAGGAATGCCCTAGCCACTGCCCTTCCTCCCGCACTCGCACTGGTGTGTGCACACACACTCTAGCCGGGCCTCACTTCACCCATGAATTGCCCCCACCCACCAAACACCTCTCGGCTTCACTGTCCATCCCAGCCCATGCCCTAGCTGGTCCCCCAGGCTGCCAGAAGCAGGAATCTAAAGAAGACTCTCCTCCCCCACCCAATTCCACGCTCCTTCCACCCCAGCCCGGCCAGTGCTGGGCTCAGTTCAAAGCAGCCCCCACAGGCCTTGGCAGGTTTTGTTGGGAGCCCAGAGAATAGGATCCCGTGGGGAGCCAGCGAGGTGGAGAGCCTTGCCCACAGCGAGGCCTACCTTTTGTCTGCTGTCTGTCTTTCCTTCCAGCGGGTGGCGGGCCTTCTGTGGGGGATGCCACGGCCACAATTTGTTTAACTCCTGCCCTCCCCCTTTCTAGTGACTCAGACCTGCCTTCACCTCCCCAACCCGTGGCTGGGGGTGGCAGAGTGAAAATGGGAAATAGTGCGCACCAAAGCCCGCCCAGCGTACGCCCCTCCCCTGCTGGCTGCCCCTATCTGCTGGCCGCTGGAACTAGCAGAACTAGTTGGGCACTGTGACTCCACCAGAGCCCTACCTGGACCTGGCTGCCCTGGCCCTCCTGCCTGGCCTGGGTGGGAGCACCAGCCTCAATGGGAGGGGACTCTTGGTGTGGGCCCAGCGGCCCTGCCTGGACCTTTCTCCCAGAAGACGGGCATTCTCTGCACACCCCTGCAGGAGCTGGGGGAAGGGCGGGGTCAGAGACAAAGGGAGGCACCTTGACTTGCCTTCTCCAGAGTTTGAGGGGACAAGGTGGGAGGAGAGGGGCCAAGGTGAGGCTACCAGAGCACAGAGGGGGAGGAGGAAAGGAAGGCGAGAGGGAGCAGCTGGGAGCGCTGCCAGCAGTGTTACAAGCAAAGGGTTTTATCGAACACAATATGCCCAGAAATAAAAGGGAGTGAAACAGAAACCCAGCGGCTGATAAGGCAGCGGTGGTGGCGGTAGCAGCGGCAGCCCTGGGCAGCTGGGTATGGAATTACTGCAGTGACCTTGAGCCAGACCCTGTCAGGTGGAGGGGAAGGGCATGGAGAAGGCAGGGCCTGAGAGGCCAATTCAGAGATGAGGGAGAGGGCAGAGGAGGGAGGAGGCTGGGGGGATGGGAGCAGGGCCAGCAGGGGTGGGATGGCACGGAGTATCAGCTCTCTCTACATACAGGATCCCAAGGAGAACTTCGCAGTGGGGGAGGGGCTGCTCTTCTCAGGACCTGAAGGATGGGGGGACCTGGAGTGTTCCCAAAAGTCAGGACCAAAAAATGCAGATCGCTCATCCCCATCGAGGGGTTCAGAGAGATGGAAAGAACCCAGATCTGTGCAGCCACACGTGCCTGAGTTTGTGCAAAGTCTGTGTTCCCACCCGCCCGTCGCACCCTCTTCCCGTCCTCTGCTAAGGCGGGCTCCAGCCCCTGCCCTCAAATCAAGTCCAGCCTGAGCAGTAGGGAATGACAGTGCCCTTATTAACGCTGTAGGGATAGGAGTTGAGCTTGAGCTCTAAGCTTCTGGCCACTCTATCAGCCCTGGAATAGCTGCATCCTGGGAGCATGGGAGGTGTGGGGCGGGGGAGGGGGCGGCCCCGAGGCTAGTGGTGAGCGTGAGGGGCTGAGGAAGAGGAAACGCAGAGATGTGCAGAAGGGAATCTATGGGGAATGCCACTGAAGATCCCGAGTCCCAGGATAGGATGGGGGAGGGGGCCCTGAGTCCCTTTCTGGGCGCTGCAGGGAGGGAGGGGTGGCAGGAAAGAAGCCCTTAGGTCCTTTACAGCTCAGCCTCCTCCCTCGCACCTGGGAAAGAAACTAAGCCCCAAGCCCACTCTTTGCTCCCCCACCAACCCCCACCTTCAGGCTGCCACTGCTAGGGAGGGGGCCAGGGAGGAAGCTTACCTCCAGTGCGGGCTCCCTCAGCCCCAGCCCCGGCCTGAGTAGCCTCTGCGGTGACCCTCCGACCTGTGCGGCAGGGGAACGGCAAAGCCTCGGGAGCGTCTCCAGAGCCATCCACCATGGACCCTTGTCCCAGAGACCCACCTGCTCCCAGGAGGCGTGGACCCCTCAGAGGGGCAGCAGCAGGGTCCCTGGAATGGGTAGCAGCTCTTCCCGCGTGCGTTTGCCTCCTAGCCAGCGCCTGGCAGCACTCGGAGGAAAGTTGCTCAGCTGGCCCGGCAGGTCTGCCTCAGCAGTAGCAGGACACAGGAGGAAGCGCAGGGCAGGTTAACCCCTTCCTGCTGGCCAGGCAGGTGGTGCATTGAGAGGTGGCAGGCATGCCTCCTGGCTGCCCCCAGGAAATGCAGATCTGGAGCCAGTGCTGGGGACCCACTGCTGAGTTAACCCTTCCCCTGCATCTTCAGCAGGAAAGAGGGGGGCTCCAACACCCCCACCACGCCCCTCCGCTTCCCCTCTGGGGCCAGGAGGACGTTAAAGGAGAGGGCAGGGCTATTTCCTGGGGCTGGCCCTTTGGTGGAGCCCCTGCCTTCTGGGGGAGGAGGGCATCAGGACTCCAGCACAGCCCCCTCCCTGCCTCTCCCACAGGGAGTCAGAGTCCTGCTCTCTCCATCCTCCTCCTCCTGCATCTCAACTGGAGGATGCCTGAGGCTCACTGAAGGATGCCCACCCACCCAAAAACCAAAGTTGTTCTTCAAACTCTGGGAGCCTGGAGTGCTGTTCACATGGGGAGCCCAGCCCCAAATGGTTATGACTGACAGGAGACAATGACAGGTCTGAGTCTGAGCTGACAATACCATTCTTTCTGAGAGCCATTCCCGGCCTGTTTCCTGTTCCCCCTGAGCAAGGGAGGTAGCATGAAGATCAGCAGCTGTTTTTAAGGCAGAAAGATGGCCCAAGGCCAGATGGTCTGAGATGAGGAGGGGGATAAGGCAGCCTAGACCCCAAAATTACAAGGTGATGTGGCCTCTAGAGCTGGAGAGGTGCGGTCAGCGTGATCTTCAGGGACTGGCTTGGGCCCTGGGACCCAGCTGAAGAGGGGGAGATGGCAGGGAGCCAGGTCCCGTGGGTCTAGTTCTACTCCTCGTCTCACACTTTGTCATACTTGGTGATGACACATCGGGAAGACCTGGCTCCAGGAAGCATCACCCTAAAAGTGTGGGCCAAGGAAGCCAGAGGCAGAGACTACCAGGGGTGACACACTGTGTCCCGTCACCCGACTCACTCCTTATCTTGCTACCACCTGCTCTTCTGCTTGGCAACCCACACATCACCTCCCCAGCTATGTCTGTCTCTCCTCCTGCTGGAGGGCTCTGGCAGCTGCTGGCAGGAGGGGGATCTGAGGGCAGGTGGGACATGGGAGGACCTGGGCCAGGAGCTGACCTAGGCAGGATCCAACATGCAAGACACAGAGGCACAATAGATTTATTTATTAACCCATTTTTCAGAAGATTGCTTGGGCCCGAGAGTCACCTGCAGAGACGCAAATGCTCTTCGACATTCTTTACGGGGCTGAGCTCGTCAGCCAGGACCATCAGATCAGTCACCAGGGTGTCCAGCAGCCCATGGACCTAGAAGAATAGGACATCACAGGCAGAGTTTGCTCTGTGGGAAGCACCTACATATCAACCGTGCCGTGAGAGAACAGCTGGAGAGGGGGAAAAGCCCAAGTTGTTTGTGAAAGAATTTGACAGCTTCGACCAAAGTTCTTGTGAAAGAATTTTTGGTTTTGCAGACTTTTTTTTTTTTTTTTTTTGAGACAGGATCTCACTGTCACCCAGGCTGGAGTCCAGTGGTGTGATCATGGCTCACTGCAGCCTTGACTTCCCTGGCTCAGGTGATCCTCCCACCTCAGCCTCTCAAGTAGCTGGGACTACAGGCATGCACCACCACACCTGGCTAATTTTCTGTATTTTTTGCAGAGATGGGGTTTCACCACATTGCCCAGGCTAGTCTTGAACTCCTGGCTTCAAGCAATCCACCTGCATTGGCTTTCCAAAGTGCTGGGATTACAGGTGTGAGCCAGCCTGTTTTTGCAGTTTTATTATTCAAACCGGTCTGGGGAGGTGGCCCTATACTGGCACCTTTGATATACGGAGGCACTAAAGCTCAGTTGTTAAAGGGGTAACTCCAGGGAGCTTATGGAGCGGGGCCCACTTAGCCCTTTAGGGTAGGCCTGGGCTCAGCTCCAATTCTACTCCGGCCTCCTGCAGACCAATTTTCCTTCCTGTAAGATAACAGATCCACATATGGAAAGGTCTCTGGGACTGAGCCCTGCAATGGGGTTGGACCATGCAAGCCCAGGCAAGTGGATTCTTTTTTGTTTTTGAGACAGGGTCTCACTTTGCTGCTCAGGCTGGAGTGTGCAATCACAGCTCACTGCAGCCTCGACTTCCCTGGGCTCAGATGAGCCTCCCACATTAGCCTCCTGAGTAGCTGGGACTACAAGTGCGTGCCACCACACCCAGCTATTTTTCTTTTTTTTTTGTACTTTTTTGTAGAGATGGGATCTCCCTGTGTTGTTTAGGCTGGTATTGAACTCCTGGGCTCAAGCAGTCCACCTGCCTCGGCCTCCCAAAGTGCTGGCATTACAGGCGTGAGCCACCGCTGCCTGGCCAGCAAGTTGATTCTCTCTTTTTTTTGGGAGCTAAGAGTCTCATTCTGTCACCCAGGCTGGAGTGAAGTGAGGTGATCTTGGCTCACTACAGCCTCTACTTCCTGGGTTCAAACGATTCTTGTGCCTCAGCCCCCCAAGTAGCTGGGACTACAGATATGCGCCACCACACCTGGCTGATTTTTTGTACTTTTAGTAGAAACAGGATCTCACCACATTGCCCACGCTGGTCTCGAACTCCTGAGCTCAGGCAATCTGCCCCACCCTGGCCTCCCAACATGCTGGGATTACAGGTATGAGCCACCTCACCTGGCCAGCAATTTGATTCTTAATATCAAAGAGCTATGGAAGAGTCGACCTCCAGGGGTCCTGAGAGCCCTTTAATTACTTTCTAGACCCCATCAACCATCAGGTATCTTAGTGATGTCACCAGTGGCAAATGAACTTCTGATCAAATGAGATCTGGAGTTAACCACAACACCTGATGTAATCCCACATCCCCAGCTGTCCATATTAGAAGACAGGCATCGCCATTAGACACACTGACGTATTGAACGTGGCTTTGTGGGCCTCCCCCTCCAAAACAAACAACAGTGACAAAAAACAAAAAGGAAAACCTGGGTGAATCTCTAAGGACCTGCTACTTAAGAATAGATTAGGATGAAGTCCCTCTAGTCCTTCAAAACCCTTACAATTGATGGAAATACACCCTACGTGGTGTTCTCCCCAAGGAACACATCTGCCAGGATGCACCTAATGAGGAAGTACCAGAAAGAGAAGGGCTTCCTTCCTCTCTGTTCCCCAGAGTCTGTTCTCCAAAGGGCAGCCAGAGCCACCTTCTAAAGCCTATCAGAACAGGTCGATTTTCTTTTTTTCTTTTTTTTTGAGACGGAATCTCACTGTGTCACCCAGGCTGGAGTGCAGTGGCAGGATCTCAGCTCACGGCAACCTCTGCCTTCTGGGTTCAAGCGATTCTTGTCTCAGCTGCTCCCCCCTGCCTGGAGCACTCTTCACTGGATGTCCACTTGGCCACGTACTCCTCCCTTCAAGTCTTTGTGGGTTGTCCCCTCCTCACTGTGCCTCTGTGCCTCCCTTCCCCCACCTGATCTATCTTCTCTTTCCCACCGTGCCCATCACCTAACATGCTAGGTGCATTCCTTATTCATAAGGTCTGTCTCACACATGAGGATGCCCTTCCTGAAGCAGCTCTGCCTCCACCATGATGGAGTGAGCACTTATTGTGTGCAGACTAAAGGAATGAATGAGGCAGGTGGGAGGCAGGGAAGTGGCTGCTGGGCGCTTCCCTTCACCTCAGTGTGCAGCCTCTGGGTGTATTTCTCCATGACCAGTGGGTCTATGGGTTCCTGAGAAGGGAGGATGATGTCAGGGGTAGGGTCTTCCAAGGACAACCTGTCCTGACTTGCAGATTTTATGACTCTCTTGTCATCCTTCGCCTTGTGCTTCTTGCTGTTGGGACGGTCCTGCTGGGAGAGGGAGACACACAGCTTTCAGGAGCTCCAGAGGTAGGCCCAGGGCATCCTCGACAGCAGCTCACTGGGAGAGCCTGAGCACAAGCCCACCTCTGCAGCCCCCACCTCCCCCCACCTCCGCAGCCCCCACCTCCGTAGCCCCTCCAGTCCCCTCCCCAGCCCCACCTGGCCCAGCCCACGCCCCGGCATGCCTCTTTCCCAGGCAGCTTGGCTCCTTTTTTGTCCTCTTTGTCTTTGATCCCCAGTTGCTTCTTTTCCTGGGCTGCTCCTTTCCGCTCCTCCTTCCCAACTTTCCCGGCAGGCACCTTCACTTCCACGATGGGAAGTGACTTTTGATCTAAGGGAGGTGGGTAGAAGAAAATGTGGCAGGCCCCCAGCCTAGTGAGGAGGCTTGAGGGGAGGTGGAAAGCAAAGAAAGGGTAATAGCCTTGAGCCCTGGCAGGCATGTGGCTTCATGAAACAGGACTGTGGTGCCCGGGTTCTGGTCTCAGCTCTGCCATGAATGGCCATGGATGTCATTTAACTTTGCTGGGATTAATAAACCAATGTGGTCACTAAAGGTGGCTTCTGGGTACCACATCCTGGCAGCTGATAGAAGCGGGGGAAGGACCCACTCCATGATCTCAACCTAGTAGAGCTTCCACCATGAATATGACTGGCCCAGGCACTGCTGCCGTCCATTCAGAGAGACGGGGGAGGGCTACGCAGAGGTGTGGTTGGTTGCACAAGATCTGACCTTGCTCTTCGGGCACATTCAAATAGATGGTCTCCTTATCAGGCAGGCCCAGCAGAGCCCTTAGCCACAGGGAATGGCTCACCAGGCTGTCAATCACCTCTCGCCACAGCTGCAAACTAGAGGGCAAGACATAGTGGAGAAATGCCATCACTCCTCATTTGTCCTTGAACCTACAGAGGCTTCGGTCCCTCCCTTCAAAGACCCTGGTGCCAGGAGCTGCCACGGACATGCCACACCCGAGTAGCCAGCATCCTCACTGTTCCCTGCCAGGGCAAGTGCTTAGATGGGGTTCTGGCTTGCCTTGGGTGGCAGCCAAGAAAAAAATGGCCCAGGACTAGGGTTAGGAGACCTGCATGAACTCAGTCCTGCTTCAGAGGGCTTGAGGCTGTGGCCAGACTTGGGCCCAGTCCGACTGGAGGGGCTGAACCTTGGGTGAGACGTCCAGCATAAGGCCCCTGGGGCTTGTCCTGAGGGCCTTGAAAAGGACCCCACGCCTATACAAGCAAGTTCCAAACAGGCTCTGGGGAGGGTGACAGCAGAGAAGTGAAGCTTTTAATGGACTCTGCCCCCCTCTTCTCTCTGCCCTCTGGAGTTCTCTTTTTCATTCCTCTGCTCATTGAGAAGGAATAAGGAAAGAAGAGGAAGAAAAAAAGATAAGGTGTTTGCGCTACTGTGACTGCTCTCCAGTGAGCAGCAGGCACTGCAGGGTTCCAGACATGGAACAGCAGCAGGCTCCAGCAACCCGAGCTCAAGGGAAGCTCGAACCCCTGGAGTCCCAGGACCGCCTGCCCAGGACCCCTGCAGATGCTACAGAGGGAAGGCGATGGGGGGCTCTCCCGGCAGGGCGCCTACCACATCTGGTGCAGGAGGTCGGACTGCAGTGGCCTTGGCTTCTGGCACAGCTCCAGGGCTGCTCTGTTGAGTCTCATCAGCACATCCTCTCTCTGGTTCTCATCAGGGAGCACCACCGCTGCCTGGCAAGGTCATGGAACCATTCTGCACCAGGACACCAAGGCTCTCTGTGTCCTCTAGTGAAGGGTATGGTGACATGGGGATGAGTGGCAGGGGACCAGGAAATAGCAGGGGATGCAGCCACGGAGAGCTGTCTGGGGTGCCTTGTGCCCTTGGTGGGAGCCCGGGGCCGACCTCAGAAATCTGTACCCATGAACCCCTTCTCCAAGATTTGCCAGGGTCAGAGAGTGGCCCCCTTCCTGGGCACCCCAGACAAAAGTAGGTAACCCAGTTGGGCATGGTGGCTCACACCTGTAATCCCAGCACTTTGGGAGGTTGAGGCGGGTGGATTACCTGAGGTCAGGAGTTCAAGACCAGGCTGACCAACATGGTGAAACCCCATCTCCACTAAAAATACAAAATTGGCCTGGTGTGGTGGCTCACGCCTGTAATCTCAGCACTTTGGGAGGCTAAGGTGGGTGGATCACGAGGTCAGGAGTTCGAGACCAGCCTGACCAACATAGTGAAACCCCATCTCTACTGAAAATACAAAAATTAGCTGGGTGTGGTGGCATGCATCTGTAGTCCCAGCTGTTCGGGGAGGCTGAGGCAGGAGAATTGCTCGAACCCAGGAGGCAGAGGGTGCAGTGAGTCGAGATCACGCCACTGCACTTCAGCCTGGGCGATAGAGCGAGACTCTGCCTAAAAAAAAAAAAAAAAAAAAATTAGCCAGGTGTGGTGGCACATGCCTGTAATCCCAGCTACTTGGGAGACTGAGGCAGAAGGATCGCTTGAACTTGGGAGGCAGAGGTTGCAGTGAGCCGAGATCGCGCCATTGCACTCCAGTCTGGGCAACAAGAGCAAAACTTTGTCTACAAAAAAAAAAAAAAAAGATAACCCAAGAGATCACTTTCTCTGAGCTCTCAGGTTTTGTTTCTTGCCCACAGAGCAAGAGGGGTTGCTGGGGCCTCCCTTTTTGTTTCGAGGCAGGAGCATTCTCTACCAATGCCTTCCAGGGTCTTGGAAGCACCTCTCTGAAGTCCTCCAGGCAGAGGTTCCACTCCAGCAGGGGAAGGCCGTCCGGCTCCCCAGGGGCTCTTGGCACTGTCCACTTCTGGGCTTTCTTCCACCAGGATCTCCTCCATGATGCTCTTCCGCCGAGGACTCTTGGTCCCCCACTCGGGCCTTCTGGGACCCAGATTCCCTGAGGGCCTCGTTCTCGGGTCGGGACACTTGAGGTTCTGAGATGGGGCTCCTAAGGGGTGGGAAGAGCTTGGCATTTCCGGAGGTTTTCTCTGTGGCCGTGGGGTTGAGGTGCTCCTCGTCCCCTGGCCTGGGCTCTTCAGCCTTTGGGGGGCAGAGTCATGTACTGGTGCCACAGCCCGTGCAAGCTTTGCACCACTTGGTGGTCGTAATGCAGCTGCAACAGAGGAAGGGAAGGCGTGTGAGGGGGAGCCTGGGGTGCAGGCACCGGAGCCCATGGCAGCTGGCCCTGGCTTCTTCTCGTTCCCGAGAGCACTGATGGAGGAGGAAGGGAGGAAGCCAGCAGGAGGGCTGTGGCCAGAGGGGCTCCCCCACTTCCTCTTCAACCTGGGAACCTCCAAGTTGAAGCTTTTTTGCATTTGGGATTCCAAGGAAGCTTGGGTTTGAATGAAGGAGTTGTGAAGCTCTGTTCTCACTAGGAATCCACTTACGAGCAAAGTTACCCTGGGCAAATTACTTCATCTTTCTGGGCCCCAGTTTCCTCCATGTAAATGAGGATATAAATAGTACCAGGGCCAGGTGCAGTGGCTCAAGCCTGCAATCCCAGTGCCTTGGGAGGCCAAGGTGGGAGGATCACCTGAACTCAGGAGTTCAAGACCAGCCTGTGTAAAATACAGAGATCCTATCTTTACCAAAAAAAAAAAAAAAAAAAAAATAGAGAAATAACCTGCGCATGGTGGTGCATGCCTGTAGTCCTAGCTACTCAGGAGGCTGAGGTGGGAGAATCACCTGAGCCAGGGAGTTTGAGCTATGAGTGGGACATTGTACTCAGGCCTGGAGTGTGACAAGTGACACACTATTTCTAAAAAAAAAATAAACAAAAATAAGTAGTACCCATCTCATAGGACTGCTGTGAGGAGAAGTGAGTGACTCATGGAAGAGGCACAGAACAGATCTTGGCACATAAAAGAGTTTGCTATTACAGTCACCTAGGGCAGCGGTCCCCAACCTTTTTGGCATCAGGGACTGGTTTCTTGGAAGACAATTTTTCCACGGATGGCAGGGAGTAGGGGAATGGTTTCAGGATAAAACTGTTCCACCCAGATTATCAGGCATTAGATTCTCATAAGGAGTGTGCAACCCAGATCCTGCGCGTGTGTAGTTCACAATAGGATTCGAGCTCCTATGAGAATCTAATGCCACCGCTGATGTAACAGGAGACGGAGCTCAAGCAGTAATGCTGGCTCACCCACTGCTCACCTCCTGCTGTGCGGCCTGGGGGTTGGGGACCCCTGACGTAGGGCACACACGAGGGGCAGGGGCTGGCGCTGGGCCTCACCTCAGGATTCCTGTGCCGGAACAAGTCTTCCTCGGTGAGATAGGCGTCCACAGGTGATGGTGTGCGCTCCGGGGTCAGGATCCCCATCAACAGCTCCTGCAGCACTCCATGAACGATGCTGACTGCCTCATGGGCAGTCAGCTTGCTCTGCAAAAGGGAAGGTGGCAGAGGATGGTAGCCCGGGCTCTCAAAACCCATGCATCCTTCAGGAAGTTGGAGCCTTCAGGACTTTGTGCCTTCCTAGGGTCTGAGCTCCTGCCATTCTCTCTCTCTCTCTCTCTCTCCACACACACACACACACACACCCGTTCTAAGACCCAAAAACCTCTGAGTCTCTCCAGATCCTTGTTCCCTGAAGAAGGATGAAAAGGATCCAGAGGAGGCCAGTTCCAGGGAAGGCTGCTGCTGCATGGGGTCTGGTGGTCACATAGTTAGCATGGCACCAGATTAGCAAGACGAGGCGGGGCACACAGTGGCGGGTGGGGGCGCTCCTGAGGATAGTGGTGAACCTTCATCAGGCTTCAGTCACTGTCAGAAACGCTGGGGAGGGGCACCTTGTGTGAGACCTCGGTCCTACAGTCAGTGAGTAAAGCAAGCATGACATTGTCAAATTTACCTTTGACCACCACTGGCTGAGCCCCAGCTGAAGGAGCCGGCCTTGTGCTTGGGGCCACATGAATAAAAAAGCACAGCTTTCTGCCAAATCCCAGGATGCACGCCTCAAATGGTCACACTGTGAAAAAAACTCCTGGCTCCCCACCTCACACTCTCTCCAGAGTTGTCAGCTGATTGAGTGGGGATGGTGGGCAGACTCACCCTGCTGTTTATTAATACGTTATTCTCCCCGGGTTTGAAGTCTCGTCGGTTAAATGCAACTCCACTGCGTAGTGTTAGACAGCAGGGAACAAAACAGACCAGTGCACAGGGCCATGCACTGTTTGCACTTTACACAACCTGCCTCTTAAGGCTCAGTCTCGTTTCTTTCTAACTCAGAGAGGCCACGCATAGCGTTGCTGCAAGCTGCTCCTCGCCTGCCTAGCCAGTGCACCCATCTTCTACATCACAAGCCCTGAGAAATGTTTCTGGAGCAAAAGCAGTTACCTGTTTGTGAAAAATTCAATTCGCGTCTTAGGCTGGGAGAGAGATCGATCCCCGCAGGCACTGCCATGAAGAACACCAGGATACCCTACCTGATGTCGACAGGGGCCACGGTTCTGGGTCCCTTACCTCCAGTTCCTTCCTCTCATCCTCAAAAACGTCCTGGGTCAGGGAGACTGCATGGAGATTGACCTGCAGCGTAGCACCTCCTAATAGAGCAGGATGGGTTCCAAACTCCCAGAATTCCCTGAAGATCCCAGCAGTCAAAGACTTGAAGAAGAAGGTAAAGCTTTTAGTTTCTCCAGGCAGAATCACACCTGAGAGGGACAGAGACGGAGGTTTACAACATGCAGGAGCTGGCTGAGCCCCAGGCCTGAGTGCTCCTACACACAGATAACTGAGCCCCAGGTCAGGTGGCCAACCACCCCAGTTTACCCAGGACTAAGAGGTTTCCTGGCATGTGAGATTCTGAGTGCTGACGTCCCAGGCAAACAGACAGCTGGCCATCCTAGCCCCAGGCCTGTGCATCTGGATAACTAGGCCCCTAGAAGGTTTCTGCTCCCTGGTGGCTCACCCCCCCCGGGTTCTCAAGTTCCCTCAGTCTCTCAACAGACATGAATAGTCAGGCCATATATTTCATGGAAGGAATGAGGGACAAGGCAGGGGAGAGGGGCTCAAGCTTGCAGGAGCTGGGCCATGCCTTACACTTTGACGTCTCACTGAGGACAAAACCAGCCCCGACAGGAGCCAGCGCATAGGGTGGCTTCTCCCAAGTACCTTCCTGGTTGTTAAAGTAAAACCGCTGCATCCTGTTTTTCTTCAGGTCTTGGAAAGTGTCCTGCTGGTGCCGCCGTTGCCAGTGATACCAAATGGCCACAGTGCCATTATTGACCACAGTCAGTTCTGAGGAGGTTTTCTCCCCTTCTAGGGTTTCAAAGGTCAAGTGAACAGCAATCCCGATCTGCCTCTGGAAGGAGGAGGGACAAGAAATGTCTTTGCTGGAGACCCTGGTCTAGAGGAAACAACTCGTCTGGGCTGCCCAGGACTTTTCTGGGTTTAGCACTGCAAGTCTTGTGTCCCAGGCCTCCAGGGCTTGGCCACTGTCACACAGAATGGTATCCTACTCCACTGTGGCTGTCTCTGAGGTCACCCTCAATAGTAAGAAAAGAAAACTTTTTTTTTTTTTAAGACAAGAGTCTCACTCTCGTCACCAAAGCTGGAGTGCAGTGGCACAATCTCAGCTCTGCCTCCCGGGTTCAAGTGATTCTCCTGCCTCAGCCTCCTGAGTAGCTGGGACTACAGGTGCCAGCCACCAGGCCCTGCTAATTTTTTGTATTTTTAGTAGAGAGGGGTTTCACCATGTTGGCCAGGCTGGTCTCGAACTCCTGATGTCAGGTGATCCACCCACCTCAGCCTCCCAAAGTGCTGGGATTACAGGCATGAGCCACCCTTCCTGGCCAGATAAAACAAATTTTATATCCAATGAACATTTCTATTCCTTAGCATCTGCGGAATATTTTAGAACCTTCTTAGAGCCATACTTACTTGAGAGAGTCTGCTTGTTTGCATGCTTGGGGCAGGGTATAAGCCAAGTGGCTTATGACACTGCAGCCTTGTGATTTTATTCTTGTTCAGGCTGGTGTAGCTGTCACCATTTTCAGACATGCTGAATGCACGACCAGATAAAAACCCAAACAGGAGACTGTGCAGGCTGCTTGTAACTGCCATAGTCACCTCGGGGCTGCACCCCCAACGGAGGCTCTCCCAGCAGGTGCAGGTGGAGGCACTTTTACCTTGTCCTGTGGGTTACTGCCTCTGATCCAGCAAGCTGGCTTCCCACAGAACAGCAGAGAGGGGCCGAGAATAGGCATGGGGACATCAGAGGAACTGGCCAATGAGCTTCTGTAATAAAAAAAAACCAATGACTGACTTTCCCCTCAGGCTACCACACTCATGCCATGTGGAACCCCACAGAAATGGTCACCAGGAAGTCTAGAAACACAACCAGCTCCTCCCCCGCAATGGAGTGTGATCAACTCCGCTCCTGCTCAGCTTCCTCCTGACCCCTTCCTCTAGGTGGGAGGTTCTTGGAAACACACAGACTCTTTAAGCTGTCTTGCCAGAGCCATTCACAGTACACAGAAATACATAGACTCTTCATGCCAGAGGCATTCAAGATGCACAGCAGTGGGAGGGTCTGGAGATCAGCAAGGGAATGTCTGGGAAATCCCCATTAGGAGTTGGCTGTTGGAAAGGAGCAGATGGCAGTAGGAAAGCCAGCACAGCTGCTGGAATGGGTTCAAGGCGTGGGTGGCAACCACTGGAGAGCAGCTGGGCTGGGGGTACCCTAATCTCCGGGAGGGAAGCCTGCTCTTTAGTACTGGTAGGTGCTGGAGAACTCTTCAGCCTCTCCCCCTAGGGTTCGGGCTGCACTCACAAGTATGTTGTATCTTCTTCAGAGGAGCTTTCCTGGCTCCTTTCAAACACTGTGTAGTCTTCCACGGTGACAGCCGAGAAGGGCTGCCCTTTGCCCACCACCTCCAGGCCATCAATATCCTCCGAGAGACGGAGAAAGGAAAGATAGCTGACTGAAGACAGGCACTGCCCCAACGGGCTTCAGACTGGGGCACAGAGGCCATACCAACCTGCTGGGTGAAATCCAGCTCTGCCATGATTCTCTGCAGCTCCTTGCGTCGGTAGATCAGAAAGAGACTCCGATCCCAGGTGTAGCGGTACGAAGCGTCCTTCTGGGCTGGTAATCCTAGCACGAAGTCCAAGGACCCTCAGCGCAGGCTGCTGCCATGCCCCCTTGCTCACCCACTTCTCAAGGGCTGTGAGAGTGCCTATCCCAACACCATTTCTAGGAAGGATGAAAAACACAGCTTCCCTGCGGCAGCTAGACTCCAGTCCTCCTGTCCCATACCTTCTCAGTGGCCCTACCCAGGACTCCTGCAAAATTAGCTTCCAAATAGCCCAATCTTTGGATTATAATAAAAATAACAGCAGCAGCTACCTTTTACTGAGTGCTTAACAAGAAGTCAGAACCTCTTAATACATTTTACATCTCATTTAGCCAGATCACAACCCTGTGCGTATTTTGCAGATGAGGAGACTGCGGGCCAGAGAAGATCAACCACTCTGGGGTTCACTAACACGACACAGCTGGGACCCGAACCCAGGCAGCCTGGCAGGCTCTAAATCAGTGCTGCCCAAGAGAAATATAATGCAAACCACAAACACAAGCCACATGTGTCACTGAAAGTTTTCTAGATGCCACACTGAAAAAGGAAAAATTCTAGAGGTGGGATTCATTTTAGTGATATAGTTTATTTATTTGTTATTATTTTTTTGCGACAGTCTTGCTCTTGTTGCCCAGGCTGTAGTTCAATAGTGTGACCTGGGCTCACTGCAACCTCCACCTACCAGGTTCAAGCAATTCTCCTGCCTCTGCCTCCCGAGTAGCTGGAATTATAGGCGCGCACCACCAAGTCCGGCTAAATTTTTGTATTTTTAGTAGAGATGGGGGTTTCACCAGGTTGGCCCAGGCTGGTCTTGAACTTCTGACCTCAAGTGATCTACCCACCTTGGCCTCCCAAAGTGCTGGGATTACAGGCATGCACCACCATGTCCGGCCTCATTTTAGTAATACAGTTTATTTAACCCAATATATCAAAAATATTGTCATTTCAACATGTAATCAATATAAAAATGATTGATAAAATATATTGCTTTCGCACTACTCTTCGAAAGCCAGGGTGCAGTTGACTGACGGTACTTCTCAGTGCAGGGCAGCCACAGTCCAGGTGCTCACCAGCAGCATGTAGCTCAAGGCTCCACGCCGGACAACGTGGTCCTATGGCTGCACTCCAGTTTCCTCTCTCTCTCTCCCCATTTTACTGAAGAGGGGAACCAGACTTCAGGAAGACTCTGGGACTTGCCTAAGGCCACAGAGAACCAGGATCTGGCCATGGGTCTGTTTCACTGTAGAGCCATGCTAGCCGCTGCCACACTACCCTGCCGCCGGGCCAGGCACGAGATGCCAGCTGGCTTACAGCCCTGCGCCTCACCTGTCTCCACCCGGATGGAGTGCGGCTTCCTGATGTGAGTGATGGGCTCCATGAGGCCACGCTGAGTTTTTGTCTTGGTCATGACCAGACCTGTCAGCTCATCTCCCAGGTACTCCAGTCGACTCCAGAACCCACTGCTCTCCCAGCTCTGGCAAGGAAGGACAGGGGAGTCAGATCACCAGGACGCCTCGGCCAGATGCTGGTGGAGATGTGGGAAGACAAGAGTACCACAGGCTACAGATGCTCCGTCTGGGGAATTCAATGCTGCCGTGGTCGCAGAAGAGATGCACCCACTGCCGTGTTTTCTGGAGGCCCCGTTGTCATCTTTACCTGCCCCCAGCCAGAGGGTGTGGGCTGGTACAGACTGCACTGGTATACCAGAACAAAGGTGGGGGCCTCTTCAGCCTCTCTCCTTAGCGTGTGGGCTCCACTCAGTCTAAGCTTCTAGGAGACAAACACTAAGACCACTCTAATAACTCAGTACCTGTGTGGCTACATGACTTTACTAACAATGTAATTTAGTAAAGGCCTTCAGGGCTTAATGATGCTTTGCAATGGATAGGATTTTTTCTCCCCAGCTGTGCCACCTGAGACCAGCATCCCTGTGTCCAGACCCCTACCCCGGCCCCGCTCCTCTGTGCACCCCCCTGCCCCCCAGCACTTAGGACAGGTGTCCTCACTTTCCTATCACGCCGGGTTGGAAGCGTGCAGTCAATGAGCTCCCCGCTCCTCCTGGATCCGTCTGTAGGTCTCCCCAGTGTGCATGAGCAGCTCGCTGACCGGCTTCTTCAGGTGTTCTGGAGAGAGAGGCAAGACTGCAGCCACGCTGCCAAGCCAGAGCAAACAGGGGCCTTGGCACTCTGCATCGGGCAGCCCCCCTCACGGGGCTCATTTCAGGACCCACTACAGCTTCAGAGTGAGACGCTCTCGGGAGTGAACAGCACAAATGTGGTCAGCCCGAGGCCAGGCTCTGGAGGAGAGAAAAACCCAGCAGAGCCTCGCGGCCAGATGGAGGCCGGGCGGGAGCCCTGTCTGCTCCACTCACCGCTCAGGGCTTCCTGCTGCTTCTTCCGCAGGGCTATGTTACGCTGCCAGTTTTTCAGAAAGTTGTGCTGAGGAGGTGGGGCCCAGGGAGGGCTCTTCTCTTCCTTTGGGGCTTTTTGCTTTGACTCTTCTTTAGCTGAGATGAGGGTCATCAGACAGGGTGAGGTAGGGTATCAGCTCAGCCAGCTGAAAAGTACAGCATGGGCATGTGGAGGGCAGTGAGATGGCTCTGGAAGGGGCTGAGCACACATTTCCCGAGACCTAAACCCTTGTTTTCATCCCACTGTGCTGAGAATTCCTCCTCTGCAGGACTCCAGGGTAGCCAGTGACAGAAAGAAACTCCAGA
Source organism: Ateles fusciceps (assembly GCA_036589455.1). Lineage (NCBI taxonomy): Eukaryota > Metazoa > Chordata > Mammalia > Primates > Atelidae > Ateles > Ateles fusciceps. The sequence goes on from JAZHEH010001386.1 coordinate 10,337,217, forward strand.
ACCAGGGGACCCTGAACGCAGCTGTCAGTCCACTGTCCCCCGAACCTCTGTTTCAAGATTGTGGTCAACACCTTTTAGTGTATTTGTCTTCCTCACCACTGCCGTTGATTGACACCTTCACCCATGTACAAATGGAAGCATTCTTACATGGCCCTCGGACCCTTAGTGCCTGATCAGTCAGTCAGCCTGGAACCAGGGAAGCAAGGGGAAGAGACAGGAGAAGCACTGCCTGATGGGAAGGTTGGAAGACACAGAATCTTCCCGTGGCCCAAGGAGCAGTGGGAAGCCACCTTCCTCCACCATGTGGACTGAGGAGAACAGGCTGATCTCCAGAGAAGGGAAAATCCAGACAGCGCAAAGAGCAGAGGAAAATGAGGCATTTGGGCCCTGAGTCCTGATGCCTTTCTGGGTGCAGTCTACCCAGACCCAGGTATTCTTGCCTTTGGGTTCCATGAGGCAATCTCTGGAATCCTTACAGTCAATCTCTGACTTTACTGAAACCAGCTTAAACTACCTTCTGTGCCCTGCAACTGAAGTGTCTAAGTATTCTGGGAGAGGGTCACTCATCAGCTCAGACTCTGAAACCTAGAGACTAGACTGTCTCTTTAACCCCAGTCCTGCTTGACTCTGCCAGGTGGGAGACCGGAATGACTGCAGTGACTTCTCTTAGCCAGGTAGTTAAGTGCAAACAAACCTGAGTGTTCCCTCGAGCAAGTGCAATTCTCTTAAAGTCCTGGAGACTCCCCAGGATGTGGTGGGGGCAGGATCTGGTCACTGCCGTCGAAGCTGTCACCGGGACCTGGGAGGATAAACGAAGAAAGGGAAAGACAAGCTGTGGGTGGGCAACTTTCTGATGGAGACCGGCTTTCTCTAGAGGCTGACCCATGAGTTCAACGACAGAGAAGCCAGGGCTGAGACTGGGCGTACCAGAGTAGTCCAGGGGCTTTGTGGCCGCATTGGGATTCGCAGGGCGTGCTACGAGGTGGCAGACCTTCCGCCTAGGGTCCGTGGGTTTGAGTTTACGGATGATAAATTTCTGGGTAATGACGGGTTTACCTTCCTTTCAGTAAGGCGAGGAATGTGTTGCTGAAAATAAATGAAACAAAAGAGAATTCCACCTGTGGTGGGAGGAGGAAGAGCACCGCCCATCTCCTCCGTTCTAGTTCTGGGTGGAATTCCTGAAGGCTGACAGATCTGTTTCTTCAGCTCTGTCCATATGTTCTGTTGAGGAAACACCTGTGTAACAGACATGTGACTTAGTAATACCCTGGAGGGAAAAAAATTACATCTATGCCTCCAGACAGTTCAGGTGAGAGGTGGCTTGACTCTCCCAGATAAAGCATGGGGTTGGGGTTTAGCAGCTTTACCCACAGCTGTACCTTTGCTGTTTAAACTCATCCTCCCTTCTGTGAAATGGGAATGATTGCACCTACCTCTATGAGAAGCAAGATACCTCATCATCTCATTTCCCCCTGTGGTTCTACACAAATCCCAGCAATGTTAAAACAGACAACACAGTGAATTTCTTTAGGTGGTAAAGTGAAACGAATCTGCGTTCAGTGGATTTTTCCATGGGGTTAGCCACTCCCCATGAGTAGGGAGACGGTGGGAGGAGAGTGGACACGGCTGGCGTTCTAGACCACTGAGGCTGCTGGCAGGGAAGTTTCCACAGTAAGGGCAGCTTGGGCTTCATCCTCACCTCCTTCAAGTCTTCCCTCTTAATGGCCAAGGCAAGAATGTCATCTCCTTGAAGGACGTTGCTAACAGGTTCAGGCTCTTCCTGAATTGGGGGTGTGGGTTGTTCAGGTCCCTTTGCCCGCTTCTTTTCTGAAGAGAAGCACAAAATGATTAAGTCCTTAAAGAGCTCCTTCTGTACATATCAATATATAAATACAAAAATAAAAATGTAAGTATATACTAGACTCCATGGGGAGAGCTGACCAGCTGGATTGACAGCAGAGGCTGCCAAGGTGGCCTGGGCAGCACTTTGCTGGGGCAATGGGAGTTCTCTCTGGAGGGTCCCCCTACCCACACCCCCTGGCTCACCACAGTGACGAAGTCTTCTGTAGCCAGAATTGAGGTCAGAAGACGTTTCATTTCAGGCCGGGTGTAGTGGCTCACGCCTGTAATCCCAGCATTTTGGGAGGCTGAGGCAGGCGGATCACGAGGTCAGGAGTTCAAGACCAGCCTGGCCAACAAGGTGAAACCCTGTCCCTACTAAAAGTATAAAAATTAGCCTGGTGTGGTGGCCCATGCCTGTAGTCCCAGCTACTTGGGAGGCTGAGGCAGGAGAATCACTTGAGCCGGAGAGGTGGAGGTTGCAGTGAGCCAAGATTGCACCACTGCACTCCAGCCTAGGCAACAGGGCGAGACTCTGTCTCAAAAACAAAACAAAACAAAAAGATGTTTAATTTCGGGTGCAGTGGTGCACGTTATAACCCCAACACTTTGAGAAGCCAAGGCAGGAGGATCGCTTGGGCCCAGGAGTTCAAGACTAGCCTGGGCAACATAATCAAGACTCTGTCTGCACAAACAAGATTTTTTTTTTAATATACAAAAAAGATGTTCCATTCAGGCTATGCTATTTATAAGCTGGACAGTGTTGGGCACACATCTCTTAACCTCTCCAGGCCTCAGTCTTCCCATGTGTAGAAAGAGTCAGTTGGACTAAGTCAGTGGTTCCCAAATATTAGTCCAATGTCGGCCCCAGAATCTTCAGGGGAGTTTTATGAATACAGCTTCCTGGCTGCTGCATGGAGCCAGGGCCTAGGGAACTGTAATTTTTTAAACTCCCTAGGTGTTTCTGATGCACAGTGGTTTGGGACAACTGAACTGGATGTTTTGCCAGCCTCCTCCAGTGCCGGCACTGACCCAGGCTTCTGAGTGAAGGCATCAAGTTTCATAATACACTGGTTAAAATGCAGAATCTCTGTGGGGGAAGCAGAACATTCACCACTGGCCATTTATTGCATACTATTTCATTTAATAAAGATTGTTAAAGCAGCTTCTCCGTGCCAGGCACTGTGCTAGGTTCTGGGGATATATGTCAGGGCTTGTCTTTAAAGAGCACACGCCCAGTGGGAAACAAGACTGTGAAACAGATGGAACCAGCAACATGGTGGGGGAGGACACCCAGCCCAGAGTTGGTGCGGGGCGGGGGGTGGTCAGGGAGGGCTTCCTAAGAAGGGGATGTTTAAACAGAGCTGAAGAAAGAAGTTGGAGAAAGGAAAGGGGTCTGGGGAATAGGCATTCCAAAGAAAATAACATTAAGAGGCACAGAGGCAAGAGAATGGGGGCACATCCCTGGAACTCAAAGCATGTGTTTTTAAATAGCTGGAGTGTGGTGAGGTGGGAGGGAATAGGCAGAGCCCAGAGAGAGAAGCAGGAGCCGTATCAGGAAGAGCTCAGTGAGCCGTGTGAAGGCTTACCCCGTGGGCAATCATGCCAAGGAATGGATTAAGAGTTGTAAGATCTTGGGAGGCCAAGGGAGGCAGATCGCTTGAGCCCAGGAGTTCACTAGTCCGGGCTCTATTAAAAAATATGAAAATTAACCAGGCATGGTAGTACATGCCTATAATCCCAACCACTTGGGAGGCTGAGGTGGAAGGACAGCCTGAGCCCAGGAGGTCAAGGCTGCAGTGAGTCATGATTGTGCCACTGCACTTCAGCCTGGGTGACAGAACAAGACCCTGTCTTTAAAAAGGAAAAAAAAAAGGCTTGCAAGACCAAAGATGAGCGTATGAATGTATTTAGGAGTCCGTTGTGGCAGCCAGAGCATGACATTGACAGCACATGGGGCAGAAGGAGGGGGTCATGGGTCACTCTCCAATAAGGACACACTCCCTGCCTTCCTTCCACAGAGGTGGCTTAACAGTTTCAAACACATCTCATTTCTCTGGCTGGTCAACCCTGTCTTTTTCCCCTCTGGTTCAGAATGCTTTGATATAAGGCCCTACACAAAACAATCAAAAGAAAACCTAAGTCCTGCCTTTAGGGAGTTTAAAACAAAATTTGGTTTTATCCACTGCTTCTCACAGCACCCTAATCTTTGAGAGGCAGCATCACTAAAACATCAAGGCAGGTGTTCTGGTTAACAAAATCAAACTTTTTTTCCTAAGGAAATTTCCATAGAGTTGGTGGCCAAAAAAACCCACACCAAAATCATTCCAAACATAGTTCTAAAGTCAGCCTATTGTTGGGTGCAGTGGCTCATGCTTGTAATCCCAATACTTTGGGAGGCCGAGATGGGAGGACTGCTTGGGGCCAGGAGTTCAAAACCAGCCTGGGTAACACAGGAGACGCCATCCTTAAAAAAAGCTTTTTTCTATTAGAAACAATAATAAATTTGGCCTATCATCCACAGTCTGTTTCTGCAATGGGGTCAGAAGAGGTTCGGGAGTATCCATCTGTTAAATGCATGGCTCTGTGCATACAAGCACACATGCAGGGCTGACAGCTGAACCCCGAGTTTCAGTCTCATCTCCCGCCATGTGTGAAGATGCAGCCCTGGGGTTTTGATTTCTCCCTCCCCCTCTCCCTTCTACACAGACTCACCAAAGTGGGTGGCAGCCTATGAGAAATGAGATCAGTTGAAGGTCTGCTTTTGTAAATATTTTGGTATTATCTGCATTTTCCAGGACATTTGCTTCCTCTATCCATAACCTTGGCTGGGCTGACATCTTCCCAAGTGATTGAACATCTCCAGATGTGTGTTTTTTACTGGTGGGTACATAATTACCACATGTCAATACAAACTTTCAAACACTGCTGAAGATTTATGGGGGCCAAAGCTCCCATTCCTTCAGTGATAGAGAAGCTCATCTTCCATGTTTGGTTTAGATTGAAATAGTAAAACTCTGGTCTAAGGTTATTCTGAGAAAGTTATCTTTAATGTAGTCCAACAAATGCTCTGTTACTGCCTAGATTCAGGGAGTGGTATGTTCTAGTTAATAAAACATTCATTAAAATGATATATGTATCTTTGTTTTTCTTGAGACGGAGTCTTACTCTGTCCCACAGGCTGGAGTGCAATGGCACGATTTCGGCCCACTGCAACCTCCACCTCTGAGTTCAAGCAATTCTCCTGCCTCAGCCTCCCAAGTAGCTGGGAATACAGGTGGCATGTGCCACCACACCCAGCTACTTTTTTTTTTTTTTTTTTTTTTGAGAGGGAGTTTCACTCTTGTTGCCCAGGCTAGAGTGCAATGGCATGATCTCGGCTCACTGCAACCTCTGCCTCCTGGGTTCAAGCGATTCTCTTGCCTCATCCTCCGAAGTAGCTGGGATTACAGGCATATGCCAACATAGTCGGCTAATTTTTTGTATTTTTAGTAGAGGCTGGGTTCACCATGTTGGCCAGGCTGGTCTTGAACTCCTGACCTCAGGTGATCCACCTGCCTAGGCCTCCCAAAGTGCTGCGATTACAGGCATGAACCACTGCGCCCAGCCACCCAGTTATTTTTTGCATGTTTAGTAGAGACGGGGTTTCACCATGTTGGCCAGGCTGGTCTCAAACTCCTGACTTCAGGTGATCCACCTGCCTCAGTCTTCCAAAGTGGGATTACAGGCGTGAGCCACTGTGCCCAGCAATATATACATCTTAAAGTTAAATTGCTCCTAGAGAGTGTTTACCAAGCACCTTCTATGTGTTATAAACTACAAAGATGGTATAAAGGTTAAGATATGGCTTCTTCTCTTGAGGGACTGAAAAATATAACAGATGCGAACACACACCAATCATAACTAGGAGTTCCTACATTCTTGATACAGACAATAGGTTTGGTTACACATCAAAAAAGGAACAGATCCATGTGGATTACACAGTTCAGGGCTCTGAAGAAGGGTTCAGAGGAACAGCTGCAGAGGTGGCTCCACAGGCTGGGGAAGGAGAGGGAGGCTTTGCATAGGTACAGCAGCAAACCGAGATGCTCCAGGTGAGTTGTATTATTCAGGTTTAGTGTTGATTAAAGTCTTTAATCAACCATGGAGGGGCTGTCCCTACCAGGGCAGGGCTCTAAATTGGTTGAGGAGGGGAATCTAATGCTGCTGGGGAGGGTTCTTGGTTTCTTAAGCAACCAAGACGTGTGGGGGAACTGGGACTCAAAGGACTCTCAGGTCCCGAAGCAGGTTTAAGTCACTGTTTTTGCTTTCCTTTTTGCTTATGAGTCAGAGACTTTGGAGAAACATCACACAAGGTTACAAGGGGGCCAGGGGAGAGTGCTGCCCTACACCATTAGAGGCATCCCTGAGATATTTTTAAAAAGATATCTTGCATGCTAAACATTTCGTTTTTTCCCTCCTCACTCTGGTGCATGTGCTTAAATCAAGGGTTAATTAACAAACTAAATTTTCTTCTTATTAAAAATAAATATGCAGTGAAAAATCTTTCCTTGATTTATTTACAGCAGTTCAAATCTGATAAGATCTCCCAGAAACTATGTGAGCAGGAGGCAGTAGCTAGGAAAGCCCTTGACTGTCCTTGGGAAAGGGGACCGATATTCCCTCTCTCTCAACTATTAGAAAGTATGTAATGGGCTAGGCACAGTGGCTTACGTCTATAATCCCAGCACTTTGGGAGGCCAAGGTGAGAGGAGTGCTTGAGCCTACGAATTCAAGACCAGCCTGGGCAACTCGTCTCTATAAAAAATATATATATATATATCTAGCGGGGCATGGTGGTGTGTGCCCGTAATTAGCTACTTGGGAGGCTGAGGCAGGAGGATCGCTTGAGCCCAGAAGTTCAAGGCTATAGTGAGCTATGATTTGATTGTACCACTGCACTCTATCCTGGGTGACAGAGGGAGGCCCTGTCTCAAAAAATAGATAAATATACATATATTTAAAGTATGTCATAAAACAGCATTGGACTTGTATTTTTCAAATAATGGTGTCTCACTGTGTTGCCCAGTCTGGAATGCAGTGGCTATTCACAGGTGTGGCCATGAGCTCCTGGCCTGGAGTAACCCTCCTGCCACAGCCTCTGGAGCAGCTGAGACTGCAGATGTGCACCACCGTGCCCGGCTCAACGCTGGACTTTTATACATGATGAAACATAAAGCCATACTGCAAAGCAACTAAGCTCCTGTTCGTTTTCTGAGCGTCCCCCTCTCCTCACACTGAGCTTTCACAATTCTGAGGCTGGGGCCTGCAAGGGCACATCCAGGCTTTCTGACCTAGCACACATAGCCCTTCCATGGTCTGGCCCCTGCCCTACCCACCTGTGCAGCCTCTTCCGGCTCCCACATTTACAGTTCCATAAACTCATGCTGCTTCCTAGACCCGGAGGAGCAAACCCTCCTCTTTTCCTTGTTTTGCCATAGATGTCACCTTCTTTAGAAAACGTCCCCGCCACAACCATCCCAGGTCTGGCTCAGGTGCTCTGGGGCCCCTTAAGCCCGATGGGCACCTACACCACAGCATTTGTATTTCCACCTTTGTCTGGTTACTCCTCTGGTTGTTCACGAGACTGAGTTTCTTGAGGGCCAGGGTCACACAGTTAATACTGATGCCCTTGTTGTGAGCCACAGTACCACATATAACAAGCTCTCAGTAAACAAAAACAGGCTGGGTGCAGTGGCCCATGCCTGGAATCCCAGCAATCTGTGAGGCCCAGGCAGGAGGATCGCTTGATGCCAAGAATTAGACTAGCTGGGGGAACACAGCGAGAGCCCTGTTTCCACAAAATTGCTAAAAATTAAATTTAAAAATAAAAAAATGGAAACAGCAAAAAAGGATCAAAGTGGGGGTGGATTGCAAATGGGAACATATCCATGGCAGTGAGTCCGCTATCAGACGCCCTGTGGCTCTCCCCACCGGCAACCAGAAGGAAGCTGCAGAGGCCAGGATGCAGTCACATCTAGTAACTCTTACCAGGCTGAAGGAGCTGGTTAAGTGTCATCCAGCTGGAAAGTGCACGTGGCAGGAAAAGGCAGTCAAAAACAGAACTAGCCAAGCAAGGCCTTTCTTCTGGGTTTTTCCAGCAGGGATCCTAAGTGACACCTGACCCCACCCTCCTCCACTAAAGAACCCCACCAAGGTGGCTGGTTTCACCACTGCATTCTTTCCTCTTCCCAAGGACCCCAATTCCTGGCCCTTCTACCCTTAAACTCTTTCCTGGCTCTTCTGCACCTCATCCAGTCCAGGGATCCTGTCTCCCGCATGCCACCCTAAGATGTAGTTAGAGGTAGAGGTATCCCTGCCTGCGCAAGGCCATCTTCCCAGCCAGTGGTCCCTGAGGCCCCTCCGTGAGTTTCCCACTTCCTGTGGTCCATCCCTAAGGCCCAGTGCGCTGTAGGCTCTTCCCGCCTTGCCCTCATCTCCAAGAGTCCTGTATCCAGTACCCTACTTCCCCGTGATCTTTCCTCTAGGCCCGGTGTCCTGAACTCATCCCAGGGACCGCTTCTCCCGTCGGGTTCTCCTGAGCGCCCAAGGCAGCCAGCGCCAACCTTTGAAGCTCTCTGCGGCTTCTAATAACCTGGCTGGAGTTATTCTGAGGCGGGATTCCTTCTTTAGAGACTTCATGGTGCCGCCCGGGCGGTGAGCGTGACCCTGCACCGCCGGGACCCGGAGACACCGAGGCTGCGCCGCACTCGCGGCGACCCCGAGCGCGCCCGCCAGCCAGCGGCAGCCGCTGTGTCCATAACAACCAGCGCCCCGCGCGAGGGCGCGCACCCACCGATCAACCTGGGCGGAGACTGCTTGGAAACCACCTTCTTCATCCCGCCGCGCGCGCGCGCCTGCCGCCAGCGACGCCTCCAGCCAAGGACCTCTAGAACGCCAGGTGGGCCCGGCCCGTGACGCCATAGACGGCGCCGACGAGCGCCGTGACGTCACCAGCCGGGCGGGGCGGGGGCCCGGGGCAAGGACCCCCGCGTGCTGCGGGAGCCGAGGGCTGGGTGGGAGCGGCTGGCGAGTAGGGGTGCGTGTCCCGCCTCGCCCCGCCCTGCTGCTAGGCCACGGGGGGCGGGTGGGGGCGTCGCAGGTGCCAGCGCCTGCCCCCGGCCTTCGTCGTCTAAGGCCACGTCCTGTGGAGAGACCTCCATCTGCCCCCTCACAGCGGTCCAGGGGGATCGGGCCTTTCAGGACGTGTTGAAACCCCCTACGTGATTTCCCGTGGGGTCTAAGTGCTCCTGCGTGCCCTCCCCACCCACCCCAACGCGCCCAGTGACCTCCCGGGGTCGACGCTCGCTGCAGCCACTTTGGCCTTTCATTACTTCCCGAACCAGCCAAAACTCTTGCCCCGACTTGGGGCATCCTCATAGTCCTTGGAGATGCTGCGTCTCATTATTTTAAGTTTATATACGCATCCGCTATTTTACCCTCCGCCTGGAGCCCTGATTCATTCTGGAATTTTTTTTTTTTATGTATTTGCCTATTGTCAAACTCGCTCTCAGAATGTATGAGAGCAGGGGCTGCCTCAGGCCCCGCCCCCAACCCAAAGTTTAATGCTAATAGTCACGTAGTAAATTGTATCTCAAATAGTGAAGGGGTTCTAGAGCCAGACAGAATTGGGTTCTAATCCCAGCTATGCCGGCTTGCTAGGTGTGTGTTCTTGAGCTAATGCCTTGACCTAGAGAGCCACAGTTTTCTCTGCCGGGCGCAGTGGCTCAGGCCTACAATCCTAGTGCTTTGGAAGGCTGAGGTGGGAGGATTGGTTGAGGCCAGGAATTCAAAATTGGCCTGAGGAACGTAGGGAGACTCCATTCTAAAAATAAAAATAATTTAAAAAAAAATCTGAAATTGAGTCTCCGTCTCTTGCCCAGGCTGGATTGCAGTGGGCAGCCTCAGCTCACTGCAACCTCCGCCTCTCGGGTTCAGGTGATTCTCCTGCCTCAGCCTCCCCAGTAGCTGGGATTAAGGCCTGCACTACCACGCCCTAATAATTTTTGTATTTTTAGGAGATACGGGGTTTCAACATGTTGGCCAGGCTGGTTTCGAACTCCTGACCTCATGATCCACCTGCCTTGGCCTCCCAAAGTGTTGGGATTACAGGTGTGAGCCACAACGCCTGGCCTAAAAAATTTTTTTTGATTAGCCAGATTTGGTGGCCCACACCTGTAGTCTTAGTTATTGGGGAGGCTGAGACAGGAAGATTGCTTGAGCCCAGGAGGTCCAGGCTGCAGTGAGCTCTGACTGCACCACAGCACTCCAGCCTGGGCAACAAAGTGAGACCCCCATCTCATCCATCCATCCATTTACATATACATACATAAAATGGAGGTTATAATGCTGTCCTTACAAGGCCACTGCAAGGGTTAGATGAGTATGTATGTATTTATTTTTCTTAGAGAGTGTCTCACTCTATTGCCTAAGTTGGAGTGCAGTGGCACAATCATAGCTCACTGCAGCTTCAAACTCCTGAGCTCAAATGATCCTCCTGCCTCAGCCTTCCAAGTAGCTGGGAATACAGGCATGTGCCACTGCACCCAGCTAATTTTTAAATTTTTTTAGAGACAGGGTCTTGCTCTGTTGCCCAGGCTGGTCTTGAACTCCTGGGCTCAAGTGATCCTCCTGCCTTGGCCTCTCAAAGTGTTGGGATTACAAGCATGAGCCACCTCACCTGGCCTGACTGTACATTTAAATTAGCCAATAGGGTGCCCTTCATAAACTGTAGTATCTTCTTAGTCAATTCTCAAAATCATGCTGGGGTTGAAGGGAAGGGATACATTATGTACCCATTTTACAGATGGAGGAACTGAGCTCTGGAGAGAAGGGTGGAAAGTCATCTGACTAGTAGGAAGCACAAATTTAACCTGGTTTTCAAAAGTCCAAGGCCAGGGCTCTTTGGACCGTGTCTCCTGGGCCATTGCTGAGTTTGCAACAGCTGCCCTAGACAGCAGAGGAGCCAGAGAGGATGCCAGCAGGGTTGGTGAATCCCTGAGCTCCCTGTGTGTTCTCCCATGTTAGGCCCCGCCCCATGGGCATGGCCCTTTCTTCATGCTGCTCTAGACCTTGCTGTCCTTATGACTGAGGCATCCTCCATGGACAGTCCCTCTTCTGCTCTCTGACGCCCAGGCACTGGCTTCCCTCTCTCCTCTAGAGGATCCCCAGTTCCGTTTACCTCACGACTGAGCGCTGATGATCGAGCAGGCTAGGTGCTGTACCATGTGGGTCCTCCAGGAAGCAAGCACTGAGAGGAACACAGGAGCGCAAGAGGTTTATTGTGGGGAGAGGGGGCAGTGGCAAGGCCAGCGAAGGGGGAGGAAGTAGGACAGGGCTGGGAGAGCCTCAGACTGCTGCAGATCTAACAAAGTCTTGGCCAACCCAGCGTGTCCTCTGGGCAAGGAATGTTTGTTAGAAGCTGTCAGCTAACTGCCCTCCTCGCCCGTGAATAGCAAGTTCTTTCTTGAAGGGAGACAGGAATGGCTCACCTCCGTGGCTGTCCCAGAAGCTCTGTAAGTTATGGAGGAAAAGAAGAAACATTTCCTCCTGCCCTCTAGGAGCTCAGAGTCCACTCTAGAGCAAAAGACAAATGCTCATGAAACTCTAATCCATGCACCCAGTTTTAGGAGGAAGGCCTTTTAACTTTGGGAAGTTACACAGCTTGTGGGTAGCATGGCTGGGAGCAGGACGGAGGCTTTGGGATTGTGCAGGGAGGGTTCAGTGGAGATCAGAGGACAAGGGAAGAAGCAGGTGGGACAGTATGTGGTCAGGCAGTCATGCAACCTGGCTGGGCTCTGCTGCCAGCCCCTGAGTGACCTTGGACAGGTCTCACCCCCTCTCTGTGTCCTAGTATCACCATCTGCATCATGAAGGAGTCCCGACCAGATCAGAGCTGCTTTGCCTTTTGAGAATCCAATCAAACCTGGGAGTTTTCTCCTGGGAAATGTGCATTTGACTTTCTTTTTTCCTTTCCTTTTTTTTTTCCCCCCCCCCCAAGACAGAGTCTCTCTCTATCGCCCAGGCTAGAGTGCAGTGGCGCAATCTCAGCTCACTGCAACCTCTGCCTCCCGGGTTCAAGCAATTCTCCTGCCTCAACTTCCCGAGTAGCTGGGATTATAGGCGTGTGTCACCACGCCTGGCTAATTTTTTTATATTTTTAGTAGAGACAGGGTTTCACCATATTGGCCAGGCTGGTCTCAAACTCCTGACCTTGTAATCCACCTGCCTCAGCCTCCCAAAGTGCTGGGATTACAGGCATGAGCCACTACGCTTGGCTTGACTTTTTCTTAACTGTGGTAAGATACACGTAACATGAAAGTCACCATTTTAACATATTCAATTTAGTGACATTTAGTACATACACAATATTGTGCCACCATCACCACTATGTACATCCAGAATGTGTTCATCAGCCCCAAAGAAAACCCTATATCCAGAAGCAGTCATTCCCCAGCCCCCGACCCCCATCCCCTGGCAGTTGCTAAACTCCTTTCTCTTTATTGATTCGCCTATTCTTCATGCTTCACGTAAGTGGAATCATACAGTACTTGGCCTTTTGTGTCTGTTTTTTTTTCACTTAACACCTATCAGTGACTCCATTCCTTTTCATGGCTGAATAATATTTCATTTTACGGGTATGCTGTATTTTGTTTATCCAGTCATCTGCACATTTGATTTTGCACATGGTTTCGAATACAATTCCAGGGATTCCCTGAAGCTCATTCATGTGCTCCTGGGGTGGGGGTAGCATGAGGTCAGATCATTTGAAAGTAGATTTCCAATTCTGATGTGTGAACTCAGGAGGTCGTGATTAGCTGCAATTTAGGAACCACAGACTGGGTATGAGGGGGGCCTTCTTAGAGGAGGTGGCATGAGGTGGGCCACTAAATAAAGAGTTCAATGGGTAGTTCAGGGGGGCAGGTACTCCAGAGGAGTACCTGGAGGGAGCTGGGCGTGGTAGCTTGTGCCGGTAATCCCAACACTTCGGGAGGCTGAGGCAGGAGAGCCCAGGAGTCTGAGACCAGCCTGGGCAACATAGTAAGACCCTGTCCCTACAATTAAAAATTCTAAAACTTACCCAGGTGTGATGTCACGCACTTGTGGTCCTAGCTACTCAAGAGAGTGAGGTGGATGGATTGCTAGAGCCTGGGAGGTTGAGGCTGTGGTGAGCTGTGATTGTGCCACTGCACTCCAGCCTAGGGTGAAGGGCAAGACTCTGTCTCAAAAAAAAAAAAGGCCAGAGTGTGTAAAGCACAAGCTCAGATGACAGCATCGCTTCCCCAGCATAGCTCCCGCAGTCTCCTCCCAGTGCCACAACTCTGAGCAACTTCCTGGAGCCCAGGGAGGAGGGAGGTGGTGGCTAGGTTGACAGAGGACATGGCATAAATTATTGCTTCATGTCTGTTTATTTCCACCCATCCAGGTGCTGGGCATGTCGTCAGCTCCTCCTCAACAGCCTCCCTAAATAGAAATCGCATTTCCTCCACTGCCTGCATCATCCATTCCCCCAGGGACAACCACCCTCCTCAAGACTGAGGCTGGGGGTCATCTGTTCTCCAGCCCTCACATCTGGACCCCTCCCGATTCATCCTGCCACTGTGCCTCACTTACACACACCCACCTGGCCTGCTCCCCTATTGTTTCCATTGTGCCCCCCCCCACCAGGGTTGGCTACCCCACACATAGCTGGCTCCTGGCCCTCACATCTGCCCTCACCTACTCACAGCTGGCAGCCTCACCCCTTAAACGACGCATCATATCACTCCCCTCCTTACTACAATCTTGCTCAGCTCACGCTCAGCAGAAATCTCGCATTCTTCTTAGCCTCAAACACAGGACGCAGCTGGACTCTGCTCCCAGAATGGACTGACCAGCTTCAGGAATGACACAGACTTTGGGACCCTTCTTAGGAAGGACACAAGGGGGGGATTTTCAGAGGCTTTGGAGTAAAGTATGTGTTTGTTTCACAACTTTGCCCGCGCTGGGGCTTTAGAGTGGGGAGAGTGGACTAAGCCTGGTGACTCACACCTGTAATCCCAGCACTTTGGAAGGGCGAAGCAGAAGGTTCGCTTGAGCCCAGGAGTCTGAGACCAGCCTGGGCCACATAGTGAGATCCTGTCTCTGCTAAAAATAAAAATAATTAGCTGGGCGTGGTGGTAGAGCGTGCCTGGAGTCCTAGTTACTCAGGAGGCTGAGGCAGGGGGGATTGCTTGGAGCCCAGGAGATGAAGGCTGCAGTAAGCTATGATCGCACCACTACACTCCAGCCTGAGTGACAGGGCGAGACCCTGTTTCAAAAAGACCCAAAGAAACAAAAATAGAGTGGTAGAGTGGGGACAGTGCCTGTCTCACATGGTCCCCGGTGCCTTCTCTTGCCTCATTCTCTTTGTCATCCTCAGAACCCTTACACATACACTTCTGTGGGATCTGTCTGCCCCCGCTAAGCACAAGTGCCAGGGGGTGAGGAGTCTTGCCTGTCGGATTCATGGCTGTGTCCCCATTCCTGGCTGGCACATGTGGGCCATCCTAATGGATGGGTGGGGGGGGGAGCCTGCAGGAGTGTCAGTGGGCTCATGGCCACTGCCTTCCATGATCTGTAAGGCAGGGAGAGAGCTGGCGCCTCCCGTGCAGCAGCACCCAGGGGCAGAACCACAAACCATGGTGACATGCCCCTAAGAGGACTGCAATAGGAAGACAGCTCTAAGAACCAGGGTGCCCTCCGGACATGCAGGAGTTCCTGCTCAGGTCCAGTCAGCCTGGGCTACTGGGGAGATCACTCCCAAGATGGATGGACAATGAGTTCTGGGCTCTGTCCCGTGGACCTCTACCAAAAACATGGTTCTCTGCCTGCACCCCTCCTTCCTCGTTCTGGGCAGAAGGCCGCTTTCTGAGGGCAGATTCAGGGCTGAGGGGAGCTGGCTCACCTTGGGGACTTCTTCCTAAATTGTGGGGTGGCTGAGGAATGGTCCTGCTCCACTGGCTGGGAACTGCGGGGGCAGATGCTGAATCAAAAGCCCTGGGCCTGCGTCTCTTTTTAGCTGTGTCACCTGGCACGATGCCTCCCCTCTGAGTTTCATCTTCCTCCCTTACAGAATGGGCTCAGCACAGCCTTCATCTACTTTCCAGGATGGATGCAAGGTGGAAAAAAGAATGTGTGTGAAAATGATACAGATGAAAGGGATTATAGTTAAGGCCTGGGACACTCAAGTCAACCAGATCATTTCTCTGTCAGTGTAATAGGCAAAATAACGGCTCCACCACAGATGTCCACCTCCTAATCGCCGGAAGCTGTGAATATGTTACCTTACAAGGCAAAAGGGATTTTGCAGATGTGATTAAGGATCTTGAGATTCAGAGATGATCTGGGATTATCCAGTGGGCCCCATGTAATCACAAGGGTCGTAACAATAGGGCTGCAGAAGGGTCAGAGTCAGAGAGGGGAGATGTGCTAATGGAAGCAGAGGTCAGAGTGTGCGGCCCTGAGCCAAGACATGCCACAGCCTTGAGAAGCTGGAAAAGGCAAGAGGCAGATTCTCCCCTAGAGCCTTCACAAGGAACACAGCTCTGCTGGCACCTGGACCATTTCAGACTTCTGACCACCAGAGGCTGCAAAATAAATTTGTAAGCCACTAAATATGTGGTCATTCGTTAGGGCAGAAACAGGAAACTAACACAGACAGGGTCATAGAAACACTTTCAGATCTAATTCTCTAACTCCTATTCAGAAGTCCATCTCAGTCCATGAAAGCGTCTGTTTTTACCAAGTTAGCTCCTGGCTCCCAGGCTATCATTAAGTAGGTCACTGCCTATCTGCCTCGAGTCCCAGCGGCAGAGCATGCTATAGTTGAGACACCCAAGTTCAAATCCCAGCTCAATAATTTTCTAGCTGGATGACCTTGGGCTAAGTTACTTAACCTCTCCGAGTCAGTTTCTTCCATGACAAAAATGGGGAAGGGCAGCAGAGTTTTCGAGGGAATCACATGTAATTCTCATTGTGAGAATTACATGTGATTCCCTCGAAAACTCTTACAGATAAATTAAATTTTAATTTCAGATAAAACAAATATTTTTTAATATAAGTATGTCTCATATAATATTTGGAATATGCTTACACAAAAATATATTCATCATTTATCTGAAATTCAAATGTAACTGGGTGTCTGTATTTTTATTTGCTAAATCTGACCACCTTAGTCTTGTCCCAGGTCATGTAGCTCGTAAGCGACAGAGCTAAGCCTCCATCTCAGGCTTTCAGCCCAAGGTCAGTGAGCATCCTGCTGTTTCAGAGGCCTGACCATAGGTAGATTCTCTGAGCTACATGGCAGTCATACTCAATCCAGTTGAGGCTTCAAAAACAAATGCCGTTTAAGCCTTGGACACACCTCAAAAATATCAAAAGTGATCATGAAAATAAAAGGTAAAAACAATACACAAATAAATGCTTATATATTATGTATGCACATATATAAAGCATGTAAAATCAAGACTGAGTATGAAATAAATGAGAAGAAACTACATGCAAAGAAATACTTTAGTGTATATTAACTATGCAAATTCAATTTCTAAAGATGATGTTCCTTTTATGTTTCCCTTCTGGGGATCTGGACCAACCCATAAATTCAGTGGCATTTACAAACTAAATGATAACTAACTGTACTGAAGGCTTATCATGGCCTGCATAGCCTTCTAAGCATTTTATGTGTAGTAATTACTTTTTTAATAAAATTGAGATAATTCACATAAAAATTTTTTTGTAACATAAAATTCACCATTTTAAGGATACAATTCAGTGGGGTTTTTTTAGTATATTCACAGGATCGTGCAACCATTCCCCACTGTTCAATTCCAGAACACTTCCATCATCCTGAAAGAAACCCTGTACCCACCAGTCACTTCGCTACCTGCTAATCCCTGGAAACCACTCATCTACTTTCTGTCTCTATGAATTTGCCTATTCTGGACATTTCCTATACATGAAATCATACAGTATGTGGTCCTTTGTGTCTCTTTTCTTTTCACTTAGCATAATGTTTTCATGTATTCATTTCATTGCTAACTAATATTTTATTGTATGAAGATGCCATATTTTATTTATCAATTGTTGGAAACAGATGCTAGGTGCTACAAAGGAAAATCAGCACTGAGACAAAGGATCTCTCAGCAAGGCAATTTTACTTTCTGAAGAAAGGGTACTCCTTGTTGACAGTCTTGCCATGAGAGTACAATGAACAAAGGAAAGATAGGCATATATATTCCTTAGGCATTGGGTCCTTACTGCTGTGTCTGATCTCTGTTGGTTGAACCTTACAATCTAAACTAAAACCTGATTGGCTAACAACTTAAAACTTTCTAAATAGGTAAAGGCAATGGAGAACAAAGGAAAAGAGGAAGTCCAAATAAGGAAGGGAGAGGAAGTTGCTTGCAAAAGGACTTAGAAAAGTAATAACATAAATATCTTTGTTAAAGTACAAGGACATAGAATGTACTTATTCCTTTATACCTAATAGCTACATAGGATAGGGCTTAACAAAGAGTTACTAACAAAAAGCAAGAAGGCTTTGAAGAAGGTTAGTCTTTAAAAGAGACTATTATTTTTAACATTTATTATTATTATTCTTTAACGAAGGGAAACTTTGAAGAGGAACTCTTTACTTTCTACATCCATTCATCAGCTGATGGGCATTGAGCTGTTTCCACTTTGTGGCCGTTATGAATAATGCTGCTATGAACGTTTGTGCACAAGTTTTTGTCTGACTACATGTCTTGAATTCTCTTGGGCGTATACCTAGGAGTGGAGTTGCTGGGTCATACAGTGACACTAGGGTTAACGCTTTTAGGAAGTGCATGACTGTTTTCCACAGCAGCTGCACCATTTTGCATCCCCACCTGCAGTGTAAAAGGGTTTTGATTTCTCCACATATTCACCACCACTCGTTATTATTGTTATTTTTATTGTGACCATCCTAGTGGGTCATAGTTTTGATTTCCACTTTCTTAATGGCTAATGGTGTTGAGCATCTTTCATGTGCTTATTAGTCACTTGCATATTTTATTTAGCGAAACGTCTGTTAAAATTCTTTGCCAATTTTTATTTATTTTCTTTTATTTTTTGAGATGGAGTTTTGCTCTGTCGCCCAGGCTGGAGTCCAGCACATGATCTCGGCTCACTGCAACCTCCGCCTCCCAGGTTCAATTAATACTTATGCCTTAGCCTCTCGAGTAGCTGGGATTACAGGTGTGCACCATCACATCCAGCCAATTTTTGTCTTTTTAGTAGAGACAATGTTTCACCATGTTGGCCAGGCTGATCTCAAACTCCTGGCCTCAAGTGATCCGCCCACCTCGGCCTCCCAAAGTGTTGAGATTACAGGCGTGAGCCACTGCATCCGACCCTTTGCCCATTTTTAAATTGAGTTGTTTGTCTTTTCATTGCTGAGTTGTAGGAGTTCTTTATAAATTGCGGATATTAAACTCTTATCAGTTTCAGAGGATGTTTGGTGGAAAAAAAACTCTTATCAGATATATAATTTGTAAATATTTTCCCCCCTTTCTGTGGGCTTTCTACTTTCTTAATAGTGCCCTTTGATGTATAACATTTTACAAGTTTTGATGAAATCCACTGTATTTATTTTTCCTTGGTTGTTTTAGTTATGGGGTGCTAACTTTCTGAACATTTACAACCATCTGAGTTAGAGAATATCATTAGCATTCTCATATTACAGATGAGGAAACTGAGGCAGAGAAGGGCTAAGTACCCCACCCTGATTAAGCAGTGAGTGGGCAGCAGAGCTGGGATCTGAATATAGCATGCACACTCCGGGCCCCAGGTGGGACCATCCAGGGCTCCTGTGCGGTGTGTGGGCAGGATCTTTAAATTGTCCTGCGAGCTTTGAACTTTGCTCAAGCTGAGGATTGCCAGCCTGATGGTTTTCACAGCTCATTTTATTTTTATTTATTTATTATTATTATTTTTTTTTTTTTGAGACAGAGTTTTGCTTTGTCTCCAGGCTGGAGTGCAGTGGCACGATCTCAGCTCGCTGCAACCTCCACCTTCCGGTTTCAAGCGATTCTCCTGCCTCAGCTTCCCGACTAGCTGGGACTACAGGCACAAACCACCATGCCCAGCTATTTTTTTGCATTTTTAGTAGAGACAGGGTTTCACCACGTTGGCCAGGATAGTCTCAATTTCTTGACCTTATGATTCTCCCACCTCGGCCTCCCAAAGTGCTGGGATTACAGGCGTGAGCCACCACACCCGGCCCACAGCTCATTTTATTATTGTTCGTGAATTAATCTAAAGGGTCCATGCTTGGTGGGGGACTGGGAGAAGGGGCACATTTCCTCAGCAACTTCCCCAAGGACCTAAAGCAGCCTCCCCTGAGCTGAGGCCCTGTCTGCAGGGAGGGCTCCAGGAGAGACCTAATCTAGAGTGAGGGCAGAGGAAAGGCACCTTTCCGGGGTGTCCCGGGTGTCAGGCATCTGGAGGCAGGTGGGGCGGTCCCTGCCTGGATTAGTCAGCCACTTGAGGAATGGAGTCACTCCTGCCTGACCTGCTAGGAGAAGGCAAGGAGCACTGGTATGAGGAGTCACACAGTGTGAGTGCCCACCGCCTGGAGGCTGCCAGTTGGCCTCATGGTGCACCATCTCCCAGCCACCCAGGAGGTGACAAGTTCTATGTTGAGCCAGAGGGAAAATTTTCTAGGAGTCAAGGTTGCCTACTGAAGTTTCAGCAACACAGGGAAATGACAGGTCTCTCTCTGTCTTGTCAGGCAGCAGGAATTCCTGTTCAAGACCTATGTTCTCTAGAGCCAGCATGCCCAGGGCACTGAAGGAGTTAAGAACATGCTACCCCAAAATCTGCTGCTCTGGCTTATTGACTATTTTGAGTTAAAGGCATTTGAAAAATAGCAGGTGCAAGAAGATCATGTGAACCTTCCTTCTGCTTTTCTTTTTTCTTATTTTTTTATTTTTTTAGACAGGGTCTCACTCTGTCACCCAGGCTGGAGTGCAGTGGCACGATTATAGCTCATTGCAGTCTTGACCTTCCCAGGCTCAACTGATTCTCCCACTTCAGCCTTCTAAGTAGCTGGGAGCACAGATGCACCACCACACTCAGCTATTTAAAAAAAATTTTTTATAGTGATGAATGTCTCACTACATTTCCCAGGCTGGTCTCAAACCTCTAAGCTGAAGCAATCCTCCTGCCTCAGCCTCCTGAAGTGCTGGGATTACAGGCTTGAGCCACCACACCTGGCCCCTTCTGTTTCTTAAAAGCAGTAGGTGGTCATGTGCGGGAGTAGATGGCCGGCCGTGGTGGCTCATGCCTGTAATCCCAGGACTTCAGAAGGCTGAAGTGGGTGGATTACCTAAGGTCAGGAGTTTGAGACCAGTCTAACATGGTGAAACCCCATCTCTACTAAAAATACAAAAATTAACTGGGTGTGGTGGCACATGTCTGTAATCCAGCTACTTGGGAGGCTGAGGCAGGAGAATCACTTGAACCCAGGAGGTGGAGGTTGGGGTGAGCTGAGATCGCGCCATTGCACTCCAGCCTAGGCAACAAGAGCGAAACTCAACCTCAGAAAAAGAAAAAAAAGAAAGAAAAAGAAAAAAAGCACTAATAGTAACCCCCACCACATTTTGTGGCAGGAACTGTTTGAGGCTCTTTTCATCCATCCATCATTGCAGACCTTACGACTGCCTTGCAAGGAAGGCATGGTCCTGGTCCTGCTTTCAGAGGTAAACAGGTGGAGATTCATAGGGTGAGAGGCTTAACTAGGGTAGCCAGCCAGTAAGGAACACTGGCCCCCTCCTAGGGGCGTTGCTGTGGCAGCCCCCCAACCCCACTCACACTGCAGGATCCTCACCACCCTTTCACCCCCAGCCCAGCCCTGGAGAAAGCAGGGAGAATGGACTGTTGCTCAGGCTGGATGTAAAATAGGAACTCTGACCCAAGAGGACAAGGCAGGACCAACTGGCTTTGGGAGACACAGTGGCCAAGGACCACCACCCTCCTCTCACTCACTGCCTGCATAGAGCCCAGCCTACGAGCCACTCTCAGACCCTGGCTGATGTGGCAATTCTGAACATGTCTGAATGTCAGGCTCAGGGGGAGCGTTTTAAAAATACAGACTCCTGGATCCAGCGATTCTGTAGATCTGAGCCGAGGTGCAGGGGTGGAGGCGGGGTGGGGGCCAGAATGTGCATTTTGGAGTCTCTGACTGTTCTGATGCATAGAAGAGCTTAAGAACCTGGAGTTGGTCCAACCCCCTCACCAACAGTCAAAAAAGCTAGGACTCAGATGACAGACGTGTACTTCCTAGTTGTATAGTAGGAAGTGACAGTCAAGATTCAAATTCAAACGCAGGCAGGCCTAGCCATCAAAATGAGACTGCCTCTCTTGGGAGGAGAAGGCCAGCTTCAACACCAACCACATCTCTGGATGTGGAACTAATGTCTGGGCCTGGGACTAACAGAAAAAATCCAAAGGCAAAAGATGGACTGAAATATATTAATGTAGTTGAAATTTCTGGAAAGCTCACTTCCAAAAAGATAAAAATCCATTAAAGATAAAAAGAATAGCATATTAGAAGCCATATTGGCAGCAAATAAAACAGTTAATATACTTGTAACACTTCTCTATCATCTATCCATCTATCTGTTATCTCTTTACCTTGACAGTCCATTCAACTCCATCAGGAAATCTTCAAGGCTGTAATTGGCTAAATAAGCAAAGAACTTACATGTGCATACAACACAATAATTAGTAAACAAATACTTAATGGAGAATGTTTAATCTGGTCAGTAAGGCTTTAAAATGTAAATTAAAACAAGGTACCATTTAAAACTATTTTATTATCTATGTACATATTGTCAAAGTCAAAACAAAAATGGAGCGATGAATCTCTAACATTTTATTTCGGAAGCAACAATTGCAATTTGGGGAATACACACAGACTGGGTGGTCTCTGGTACAGCCAAAGAACAAAGAGATGTTTGGGGGTTTTACGAAAAGGAGAATTGTTTTTAAAGACAGTTCATTGGTGCTAGGAAGGTTTGGGGGGGCTGGCAAGTGCTGACTGGTGAGTGAAGGTGGTAGGTAAAGCTAGTCTTAGAGTCGCAGCACGTTGTTTCAATAGCCATTAGATAAAACTAGTTTCAGGTTACAACAGGCAGTAGTTTCAGCAGCCAGGCTTGTGGAAAATTTACTCCTTGGAGCAATATTATGTGCCCCAGGTGCTTTTTCCCCAACACATTTGACTCTGATTTAGTTGAGTATGGCAAGAATGACCCAATTTGTACAATCAACTTTCACAATGTATACATATTTAAATTTATAGGAAAGGATTGGGAAGGATATACATGGTGGCAGAATTGTCTAATTTTCAGGCCAGGCACAGTGGCTCACGCCTATAACCCCAGCAATTTGGGAGGCTGAGGTGAGCAGATCACCTGAGATCAGGAGTTCGAGACCAGCCTGGCCAACCAACATGGTGAAACCCCGTCTCTACTAAAAATACAGAAATTAGCTGAGCATGGTGGCTCACGTCTGTAGTCTCAGCTATTTGGGAAGCTGAGGCAGGAGAATCACTTGAACCGGGAGGCGGAGGTTGCAGTGAACCAAGATCATGCCACTGCACTCCAGCCTGGGCAACAGAGTGAGACTTCGTCTCAAAAAAAGTAACTTTTTTTTAAAGAAACAAAGAGATATCATAGGGTAGGGGGGGATTTAGGGAAAACTCTTTAGAGAGGGGCTGATTCAACTGGGAAAAACCATGGCATTGCCCCTCCAGCCTTCTCCTTGCTGCCTGGAATGCAGGCATGATGGCTGGAGCTCCAGGTACAATATTAGTCCACGCAGAGAGCTTAGGGATGAAGCCATAAACTGAAAATGGGCTCTTCATGACTAATGAGCATGGGCCCACCATGCTAGCCCTGAAATGCAAGGTCCAGACTTCTTTTATGTGCAGAAAAATAAATCCTATCTTGTTTAAGCCTATGCTATTTTGGTTTTCTGTTATATGCAATTGAACCTAAACTTAACTGATACACACACCAAACCTCTGTGGAAGTGTAAATGGGACTTTCACACATTAGTTTCTATGCTATGCTCTTGCTTGCATTTATTATTTTTATCTTTTACAATAGAAACATGTTCGAGTATTACTTGTATAAGTCTCTGTTTTGGAGTGCTATCCCCCACCACTCCCTAGCTCTGTGACCCTGTGCCGTCAATTTCTCTGAGCCTGTTTCCTCATTTGTAAAATGGGCATGATGATAATAGAACTCATCTCACTGGGTTCTTGCAGAGCTGAAATGAGCTAATGTACATAACATTCTTGGTACAGTGCGTGGCTTACAGCTATTGCTGCACTACATTTTGCTACCACCTAGGCACTGGTGGTGGCAGAACCAATTAGAAAAACCCAGGACATGTTGTTGAGTAAAAAAACAGGTTGCAAAACTGGCACAGAGATGTGATCCCTTTTGTGAAAAATTATTTTTATGTCTACATCTATATGTATATCTATGCAGATTATACATATAGATGGATATGTACATCCAGAGATGCCTGAAGAGGTGGTTGGCCAAATGTT
Source organism: Ateles fusciceps (assembly GCA_036589455.1). Taxonomy (NCBI): domain Eukaryota; kingdom Metazoa; phylum Chordata; class Mammalia; order Primates; family Atelidae; genus Ateles; species Ateles fusciceps. The sequence goes on from JAZHEH010001386.1 coordinate 10,360,693, forward strand.
AGTAGTGGTAATTTCTGGGTAGTAGAATTTTTGCTTTCTTCTAGATGGTTGAAAGATAGCATGTATTAACTTTTGAGCAGGAAAATAAACAAAAGAAAAACCCTTTGGAAAACATTGTTCCAGTTCTCATGCCAAGAATCATTGAAGTCTTCATACCTTTTGACCTATCTCACTCTTGAGAATTGACCTGAGGAAATAATTCAAATGAAGGCAGAAGTCATATCCACAAAAAACATGCATGACAGCAGTATTTATTATGGGGAGACTGAGCAACCATGTAAGTGACTTACATTAGGGTAATGATGATTAAATTATTCACTCATTGGAACATTGTGCAACAATTAGAATAAGATGATGACCATGTAGCAGTGTGGAAAACTGCTTACGACAATGAGAACTGAAAGGGGCAGAATGCAAAATTAGATCTGGGCCAGGGTCACATCTGGGTAAAAATATGACATGCATTTAGACTAGGACTGGAAGGGAACACAGGCAAATAAAAACGACGTAATTTGTTGGGACCACTGATTATGGCTGATCCTTTTTTCTTTTTCATTTAGAATTCTGTCCAATATTTCTATTTTGTTGTTTCATAATAATAATTTTAAAATTGGCTTCAAAAATCCCCTCAGGGAGAAGGGCCAGCAGGGAGAGAAAGATAAAAGGGAGATCTGGAATTCTCCCAGGAGGGGGACGTCTGAGTCAGAGGAACTCAGAGGTAATGTACAAGACATGGAAATTAGACTGAGTTCCAGCTTAGTCTTCTACCTAGATGGTCCCAGAGGTTGTATTCCCTTTGCTTTCTGACTTGGCAGTGATAATCAGATGAACCAAACAGTTGCCAAGGCAGTACTGATGATAAAGCTAGGATCAAGAATGCTCTTCAGGCTGGGCATGGTGGCTCATGCCTGTAATCCCAGCACTTTGGGAGGCCGAGACGGGCAGATCACCTGAGGTCAGGAGTTTGGGACCAGCCTAGCCAACATGTCGAAACCCCAACTCTACTAAAAAAAAAAAAAAAAAAAAAAAAAAAAAAATTAGCCAGGTATGGTGGCATGCACCTGTAGTCCCAGCTACTCAGGAGGCTGAGAGAAAAGAATCACTTGAATCCAGGAGGCAGAGGTTGCAGTGAGCCGAGATCGAGCCACTGCATTCCAGCCAGGGGGACAGAGTGAGACTCCATCTCAAAAAAAAAAAAAAAAAATTCTTTTCAAGTTGGAATCATGTAGAAAAACTGATCATGCTTGCTATTGATGAAGCTGTAGAGAAAAGAGCACTAGCAGGCTGGCAAGAGTGTGAACTGGGCAGGCTTCCTGGAGGGTAGTTTGGCACTGTGTATCCAAACAAAGGATGTGCAAATCCTTAGAGTCAGCAAATCCACTTCTTGGGATTTATCCTAAACCTAAGAAAATGATCAAACCAGTGTATAAAAATATTTACATAACATGCTCATCACAGAGTTTATATATATATATATATATATATATATATATATATATAGCATAACTTAAAGAGTTTATATTTATCAAAAATTAAGCTGGGCACAGTGGCTCATGCCTGTGATCCCAACATTTTAGGAGACTGAGGTGGGTGGATCACTTGAAGCCAGGAGTTCAAGACCAGCCTGGGCAACATAGTGAGAACATCTCTGTAAAAAATTTAAAAATTAGCCAGGTACGGTGGCTCATGCCTGTAATCCCAGCACTTTGGGAGGCCAGGGCGGGTGGATCACGAGGTTAGGACCAGCCTGACCAACATGGTGAAACCCTGTGTCTACTAAAAATTCAAAAATGAGCTGCGAGTGGTGGCACATGCCTGTAGTCCCAGCTACTGAGGAGGCTGAGGCAGGAGAATCACTTGAACCTGGGAGGCAGAGGTTGCAGTGAGCAGAGATTGTGCCACTGCACTACAGCCTGGGTGACAGAGTGAGACTCCATCTCAAAGAAAAAGAAATTAAAAATTAGCTGGGCGTGATGGTGTGCATCTGTAGTATCAGCTACAAAGGGGTGGAGAACTGAGGTGGGAGGATCACTTGAGCCTGGGAGGTTGATGTTAAATTGTTTGAACCTGGGGGGGGGCAGAGACTGCAGTGAGCCAATATCGCACCATTGCACTCCAGTCTGGGTGACAGAGCACTACTCTGTCTTAAAAAAAAGAAAGAAAAGAAAAGGAACTGGAGGCTGAGTGTGGTGGCTCAGACCTGTAACCACAGTGATCCCAGCACTTTGGGAGGCCAAGGCGGAAGGATTGCTTGAGCTCAGGAGTTCAAAAGCACCCTGGGTCACATGGCAGAAACCTGTCTCTACAAAAACTTTAAAAATTAGCTGGGTATGATGGTCCCAGCTACTCATGAGGCTAAGGTGGGAAGACTGCTTGAGCCCAGGAGTTTGAGGCTGCAGTGGGCTGTGACTGTGCACTGCACTCTACTCTAGCCTGGGTGACAGAGATGTCAGAAAGAAAGAAAGAAAAAGAAAAGAAAAGAAAGAAGAAAAAGAAAGAAAGAAAAAGAAGAAAGAAAGAGAGAGAGAGAGAAAGAAAAGAAACTGGGAAAACTACATTTTTTGGCATAACCGTGCGTTGGTACACAATGGAGACACACTGCGATCCCAACACTGAAAAACTGGATATAGATATAAATTTACCATGGAAAGACACTCACTGCATGCTAGATAAGACAAGAAAGCTCCAAAGTAAGATGTACATGATCCCATTTTTGTAAGATTGTCTATCTAAATACGTTCATTTGTATATCAGAATTTCTGCTAAGATATACGCCAGAATCTTAACAATGGCTAATCTTTGAATGGTAGGATCACAAACTGAATCAGGCAGTTCAGTCTCAATTACGGTGCAACAACAACTGGAAAGCCTACTGGTCTACAATGGCAGAGGTTCGTTTCTCTCTGCTGTTCATGTCTCCTGTGGCTGGCTGCTCTGACCAGCTTCTTCACCCTGGGATCTCGGCTGACAAAACAGTCCCCACGTGGACATTGCAGGTCGCTGCAACAGACAGCTGATGGACCACCCACCGGCTCTACAACCAGTGCCAGGCAAGTTTTGTGGCCCTTCCAGATTCAACAAGGTCGGGGTATATAATCCTCCCGAGGCCCTCAGGTGAGGTGTGTGCCAAGGAGGGATAGCAAACGCTTTGGACATAATACAATCTACACACAAGTTACTTCATTCTATTATTTAAAGTTCTTTTCTTCCCAGAAGGGGGGTGACAGGAGAGGTGAGTGGTCTCACAGGCATGATGCCAGCTACAAGGGGCTGGAGAGCTGATGTGGGAGGATCACTTGAGCTTAGGAATTTGAGGCTGCAGTGAGTTGTGATCATAACATTGCACCCCAGCCTGGGGGACACAGTGAGACTCTCACCCTCCCCACCCCCAAATTTGAGAGGTCTGGACTTTGCCTAATATAAGAGGCAGGCCACTTGATCGTGACCTATGGCAAGGATAAAACAGTGATGGGACAGAAACTTCTGGATGCCCAGAAGTGTTATGCCAGGCCTTCTACTTACTGCCTACAGGACTTGAGTCAAGTTAGGGAACCTCTATGAATGTGCCTATCTGTAAAATGGAAATGAAAACAGCTGTCCTGTCTACTTCACACTACTCAGCAATGAGGAGGGGTGGCTCATGGGTTTTCAAATTATCAGTGCTCTACCTGCACGCAGGTTTGGTGTTTCAAGCTGTAACCACATACCCACACGTACTATACGTCCCCAACTTCATCACCAAAGGGGGTTGTTCACCCCCTTTACTTGTGTCCATGTAGGGCAGGTGAAAAGATGACAACACAGGTCCCACGATGGGGGAGGAGAAGCCCCCTGATGGATGAGCCGAGGAAGGGCTGGGACGTGAAATGACGGACCCTCTTCCCACTTTGTCATGGGACACTGGAAATAGCCATGTCTCCCCTTTCCTCCTGCCCCAGCCTCCTGGGATGGGAGGCAAGAAATGATTGTAATCAGGGGTTCCCAAAAGGGAATGATCATTGGGGCCACGTATGAGCATTGAAAAATTAGATTCCCGGGCTCCACCTCCAGGAGCTTCTGATTCATCTGGTGAGGGTAAGACCAGACTGAGTCACAGAAGGTGATCTGCACCACCCCCACTTGGCCCTGGCTCCCACCCAGCTCCTCTGCACAGGTCTCATGAGGTGTCCCAGCAGGGAGGCCCGGACATCTCAGGTGGCACAAGCTCTGGCAGCTGGGAGAAACCTGAGTGGTCCCAGGTTATCTGATGTTGTACCTGCCTAGGCCCTGCGCTCGCTTCTTAAATGTCAAGATCAGGGGAAGTCTCAGGAAGCAGCTCCCCCAAGCAGCACGGGTCACCCCACAGGCTGCCCCAGGGCCAGGCTTTCCAGGGCAGCAGGGGCAATGGAGGTGGTAAGAAAATGGTATCCCTTGTCCTGCTCCTAGCCCCTCAGAACCAAATGTGCCCCTGGCTCCCATGACCTGCCTGCATACCTCGACTGACAAGTCCGGAATTAATCTCTTTACACATCTATCAACCTGGCAGCAAGTTCCTCGAGGGCCAGGACAGGTCTTGCTCCTCCCTGCATGCCCAGTGCAGCCCCTGGCACACCATTCGTGCTTGTTTAATATTTCATGAATAAAGGAGCGGTAGTAACACTTACCATGTTACCACAGGGTCAAAGAAGGACTGATATTCACACCCACTGGGCACATGGGAAACGCACGTGCTTACCTGAGAGGTGGGGGAGGCCCCATCCTGTCACCCAGCCAGAGGCTGAGCTTAGCATGCCTCATTTGGCCGTGGTACTAGATTACTTCTGGCACCATGGTACCCTGTGACATACGGTATGAAACTTATGGAGCTTCTTCCCAGGAAAATGCCCCTCCCACTCCCTCTGTCTCACACATACAACACACCAAGTCCAGGTTAAGAGTATCAGCCCTTCACCGGGCACAGTAGCTCACATCTGTAACCCAGCACTTTGGGAGCTGAGGCGGGAGGATCACTTGAGCTCAGCAGTTTGAGAACAGCCTGGGAAATATAGGGAGACCCTATCTCTACAAAAAAATTAAAAAATTATCCAGGCATGGTGGTGCACACCTGTAGTCTCAGCTACTTGGGAGGCTGAGGTGGGAGGATCACGTGAACCTGAGAGGTCACAACTGCAGTGAGCTGTGGTCATGCCATGGCATTCCAGCTTCGGCGATACAGCAAGGCCCTGTCCCTGCCTCCCAAAAAGTGTCACCCTTCAAAAAATGGAAAACTCTTTTTTAAGAGACTAAAATTATCTATAATGATTGTATGTGGTTAATGAATTTATTTACTTATTTTGAGACGGAGTCTTGCTCTGTCACCCAGAGTGGAGTGCAGTGGCATGATCTCGGTTTGCTGTCAACCTCCGCCTCCCAGGTTCAAGTGATTCTCCTGCTAAGCCTCCAAAGTAGCTGGGAGTACAGGTGCATGCCACCACGCCTGGCTGACTTCTGTATTTTTTTGGTAGAGATGGGGTTTCGCCATGTTGGCCAGGTAGGTCTTGAACTCCTGACCTCAAGTGATCCGCCCACCTCAGTTTCCCTAAGTGCTGGGATTACAGGCATGAGCCACTGTGCCCAGCCTGATGTCTACAACTTTTAAATTATTCAGTAAAAAAAAAAATTATACACACATATCTATCTAAAGATGATGTAAATGTGGCCAGAAATTAACAACTGATGAATCTATAGGGCGACCACAAGAGTCTGGAAACATTTTATTTTTTTACTTTTTAAAGACAGAGTTTTGCTACGTTGCCCAGGCTGGTCTCAAACTCTTCGGCTCAAGTGATTCTCCCATCTCAGCCTCCCAAAGTGCTGGGATTACAGGCATGAGCCACCCTGTCTGGCCTATCATATTTTTCAATAGATTGAAGATGTCCCTGATGGCATTATGAAAATTTGCCTATTTCCAGACTTTCCAGATACATAGTAGACAAAGAATATAAGGTCTCCATTGATCTATCCTTTCATCTTTTCGGTAAGTCTGAAATCTTTCAAAATAAAATGTAGGGAGTGGAGGAAGGATCCTAGACTAAGCTTCTAGTCCCGAAATCAGGATTCCGCACTCTAAGAAGGAGCTCAGACAAAGGGAGGACCACAGTCAAGGCAGGCTCCAGAGGTGTTTATGAGGGTATTTAAGTAGAACCATGTGACCATTTCTGAAAGTAAAAGGACAAAGAAGAATTACAAACACTTTGGGTCTTTCCCGAATTCTCTCCCCTTTCTCTGGTCAACTCCACCCGCCTTCACTCTCAAGGGAAAGACACAGGGGGAAGGGAGTGGGTGAGGGGACTCAGGAGAGTCTGTGTGGCTCCTGTCACCCCAAACATATTCCGGTTGCCCAAAGGTAAGAGGTAAGGCTTGCTCTGATCTTTCCCAGTCCTCAGAGTCAAGCAGGCCGCTGTGCTGGACACATACATGGATCCACCAGCATACATCAGTGCTTCTGTGTTCTCTCCCGTATGGTCGAGGCTGGAAGCCTAAGAACTGTATTCCTCAGCATTTCCTGCCAGCCAGGATTTGCTTTAAAGTCCACTAATGAGACGCACTTCTAGAAACCATGGTTCCTTTTCCAGCCGTGGCAGGAAGTAGCCATGAGGTTCTGTAGCATCTTCTGAGCGTTTTCCTGTACAGCGTCTGCTTTTGTGCAGCTGGAAGCTGAGACCATCAGCAGGAGTTTTCTGTGCCTCCTGCACGTTGCTAATTTCCGACAGTTGCTGCTGGCTTTCTCCAGTTTTCACTTCTTTGTCCCTTTCGATGGTTTTATAAATACTTCATTCCTACAGTAGATCCTTCCTGCTTATGTTAATAATACCTAGAGGGGACATGGTATTCCTGACTCATCCAGCTGTCTTAGGGCCTTACTCCAAAGTAAGGAAGGCTTCTCCTGGGGGAGGTAACTGTCTGTAGAAAGATTTCCAAACACTGTTCATTCGTTGATGCCAAAAGGTAAACAGAAGCTGACGTGGGTGGTAAGCAACTCCCAGCCATGGAACACATGCCGGCCTGCGAGTCTGGAGATGCTAAATGGGATGCAAGCTCCCGGACCAGAAATGTCCTCCCATCTACCTCACTGCTGCCATTCCCCTGGGGAGGCTAGCGCTGGGAAATGGCCACATGGAGCAGAGACAGCCCCCAACAACGGAGAAGAGATATCTGCAGGACCAACCCGGCCCTCAAAGCCCACCTGGCATTACCCTGGAACACAGGAACATCTGGTCATCCTCCTGGCTCGGGGGAGGGGGTTCTCTGCTGCCAGGCCTCTTGAAGCTGAGGCAGGAGGGTCAGCAAGAGAGAGTCCAGCACAGCCAGACCCTCCCAGGAACACCGAAGACCCCTGGAAAACCAAGAGGCCCAAAGGTGACTACTTCATCTTACCAATTTCAAGTCCATCCCCAACCAGGACCAAGTCCCCAGCACCCACAGGCCCCTCCTTAACCGTCAGTCTTTCTTACTTCTCCTGGGTCTGTGAAGCTGTAGTCAGGGGATCCCTGGGATACCTCAGCCCCATCTGCCTGGCACCCCCAACACACCTGTGATCCAGCTGCAGTAGGCCCCGCTCCAGCAGCTCCTGCACCTCCTTGTTCACTCCAAACACATCCCACAAGGTCAGCTGGGGCTCAAACTGCTCCCAGTGCTGGGGAAGCCAGAGGGTCAGACGTGGGGGAGCTGGCCTGGCTATTCCAGGCCATGTGGCTGGGGGGGTGGTAGGAGATGGGGGAGGGGCCAGTCCAGCATGGAGATCTCAGCAGCTGACATGCATGAAACCAGAACCAGGCCAATGGGCCAGCAGGGAGGTGAGCATCTTCACGCCTATACCACTGAGGCTGAAACCCAGCTTCCAGCCAAGCCAGGCCTTCCTCTCTCCCCCTCTCCTCCCTCCCCTCTCAGCCACCCCCAGCCAGGGCTTTATGGCTCTGACTTTATCCAGAGCAGCCCTAGGTTTGCTTGATCGTTATCTACTGTGCTTCCTATGAGAGGTCTCAGTCCTCCTTAAAAACATTTGGAAACCCTTTATCTATCTATTGCTTCACACAGCTCAGAAAATTGAGGTTCAAAGAGGTGGAAGGATTTGTGTCCAAGGCTTCAGTAGAATGGGGCCTGGAACTTGGGTCTCAGCAGCCCTGGTCTAGGGTTCTTAGCTATGCACCACACTACCCACTGCTTCTGCCCATTGGGCCTCAGCTGGACCCAGGCCCCCACTTCTAGCTGCCAATCCCACAGGAACTAGAGGTGTATATGGGGGGGCGGGGAGGGGGTACGGATTCTGCAAGACTTAGGAGGGAGTGGTGTGCAAGAATCCCAACTCCTTACCTGGTGAGTGATCCCCCACATCAGTGCGTAGCCCCAGGGCCAAAACTTCCTCCAGCCTCAAAGAAAAATCATCAAGGAGTCTTGGAGAGGAGGCCTGTGCTCCTCCCGTTCTTCACATTCCACCCTGGGATGTGTTTAGAGGAGGCTAACAGGGACCATGCAGTATGTGGCAGGGCAGGGCCAGGGCAAGGCAGGAAATAAAAGAAGTACAGTTGGAGGTGGTTCTGGGGAGTGGGGCCCCTGGGGGAGACCTGTGCCCTTGCATGCTCACAGCTCCAGCCTGCCCAGGGGCACACGCTTCCGGGTGCCATGGCCAAACCGCATCACCTCCTTCATCCAGTTGTCAGGCTCCAGTGTCTGGATCCGAGCCTCCCGGGTGTGGCCTCCAGCCCCCCTGGGGCACAAATCGCCCATGGGCCCCTGACAACATCAACACCCATCCCCCACATTAACAGCTGCTAATACTATGTGCTCACCAGATTTAAATCATGTGGTCCCTGGAGCAACCGCCTTTAACATGCTAGAAATGTACATTCTTTTCCTTTTGTTTTTTCTTTGAGATGGGGTCTCACTATGCTGCCCAGGCTGGTCTTGGACCCCTGGGCTCAAGCTGTCTTCCCACCTCAGCTTGCCAAGTAGCGTGGATTAGAGGTACGTGACACCACCTCCCCCCCTCCTTTTTTTTCTTTTTATCATCTATCCCAAAATGCTGACATGTAAATTCTTGGGCTCTCCTCCAGCCCTGTCCAATTACAAATTCTGGAGGTGGGGCCCAGCAGCCTGGGTTTTAACAAGCTCTCTAGGAGGTTCTCACACACACCAAAGGCTGAGAACCACAGTGCAAGGCATGACATCAAGCCCCTTATAATTCATGCTCAACAGTTCTACAGGGAGGTATTACTTTTTGCCACATTTTACATAGGAGAAAATAGAGGCCTGGAGAGGTTAATGTGGCCCAAGTTCACACAGCCACGACATTCCTCTCCTGAGTCATCCTTTCTGTAGTTGACGGGACTCACCTGGCCCAATGCCAAGGTACTGACCACACTGCCAGTAAGTCCAATTGTGTGTACTGAGCGCCCCCTGCGGGGAGGAGGAAATAGTGCAGAGTGAAGAGCGCGGGCCCGTTTCTGCTCAGGAAAGGGGCCCCAGGTTAGAATGTCCCACCATCTCAGGTCTGAGAGTGCCCAGCCGGGATCCTTCTCTTCAGAAGGTCACAATGCCTTGGTCACACCGCAGTCTGCCCATTCTCCACCTCCAGCCATCAGCCCCAGGACTCACATTCCGGGCAAAGTTGGAGACCTCATACTGGCGGGAGCCAGCCTCCCGAAGGACGGCCCGGCCCCTCTCGTACATCTCAGCCGCGAGCTCCGGGTCAGGGGCTGGAAGCGCACCCTGCTGTACCTGGGCGAAGAGGGCGGTGCCCCGCTCCAGGGACAGCTGGTAGAGGGAGAGGTGGTCGTCACAGTGGTGCAGCAGTTCCTGCAGCTGCCCAAGCCACGGTCCCACCTGCTGGGCCGGCAGCCCCAGCATCAAGTCCACGGACACGCGCCCGGGAAGGGGCACCGAGCCTCTGCCAGCGTTCGCAGAGCATCGCTGGCCGAGTGTGTCCGTCCCAGCAGCCGCAGCTCAGTGTCGTCTAGGGACTGGGAAAAGAGGATGGGTATAAGCATACCCACAGCTCAGAGACAGACAAGAACACTCCACCCCACTGTAGACACAGATACAGGGAGAACATAGCATGTGGCAGGCAGCTGGAAGGCAGGAGGGGGAAGGTCAAGCTGGCCCAAGAGCTGCTGTTCACGGAAGGATCGCTGTGTGCCAAGCACGTTACGCAGTGTTTAATCTTTGTAACCCTCCAATATCAGTACCATTTTACAGATGAGAAAACTGAGGTTCAGAGGTGTTAAGTAACTTGCCCAAGGCCATACAGTTGCAAAGTTCGACCTGGAATTTAGGGCTGTCTGATTCCAAATCCAACAGTCTACTTTATTTAACTTTTTTTTTTTTTTAGACGGAGTTTCGCTCCTGCTGCCCAGGCTGGAGTGCAGTGGCACGATCTTGGCTCACTGCAACCTCCGCCCCCTGGGTTCAAGCGATTTTCCTGCCTCAGCCTCCCGAGTAGGTGGGTAAGGCAGGGATTACAGACGCCTGCCACCATGTCTGGCTAATTTTTTGTATTTTTAGTAGAGATGGGTTTCACTATGTTGGCCAGGCTGGTCTCGAACTCCGGACTTCAGGTGATCCATCCACCTTGACCTTCCAAAGTGCTGGGATTACAGTCATGAGCCACCGCGCCTGGCCTACTTTTCATTTTTAAATAATTCTAACCTATAGAAAAGTTGAAAGAAAATCACAAAAAAAACCTTCATCTAGATTCACCAACATTTGTCCAGATTTGTGTCTCTTTAAACATACATGTTATTATGCTGAATCATTTAGCAGTAAGTTATAAACCAGCGCTGTCCAAAAGACCTTTCTGCAATGGTGGAAATGTTTTATAGCTGTACTGTCCAATATGATAGGTAGTACCCATATGTGGTTATTTAAATTTAACTGAATTAAACTTAATTTACCACATTGTAAATGCTCACTAGTCTGTGGGTAGTGGCCACTATATTGAATAGCAGTTATAGATGTTATACTCCCTAATCTCTAAATACTTAAGTGTGTATTTCCTAAGAACAAGGACACTCTCTTATTGTAATTGGATTGTGTAATAACCACAATCCAATTACAGAGTTCAGGAAATGCAACACTGACACAATACCATTACGTAATCTATAGTCATATTCAAATTTGGCTAATTGTCCCAATAACATCTACTGTAGTAATTTCCCCCTTCCTCCCCCAGTCAGGGGCCACACTTTGCAGTCAGCGGTCTCTTGTCTCCTTTAGATTCTCAGCCTTTCTTTGTCTCTCATGGCATTGACATTTTTGAAGAATACAAGCCAGTTGCTTTTTAAAATGAAGAATTTCTACAGATCGGCTGTACAACACTGAGCTTAAAGTTAACACTGCTGTATGTTTAAAAATCTGTTAAGAGGGTAGATCTCGTGCTATCTGTTCTTACCACAATAATTTTTAAAACGTCTCTTAATTTAGGATTTCCTGATGTTTTCTCACAATCAGATTCAAGATATGCATTTTGGGGTAAGCATATCTTAGAAATGATGTGTTTCTGTCAGTATATCCCATCAGAACAAAGCCCACAACCCAGAAGTCCTAGGGAAACATCAGAGGTCAACCTGAGAGGAATAGGTTTCTCCCTACTTAAAAACCTTCAATGGCTCCCTATCACTACTAGGAAAAAACTCAAACTTCTTAGTAGGCACCAAAGGTTTTCAACTCTACCTGGCAGCCTTGTCTCCAGCCTCTCCAGTCACAAGGAATGACTCACAGCTCCCCTAAAACATGCCAGGCTCTTCCATGTCCTGTGTCATTTCCCCCCCACACGCCCCCCCACCTGGGGGAACTCTCCCTCTTCATTCAAACATTATCTCCTCCAGGAATTTTCAGTGATTTCATCAGACTGAGCTCCCTTCAGACTGTACTCTGAAAGCCTTTTACAGAGACCCCCTTTACAGGCGGCGTTCACCACGCTGCAATGATCTGGCTACATGTCTGCCTCCCCCGTGTCTCCAGTCATATGGTAAATCCTTTTTGAGCACCTACTATGTGCCAGGCACTATGGTGGGCACTTGAAATAGAAAAAGCCACGTCTGATCCCTTCCTCATGAAGTTTGTGGTCTATGACAGCAGCAGACAATTAAGGAGTTACAAAAGTGTCACACCAGGCCCTACAGTGTCCCTGGCATCCAGAAGGAGCTCAATCAATGCTGAATGAATGAATGTGACCAAAGGGGAGAGAGCACTGAAGGGTGGGGTGCCCTGGGATGGGGTGGGTGCCATGGGTTACCTGGAGGCCTATGGACAACCTGTTGACCCCTGCTGCCCCGAACTCCGCCAGCGTGGAGACTGGAGCTGAAGTGGGATTAGCCTCCAATGTGACTTCCAGAGTCTGCAGGCAGGTGGGCTGTCTGTGCCACAGCCTCCAGGACAGCAGCCACTGTGTGGGGACTGGCTAGACTGGGGGTCCCCCCCACCAAAGAACACAGACTCCACGCTGGGGAAAGATGGAGAAATGAAACCTAGGGGAGCCCTCTAGGATGCCTGCACCTATCCCCCACCACTCCTCCAAAGAATTCCCAAAACACCGCCTACAGCCCCCACTACCCACCGTTGCACCCCGCTGAGCCGCAGCAGTGTCTGCGCTTCGGTCACCAGACACTTCTGCATGGCAGCCTCCTCCACGCCGCGGGCAATGTACTTGTTGAAGTTGCAGTAACTGCAGCGCTTCTCGCAGTACGGCCACTGGGGGCAGTGAGTGCACGTGCGAGGTGAGAGGAGACTCCGAGCTGCCCTGGCCACTTCCAGGGTTCAGTCGTACACATCCCCACCCCCACCCCCATTCCAAGGTCCTTCCACAGTAGCCAGGACATCTAAGCCGCACAACTCCCCAAGACAGGTCGCACTGGGGTTATTATAAGCACTTCAATGTGAGAAAACTGAGGCTCACTCCTTTGTTACGCTGCCTCTTCCAACCAGCAGACGTCAGGAAGGAACTCAACCCAAGCTCTTTCTGGGACCATAGAATTTTCATACAATTTTCCTGTGAGTCATTTTCCCCCGCTACTGAATCAGACCATTGCTCTGTACAAAAAGTTTGTCTTGCTAAGAGGAAAACTGTCAGGAAATATGAACCACTTGTCAAAGTCACCGAGCTGGTGAGTAGCAGAGGCTTCAGGTTTCTGGACCAAGGCTTTTCCCTGCCAGGGCACCGGGTCCCATCCCAGATCTCATACGGAGGCACGGAAACACGGCAGGCGGGTTCATAGAGTGACAAGCCGCCAACTGGGTTTTGGACCGCCAGGGACACGGTCACGGTCACGGCCACGGCCACACACCGCGGCTCCGCCCCGTCCCCCACCCCCCCACTCACGTGTACGTAAAGCGGCGCCACAGTCACCGCCAAGGCTGCGGCCACACACCGCGGGCTCCGCCCCGTCCCCCGCCCCCTACTCACGTGTACGTAAAGCGCCGCGCGCGGGCCCGCAGGCTCAGGACTCGGGGGACCCTCCCGCTCCCTCCACGCGGCGGCGCCTCTGGGCCGCTCTGGCTGCTGCCGCCCAGCACCGGGCCCGGGCTCCAGGGAGCGCCATGGCGCTCAGCTCAGCGCGGGGCAGGGACCGGAGCCGGAGACGCACGCAGGACCCACGGTGAGCGCGGCGCCGGACTCTCGGGGCCGCCGCGGCGGAAGGAAGAGGGGCTGCGTGACCGCGCGCCGAGAGGGCCCGGCCCTGGGCTGCGGCGCCACCTGCCGGGCGCCCGGGCGCTCACGGCGGCCGCCTGTCGGTTCTTCCCCAGGCCGCGGGACGGGCTTGCCTGCCTTTGGCACCCTGTGCCCGGGCGAGTTCCCGGACCCATCCAGGAGCTCTTAGTTCGTTCAGTCCCAATTCCTTGACGTTTTATGTGCCTGCCTCAGAACTGCGTGCTGAGGACATCCAGGTGCATAAAGCCAGATTGCAGTCTGACAAGAGAGAGGCAAGGCGCATTAATACCGTGCCTGCCGGACACCAGAGCCGTGCGCTCAGTGCTGTGGTGAGGCCATCTGTTACAAGAGTGTGGGAGTCAGTGGGGGAGAAGAGGCACTTGGGCTGGATCTTTCTTTTAGTTTCATTTAAAAATATTTGGGGGGAGGGGAGGTCTTGAACTCCTGGCCTCAAGCGATCCTCCTGCCTCAGGATCCAGAGTAGCTAGAATGACAGGCGTGAACCACCACCAGAGCAATGCGCTGGATCTTGGAGGAGCAGAAAATCCCAGGGGCAATTGGCTTGGCCGGGAGAGTAGACTGCTGTGGGTCAGGCCAACCCAAGCATCGGGAGGTATACATGCTGGGAGGACAGTCAGATGGTGTGTGCAGGAGAGACAGAGCGCCGGGGGAAGGCCTGGGGGAAGCAGGCATCTGAAGAACTGTCCCACAAAGCAGAAACATCATGGGCTTCAGAGTGAGGTGGTGCAGGACAGTTCTCCCAGTGGCCTTGAACTGACCTGATTCTCCTCTCCTTTCTTGCTTATAATTCTCAAGAATAACTGTAGATGCCTGTAATCCCAGCACTTTGGGAGGCTGAGGCAGGCAGATCACTTGAGATCAGAAGTTCTAGACCACCCTGTGCAACATGGTGAAACCCTGTCTCTACTAAAAATACAAAAATTAGCCAGGTGTGATGGTGGACACCTATAATCCCAGCTACACGGGAGGCCGAGCAGGGAGAATCATTTGAACCTGGAGGTGGAGGTTGCAGTCAGCAGAGATTGTGCCACTGCACTTCAGCCTGGGTGACAGAGGGAGACTCCATTTCAAAAAAATAAAAAAAGAATAACTCTGGAATGTGCAGAAAAGGCAACATCCTGAGGGGAAGGAAGGACTGGCCGGCACAGCCAGGCTCTGTTCCAGTCCCCCTAGAAAAAGGATGTCCTTCAGCACTTCAGCCCGACATGTCACATGGCCCCAGGGTATAAAACCCAGGGTGGCTGGTTTCTGGGGTCCCTCAGCTTCAGTACAAGTCAGGCTGGTCAAGCGCGGCGGCTCACGCCTGTTATCCCAGCATTTTGGGAGGCTGAGGCAGGTGGACCACCTGAGGTCAGAAGTTTGAGACCAGCCTGGCCAACATGGTGAAACCCTGTCTACTAAAAATACAAAAAAAAAAAAAAAAAAAAAAAAAAATTAGCTGAATTTGGTAGTGCATGCCTGTAATCCCAGCTACTAGGGATGCTGAGGCAGGAAAATTGCTTGAACCCCAGGCTTCACACCACTGCATTCAAGCCTGGGCAGCAGAGCGAGACTTCATCTCAAAACAAACAACAACAAAAAAAGCAAGCCGGGCATGCACAGATGAGAGTCCGTCCTCCATCTGCCTCAGCGGCCTTCCTGAGCCCTGGGGGTCCAGCTCCAAATGAATCCCAGCCTTCTGTTGTCCCCGACCGCCTACCTGTAGGTAATAGACATGCTCCACATCGCTTGTGTTTGCCTCGCTGGAACTTGTGGGTGTTTGCCTCAGCGGACTCAGAAAAGTTGGTAACCAGTGCGCGGTGAACCTGCTTGACAGACAGCTGGGTTCTGATTCAGCTGTGTGACCTTGAGCAAGATACTGAACCTCCCTGAGTTTCTGTTGAGTCATTCGTGAAGTGGGACCAATGGCTACTTGATAGGATTGTTGGGAAGATTTGGAGAGAAAATTATGTGAAAGTACCTAGCGTAGAGCCTGGTACTGAAAGTGCCTTAAACCTACGTTCATATCTTAAAAAGTGAAGAGGAGGCTGCTGCTGCGGGCAGGTACGCTGGGAGGTAAGGGTGCAGGCAGGCCAGAGTTTCCATTCCTATGAACTGGGAACCTCTGCGCCTTTTGGAACTTAGCTGTTTTTATTTCTTGGGGGGATGGGAGATGGTAGGCGATGACAATATTCAAAATTGACCTTCGTAATAGTTACACATATTTATTTGTGAATATACTAAAGACCACTGAATTCTACACTTTAAATGGTGGATTGTCCCAGCATTTTGAGAGACTGAGGCAGGAGGATTGCTTGAGTCCAGGAGTTCTGGACCAGCCTGGGCAACATAACAAGATCCTGTCTCTACGAAAAAAATGTTTAAAAATTAGTTGGACATGGTGGCACATTCCTACAGTCCCAGCTACTCAGGGGGCTGAGGTGGGAGGATTGCTTCAGCCCAGGAGTTCGAGGCTGCATTAAGCTATGATCATGTCACTGCACTCCAGCACAGGTGACGGCATGAGATCCTGTCTCTAAAAAACAGGAGGGGGGGGTGTGAATTGGATAGTATGTGAGTTATATCTCAATGAAGCTGTTAACATAAAACAAGAATACTTCTTGGTAGACTAATCTGGCAATAATGTGAAGAAAAATTAAATTAGAGTAGCTTAAAAATAAAAAATTGGGGCCTGGGCACAGTGGTTCATGCCTGTAATCCCAGCACTTTGGGAGGCTGAGGCAGGTGGATCGCTTGAGGTCAGGAGTTTGAGAGCAGCCTGTCCAACATGGTGAAACCTCACCTCTCCTAAAAATACAAAAATTAGTTGCTGGTGGTGGGTACCTGTAATCCTAGCTACTTGGGAGGCTGTGGCAGGAGAATCACTTGAATCTGGGAGGCAGAGGTTTCAGTGAGCTGAGATCACACCACTACACTCCAGCCTGGGTGACAGAGTAAGACTCTGTCTCAAAAAAAAAAAAAAAAATGGATTGCTATCTCAAAGGAATACCGAAGGTGAGGGTTAAATTAAGTAGATAAAGCACATCAAGGTGCTCTGCACTCTCGATGACGAGGAATAGGAGGTCTGAAAGCGCTAGTTCCCCTTCAGTGTCTTCCCTTCTCCATCCCATAGTAGCTGCCAAGAGAGCCCACCAGCAAGAGGCCCAAAACAGAAGCTCTTTATGCCAGATCACAAGGACAGACAAGGGGAGTGTGGGAGATGGACAGGAGGAGGGCCTGGGCGGATCCTTCCTCCCTCTTTATTCACAGATTTAGATGTCGTTCCATCTGCTCTCGAAGTTTGAATTTCTGGACCTAAAAGAAAAGAAAAGGAGTTAGGGTGACCAGCTATCTTGGGTTGCCCAAGACTGAGGGGCATCTCCGGTCTTAGTGCCAAAACAGGACAAGTCCCGAGGCAAACCAGAATCAGGTGACTTGGTCACCCTACTGCCAGACTCTCCACGCCCACTGCTGAAGGAAACAGGTGGGGCCCCGTGGGCCCCCAGAGTCCAGGCTGCTCTACCCAGTCTCCTCCACCTTACACACCTTTCCTGAAACGGTGAGGGGGTAGTCTGCGACAAACACGATGTAGCGTGGAATCTTGAAGTGAGAGATCTGCGGACCAGAGGCAGGGAGGGCGGGCGTGAGGCTGGGCAAGCTCACAGGGCTGCGGGAAGGGGACCAGGGGCTCGCCTGGCTGGGAGTCAGCTTCGTCAAGGGAGGAGCAACCCCCGCCCCGGGCTGGTTGGCAGAGGAGGGGATGGGCAAAGAACCCAGCAGCATCAGCTTGGTTGGGAGGAGGCTCCCACCTTCCCTTTGCAGAAAGCTTTGATCTCCTCCGGCGTGGTCTTCTCCCCGTTCTTCAGCCGAATGCAGGCACAAATCTCTTCCCCCATCCGATCATCCTTCACTCCCACCACCTTCCAGGGCCAGGGAAAAATATCAGACATCACCGTGTTCTTGTGTGTTCCCTGTTTCTGGGGACTCCCCCTGGGCCAGGTGCCTCACCTGCACTTCCTGTACCTTCGGGTGTGTGTGAAAGAAGTCCTCCAGCTCCGCGGGGTAGATGTTCTCGCCGCCCCGGATGATCATATCTTTAGAGCGGCCCACAATCTTGCAGAAGCCCTGTTCATCCATCATGGCGATATCTCTGTAAAGAAAGCCCAGGGGCAACCTGTCACCTCTGCCTTGTTCACTCACTGGCTCACTCACTCGTGAAACATTTATTGAGCACCTACTATGTGTCTTCTACTGCTCTAGACTCTGAGAGACATAGCAGGAACAAGACACAGCCTCTGGAATAATACTCTAGTAAGGGGAGGGGACAGCAGAAAAAAACCAGCCAATACCTATAACATATTCTCTCTCTCAACATATCTGTACACATGCCTTTCACGGCTGGCTTCTTTCTGGGTCTCAGCTCAAATGTTTCCAGACACCTTTGTCCACCCATTCTAAGGGAAGCTCCCCCTCCCCGCAAAGCCACTTTCTCTCCTATAACCCTATTTTATTTTCTTGGTGTTTTTTTGTTTGCTTGTTTGTTTTTGAGATGGAGTCTTGCTCTGTCACCCAGGCTGGAGTGCAGTGGTGCAATCTCAGTTTGCTGCAACCTCTGCCTCCCGGGTTCAAGCGATTCTCCTGCCTCAGCCTCCCAAGTAGCTGGGACTACAGGCATGCACCACCACGCCCTGATAATTTTTGTATTTTTAGTAGAGACAGGGTTTTGTCATGTTGGCCAGGCTTTCGAACTTCTGACCTCAGGTGATCCACCGGCCTCGGCCTCCCAAAGGGCTGGGATAACAGGCTTGAGCCACCGCGCCTGGCCTATTTACTTGCTTTTATCGATGTTGGAAATCATCTGTCTTCCTCCAAAAACCAGGATCCTTCTCATCTTACTTTCCTCTGGACCTCCAGCGGCTAGAACAGTGCTAGCACATAGGAAATCTTAATAAGAATTTGCTGGGGTAACCAATGAGTGACTGAATCTGGTCTCAGATTTTGCAGCTGCTGGTATAGGGCGATGACCCAGTCGCTTTCTTCCGTGCTATGTATGATCATCCTACCATGTACATTTTGGAAATTAAGTCTCCAGCATGTGAGGAGTCATCTTGATACCCGCATCCTCCCTGTGCCAGGTTAATGTTCCCGGCTCAGCCTCAAGACCTCCAGCCTCCCCTCAGCAGCCAGAGCCTCCATCCCACCCTGCCTTCTCACCCTGTCCGATACCACTTGTCCTGACCCACTACTTCCTCCGTCTTCTGAGGCTCGCCCCAGTAGCTCAGCATGACGCAGTACCCTCGGATGAACAGCTCCCCCGGGCGTGTTCGAGCTCTGCCAGCGTCCCCGCCTCCATGTTCATGATCCGGGCCTGGGACAGGACAGCCTCAAGTTGGGGCTTCCTACCCTCTTGTTTCAGGATAGGTGGTCCTTGGAAATGGAGAGAGCTTTGCTCCCCCAACCCTCCCCCCTGCCCCCCCCCCCCCCAGGAATGAGACCCTCTGTCTGCCTATCCCCATCCAGAGAAGGGAGACAAAGGCTAGAGTCAACCCAACGCCAGTCAGAGACCTGAGCTGGGCATGAAAGAACAGCTGAGGCCCAAGCTGGGAGCGCTGAGGAAACAGCGGGCAGGCAGCTGCTGCAGAGAAAGAGGTCCGTGGACAGCCAGGCCAGCTGAAGAATGGTAAATGGTGCAGAGGAGAAGGGAGTCTCCTCTTATTCCCCATTAAGCAGCAAATAAGCCAAAGAGGGTGTCATTGGCAACACCATGTGAATAGGAGAGGCAGAGTCTGAAAGCCTGGTAGAGAAAAGAGCCATGGCTGCTGTGCCAAGGAAAGCTGAGCCTCTGTGTGCCTCAGTGTCTCCATCTGTGAAATGGGGTGAATGATGCCTGCCCCTGTTTCCCTTCCAGGTGGGCATCCTAGTGAGAGTGGCAGTGCAGCTGTAGGACACATGGGAGGGGGCTCACATCCGCACTCACTCCCTGGGTGCAGGACTGCTCTGGCGGGAGGGCAGGGCAGATTCACACCAGGACAGTGGCCAGGCCCAGGCTTGTGTGCAGGGGCAGCGATCCCCCAGGGGCGGGAGCAGAAGCACAAGGGAAATCAGGAGCTGGCTGGCAAGCCCCAGTGCTGGAGCAGGAAAGGAGGCATGGCTGGGTGTTTGAGATTGAGATGCACTCTGGGGCAGTCTTTGAGGGGCAAAGGGACCCCCAAAGGGATAGGCTGCTTGAGAAATGGAGTGTTTACACCAAGCAAGAAGAGGAACTCTGCTAAAGCGAGAGGCGGGGACCACTGGAGGAAAAGCAGCTGTGTAGGAAAAATCTCTGTGCTCTGGCTCCTCTTTGAGGCTACCCTGGCTGCCCTGAGACAGTGGGCTTGGCAAAAACACACCTCAGACAGGAAGGGAGGCTGCAGAGAGGTTCAGCTGGCAGCTGCTCATGGCCACTGTTCCAGCTCTTCCCCTTTCATGCTCAGCCCACAGACAGTGCTCCAGGCCAGGCCTAGCAAGCCCCTGCGGCTGGGGGCTCTCGGCATCCTAAGTGAGTCATTTGGCTCTCTCACTGAAAGCAACAGATGTCCCCGCTGGGTGCACCCCAGGTGGCTGTTGGGAGGTGGGGGCTTGGGGGTCTTGGTGAGGGGCTCACCTCCGTGTGAGGCATAACTCTGCCCACGCTTTCTGCCTTCTGCTCCACAGTGTCCTCGGGGAAGCTCATGAATGTCACGGGACTGTTCTCTGTGGTTCCATAAGCATTCTAGAGGGTGCAGAAAGGGTGTTTGGAGAGGACTCAGCGCCTGCAGAAGGATCGGGTGAGCTACCTGGGGGAAATGGGGGAGGAATTCATAAAGGAAAAGGGAAAGTGGAGGGCAGCCGAATGGTGGAAACAGAGACATCGTTGGTAGGGGTCTGGAGTCAGGAGGCAGAGGCGCTGGGAGTGAGCAGGCTAGGTCTCTGCAGGGCCCCAGATTTGAAAGAAAATTGAGCGCAGGGACACCATTCTTCTCCGGCTGGGGCTCCCTCAGTGCCCCGTTTCCCTGGAGCAGCCACCTGTCTGTGCCTGTGGCTCCGGTATTACCAAGACACTGCACTTCTCTCCCCATCCCCTGGCTGCCTTAGCCCCACCTTCCTGATTTCAGGCCACATCCTCTGCCCCTCCCCTCTAAGCCGAAGGCCCCAAAAGCTTGATGAGAAAGCCAGCCTGCCTTGGCCCAGCTGGGAGTGGCATAGGCACAACCTCACCCCTGCATCCTGCAAACCCTGAACAAGTGCCTGGCCCTGGGGCAGGCGTCTCCCAGGCTCTGGAGAGTTTCCCGTGAACTCATTTCTGTCAAAATAAAAAACAACTGAAGCAGTGATTTTAAAAGCCAGTAGCACCCTCCCCCCACCTCCCCATTTCCCGTGGTTGGAAACCCTGAGCGCCAGAAAAACTAGAAGCCAGCCTTGGAGAAGCCTAAGTACCATCAAGGAATGTCCTAAGCCAAGTATGACCCCCCCTATCCTAGAGGTAAGGGGCAGAGAGGTTTGGGAAAGGGCAGGCCTTGGAAACCAGGCCCCAACAGAAGGGTATGGGGTAAGGGGAGAGAGGCCAGCTACCCCATATCCTAGGTCCCCTTCAATCAACTGTCACCAGATCTAAACCATCCTCCTCCCCCGCACCAAGCTTCCCCCATATCAGCTGGTCTGGCTCTGGCACAGCTGGGGTTTGGTTCAATGTGGGGTCTGGTTTCTCCCTCCACCCCTCATCGCGGACAATATCCTGTGCCAGGCAGCTTGGAGCTCACCCTAGGCCAGAGCTGTGACCCTGCCTGCTCACCCTCCTCTTCCCACAGGAATCCGGACATCGTGGCTGGCAAGTGGGCACACAGAAATCTGGCGGGCTGGGGCGGGACTGCCCACAGAACTTAGGGTCTGGCAGCCTGAGCCTTCCAGGGCTGGTCCCTCGACCGGCCTCCCCCTTCCTCCCCACCCGCCCCCCGCCCCGAAACCATCCTTGCAGTCCTGGGGCCACTGCCCGAATGTGGCCTCTGTCAAGTACACCTCGGCGCCACTCAGCCGCCACCCTGAGACCCCTCAGGGGCGGGTTCTGACCACTGGGGTTGGGGATGAGGGGATATTTCGGGGCGATGAAGGAGGGGGATGGCGCGACTGTGCTTGAGGCCTGTGGTCTCCAGGTGTGTTTGCCATTCCCCTGGGCCACCCTCCTCCACTTCCCACTTTTCTGCTTAACCTTCAGCGGTGGAAAAGGGGATGGGGGGTGCAGGGGGACAAAACGCAAACGGGGTTGGGAGAGAGGAGCCGGGGCGCACCCGAGGGTGTAGAAGGAGCCCGCGTCTCCCCCAGGGCCAGCTTTGGGGCGTCCAGCCCGAAGGGGGGAGCCCGACGCTGGGGCGGCTCTCACGCTCGGCCGGCGCCGCACAGCGCCCCATTAAAGCGCCGCCAGCTGGCCCACCGCGGGGGAGACGCGTCCGGCTGTCCGGCCCCCGCTTCCTCCCGCCTGGCGTCCAGGGCACCCAGCCGAGCGCGTGTGGATGGCGCGGCGTGGAGGCTCAAACTTGAGCAAACAAATAAGTTCAGGGAACGCCTCCCTCTCTCCAATGTAAACTCGGGGCTCCAGACACACCCATTCCCCCTTCCCAGAAACACCCCCGGAAAGGCGGTAGGGAGAGGAGCAGCATAGGAGAGTAGGGGGCTGGAGCCGGGGTTCGGGGGATACGGTCCCAGTCCCGCAGGCGTCGTAGCCGGCTGGGCGACGGGCCCTGCCCCCTTCCCCGTGGAGGGCGGGGGCGCATCTCTGGGCGCGAGGGAGTTAAGCCCAGTGGCCTCGATGCTCCACGTAGGAGCTGGCTCGGCTGCCGGCTGCGGTCAGGGCCACCGTATAAAGAGGGGCGGCAGACCCGAGCGCCCAGGACTCGCCGCTGCCCGCGCCCCGCCGCTGCTGCTGCCCCCAGCCCCGGCCCCAGGCGCCCCGGCCATGGTCCGCCCAATGCTCTTGCTCAGCCTCGGCCTCCTGGCCGGTCTGCTGCCCGGCGCTGGCCGCCTGCCCCCAGAACTGCCACTGCCACGGCGACCTGCAGCACGTCATCTGCGACAAGGTGGGGCTGCAGAAAATCCCTAAGGTGTCAGAAAAGACCAAGCTGCTCAACCTACAGCGCAACAACTTCCCGGTGCTGGCTGCCAATTCGTTTCGGGCCATGCCGAACCTCGTGTCGCTGCACCTGCAGCACTGCCAGATCCGCGAGGTGGCCGCCGGTGCCTTCCGCGGCCTCAAGCAGCTCATCTACCTGTACCTGTCCCATAACGACATCCGCGTGCTGCGCGCGGGCGCCTTCGACGACCTGACCGAGCTGACCTACCTCTACCTGGACCACAACAAGGTCACCGAGCTGCCCCGGGGGCTGCTCTCCCCCGCTGGTCAACCTCTTCATCTTGCAACTCAACAACAACAAGATCCGAGAGCTGCGCGCAGGCGCCTTCCAGGGCGCCAAGGACCTGCGCTGGCTCTACCTGTCCGAAAACGCGCTTAGCTCCCTGCAGCCTGGGGCCCTGGACGACGTGGAGAACCTCGCCAAATTCCACGTGGACAGGAACCAGCTGTCCAGCTACCCGTCCGCTGCCCTGAGCAAGCTACGGGTGGTGGAGGAGCTGAAGCTGTCCCACAACCCTCTGAAAAGCATCCCTGACAATGCCTTCCAGTCCTTCGGCAGATACCTGGACACCCTCTGGCTGGACAACACCAACCTGGAGAAGGTGAGCTTCTGGCTGCAGGGCTCTGCCCTGGTTCCTTCTTCCCTTCCTGGAGGCCCCAGGAGCCAGGGCCACAGCTGGCACCATCCCTTGTCCCCAGGTTCCCTGTCCCTCTGGTTATCTCCAAGGCAAGCAGCTCTGCCACCTCTCTTCCTCACCTTGTCGGACCCTTACCCTAATCCCTGTCCTGCTGCCAGCCTCACCACCATCCTCCTAGGATTCCTACATATGAAAGGAGTGGGGCTGCCCTGGCCCCACAAATGCCCTCCCAGGGCCATCCCCAGTGCTCCCAAACTCCCCCACTGTGAGCAGCAGCCACCTCTTCCTGTCGGGCCTTCCACCCCTCCTCTGCTGTGTTTCCTGTCTCCAGTAAACCTACCACCCCATAAAGGAAGGTTTGTTTATTGAGGAGCCTTCCAGAGGAGCTCAGCAAATCAGGCCCACAAAGAGACCCTGTTCGTGGTGGGGGCTGTGCATGTGTGCTAAGGTGGAGTAGGGGACTGGGGAGTGAGGGGGAAGCAAATGCTTGAGGAAGACATTCTCCATACCCCACAGAGGCCCAGGTGGATGGCCCTGCCCAGTCCACATCCACACAATCCACTGCCTTCTCAGGTCCATTTCAATTGAGCAGGCATGGGACCAAGGGCTCCCCCAGGCTGCAAGCATGGTGCCCATGGGGTCCATGAAGGAGTAAAGCAAGACCACCATTATCAACCATTGGCACAAGACCCCAGGTGTCTCCCCCACAGGGAGGGCTGGCATGCCTCACTGTGTCCAGACTGCTGACTGCCCATTGCCCTCCCCCTGTCACCAGATCCATCTCCTGTCTGCATCCTCACTGGTTCCTTTCTCCCCTGGGGTGCCCAGGGTCTGGCCAGGTGGGGCTACCTGGAACCAGAGCAGAATGCCTTCTCTGGGACTGGAAAAGTCACCCTGGTTACAGGGTTTCGTCCAGGAGGTTTAGGCGGGGGACCAAAAAGGCAGAGGACAGTCTGGTTACTGGAGACTTTCATACCTCAATGTGGACCACAGGAGAGGAGGACATGGGCATGGAGATGCGGGCAGAGTCCTACCTGGGCAGCAGCCAACCTTTGTCTGGGTGGATGGAGCCTGCTCAAGCCTGCCCTTCTTCAGCCCTGCCTCTCTCCGGCTGAAGTTGGAGTTCCCTGTGGCCCACCAGTGCCAGAGTGGTCTTTCAGTGGGCAGCAGAGCAGCGAATCAGGGGCTGGTTTGGGCCAGACAGGAATTGTGGTGCCAGGGCAAAGATGTGGGCACCAATAGAACATTTCCTCTGGAGCCATCCAACCTGGCCAAGGCTCTACCAAGGTGACTTCACAAATAGCATCTGGCTGGAAGTGGGGGCACAGTGAGGACAGCGCTGGGGGAACTCCCGGGACCCTGGGGCTGTGGGGAGCCTGGGCCCACTGCCCACTCCACCAAGCACAGATCGAGTTCACCATGTACCAGTTTGGGTTGTTGGGGCCAAACTGGCTGCTGCACAGTCCCAGTGTTTGTGCAGGGATTGTGGTGCCAGGGGGGAGAGGAGCTGGGTGTGGTCCTGTGGCTACTGTTTACCCACTGCTGTGACCCTGGGCAAAGGACAGCACTTTTTCCGTTTCTCCATTTGCATATTGGAAATAACACCGCGTGTCTCAAAGGAGGTTGTGTAGATTGGATCATCCGAGACCACTTGGTCACACTGCTTTGAAAACTGGGCAACTCCTCAGGGTGCTATGGCTCAGTCCAGGGAAGGACACTGCCCCTCCGGCGCTGGGGTGCTCACTCATAACCATCTTGCTCCCCAGTTCTCGGATGGTGCCTTCCTGGGTGTGACCACGCTGAAACACGTCCATTTGGAGAACAACCGCCTGAACCAGCTGCCCTCCAACTTCCCCTTCGACAGCCTGGAGACCCTCACCCTCACCAACAACCCCTGGAAGTGTACCTGCCAGCTCCGGGGACTTCGGCGGTAAGAGCACCCCCATGTCACTCCCAGAGCCCACCACTAAGCACTTAGCCCTGCACTAAGGCATGTGGGACATGCATCCTAGGTCTGCTACCTAATAGGCATGGGACCCTGGGAGCCTCAGTTTCCCCACTTGTAAAATGAAGATGACAGCTTCAGACTATCCTGTGGCCAAGTCAGTCCTGGCCCCATAGCTCACTGCCCTTTCCCCCAGCACTCCCGCCCTCTCCCCCAGCCCCAGCAAGTTTCTGTCTCTTCAGGTGGCTGGAAGCCAAGGCCTCCCGCCCAGATGCCACCTGTGCCTCTCCTGCCAAGTTCAAGGGCCAGCACATCCGTGACACGGACGCCTTCCGCAACTGCAAGTTCCCCACCAAGAGGTCCAAGAAAGCTGGCCGCCATTGAACAGGTGGGGGCTGGGTAAACAGGTCCCCCATGTCCCTCTGGCAATTCCAGCAAGTGAGCTGGTATCTTCCAGGATACTCCTTCCCCCTGGAGGAGCAGGCAGACCCTCCATTTTTAGAGAGAGAGGAGGGGAGGACTGGGGCCCCTTTTGAAGGGAGGAAAAGGTCCAGCCCAGGACCCCCACCATCTCCTCCATGCATCATCTGGGTTGTTGGATGGAGTACTGAGTCAATCCTTGCCTCCTTGCAGGTCCTGACCCAGCCAGTCCTGGTGACTGGCCTCTGCCTTCCACCGGAGAGACTACTGACCACCCACCTCCACTCCTACCTTCTCCCCCACAGCCTCTGCTGATGCACAGAGCTGCCCACACCTAGACACGTCCTGGCAGGGGGCCTCGGGCACTCCACTACCAACCCAGCTCCACTCAGCGATGTCCTGGGGGAGGAGGAAGGCTGAGCCCCTCCCCCAACTTCATGCCTTCCCCACCCTCCAGCTCCTCTCAGAGAAGCTGTTGCTGAGACCCCCCCAAGTCAATCAGAACCAGAACGGGTTGGTCATCAGGATGGCTACCCTTCCAGAATCATCCTTCCTCTGTTCCTCTTTCCCTGCCATGTGGAACAAGCATCAGACCCTTGCCCCACCCCTTGCTTCCAGAAAGGGTTTTAAGCCCATGCCCCAACTCTGCCAGCTCCCACCTGCCAGGACACTCTAGCAGGACATCAGTGCTTTGCTGCCCATCCGCCCATGCCGCAATTTCTCCCTCAGATTTCTATAAATATAAATGTATGTGTGATATTTACTCCCCTGCCACCTTGCTTCTTCACCCACCAGGTGCTGATGTCAGACTATCTTTTCTCACATCTGCTTTCTGGAAGGAGGGCTTCCTGACAGGGTCTCCTTGGAACATCTGGTCTGGGCTCATCCCCATGTCTGCCAATCTGTTGTCACCCTAGGCCTGGCCTGCCCACAGCCGGGGCCCCGGTCACCACTCACCACCAGCTCCTTCATATTTATCTTGTCGATGATGGCTCGGATGAGTTCTGGAGGTGCAAAGGATCCAGCGATCACACCTGAATCAGAGAGAGGGCTGACCCAGCTCCCCACTTCTCCAAGCCCTGTGGAGTCCTTTCACCTACAGCTCACTCAAGGGAGGAACAATTCCTCTTCTTCCCTGACCCCGAGCCTTTCCTACACCTGGCAAGTTGGCCTTGGGCTGGTGTCTAGGGACACTGGGGATCTCCCTCCCTCCCACCCATATTTTTACAGTGTCCTTTCTGCCCCCTAAATAAAAGACTGGGAGCGTATCTAAGTCACCCAGGCCATTACTGTGGGGGGAGCAGCCCCCTCCCCACGCCTGGCTGCCCTTGGCCCCACCCCACCTCCATACACGGTCGAGATGTCATAACTGGAGAAGTCTGGCTGGTTCAGAATGTCCACGAACATCGTAGGGGTACCATACAAGAAGCCACCTCTGTATAGGAGGAGTTCTCGAAATTAGGCTTGGAAGTGGAAAGGAACTCCCTCTTCTCACCCACCCCGCCATGAACCTGCAGCAAGAGAACAGGCAGGAGAAGCTCCTGGGGCAGGAACTGATCCTCTCCTGGGGTCCTCCACTGTCCCCATCCCCCAGTCTCCTGGCTGGAGGGGAGCAGGCAGCTTAGAAAGGTATCAGGGCCCAGGAGTGAGGAACAAGAGGGTTTTATCAGCCCTCAGGCCACCAATGCCCACCTCTCTCTGCTGATGGCCTCCAGTGCCTTCTTGCCATTGAAGATGGGAGAGGGCAGGATGAGAGTGGCACCGTACATCAGACACACCATTGTGCCTCCCACGGATCCCAGGCAATGGTACAGGGGGCTGGGCAGGACCATTCGCAAGTTCTCTGGCATCTGATGATGGAGACAGGAGGCTGGGTCTGTCTTGGAGCCAGAAGCCAGTTCCTCTAGCTGGCGAGGGGGAGCCCAGCCAGCCCTCCACCCCTGCCTGAGCCTCCCCTCCTGCAGCCTTGCCCCGGGCCTAGTGCCGCCTCACCTTCTCATGCAGTTTCAGGCGTTCCCCTATCATGCTGGAGTTGTTGACAATGTTGTAGTGGGAGAGGGTGGCCCCTTTGGGGCTGCCTGTTGTCCCCTGACAAGGCAAGTGGGGGGACAGCTTGGCCTCCTTCTCATCTCCTTCCCACCCTGGGCCACTGCCTTGAAGAGCACTGGACCGGGGAATCAGGAGACAGGGATTGCTGCCCCAGATCCATCTGTTCATTCAGTATATTTGCAAAAGGTCTACCGTGATGCCAGGCGTCAGGGTCCAGCAATGCAGAAGATAAGGTCTCTGTTCTCATGCCACTTACATGGCCCAGAGAACTCTGCCACCCACTAGCTGGCTTGGGCAAATTCCCTCTCTGGGCCTCTCATTCCCCCATCAGCTAAATGAGGGGCAGCCTCTACCCAGCTCTAACCTGTGTTGGTTCATTGAATCTGCCACTGCACCGGGAACAGGAGGGCTGGAGTGGAGAGGGCAGGGGGCCAGGGGGGAGGGAATGTGACAAGGACACCAGGTGCTGATATTTTCCAGGGCAGAGAGGACAGCTGAAGGCCAGTTTCAGGAAAGAATGCCTGCTCTCCTGACCTCCTCTGCTGTCTCCCCATCCCCAGGGAAGTGTCACAGGGGCAGGGGGCACGTGTCAGCCTGGGCTTGAGGCCTGGAGACCTCTGCCCTACCGAGGTGAACTGGATGTTGATGGGGTCATGGCAGGACAGGAACTGCTGGGTGTACTGGAGCTGGTCCAGATGCTGCTGTGTGCTGCCAGCCGCCACCACTTCGTCCAGGAGCAGGGTCCCCGGCAAAGGGGCATCCACCGAGATGGCTATGGTCAGATCTGGGAGCCTGGGGGGTGAGGAGGAGGGTGAGAGGCAGGGGCTGAGGGACGGGGGAGGGTGGCCAGAAAGTGAAGGAATCAGCGATGCTGAATGATTCACCCCTACTAACCCAGGACACACCCACCTCTGACTCTTCAAGGCCCCTGGCTGGGCATTCTCCACCTCCGGACAGATCTGCTTCAGGATGTTGTAATATTGCTGGGTCTTGAATTGCTTGGGGAACACAAGGGCCTTGCAGCCCACCTGTGGAAAGGGAGTCCCCGACCTGCAGTCAGCAGGGAGCCCCAGACTAGACCTCTGGGGGAGTCCTCCCTAATCAGCTGCTCTCATACAGATGCACCCGCGTCTGACACGCACACCTCCAGCATCCTCACAGGCACCACACCCCAAGACCAATGCGCACAAGTACCAGCCCCAAGACACACACACCATGTCCTGAGACACATATGTGTCACATATGAGGACACACACACCTGCTCTGACACACACGTGCCCCTGCACACTCACGCCAGGCTTGTGTCTGACCAACCACCCTCTCCATGGAGTTGGGGCCACCTTCCAACCACACATGGCCTAAGGGAGGACACTCTGCCTGTCACCCACCCATGCATGCCCTCGCTCACACCATCTGAGTCTGACAAGCAGAGTCTGTGCAGCCCCCTGTGCCAGGCCCTAGCCGGGCCCTCCAGGACAAATGAGCTGTACCTTCTTCAGGGCATACTCCAGTTCCATAGCCTGGTAGGCTGGGTTCACAGACACCTGGAGGAAGCGGCAAGGGCATGTCAGTATTTTGGGCAGACCCTGTCCCTCCTGTGGCCCTCTACCCCCAGGACGCATAGACTCTACACCTCCCTGGAGGCCTCCTTGGTGGGTCTCCACCAAGCCGGGAGAAAGCACCACCTGGTTAGAAACCAACCAGGCACTGGTTTGGTTCTGGGGCTGACGGCCTGAGGGGCTCCCCTTGAATGATGTTCCCCCACACACACCCAGCTGTGCCAGGCAAGCCCCTCCTCACCAGAATGATGCCTGCATGGGCAGTGGCCAACTGCATGAGCACCCATGCATAGGAGTTGGGTCCCCACATGCCCAGCCGGTCACCCTTGCGGAGGCCAATGCTCAGGAGGCCAGAAGCAGCTTTGTCCACCTGGTGTAAAAGATGGGGTACAAGGGGTGAGATGGGGGGCAAGCAGGAAGGAGCCCTCAGCTCCCCACCCTCAGCCCTTAGCCCAGGGGTTCTCATCACAATCACTGGGAACAAAGGGACGACAGATTCCCAGCCTCAGTGGGTCTGTCCTGGAGCCTGCATGGTTAACAAGTGCCCCAGGAGCTGCTGATGCAGGAGGCGTTGGGCCCCTGTGCCTCAGTCCCGTCCCCTTCTCCTGCCATCCCTTTGGGCTGTCTAGCAGCCCTAGCACATTGCCCCATAGCCAGGTACCCATGCTCCTGGTTCTGCCGAGCCAGGGCAGCTTGGGAGCTAGCACCTGCCCACTTTGTGGTTTCCAGGTCAGGACCCACCTCCTCCTTGAGCTGGGCAAAGGTCAACCTGACGTTTTCATGGAGGACGACCAAGGCCTCTCGTTCTGGGACCCTCTGTGCTGTGGCCTCCAGGCACTGGCCCACAGTCTTGCTGATAAGACGGTTTTTGGTGTGCCCCTGAATGTAGCTGAGGCCTCCGATGGGCAGGGGGACCATGCGATCCACCTCTCTGGAACTGTGGGGAGAGGAGCTATGGGTTTGACTGTCCCAGATCAGCCTCCCTGGAACCAAGGATGTGGCACACCCAGCCAAGCCAGGGGTGACAACGTGTCAGAGACCACTAGGTTTTCTCCAGATCTTCTTGTAAGCCTAAAATCCCCCAGACCTGTTTCCCAACCTCAAGCCTAATCCCAAGGCAGAACGACAGGGACAAGGTTACACCAAGCTGGGGCAAAGGGCCCTCCTTCACCTTCCAGGGAAAGATGAGATGCCCCAGGGAAGGCCAGGAGAGCCTGCCTGCACAGACAGACAGGTCTTAGAAAGCGCAACCACGCCTTCGCCCCCAGCCCCCGCCTCCTAGAAAATAAACAGGTCACTGGGGTCCTTCCTGAGGAACCAGTGAAGCCACGGCTGGACCCAGTGCGGGAATCCACGGCCTTAGGATTTTAGGCTCCCTGGTGGGCCATTTTTTTCTCCTCTGGGCCTGAAAGCCAAAGATAGAATAGGAAAGGCATTAAGGAGAGGGTGGATGGAGGCCCTAAGAGAGGCAGCTGGGGGCCCCGGTTATTCCTCAGGCCTGTAGGTGCCCAGTGCCCAGTATTGCAAGATCCGGGACACCTGCAGATGAAGAAGAAAGCCCCTAGATACCAAATGGCACCTGGGCTCCAGTTCCCACTCTCAGATAACATCCCAAAGCAGGCAGTTTCTGTCTCCAGGGAATTAAGAAGCCGGCCGAAAGCAGCCAATGAAGGCGGAGGGGCCAGATGTCAGACAAGCAAAGGGCACCGAGAGCCTGAGAGTACTGAGCTGGGGGATGTCAAGCGGAGCAAGCAGCCAGCTCGGGACCTAGCTCGGGTCCTAGTCTGGGGCAGGGACCCCCCAATTCTCACCTGCGGCTGCCTATCCATCTCAGGGCACAGGTGGAAACAGGTCTGGGCAGAAGCCTAGGCAGTCCCAGGAGTAGTAACCTACTTTTCACTTTTCTCCATCGGAAAGAAGTTCCTTCCAGAAACTCCGCGTCTCCTCCCAGCCCTACCAGGTAAGAGGTGAGCCCCAAGTGAGGGCACGTCACGCTGGAGGAGAACCTGCCCTTCCACTACTGCTCCATCCAACTTCCCCACCTTTTATTAACTGTGGCATCTGAGCCGGGCGCAGTGGCTCACACCTGTAAAGTAATGCCTGCACTTTGGGAGTCTGAGGCGGGAGGATCACTTGAGCCCAGGAGTTCGAGACCAGTCTGGGCAATATAGGGAAACCCTGTCTCTATGAAAAAATTTTAAAAATTAACCAGGTATGGTAGTGCATGCCTGTAGTCCCAGCTACTCTGGAGGCTGAGGTGGGAGGATCACTCGAGCCTGGGAGGAAGACGTGCAGTGAGTCATGGTTGCACCACTGCACTCCAGCCTTGGTCACAGAGAGACCCTGTCTCAAACAACAAACAAACAAAACCCAGTGGGACCTGGCAAGTTACCTGCTTACTCTTTGGCCAGAAGAGGATGAATAGACAGCCTTGTCTATTCCATAGAGGGGCCACGCGGTTCAAGTGTGAACAGGCCTGCAAAGGGGTTTTAGGAACGGTGAAGTGCTCTGTAATCGACAGGCATTTTACCGTCTGTTCACGGCATTTGTTTACCATGCATTCAACACACATTCAATGAGCACCCACATGTGCCAAGTACTATGCTAGGACTAGAGACAGAACAACCCACTGTCCTTCCTCTAAGATATTCGCTGTCTCTGGGGTAATTAAACATATTAGCTCTTCGTGGGTGGGAACAGCCTGGTAAATCAGGAAATAGGAGCCATGAGGAAGACTGTGGGGGGAATCCCACCCCTCCTGAGGCCCATTCTCTGTCCCCTCAAAGTTGGGTTAGGGAAGCCTCTCTCAGACCTGGGCCCTGGGGCCACCCACACTATGGCCTCCTCAGCCCTACAGAGTAATTAGCCAACATTTATTCCTCCAACAAATATTTAGGAAACACACACCACACAGAAGGCTCAATGCTAAAAAAATGAACAAAACCAAATACAGTCCCTGTCCCTGCAGAGCTGAGAGTCTGGTAGGAAAGAGCGGGGGTGCCATCAACCTTAGTAATGAGGAATGTACGTTTAGAAAGCGGAGATAAGGAAGGGGCCGTGGTCCTATGAGCACCTGTAGGAGGGGAATCTGCGATCACCTAGGGGTCCGAGGAAAACTCCCTTAAGAAAGTTATGCTTAAGCTGAGAGCTGAAGGGTGAGGAGTATTAACCCGCAGAGAAGGGAGAGGAGGGCATTTCCAGCAGAGGAGAGCTTGTCTCTGTGGCTGGAGCACAGAAAGCGAGAGTGAGTGCTGTAAGAGCGGGAGGGGGGACTGGAACATGAACCCAGCTGAAACCAAAGGATCCAGACCAGAGGACACTGGGCCTGGAAGAATGACGAGGGCCCCAAAACTCCAGGTCCTGGGGTTGGGGTTTTCTCCACTCATGGGCCCAAGTGTACCCACATCATTTATGAAGAGAAGAGGGATGGATGGATGTTGGAACCAGGATCAATGTTTACGGGCTGATCCCTCCCTTGTCCCTCCAGGGACACCAGATGGAACCTTCTCAACCAGTGTCACTCCCTCCTCCAAGTGAGTTTTTCAAGATGTGGTCCGAGGACAGCTGCTTCAGAATCACTCAGGAGCTCACACAAAGACTGTAAGTTCCCGGGCCCCTCCAGCGCCTACTCAATGCAGAGCCTCTGGGGAGTGGACCGGGGAAAATCTGAATTTTTAACAGACTCCCGTGTGATTCTGATGTGGGAGTAGATGAGAAGGATTCTATGAACCATGCTTTGATGACCACTCTCCTGGCAATCTAAGCCACCCAACTGCCTTTGACTCATCTATTCAAGCAAGCTTTAATGAGCACCTACTATGTGCCAGCCCTGTGACAGGTGCTAGGGATACAGGGATGGATAAGACACTGGTCCCAGCCCTCTAAGGAGACACAGTGTGGTAGGAAGAGAAAGGTTTGTAAACAAATCATTTCAGGAACTTCCTCAATGTAGGAGTCCCTGGTTCTGCAGGCCAGCCCAGCCTGGAAGCCAGCCTGAAGAGGAGAGGCTTATTCCTCTAGGGACAGCCCTCAACCCTGTGGGGCTAGAGCTCCAAGTCCCCCTTTTCTGGGAGGTATCTGTACCTTCTCAGAGGTCCAGGTGAATGAAGCTCTTGTTGCCTAGGATGATGATGTTAATCACATGCCCCTCATTGGCTTCTCCCCAGCCCTGTCTTGCTCTCTCTACTTCCTGTCCCTACTTCCTAGGATCACTCTCCAAAATAAACTACCTGCACCTGAATCCTTGTTCTCAGGGGAATTCAAATTAATATATAGGATTTCTCCTTTCTAGACCTCACCTTCCCCACCTATAAAGTCTAGGAACTGGCCGGGCGTGGTGACTCACAGCTGTAATCCCAGAACTTTGGTAGGCTGAGGCAAGCAGATCACGCGAGGTCAGGAGTTTGAGACCAGCCAGGCCAACATAGTGAAACCCCATCTCTACTAAAAATATAGAAATAAGCCACGCATGGTGGCTCACACCTGTAATCCCAGCTACTTGGGAGGCTGAGGCAGGAACATTGCTTGAATCCGGGAGGTGGAGGTTGCAGTGAGCCGAGAGGGTGCCACGGCACTCCAGCGGGGACGACAGCTGTTCAGCCTCACAACAAACCTCCTATTCTCACAATGACCAGGAGTCCCATTTAGTCTGGAATTTGGTTTTCCATTATTCGCCATGATTTTCAGACCAAACAGTGGCCTCCTGGAAACTCTAGTTGGGAAGTCAACAGGCTGATTTCTGGGGGAAACAAACATACATCCAGTTCAACTGGCACATGTGTTTTCTCCTGTGTCTTCACAGTACTCTGACAGGTGGTATGACAGAGACCCCAACAGCGCCTTCTTCTCTCATGGGACACCCTCGGACATCTAGCTGGCCACGCTGTGTGGAATAAAGACCAGGTTTCCAAGCTTCCTGGGTGGCCAGTCTGGCCAGATGGTGAGGTTCTGGCCAGAGGGGTTTAAAGAGGGGTCGTGTACGAAACTTCAAAGAAACTTTTAAAGGAAGGGATATTTCTTTTTTTTTTTTTTTTTCTTCCTTAGGCTGGAACACTGCCTGAAATGGGAAAAAACTGATGGCATTTTGGACCACATAGTGATTTGGGACACCACAGAGCAACCAAAAAGGAGCCTGGCACTGGATGGCAGGAGCCACCACACCAGTCCCAGACTGGCTGTCTCCCAAACAAACTCCCGTCCTTTCCTTTTTTTTTTTTTTTGCTTTTGAAAATTTATTTATTTATTTTGAGATATTTGTAGATTCATATGCAGATGTAAGAAATAATATCGAGGCCAGATACGGTAGCTGATGCCTGTAATCCCAGCACTTTGGAAGGCCAAGGCAGGGGAATTCTCAAGCCCAGGAGTTCGAGACCAGCTTGGGCGACAGACTGAGACCCTGTCTCAAAAAAAAAAAAAAAAAAAACACTTTTTTTAATTTGTAAAGGTGTATGCCACAACTGAGAAAAAAGTAGAACCAAAAAAAAATAGAAAAAAAATAGAATTTTTTTTTTCTGGAGAGCAGTGGTGCAGTCACGGCTCGACCTCCCGGGCTTGACCTCCAGGGCTCACATGATCCTCCCACCTCAGCCTCCTGTGTAGCTGGGACTATAAGTGTATGACCCCATGGCTGGCTATTGTTTTGTATGTTTTGTGGAGATGTGGTTTTGCCATATTGCCCAGGGTGGCAAAAATTTTTTTTAATTAGCTGGGCATAGTAGCATGTACCTGTACTTCTAGCTACTCAGGATGCTGAAGCAGGAGGAGCTCTTCAGCCTAGGAGTTCAAGGTTGATCACGCCCACTGCAGTCCAGCCTGGGCAATAGAGCAAGACCCTGTCTCTTAAAAAAAAAAAATCCCCAAAACAACAACAACAACCACAAAAAAAACACAAAAAAGAACCAATACAGAACTATCTCCTGCACTCTTCACCATGAGTATTCAATTTCTGCCAGTGTTAACATCTTGTGGAACTATAATACAATATGAAAGCCAGGATGTTGATACTGATAATAGTTAAGACACACAACCATTGCCTTGCCCCCATCTTCTTTCCGTGACTCTCAGTTTGGGTTTCTTTGAGACATGCTAATCTAATCCTACAAAAAAATGCAGGTGAGGCCAGGCACAGTGGCTCACTCCTGTAATCCCAGCACTTTGGGAGGCCAAGGTGGGTAGATCACCCGAGGTCAGGAGTTCAAGACCAGCCTGGCCAACCTGGTGAAACCCTGTCTGTACTAAAAATACAAAAACATTAGCCAGGTGTGGTGGTCGGCGACTGTAATCACAGCTACTCGGGAGGCTGAGGCAGGAGAATCACTTGAACCCAGGAGGTGGAGGTTGCAGTCAGCAGAGATTGCACCACTGCACTCCAGCCTGGGTAACAGAGCGAGATTCCATCTGAAAATTAAAAAAATATATATATTTTAAAAATGCAGGTGAGAATCATGAACTCCCATTCCACAGGTAAAGAAGCGAAGTGCCAAGTGGCCCACATGGCTGATGAACACCTGAGCCAGGAGCAGAGGACCCGGTGCAACTGCCTGAGCTTACAGTCATGCCAGAGCACTCCCCCGCCCTCAGATCTGGGAGGAAGGAGTGGGCACAGGCGATTCCTGTTCCTTCTGGTTTGGAATTTACCTCCTATCTAATCATCAGAGATAATACAGCCTCAATTTTTTTTTTCCACAATTTCTACTAACTGATCCCAAGAAACTGAGACTAGGGTAGGCAGGGCTGAGTTGGAAACAGACGGCTCTTCCAAGGAATTAAGAGTTCTACAAACTCATCAATGCAACATAGGAACCGCCCATCAATTCGAAGAGGGAGCACAACAAACCAATTCTCCTTCCTTACCACACCCCAAGTGTCTGGGCATCCAGGTGGCCACTTCTCTCTCTTCTTTCTTCCTTTCTTTCTCTTTCTTTCTTTCTTTTTCTCTTTCTCTCTCTCTCTCTCTCTCTCTCTCTCTCTCTTCTTTCTTTAGAGACAGAGTCTTGCCCTATTGCCCAGGGGCAGTGGGCGGCACGATCTCTGCTCACTGCAACCTCCACCTCCCAGGTTTAAGCAATTCTTCTGCCTCAGCCTCCCGAGTAGCTGGGATTACAGGCACACAACACAACACTGGCTAATTTTTGTATTTTTTTTTAGTAGAGAGAGGGTTTCACCATGTTGGTCAGGCTGGTCTCGAACTCCTGACATCGTGATCTGCCCACCTTGGCCTCCCAAAGTGCTGGGATTACAGGCGTGAGCCACCGTGCCCAGCCCATTTCTTTTCTTTCTTTTTTTAAAATTTTATTTTAAGTTCTGGGATACATATGTAGAACGTGCAGGTTTGTTACATAGGTAAACGTTTGCCATGGTGCTTTGCTGCACCTATCAACCTGTCACCTAGGTATTAAGCCCTGCATGCATTAGCTATTTATCCTGTTGCTCCCCCTCCCCCGCCCCACCCTCCGAGCCACCACTTCTTTTTCTATTCTTTCATTTTGTTTTGAGACTCACTCTGTCACCCAGGCTGTAGTGCAGTGGCACGATTACTGCTCACTGGTGCGATGGCTCACGCCTGTAATCCCAGCACTTTGGCTTAGAGATCCGTGCCATTGCACTCTAGCCTGGGTGACAAGAGCAAAACTCTGTCTCAAAAAACAAACATCAAAAAACAAAATCGCAAATGTTGACCGGGCGCGGAGGCTCATGCCTGTAATCCCAGCACTTTGGGAGGCAGAGGCGGGCGGATCACG
Organism: Ateles fusciceps; assembly: GCA_036589455.1. Taxonomy (NCBI): domain Eukaryota; kingdom Metazoa; phylum Chordata; class Mammalia; order Primates; family Atelidae; genus Ateles; species Ateles fusciceps. The sequence goes on from JAZHEH010001386.1 coordinate 10,397,851, forward strand.
AGGTCAGGAGATCGAGACCATCCTGGCCAACAGAGTGAAACCCCATCTCTACTAAAAATACAAAAATTAGCTGGATGTGGTTGTGCATGCCTGTAATCCCAGCTACTCGGGAGGCTGAGGCAGGAGAATCGCCTGAACCAGGGAGCCAGAGGTTGCTATGAACCGAGATTTCGCCACTGCACTCCAGCCTGGCAACAGAGCGAGACTCTTACTCAAAAAAAAAAAATGTTGGCAAGCATGGGATTGTATTGCCAGCGGGGAATGTAAAATGATTCAGCTGCCTGGAAAAGAGTGTGGTGGTTCTTCAAAAAGTTAAATATAGAATTAGCATATAACCCAGCAATTCCACTCCTAGTTATAATACATGCCCAAAAGAACTGAAAACATGTGTTCAAACAAAAACTCAGGCCAGGCACAGTAGTTCATGCCTGTAAGCCCCGTACTCTCAGTGGCCGAGGTGGGGGGATTGCTTGAGCCCAGGAGTTTGAGACTAGCCTGAGAAACATAGTGAGATTCCATCTTTACAAAAAAAATTTAAAAATCAGCTGGGTATGGTGGTGCACACCTGTAGTCCCAGCTGCTCTGGAGGCCTGGGTGGAAGGATCATTTGAGCCTGAGAGGTTGCAGCTACAGCAAGCTACTACACTTTGACCTGGGTGACAGAGTGAGACTCGGTCTCAAAAAAAAAATGAACAAAAACCTGTACATGAATGTTTCCAGCAACACTGTTCACAATCCCCAAAGGGTGGAAACGAACCAAATGTCCAGCAAAGATGAATGGATCAACAAAATGTGGTATATCCATCTAAACAATGGAATCGATTATTTGGATTACAGGGGTCATCTGGGTATGGAACGTCAGGCCTGCCAGAGTGGAGACTTAGATCTAAGCTCGTGGATTTAAAACCTGAGGTTCATTGCCAGGACTTATGATGGCACAGGAAGGGAATATGGAAGGCACATTCAGGACCCTAAACAGAGTCCTCACCATGGAGGGACTCACTGAGGACATTAAGCATCGGTGGTACTGTGAGAAGCCACGCTGACAGTGACAGGAGGAAAGCTATGAAACCTGCCAGCAAATCCACAACATGGAAATGGCTCACAGGATCAACTTTTTTTTGAGACAGGGTGTCACTCTGTCTCCCAGACTAGAGTGCAGTGGCGTGATCTCTGCTCGCTGCAGCCTCCACTTCCCGGGTTCAAGTGACTCTCCCACTTTAGCCTCCTGAGTAGCTGGGATTACAGGCATGTGCCACCATGCCTAATTAAATTTTTGTGTTTTTTGGTAGAGATGGGGTTTCACCCTGTTGGCCAGGCCGGTCTCAAACTCTTGACCTCAAGTGATCCACCTGCTTCGGCCTCCCAAAGTGCTGGTGGTATGAGCCACCACTCCTGGCCTGGATCAACTTCTTGATATCAAAGAATTGGACAGATCAGCAGCAGGGTTGCTGTGACCTGTGGACAGGACTCCCAGTATGGAAACCCTCAGCCAGCCGGGCGCAGTGGCTCACACCAATAATTCCAGCACTTTGGGAGGCTGAGGCAGGTGGATCATGAGGTCAGGAGTTCGAGACCAGCCTGACCAACATGGTGAAACCCTGTCTCTACTAAAAATAGAAAAATTAGCTGGGTGTGGTGGTGGTGGGTGCCTGTAATCCCAGCTACTCAGGAGGCTGAGGCAGGAGAATCGCTTGAACCCAGGAGGCAGAGGTTGCAGCAAGCTGAGATCATGCCACTGCACTCCAGCCTGGGTGAAAGAGCGACACTCTGTCTCAAAAAAAAAAAAAAAAAGAAAAGAAAACCCTGGGCCAGTCTGTGTCTCCACTTCTTGTCTTTCTACAACCACATTTTCTGTTACCCTTCTTTATGATAAACTCCATTGCATACATGCAAGAAGGCCTCCACTCAGAGAAGCAATCCCATTAGTCAGCAATGGACCCTCTCATTTATTAAGTGAAAGAAGAAACTGAACGTAAAAGTTGTCTAGGAGTAGAATGGTGTTTGCTGGGGACTGGGGAAGGGGAATGGGAACTTATCATTTAATGGGTACAGAGCTTCAATTGGGAAAGATGAAAACGTTCTGGAGGTGGGTGACGCTGATGGTTGTATAAAAGTGTCAGTGTACTGTACTTAATGCCACAAACTGCAAACTTCAATAGTTAATTACGAAGGCAAATTGCATGTTATGTGTATTTTACTACAATAGAGCAAATTTTAAAAAGGAAATGAAGTAGTGATACATGTCACAACACGGTTGAACCTTGAAAACATTTATAAGTGAAAGAAGCCAGTAACAAAAGACTACATATTGGGCCGGGCATGGTGGCTCATGCCTGTAATCCCAGCACTTTGGGAGGCCGAGGCGGGCAGATTGCCTGAGCTCAGGAGTTCAAGACCACGCTGGGCAACATGGTGAAACCCCATCTCTACTAAAAATACAAAAATTAGCCAGGCATTGTGGTAGGCACCTGTAGGGTCGGCTACTTGGGAGGCTGAGGAGAAGAATTGCTTGAACCCAGGAGGCGGAGGTTGCGGGGGAGCCCAGGTCGCACAACTGCACTCCAGCCTAGGTGACAGAGCGAGACTCCGTCTCCAAAAAAAAAAATAAGACTACATATTGTGTATGTTACATAGCTTTTAAATTCCAAACCCATACATAGTTTGTGAAAAAACTGTTAGAATCAAAATGGAGTCACGTGTGTCAAACCCTGACAAAATGGAGCCAGTTAAGACTGTGCAGGGAGGGTTCTCATGCACGACTACCGGATAACAAAAGATATCACAAAAGATTTCGCCAAAACCACAACAATCTTACACAAAGGCCACCTCAGTCTTACAAAAACATTACTTCTGTGTGGACATCTGCCCAGCAACTGCCTGTCCAGCCCTGGACTGATGCCACCCGTGCTTTTTATCCTTGTAGCCGAGGATAATTATTTCAAGACAAGATATGTAACTCTCATTTTACCTTTAAAAATCCTTGTCTTCCTGGCTGGACGCGGTGGCTCACGCCTGTAATCCCTGCACTTTGGGAGGCCGAGGCAGGTGGATCACCTGAGGTCAGAAGTCCGAGAGCAGCCTGGCCAACATGATGAAATCCCCATCTCTACTAAAAATACAAAAATTAGCCAGGCATGGTGGCACCCACCTGTAATCCCAGGTACTCAGGAAGCTGAGGCAGGAGAATCGCTTGAACCCGGAAGGCGGAGGTTGCAGTAAGCCGAGATCATGCCACTGCACTCCAGCCTGGGCAACAAGAGCAAAACTCCATCTCAAAAAAAAAAAAAATCCTCGTCTTCCTTTGCCCCCCCCGAATATGCCCATGATTTACCATGGCATGTGTATTCCTTGTTGCAATGCTTATTCCCGATTAAAGTCGTTATACTTGAAGAATTTTTTTCCGTTTGTTATTCATGTTGACATTTGCTATGGGAGTGACATGTTTTGCTGTGACAAGAACATGGGGTGTACTCCTCTCCCCTTAAGAATGTGACACCACCACGCCTCACGAGACCCCATTTGCGAGCTACTGACCTCAACTACTGGACTGTAAAATTCAGTCATGCACTGCAAAATGATGTTATGGCTTATGACGGACGGCGGCCCCTAAGATTATACTGGAATGCTAGGCTGGGCGTGGTGGCTCATGGCTGTAATCCCAGCACTTTGGGAGGCCAAGGCGCGCAGATCACGAGGTCAGGAGATTGAGACCATCCTGGTTAACACCGTGAAACCCCGTCTCTACTAAAAATACAAAAATTAGCCAGGCGTGGTGGCGGGCGCCTGTAGTCCTAGCTAATTGGGAGGCTGAGGCAGGAGAATCGCTTGGACCCAGGAGGCAGAGGTTGTGGTGAGCTGAGATCATGCCACTGCACTCCAGCCTGGGCGACTGAGTGAGACTCCATCTCAAAAAAAAAAAAAATTATACTGTAATACTGTATTTTTACTATACCTTTTCTACGTTTAGATATGTTCAGATACACGAATACTTACAGAGGCCTACAGGATTCGGGACAGTGACATGCTGTACAGGTTTGCAGCCTAGGAGCAATCGGCTCTACCACATAGCCTAGGTGTGTAGCAGACGCCACCATCTAGGTTTGTGTAAGTGCACTCGATGACGTCTGGACAATGACAAAATCGCCCGACGTATTTCTCAGAATGTGTTCCCATGGTTAAGCATCGCATGACTGTACAGATAAACCCAAGAGTTTGACAGACACTTGGAGACCTTGGGCTGTGGCAGGGCTACACTCTGTCTGAGTGCTTCTCTGAAGATTGAGAGCTCAGGCTGAGCTAAGGCCACACCCAATTAACCTTTGAGCTAATTTCCAAAGCTTCACCCAACTCTGGTACACCCTCTAGCATGGTCAAGCCATCTAGCGGAGAATCTCTCCTCTAAAGGTAGCCTCAGGCTTCAGCTAGAATTTACTTCCCACAGAGGCTTGCTTTCATCCTACGAGAGCAATTAGACTTTAATAATTGGACTGTAACAGACTGGAACTCTCTCACTATGTGGCTAAGGGACCTCCTCTATTGAGTGTATTTGTTTTCTTATTCTCCTCGCTTTAAGAACGTGAACAACAACAACAATAAAATCTCTTTGTATGGCAATAAACCATGTGATTCGTGAAATCATACTTTGATCATCTCATTACTATTATTATTGTTATTATTTTGAGATAGAGTCTCACTCTGTGGCTCAGTCGGGAGTGCAGTGGCATGATCTCAGCTTACTGCAACCTCTGTCTCTCGGGCTCAAGAGATCCTCCTGTTTCAGCTCCCCCGAGTATCTGGGACTATAAACAGGCACCACCATACCCGGCTAATTTTTGTATTTTTGGTAGAGACAGGGCTTATGATGGATGGCATATAGCCATGTTGCCCAGGCTGTACTTGAACTCCTGGGTTCAAGTGATCTATCTGTCTCAACCTCCCAAAGTGCTGGGATTACAAGAGTGAGCCTCCTGGCCATCCTTATTTTAATCATACAAGACAGTATGATTCCATATGTATGAAATGTCCAGAATAGTCAATTCTATGAAGACAGAAAGCAGATTAAGTGATTGCTTAGGGCAGAGAGAGATGGGAAGACAGAGAGATAATAGCTACAAGGGCATAGGGTAACTCTGTCCAGTGATGAAAATGTCTAAAATTGACTATAGTGATGTTTATACATATCTGTGAATATACTATAAGCCATTGAATGTACACTTAAAAAATAATGCACATAATCTACTCCTAGGCATATATCCAACAGAAATCAAACATGTGCTCACCAAAAGACAGGTATTAGGATATTTATATCATTTCCAATATGGAAACTACCCAAATGTCCATCAACAACGGAATAAATGGTGACTTATTTGTAATTATACAGTAATGAGAGCAAAGGAACTATTATACCCAGAGATGTGAATGAATGTCATAAAAATAATGTTCAATGAAAGAAGGCAGATTTTAAAAGGTATATTGTCTAATTCCATTTATATGTACAAAATAGGCAAAACTAACTTGTGCTATTAGAAGTCAGGAGAGTGGTCAGGTGGTGAGGGTCAGTGACTTAAAGGGGTCAAGAGGGGAACTCCTGGCTTCTGGTCATGTTCTGTGTCTTGATTTGAGTGCTGGTTATGTGGGTGTATTCAGTTTATCAAAAGTGCATCAAATGGGCCTTAAAATATGTGTACTTTTCTGGCTAGGTATGGTGGCTCACACCTGTGATCCCAGTACTTTGGGAGGCCAAGGCGGGTGGGTCACTTGAGGTCAGGAGTTCAAGACCAATCTGACCAACATGGTGAAACCCCATCTCTACTAAAAATACAAAATTTAGCCAGGCATGGTGGTGTGTGCCTGTAATCCCAGCTACCTGAGAGGCTGAGGCAGGAGAATCGCTTGAACTCGAGAGGTGGAGATTGCAGTGAGCTAAGATTGTCTCAAAAAAAAAAAAAAAAAAAACACTATACTTTTCTGAATCTGTCATATACTTCAATACAAGGTTTAAAAACCTTCTAGGGCTTAAGCTACTGCCAATATAGTCATAATTAATAAACTAAATTTACAAGATTGTAGTATCTATTTAACATTCTGTCAGAAAGATAAAAGCAGCACATAGCACGTCTGTGCAAAATATATACATTAATAAATAAAGCTGAGCAAGCCAAGAAAACACTTCCGTTCATGATATCTGTCTTAGAAATTACTCAAGAAAATAAACAGTCCCAATATTGAATGTCCTGGGCTTTTCCTTCCTGAGGATGTGTTCTCTGGACAGTCACAGTACAATCTGACTGCTAGCCCTGCCAACCTGTTTCAGACGTGGATGCACGCTCTACACGTTCAGGAGCACAGAGCAGCTGATGACACAGAGTTGCTCATTTAGAGTATGGCTTACTGAAGGCAAGGCTCCAGCAAGATCCAGAGGGCAGCTTTACAATGTAATTTTTTACAATGTTTTTTCTTTTTTTTTTTTTTTGAGACAAAGTCTCACTCTGTTGCCTAGGCTGGAGTGCAGTAGCATGATCTCGGCTCACTACAACCTCCGCCTCCTGGGTTCAGGTGATTCTCATGCCTCAGCCTCCCATGTAGCTGGGATTACAGGTGCCCGCCACCATGCCCAGCTGATTTTTAAAGTTTTAGTAGAGTTTTTTTTTTTTTTTTAGATGGAGTTTTGCTCTTGTTGCCCAAGCTGGAGTGCAATGGCAGGATCTCAGCTCACCTGGGTTCAAGCGATTCTCCTGCCTCAGGCTCCCGAGTAGCTGGGACTACAGGCATGTGCCACCACACCCGGCTAATTTTTGTATTTTCAGAAGAGACGGGGTTTCTTCATGTTGGTCAGGCTGGTCTCGAACTCCCGACCTCAGGTGATCCACCTGCTTTGGCTTCCCAAAGTGCTGGGATTAGAGGCGTGAGCCACCGCACCCAGCTAGTAGAGATTTTTTAGCAGGTTTTTTTTTTTCCCCCGTCAGTAATGCTAAAAGTTGCTATTCTAAGTCTTCTGTCTGCCACTAATTTAAGATAACTCTGCTGGGTTGTGTTATTTCATACTAGTTTATTTAGGGGTTCCATTTTCACTCCTCGATAGATTTTATGTATTTCTCACAGGCTTCTTAACTCACAAGTTCATCTAGTGCTGAAGGGTTACTCAGTGTCATCTTGATCACCCACCCATCTTCATAACAAAATTTGTTTACAAGTCCTGGATTTTCTGCAAGAGCGTCATTAATTTCAGGTACTTCTTCTGATAAAGGAGAATAGAGCTCACTAGCAGCTTTCACACTTTCCAAAGCACCAAACTCATCTTGTTTGTTCAATTTTGTCCCAACTTCAAGCAGACTACAGTAAACAACATCTCCCAATGCTTCCTGTGCAAAATTGCTGATTCCCACTGTTCCAATACCATTTTCTGTTGTTATCCATTCATGTTTCTCTATGAATTTACACACCGAGAGCAGAGCCAGTCCCGTGCACAGTGTCCAGATGATGCCAGCCCCCAGCTGGCATGATCACAGCTCACTGCACCCTCGACCTCCCAATTTCAAGCGATCTTCCTATCCCAGCCTCCTGAGTAGCTGGGACCACAGGCACGCACCAGCAAGACCTGAATAATTTTTTAAAAATTTGTTTTGGTAGATTCAGAGTGTCTCCCTATGTTGCCCAAGCTAGTCTTGACCTCCTGAGCTCAAGCAATCTTCCTGTCTTGGCCTCCCAAAGTGTTGGGAGTACAGGCATGAGCCACCATGCCCAGCCTGTAGACACTTTTGATGACAAGTCAAAAATGTAATGATTCTGCTTTATGAAAAAGATAAGCACTCTCAGAGGGGAAGACAGAGATGGGTAAATTGCAGGGTATCTAAAAGAAGAGAAAAAGAACGCTGAGTATCTCCTCTGCAATGCAATCATACAGGTTCTCAAGGCAAATTATCCCAGCAGTTTGCCGGAGATACCGACTTTTATTTTGGTTTTAAAGATGGAGAACATTGAGATGAAAAAGTTAAGCAACTGGTCCAAGACACTGCTAAAAAGGTTGATTAACAGCCTCATGTAAATCAGGCATGGTGGCTCATGCCTGTAATCCCAGTACTTTGGGAGGTCGAGGTGGGAGGATTGCCTGAGTCCGGGAGTTCAAGACCAGCCTGAGCAATGCGGTAAGATCCTGTCTCTATAAAAAATTAAAAAATTAGCCAGGTGTAGCACTTTGGGAGGCTGAGGCAGGAGGATAACTTGAGCCCAAGACTTAAAGTTTGCAGTAAGTTATGATCGTGCCACAGCACTCCAGCCTGGGCAAGAGTGAGCCCCAGTCTCTTAAAAACAAAAACGCCACATTATCATTGCAAACACTTTTTCACTAAAACAGACCAAGTGACACTTACACACAGAAGGCAATAATGACCAAATCTTCCACAAAGTCACAGAAGATGGAAGACAAATGACCAGTAAAATATGGATATTATGATGCCTGCAACTTATTTTCAAATGGTGGCGAAGTAAGTGTGTGTGTGTGTGTGTGTGTGTGTTGTGTGTGAGAGAGAGAGAAAGTATGGGGGTTGTGTGTGTGTGTGTGTTTATAGAGAGAAAGTGTGCGGGCTGGGGAAGATATCTGATTTTTTAGCGGCTGATATTTCTTTTCTTTTTCTTTTTTTTTTCTGAGACAGAATCTCGCTGAGTTGCCCAGGATGGAGTACAGCGGCGCCATCTTGGCTCACCCCAACGTCTGTCTCCCCAGTTCAAATGATTCTCCTGCCTCAGCCTCCCGAGTACCTGGGACTACAGGCATGCACCACCACATCCAGCTAATTTTTTGTGTGTTTTTAGTAAAGATGGGGTTTCGCCATGTTGGCCAGGCTAGTCTCAAACTCCTGTCCTCAAGTGATCTACCCACCTAAAGTGCTCATTACAGGTGTGAGCCACCGTGCCCAGCCAGTGGCTCATATTTCAAAGTCATTTCCTTTTGATCATTTATCTAAATTATTATACTACCAGGGCCAAAAAGCTGCTATTGCAAAAATCATATATATATATTTATATACACACACACACACGCACACACACACACATATATAAAATAATTCAACCTGTCTGATACTGTAATAAATGACACACTATGATAAGAGAAAATAGAATAAATGAGTAATCCTCTACCCAAACCAAAGATTGCTGTCTTTCTAGAGGAGTCTAAGTTTAATTTCAAATTTCCATGATAGGCACTTTTGTCAAAGAATAGGCACTACTAGAAAGCAGTTGCATCTATATAAGAGTTCATTCTTATAACCCCCAGAAGTTCGTGTTTGCACTGGCTTTACGCAGTCAGCGGGAGAGGTTATTTTAGGATACGCTACAGCATTAGATTATCATGCTGCATTCAATAGGGCCTAAATAAAGCTCCCCAAGTAGAGAAGATTAATAAAAGAGCTATGAATTTCTACATAAAAACAAGCGTTACTGATTATATGGAATGTTGGCAAGGATGTGGAGAAATATACTGGAGTGTAAATTGGTATGAGATTTTTAGAAGACAGTAAATACAGAAGCAGGAAGCCTAAGAAACTTACACTTCAGCATGCCTCCCAGCCTGGCCCCTGGCTACCACCCTAGTGCTGGGAGTTCCTGGAAACTGGAGAGGAAAGGCTGGCTGCAAATCAAGAAGCATTTATCTGTCAGCATTTCTGAGATAAAGAGAGAGTTCAAAAGAGAATCTTCAAGCTCCAAGCAATTTGAAGCAAATTCTTTTCTTATTCCAAATCAATCTTCAGTTTGCACAAAATCTGATACTCAAGGGTTTTTCACTCTTGTTTAGAAAAAGGGCATCCCAAACTGTGCTGGCTTCAGAACCTGTAAATCTGGATCCCTTCTGCTTTGGTAATATCTATTAGCATTTTAAATATGCATACCTTTTGAAAACCTGGCAATTCTACTTCTAGGGATCTATTCTAAAAAACAAGAACAACAAACAAACCAACAGACCTAAAAAATGCCTAAAGGTATGAATAGAGACATTAATTGCTGCTTAGCAAAGAGCTGGGAAAAAACTATTCCTATGAGTAAGAAATTAGATAACTAAATTAGAGAGCATATACAACATAACACTACGCCTTTAAAAAATGAAGATGTGGCCAGGCAAATGGCTCACAGCCTGTAATTCTACCACTTTGGGATGCCAAGGCAGGCAAAACGCTTGAATTCAAGAGCTCAGGTCAGCCTGAACAACATATTGAGACCCCATCTCTACAAAAAAAATTAAAAATTAGCCATGTCTGGTTCCAGCTGTTTGGGAGGCTGAGGCAGGAGGTTCACTTGAGCCCAATAGGTCAAGGCTGCAGTGAGCCATGAATGTGCTACTGCATGCCAGCCTGGGTGACAGACAAAGATCCTCTCTCTGAAACAAAACTCAACTGAAAGGCCAGAGTGGTGGCTCACGCCTGTAATCCTAGCACTTTGGGAGGCTGAGGCAGGAGGATCACTTGATTCCAGTAGTTTGAGATCAGCCTGGGCAATATGGCAGACCTTGTCTCTACAAAACAACAACAACAACAAAAAGTTTTGTCTTGTTTTGTTTTTGTGGACAGAGTTCCACTCTTGTCATCCAAGCTGGAATGCAGTGGTATGATCTCAGCTCACTGCGACCTTCGCCTCCAGGGATCAAGTGATTCTCCTGCCTGAGCCTCCCAAATAGCTGGGACTACAGGTGTGCACCAGCACACCAGGCTAATTTTTGTATTTTTAGTAGAAACAGGTTTTGCCATGTTGGCCAGGCTAGTCTTGAACTCCTGACCTCAGGTGATCCACATGCCTCGGTCTCCCAAAGTGCTGGAATTATAGGCGTGAGCCACCTGGCCCAGTCAAAAAATGTTTTTAATTAGCTGGGCATAGTGGTGGGTGCTTGTGTCCCAGCTACTTGAGAGGCTAAGGCAGGACAATTGCTTGAGCCCACAAGTTCGAGGCTGCAGTAAGCCATGATTATGCCACTGCACTCCAGCTTGGGAGACAGAGTAAAGTCCTGTCTCAAAAAGAATAATAAAATAAAATAAAAAGGAAGACACTATATTTAATGACATGGAAAATGTCTAATGTACTGTGGGTGAAAAAGCAGATTTCAGAAAAATGTGAGCTGATGTTTATTGCTGTGTCCTCATGCCAGCTCTCTTCTAAAGACCCTGCATGCCTAATCTACTGTGATCTTCATAACCACTCCCTAAGATACAGACCCATTTTACAGACGACGGAATGGGGCTCCAAGAAATGCAGCGCCTCCCTCAAAGCCACAGAGCATGTAAACAGCCAACCTGGAATTAAAATCCAGGACTGTCTGGCTCCCAAGACCCCACGGCAATACAAGTCTTTTAAGACTTGTGACTTAAAAAGACCTCCAGGACAGGCGTGGTGGCTCATGCTTGTAAGCTGAGCACTTTGGGAAGCCAAGGTGGGTGGATTGCTTTAGGCCAGAAATTCGAGACCAGCCTGGGCAACATGGTGAAACCCCATCCCTACAAAAAACACAAAAAATATTTAGCTGGATGTGGTGATGCACACACCCTGTGCTCCCAGCTACTGGGGAGGCTGAGCTAGGAGGATCACCTGAGCCTGGGGAGCTCCAGGCTGCAGTGAGCAGAGATTGTGCCACTGCACTCCAGCCTGGGTGTCTCATATGATTCTCACATTACTCTCGAACCATTTCTTTTTAAGGCTAAAGAAACAAGATGTTCATTTTCCTAAGGTTCTGACCCTGATAGGTGGCAAATCTGGACGCTTTTCCGGCACAGCGCTCTTTACTCTGCAGCCCATCCCCAGCCTGCCCTGTGGGCCCTTACAGACATGAGCCACCACGCCTGGCCTTTAGTTTAGTTTTGTTTCAAGCACCGCTGGCATGAACGGGCTGATGGGGAGCCCTCTGAGTGCTTCCGGCCCTGGGGAATCCCCCCCTGGGACAGTCCCTTCAACAGCTGCCCCCCACTAGGCCTTCCGCTTGGCAGCCCTTGTGCACACACTGACTCTTCCATGATCTCCTTGTGGTGTCTTTTCCTTTGCTGCCTGTTCTCTCATTGTTCTGCTCTTGTGAGCCAGCTCACCTCTCCTGGCACCAACCCATAGTGGCTCTGCGCCCTACCTGTGCAGCCACATGGTCGGACACACATGGAAAGCCTTTTGCCCCAGCTTTAGCCCTGCCCAGCTCAGCCTTGCCTAACAGCAGGAACTGAGTAATAAACATGAACCGGCTGGCTCAGGGCAATGCAGGTGAAATAGCAGCGGCATTCTGTGACACTCAGGACTGGCAACTAAAGTCAGGGGCTAGAGGTCACTATGGATTGCGTAGTTCTGACACGGTCTGGTAGAGACCATGGGCACATATGGTGGTGCACACCTGTGGTTGTGGGAGCCCTGGTTAGCAGGGAGGCTTGCAAATGCCTGTGCAAACAGGTCTGCAATGGAGAACCTACAGGGAGAAGCTGTTTGTTTCCCTCCTGTTACATATACCTGCTGGGTGGAGGTTCTTGGAACCTGGACCAGAGGCTTACAGGTGAATGCTGCCCCTTCCAGGGAATGGAATTGCCTCAGGCCCTGGAAAAGGCCTCTTCAGAAGCCACTGTGGAGGGAAGATCAAGGACTCAGAATCTTGACTTGTAAAAGGCCCAGAGAACTGCAGGAACAGCCCCAAGCTGAGGCCACCCCCTGCTTCCTGGGGAGGGTGCCATACTCGCTAGCCACCAGTGAGGCTTTCAAAATGAAATTGAACGGCCAGGCACGGTGGCTCACACCTGTAGTCTCAGCACTTTGGGAGGCCGAAGTAGGTGGATCACCTGAGGTCAGGAGTTTGAGACCAGGCTGGCCAACATGGCGAAACCCCGTCTCTACCGAAAACACAAAAATTAGCTGGGTATGGTCGCATGTGCCTGTAATCCCGGCTGCTTGGGAGGCTGAGGCAGGAGAATCACTTGAACCTGGGAGGGAGAGGTTGCAGTGAGCCGAGATCACCCCATTGCACTCCAGCCTGGGCAAGAGTGAAACCCTGCCTCAGAAAAAACAACAACAACAACTAACTTTGAGTAAGTTTCACATTTTATAGAAGCAAAAATAAAATGAATCACAGACTTAAGTGTAAAATGCAAAACTTAAAAAAATTATAAAATCTTCTGGATCTAGAGCTACGCAAAAAGTTCTTAGACTTGACATCAAATGCATGATCCATTAAATATAAACAAACAACAAAGAAACCCACTGAGAGCTGGGTGCAGTGGCATGCACCTGTAGTCCCAGCTACTCGGGAGGCTGAGGCAGGAGACTGCTTGCCGGGAGTTGGAGACCAGCCTGGGCAACATAATGAGACCGCATCTAAAAGAAAAACTCCACTAAACTGGACTTTATAAACTAGACTTTATCATAATTTTAAAAAAATTGCTCTATGGATCGAGACCGTCCTGGTCAACATGGTGAAACCCCGTCTCTACTAAAAATACAAAAAAATTAGCTGGGCGTGGTGGCGCGCGCCTGTAGTCCCAGCTACTCGGGAGGCTGAGGCAGGAGAATGCTTGAACCCGGGCAGCGGAGGTTGCAGTGAGCCAAGGTCGTGCCACTGCACTCCAGCCTGGCGCCTGGTGACTGAGTGAGACTCTGTCTCAAAAAAAAAAAAAAAAAAAAAAAATTGCTCTATGGCCTGGGCATGGTGGGTCACATCTGTAAAGTAATCCCAGCACTGTGTGAGGCTGACATGGGAGAAACACTTGAGCCCGGGAGTTGGAGACCAGCCTAGGCAACACAGTGGAACCCCATCTCTATGAAAAAGTTTAAAAAATTAGCTGGGTTTTGCAGCATGTACCCATAGTCCCAGCTACTTGGGAGGCTGAGGCAGGAGGATGGCTTGAGCCTGGGAGGTTGAGGCCGCACTGAGCCGTGGTTGTACCACTGCACTCCAGCTGTGGGGTGACAGAGTGAGACTCTGTTTCAAAAAAAAAAAAAAAAAAAAAAAAAAGATTAAAAAATTTTTGCTGAGCAAAAGACCCTATTAAGAGGATGAAAAAAGCTACAAAGTAGGAAAAAATATTTGAAAGCCACATGTCTGACAAAGGAATAGTACTAGAATACATACAGAACTCTGAAACATTGAGCTGTTTAATATGTAACACTTGCTTTTGTGAATTTTTGTCAAGGTAAATGAGCTGCTCCTCCCAAAAGCCCTCCTTGGCTTTTGAGCAAAAAAATTCGAACACAAAAGTGTATAGAATACATACGTTAGGATTCAAGAACAGACAAAATTAATCCATGGAGACAGAAATCAGAGCAGCAGTTGTCTCTGGCTGGGGAAGGGAATTGACTGGAAAAGGGTACCAGAGAAATTTCTAGAACAGCATGGTCTATATGGTAGCCCTAGTCACATGTGGTTATGGGGCACTCAAAATGTGGTTAATCTAAATTAAGGTGTGTTGTATGCATTAAATTCAATTTGACTTGGAAGATTTTATGAAAAAAAATGTAAAATATCTCAGTAATTTTTAAAGGCTGATTACATGTTGAAATAATTTTGGCTGCACTAGCCTAAAAAAATATATATCATTAAAATTAATGTCTCCAGCCAGGCATGGTGGCTCACGCCTGTAAGTCTAACACTTTAAGAGGTCAAGGTGGGAAGATCACTTGAGCCTAGGAGCTCAAGACAAGCCTGGACAACATAGTGAGATCCCATCTCTATAAAAAAAAATTTTTAAATAAATAAGTAAACTTAATATTTCCTATTTCTCTTTACTTTTTAAAGAAGGAAAACTGTAAAATTACATATGTGGCTCACATTATATTTCTACTGAATGGCCCTGTTTGGGAGTAATAAATAAATTCTATATCTTGGGATGTTGAGTAATAGATAGACATATTTGTTGAAATTCACTGAACTGTATGCTTAAGATCTCTGCAGTTTACAGTATGTAATTATACCATAAAGCCCTTTCTACCACTCGACATAACCTCCCTGAGGGAGTACAAGATCTATGAAAAACACCGACTACAAAGAACAAACTACAAATGACGACAAAGCGACAAAGAGTAGTAAGGGCTACAGGAAAGATTTTTTTTTTTTTTTTTTTTGAGATGGAGTTTTGCTCTTTGCCCAGGCTGGTGTGAAGTGGCACTATCTCAGCTCACTGCAATCTCCACCCCCCCAGGTTCAAGAGATTCTCTTGCCTCAGCCTCCCGAGTAGCTGGGATTACAGGCACATGCCACCACGCCCAACTCATTTTTGTATTTTTAGTAGAGATGGGGTTTTACCATGTTGGCCAGGCTGGTCTCGAACTCCTGACCTCAGGTGATCTGCCCACCTCAGCCTCCCAAAGTGCTGGGATTACAGGCATGAGCCCCTGTGCCTGGCTCAGCAAAGATTTTGAACCAGATACTCTATAATGGTGGGAGCTTCCATTCTCAGCATCTTGTTTTGTTATTATCATTATTTGAGACAGGCTCTCTGTCACCCAAGCTGGAGTGCGGTGGTATAATCATGGCTCACTGTAGCCTTAACCTCTTGGGCTCAAGAGATCCTTCTACCTCAGCCTCCCAGGTAGCTGGAACCACAGGTGTGTGCCACCACACCCAACTAATTTGTAAAAAGTATTATCTGGGCCGGGCGTGGTGGCTCATCCTGTAATCCCAGCCCTTTGGGAGGTTGAGGTGGGTGGATCACAAGGTCAGGAGTTCAAGACCAGCCTGTCCAGGATAGTGAAACCCTGTCTCTACTAAAAATACAAAAGTTAGCTGGGCATGGTGGCAGGCACCTGTAATCCCAGCTACTCGGGAGGCTGAGGCAGAGAATTGCTTGAATTTGGGAGGCAGAGGTTGCAGTGAGCTGAGATCACGCCACTGCACTCCAGCCTGGGCGACAGAGCAAGACTATCTCAAAAAAAAAAAAAAAAAAAAGTATTATCTGTAGAAATGCGATCTCCCTATGTTGCTGAGGCTAGTCTCAAACTTCTGGGGCTCAAGCGATCCTCCCACCTCGGCCTCCCAAAGCGCTGAATTATAGGTTCAAGCCACTGTGCCCCGCCCATTTTCAGCATCTTGAATGGAACCACTGGTGTCTGTTTGTAAGTATGCATAGAAAATACATAGGAAGTGATAATTTGGGTTCAGAAAACTCACTCAAGAAGACATAGAAGGCCTGGTGCAGTGGCTCACACCTGTAATCCCAGAAATTTGGGAGGCTGAGGTGGGAGGATCACTTGAGCCCAGGAGTTTGAGACTAGCTTGGGCAACAAAGTGGAAATCCGTCTCTACCAAAAAAAAAAATAATAATAATACAAAAAACTTAGCCAGGCATGGTGGTGCACACCTGTAGTCCCAGCTATCTGGGAGGGAGAGGTGGGCACATCACCTGAGCCTGGGAGGTCAAAGCTGCGGTGAGCCGTGGCCACACCACTGCACTACTCAGCTCGGGAGACAGAGTAGCCTGAAATACTTGGAGTCAGGAGGCATCCATGCTGCAGGTTTTCCTTTGGAATAGCTGGACAGAAACCACAGGAGAAGAGTGCCCAGGAGTCAGGGATAGGGGCTGATTCAAGACACTTGTCCCTTGATAGGATTACTAAAATACATACAGGCCTAGATCTTGGTTTTCTAGGATGAAAACCTTTGATGTAGCCGGGGCCCATGTTGGTGTATGCCTGTAATCCCAGCTACTCAGGAGGCCGGGGAAGGAGGATTGTTTGACTCCAGGAGTTTGAGAACAGCCTTGGAAACGTAGCAAAACCTGCATCT
Organism: Ateles fusciceps; assembly: GCA_036589455.1. Lineage (NCBI taxonomy): Eukaryota > Metazoa > Chordata > Mammalia > Primates > Atelidae > Ateles > Ateles fusciceps. The sequence goes on from JAZHEH010001386.1 coordinate 10,414,580, forward strand.
CAAAAAAGAAAAATGTGTGTGTGTGTGTGTGTGTGTGTGTGTGTGTGTGTGTGTGTATAAACAAAACTTGATGTTTCTCTTCGCTCAGGGGACTACAGAATTACGGGATGTCAGAAGGTTAGGAAGGCTACATACTCAGAATTTGTAAGGGACCAAGTGAAATTCACACAGGTGCGAAGCCTGTATACTTCAAATCACAGCCCCGTTGGTTAAAGGATCAGGCTCAAACTCCAGCCTCTTTAGGAATCACAGAATGTTCTCAGAAAGGTAGAGCACATCTAGTCCAAACAGGCTATTTTACAAAGAAACTAAAGTCTGCAGAGGTTAACTTGCCTAAAGCCACACTAAATTAGGAGTGGTAGAGCTGGGATTTGTTTCCTGTCAACTGCCTCCCAAATGGAGGAATACCTGGATACCACTGAGGTTTACAAAGCATGATTTGTAAGCTAGAAATACAATGCGTTTAGTTCTAAAGGGAGAGGCATTGGCAGAATTGTTCACACCCCTCATTATTGGACACTCCCATGGCAAGGCCAACCCAGATGAAATTACAGCCTGCATGTTGGCTTGTTGAATGTACGACCAGCTTTATTCCCATCCTCAGCATAAGCTCAGGCTTGCCCACCCATCTCCAGCAGCCCCACCTTTGCTTAGGCAGTTTCCCCTGCTGGAACCTTCTCCCTCCCACTTTCTAGACACAGTTACTATGCTGTGGGCCTTGATTGGTGTCGCTGTAAGAATGGGCCAAGCTATCATCACAAGCATTCCTATAAAATAGGTCACAACTAGGACACATTGCTCACTGACCCATGTATTGGGTTGAACATGTCCTTGGCATCAAACTGTGTGTTCAGCATTTTCTTATGTGCTCATTCATTTAACCCTCACAACACACTATTTTTACATAAGAAAAGTCAAGACCAGTTGCGGTGGCTCATGCCTGTAATCCCAGCACTTTAGGAGGCTGAGGCAAGCAGGTAACTTGAGCTCAGGAGTTCAAGACCAGCCTGGGCAACATGGCAAAACACTGTCTCTACAAAAAAATAAAAAATATATACAAAAATTAGCTAGGCATGGTGGTGCATGCCTGTAGTCCCAGCTTCTGGGGAGGCTGAGATAGCAGGATTACTCAAGAGTTCGGGGCTGTAGTGAGCTGTGATCATGCCACTGCAATTAGCCTGGGTGACACAGTGAGACCCCCGTCTCAACCAAAAAAAGAAAAAAGGAAAAAAAAGTCAAGTTCAACTTAAGTAAAAAATTACTCAGTTAGAAAGCGGTTCATTTGAATCCAGACCTGCCTGCCTCCAAAGTTTCCATCTGTAGACTGAAGTAAAACAGAGGCTGGGCTCAGCACCTCACACCTATAATCCCAGCACTTTAGGAGGCCAAGGCAGGGGGATCACTTGAGTGCTGGAGGCAGGAGTTTGAGACCGACTTGGGCAACACTGCATAACGCTCACCTCTATAAAAAATTTGAAAATTATCTGGGTATGGTGGCATTTGCCTGTAGTCCTATTACAGAGGCTGAGATGGGAGGGTGGCTTGAGCCCAGAAATTTGAGGTTATAGTGAGCTATGATCACACCAATGTTCATAATGATTCAAGCACAAGTGAGATTTATTTATTTATTTATTTATTTTTGAGACAAAGTCTTGCTCTGTACCCAGGCTGGAGTGCAGTAGCATGATCTCGGTTCACTACAACCTCCACCTCTCGGGTTCAAGCAATTCTCCTGCCTCAGCCTCCCAAGTAGCTGGGATTATAAGCACGTGCCATCCCGCCTGGCTAATTTTTTATATTTTTAGTAGAAAAAATACATGTCAGCCAGGCTGGTCTCGAAGTCCTGACCTCAGGTGATCTACCCTCCTTGGCCTCCCAAGGTGCTGAGACTACAGGAGTGAGCCACTGCACCTGGCGATTCAAGCACCACTGAGATTTCGTGGAAGTACAGAGGCTTCAAGCTGCAGACCTATCCTTTCAGGGGTCTGGATTAAACCCAGGCTCTTTGGGAAATCTCCTCCTCCCATTTCTACAAACCAGATTCCTCCTCCTTTGACTGACATCCTTAATGGTACTGCAAACATTCTGCCTTGAATCAGTGTGTCTATGGTCTTCCCCTGTAGACTCCTTCAAGGAAAATAGCTCTGTCAGTGAAAACAAGCTCATTCATCTTTTTATCACCTTTACAACCTTCACAGTCGACTGCAACAGCCTACAGCATTCCAGGTAGAGGAGGGTAACTAAAACAGATGTGTACCATTCACTGATTCCAGCAGCCAAATTCCGAGTTATTTTCTATTGTTACATTGAGACTGGAGGATCCCCAGTGGAATGCATAGGGATACTGTTACCAAATCATTTAGCACCAAATCACTTACAATCTATTTATTGTAACTATTTATGGTTACCACCCAAATCACTTCCAGACTTAATAGAGACAGCATTTTATAGTTTTCCATGTGTGTTTGTTGGTCACAAGAACAGAAAAATAGCTCAGAGCTGTCTGAGCTATGTGAGGTATGCGAAATTTATCAAGCCCAGAGAGACACGAGTGTGGGACTCCAGTCAGGCTCTCCCTTCCCAGGGGCAACTGTTTAAAGGCATTTTGCTCCTGACTAGCTGCTTCACCCATTACCTTCATGTTAGCAAAATTTGCGATATAAACAACGAGGTATAGCGAATCAACAGCTTACATCATTTTAACGTACACTCTTGGTAAGTCACTTAGGAACTGTCTCTTGTTTTCTTTTAAAAACCCATTTGTAACTGCTGCTCATCACAGCATATATTCAGGGCAACTTGAGTCAATGCTCCTGGGTTGCAGTCCTCAAACCTGGCCCAAATAAACTCTCTACTTAAATAACTTTTGCCTTGGTTTTTTCCCTTAGGTCTACAGTCTCATATGATCATAGCCATCCCCAAGGAGGGTGTAGGGGGGGGAAACCTGGCAAGTGCCGAGGCAAGGGTCTGAAGCCTCAGCCTGTTCCCATATGAATATTGAATTAGAAATATAAGCACATAGTTATTCCCATATATAATCATTTAGTTATTCACATATAATCATAAAGATATATACATACTCAATATAACCTTTTAATTTTACTAATGATTATTGGGTAATGAAACATGGAACTGAGGTGACATTGTGAACAAAGTGATCCTAAGGCAAGATGCTCTAAGCCCTCTGTCACGCCCGCATAAGGGCTGCTGGAAGGCGCCTTGGCTGTGTGGCAGCGCCAGCGCTGGGAAGGCACCCAATGTTTAGCCAGCTAGGGAAGGAGACGTCCAAAATGGCTGAGACGTCTCCTTCCTGGGGGAGTTAGGAGAGAACTCAGCTTCTCCAGGCTCTTGTGGCAGGCCTGACAGCTGTCTGGGAGGCCCACAGACATCCGGGGGCTTAAATGTCTCTATGTGATGCTGTGTTTCAGCGGTCACGTTCCGTGTCCACTCTCATGTTCCGCTTCTGCACCTGGTTCCTCTTTTACTTAGAAGATAAGAATTAGTAATAGTAACATAAATCTTAATGTCCTTGATATTTCTGACAAGTATGAGAAAAGCACTCACGCATTAGGTTTTCTCCTCGCTTATCTCCAAGGCACGTGATTTACTTGACCCTTTCACTGACCACCAATGCTTCGCCCTACCTACCCTGCCCCCTGCTTTGTACTCGGTAAAAGTCAGCGAGTCCAGGCACTCGGGGCCACTGCCAGACTCCGCGCTTTGGTTGGCAGTGCACTCCTAGGCCCAAACTCTTTCTTGGTGTCTTGTGTCTTTTATTTCCACAGTTTCTTGTCTCCATAACTGTAGCGAGGGGCTCACAGGACCCTACAGGAGGGTGGTCCAAGAAGCCCACTTACTCCTCTGTTCCTACCATCAGCACTAAGTCACTGGATCCCTAGCTCTGAGCATCACACCCAATTCTGAGAGGCTTTAGCCACTGATCTCTCTGCCTTCCCGGTTCTGAGTGTTCTCAACACCCTGGATGCAGCTGCCTCATAGGCAGCCCCAGGCCAGCTTTAGGGAAGGTCTGGAGGAAGCCTGCTCAGCCCAGGTTTCTCCTAGACGTCCTTCCTTGGAGGTTCGCTGAAGCCCCAGACTAACCCATCCACCTTCCTTGGGGAGGGAGACATGTGGACAAGGGGAAGTCGTTGGTGGTGAGGACTTTTGGAGAGCAAAGGACAGCTTTTTCTTTCCTTCTGGGGAAAAAGACTCTGGGCCAGGCATGGTGGCTCACACCTGTAATCTCAACACTTTGGGAGACTGAGGTGGGTGGATTACTTGAGGTCAGGAGTTTGAGACCAGCCTGACCAACATGGTGAAATCCCATCTCTACTAAAAATACAAAATTAGCTGGGCGGGTGGTACACACCTGTAATCCTAGCTACTCAGGAGGCTGAGGCAGGAGAATCGCTTGAACCCGGAGTCGGAGGTTACAGTGATCTGAGATCGAGCTATTGCACTCCAGCCTGGGCAACAAGAGTGAAGCTCTGCCTCAAAAAAAAAAAAAAAAAGAAAAAAGAAAGAAAGAAAGAAAAAGACTCTGGACAGTCCTACCTCAAATGAAGAGGAGGACGCCCATGAGAGCCAAGGACTGGACATGTAGCTGGACGGGAGTCACCACCTTGGTGACCAGCTAGGAGAAAGAATTGGGTTCCAGAAAGAGGCCACCAAGGAGGGGGATCCTCTCCTACTTTCAAATCAGTCAGAATTCTCACTCAGACACCAGTCAAGGGTTTCCAGGGACCAGCCCTGCCTCAAAGGAAAGGCTGAGAAGAAGAGAAAGGTTTGGTTGAGTGATGAACTAACCAGCTCAGAGGTTAGGTAACATGTTGAGGTCATGCAGCTAACAGATAGAGGAGCCAGGGCTGTGTCATCTGGGACAGTCTACCTTCAAAGTCCTTGCCTTTTCTATCAGGCAAAACCAGGATCTGATAAGTAACAGGCCTGGGAGTTGGGCAGCAGGAAAGCAGGCTGTGTGTGAGCAGATTGGAGAAAACAGGACAAAAGTCCAAGTGCATTCCTCACCACGGCACTTACAATGCCTGATCGTGCTCACCTTGATTTATTTCCCCTCCCATGAGGCTGCAAGTTCCTGGCAGGGTGAGAACTGAGTTCTGTGGCCTCTATATTCATAGCAGTCTAGGTGCACAACACAGAATCTGTTCTCAGGAATGTTTGCTGAAGGATTCAGCCCTGACACTTCCTTTTTTATTATTTTTATTTTATTTATTATTTTTATTTATTTTTTTCAAGATGGAGTTTTGCTCTCGTTGCCCAGGCTGGAGTGCAGTGGCGCAATCTTGGCTCACTGCAACCTCTGCCACCCAGGTTCAAGCAATTCTCCTGTCTCAGCCTCCAAAGTAGCTGGGATTACAGGCATGTGCCACCATGCCCAGCTAATTTTGTGTTTTTAGTTGAGATGGGATTTCACCATGTTGGCCAGGCTGGTCTTGAACTCCTGACCTCAAGTGATTCACCTGCCTCAGCCTCCCAAAGTGCTGGGATTCCAGGCATGAGCCACCACACTCGGCCTTTATTTCTTCTTACTATTTATTTATATCTGAGACGGAGTCTCGCTCTGTCATCCAGGCTGGAGTGCAGTGGTGCACTCACTGCAACCTCCACCTCCCAGGTGTGAGCAATTCTCCTGCCTGAGCCACCCTAGTAGCTGGGATTACAGGCACATGACACCATGCCTCACTGATTTTTGTATTTTTAATAGAGATGGAGTTTCATCATGTTGGCCAAACCGGTCTCCTGACTTCAAGTGATTTACCCAACTGGGCCTCCCAAAGCGCTGGGATTATAGGCATGAGCCACCCACTCAGCCTTTATTTTTATTTTTTGAATCTAGGTTTTGCTCTGCCACCCAGGCTAGAGTGCAGTGGCATGATCATGGCTCAATGCAGCCTTGAACTCCTGGGCTCAGGTGATCCTACTGCCTCTTCCTTCCAAAGTGCTGAGATTACAGGCTTGAACCACCATGTCTGGCCTGAGCCCCGAGGCTTCTGAAGAAGAAAGTAGGAGGGAAATCAGGTAAAACCACCACCGCCAAAAAGGGTGCAAGCACAAGGGAGTGGGAGGAATGGCAAGCAGCTGGGCCAAACACTCAGAAAATCATCTCTCTGGATAAATGGGTCTTCTCTTGACACAGCAATAAGAATTTCTTTGACGCTTGGTGCTCTCAGAGGTCACAGGCCTGCAGCAGGTAAGTGACCCATTTTGTTTATAGACAAAAAAGTCAAAGGTCAGAAATGTTGCCAGGTGGCGGGACTTACTATTTATTTATTTGTTTGTTTTGTATTGGGCAGACTCCCGAGCTACAGTAGGCTGAGAGACTCCCCCTGTGGCCTGATTTGGTATGATAAAATATATGCACTTTGGGGAGTAACTTTCTTTAGAGTCCTCCCAGCCTGAGAGGGCACCCATGAGTCCAGGGGAGAGGATTAGCGACTAGGGGGTCAGAGGAGGGCTGAACTTGCCTAGGGAGACCCTGGGAAGTAGTGAGTGACTTCCCAGAGTCACTGGGAAGAGGACCGCACTGTCTTCATGTCAATCCCATCTACTGACAGCCTTGGTCCACTTAGTTTTCTGAGCAAATTAGGCAGAGTGATTGCATGCTTTCTAGCGTTCAGGAACCAGCAAATTCAAAACGTGCGATCTTGGACTTCCAGCCAAAAAAGAGTCTGCGTGTCCCTCCAACTCTTCCCACTTAGCCTTTTCCCAAATAAAAACAAATCTAGTTCTCTGAGACACAGCTTTGTTCCGGCTTCCTCTCCCTTTTCCATGTCCGGGTCCACACCCCATCTGACGTTGAAAGTGGTGTCCTGACCACAGACTTAGTATCTGGCCGAGCTGGGTGGTAGGACAGGCTCAGCGGTGCACAGGGCTCCCCCATGGTGGTGCTGAAGCTAACAGCGCTGATAGCATCGGTGGCGGCCTGCTCTCAGTGACTCATGCACTTTCACATTTGCAATTTCACGGGGTCCTCCCAGGGACTGGCCACACCGGGGGAGGCAGCTTTACTTACTGTGCTGCTGCAGAGGCAGCGAAGCTACTGGGGACTCACATCCTCTATCTGCAGCTTCCATCCCACCCCTCGCACTGAGGAGAGACGAAAATAGGCCCAGGAGTAGGTAGCAAAGAATGAAAGCTATGTTAGTCCGCAGCTGATAAGGAGAGAGGAGACTGCTAAGTTTAGTGGCCTGGGTCGGGGAGACTGGGGCTGATCCCCAAGTTTGCCCATGAAGGGACAAGTTTGCCCAGAACTCAGAGGCAGTGTCCTTGGGGTACGGCCCAGGCCTTGGCCCTTGCTCCTCCCCCATCGGAACAGTCTCCTGAAAGCCCACACTCCTTGCCCTCTGTGCCCATAAAGGAGAGAATCGAGAATCTTGGACCAGAGCTCGAAGTCCCTGCAGCCACCAACTGAAGCCCCAGTCCACCAGGCCAAGCCAGCTTTTCCTATTGCCTAGGTGCTGGTGGGGGGGCGGGGGGAGGGGGGGTACCTACCCTCCATTGTAGAGGTCCAGAGATGGGGCTTCCTAAGCTCCGCGGGACCCCCAAATTCCTCTCCAGAAGAACTGCCCCGCCCCCTCTCTTCCCGGGCCCAGTACCTGAGGGAGCGGACACCCTGCAACCTCGCTTCCTGCCAACTCCGAGAGAGGGCGGCCCGGGCCCCCAGCACCCCCGGGCTCCCGGCGCACAGTCTCCCCAGGCGCAGCATCCCGACGTAGACAGCCATGGCTCGCTTAGCCCTGCGTCCCGGCCGGAGTAAACTTTTAAAGTATGCCGAGGCGGGGCGGGCGCGGAGGCGGGCGCGGAGCAGGCGGGGAGGCGGGGAGGGTGGCCTCTGCCTATGGGGTGCGGCGGACTCGGTCCCGGAGGGTGGGGCGTGGCGAGGCGCGGCGGTGGAGACTTAGCGCGGGGCCACCTTCCTCTCGAACCCCGCGGCCCTCCCCCCTCCCACCCTCGAAGAATGGCCCCAGTTTCCTCTGGATCGGAAGGCCCCAGCTGCAGCCTGAGACAGATCTTCCTCGCGACCATCCTCAGGGGCCTGGACTTCAGAGGCGCAAAAGTTTGTTGATTTCCCAGAGGAAGAGCCGGCCGCACGTCCATGCGGGGGCCAGATGGCAAGGTCAAGATCCGTCCATCCCCTACCACTTTAGCTCTCGGGTCACGTGCCGGCCCCGCTACTTGCGAGCCAGCGGCCAAGAAGCAGGCGCGAAGCGCCCTTGAGGCATGCCAACTGGAGCACAGGGCCTGCTGGGATGGGGGAGGCAGCCGCGACAAAGGGTGTCGACGGTGAGCCTCCACTGGGCCTGCCGGCGCCAGAGTTCCAGCCGAGGTCAGATTTCAGCTTCAGAAGGGACACCAGTTGGTACCCCATCTCACACGAGGCATCCTCCCCTCCCTCCTAGGCGACTCTGCCTTGACCTTCTGCACAGGGTTGGGGGCGGTGCACTGAAAGGTGGCCTCAGGGACTGGGACCTATGTATTTCATCCCCCATCTGCCTGTCTTGGGGCCTGTGGCACAGTTCCCTGTGCTACCCCAGGTGTGAATAGAAAGCAACCCTACGCCCCTCCTTAGGGTTCCTGAGGCCCAGGGGTGGGTGGGGCACTAAGACCTGGGCAGAGCTGCAGCCCAGAGAAGGTGATAGTCCCGCTCTGATCCTGGCTAGGAAAGTTGGCACTGGGCACCAAAGAGCAGCACCGTATATACGTGTTCAGGTCCACATTGCCTCACCTAGCCATGACCCTTCCTCTAGAGAAGGAGCTGGAGAAGAACACGGGAAGGGCCCTGGCAGGGTGACTTTCCCTCTCCTGATCGGAGGAGATGAAGTAAAACCTACAGGACAGAAGGGGTGGCTGGGGGGTGGAGCCTGCCTTGATGGGACGTTTGCCCTTGTCTGGGAACTCTGGCTCCATTTTGGTCATGAAAAGGAGTCCACTCTGAGCCTCTTTATCATCTTGAGCATGACCTCAAATCCCCCCCTGGAGCCCCAGCTCCTAGGGAGGGTCCCCCACATTCCAGTTTCTGTGGGGTTGGGGCAGGAAGAGACAGAGGAAAAAGAGATCACGTGAGGCTGGGCCTACAAGGGCATGCCTTCCTAGTTAGACTGTCTTTGATAGCCGACCAGGTAATAGGGAGTGCTGGGGAATTCACAAGTCTGGAGTCCCAGCCCTGGCTGACAGGCTCAGCCTCTAGCTTGCTGTTTGACCCTGGGTAAACTGTTGCCCCTCTCTGGGCCTGTGAAGTGAGGGGGTAGGTTCTGATCTTGTAGGTCTGTCCACTCTTCTGGCTAGTTTGAGGGTCAGTCTTAGAGCAGGAGACAAGTGAGTTCCTCCTTGAACTTAGCTCCAGCCTCGGCTTTTCAAGGCACTGGGCTTTCCTGACGCACAGGCCGTGGAATCTTAGCCACAAGTTTCAGGATGTCTTGTACATGCCAGGCTCTTCAAGGACATTTTCTCTGACCCTCAAAAACACCCTGCAAGGAACAGGCATGCTTGGAATGTGTCTTTGTTTTTTTGAATGAAGAAACTGAGTCCCAAAGAGGTTCAGCCTCTTAAACACAGGCCAAGGCTCTGCCCGTAGTCTCTGTGGCTTTGGGCAAGTCATGGGGCCTCTGCAGCCTCATCTGTCAAATGGGGGATAATAATACCAACTTCACTCAGGGAGTTAGTGTAAGAATTGAGTAGGTGGCACAGAACTGGTCATTGGCCAGTTTACAGTGGTTGTTTTTTCTCCATCCTCTCCTTCCTCTCTTGTCTTCACGCTAAGACTTTCCTCTGTTAGGAATTGCAAACCTTTTTTAGGAGGGGGAATTATTTTCTTACTGCAAAACCCTGGTTCTGTGGATGGGGGGAGGGCTGGGAGAAAGTAAAGATGGCTGGTGGGGGAGTCCGTGAATCATGGTAGGGGGATCATGTTGACTCAGCATTCTTAGGCCAGTATAGGGAAGCGGGGGAGCAGGGCACGTGGCCCATCCAGGCCCTCCAGCTTCCCTTCCCTTTCCTTCCCTTTAACCAATTCAATTCCTCATGACTCCCCGACGGAGTTTTTGCTGAGCCGTCACACCTCCTTTGTACTGCACAGGACTTGCGTGATTTATGGTCCTTGTAATTTGGCTCATGCCACTGGCTACCATGAGAAAGCCCTTATTCCCTCACCTTTGCCAATATCCTGCTTCCGAGCTCCAAAAGCAGGCTCAAAATGTAAACACCACTTATTGATTTTTTTTCATTCTTAACATCAACCTGTGAATAAAGTCCAGAAGACCTAGTCACAGTTACAGAACAGAATGTAAATGTAATATCACTAGCCTTGGAAGTCACATCTGATAGTAGTTGACAGGGAAGGGGTGCAGGGGGAGTATAAAATAAAAATAAAGGAGTATGTCATTATGTATAAAAATAATAATAAAACTATACTAGCAGGATTTGGGGAGGAGAGATGGGCGATAATCCCCACTTATCAAACAGAAAATCTAGAAATGGCAAAATAAATATGTTATTTAGAGGCAAGTAGCAGAAGATAAAACAAAAATAGTTACAATAGTTCAAATGATTCTCTTTGGACTTAAATAGATATTTCACCATATATATGCAATACCTATATATATATATTCCCCAAAGAAATATATCTCCAAAGAAGATACACATATGAGCAATAGAAATATATCTCCAAAGAAGATACACACATGAGAAAGTGCTCAACATCACCAGAAATTAGGGAAATGCAGATCAAAACCATCCTCACACCCATTAGGATGGCTATTAATTAAAAACAACAATAGGCCAGGCACGGTGCCTCACCCCTATAATCCCAGCACTTTGGGAGGCTGAGGCGGGCAGATCACCTGAGGTCAGGAGTTCAAGACCAGCCTGAACAACAAGGAGAGACCTCGTCTTTACTAAAAATACAAAATTAGCCAGGCATAGTGGCCCATAACTGTAATCCCAGCTACTCAGGAGACTGAGGCAGGAGAATCACTTGAACCTAGGAGATGGAGATTGCAGTGCACCGAGATCATGCCATTGCATTCCAGCCTGGGCAACAAGAGCAAAACTCCATCTCAAAACAACAACAATAGGCCGGGTGCAGGTGCTCATACCTGTAATCCCAGCACTTTGGAGGCCAAGGTGGGCAGATCACTTGAGTCCAGGATTTTAAGACAGGCCTGGGCAATGAAGTGAGAAACTGTCTGTAAAAAAAAAACAAAAACTATCCGAGCGTGGTGGTGTGTGGCTGAGGTGAAAGGATCGCTTGACCCTGAGAGGCCGAGGCTGCTGTGAGCTGAGATCACACCACTGCACTCCTGCCTGGGTGACTGAGCAAGACCCTGTCTCAAAAAAAAAAAGAATACACACAAAAAACCCAGAAAATAACAAGCATTAATGAGGATGTGGAGAGACTGAACATGTGTGCATTGGTGGTGGGAATGTGAAATGAGGCCACCACAGTGGAAGACAGTATGGTGGTTCCTCGAAAAATTAAAAATGAGTTATATGATCCAGCAATTCTACTTCTGGGTATATACCCAGAATAATTGAAAGTAGGGACTCCAGCAAACATTTGTGTACCAGTGTTCACAACAGAATTATTCCCAATAGCCAAAAGGCAGACACAACCCAAATATTCATCAATGAGTGAACGGATAAACAACTGTGGTATATTCATACAATGGAATACTATTCAGCCTTCAAAAAAGGAAGGAAATTCTGATACATGCTACAATCCACATGAACCTTGAACACATTGTGCTAAGTGAAATAAGCCAATCACAAAAGAATAAATACTGTAGGATTCCATTCATATGAGACACTTAGAGTAGTCAAATTCATAGAGACAAAGTGGATGGGTGGTTGCCAGGGGCTGGGGTGGGGTGGGGGACTGGGGAGTTATTGTTTGTTTAATGGGTATAGTTTCAGTTTAGGAAAATGAAAGGGTTTTGGAGATGGATGGTGGTGATGGCTATATAACAATATAAATGTACTTAATACCACTGAACTGTACCCCTAAAAATGGCTAAAATGATATATTTTATTTATGTCTATTTCCCCACAACTTTTAAAAAAGCTTCTCTTCAGGGCATGGTAGTGGGAGGAAGAGTGAGGACACAGAACGGGTTTTTGTTAAAAAAAAAAAAGCTGTTTTCTTATTTTATTTTCTAAGATGGTGTATGTGATTTCTCTTAACAAAATGTTTTATTAGCATGCCTGAGGGAGGCTTCCTGATTAGCACTATCAGTCATTACAGGAACAAACGTGTTTGATGAGGTTTTCACTGTAAACAAATGAGTGCAAAGGGGTTACTTGGGCTTGGAGTCAGCTTCAGTGTCCATCTGGAAAGAATCCAACCCTAGTGATTTTTCTGTCAATGACCTTGATCAAATCTCTTTTCTCTGGTGTAATTTTTTATAGCTCTCTGTTGTAATTGAGTGTGTCCAAGTAACAAGTGAAAAATGGCCCTTTTAAAGAATTTCCTTCACTGTGTGTTTGAGAACTGAGCTAATAAGAAATACAGTCATCACGAAGGAGAGATGGAAAAAAAAGAGAGACAATCGACAGCCACAGAAAAAGAGGGAGAGGAAGATGAGGAAGGAAGTTTCCGTTTTCAAAGAGATTGAAATGACTTGGAACAGAATGCGTGTATTCTGCTAGTCAAGCCAATTAGATCCTGTAGCCAATACCAAAAAAAAAAAAAAAAAGCCAGGCCAAGGGCAGTGGCTCACACCTGTAATCCCAGCACTCTCGGAGGCCGAGGTGGGCAGATCATGAGGTCAGGCGTTCGAGACCAGTCTGACCAACATGGTGAAACCCCATCTCTACTAAAAATACAAAAAGTAGCTGTGTGGTTGCACGTGCCTGTTATCCCAGCTACTCGGGAGGCTGAGGTAGGAGAACTGCTTGAACCTGGGAGGTGGAGGTTGCAGTAAGCCGAGATCACGCCATTGCACTCTAGCCTGGGTGACAGGGCGAGACTCAGTCTCAAAAAAAAAAAAACAAAACAAAACATTGTTCTAAAAATGGATGTTTCTCATTCTCAAACTGAAAGTGAAAATAAGGAACTTGCTCTGAACTACTGTGTAGAGTCAAGTTATCTTTTTTTGTTGTTTTTTAAAGACAGAGTCTCGCTGTCACCTGGGATGGAGCTGGAGTGGTGCAGTAGGGCAATCATAGCTCACTGCAGCCTTGAATTCCTGGGCTCAAGTGATCCTCCCACCTTAGCCTCCTATGTAGCTGGGATTACAGGTGCATGCCACCACGCTGTGCTAATTTTTCTTTTTTTGTAGAGATGAGGATCTCACTGTGTTGCCCAGGCTGACTTTGAACTCCTGGGCTCAAGTGATCCTCCTGCTTCAGCCTTCCAAACAGCTAGGATTTACAAGCAGGAGCCACCACACCCAGCTGAGTAAAATTATCTTGATCGCACAGGCAGATGTGTTTTCAAATGATCAGTATTTTCTTACTGACATCCCCCAAATTAAAAACCTAAATAAGCCATAATCCCAGCAACTGCCAAAAACTTGTGAAAGCCTTGCTTTTGTAGGAGGATAAGATAAAAATATTTCTCTGGATGGTGTAATATTTTACTTTTCTTGGGTCAAAGTCAAGAACTAAAGTCAACTGTGAAGTCTTGGATAAAGACCCAGTGTTAAACCAAATCTAATTTAACTTCCTTTATTTATTCATTGTTTCAACATTCATTCATTGACTACTTCTTGACAAGCATGATATGAATGAGACATGGCGTCTGCCCTCAATGAGCTCACTGTCTCAGAGAAAACACCAACCCTGAGACTGACAGTGGCCTGCAGTTCGGCCAGTGCTGTGTGAGGGAGGCTGGGGGAGACGCACTTACCCGAGGTGTATTACAGAAGGTCTCTTGGAGATTTGCACCTAGACCTGAGAAAGAAGCAGTGTGTCAGTTTCCTAGGAGGCCAGAAGCCTGAAGTGAGTCTTACGGGATTAAAATTAAAGTGTTGGCTGGGTGCTGTGGCTCACACCTGTAGTCCCAGCACTTTGGGAGGCTGAGGCAGGTGGATCACCTGAGGTCAGCAGTTCGAGACCAGCCTGATCAACATGGCGATGTCCCGTCTCTATTAAAAATACAAAAATTAGTCAGGTGTGTCAGTGCACACCTGTAATCTCAGCTACTCGGGAAGCTAAGGCACAAGAATCGCTTGAAGCCGAGAGGCAGAGGTTGCAGTGAGTGGAGATCATGCCACTGTACTCCAGCCTGGGTGACGAAGTGAAACTCTGTCTCAAAAAAAATTAAAGAAATGAATGAAATAAAGGCGTTGGCAGGGCTGGTTCCTTCGAGAGGCCCCAGAGAAGAATCCACTCCTTTCTTCCAGCGGCTGGTGGCTGCAGTTGTTCTTTACTTATGGCCACATCACTCTAATCTCTGCCTCCTCCTCTATCGATCTCCCTCTGCCTTCCTTGTTTTATGTTTTTTTGGAATAGGTAGTGCCTTCCCTCATGGTCTTAAGATGGCAGTTCCAGGCACCACATCCAGGCACAACCAGCAAAGAAGCTTGGCAGCCTTTGATGAACTAGGAAAGCCTTTCTCTGGAAACCCCCAGCAGACTCCCCTTGGGCTCCACTGCTGTCACTACTATCCATGTCAGCAACTAATGCGAAGTGGGACATAGTGCTATGGGCCATGGTGTGGCCAAACACACCACAGGGCATCAGCAGAATAGCTCACTTTTGGTCAGGGTGATCAGGTAAGACTTCTTAGAGGAGGTGGCATTTGGACTGGACCTTGAAGGATGAAAAGGAGGGTGACCATGGAAAGGGAGGAGAGGGCATGCTAAGCCAAATGGAATGAACAGAGGGGAGAAGGTGGGAATAAAGAAGAGATAAGTTGAACAGTCTTACAGGAATGATTTTTCGAGTGCTTTCTATGGACTAAGAACTCATTTAATCCTTATGAAAACATAGCTTCTAGCCAGGCGTGGAGGTGCATGCCTGTAGTCCCAGCTACTCAGGAGGCGGAAGTGGAAGAATCCCTTGAGCACAGGCGTTTGAAGTTATAGTGAGCTGGCTGGGTGCCGTGGCTCCAGCCTATAATCCCAGCACTTTGGGAGGCTGAGGTGAGCAGATCACTTGAGTCCAAGAGTTCAAGACCAGCATGGTCGCTATGGTGAAATTCCATCTCTATTTAAAAAAAAAAAGTTACAGTGACCTGATCATGCCACCACTGCACTTTAGCCTGGGCAACAGAGCAAATCCGTGTCTCAAAACAGACAAAGAAACAAAAGTAACAGGCTGTGCTCAGTGGCTCACATCTGTAATCTCAGCACTTTGGAAGACTGAGGTGAGCAGATCACTTGAGGTCAGGAGTTTGAGACCAGCCAGGCCACATGGTGAAACCTCATCTCTACCAAAAATACAAAAATTTGCTGGGCATGGTGGCACGCATCTGTAATCCCAGCTACTCAGTAAGCTGAGGCAGGAGAATCGCTTGAACTTGGGTGGCAGAGGTTGCAGTGAGCTGAGCCTGGGTGACACAGTGAAACTCTGTCTCTAAAAAAAAAAATTAAAAAATAAACAAAGAAACAAAATAGCTTCTTCTATAGGTGGAGATTTATGACTGAGGAATCCAGGATTGCAGAGATTAGGTAATGTATCCAAAATTGGTAGAACCAGATTTGATCTCAGTTCCATCTCAACATATGATAATTTTATTTATTCATTCATTCATTGCTTATTTATTTGTAATTAACTTTTCTAAATTGTAATTTATTAGAAAAGTAATAAGCTCATTTTAGCAAATCTTCAAGGTGAACGAGGTTAAAAATATGGATCTTCATCTATACATTTTCCTAGGCCCATACAAACATGTTTATCACTTTTATATATTATATATTAATATATCATACTTGTTAATATCATATATATATAATTTTTATTTTGTCTTTTAAGAGAGGAAGTCTTGCTATGCTGCCCAGGCTGAACTTGAACTCCTAGGCTCAAACCATTCTCTGCCTCAGCCTCTCAAGTAGCTGGGACTACAGGCGTAAGCCATTAAGTCTGGCTATTCTTTTTTTTTTTTTTTGAAACAGAGTTTCATTCTTATTGCCCAGGCTGGAGTGCAATGGCGCCATCCAGCTCACTGCGATCTCTGCCTCCCAGGTTCAAGTGATTCTCCTGCCTCAGCCTCCTGAGTAGCTGGGATTACAGGCATGTACCACCAAGCCTGGCTATTTTTTTGTATTTTTTAGTAGAGATGGGTTTCACCATGTTGGTCAGGCTGGTTTTGAACTCCTGACCTCAGGTGATCCACCTGCCTCAGCCTCCCAAAGTGCTGGGATTACAGGCATGAGCCACCTCGCCCAGCCTTAAATCTAGCTATTTTTATTAAAAAAAAAAAAAAAAAAAAAGATCATGCTGGACAATTAATGGAATCAGAATAAAGTCTATAGATTAGACAGTAGTACTGATCAATGTGAATTTGCTGATTTTTACAATTGTCCTGTGGTTATGCATTTCCTTGTACTTAGGAAAAATCCATTGATATATTTAGAGATAAAAGGGCATCATATCTGCAGCATACTCAAACAGTTTAGCAGTTGTGTGTGTGTGTGTGTGTGTGTGTGTGTGTGTGTGTGTGTGTAGGTGTAGACAGAGACAGAGAGAGAGAGAGAGAGAAGGATAAAGCTACCGTAGTAAAATGGTAAAATGGGAGATCTGGGTAAAGAGTACACAGACATTCTTTTTATTTTATTTTATTTTTATAATAGAGATGGGTCTTGCCATGTTGCCCAGGTTGATTTCAAGCTCCTGGCCTCAAGTAATTCTCCTGCCTTGGTCTCCCATAGTGCTGAAATTACAGGCATGAGCCACTGTCCCCAGTTTCATGGCAATTCTTGCTCGTTAATTTGCCATATGAACTTTACTTTTCCCTCTATGTGCCTCTTTTTTGTTAAAAATATTTATTTAAAAAGTACTATTATTGTCATATCCCTCTATATGCATTTTAAGATAATATTAGGCCAGGCACAGTGGCCTGCCTATAATCCCAGTGCCTTTGCTAGGTGGCAGTGAAAGGATCTCTTGAGCCCAGGAGTTCAAGACCAGCCTGGGCAACATAGGGAGACCCTGTCTCCACATAAAATTAAAAAATAGCCGAGTACAGTGGCCCATGCCTGTGGTCCCAGCTACTAGGGAGGCTAAGGTGGAAAGGATCACTTGAGCACTGGGAGGTTGAGACTCCAGTGAGCTGTGATCACACCACTGCATTCCAGCTGGGAAACAGAGCAAGACCCTATCTCAAACAAACAGACAAAAAGATAATATTTACTTAGTTCTAAAAACAAAAACAAAACAAAATCTTGGGATTTCTAACTGTAACTGGCCTCAATTTGAGGATTACCTTGGGAAGAGCTGACTTACAGGAACATGATGTATCTCTCTACATGGCAAATTTATGGCCAGGTGTGGTGGCTCATGTCTGTAATCCCAGCACTTTGGAAGGCTGAGGTGGGCAGATCACCTATGGCCAGGAGTTCAAGACCAGCCTGATCAACATGGCAAAACTCCATCTCTACTAAAAATACAAAAATTAGCTGGGCGTGGTGGCACACCCCTGTGATCCCAACTACTCGGGAGGCTGAGGTAAGAGAATCGCTTGAACCCAGGAGGTGGAGGCCTCAGTGAGCCCAGATCATGCCACTGCACTCCAGCCTGGGAGACAGAGAGAGGCTCTGTCTCGAAAAAAGCAAATTTATGTTAGTAAGTAAACTGTATAAACAGAGATCAATATTAAAATATACTTTGGGGGCTCATATCCTCAAGGCCTGAGACTGCCTTTTCTTTTTGAGATGGAGTCTTGTTCCTTTGCCCAAGCTGTATGGAGTGCAGTGGTGTGATCTCGGCTCACTGCGGCCTTCACTCCCTGGGTTCAAGCAATTCTTCTGCCTCAGCTTCCCGTATAAAGTAGCTGGCACTACAGGTGCGTGCCACTACACCCAGCTAATTTTTGTTTTGTTTTTTAATAGCAATGGGGTTTTGCCATGTTGGCCGGGCTGATCTTGAACTCCTGACCTCAGGTGATCTGCCTGCCTTGACCTCCGGAAGGGCTGGGATTACAGACACAAGCCACCATGCCCGGCCTGCCTTTTTTTTTTTGAGACAGAGTTTTGCTCTTGTTGCCCAGGCTGGAGTGTAATGGCGTGCTCTCGGCTCACTGCAACGTCTGCCTCCCAGGTTCAAGCGATTCTCCTGCCTCAGCCTCTGGAGTAGCTGGGATTACAGGCACCCACCACCACGCCCTGCTAATTTTTTTGTATTTTTAGTAGAGATGGAGTTTCATCATGATGGCCAGGTTGGTCTTGATCTTCTGACCTCAGGTGGTCCACCCACCTCAGCCTCCCAAAGTGCTGGGATTACAAGCGAGAGTTACCGCGCCTGGCCACCTTTTTCTTTTCTTTTCAACTCACCTCCCACTATGAGGACAAACCGTGAAGGGACTCAGCTGCCCTCAGGTTGATTCCTGCTGCATGGTGCTGCTGGCTCTTTCTCACCTGTCTCTCCGTGGATCTTTGACATACTACTTCATATTATTATGCCCATTTTTTTCAACGTTTAAACATTTATTTATTTAGAGTGACGGAGTGAAGTGCACTCACTATGTTGCCCAGGTTGGCCTCAAACTCCTAGGCTCAGGGGATCCTCCCGCCTCAGCCTCCCAAGTAGCTGGGATTACAGGCAGGGGCCTCTGCACCCAGCTATTATGCCCATTTTACAGAAGGAGAAACAGAAGCTGGGAGTGTGACATGCTTGCCAAGATTGCCCCAGAATTAGCAGTGGCTGCACTGGCCTGACGCCCAAAGGTTTTCAGGTAGCTGATGACTCCTGTCCTGGTCTTGATCTTGGGCTTCTCAATGGCTGCTGGTACTTGTGTTCTGTTTTGCAGCTCCCCGAACCTCAGACATCCAAGCACAAGGTGGCATTTGGTTTGGGGGGGTTCAGCCCCAAAACCCCCCATAGGGCCAGCCTGTTGTTTCCAAGAAAAAGGCTGCCAACAGATGACAGGCTTCACTTTCTCACAAGGCTGTGGGGCTCCAGCTTCAGAGAGTTAAAAAAATCTTCCCCAAAGTCAATATCTGTAGTCAGTTCCTTGCTCTGCCTCTCTGCTTCCCTGGGCTGCATCTCTGCCTGTCTGGATCTGACCAATCCTTCAAAGCCCAACCTAAATGCCACCTTCTCCATGGAGCCTTTTCTGATTTCTCTCTTCCATATAGGGTCCTCCTCCCCCACCATGCTGGGGTTGCACCCACTTTTCTTGGAATGCATTCACTTTCCTGCTGTGATTGTCATTAAATAGTTGACCTTTTCGATTTTTTTTTTTTTTTTTTTTTGAGACAGAGTTTTGCTCTTGTTGCCTAGGCTGGAGTGCAATGGCGCAATCTTGGCTCACTGCCACCCCCACCTCCTGGGTTCAAGTGATTCTCCTGCCTCAGCCTCCCAAGTAGCTGGGATTACAGGCATGTGCCACCATACCTGGCTAATTTTTTTTTTGTATATTTAATAGAGATGGGGTTTCTCCATGTTGGTCAGGCTGGTCCTGAACTCCCGACCTCAGGTGATCCACCTGCCTCGGCCACCCAAAGTGCTGGGATTACAGGCGTGAGCCACTGTGCCCAGCTGATAGCTGACCTTTTTGAACCTCAATCACTTCATCTGTAAAACTGATATAATGTCTGCCTTATAAGTCTGTTGTGAAGGCAGAGTTAAAGCACAGTCTGAGGCACAAAGAATGTTCTTGCACCTGTCAGCCTGATGTTGTCACATCACACACACGGCCCTACACATTCATGCACAGATTTCCTCTCTCTGTGTTCAGGCACTTGTCTTTTTACCTTGTATAATAATTATTTGCATGGACTGTAGGCTCCTTTGTGGTAGGAAAAATAGGTTGTAGTGAAAAGAAATAGGATTTGGAATTAAAAAGTCTGCCCCTCAATCAATGGTGTGAACAGGTGACTTCTCCTCTCTGAGCTTTGGTTTCTTCCTAAGAGAGGGAGTGCAATAAAATGTGCCTCACTGTGTTCTCATGTGCATTATCAAAATAAGATAACGGATGCTCAAGGATTTAGAGACTGCCAAATGCTAATGTATGTCTTACCAATTGCCCTTGTCTGTTTTCCAGAAACCCAGCACAGTACCTTGCTGGGGATGGGTTGGGGCATACGCGGCAAGGATTTGTTAAATGAGTAGTGGGCCATTGCATTTACTTCATTTGGTCTTCATAGTTTCCCTCTGAGACAAGCTTTTTTAGTTTTAATTTTTTTTGTAGAGTTGGGGTCTTGCTATGTTGCCCAGACTGGTTTTGAACTCCTGGACTCAAATAATCTTCCCGTGTTGGCCTCCCAAGTATTGAGATTACAGGTGTGTGCTATGCTGCCCTGCCCCTCTGAGATAAGCTTTAATGTCCCCATTTCAAAATGGGCAAACTGAGGTTTGGAGTGGGTAAAGTGCTTCATTCATTCATTTATTCATTTATTCAACAGATGTCTGAATGAGCAGCTACCCTGCATCAGATAGGCAGACTCTGGGCATACAAAGATATGATTAAGACAAAAATCCCTGTCTTCACAGTCCAGAATGAAGGACAGACACATAAAGATAAGTATACTACAAGGTGGATTATGAATTGTAGATAATATTTATTGGGTACTTACTAAGTGCCACAGAGTGCTGCAAGCTCCTGGTGTGTTTAACCGTCCTCCCCAACCTCTGTTAGCTACATTTCTCGTAGGTGGATTCATAGATAAGACTGAAGCCTAGTGAATGTCTACGGTTTTATAAGTGGCAAGTGGCAGATCCAGGATGAATACCCAGTTGATGGGTATTAGTGCCAGAGGTCCCACTTGGCCATCAGGATCTACCGTCTGGGATGACATGGTAGCACATGGGGCCCTAAAGGGGAGGGCCCTAGCTCAGTCTGGCATTCCCAGTGTTGCCTGAAGAACTAAAGAATTAGCTAGGCAGGGAAGGTGAGTCGGGGGAAGGCAGGGCCATCGCAGGGGAGGGCCAGACGTGGGAGCCACCTCCCGGAAGTGTACACAGCATCCAGGCCACACAGGGCCTGGAGCTTGTGAGGAAGCTGCGGAAGCAGGCAGGACCCAGCCTCAAAAGGAAAGTGGTTCGGATCCTAGAGGTAGCTGGAAGTTTGAAGGGTTTTACGCAGAGGAGAGACTTGGCCAGATTTTTAGAAAGACCGCCGGGGAGCCGGGTGAAAGTGGATGGAGGACAGAGACAAGCGCTGAGGCAGTGAGTGGGGAGGAGAGAGGGAAATTCAGGAAGTCGAGTTTTCCCGATGATGGTTATTCGGGTGTTAAGTAGAGGACAGGGAGCAATTTTAGAGGACACCTAGCTTCCGCTGCTAATCAGGGAGGCTGGGGTGATCTGATGCCAACCCAGTCTTCTGGCGCCTAGTCCGTGCCCTTTTGCCTCTGGCGCTGCCAGCGATGATGCCCGCGGGTCACCGGCGAACTGAGCACACAGCCTCCAACCGCACCCCTCCGGCGGCGGCGACGTGCAGTGCACCATCCTGGACACCAGGGGACGTTCCCGCACAGGCTCGGGACGCTCTGGCCCAGCCCATCTCGGTGGTCGCGGAAGGTGACGTGGACACGGAAGTGGTCGTCGTCGAGGCACCGGTGGGAGCTAGGCGCGGGGCTCGGAGTGCGGCCGGAGGGCGGACAGGCGGAGGCGGTCTCGCACCGGCGGCGACGGAGGGCTCAGGCGTTGTCGTTTGGGTGGGGGCCCGCTGAACTGACAAGCGGCATTTCAGCTCCTTTCCCCCGCCAGTCGGAACCCCGGAGCCGGGGCCCGCTCAGCCGGCATCGCCATGACCAAGGCCGGTAGCAAGGGCGGGAACCTCCGCGACAAGCTGGACGGTAACGAACTGGATCTGAGCCTCAGCGACCTGAATGAAGTCCCGGTGAAGGAGCTGGTTAGTATCGTCCCGCGAGGCCTAGGCGCCCACCTTCGCCGGACGCTGGCCCCTACGTGGGCCGCCTACTTTCCCAAGCATCAGTTTCCTCTTTTTTAAAAAGAAGCGGGGGTGGCGGGACGAGTCCCCCTGGAAGGCAGCGTCAAGCCCAAGGTTCTTCCCGGGATGTACACGTGTCACTTTGGCGCAGTTCCAGAAGATAGGGAAGATCTGCTTCTCTGGCCCTAGGCTTTTTACAGGCCAAGAAGCGAATGTGTCGCCTTTTGGGGTCTTTCACAGCGCCCAACTCATGCCCGACCCAGTGTAGGAGCCCACGGAGCAGTTACTGGATATATTCGAGAATGAATGAGTGACTCGTTCCGAGAGAGTAGGCCTCCTGGTAGACCTGGGTGTGGCCCAGAACCTGGCTTTTCTAGGAAGCTGGCAATTCCAGCTGGCTGCCCGAGCCCTGAGGCTGCCTACCTCGAAGAAAGTGAACTCTCCCTCCTTGGCTGGTAAAGTCTCATCCCAATTCCGCTGAAACTGGCGGAGTCCCCATCGCTCATCTCCCACACCTTTCCCCTGTAAACTGAGGCTTAAGGCCCCAGGGAGATTAGGCATCTAGTTTTGTCAGCCTGGAGCTAGTTCCCACATCCCTGCTTTTCCTACTCCCCGCCAACGCCCTGCTAGCCTCTCTTTGGGTGACCCACACTTTGCTTTCTGCCGTTGATAAATTACATTTGCCTTGGGCACTGGGCCCAGTCTTTTCTTCCACTGTCGACTGGTATTATGGTGGTTAGAACCGGGTTCCCAGCCCCTCCCAGCTCCATTGCTTAATAGCTAAGTGCCCTTGGCAAGCCAGTTAGCCTTTATACCTAGATCTCCTCATTTATACAATGGTGATAATAGTTTCTATCTCATGCTTATTGCGAGGTTAAATACCATTGTAATGAAAAATGCTTGGAAGGTAGCAAATACTGATGTTTGTAGCTGTTATTGTGTTGTTTTTCCCACTGTAGTATTCAAAATTTTTGTAGGTGGTCAAACTTGACTCTTAGGACTTTGTGACAGAAAGTGCAGGTTGCCAGAGGACCCTTAACTGAATATTTGCCTCCTTTTCTATCCCAGGAAGATGCCCAGCCTTATTTCACCCTGCCCTAGGTCTGCTCTCTGAAACCATTTACTCCAGGCCTCTGAACAGTGCGGCATTAACCTCAGGGAGAAAGTTTTGCTGAGCCTGTCCAGCCTGGACACCATGGGAGAATAGAGTTGGGCTGTGAGGGCCTTGTTTTTTTAACTCCATCATTCACTCCGCTACCTACTCGATCAGTCATGATTCAGGGAACATTATGGGCATTGAATACCTGCTCTGGGGGAAGGCCCTGAACTGGGGGAATATGGAAATTGAGAAGCTTTATTAGACACATTCCGTGCCCTGAAACCTAATAAGAGGGACACTGGGTAATATTTATTTTTAAAATGCTGGGAATAATGTCTAAGAATCTAAATTTTGCTTTCCTTTCTTTCTTTTTTCTTTTTCTCTTTTTTGAGACAGGGTCTCAGTGTGTTGCCCAGGCTGGCCTCAAACTCCTGGGCTCAAACGATCCTCCTGTCTCAGCTTTCTGAGTAGCTGCGACTATGAAACTACAAGTGTGAGTCCCTGTGCCTCGCCTGAGGTTTCCTTTCTTGGATGTTCTGCAGCCACATCCCTTCTCTTTATATTCTTCCTTAGATCAGAGTTGACTGGCTCATTTTTCCTTTTATTCCCAGGAACGTCATTTCTTTACTGCCATTTTAAAAAGGCCTTTCCTAATTGTGGGAACTTTCTCTGGAAAATGCTTCATTAACAGATGTCACTGAATCGTTCCAGGTGTTGGTCTGACAGGTTTTTCTCATTCTCTTTTTCCCAGGCTGCCCTTCCAAAGGCCACCATCCTGGATCTGTCTTGTAATAAACTGACTACCCTACCGGTAAGATTGGCAAGCAGCCATGACTCCTTCTGGTATCTTGGATGCATCTCCTTCCTGTTTCGGGGGTGGATGGGGGTGTGAGGGTGTCATGAGGCATAATTTCAGGATAGGCCTGCAGGCAGGCTATAGCTAAATCTGAGTGTGTAGGGGAGGCACAGTGAGGTGGGGTGGTTAGTCTCAGTGGCAAAGGAATTGAGGTGGAGGCCTCACTCTTGAGAACAGTGGTAGTCAGGCCACAGAAAACTAAAGTCAACAGGATGCTGAGTAACTTACTGGGCTCATCTTTTTTCTACATTATTTTATTCCTCCAAAAAATAGTTCTCCCTACCGCATAGAGGACGCTAGAGACCGTTTTGTAACTTGCTCTGCATTCCAGGGAGGAAGCTGTGGACAGCTTCCCTGTGCGTCTTTTGATGGGGGAGCAAGAACGAATGTGATCTTACGGGACTACCTTATCATTATTCTCCCAGAGGACTTGAATTACTCAGGATTTGCTCAGTCTGGCCAGCACATTCAATCGATGAGCAAATCCTTTTGATTCTTCTTGCGCAATGTCTGCTAGTTCTCCTTCTGCTTCACCTGTGTAGACAGTGGATTCATCCAGCCCCTCAGCCTCTCCTCTGTAGCACTGCTCCTGCACGGTCAGGACTAAGTGTGCCGTTGTTGCCTCTTCCACCCGTCACTCTGGCTGTGCCACTCCTTGCTGCACTCCAGGGTAACTTTCTATTTGGCCCTGGCTCTGACTCTGGGGATCAAGTTCAGAAGTTGGCATTGCCTTCATTGGATCATTAGTCCATTCACCTCTCAGCATTGTCCTAGGCTTTGCTCATTGTCTATAGTATCTTCCCACAGCTCATCAAAAACTGTTTCTAACAATCAAAAAACGTCTGAGATCCCACTTCTTCCAGTGGAAGATCCCCATACTTCCAGGAAGTATTTTGTGTTGAATGAAAGAATATGTTGGGAGCTGTGGTTCATGTCTATAACCTCAGCAACTCTGGAGACTGAGATGGGAGAATCACTTAGCCCAGGAGTTTGAGACAAGCCTGGACAACATAGCAAGACCCTACCTCTAAAAAAATAAAAATAAAAGCAGGGTGGCAATTCCTTGCAGCCCCACTCCTTCTGTACACTTTGCCAGATGGTCATTCAGCCAAGTGCACTTTGCAGTCTGAGTGTTCTGTTGTCTGTACTGACCACTTGCATTTCACCCTGCATTGCAGATCCACTGGCATTTCCAAGTCCCTAGAGAGCATGAATAGTGCCTCATTAGCTGAGATTGTACCATCATTTTCAGATGAGTGCTTAGCAAAGGTTTAATGTCAGGGGGATGTTTTGACATGCTGAGAAATAGCCAGGACGTGGGTAGGATGGGCCTCAGCCAGTTCAGTTAGTTAGTCATAGAATGTCCATTGAGCACCTGTGTTAAGTACTGTGCTAAATGCTGCAAATAACAAGAATCAGACTGAGTACTCCAGGAGTGCCTAATCTTCTTAAGAAAATGGACAGGCACGCTGTTTGGACAGATCCTTTGAAAGGTGAGCATAGAGTGCTGTGGAAGGACAGAAGGGGTTCCACACCACTCCAGGAGCAGTGTGGAGGGCGGCGGGCTGGAACAAGAACTGAGGATGAAGGGACAGGATGAAGGAGTAGTGTTTTGTGCCTACTTTGTGCTAAGCCCTTTTCCATACTCTTCTTGGTAATTACCACCAGGTGTGGCGGGTGTTCTCTCCTATTTTCATTTGAGGAAGAACAGCTACTGACAGTAGAATCAGGATTTTTTCAGGGATACCTCTGACTTGAAGGCTTCCAGACTAGTAGACCAAAGTGTGTGAGCCCAAGGCTTAGATGAGGGTGTCCAATGTTGTGGCTTCCCTGGGCTACATGGGAAGAAGAAGCATTGTCTTGGGCCACACGTAAAATACACTGATGAGCTGAAAAAAGAAAAAAAAACATAACGTTTTAAGAAAGGTTATAAATTTGTGTTGGGCCACATTCTAAGCTGTTGTGGCCCACGTGTTGGACAAGGTTAGCTTAGATGTTCTCTCTTTGGATCCTAGTCGGATTTCTGTGGCCTCACACACCTGGTGAAGCTAGACCTGAGTAAGAACAAGCTGCAGCAGCTGCCAGCAGACTTCGGCCGCCTGGTCAACCTCCAGCACCTGGATCTCCTCAACAACAGGCTGGTCACCTTGCCTGTCAGCTTTGCTCGACTCAAGGTAACAGTTCATGAACCAGTGTTTCATGGCCAGGTGTGGCAGAGAACTCAGGGACTCTGGTGCACGGCCCTGAGAAAGGCTGACAGAAATACCCACTTGCTGGTCCTGCCTCAGATGGCTCTTCCTATAGGTGGAACACAGAGGGGCATTCTTCCTGCTCATTTTGTTCCACCCTGAGGGACTGCGTGTGTGAACTTGGGCTTAACGAGTCTCTTTGCCCATTGCCCATCTCTCTAGAACCTGAAGTGGCTGGACCTGAAGGATAACCCCCTGGATCCTGTCCTGGCCAAGGTGGCCGGTGACTGCTTGGATGAGAAGCAGTGTAAGCAGTGTGCAAACAAGGTGAGCACAAAGCTCCTGGGGGCTCCTCGCACTCTCCCCTGGGACTTCTCCTCTGCCTGTTTTTCCC
This sequence comes from Ateles fusciceps, assembly GCA_036589455.1. NCBI lineage: Eukaryota > Metazoa > Chordata > Mammalia > Primates > Atelidae > Ateles > Ateles fusciceps. The sequence goes on from JAZHEH010001386.1 coordinate 10,441,124, forward strand.
TCCTAGGGCACCTGGAGCTTGGTGTGGAGTTAAGCACTCAGGTCCCAGTGAAATATGACCACTATGATTCTGTCAGGCAGAGACCTTTGTTTCTGCGTTTACTTTAATTTTTTGTTTTTTATTTGTTTTGAGACAGAGTTGTTCTGTTGCCCGGTTGGAGTGCAGTGGCACAATCTCAGCTCACTGCAATCTCTGTCTCCTGGGTGCAAACAATTCTCCTGCTTCAGCCTCCCGAGTAACTGGGATTACAGACACCTGCTACCATGTCCGGCTAATTTTTGTGTTTTTTAGTAGAGACGGGATTTTGCCATGTTGGCCAGGCTGGTCTCGAACTCCCAACCTCAAATGATCCGTCCGCCTTGGCCTTCCAAAGTGCTGGGATTACAGGCATGAGCCGCGCCCAGCCTGCATTTACTTTACAAGTAGCAGAACAAGATCGCCTTCTGCTCTACTGTAGTACTTCCTCGCTCAAGAAGCCAGGACCTTGCGTGATGCGACATGACACTGTGTGGACAGTTGTTTGTTTGTTTAAATTTTTTTGCCACATCATTGTACTCAGGACAGTTGTTTTAACAGTACCAGAGGGTTAGGGGCTGTGGCCTTTCTGAGGCACAGTCATAGGAATGTTGATCATAAAAGTGATAATGAAGGTGTTAACAGCTGTAAGTTTATATCTGTAAGCAAACACATCCTGGGCAGACCTGGTATTGGGTTCCAGCTGAGTCATCTGACATAGGAGTGAGGAGCTGAAGGCAGCATGCAAGGCAGCCATTGTCTGTGGCCACTAACCTTGAAGGTGCCAGACCCTGCCTGTTAAAAACACCATTATACCCATCTCTTAATAACTCCAGCTATAGACATTTTTCCCTCCAGCTTTGGAACAGATTGCTGCTGCTTCAGCTGAGCACCAGATGAATGACTTGGCTATATTTAAGATGCATATTGAACAAAAAAGACTTAACTTTAAATACTAGAATTAATGTAAGTTACATGTGTGAATGATGAGTCTCTACTGTTTCAAGTAGAGAGTAAGATACTTCTTATCATTAGCTCAGCGCTTCTTATATAATCTCATCATCTGTATCATCTCTTGCTACAAGAAATCAAGCACAAAGTTTACACAACCAAGTAGCTAAGACAAGAGTTTTCCCTTAGATGAGAACAGTGTAAGTGAGCGATGAAATCCCCTTTGAAAGCTGGGTGCTGGCTGGGCACAGTGGCTCACGCCTGTAATCCCAACACTGGGAGGCCAAGGAGGGCTGATCACGAGGTCAGGAGTTCGAGACTAGCCTGGCCACCATGGTGAAACCCCATCTCTACTACAAATACAAAAATTAGCTGGGCGTGCTGGTGGGCGCCTGTAATCCTAGCTACTTGGGAGGCTGAGGCAGGAGAATCACTTGAACCCAGGAGGTGCAGGTTGTAGTCAGCTGAGACTGCGCCAACAGCCTAAGTGACAGAGCCTAAGACTCCATCTCAAAAAAAGAAGAAAGAAAGCTGGATGTTGTAGGAGTGATGTCCGCCCTGAAGGCCAACAGTAGCTACCATTGATGACTCTTCCCTTGTCCTGGATGCTTTCCGTGCACCATCTCACAATCCTCAGAGCCCCAAGGAGTTGGCATTACTTTCATTTCTCTGACACAAGAAACCCTCAGCATATACACACCTTTCATCCATCCATCCATTCATTCAGTAGATAATATGTGGAACCATAGGAAATTGATGATATTCTACAGTTTTTGACATACAAAAATCATTTTTATCGAATACAAAGGCCTTTTGTATTTGCATATGTCGTTCACAAAACTCCAGGCAACACAGTGGATGTGGAAACTAAAGCCATGGTCCCTGGCACTGCTGTCCTGGAGCTGCAGTACACCTTTAGGCTTTGTAGGGAAATGGCCTGGGTCAGTCAACATCAGATTACTTGTCTGCAGGAATTAGTTTAGGTCTTATCAGCACTGACCAGGTACGACTTAAACCCTGGTGGGTATATGGGTTAATCAGCTTGGTACATATTAAAACACCTTTTAAAAATGATTTGTTCAATGTCTTCATCGAGTGCTTACTGTATACTGTGAGCTCAGGTTAGCTAGACAAAAATTTACCCTCCAGGAGCTCACAGACTCTAAGACTAGGAGACTGTGTCCCATTTCTGCATTGCCTGTATTTTCAGATAATTAACTTTTTTTCCCCCTTTTTTTGAGATGGGGTCTCGCTCTGTGGCCCAAGCTAGAGAGCATGGCGCCATCTCAGCTCACTGCAACCTCCGCCTCCTGGGTTCAAGCAATTCTTCCACCTCAGCTTTCCGAGTAGCTGGGACTGCAGGGGCGTGCTACCAGGCCTGGCTGACTTTTGCACTTTTAGTAGAGACAGGGTTTCACCATGTTGGTCAGGCTGGTCTCAAACTCCTGACCTCAGGTGATCCACTCACCTTACTCCTCTTCCTCAGCCAACACCCTAGATTCTCACTTTTCACACTCTCCTTGCATCATGGCAACAGGACCCATGACTTCGTCACTTCCTGAGTGCCCTGAGCCCTAACACTCGTTCCAGACCTGATTTCTTTCTTTCTTTTTTTTTTTTTTTTTGAGACAGAGTCCCGCTCCATCGCCCAGGCTGGAGTGCATTGGCATAATCTCGGCTCACTGCAACCTCCACTTCCCAGGTTCAAGAGATTCTCCTGCCTCAGCCTCCTGAGTAACTGGGATTATAGGTGCACACCACCATGCCCAGCTAATTTTTGTATTTTTTTTTTTTTTAGTAAAGATGGGATTTCACCGTATTGGCCAGGCTAGTCTTGGAACTAGTGATCCGCCCCCCTTGGCCTCCCAAAGTGCTGGGATTACAGGTGCGAGCTACTGCGCCTGACCCAAACCAGGCTCTTGAAAGATCCTTTGGCTGGTTTGCTCCTAAACACTTCTTATGATGGCTGTGTGCTTGTCTGGGGGTATGTGTGTCTGGAGTTTCCTAGAATTAAGAATTACATTTGAATATACATGTCTGTCTCACGGGCATGCATATTCAGATGTAATTGTTAAGTGCAGTAGTGAAACAAGGCCCTTTTGCTAATAGTTTAGGTTTTCTTCTTTTTTCTTACTGTGTGGTAAAGAAAATCAGCAGCAGTACTTACTGAGGACATACAGTGCCAGGGATTATACAAGGCAGCCAATACACGTTATGTGATTTATTCTCCACAGCACTCACTAGAAGTATATCTTATCTCTGTTTTCCAGAGCAGAAAATAGGCTCAGAAAGGTTAAGTCACTTGCCAAGGTTATACAATAAAGGGTAGTCAGGATTGTATTTGATCCCAAGCTTATACTCTGTCCCCTACAGCGAAAGAATCCCAGCTTCAAAAAAATATAGCAAAGGCCCTTAACCTCCTCCACCCACCATAGCGGAGAATCTTTGTGGTTGTATGGTCAGAGGTCATCCGTGAACAAGTTGATGCGGATCTGGGGAGCTCGGAGTGCTGAGTACAAGGGTGCTGTGTGTAGGCCTCTCTCTCAGACCTTTCCTCTGCATGTGGTGAAAGTGCGTAGAACAACCTCTGCCCTAGGAATGCAGGGGACTGTGCTCAGGTCTTAGTTGTGCTGCTTTCTGGCCATGTACAGTGGACAAATCACCCTATGAGTTTAGGTTTTCTTCCTTTTGAAATGGGAATCCAATCAGCCATTCATCATATATGTATTGAATGCCTGCGATTAGCTAAACTCTGTGCTAGCCACGCTCCTGTGGGATACCTACAGACCAGACAGCGGTTCCTGCCATTAAGGAATCTGCCATCTTACGACCAAGACAGATAGGTAGCAAGTGGTTACAATGTCCTGTGTTGAATTCAAAAGGAGTAGGTGGAGGGGGATTTGGTGGGGGGCAGTCAGGAAAGCGTGTTGGAGGAAATGCTGACCCCACGTTGTTGCCGAGGATCATGCGGATCATGCGGAATCGTGCATGTGAGACCGAGTGTAAACGGCAGACTCTTACAGATTCGAGTTGGCATTGTGTTTCACTTTTTCCTGACAGTTAATGACCTCGGCTCATAGCACTCTTCGCCCATGAAGGTTAGCACAGCAATTTTAGGATAGAAGGATACAATTAACTCCAATAGTTTGGTGGTGATGGTTGTTTTGAGACAGGGTCTCATTCTTCACCCAGGCTGGAGTGCCGTGACGTGACCACAGCTCACTGCAGCCTTGATCTTCTGGGTTCAAGTGATCCTCCCTCCTCAGCCTCCTAAGTAGCTGATACTACAGGCATGTGCTACTGCGCCTGGCACATTTTTTATATTTTTCTGTAGAGATGGGGTTTCATTATATTGCCCAGGCTGGTCTTGAATTCCTGGGCTCAAGCAGTCTTCCCACCTGAGCCTCCCAAAGTGCTGGAGTTACAGGCATGAGCCACCACGTCCAGCCTAACTACGTTGCTACCATGATAATCTGGGAGCTTGAAAATAGTCTATTTTTTGAGACTTCCCTGTGCAGTTGTGACTGTGAAAAGTACTACTTTCCTCCTTTCCCTTTGCAGGTGTTACAGCACATGAAGGCTGTGCAGGCGGATCAGGAGCGGGAGAGGCAGCGGCGGCTAGAAGTAGAACGTGGTAGGTGGCTGTCCCTCTTGTAGTTACCTTCCAGGTCCTTATCCCAGCCAGTGGATTCTCATGCTTCCGGAGCTGGAATCCAGTAGAAGAGTCATGAAGAACAGTTGGTGGGCGGTGGGGGACAGTATTGTGGTAGATAGTTTCGTCTTTATATGATGAATCTCTCTCCAGTCCTGGCTTCTCTGCTGAGCTCTAGGGCAGTCAGCTGCTTATATTTCATCTCTGCTTGGAGGGCTGGTAGGCATTCATGTGAAACATGGCTAAAGCAGATTCCTGATTGCGCTTCAGTCCCTCCCAGTGTTGCCTGTAGTAGATCACTTTTCCTGTAGTTATTCAAGCCTGAAGTAGGAAAAGATGTTAAGACTCCTTTTTTTTCTGTAATTCCCACATCCAGTCTGTCAACAAGTCCTATATGGGACTGTTTCTCCACCTCCAGTGCCATCTCTAACCAGTCACCATTCTGGAACTGCCACAGCGCCTTCCAACATGTCTCCATGACGATGCCATCTCCTTAAACTCATTGTCTTCACGACAGTCTGGGAGACCTTTTTTAAAACATAAGTAATTATGCTGCTACTTGCTTAAAACAAGTGGCATCCCACTGAACTTAGAATAAAATCATACTCATTGACAAGGCCAGTAAAACCCACCCTGGCCCCAGCTTGTTTGCCTGCTCTCCGCCAGCCTTGTTGCACACACGAGTGAGTCTGTGCCGTTAACTTCAGTTTGAATACACCAACTGCAGTCTCACTCAGGGGCCTTGCTGGGTTTCCTTTTCCCTTAGTCCCTACCTGCTGGCCTCATAACCCCACATCTCTGTTCAAGCATTGCCTTAGGTTAACTGTAAGGCTTTTAGACCACCGGACTAGAGTAACCATCCTACCTGTCACTCTCATACCGTCTGCTAGTTTCTTTCTTTTCTTTTTTTTTTTTTTTAATTATTATTATTGTTTGAGATGGAGTCTCACTCTGTCACCCAAGCTGGAGTGCGGTGGTGCAGTCTCAGGTCACTGCAACCTCTACCTCCTGCATTTAAGCCATTGTCCTGCCTCCGCCTCCTGAGTAGCTGGAACTGCAGGTGCCCCTCTGCTAGTTTCTTTATGGCACAGATCACTGTCATCTTTACGTTCACTTGTTTATTGTGTGTCTCCTCTAGAAAGTAAATGAGAGAGGCAGTGGAACGTGGCCTGTTTTCTCCACTGCTGCATCTCAAGCACTTAGAATAACCCCTGGCACATAGTAGGTGCTCTATTGACTGGCTGGCTGATTTCTGAGCCCCTCACTGGAGGACTACTGTGGTTCAAGAACGGATGTGTACAGTACTGATTACAGGCAGTCCCTGGGGTCACGATGCCCAGTTACAGCCATCCCTTATGTGGCGTGGCCACTGTGGCAAGACATGGCTGTGTTTCCTCTGACCCCTGTTGCCTTCACCTCCCAGTGGCCTATGTTCCCTAGAGGCTGGGTGGTGTGTGTTCTTGGCATTCCTGGTGCCCAGCTGGAACTCAGAGCTTGTTTCTACATGGAGAAGCAGTGGAAAGCTACAGTCTTACAGTACTGCTATTCAGCAACATTATGGCTCAGATAGGGTATTAAGCCCTAAAAGGACATTTAAACATCATTTGTGGCATTCTGGCTTTAGAAAAATGTACTTCAGACTTCCAAATAACTAATTTAGAAATGCATTTTTAGAACCCAGTAATTTGGAGGTTGTAATTTGGAAGTTTGTAAACATGCTTAAACCGTTGAGTAAGTCTGAATGTGTACCTGCCTTCAGTTCTCAGATTCATGAGTTCAAGTCTAGAGGCTACTCTGACAAACTGTTAGGCTTATTTGTCTTTTAAGACTAGTCAAGTGCAGGCTGGTCCGAGTACAGTGGTGTTTACAGCTAATTGATCACAACCAGTTAGAGATTTCTTTCTTCTTCTCCACTCCCCACTCCTTCAGTTCACTAGCCTTAAAAAACACCGCAAAACAAACAAACCAGTCTGTGCAGTAGGAAGAAAGTAGACTCACTTTTTAGAACAACGGTGCCATTGTTACTTTTTTCTTTTCTATTTTTTGAGGCAGTCTCACTCTGTCACCCAGGCTGGAGTGCAATGGCACAATCACCATTCATTGCAACTTCCACCTCCTGAGTTCAATGAGTCGTCCCACCTCAGCCTCCCAGTTAGCTGGGACTACAGGCATGTTCCAGCACACTTGGCTAATTTTTTCATTTTTTGTAGAGACAGTCTTGCTATGTTGCCCAGGCTAGTCTGGAACTCGGGGCCTCAAGTGATACTCCCAACTTCACCTCCCAAAGTGCTAGGGTTATAGGCATGAGCTACTGCTCCCGGCCTCCTTGTTTCTAACCCTAAACTTGAGTGTTCATTTTCTCTTCTCACTGTCCCCCATGCCACATTTATTTCTGAAGCTTGGGAAGACGTGAGTCCTGTAGAAAACTGCCATGTTTTTTTCTCTTCATAGCTGAGTTCTAGAAGGCTATCAGTTGGTGTCTGAGTTCTGAGTTAGTACCTAATTCTAGAGGAGCACCACTTATCCTGCATGCCTTGCTTAGGTCCTCCTTGTTATTTTACCCTAATTTCTCTGCTGCTTGCAGATAGGAACTTCGTAATCAGAATCCATTCAGCAAACCCTGAGAGCAACTTCTTTTAGGGAGGGCTACTTCCAGAAGCAGAAAGATGGCTGTTTCCTTTGAATATTTCTTATGTGATCCATGGCACCAGGGTAAAGGTGGCGGAATCTATACTTTTAATCACTTGGGAAAGCAAACTGCCGGAGTGTTTGTGGGAGAGAAGTCAAGTGCTGGTGTGTTTTGTTGTAGAGGCTGAGAAGAAGCGCGAGGCCAAGCAGCGAGCTAAGGAAGCCCAGGAGCGGGAACTGCGGAAGCGGGAGAAGGCGGAAGAGAAGGAGCGCCGGAGAAAGGAGTATGACGCCCTCAAAGCAGCCAAGCGGGAGCAGGAGAAGAAACCTAAGAAGGAAGCAAATCAGGCCCCAAGTAAGTTTGCTGCCTGTCGTAAGGTTTCAGCAGGGGTGCAGTGGAGACACTCATGTTTCCAGGCAGCCCTGCACACCTTAGTCAGATAAATTACACTAAAGCCTGGGAGTGGATGGGACGGTTTGGTTACAGGGAATGGGGGACTCTCCTACAGGGAGCTAGTGTCCAGCTAGTTTGTTTCCCTAGTGCCCACATACTTCTGTTTTGGTCAGATGTGTCTTGGAGCATTCCTGGAATAGAGTCTTACTTTTTGTAGAGGTGAGGTTCTAAAATCATTGAGATATGCAAAGATCACAAATGGTCAAGTTTACTCTTAAAAGTCCCTCACAGCCAGGTTCCGTGGCTCAGGCCTTTAATCCCAGTGTTTTGGGAGGCTAAGGTAGGAAGAGATCACTGCACCCGAGAGTTCAAGACCAGCCTGGGCAACATAGAGAGACCCTGTCTCTACATAAGTTTTTTAAAAATTAGCCAAGTGTAGTGGCACACATCCGTGGTTCCAGCTACTTGGGAGGCTGAAGCAGGAGGATCATTCAGGACCAGCCTGGGCAACAGCGAGAACCATCTCTGCTTCAACACTGGAGGAATCATTTGGCCTGCATTCAGGGAGCCACACTGTACAGAAAACACATTTTTGTGTTTTACCTGAATATGTGTAGTTGAATTTCATTTGTGATGTGGCTCCATGCGCTGCGGAGGATTGGATGCCCTCTGGGTGAAATGGGACCCCTAAGGGAGAGGCAGGTGAGGGAAGGAGCTCTGCACAGAGTGGAGGCCTGTGGCCCTGCCCCCTGCTCACCCTTGTCTGGAGCAGGACAGGGCCACAGGCCTCCATCCTCCTGATCTCACTGGTTTTTAATTTCCTTGTTGAAAATGAAGATCATACCTACTACAGGGTAGTAATAAGGATTAAATGAGGAAACAGGGTCATGCAGTTCCTGGCATTGTGGATGTTGAGTTTTTTAAAATTTTGTCTAAAAATCTCAAAACCAATTTTTTTCTAATTAAAAATGTAATATATGTTCATTGCAAAGAATTTAGAAAAGATATCTATATAGATACATATATCAGAAAATGGCAATCACCTGTACTCCCCCCATTCCTAGCAGTCATCACTGCTTACAATATGGTATATTACCTTTTGGGCTTTCTTTTTATATACACATTATATCATAATAATGACAATAATGATAAATCCTGACCCTGTTTCCCCAAGTGGACAGTACTCTGTCAGCGCTGCCTCCTGATAAGCCCCTCCCTCTGTGAGCCCAAGGGGCATGGATCACCGTGTTAGCAAGGAGAACTTAGGACCCTGGGGGGATGTGAGTGACATGAGACATGCAGAATGAGTCCCAGTTTCAAATGTACCCCCTTGAGAGCCAAGGGAAAAGGGGTTTCTGTTTCAGTCTCTTGGAGACATTTTTCTCTCCAGGGCCTGGGGAGTTTTTGCTTGAGAAAGGGGTGTAGGTAGATCTGCATGGAGGAGACTAGCAGAGATTGGCATAGAGCGGGTCTCCTCTAACTGACTGAACTTGTTTTGTCTACTGTGACTGTTCCTCCAGAATCTAAGTCCGGCTCCCGTCCCCCGCAAGCCACCACCCCGGAAGCACACTCGTTCCTGGGCTGTGCTGAAGCTGCTGCTGCTGCTGTTGCTATTTTGTGTGGCGGGAGGGCTGGTTGCTTGTCGGGTGACAGAGCTGCAGCAGCAGCCCCTCTGCACCAGTGTGAACACCATCTATGACAATGCGGTCCAGGGTCTACGCCGCCATGAGATCCTCCAGTGGGTCCTCCAGACCGACTCTCAGCAGTGAGCTTGTCTCCAGCACCTGCTGCCTCCCAACCTTGGAGCTTGGATTCCTATGGAATTGGGTTCTGCTGGACACAACCTCTTTTTAGCATCAGACCTACCTGCCATCATCAAATGGCTGCAGATTGGTACATGAGACCTCCTCTTTGTGGGACTTCTTCATTCCTTAGTCAGGGTTCCCTGGTGGAATGAGGATAAATGGGAGGTGGTGGGGGGGCAGTTACCTGCATGCCTAAAGGAGTAGGCTTGGGGGGTGGGGAGAGAGAAAACATAGCCTTTTCTAGTTGTTCTACAAAGCTGTGTAAAGGCAAGGCTCGTTTCTACTAAATGGTCAGCTGTCACTACATTTATACTTTTGTATGTCACAAACCCTTTCTTTCATTCCTCCCTGGGCAATCAGGGCAGCTCAGGAGGAAGTTTTTGGGGACTAGAACACCACACTCAGTAAATCCAGTCTAAATGAAGGGGAGGGGTATTCCTGTTTTCTTTAGGACCTCAGAGATGGAAGCATTTTAGCGGCCATACAAAATCTCTGGCTGTGAAAGGGACTTCATGGCCATCCAGTCCAATAAAACACACTTGCAGGCAGAGAAACTGAGGCCTTCCATGACTTGCCTAGTCTCCCAGCTAGTTTGAGGCAAAACTGGATTCCCACTCTGACATTCTTTCTTTCCTTTACATCATTTTCCCTCCTTTGTAATGTGCTGAGAGACTAGAACTCACACCAGAATTATTTCTCAGGCGGAGCATAGCATCTTTCATAGTAGACATATTTCATGACTCAGACATAGAAATCTCTTGCCATCATCAGGTCTTGGGCAGCTCCTGTGGAGTCCTGCCCAACTTATGTGGCTTCCATAAAATGGCAACAGTCCAGGCTCCTTGCTTCAATTTTAGAGCATTAACTCCCTAATTGCCAGTAAGCAAGGAGGTGGATCTCTGCACACCTACACTGTCTATGACAGCTCTAGTTGTACTTGGTGTGACTAAATACCTCAAAGGCATCCTGCTTTTGCAGGTTTTGAAGTGTCAGCTTCATTAAGACACTGAGGTTTAGAATTAAACTCTAGACCATAAATGAAGGGAATAAATGGAAACAGAGGAAATGAAGGGAAACAAGTAGCATCATGGAGCTGAAGCGTGGTGCATCACCCAGTGACTAGCACAAACAAGGATTGCACTGTCCATTCTCTTGTCTGCTAGATTAAGCATTTTCTTGCCTCCTTTGCTTCATCTTTTCACAACAGCTAGATGGAGGGATCAGCAATGACTGTCATGGTGCTCATTCACTGAAAACTCCCAGTTGCAAGCTCCTTTCCTCCCCCGGAGGGAGCAAGAAGCCGTCATAGTTCAGAGACAGAGAGGGCAAGGTCCAGCCTTCTAGCCCTAGTGACCTGTTTGGATGGGACTGCCACTCATGACCGTCCTGGTACTGGAAGAAAGGACTTTGTTAATCTTCTCCCCCATAGCTCTGCTTCGTAGGTCTATACCATACTCAGAATCACTACACATTCCTTTAGTCTTCCTTCGAGCTCCAGAGCCATTGGTACAAATGCTTTATTGAAACTAAATACGTAATACATACAGTGAGATTAAGACAACATAGAAGTCCGCATAGTTATATCCTGTTCCTTGGCAGGTTGAGGCAGCTCAGTGGCTGAGCCCAGTCAAGCCAATCCGCAGCTTCACTCACGACTTCAAGATTTGATGCTAATTCTTTTGGATTTCTACAGTTATTAAATACGTGTCTGAGTGGACTGTCTTTGTTCCTTTGTGTTTTGAGGGCTGGCTGGGTAGGAGTGGGATGGTTTGTCTGGGGCAGTTAATTTTTGCCAGGAGAGGAACATTAAATGCCGAAGGTAGGTGGCAGTATTTCAGTCTCTGCCCCAGCTGATGGGCAGAGAGACTTTCACAAATAATAAGACCCAGGAGAGACTGGGCCTCACCTAGGCTTGTGCTCCAGGTGCTGCCAGTCTCTTCACTGCAGTCAGCCTCTGAGGTTGGGGGAGGTGGAAGTCTCCAGCTTTTCATCCTCATCCCTGAAGGCTAGAATCAGTCAGCACTATCTAAAGAGAGATCTGGCTGTAAAGCAGTCATCTGAAGGTAGATACGCCTGGATAGCTCTGGTCCAACACGGCGAGAGGTGGATGTCACACCTTCTCCACGGCGCACCTGTATGTCTGCAAGCAGATTCTGGCGTTCTTGCTCCGAAAAACACTGCCGATAAGCCTGGAAGTGGTAGATGACCTCTTAATATGGTACCGTCCATGGTGATCCCTTCTCCACAAGCATGGAGGGTGCTACACTTGGCTTGGGGCATGAGAACCTGACCTCCCCCCTCCCTGAGTCAGTGTTAACAACTCTGATCTTAGCAGACCTGCACTGCTGACCTGTGAGGCTTTCATGGGCCCTCAACAGTTGTCCAAGGAAATCTGGGGGCCCACTGAGCCCACCGGCAATGGGCAGTGACCCCAGAGCCCTGGAGCAGCATACCTGTACCAGAAGCTGCGGGGGAGGGATAGGCATCCACAACTGCACTGGCCATTTCCAGGCTGACTCGGTTCAGCTGTTGAATCTGTCTCCTCCAGACCAGTGAGAGTCCCCTGCCAGCACGGTCCACCTTCACCCCTCCAGCCCAGTCACTCTCCACACAGAAGGAGAGGTAGTTTCATCTCGGAGCCTCCTGCAACAGCACAGTTGGAGAGCTGTAAGTTGCTCATTACTCTCCTACACCTGTTCCCTCAAGTAGGAACTGAAAAACTGACCTTGGAAGAGGTGGGCGCTATGTTACAACTGGCCTATTTGTGCTTTTGACAATTTGCTCACTTTGTTCCCAGGTATAGTGCCAGTTGCTGATCTGCTTTGAAAACTACATCTAGTCCATTTTAGTAGAAGAGGTACCAGATTCTTTTAATATTTGGCAATCTGGAGTCTATTTCTGGTTCTTCTAATTGCTAGGAGCTTAGACAAGTCAATCTCTTCGGGCCTCAGTTCCCTCAAGTATAAAATAAGGGACCTGGATGGGCTTGTCTCTGAGGTCATTTACTCATTTTAAATTCTGACAATGAACACTCCTTGAACTAAGTAGGCTAAAAATTTGCTTTCCTAGTGCTTATTACATTGTGGTCTGACGTGTAATCCTGGTTACTTGGCCTATGGTAACCTGGCCTATGATAACCTGCAGAATAGAACGCTTACACATAAGCGAAAGGAGAATATCTGAAAAGGGGCTGGGCTTGAGGATTCTTCCCAAGAATCCACAGCATGAGGTCAGCTCCTGCCTGAAGCTTGAGAGATAATGGGCTGACTGCAGAGATGAGGAGAAAGGGACATTTGCTTTGACTGCAAGAGCCATGGTAAAGGGCAAGGCCTGGCATGGAGGTTGGACTTCCTGGGGGTGCTCACTTGAAGGGCGTCTCAGCCACAGCCTTTGTGAATGCACATGCGAAGTCAGCCAGCTCTTTCCAGCTCTGCACAATTTGAGCCTGGGCTTCCGTGTGTAGCTGCAGATCCACCAATGCCTAGAAACCCAAAAGCAACGATGGACTGGAAGGGTGGAGGGACTAGCTGCAAGTCACTGTCCACTGAAGCTATACCCCAGCCCCTTGGCTCCCTGTTTGGCACCTTCTCTCCTACTCAGTGCCAGGGCAGAAAGCAGTATGCAGAAGGCATTTTATTCTCTATCAGTAGCAAATCTCCTTAGGTGACCAGTGAGGACCCAGCCCAATTCAGGCAACAGGATGTTCTTACCTCTTCCACATCTACCCTGGATACCATGGACCCTGTGCTGGCCTCTGGTTGTCTCTGCCGCTTCTCCTTCGTCTGTTTATTTGTTCCCTGTTTCCCTCTTCTCGGAGGATTCTGAGCACTGGTGCAGAGGAGGAAATCAAAGGACAGCAGCTCCAGGCTGAGCTCAGGCAGATGTGCAAGAAGACTAGCCCAGAGCATCCTGCCAGGCTTGTTAGATATGGGCTACCTTGCAGAATCTGTGATGAATAAACTCACCCCTCTTGGCCCAAGAGCTGCCCCTTTGAACGTGAAATCATCAGGGCAAATCCAAACCTGAAGCATTTCTCTTGATCCACAATCACCAGTGACAGAGTTTTCCCTGCTGTCCTTGCTGTGATATCAGTTACAAAGCCCTGAAATGTTTCCTTCTCTTTCCTAGTGCTGTCCAGGCTTCCCTGCATGAAGGGGCAGAAACCGCATTAATGCTTGCTTCCTAGTAAGAGTCGGCCCTCTGTTCCATGTCCTCCCACCCTCTGGCTCTGCCCACCTGCTTTCCGTTGTAGATCATGGACACAAATGCCTCTGCCCGGAGCAACACCAGGACTATTGGCTCCTCCACGCAGTCCTCTCCATCCTGCCAGAGTACCCAGAGCACAGCACAGGGAAGGAGGTCAGCAGGTATTGAGCACCTGTGAGAGTGGCCCAGGGCTTCCAGGTGAATGAACTAACTCCCACCCCTGTGCATTATCCCTTTCTTCTGGAATGAAGTCACCGTGGCAAGAAACAATGATGCAGTCCCTCCCAGCCCTCAATTGTTCAGTCCTGGTGCCCTGCGTCTCAGAGACAGCGAATAAAAAAGGGACATGGCAAGTTGAAAGGGGCTGGGAAGTAACTGCCAATTTGTTCTGTACATTTTGAATAGGGGGATGGAGGGAAGGGAAACTCTTCGGAAGGATTTAGTACAAGTAAATGACTGTGGCTTTGAACGTAGATGCTATGAGCTGAGTGGCCCTTACAATCACATAGCTTTTTTTGTGTGTGTGACAAAGACAAGAATCATAAGGGAAACATCAGTCTATGAGAGCAATTCCTCTTTATCACAGGTAGGGCATAATCAAAGTCAAGACTGCCTCAAGGCCAACAGTCCTCCAGCAGAACAGTATTATCAAGTTATTGGGGAGCAGGACTTTTATAGAAAGTTTCCTGATTGGGTCCCTATAAGCAAAAGCAAGACCCATACTACAGCAAAGTGTAGGTGGGAGGAGCTCTGGGTTCTCGTTCCCACTGTGGCCCTCAACAAGGCGTTTAACTTTTCTGAGCTCCAGTTTCCCCACCTGTGATGTGGGGGAGAGTCCTACCTTATAGGATGACTGACGGAAACACAAGAGAGAATGTGGGAGTGCCTTGACAGGGTAAGCTGCTCTATGAATATAAAGGCTTGCTAATACCCCCCAGAGTAAAAAGTGTGGGTAACTGTCCTATGTTACTGAGAAAGTTATCAGATCCAAAAAAGAAATCAAAGAGAGGCAAAAAAATCTTTTCTTTTTTTATACAAGATGCTTCTGATCAGATAAAAAAATCTTAGCACCAGGCACAGTGGCTCACACCTGTAATCCCAGCATTTTGGGAGGCCGAGGCAGGCGGATTGCTTGAGCTCAGGAATTCAAGAACAGCCTGGGGCAACATGGCAAAACCCCATCTCTACCAAAAATACGAGCTCCACTCTGCTCTGTGATCTCTACAAAAACCACAGGGCCCAGATGTCTTCTGGCTCCCAGCTGGGTGTCACCAGCGGGGGAACCCTAGAAGAGGACAAGTAGGAAGGAAGAAAGTGAAGTCAGGGTATTTTTCCCTGGCTCCCTCCCAGTGGGGTCACCTAAGGTTTGCTGTCCCCCTCTATGGCAGCTCATAGATTCTCTCAAGGTGGCCCTCTCTCCATTTCTCTCTCCTGGATTCTGTTAACCACTCCCACCCCTCATCCCTTCAGGCATAGGAATATTAACAGCTGTGCCAGTGGTTCTCAACCAGGAGTGATCTTTCCCCACAAACGACACCTGACAATGTCTGTAGACTTTGTTATTGTCATGACTGAGAGGGGTATATTGGTGGCCAGTGGCCAGGGATGCTGCTCAACATTTTGCACATCACAGGACAGCCCCCAAAACAAAGAGTTCTCCAATCTAAAATGCCAACAATACTGAGGTCGAAAAGCCCTGAGTTGTGCTGTTACCCTGAGGTACCATGCTGTCCCTGGTAGCTTCCTTGTACGCTGCCCACGCCTGGGGCAAACAGTCCCTTTATTCAGTCTTTCTTCAGTTACCCTGAGTTGAATGTGCCATCTGTTTTCCTGCTGGGGCCCTGACTGATAAGTATCATTGAAAATTAAAGCATATTTATTCTGTAACTGTAAGGGGAGGAGGGAGAGGAAATGTCAGCCGGAAAACCCCTACCTCAGACGGCTCAGCCCTTCTCCTCCAAGTGATACTGCAAGGCACGGCCTGCGCCTCAATCACACAGCGGCACTCCATGGACTGCAGTGCTCCCAGGAGCTGGCCCCCACCTTCCATCTGTAAAAGCACTGCAACAGATGGAAAAGGGACTGTCAGTGGGTGGTCTAGAAAGCAGATAACTCAGCAAAGGATGAAGACGCGTGCGAGGACCTGGATCCAGCACCACGATGATGTGTTTTAAGCACTCCTCTGGCCTCTGGGCTTTCATCCTGGTAACCACTGCTGCCTTCTTTCTTTCCTGTCGTCTCAGGGTGCTTTCCTTCTGCCTTGCTTGTCTCTGCTGCTGGCGTCCCTGTGAGCCTCTTCCCTGGACCTTCTGACTCTGCTTGGTTTTCTTTTGAGGTGGGAGGATTTCAGAATTTGTTTTGGTTACTGCCAAGCTGCTGCTCTGGCCAGGGCAGGTAGACTGGTAGGCTGGAAGCTGACGGCATGGATCTAAGACTGGGTCCTTGTTATCTAATGCATTTCTCTCTGGAGTATCACGGAGGGGAACTTCAGGGATCTTTGAAAAGGGCTGCTTTTCCAGTCACATGACGCACCTTCATTATTTTGATGATCCAAAACACTTTTAATTAGGGAGCTAGAGTCCTCAGGGCTCAGTTGTCTGTGGGTCAGAAACTTACATATAAGCCTCTGAGCTAGAGGAATAGATTCTTCATCCTCACTTCCACTGCTTAGCAAACTGACTGGCTGTGTTTGTGTGACAGTTTCAGCTGTGTCTGGGACAGGTGGTGAATCTTTCAAGCCTGGTGATGGAGGACAGGAGGCCTCAGAATCTGAGATGTCAACCACTACAATCTTCTCTTCCCTTTCAGGCTGTCTCCTCTTTGTTGAAGATGGTTCCTTCTTCAGAAAGGCAAATGTTGGCAACTCCTCAGAGTCACTATCACCAGAATCCAGTGAGGGTGATGACTTCTTTAGAGCCATCAGTGTGTGCTATCAAATCATTCCCTAAAATGAAAAGAGACATGCGACACAGACTGGAGTATTCAATTCAGTCCACTAGCTGTGTTCCATAGCCAAGCTTTATGAAGATAAATATAAGATATAGATAATACAGAAACAGAGAAATATGACATGGCCCCAACACATTCAATCTGGAACTCTTAACTCCTGGTAGTCTAACAGGAATCCTCCTCAAATTCTTTCCAGGTGATGTATAAACAGAGTTACCATTACAAAATTTTAATGGGGGGGTAGTAACAAGATTTAACACCTCCACCCCCTTGTTGATCTCCACATTTGAAATGGAGATGTCAGCAGTTACCCTTTTTTTTTTTTTTTTTTTTGAGATGAAGTCTCACTCTGCCGCCCAGGTCGGAGTGCAGTGGCATAATCTCAGCTCACTGCAACCTCTGCCTCCCAGGTTCAAGTGATTCTCCTGCCTCGGTCTCCTGAGTAGCTGGGATTACAGGCATGTGCCACCATGCTTGGATAATTTTTGTATTTTTAGTGGGGACGGGGTTTCACCATGTTGGCCAGGGTGTTCTTGAACTCCTGACCTCAGGTGATCTGCGCGCCTTGTTGACCTCCCAAAGTGCTGAGATTACAGGCATGAACCACTGCACCTGGTCAAAAGCTGTTTTTTTTTTTGTTTTTTTTAAACTGAGATAAAGGCTGGGCATGGTAGCTCATACCTATAATCTCAGCACTTTAGGAGGCCAAGGCAGAAGGATCACTGGAGCCCAGGAGTTCGAGACCAGCCTAGGCAACATAGTGAGAACTCGTCTCTACAAAAAAAAAATACAAAACTTAGCTGGATGTGGTGGCTCACACCTATAGTCTCAGACACTCAGGAGGATGAGGTGGGAGTATCACTTGAGCCTGGGAGGTCAAGGCTGCAGTGAGCTGTGATTGTACCACTGCACTCCAGCTTGGGTGACAGAGTGAGACCCTGCTTCAAAAGAAAAATAAAAAGATATAATTCGCACATCATAATATCCTTTGAAAAGTGCACATTCAGAAGTTTTTTAGTATGTTCACAATGTTGTGCAACCATCATCATTTATTTTCATCACCTCAAAAAGAATTCCTGCACCCATTAAGCAGTCACTGCCCATTTCCTCCCTCTCTCCAGCTCCTGGCAACCATAAATCTCTCTATGCATTTGCCTATTCTGGATATTTCATATAAATAGAATCACACAATATGTGGCCTTTCATGACTGGCTTTTTTCACTTAGCATAATATTTTCAAGGTTTATTTATGATGTAGCCTGTATCAGTACTTACTGCTTTTTATGACTGACTAATATTCCATTGTATGGATATGCTACATTTTGTTTATCCATTAATCACTTGGACATTTGTTTCCTTTTTTTTTTTTCCGGCTATTATGAATAACGCTGCTTTGAACATTGATGTACAAGTTTTAGTGGGGGTATGTTTTCAAATCCCTTGCGTGTATATACCTAGAGTATAATTGCTGCGTCATGTGCAAAGCTAATCATTTCTTGAACATTTACTAACACTGTAGATATGATCCAGGGGGGAGACATGTAACCTGCCTAGGTCTCAGTTTCTTCCTTAGTAAAACAGGGATGATAACAGCACCCATTTTATAAGGTGGTGAGAATTAAATGAAATAATGCATCCACCGTGCTTAGTACAGCATCTGGCACACAGCTGGCTGAGTAAAGTAAGTTGAATGACTAAAGAGGGGGGCCTCATCTCTGACCCCTTGGTGGGGCTCCGCTGACATCTGCAAATGAGGGGGAATGGGAAAGGGGGGCCCCTGCCCCATAAGCTCTGCGTCTCTCAGGCTGGCGGTCAGCTGCAGAAACTCCTGGACGCCCTGACCACCAAGACGCTGCAGAGAGGTCCTCAGGAGGGAAGCCCTGCCCAATCCGCAGGCCCGCAACCGGTCATGCTCACCTGCAACTTCTCCCGCCACTCTTTCAACTGCCACGCAGGACCCGGAAGTAGAACTGGTGATAGCGGAAGTAGAACCTTTTGGGGGAGCGGAAGTTGGTGAACCCAAACATGGCGTCGGCGGTGCTGGCGCTGAGGATCCGGACAGCCGGTAATGGGACGCTGTAGTCAGAGCGGGGCGAGCGGGAGAGGCAGAGTGGAAATCCAGCAGGGAGGGAAGGAGGTGACACTAATCTCTGCGGAGGGCCCCGAATGCAAGGGGAAGTCTGGGGCACTCCAGGTTTGAGGGCCGGCGTTCGCTGGTCACGTGACACATCCTGAGTGAAGCCGTGAGTGGGGGAGTTTGAGGAGCACTTGTCCTTCCCCTCCCTCAGGAGCACAGACGGCTTCCTTGTCGGTTGGGGGTTTGGGTGGATCCTTTTTCTGTGTAGAAGCATTAGTAACATTGGCACACTGGGGCTGAAAAAGTTAATCTAATCATTCCACAGATTGAGTTCTTACTTTGTGCTAGACACAGTGGTAGGTATTCGGATGATATGCAGAAAACGTGAAGACAGTAGGCTTCCAACTCCCGAACGGTTCCCCTCTGGTGCATAAGCCAATAAATGAACACATAAAATAGTTGTAAACTGTCAAGTGCTGTGAAGAAAGAGTGTGTGTGTGTGTGTGTCTTTTTTTTAGATTGGACGTGAAGGAAGTGTGTGTGTGTGTGTGTGTGTGTGTGTGTGTGTGTGTTTTTTAGATTGGACGGTGAAGGAAGTTCTCTGAGGTCCTCTGAGGAGATAACATTTAAGACCTAAAGAATGACAGAAGACGTGCAGTGGCTCATGCCTGTAATTCCAGCACTTTGGGAGGCCGAGGCGGGCGGATCGCTTGAGCCCAGGAGTTCAAGACCAGCCTGAGCAACATGGCAAAACCCCGTCTCTACAAAAAATACAAAAATTAGTTGGGTGTGGTGGCGCGTGCCTGTGGTCCCACATACTTAGGAGGCTGAGGCGGGGGGATCACCTGAGCTCGGGTGGTCGAGGCTGCAGTGAGCTGTGTTCATACCACTGCACTCCAGCCTGAGTGACAGAATGGAGCCTTGTCTCAAAAAAAAAAAAAAAAAAAAAAAAAATAGAATTACGGGAGAGTTAGCCCTGTGTAGACTGAGGCACAGGAGAGTGACTTGAGCCAGTTTTATGTTTTGAGAAGCAAACTATTGCTCTTATGTAAATTTAAAGGGGATAGGAGTAGAAATGAGGAAATCAGATGGAAAGCTATAATAGTAGTTATGAGGACAGATGATTTAGCCAAGGTGTTTGTGGTGGCAGTGAACTGGGAGGAAAATGGATGAATTTGAGATCCGTTTTGGAGTTAGCATCCACAGAGCCTGCTAGTGAACTGGGTATGTGAGGTCAGCAAAAAGAAGGGATCTGCAGTGACTGTGGTTTCTGCCTAAGCAACTGATGGATGGTGGCACCATTTGCTTTGAGGAGGAGAATGGGGAATAGGATGAAGAGCAAAGATTTGTGAATGAGATAATGTCAGTAAAGTAAAAGCTCAGTTCCTGAGCTTAGTAAGTACATGAATGAATGGATGTTTAGAGGTAGGTATGTCCTGGTGCTGGGCATTTAACATGCTGTCTTTCTAAGTCCTTATCTCTGGTCCTTTGCCCCAGCTAGTCTTTTTGTCATGGAAATGTCAGAAACCCAGGCTTCAGGAACGTCTGAACTTACAGGCTCCAGAGACCCACAAGGCTTCTCTAAAGACACTGACATGGGCCTTAAATCATGGCTGTGTCTGGAGACCTCTGCAAGCAAGAACTTCCACCCCTAGGCTTGTCATACAGCAAGGGACTGCAATCTTAGTATGAATTTTAGTTCATTTTACTTTTTCAAATGAATGGCATTGAGCACTTTGGAATGAGTATGAAGAGGTCAGATTAACAAAGGCAGTGTGTGGGTCATGGTTGGACTTCTGCTTGATGGGCTTTGGGAAGAAAGGGCCCGGCCTTCTAAAATGGCCAGGACCCTGTGGGAGCCACCCTTAGACCATCCGCCCTTTTGGTTTACTAGTATTTAATGTGCAGTGGATGAGTGGGTAGCTAAGAAAGTCGTGGGTGAGGCCGGGCACGGTGGCTCATGTCTGTAATCCCAGCACTTTGGGATCACCTGAGGTCAGGAGTTCGAAACCAGCCTGACTAACATGGTGAAACCCCATTTCTACTAAAAATACAAAAAAATTAGCCAGATGTGTTGGCACGCGCTTGTAATCCCAGCTGCTTGGGAGGCAGAGGCAGGAGACTCGCTTGAACCCAGGAGGCGGAGGTTGTAGTGAGCTGAGACCATGCCATTGCACTCCAGCTTGGGCAACAAGAGCAAAACTCCGTCTAAAAAAAAAAGTCGTGGGTGAGGCTGAAGCAGAAGTCTCTCTGGAGGTGCTGGGCTCCCCAGGTCTGTTCTGGCCCCTCCATGGTGCATGAGGGTGAGTGAGCTCTGAAGCAGGCAGCTCTGTGGTGTCCATTTCTCCTTAGCACATTCAGACTGAATGTGTCAGGACCCAGAACACATGATGTTTTTTTTTTCCATTTATGTTTCACTGCTCCTCCCACCTCCCCCAAAAGGAGAAGGCCAAGGATCTATAGATATTCCTTAACACACTCAGTGACACTTCTGCTCCCCTGACACATCTTTCTCATCTCCCCCACTGCCTCTCACCTCTCAGCAAGTGGCCCATTGAGGCAGAAAGAGTTTGAGCCTGTCTGTCTGAACAATGTTTCTGTTTTCTCTGCAGTTACATCCTTGCTGAGCCCCCCCTCCGGCTACAGCTCTTGCTGTCAGATATGCTTCCAAGAAGACGGGTGGTAGCTCCAAAACCTGGGTGGAAAGTCATCAGGCAGACGCCTAGGCATTAAGAAAATGGAAGGTGAGGATGTGCCTTGGCTTCCCCCTTCCCAGCTGCACCTTGTCCTGGTGTTCCTTGGGAGAGCAGAAGAACCCTGAATGTGCCTGGCCCTGTTCTTCCTCACCATCATAATTGGCTCCAGATTAAAGGAACAGATAAGACCTGAGGAAAGGTCATCGGGTGGGTGGATGTGAGCCACAGCCATGTGGTTAGAGATAAGAGCTGCTGGGTGGCAGATCCTGCACTGCCTGTGTTGGGCTGTCTGGGAGTATAAGAGCTGCTGGGTGGCAGATCCTGCACTGCCTGTGTTGGGCTGTCTGGGAGTATAAGAGCTGCTGGGTGGCAGATCCTGCACTGCCTGTGTTGGACTGTCTGGGAGTATAAGAGCTGCTGGGTGGCAGATCCTGCACTGCCTGTGTTGGACTGTCTGGGAGTTGTTTTTGGCCAGGGGGCAAGCCTGGAGGTTGGTGTGCAGCCTTTGGGCCATTGTGTTTTCTTGGTAGTTTGCTATGCTGCCCCAGTCACTGTGGGCTTCTCTTCTAGGACACTATGTTCATGCTGGGAACATCCTTGGAACACAGCGCCATTTCCGCTGGCACCCAGGTGCCCATGTGAGTTGCCCTGTTGCTGCCCCCCTTTTCTTTTTTGAGGATGACCTCTCCTTGCCCCTAAGCATGGTAATAACAGTTGCATGTATTGGACGCTTACCAAATGGCAAGCATTGTGCAGATTCCCGTGCCTGCATGATCTCATTTCTTCCTTACCACATCCCTGTGAGGTGGGTATTGTCCCCATTGTACAGGTGAAATGCCAGAGACTTAGCAGGGGTGGGAGGAGCAAGTGGCTGCTGGGATTTGCACCAGGTCTGCCTAACTCCCAGATCTTTGTGTTTTGCCTTGGTATCGTGTTGGCCTGGTATCCTTTCTAACCCTTAGTTCTTGGAGGACAAGATACCTGGTGATTTAAAACGTTTTTTTAGTCTTGGGAAACTAATTTCAATTTATTAGTTTTTCATTATGTCTAAGGATTCTTCCTTTGCATAAACTTACTTGTAGAAGGTTGAAAGGTAGCTTGAATTTAATGAAATAGAATTCGGTGGGCCAGAAATTAGGTCCATACCAGGTGGGGGTTTCAGTTTCAGCAAGTTGGCATCATTTTTATGGTATAGGACAGTTCTTTGTTACAAAGACAGAAGGATACTGAACTTTTCATATTGTTTTAACTATTAGTTTCTTTTGCAAAGTTTCCCCTCCCCTGCTCCTTTTTGGATAATATTAGTAGGTACAAAAAGGCTGATAGTAACCTGTATTTATTTCAGAGATACTAATTTATATGTGAATTGATTATATATGTAGTAGGTTTTTTTTAGAACTCAAGACATTAGATTTGTAGCTATGTCAACAACAATCAAAGCTAACATATTTTGAGCTAGACACTATTCTAAGCCCTTTATGATTGTTGACCATTAATCCTCAAAATGACCCTGTAAAGTAGTTAATATTATCCCCATTCGACAGATGAAAAAATAAAGGCACAGTGAAGTAACTTACCTAAGACCACACAGGAGTAAGTAGCAGTGCTGGGATTTGAACCAGGCATCCTGGCTCCAGAGCCCATTCTTTTAATCAGAGAGACAGACAATAGTGCTGGACTACCTGGGTAAACTTTGCTGCACATCCAGCCTGAAGTTCTAAAGAGAGAGCTAAAAGATACAGTTACAAACTGTATATCCAACACAGTTTAACCTCTCTGCTTCATACTTCTCATCTGAAAAATGATGTCGGCAATAATACCTCTTTCACAAGGTGAGGATTAAATGACTTCGTCGCATGGGTATTAGCTGATGTAATAGGATGATTGTTTTATTAGCATATGCATTAACCATATATAGCTTTGGTCTGTGTTTTCCGTAGAGCCTAAACTTGATAGATCACTATCTAGATGAAAGTTTACATCAAACTAGTGTTTTAATATGACAGTTCTAGTGTTTTTTAAGTCTAAATGAAGATTTAGGGCATCTTCCTAGGTTTTAGGATCTGTCCAGTGTGGCTTCTGACCAGCTGCATAGACATGGCTCCAGGTAACAGCCCCCCTGGGACTGAGCAGCGACCCGTGTTGGCTGTTGGAGCTTTCTTTTCCCTCCTTTGTTACGAGTCAGTAAAGCAGCAGAAGGTATGAAAGTGCCAGCCAGTGGGAAAGGGAACCTGAGATGGAGCTCTCTGATCCCTCTCTTTGGCCCCGGGGCTTGACTCTGTGTGAGAAGTATGTCCCAAAACCTTGGGACAGACCACCTTGCTGACCAGCTGACCAGCTCTGTGTGTTGCAGGTGGGTCTTGGGAAGAATAAATGTCTGTATGCCCTGGAAGAGGGAATAGTTCACTACACTAAGGATGTCTACGTGCCTCATCCCAGAAACACGGAGGCTGTGGACCTCATCACCAGGCTGCCCAAGGGTGCTGTGCTCTACAAGACTTTTGTCCACGTGGTTCCTACCAAGCCTGAGGGCACCTTCAAACTGGTAGCTATGCTTTGAAGTCATTGAAGTTTGAGGTTATTAGACAGAGACTGGAGCCCAGGTGACAGGAGATGGTGATACCAGAAGTCAAGGATTGGGGGAGATGACACGGCCTCCTGAGGAAGATGTCTGCTTGATGGTGACTCTGCAGGAAACTCTGAGTGACTGCTGGGAAACCCTTTGGGAGACCTGACCTGGGGCCAAAAATAAAGTGAACCAGAGTCATAAAAGTATGCTATTCAGGGACACACCTGGATGGAACTGCCTGGTGATTTGTTGGTCCTTACCCGGGTTCTCTAGTGCACACCAGTGGGGGAGCCTCAAAGCAGGAAAGCGCATATCTGAGTGAGGAAATGAGAAGGGGGCACTTTGCAGGAGGGGGGCTTGCTTTGGCACTGTCCTCCAGAGGGGGAAGGAGGGGGAGCTTGTGCTTGAGGGTGTCATTGCTGCTTCCCCCTCCTAGGTCCCAGAAAGACCAGGGGCTGACCCTGGGAAGAGGGGGTGGGGGCAGCCAGTAAAGGAAGCTACACAGTCGCGTTCTTCTCCTGTAGCCACATACAAAGGGAGTTGGGGCTGCAACCCCAGAGATGGCCGCAGGGAAGACTCTGCCTCTCCAGGTCCAGGGGGAGAGAGAGAGCTTGTGGGATGGCAGGAGATGCTTCTGAGAGGCTCAGTCAGGCCCCATCTGCCCTGGACTACCAAGGTCCTTCCAGTGGCAGGACAGAGTAGGTAACAAATGGCTTCTTCCTGCCCACCTGAAGAGCTAGGCGTACCAAGCCCACGTTCTTTCCTAGTTCTTGGTTTATCTCAAACAATAAAGAATCTGACTTCAGGAATACTTGGTGAGGGCCTAGAGTGGGCTGGGGCCAGGCCTTCATTGTCATCCCAGCCAGGACCTTCAGAGGCTTGGCTTTGAGTGGAGGGGCCAGGAAGAAAATCTTGTTTTTAGGTGGTCATTCCTGGCTGTTGGAGGTAGATGGTATTGGCTGCAGCCCCAGAGAGGGGCTTGTGGGTCCAGTGGCTTCCTTTCAGGGACTTGACTCTGGCCTGAAGGCAGGCACTCCAGGGATGGAGGTCAGAGAAGCCTCCCAGTTCTGGAGTTCTGTCTTGAACATGTCATCTTGTTTTCCCAGGACATGACCCTGGATTCCCCACCTCCTGCAGATCCTTGGCAGAGGAGACCTGGGATTTGTGGGGTTTACTTTGGCACCCTGTGTGGGGACATCATGTACCAAGGCCCAGCTGGGGTAGTCTTTAGGCAGGGGGAGATTGATGAGGGCTGTCTCCACAGGCTCAGTGCTCTCCCTTCCAGTCCCCTGGAGAAGGGCAAGGGCAGGACAGAGGTGGTTGCTCCCTGCTACACTGTGGTGTTTCCCTGAGCAGGGCAGGTGGCTGCTTCCTGGGATGGCCAAGTAGAGCCACAGCTGGGCGCTGGTGCAGGCAGTGACCTTAGGGCTTCCTCATAGCTTGGTGGCAGCTGGAGAGATGAGAGAGCAAAGGCATCAGCCACTTGCTTGCCCTCCCTGCATATATGCAACACCCTTTCTTTGGACTGTTGCTTTCTGCATCTCCCGGTGGGTGCTGGAGATGTCGGCTCCATGGAAGCCCCTCTGGTTAGGCCTCCCCCGGGCTGGGGCCTGCACCATCTACACAAAGGTGAACTGGGGCCTCCAGCCATATCCTTGGGTTCTCCACTAGCGGCCCTTTCCTGACCCCAGGGCCTCTAATTGGGTATTGTGTGTTAAAATGCAGTAAGTGAAAAGCTCAGTTCCCCCAGGACACTCCAGGGCTGAGCAGGCTGGACATTCACCTCTCTGCAGTCCCAGAGCCCGAAGCGCTGTGCAATCAGCTGGTGGATATGCTGCTGCCGGTCCTTCTTTCGAACACTCTCATAGCTGGGCAGACGAGCTGGCGGCCACAGGGGCAGCTGGTGGCTCCTGGGCAGCCCCACGTAGAATACCTCACCCCCGTGGGAGTCGCCCTGTGACCAAGAAAGTCAAGGGAGCCAGGGAGGCATGAGCCGGTGTCACCCAGCTTCGGTCTGGATCCTCTTCCCCAGAGCAAGCTCAAGTGCAGGCGCACTACACTCCTCGGCTCCTCCAAGAAGCCTCTCCAGTCTTCATCCCTTCCTTCCCTCCCCTGCACTCTTAGTCCCCTCACCACACTAGGTCCCTTGCCTGGCTTCAGAACCCCAGCACACACTTCCTCATCCTGGGTGGCAGGCCCAGGGCTCCGCCCTCACCTGTATCCCCTGGAACTCTTGGCCCCTTTCCACTGGCTGGACCTCGGTGTGGTGTCCCGTGGTGCTGAAGTAGGGGAGGCGGGCAGTCCTGGGTCATGAAGCACAACTCAGGGTGAAGCTCGTGGTCAGTGTGCGAGACAGCACATTCCAAACCCTTTCTTTTCCTCCATACCCCTTTCTCCATCCCTTTACTCCTGTCCACCTGGGCCAAGGCACGAAGCTCAGACCCTGAGCATTTCTGAAATGCACTGGGGTGTAGAGGTTCCACTCCTTTCTGGGCACTAGCTCATTCTGTCACTGTCTCGTAGCCAGCTCTGATGACCTTTGGCGGGGAGAGTCAGAGAAAACCTCTTCCTGTCCCTACCCCTCCTACCTGGTGCCCAGAGTGGGGGGGATGGTGTCAGAGCCCGGGGGGCTACAGCTCAGAAGATTTTGTTTCCTTTCTATACAGGATGCCATATGGCACCCTGTCCCTGGGGGAGAGGACTGACAGCGCTGTGGTTGCCACTTACCCCCTCCCACAGAAGCCTCGGCTCTGCACTTTCCCTTGGGAGCTGGGAAAAGACCTTGTCTCACCGAGCAGCTCCTTGCACTGAGTCACGGTTAACAACAGTCAGGGAGGGGCCTGGATCTTATTAACCCTTTCCACACTGCTCTCCTGACTCAGAGGGAACTCAGGCTGGATGCTGCAGAGAAGGGATTCCAAAGGCCCTTTCCATACTGAATAATTGTTTCTCCTTGGCCACAGCACAGGTGCCCTTTTGTCAGGATTTGGGTCGGGGGTGGGGGCACGAAGGCAAGGGGTTGGTGGGTCAGAGTGCTTACGTGTTGGCTGGGACTCCGGAAGAAGTGGCAGGTGCAGAGGACCTGGCAGCACTGGGGCTCGCGCTGGTGCAGTAGCAGCAGCAGGATGGCCATGATGAACACTGCGGATGAGGCTGCCCTCCCCCAAGAGCCACCGTAGGGGGCAGCCCGGACCCAGCACACGTGGGCCCATCTCCTCATCAGATTGGAATTCGCTCCAGAAGCTGGTGTAGGAATGACCTGGCTGGGACTGATACCAGCTTGACAAGCAAGGCAAACTGTGGTGCGGGCAGCTCCCTGTTTGCTATAGCATCAAGTCCTTGGGGCAGATTTGTGAAGGGGAGCAGAGTAGCCCTGTCCCTTCCCTGTCTTCAGCCCAGGGGGTGATGTGTGTAAGGGAACATTTACATAGAGATAAAGGGAGGGGACGGAGCAAATACCCTGAGAAACAGTGGATCTGAGGAGGCAGGAGAGGACCCAAGAGCCCAGCTCAACAGTCCCTGGTGCCCAGCCCCTCTCATATCAAAGACTGTGGCATCATAGGACCTGGGACAGGGGAAGGGACCGGACCAGCCATGCACAGCATATTTCAAGTCTTGGCTGGGGAGGGCTGTTGCTTGAGGTGACCCTATTAGATGAAGCAGCTGGGCTTTGCCTATGGTGAGGGGCCAAGGGTGCCTCTGCCCCACCCTTAGGACTCGGAATGGCAGCAGGTACTCACCGGTGGCCACGACTATGGCAAGGAGGCTGTTGTCCATGGTGATTTCTGCACACGGAGAAGCAGTGACAGGGGGATGCCAAGAAAGGGCATTGGCCTTGAGGGCAGCCAGCAGGGCCACAGGGCTGACCCTCCCCAAGGTGCCACACCCCTCCCTGGGAACCCTGGTCGGAGGAGACTCCATTCAGAGCAGGGGCATCTGTGACCAGCTTTCCAGGCTCTCCTGCCTCTGCAGACCTGGCAGCTATGAGGGTCCTGCTACAACCTTCTGAGCAGGAGTTGCGGGGGAACAGGCCCTGCTTCTGCTGAACCCGACAGCCAGTGGGGCTCCAACTCGCCCAGATCTCTGCACTTCTCAGTCTCAGATCCCTCCCAGCCCCACTGCCCACCTCCACTTCCTATTGGCCCAGGTAACTGGGCTCTGGATGTCAATTGGCTGTCCTCTGGTCTTGGCTTCCACCTCTAACAGAACCTTGGTGTCCATGGTTGCCCTGGAAACCGGGTACGCCAGGCCACGAAATACAAAAGCCTCTCTGCCCAGGCTCTCCTCCTCCCTCCAAAGCAGTTATTGTGCAGCTCTCGGGGCCCAGCCTGCCTGCGCCCGTTCCCCGCCCCCCACTCCGTGTCCTGCCTGGCCCAAATCCTGATCTTGACCCCATGGGCCTAGCCAGGAGAGGATTTCAAAGAAACCTCAAAAAACTCAAACCTCCAGGGTGAGCTCACTCTACAGAAAGGTGGTGGGTAGAGAACACTCTGCCAGGAACTCGCCTCAGTGACCTGAACGGGAGAGAATGGGAGAGGAGCGCCTCCACCCCCAAACCTGCCCTCTGAACCTGTCAGGAGGAGTCCTGGAGCCTGGTCCTGGGTCCTGCAGTGCTTCAAACTCAGTGGAGCCAAGACAGGCCTGCCAGAGCAGCGAGGGTGGGGCTACGCTTCCCTAGTTCTGCCTGCCTGCTCGTTAGAAAGGCCTAGGAGCTTTAAAAGCATACCATAGTGGGTTGCCACCTGAGACCCATTAAATCGGAATCCTCTTTCAGGATTGTGACTCACTGAATTGAATGTAAACTCAAAATGTTTACAGCAAGTGACAATAATGGTAACTAAGACCTGATCTAATATGATGGAGGATGAGGATGCAGCACATGCATGTCTTACCTAAGGTTTTTTACACTTGATCTTAGACAAAAGTCTGAGAAGTGATCTACATTTTTTTTTTTTTAAATGGTACTTTGAGGCCAGGCGTAGTGGCTGATGCCTGTAATCCCAAAGCTTTGGAGGTTGGAGCGGGAGGACTGCTTGAGGCCAGGAGTTTGAGACCAGCCTGGGCAACGTGGAGAGACCCCTGGTTCTACCAAAAAAAAAAAAAAAAAAAAAGGCCAGGCATGTTGGCGCACACCGGTGGTCTTAGCTACTTAGGAGGATCGCTTGAGCCAGGAGGTCAAGGCTGCAGTGAGCTATGATCTTGATTGTGCCTGGACAACGGAGCCAGACCCTGTCTCTAAAACAAAAAGTGATCATAATACTTTGAAAACTTTTGTTCTGGCCTAACACAGCACAGCCATAGCCCAGGTTAAACCCACAGGCTAGTTTGTGAGCTCTTGGGCAGCAGAGTCTAAATGTTCCAATATTTACTGCCTGTGGCTAATATGCTAAACCTAGTTGTTAATTTTTCTCTTTATTGACCTGAGAGTTGGTATTGGGAAACAAAAACCCCAACATTCTAGAGAACCAGGGTATAGCTTCAGATGTTCGCTAACACAGGAGCCAGAAAAAATGAATCATCTTAGCCTCTGAACCTAAGCACCCTTTCCTTCGAATTCTTGCCATTAGCTCCTTCTTGCTTACCTGTCCAGCCAGGCTCTCTTGCGAGCAGGAGTGTAGTGACTGAGTGGCTCTGGAGGCTTCCTGCCTCTTTCTGAAGCCTACTGCCACCATCTAATAGTTAGCTGTGACTTTGGGCTCGTCATTTCACAGCTCTAAGCCTCAGTTTTTCGATCTGCTAAATGACAATAATAAAAATGCCTCCCTCCGAGAGTTGTAAGGTTGATACTGCAGGCGTGGCCAACACCATGGCAGCTGACAAAACCCCAGTGCTGTTACCGGCTGTCAAGAGTGCCCCCTCCTGGCAACTAGAACTTGACATATGGCAGCCTGGGCAGGAATTTGTTCCCCAAGCTAAGCTGAGGTCAGGTGACTGATAGGGTGACTTTAGAGGTCTAGAAACCTTCACTCTTGCTCCCATATCAAGTAAGGTGTGAAGGACTGATACTGAGCCCTGGCTGACAATGGTAGGAGAGTGGGATGGGGAGAGGAGGCTTGGGAAAGGGAGGGAGAATGGACAACCCTTTTCAACATGGGTCCTAGGACAGTGACCAGGGACCTAGGCTGCTGCTGCTCCTGCCCCTAAAGGAAAAAGCTCCAATCATAACCACCAGGCCACGGCTGGATTGCCTCTGTTGAAGGTACCCCATGTGGCAGGGCCGGGCTTCTGGGATGGGCCCTGATAACGCCAGGGACAGAGAAGCCAGCATCTGCTGCAGCCTGGCCCAGTGATGGGGGTGGGAGTGTTGGGTCAGGGCTCTCAAACTAAGCTCATGTCCTGCTAGTCCCCTAGGCTGCTGGGTGGCAATGAGGAAGTCTTCAAGCCTCTCTGGGCCTGTTTATCCCTGAGAAAAAGAATTGGATTCTGTTTTTTTTTTTTTTTTGAAACAGAGGGTCTCACTGTGTCACCCAGGCTGGAGTGCAGTGGTGCAATCTTGGCTCACTGCAGCTTCAACCTCCTGCTTCAGCCTCCTGAGTAGCTGGGACCACAGGTGTGCGCCACCACACCTGGCTAACCAAAAAAAATTTTTTTTGTAGAGATGAGGTTTCACCATGTTGCCCAGGCTGGTCCCAAACTCCTGGCCTGAAGCAATCTTCCTGCCTCAGCCTCCCAGTTTGGGATTACAGGCATGAGACCCTGCACCCAGGCTAGATGGGTTCTTGAGTCCCTTTTGGGTAGAGGATTCTAAACTCTTCTCAGTTTGGGGGAATGAGATCTTCACCTTCTCAAGGCTACCAAAGTACCAGCTAAGACTTCTAGAGGAGGCCCAATGAATGGTGGTAGCTTCCCGACACCCAGGAGGAAAAACTCCGAGCCCAGAGTAGAGAGATAGAGATATATTCTTCTGTTGCATATTTCAGAATTCACGTTGAGCTTCAGGCACAATGCTACTCCAGGTCCTTCTGAGAGCCTCGACAGTCTTCTTCCCACGCTGCTTGTGCGACCTCACCCTTCCAGCGTGCACCTGGGAAATTCTGCACTGGTCTCAGTGGGCCCTGATGCCCTGCCTTTCCTATCCAGGGACAGGGTATGCTGGAAAGCCCTGGAGCCAGCCCCACCCTGGCTACAAGAGAAGTGTCCTGCTAGAGCCAGCTCTGCAGTGCCCCCAAATCACCTGTTCTTCAGGCCTCAGAGCCTGGCAGGGCACCCGCACCCCTGTGGAGCCTCAGCCACGAGCACCACAGGCCCAGGCTGGGGGACGAGGCCCTGGAGAGTGAGGGAGGCCCAGCCTCATCCAGAACAGGAGGTGGGCTCAGCAGGCTCCTGGTCCCCACAGACACGGCCCTCTTCCTGGGGCTGCTCCGAGCCCTATTGCACATCTTCTGTTCCAGTTTCTCCCCCCACCACCCATGTTCCTTTTTAAATTAAAAAAAAATACAAACTAGAGAGGAAGATGAGGAAGAGCTGGGTGTGGAATGCTGCTGGTGCCCGTCTCATGTTCCCGCCAGCCCTCTGATCCCCAGCAAAGACATCAGCAGTAGTTCATACTGTGTCCACCTTCCCTGCCGTCTGTGTGGGCTCTCCATGGCTGATATGGGCACGCGGCCTGGGCCTCTGGTTCTTCCCTGTGGGAGGCGACAGCCCTCCACTGTCTGAAGGTGCAACTCCCCGGGTCCTCCACGGGTGCTGGCTGGGGCCCTGCTACCTGAGTCGCCCGTCTGCTTTGACAGGCCCCAGCTCTGATTTGGGGTCGGGGGACAGAGAGCTCCAGCTGGTCAGTCTGCAGGGCTCCAGGGAGGGGGCAGGCAGAGGGGCCTATGGCACACAGTCCGGCCACGGACCAGAAGCTGCTCAGTTCCCCATCTGTCCAGGCCTCAAGCGCAGGGCCTGTGAGCTGTGTGTGCTGCCGGGCGGCCTCCTCCGCAAGCTCTGGCGGAGGCAGGTTCAGGACGCTACTCAGGCCCTGGAAGCTCTGCTCCATGTACTCGTTGTGGGGCGGCCCCGCATGCAGCCAGCTGGCATCATCTGGGGGTGCAGAGCAGGCAGTAAGTACATCCCACCCGACAGACTCCGTGGAGGCCAGACCTGGGAGTTGGGTCTGGGTACCCCAGTTCCTGTCACAGCCTTACTGCTGAGTAACAGCTTGCTGAGTGACCCTGGGCTAATCCAAGGGACTTTCTGTGCCTGTAAAACTGAGTTTTATAAAATCAAGGCAGTAAGCCCTAGATTCCCAACTTTAGGATACAGTACAGCAGTGGGATCAAGGCACTTTAGAAAAGAAGGGAACAGTCTGGTTTGTGTCCTACACCCTTTCTTGACCATCACCGGTGGCTCCTGGGGCCCTCAGAAGCCTGTACTCAGGCCCTTCCGCCCTTCATGCACAGACACTGGCCAGCTTCATCCCCCTCAGCTTACAGCACCTTCTCTGACTTTGTCCTTGAGGCGCAGCCCCTGTCCCCACCTGCTGTACATTGTCACCATTCTTCTCTTGACTGGGAGGTCCAGGTGTGCAGGGGACACATCTTGCCTGCCCTGGATCTGCTGCAGCCCCACCAGCACCCCCTCCTCCTCTAGGGCACCCCTCCTCTTACCCAATTCTTGTGATAGGATGTGGTAGGGGAAGGAGACACCTACCAATTATCACCTCCTGCATACCAGCCACTTTCCCTCTCTCATCCCCCAGGGAGTTGCTTATACCAGGCCCTCCCTTGCAGGAAATCTGCCCGGCCTGTGTCTCTGTTCAGAGCCTGCTCCCTTGGCCTCAGCCAAGTGGGCAGAGAGGCACATGACCCTGCCCACCTGGCCAGACAGTGGATGAGATGGCCAATCAGATTTGCTGTCCCAAGAATGTAGAACCTGGGGACTAAAAGTCCCTGGTCAGTGTCTGTTGCACTGAGAGGCCATGGACGGGGAGCCAGAGCCTGAGACAATGCACAGAGACAGGACAGGATGAGGAACAAGATGGCCCCAGAGGGATGGAGAAAGCGCCTCTGGTCCACGGCGAGGCCTGAGACACTTCCCAGGCTCTGTGAAGGAGAGTGCTGCATTCTTCCAGTCTTCTTCCCTTTTTAACTCAAGCTAGGTTGAGTGGATTTGTGTTGCATGCACCAGGAGGTCCCTGATAGGTATACTGTTCCTGGTTCACGTGCTAAGACTTAGGCTAAGGAAGGCCAGGTAACTTCCAAGGTCAAAAGGCCAGTGAAACCATCAGAGTTATGTTCCACACCAAGTCTGCCTGACCAGAAAGCTCCCCTTTCCACCACGCTGCAGTACAGGACCCTGCATACTACAGGAAAGAAGATCAAGGCCCCAGCCCTTCCACGCTTCCCTTACTCTAGGGATGGGAGTCAGCTCTGATAGCTGACTTCTCAGGGTCACCTCTCTGGCAAGTCCTATTCTGTCTGGCTTCTGGGCCTCATTTGAGAACTGCATCCTTACCTTTCCTGAGAGGTAGTTTGCGGTTGAAGGTCAAGGGCAGCACAAGGAAGCGGGTCTCACCCAGCGGTTCCCAGAACTGAAGGAGTCGAACAGTCCAGGACCCTGGCCGAAGGGGCCGGCTCAGTGGGGGCTTGTATTGTGTGACCTCGGTCTCCGTATCTACTGTGATGTCGTAAGATGTGGCCACCACATAGGTTGGGTCGATCCAGACCACTGTGGCTGTGAGGTTGGGGCCCCGGGCCCAGCGCTGCATGGCCACAGGCTCGTCCAGCGGCCCCAGTAACCCCCCAAAGTTCCGGAAAGACGCTCTTTGGGGTCCCAGTCAGTGCCAACCTGTGAGAGAGAGGCAGCTGGGCAGGAGTGTGGGAGAAAAGTCCTTCTCCCTCCTCTGAGGCCGCTTCTCACTATGTAATCTCAGGCCAGTCACTGTCTCTTTCTGGGCCTCAGTTTCCCCATGTGCAAAATGAAGGGGTCAGACTAGGAGATCTTATATCTCTCCCAGCTCTGAGATTCATTCTAGGCTTCCATTCTGACTGCTAGGCAGTAGAGGCAGTCCTCCTTATTGGGGACAATATGGCAGGGATGAGGTTCAAAGCCCTGCCCAGAGACCACTCCCACATGAAGCCAGAGCCTCTAAGAAAGAGACCATGAGGAGCCAGTTGGAAGCTTAGTTTCATAGCCTAACTCGAATGTCCATGCCCCTCTAGGAGAAATCTCTGTAGTCTGGAAGACTGGGCTTGTGTCGTAGTAGAACTGAAAATTCCTTCCCTGCTCCCTTCACGTCCTCTGCATGCCCCAATCAGGAGGTGCTCCTCAGTGTGCACAGGTCGGGGAGTGACACGGGGTATCTCTATGGGGGCACCAGCATGGCTGCCATTACTGGGAAAAGATCCTTACCCCCTCCCTTGGTGTCTGTCCCTCTCTTCCCACTACCCCGAGTCTTGCAGGGGGTTGGGAGAAAGCAAGCGGGGAACCTGTCCCACCTCCAGACTCTGGAGCCTGCTGGCCTGGTCACTGCGCCCCAACAGCTTCAGCGACCCCTGGGGCATCAGCCACATCTCAAGCGTCTCTGCCGGCCCCTGGGCTGAGGGCTGCACCACCTGCGTCACCAGGTAGCCCTGGAAATGGTCGTCATAGAAATACAGGTGCACGCTGGACGGCAAGCCCCGGGGCTCAAACCTAAGGTGCCAGCAGGGAGAAAGGGAGATGCCATCAGCATACCTGACTTGGCCTGGAGTCCCAGGGAGGGGGTTCTGGGGAGTCCCATCCCCAGGCACTTCCTTTCCCAGATCTCACACGTGGGTGCTGTGGCACTTACATGCCTGGCTCTTGCCTTCTTTTTGCCATTTGCATTTTTCCCTGCCTCAGACTGGGGCCTTGTTGTGGGCAGGGGATGTCCCTTGCTGGTTGGCCTCCCCCTAGGGTACCGCACCCCGAGGGCCTGCTGTATGTCAGAAGGGGGGACTCACCTGCAGAGTGGGGTGGCCAGTGGGGGCGCAGCGGTGGCGGCATGGCGCAGGCTGAGGCGGGCGAAGGCTGTGTAAGCGGTGAGCATGACATCACTGAGCCCGCTGGGGCCGTCGGCCGCGTCGTAGGTATTCTCCCAGTAGGCCTTGAGGGCTGGCGTGCCGGGGGGGGTAGCTGCCGTACAGGTGGAATTCCAGGATTTCCAGTACCTCCTGGTTCACCGTCGACTCGAACTTCCGGGCGAAGAAGGTGGGTCTGGAGACTTGCTGGAGCGGGAGAGGCAAGGCGGGTGAAGGGCTCTGGAGGCCCCAGAGGGCATGGCGGGGCTGGCCCCTCAGCACTGCCTAGGGCTCAGCCTCCTGCGGCTTCTCCTGCTTCTGTTGTAGCCCCAGACCTCTGAGGGCTGCTCCGGGCCGAGGCCCCCAGATTCTCTGACTGGCCCACCCTGCCGTTCTCCTGTGAAAAGCCGAGGCGGGAAGACCTAGCAAGGGGCAGCCCTGGGGCTACGGGCAAGCACCTGCAGCCGGAGGAAGTCCTGCGGCTTGAAGTCGTTGGGGGAGCAGCCGCACCAGTCCACGATGTGCTTGTACTGGCACTTGCAGCCCAGCTTGCGGTTCCAGTTGGTGACCCGCAGGTTGTTGTCCACCAGGGTCTCACAGGCCAGGCTGTTCTCCAGCACCGTGTGGAAGAAGGACTGCAGGCAGCAAGGGAGGGCGCAAGGTGAGCTGCAGGAGCCCAGCCCAGCCCACGCCCTCCCCCGGCCTTCCCGCCCGCCGGGCCACCCACCTCCGCCGGAAGCAGTGTGTACGCGTAGAACTGGCGTAGCTGGGCCACAAGCGGGTCATCTGTGTACACCACATACTCCACAAAGCTGCGCGTCAGCACGAACCAGTCAGAACCGCCGTCCACCACGATGCCCGCCGGGGATCTGCCGCTCGCCCAGGCGCCACATGTGCGAGTCGCACTCATGGAAAAGCCGGTCCAGGCCCTGTTTCTTGATGAACCTGCGGGGGGCAGAGAGGCCATGGCTGGGGGATGCTGCAGGGTGGGGTCCGAGCTCTTTCACTGCCTAGCAGCCAACACTCCTCAACCTGTGATTGGTGTGGAGGCTTGGAAACCCAGGCTGGGGCCGCGAGCCCCACTGTGTGGGAGGGGTTGGGACAAGACGCTGGGGCCAGGGCCTCCTTCTCCACCCTCACCTGGAGTTGTCCCGGCCATGTGACTTGAGGAAATTCTTGTCCCGGTTCTTGGATAGGAATGCCACCAGCTCCTCATTGGTCCTGGTGAAGGAATGGGTGGCACCAGCCATGTGAGATAGTTGCTCAGTCCCCTGGCTTTTCTTCTCGCCCTGAGAGCTGTCTAGCCATGTGCCCTACCCCTGGCTGACGCTCTGGGGTGGTGAGTACCACAGGCCCCTGAGGAAGACCACATCATCCTTCCTCTGCCCCTTGCTCTCTGACCCAGCACACCAGGTACAGACCTCTGCCTCCTCCTCCCCCTCCATTGCCTATCACGCTCAATTCTCAGATCATCTTACACCAACCCCTCCCCTAAAACATGGCTGGGGCCCTGGGACCCATCTCTGAGTAGGGCAGATCCCAGAGTGAGGCTTGGGGGCGAAGGTCCACCAGAGCCCTCCAACCCCAGGTACCCAGACAGGGGTCCCCTCCCATTCAGAGGACTCCGAGCCCAATCCCCACACCTGGTTGGGTAGTCGGTGGCACTGAGGTTGATGAAGAAGTCCCAGACCCAGCCAGGCACCTCTAGCAGGTCCCGCATGCTCCGCAGGTACATCCTCAGGAGACTGGCCCCGCCCCAGATGGTGACCATGCGCCAGGGCGTCACCCGCACATTATCATAGCGCTGGGCCAGCTCCGCCACTTCCCGGTGCAGGTAGTTGGAACGCTGGTGGGGGAGGAGACACTCAGCCGACCCCCAGCGTTATCGCCACCCCAATACCACCCCAGGACAGAGTGCAAAGGACACAAGACGGGGAAGGCACAGGGCAGCGCTCCAGCCCCTAAGCGGCTGAGCCAGCTCGTGCGGCTGCCCCCGTTCCAGGCCTCAGTTTCCCTCTCTAGGATACCTGTGCCAGGTCAGAGACCCTATCTGTCTGCAACTTTCTGTCTCTGCTCTACTCACCCCAGACCCCTTTGGCCTCTCCCCCACCACAGTACCTTGTCCACATGGATGTAGAAGAAGTGCCGCTCGTGATAGACGGCCTTAAGGAGACGCTTCAGCTGGCGGATGGCGCGGCCATGAACCACCAGCATGTAGGCGATTCGCACTGGGGGGGCCAGCCACAGGCTGCTGGGCCCGGCTCTCATCCCACTGGATGCCAGGGCTCATCTTCCCTGAGAGCAGAGAACAGGCATTGGCGAAGCCCACCCTAGGTCACAGGGCGGGGGTGAGATGGGAAGAGGGGCTGCCTGTCTTCCAAAGAAGCCTAGACTTGGAGCCCCATGCTCCTGGGTCCCCACTCTGCCTCTGCCACTTAGTAAATACACCGGGCAAAGACTTAGGCCGGGAGGGAAGCCCCCCTCGGCTCTTTCTTCCTCTGAGAGATGGGGGTGAGGATCCGGGCCATGCCAACTCCCTGCCCCGGCCTGGGAAGGGCTGGAGCACCCCTGTCCCTCACCAGTCAGCTGACAGTGCCGGGGCACAGCCTTGGGCATGAGGCTCCCAGCCTGGTGCAGGCACACCACATTGGCGATCTCCTGCTGGCACTGCTTGGTGCTGGCCCGGGCCAGTGCAGACAGCGCATCCTTGCCCACGATCTCGCACTTTGGGGTGAAGCCGTTGTCCGTGGGCTGGGGAGCGCCCTCCACGCTCCCTGTATCTCCATGTGGTGGGAAGCCAGCTGCCCCTACCAGCGCCTCCCCCGGCTGCTGCCCCGCTCAGGTTCTGGCGGCCTGGGGCCTCCGGGGGTGGGGCAGGTGGGACCCGGCGGCTGGCTCTCTGCCAGCTGGTTACCGCCCGTACCACCTTGGCCACGGGCACTCCTGGGCTCTCAGCACGGCCCCGCCAGCGCCCATGCCTTCTGCCTGCGCTCCCCCGTCGCCCTGCTGAACTGTCTGTGTCCTTGGAAGCCTCACCAGGGTCCAGTGGCCGTGGCTTCCTCTGCCTTCCTTTCTGTAAGAGATATGCAGACACGTCACTGGGGCAGCCCCTCACTGCCTCCTGCTCCTTGACCTCCATCTTGGCTGGGGGTAACCTCAGACTTAGATGCTTCTGCCCACCTTTTACCCAGAGAAGCGCTTTTCACCTAAGGACTCAAACAGCACCACCACGGGGGCGCCTCCCTGGCCAGCTGCCGAGGGATCACTGGTCCTCCCACCATCATACCAAAACTCCCATCCCCACTGGTTCTCAGATCACACGGCGCTGTGCTTGATTTTCTGCTCCAGACTCAGATACCACTTTCTTTTCAGCAGATGTTAAAATAAATATCCACATGTGTCCCAAGGAAAGGGTACAAAGACCCCACCAAGGGCACAAGTGTCCGCCTAAGACCCAGCACTCCCACCGAGGGCTGGGAGGAGACTGGTCTTCAGAAGACTAACTTCCAGATGAATCCAAAGCATTTCCATGTGGGAAGACTGAGCCCACCACACAGTGAAGGAGGAGTGCCCGTGGGGGATGAATGGAGGTGAAGCCTGAGACCCCAATACTGCTTGGGTCCTCCAGGAAGCAGATGAGACAAAGTGAGAGTACAGGAGGGTCACTGCAGGTACCCCTGTGAGCGATGGGGCAGGAGCCGGCAGGGAAAGGCTTTGGACCACAAAGGAGACAGCCATGCAAGGAGAGGGGCACGAAGAGCTTCTGCCTCCAGCACAGACTCGAGGAAGTCCTGGCCGGCTCCCGGGAACACTCCTGCACACATATTGCCTGGGGCTGGTGAGCCCTGAGCCACCTCCACACTCAGCCACTGGCTGGAAAGCTGAGGCAGGGCCTGGAGGCGCCCGCAGCTGGAGGCTGTCACCTCACCGCACATGCAGTAGGTTCTTCCTTGAAGGGATCCCTGCGCCGAGGCACCTCTACCACTGCTGCACCCCTGCTTCCTGGCTCTAAGTGCTCTGGCACCTGCTGCTTCTCCTCAAATCCAGGCCCTTCCCTAGATGGCCTGGTGGTGATGGAACAGCATGTCTACCCTCCTCCTCCCCTGTTCCCCCATCCTACCTACCCTCCTGACCAAATCCAATCCATCTTTTCAGATCCAGCTCCAAGGCCCCTGGCGTGCACCCATTCCATTGGCCCTGCAGTGGGATGGGCTGAGCTCCGAGGCCCTGGATGTTCCTCTAGCAGTGAACTCCCTGATGAGAGATACATCAGCTCCATCTCCCCCAGGGCCCAGCAGAGCAGCTGGCACACAGCGGACACCTAGCTGGTGTCTGGTGGATAAGATGTAGAAAGGACATAGGAATAGGGGCCACCGTGTGAACGCTGTGGAGTCTCCAGGGCTCTGGGCCCAGCTCTGCCAACTCACCAGCAATTGCCTAACTTCTCTGAGCATGTTCCCTCAGCTGTAAGGAGGAGTAATAAATGAGACCAAGCATGAGATACTGCAGCCAGGGAGAGCCGTCTCCACCAGCCCCATAAACCCCCTCCCACGGGCCTTCCCCTCCATGCTCACAAGCTCTCCAGGACTGTCCTTTTCTTTCTTTCTTTCTTTCTTTTTTTTTGAGATGGAGTTTCACTCCTGTTGCCCAGGCTGGAGTGCAATGGCACGATTTCGGCTCACTGCAACCTCCGCCTCCCAGGTTCAAGTGATTCTCCTGCCTCAGCCTCCTGAGTAGCTGGGATTACAGGCTCCACCACGATGCTCAGCTAGTTTTTGTATTTTTAGTAGAGACGGGGTTTCCCCATGTTGTCCATGCTGGTCTCGAACTCCTGACCTCAAGTGATCTGCCCGCCTTGGCCTCCCAAAGTGCTGGGATTACAGGTGTAAGCCATCATGCCCAGCCAGCTCCTCTTCTTCTTGACCTTTCAGTGGTTAACCGACCACTCCGTCTTGCTTGAAGTGCCCTCTGCATCTGGTTTCCAGGATATCCACCTGGCTTTTTTCCTCTCTCACTGCCACTCC
This sequence comes from Ateles fusciceps, assembly GCA_036589455.1. NCBI lineage: Eukaryota > Metazoa > Chordata > Mammalia > Primates > Atelidae > Ateles > Ateles fusciceps. The sequence goes on from JAZHEH010001386.1 coordinate 10,481,054, forward strand.
TTATGGTCTTCTTGGTGCTTCCTTGTTTCCCAGGACATACCCGGGGGCCCTTCCTGTCCTAGCACCTTCACTTCCTAAGTGATCTTTAGTGCTTGGGTTTCTGAATTCCATCCCCTCCTACAGATTGATCTCTCTGGCCTGGACAGCTCCTTTGAACCTTCAGGCATTTAACTACCAGCCTCCTTGACATCTCACGTGGGAGCCCGATCGACCTCCCAAAGCCACAAGCCCAAAAGTTACCTTCTACTCTTCATCCCCAACCTGCTCCTACTTCACCTTCCACATCTCAGTTAATGACAACTTTATCCTTCAACATGCTCAGGACAAAAACTTTTGGAAGTCATTTTTTTTTTTTTTTTTGTATTTTTAGTAGAGACAGGGTTTCACCATGTTGGCCAGATTGGTTTCAAACTCCTGACCTCGTGATCCACCTGCCTCGGCCTCCCGAAGTGCTGGGATCACAGGTGTGAGCCACCGCGCCAGGCCAGGAGTCATCTCTGACTTTTTCTCTCACACCCCACATCCACTCCATCAGTAAATCCCATCGAGGCCACCTTCAGAATACATCTGGAATCCGATCCCTTCTCAACACCTCCCTCACCATCCCTGACTAGATTCCCTGGTCTTCCAGCTCCTACTCTTGTTCTCCTAGATTCTTTTCTCATCACAGCAGCTGGGTTTCTATCACAACTCTTAAAGCCCCATTCAGCACTCCCCTGCTCCAAACCTCCAGAGGCTTCTTCACGTAGGATAAAAACCAAAGCCCTGACAGGAGCCTGCAGAGGCTCCGTGAGCTGTCTGGCTGCCCCCTTCTCCACCCATGCCTCTCTGACCTCATCCGGGAATTTGTCATGCTCGTTCTCTTGCAGCCACAGTGGCCTTCTCCACGCCCCCTTATCCCCCGGCACTCCTGGCTCCAGCCCTTGCATCCTATCCTCTGTGCCTGGCATACCCTCCCCCAGATGGCCCCACAGCTCACTCCCTGCCTCCTCAATTCTTTGTTCAGATGGCACCTTCTCAGTAGGGCCACCCCGACCACTGGATTTACAGAGCCAGCCCACCCTCCTCCTCTGCTATCTTTTTCCCAGAGCACAATATTTCCTCTCATCCTACCATTTATTTACATTGTGTTTTTATGTGTCTTTCTCCTCAGAAGATTGTAAGTTCCCCAAGGGCAGGGCTTTTTGCTGTTTTGTTCGCTGACACAGTCCTAGCACCTAGGAAAGTGTCTGGCTATGGTATACACTCAGTAAACGTTTTTTGAGAGTCTAGCTCTGTTGCACAGGCTGGAGTGCAGTGGTGTGATCTCAGCTCACTGCAGCCTCTGCCTCCTGGGTTCAAGCAATTTTCGTGCCTCAGCCTCCCAGGAGCTGGGATTACAGGCGCGCACCATCATGCCCAGCTAATTTTTTGTATTTTTACTAGACAGCATTTCACCATGTTGGCCACACTGGTCTTGAACTCCTGACCTCAAGTGATTCACCAACCTTGGCCTCCCAAAGTGCTGGGATTACAGGCCTAAGCCACTGTGCCCAGCTTTAGTATTTGTGGAATGAATGAATGAATGCAAAGCTTTTGCCATAGGCACAGCATTCAATAAATGCTGCCATATTTTTTTTTTTTTTTTGAGATGGAGTCTCGCTGTCACCCAGGCTGGAGTGCAGTGGTATGATCTCAGCTCACTGCAACATTTGCCTCCCGGGTTTAAGTGATTCTCGTGCCTCAGCCTCCCAAGTAGCTGGGATTACAGGCATGTGCCACCATGCCCAGCTACTTTTTATATTTTTATTAAAGACCAGGTTTCACCATGTTGGCTAGGCTGGTCTTGAACTCCTGACCTCAAGTGATCTACCCGCCTCGGCCTCCCAAAGTGCTGGGATTATAGGCGTGAGCCACCACACCTGGCCCAATGCTGCCATCTTTATCATTATGTTTACTCAGATGAGAGGAGGAAATAGTCAAACATGAAGTCAAGAGAGGCCCAAGATCCTCGACATCTTGTACTTGGCTGGGTTGGGTTCTCTGTGCTCCTCACCTACCCAGGACTTCCCCTGATTCCTGCACATGCTGTTTGAGCATATCAGGAACCTCATGCTGTCAGGCTGACAGCCACCTTCAGGCCAGAGCCCCATCCCTACACCCATGCCCTCTGTGCCCAGCACCCAGTCAGCCTTCTGATCTTTTTATTTTATTTATTTTAATAAAGATGTGGTCTCGCTATGTTGTCCAAGCTGGTCTCGAACTCCTGGGCTCAAGCGCTTCTCCCACCTTGGCCTCCCAAAGTGCTGGGATTACAGATGTGAGCCACAGTGCCCGGTTGCCAATCTCTTAAAGGTGGCCAGTGGGAGCTGGGGGTGGCCATCCCCCATCTGAGAAGAGATACCTGCAAGAGCCTATTCTGTACCCACACTGGGGAAGGCACCCCAGGTTGGGGAACCCCTAAGAAAAGTGAATGCAGCCCCACTGAACTGTGTGCATCAGCCTGGTGACATCTGACCTGGCCACAGAGCAAGCAGACAAAGACATTCCCAAGCTTAGGTGGGTAGAGATGGCAGAGAGCTGTGGGCTGTCCGGGTGGAAGCCAGTATCAGTGAGTCAGGAAGCTGGTGAGGAGGGCAGGGCATGAGGCATGGGGCCAGGTTGGCTGTGGTGGGGGCCAGGATGTGGGAGGAGACGAGCATGTTGGTCCCTGCACTGCAGTGGGAGCTGGCTGACCCTCAGAAGGACAATCCTAGAGGAGGCTGGGGGATGAGGAGGCAGCAGTGAGGGAACAGAGAGGCCCTAGTGGGCAGCCAGCCCCCGCCTCTGTCCCTTCCAGGCATGTCCAAGGAGCATTATCACAGCCCCAGCCTTGAGCCCCTCACAGGCCGCCCCCAGCAGCCCCTGAGGTCGGGAGCCCTTCTGATGACTGAGGGTGGGGAATGGTCCTCTGACCTCCCGCCTGGATACATTCTGGCTTCAGAGACTCCTTCCTGCCCTCCAAGGAGGCAATTAAAATCCTCTGCCACTTCCCAGCTCTGTAGCTCCACCTTAGAATCCTTCTTTGAAATGCTCCCCCTATACCCCACCTCCTTTGACTTCTCAGGCTGCATTTAAAACAAGTGGTGAGATGGTGTTTGTGAAAGCTTTGGAAACTATCGAGCGGCTCCTTGGAGGTTAGCGACCATCCCTGGTATCCACTCTCAGCCTCTCCATAGATGGGCAGAGCGCACATCTTAAATGCACACTGAATCCTGTGCTGCTCAGACCCCTTAGTGCTCTCCCGCTGCATTTAAAATAAAACCCTTGCCCCTTGCTGTGGTTCTTTCAGCCATGCAGGATGGAACCTTCTTTCAGGGAAAGCACCACACCCTCCTGTCCATTCCTCAAGGGTACCCAGCTAAGCCCATCCTCCTCAGGGCCTTCTGCCCAAACTCTTGCCCACCCCTTCCTGTGTGAAGCCTTTCCTGAACCTCTGATCTAACCCAACCCCTTCGTCATTCGATTGAGTTCCTTTTCACTGTCTCTCCCTGTAGATTACCTACCCATGAGGGCAGAGACCTCATCTATTTTATTTTTTTATCCCCAGTATTAGCACAGTGTCTAGTCCTATGTAGGACTTTATACCTATTTGTTGAATGAATGATTGAATGAATGAATTGTATTCCCAATGCACAGTGCTGAGATAATAAGGGTTATTTATCGACAGCTTAGCATGTGCCAGGAACTCCTGCAAGTGCTTCACAGGCATCATTTTCACTTAATCTTTATAATCACCCAACACGAGAGGTGCCATTAATATCCCCATCTTGCGGAGGGATACTGATGAGGATAAGGGGAGGAGGTGAAGTGATTTGCTGGTGGGCTCCCCAGGGGGCAGAGCTGGAAGAGAGTGGTGAAGTGGGTGGTCCAGCTTCAGCACTCACTTTCCCAAGCACCCCGTTATGCTGCCTGGCAACCCCAGAGTCAGGTGAGGGGAGCTGCTGAAGGGTCCAAGCAGCAGTGGGTGCCTGGACCACACAAGCTTTTTCAAACATTCCGGTCCAGGTTTCCCCTATTCATTCAGCCAGGAAGCTGGAGGGAGGAGGTGGGAGGGGATGGGGGCATATCCCAGAGTGGTCACATATTCCAGGGTCAGAGGGCTCCCTAACTGCCTTTGCAGCCCATTCCATCTTGGAATGTCCCATCTGCCCAGAGTCTTCCTACACTGGGCCTGGAACATTCTCCTCTTCGCCCTACTTGTAGGTCCACACAGGAGCTAAATCCCCGAGGCTGTCACAGAGCCAGCCGCCCCCTGCCCCCACCTCCTTTTGGAGTTATGGTCTCATGTGACTCTGTTCCAGCCCCCTCACCATCCCACCCTCTGGGTTCTCCCAAAAAAAGGGCAAGGGCAGTTCTTCTGTCTCCACACCAGGCCTTCCAGACTGGCGAGATGTGGTAAGGGGTCCTGGGTATCAGGGCTCTCTTGGCCTTCACCCTGTCCCCAAGGACAGCAGCAGGCAGAGCCTCTGACCCGGAGCCCTGGAGGCAGCAGAACAGGGCGCTGGGGGATAAGGAGGCCCTGACTCTGGGCCACAGCTTAGGGCTGTCCTCTCCACCTCTGCAGCATGAACCCAGACCCACTGGACCCTTCCCCACCACACCGCTGGGGTGTCTGAGCCTCCAGCTGTAACCACATAGCCAAGAGGGAGAAAGACCCTCGAGGCAGGGACCTTGGTCGGCTGTTGCCCCTACTCTAGGGCCTGGGACTCTGCTGCTGTCCCATTCCCTTAGAGCCAAGGGCCCCTCCCTAATTTCCTAAGGTCCTGAGGCCAACTCACCAGCTCACTTTCTCCTCCCCCCTGCCCTACGGAGACCCATCCAGGTTCTTCAAACCCCTGGCTGAGGAAGCCACACCTCGGGAACACTCCAGTTCTCTCCGCCGGCGTCACTCCCTGTTCCTTCAGTTCCCGGGTACACACTCTGTCCCAGGCCCGAATTCCACCTCTGAGCTCCACTTCCTCACCGGCCGCTGCCCCTTAGGCTCAGCTGGGCAAGGACGCCCTGGGTCCCTTGGCCCCACTCCTCCGCCCACGGCGCGCACATCCCCGCCCCCTCCCAACTTCGGAAAGTTTGGCCTGGGGCTCGCCACCTCCGCGCAGAGCAGGTTCGGGCCCAGCCTAGTCTCCCAGCCCCGCTCGCTGCGCCTGACCTTCATCACTCCCCGGGCCAGAGACCACCCCAGCATGACCTGCTCCGCCCGCCCCGGTCCCCAGTCCACCAGGGCCCTGGTCTCCAGGCCACGCAGTGCCCCCGCGTGCAGCTCCCTAGACCTGCGGGGGAAGGGAGTGCCGGGGGCCGGATGCTCGGCTTCAGGCGACCGCCGGCGCCCCGCACGCACGCACGCGGCCCGTGCCCCACTTCCCGGCTGGGGCCGCCCGCAGCCCCGCCAGGACCCGCGCGCCCCCGCGCCCGGCCTGCCCGCCCGCCCGGCCGTCGGAGCACCTCGCCCGCCTCGTCCTCCTCCAGGCCGCTGAAGCTCCACACCACCAGGCCCTGAAGCAGCAGGATGGCCAGCGCCGTGGCAATCGCCAGCTTGTAGCGCCGCACCAGCTTCTGCACTCGCGCGCTCGCCACCATCTTCCTGCCCGGGACGCGGGGCGCGCGCCCAGCGCTGCAACCCGGCCGCGAGCGCGCGCACGGACGCGGGGCTAGGCGCCCCCCCAACACGCCCTGGGAGGCGGGTCGGGCGCGCGCCGGGGGCGGGGCCGGGGGAGGGGCCCGCGAGCGCAAAGCGCCGCGCCCCGCAGGCTAGGGGTGGAGCCCGACTCGCAGCGCTTCCCGCCCGGGCAGCCGCGGGCGTGGGCCTGAGCACCTGCCTTCGGCGCTCGCGTCTCCGCCGGTGCCCCTGGCTCCCACGTGTGCTCCCCTACACCTGGACGGCGTGCGCCTGGTGCTGGGGAGTGGAGGGTCTGAGGCACAACCTCTCTTGCCCCGGTGTCGGGGGTCGTGGGCGAGTTCAGTCCCACGCGGTTAAGCTCTGGCCCGGGGGCCCCGGGAACGCCAGGGCTCCCAGAGACGCCGCTTTGGGAGAGGGCCTGTGAGAGCCACAGGCCTCTGCTTAAAAACCTGGAGGCCGCACCTGCGGGGCAAAGTCTTACCCCATGATAGGCATCAAGAATCTTCCTTTCCGCTTGGCGCTCATCCTAAGCATCCTCAGGCCGCTCCCAGAGTCGTGGTTCTCAAACTACTCCAGCGTGCGTCGGAGTCTCTTGGAGGTCTTGATAAAACAGATTTTAGGGCCTCTCCTCCCTCCCACAGTGTCTGCTTTGGTAGGTCGGGAGTGGGGCCTGAGCGTTAGTATTTTCAGCAAGTTCCCAGGTGATGCCGATGCCGTTGCTCTGGGACCAAACTTGGAGAATCAGTAGACCTCGACACGTGCTGGTCCCTCTGCCAAGTCCTAGCAACTGTCCCCCACTCCCAACCCCACCCCCTACGCCATCGGTGGCATCCTCCCTTGAGTCCCCAGCACTGTGCAGTGAGCACCAATCACATGTCTGGTCGTGACTGCACTGGGATCATGCCCTGCCTTGGACACCCAGCAATGCTCAAGAAATGTTGCGGAAAGCAAGCAGGCGAGGCCCAGCTTCCTGTCTAATCGGCTGTCCCTAACGTTTTTTTGAGCGCGTGGCGCGTGCAATCACCGCATTGGACAAGGTCTAAGCACCTGCGGCCTCCCCCTGAGCCTGGAAGGCCCATGGAGACAGGAGGCGAGAAGAGCAAAACAGTGCCCATCAAAGCTAGGTGAATCCCCAGCTGGAGAAGCCAGACACTGGAAGGAGGAAGTCATAAAAATAGCAAACACAAGTTAGAAGGTTTAGAGAGAAGACTTTAGGAACCATTACAGGGAGGTCTGGAAAGAGAAGTGGTTTACAAAAAAAAAAAAAAAAAAAAAAGAGTTTGAGGCAGGGTGCTGTGGTTTACGCCTGTAATCCCAGCACTTTGGGAAGCCGAAGTGGGCGGATCACCTGAGATTGGGAGTTTGAGACTAGCCTGATCAACATGGGGAAACCCCGTCTCTACTAAAATACAAACATTAGCCGGGCGTGGTGGTGCGCGCCTGTAATCCCAGCTACTCGGAAGGCTGAGGCAGGAGAATTACTTTAACCCGGGAGGCGGAGGTTCCTGTGAATCCGAGATCGCCACCATTGCACTCCAGCCTGGGCAACAAGAGCGAAACTCCGTCTCAAAAAAAAAAAAAAAAAAAATAAAAAAGTTTGAAAAGCTAGAAGGACATGATGGAGGGGTTTGGGGGTTTGGAAGTTGCCAGAAGGTTGAGTTGGTGAGAGAATTCTAAACTGATGTCTACAGGATATGCGCAGGCATTTGATGGCACATAAACCTCCTTTAATCGTCTCCCGCGCTTTAGCATTTGTAATCACTCTCTTCCTGCGCGTTTGTTAAATCGGAGAATTGTAAACAATGTTTCTGAGGACAGCTTGGCTACTTAAGAGAACCTACACTTCAAAGATTTTGGAAAACATCAGTTGACATGCCAGCAATTGATATGTTAATTAAATATTGATCTTTCGAGCTCATTAAATCAGGTCCTCTAGGGACTTCTACCTGCCAATAATTCCCCCCACAACAATGAAAATAGCTTTATTTTTCACTGATTATATAAGTAATAAATATTGATTATATAATATTTAAACACTAAACAAATAAGAAAAAAGTAAAAGTTACCTGCAATCTCACTGCTTAAGATAATTATCATTAACATTTTGGTGACTATCCTTTTCCCCATTTCTCTCTCTCTCTCTCTTTTTTTTTTTTTTTTTGAGACAGAGTCTCAATCTGTTGCTCTGGCTGGAATGCAGTAGCGCCATCTCGGCTCACTGCAACCTCTGCCTCCCAGGTTCAAGCGATTCTCCTGCCTCAACCTCCTGAGTAGCTGAGACTACAGGTACTGGCCACCGCACCCGGCTAATTTTTGTATTTTTAGTAGAGATGGGGTTTCACCATATTGGCCAGGCTGGTCTCAAACTCCTGACCTCATGATTTGCCCGCCTCAGCTTCCCAAAGTGCTGGGACAGGTGTGAGCCACCAAACCTGGCCCTTCCCCCCATTTCTTTATGTGTACATAATTTTGCATGGATGGGGTCACATCACACACATGGTTTTTTAAACTGTTTAAAGAATTTCTCTCTCCTCCTCCTCAATGTTAACAGCCTGGCATGGCTCACTTGGTTTCTTCCTAACTTCCTTCCTTCCACCTTTCTCCATAACAATTCACACACATAGGTTTTCTTTCTAAATTTCTGGAGGGAGTCGTTTTATTTAAATTTTGGGGGTGTTATATTTAAAAAGTTGAATCATATTTCACACATTTTTCTGCTGCTTGCTTTTCTCCCTTAACTGTAAATACATAACAGAATTCCTCTAAGTTGAATGGGACAGGTCTCACTCATCCTTTTTAATGGCTGCGTAATATTCCACTCCTTTCTTGAATGAACATTCACTTGGTTTCTGGGGTTTTGCCCCTGCCACACAGCTGTAATAAACATGCTTCTATGCTTATTCCTATGCACTGATACTTTTATTTCTATGGCAGAGTTTCCCAGCAATGAGGAAAAGGGAATTTTTAATTTTGATATTGTCATATTGCTTCCTAAAGACAATTCAAGTTTCCAACAACAGTATTTGAAGGTTTTGTTTTCCTGCATCTCTTCCAGCAGCAGATGTTTTTCCATTTTTGATTTTTGCTAAGCTCATAGATGAGGAGCGGCCTTCTTGTTTTTTAATTTGCAGTTCTCTACTTGGCAGTGTCTGTTAATTGGTTTATTGACTGGATTTGCTCTCCTGGAACTGCCTCTATACATTCTCCACAAATTAATCTATTGCTGAGTTGTATTATATGTCTTATCAATTTTTAGAGTTTTTATCTATTCAAAATTTCTCTCAACTTACTGCACTTTGACTTTTTAAGACCATTCTAAAATTTTGAACTTTTTGTAATCACATATGTTCCTCTTCTCCTTCATGGCTTCTCACTTGGATTTGGTAGATGTCTTCAGTTCTCCGTGTTGTATATAGTCTGATGTATTCTCTCCTACAAATTTTATTTTCCATTTTTCACGTTTTTTTTTTTTGAGACAGAGTCTCGCCCTGTCACTCAGGCTGGAGTGCAGTGGCATGATCTCGGCTCACTGCCACCTCTGCCTCCCGAGTTCAAGCGATTCTCCTGCCTCAGCCTTCCTAGTAGCTGTGATTACAGGTGTGCACCACGAAGCCCAGCTAATTTTTGTATTTTTAGTAGAGACAGGGTTTCTACTAAATGTTGGACAGGATGGTCTCGATCTCTTGACCTCGTGATCCGCCCTCATCGGCCTCACAAAGTGCTGGGCTTACAGGTGTGAGCCACCATGCCTGACCCACATTTAAGTTTTTAATCCAACTGTAATTTGGTTTTCTAAATGATGTGAAATAGGGGCTGGGGAGTCTTTATTTAACATTTATTCTCAGTCATTCTATCAGTATCTACTTAGACTTTTAATTTATTATTATTATTTTTAAGACAGGCTTCTCTGTCACCATGGCTGGAGTACAGTGGCACAAGGGGGCTTACTGTAGCCTCAGGGCTCAGGTGATCCTCCTGCCTCAGCCTCCAGAGTAGCTGGTACTACAAGCACGTGCCACCACACCAGTTTTGCTATTTTTGTAGAGACGGTCTCACTGTGTTGTCTAGGCTGATCTCAAACTCCTTGCCTTAAGCAGTCCTCCCACCTTGGCCTCCCGAAGTGCTGTGATTACAAGTGTAAGCCACTGCACCTGGCCTTTATTATTTTTTTGTTTTGTTTTGTGTGGGTCTCACTCTGTTGCCCAGGCTGGAGTGCAGTGACACAATTACAGCTCACTGCAGCCTTGACCTCCTGGGCTCCAGTGATCTGCCCACCTTAGCCTCCTGAGTAGCTGGGACCACCCGGCTAAATTTTTTTCATTTATTTTTTGTAGAGATGGGGTTTTCCTATGTTGCCCAGTCTGATCTTGAACTCCTGGGCTCAGGAGATCCTCCCACCTTGGCCTCCCAAAGTGCTGGGATTATGGGCATGAGCCACTGGGCCTGGCCCACCTTCACTGTTTTTTTGTTTTATTTTGTTTTTTTAAGACGGGGTTTCACCATGTTGGTCAGGCTGGTCTTGAACTCCTGACCTCAGGTGATCCACCCGCCTTGGCCTCCAAAGTGCTTGGATTACAGGCGTGAGCCACCACGCCGGGCCCACTGTTTTTTTTTTTTTTTAAACAAATTTGTTATCTGGTTATGGTGGTGCCTGTAATTCCCAGCTACTCAGGAGGCTGAGATAGGAGGATCGCTTGAGCACCAGGAATTTGAGACCAGCCTGGGCAGCATGGCAAGATGTCACTAAAAAATAAATGAAAATAAAATGCCAAATTTGTTACTGAGGTATAGCATGTGTAGACTGGTTTAGATTTGACCGTATAAAATGCAAGAATCACTGTTCCCCTCTGTCTCCTCTTCAGGTTCTCTGATAAATTCCATTGTGTTTTTTTCTTTTACTGTAAAAAGTCTTGAAAATACAAAATGGTTCTTCAGAAAAGCAGACTAGGAAAGCATTCTTTAGTTATAACTGGATTGCCTGCATGATATATTCTTTCTCATGTGAAGGAATGATCCTTATAGTCTTCGTTTTTAGAGCTATTTTATGTTTTCAAATGCATTTGCAGCAGCTAGAGTCCGAGTCTGGCCCAACACCAGTGGGCATGCGGATCCCTGCAGGAAACCTCCAGGCTGTGCCTCCAGGCAGCTCCCCGGGCTCTGTCCCGTGGCCTTTATCTGCTTTCTGCTTATCTGTCCAGTCCCTTCCGACTGATACTTTACTAGGCTGTCTGCTGTGGCCCTGATCCTGGCTTTCCCTCTGGATGCTACCTTTTCGGGTACCCTCTGCCAGCCCACACCCACGCCAGCTCTGGATCCATGGGTCTCTGCTTGTCAGGAAGTTCTAACACCTGGTGAAAGGATCATATGGGTTTCTCTAGAATGACCTACTGAGTTTATGAATTATTTAAAAAATAATATCCACATATTAAAATGCTTTTGCATCCCTAGAGTGAATGTTACTTGGTCTTAGTAGCTGTTTCCCTTTCTTTCTTTTTCTTTCTTTCTTTCTTTCTTCTTTCTCTCTTTCTTTCTTTTTCGTTCTTTCTTTCTCTCTCTTTCTTTCTTTCTTCTTTTCTTTCTTTCTCTCTTTTCTTTTTTGAGATGGAGTCTCGCTGTATCGCCCAGGCTGGAGTGCAGTGGCTCGATCCTGGCGCACTGCAACCTCTGCTTCCGGGATTCAAGTGATTCTTCTGCCTCAGCCTCCTGAGTAGCTGGGATTACAGGTGCGCACCACCATGCTCGGCTAATTTTTGTATTTTTTTAGTAGAGATGGGATTTCATCATGTTGGTCAGGCTGGTGTTGAACTCCTGACCTCATGATCTGTCCATCTCAGTCTCCCAAAGTGTTGAGATTACAGGTGTTAGCCACCATGCCTGGCCATTGCAATAAAAGTTCGATTGGATTTACTAATATTTTATTTATTTATTTTGATGGTGTCTTGCTCTGTCACCAGGCTGGAGTGGCAGTGGCATGATCTTGGCCACTGCAATCTCTGCCTCCCGGGTTCAAGCAATTCTCCTGCCTTAGCCTCCCGAGTAGCTGGGACTACAGGCGCCTGCCACCATGCCCAGCTAATTTTTGTATTTTTAGTAGAGACAGGGTTTCATCATGTTGGCCAGGATGGTCTCGATCTCCTGACCTTGTGATCCGCCTGCCTCAGCTTCCCAAAGTGCTGGGATTACAGGCATGTACCACTGTGCCCAGCCTTATTTATTTATTTTGAGACAGGATCTCACTCTGTCACTTGGGCTGGAGTACAGTGGCATGATTATAGTTCACTATAACCTTGAACTCCTGGGCTCAAGTGGTCCTCCTGCCTCAGCTTCCTGAGAAGCTGAGACCACAGGTACACTACTGTGCCCAGCTAATTTTTAAATTTTTTTGGTAGAGACAGGGTCTCACTATATTGCACAGGCTGGTCTTGAACTCCTGGACTCAAGGGATCCACCTTGACCTCCCAAAGTGCTGGGATTATAGGCATGAGCCACCATGCCCGGCCTATGAATGTTTACATCTATGTTTGTAATGGAGATAATACCAGAGGCTGCAAAATCACAGAGGTGACTTGTAGGATTTGTTTATTTGACAAGCACAGGGTTTTGAAGCATTTGAGTTTGAATTCCTGAAGAAGGGGTGCACACTGACCAGTGCCTGCAGCTCCCACCTTTCCCTTCCATTGCATACCCAATCAGCTGCACCCATCTATGTTATTTTCTGGCTCTTGTAGACATCCCTAGTTTTTGGTTTTCTTTTCTCATTATTAAAGCTTTGGTAGATTTGGGAATCAGTTATTCCAGTCTATAACATAAGTTGAGGAGCATTCTTTTTTTATTCTGTTTTTGAAATAATTTATATAACAATAGACACTGCTATTCCTTAAGCATTTGAAAAGTCTTGCTAGCAAAAGCATCTAACAGGAACGCTTTAGAGAGCTAATTCTTTGGTAACGTCTGTTAAATAAAAATTATATGAGGGCCAGGCATGGCCTGTGTGGCTCACACCTGCAATCCCAGCACTTTGGGAAACTGAGGCAGGAGGATCGCTTGAGTCTAGGAGTTTGAGACTAGCCTGGGCAACATAGTGAGACCCTGTCTCTATAAAAATAAAAAAAAAATTAGTCGAGCATGGTGGTGCATGCCTATAGCCCTAGCTATTAGGGAGGCTGAGACAGAAGGATTACTTGAGTCCAGAAGGTTGAGGCTGTAGTGAGCTATGATTGTGCCACTGCACTCCAGCCCGGGCAACAGAAGAAGATCCTGTCTAAAACAATACACACAAAAAAACCCACCATATATATATGGCCTAGACCTCAACAGACCAGACTAAAAATCAAGATGGAGTCACTATCTGACCTTCTGAGAAATCAAGAGAGAGAAATAACGGCCAAGCAGGCCAGTTGAAAATTTTAATTGGCACAATAAAGTTCCCCCTGCTTTAATCCTTACATTACAAAGGTAGCCTGAAGTAACCTGATGTTCACAAATCAGCTATTTTTCTATTGTTCTGTCTCTGTTCCTGCCTTACAACAAAAGAGTAACTTTGAAAATTAATGAAGATGCTCTTTGCTCATTGCATCTGCTTTGTTCAGCCCTTCTCTGTCTGTAAGCTTAACCTCCCCTGCTGGGCTCGCTCGAACACTTTTCTATTTTATGGGTGAAGTGTTGCTGGATTCGAGAATCCCAAATAAAGCCAATTAAGTTCTTTAAACTATGTTTGTTGTAATTTTGACCTTTGACCATCCCCTCAATCCCCTGCCCCAAAAAAAAAGCACAAAATTCTGAATGGACCAATAACCAAAGGGGAAAAAATTAGAAGTATTAAAGGACAAAACGTCAATTTTGAAACCCCAGCATGAGTGAATCCATTTTGATTTTGAGTCTGGTCTGTTGGAGCCTAGTGCAGAACTCAGTCGAAAACAATGGCCTCTATAATTCTTATTTAACAGAGTCAAGTCATTATGAATTATTTTCTAGAGAAAAATGTAAACACTCCACTTTGTCTCTCTTATTTTTCTTTGCAGTTATTTTATTTATATTGTATGTCAACAGTATGAAGTGTTCCAAAAATGAAAGGTCCACATCTCTTTCATTTTTCTATTTAGCCAGCTGAGAGCCCATATGCAATATTTACTTCCTCTTTGGTCCTCTAGTTGTCTAAAAAGCCTGTGGTGGGCACGTGCAATTCACACGGGGATATGAACTGGGTTTCCACATCCAAGCAGAAGAGCACTAGTGATGGAGCATTCTGCTCCTGCAAATCACCTGACTGCCACATGGGGTCGCTATAGGAAGCTGGTCCGTAATTTGAAGTTGCCCATATGGGCTTTCACTGCTCTGATTCACAAGCCTAGACAAAATGCCCATTATCTGGACTCCCAGGGTTGCAGTCTCAGTGCTCAGCTCCTTCACCGAGATTCTATCGGCTAGTATGTTTCCACTGTGAGAAGTAGAAACTCTGTCTCCACTCCGTTCCAAGTGACTTAAACAGTTGGGCTAGGCACGGTGGCTCACGCCTGTAATCCCAGCACTTTGGGAGGCCAAGGTGGGTGGATCATTTGAGGTCAGGAGTTCGAGACCAGCCTGACCAACATGGTGAAGCCCTGTCTCTAATAAAAATTCAAAAACTAGCCGAGCATGGTGGCACTTGCCTGTAACCCCAGCAACTCAGGAGGCTGAGGCAGGAGAATCACGAATCCCAGAGGTGGAGGTTGCTGCAAGCCAAGATCATCGCACTGCACTCCAGCCTGGGCAACAGAGCGAAACCCTGTCTCAAAAAAAAAAAAAAAAAAAAAAAAATTAATAAATAAAATAATGAAAGGAAGGTTGGAAAGTTCATGCTTTGACCCACTCTCTATTCTCCAAACACAGCAATGGGAGATAAAGTTTTCAAAGGTATTGATAAGATATATACAGGCTTAAAAAAAGGGTAAACATCTAAGTGGATAAGAAAGAGAACAAACTGGAAGGTGGTGAGTAGGACCAAAGCCAAGGGCCTATGGGGTAATGGGAGCTAAAATGTTGCACAGGGAATGGAGGATAGAAACAGACTGTTGCAGCAGCCACGGACTGAAGTGAGGCCACCTTGCTTGTGAAAGGAGACTGAAAAAAAAAAAAAAGTGCAGCTGACCAGATCTCAGGAGTTATGGCCCAAATGGTGGACCTAGGAAGGCTGCAGAACAAAAACCCCTTACAACCGAGACTTATGTCAAGCTATCCTCTAACACTGGATCTGCACGCCTCCCAGTATCAGTGAAGAGCATGAGTTCCCAACTGCCGTCACAAAACTATTTCTGGACTAGGGCACAGTGGACGCCACAACAAAATGAAACCCACCAGTCAAAAAAGGAGAGAGTAAAAAGCACAAAGCAAAAACAAAACTTCTCAACTATAATGAGCCCGTAAACCCAAATTCCAAAGGACATGAAGAAATGGAATGCTAAAAAAAGATAGCCAAGCAATTTAACAACTGGAATATGAACTTTCTCCACATGAAATTCATCTCTTGGATTCATATGACAAAGACTTGAAAATAAGGATGCTCGAAGAAATAAATGAAGAAATCATCTGACAAACAAGAAATTATGAAACAAATTTAGATGAAAATGAAATATAAATAATTATATATCTCAGAAATAAAAATGTAGTAAAGCAATAAAAATATTTCAAAAGATGGGGTGAACTTTAAACTGGATATGGTTGAAGACAAAATTAGTGAATTGGAAGACAGCACTAAAGAACTGACACAGAATGCAAAAATAAGAACAGTTTGAAAAGCAGGAGAATCGATTGAGAGACTTAAAACTGTGTAACAGGATTTGCAGAGTAGGAAAATGGCAAGGAAATAATATTGAAGATATGATAGCTGAGATTATTTCAGAATTCAAAGAAAATGTTAGTAACATACAAGAGGATTTTTTTTTTTTTACTCAATCTGATACGTTATTTTTTACTGTTTCTTTAATCAGTTTACATTTAGTGCCATTAATGGATTATTTGGATTTTCTTTGATTATGATTATTCCATATTTTCTGCTCACTGCCTTCTTTCTCCACTTTTTTCTGTTTACTATATTCTGTTGAATTGATAAAATCTTCTATTTTCCTTTTTCTCTTCCAGCAACACCAGAGTTGGTAATCCCAGCACTTATCAACTTATTTGATGGCTTTGATTAATATTTTCTGGGCTATTCATTCCATTGAAGAGGGGAAAGATTCCCCGTCCTAGGTTTACAGAGATAGCCAAACACACAACATTTGATTCTGAGCAGATGAGATTGACAGCAGTGTATCAGTCACATATACTCATAGCCCAGGGGAGGACACCACACACCAGGCAGGGCCACACAAGGGTTGCACTCAGAGACAGTGAGCACCTAAGGGCTGTGGGGGGGCAGGCTTTGTAGTATCAAGAGGATGAGATGTCCCCTAGTTTCTGCAGGAGGATGTGACTGACTTATGAGGATAATTATGCAGGCTGCAGGATGGCAGGAAACTGAAACCCACTACTCAGGAATAAGCAGGAAGTACTCCTGGTCCCCTTGATAAGGGGGGGTTGTTTCACTGGGGGACCTTATCCAAGGGAGCAGAGTGAGGAGGTGAACTTGTAGTTAGGCCAGTCAAAGCCTCCCAATTTCACTACATATAAAGTCAGCATTTAATATTGGGCCTGAGCTTTAGGTCTTAAACGCATTTTGCTGTTAATTTTCCTTTTAGGGTTATATAGACTATTTATCTGCTATAATCTTCCTCAATGATTTAGAAGGCAAGAATTAGATTTCTTTTTTTCAAAAAAAATTTGTTTTTTTTTTTTCTTTTTTAGACAAGGGGCATCTTACTATATTGCTCAGGCTGGCCTTGAAATCCTGGGCTCAAGCGATCCTCCCTCTTCAGCCAAGTATCTGGGACTATAGGTGCCCACCACTGTGCCTAGCTCTAGAATTCTTTTTAAAATTCTACTTGTGTTTACTTTCAGCTTTTCAGATAATTTTAATGTGACATCGTTCCTCAGTGGGTGGGCCTGTGCAAACCTGTCCCCCAAAATCCAAGGAAACTGAGAGGTTGAAGAAAAAGGCTGACAAATTCAGTTTCTTAGAAGAAACAATAGGGAATTAGAAACAGAAGCCAGATCTGTGTCTTGTGCAGAAGCTGGCAGGGAGACAAGATGTTATCCCCCGCAAGACCCAGGGCTTATCTGCCACAGGGAAGGGATATATGTGATCCAGAAGGCATGTGAAGGACAATTGAAGTATGATAGCTTCAAGGTTGTTCTGACCTATGGGAGGTAAGTACCTGTTCTTACACAGGTAACAATAGAGACTGGAAATCTTAGAGGCATTCCCAAAACTGGGGCTAATCGGAAGTCATCATGGCTGCTTAGCATCCAATGGGGAGTTGCTTTAGCCTTCACAGATATTCAACGATCACAATCCACAAAGAACTACAATTTTTATTTCCTGTTGTAGAAAATTAGTTTCTCCCTATCATCCCTAGTTTTTTTCTCTCTCTGCTGTGCAAACAAGGATCATTCTCACTTGTTAAAAGTTCACCTGGGGTTATGAACTTTACCATTTTGGTTTATAATGTAGCTAATTTCTTTTAAGGGAATAATCTCTCTCTTTTTTTTTTTGAATCTTCAGTTTTGAGATTATTTAAAAATATTTAGAGTAATGCATATATATTAACTTGTTCAATGCCCTTTACCAAGTAGATGATTTTAAAAATTAGTTCCTGAGGCAGGCAGATAGCTTGAGCCTGTGGTTCGAGACCAGCCTGGGCAACTTGGCAAAACCCTATCTCTATTAAAAATACAAAAATTAAGGGCCGGGCGTGGTGGCTCACACCTGTAATCCCAGCACTTTGGGAGGCCAAGGTGGGCGGATCACGAGATTAGGAATTCGAGACCGGCCTGAGCAACATGGCGAAACCCTGTCTCTACTAAAAACACAAAAATTAGCCGGGCGTGGTGGTGCACGCCGGTAATCCCAGCTACTCAGGAGGCTGAGGCAGGAAAATCGCTTGAACCCGGGAGGCAGAGGTTGCAGTGAGCCAAGATCGTGCCACTGCACTCCAGCCTGGCGCCTGGAGACAGAGAGAGACTCTGTCTCAAAAAAAAAAAAAAAAAAAAAAAAAAATAGATATTGCCAGAACATTGCAAAAAGGTGCTAGCAATTTGTAGTCTTGAGACGACATGAAAACTCTCCTTCCCCTAAACCTCTAAGTGGGTGATTCGAGCTAGATTTTTTTCTCATTCTTGAGTATTTACATCTGATTTTTTCCCCTACTGTCCTGGCATAGTAGCATACATCTATAAGTGACTTATTCAAGAAGAGTATTCAGGAGGGATTCTTTTTAAAGTAACTTCCACAGCTGAGGTCTTTTTGTTGCCTTCATACAGGAATGACAACAAGGCCTTTGCTTTAGGTTTTTCTAGATCAGTGTAGTTCAAACTTACAGGTCACAAGCCACTCAATTTAATGGATTGTGGCTATGTTTTTAAAAACATAGAATAGGGGTGGGGCACAGTGACTTACTTCTATAATCCCAGCACTTTGGGAGACGAAGGTGGACAGGATCACTTGAGCTCAGGGTTTTGAGACCAGCCTGGATGTCTCTCCTTAAAAAATTAGCCAGATGTGGTGGTGCATGCCTGTAAAAGGAGGCTGAACGGGAGGATTGCTTGAGTCTGGGATGTGGAGGCTGCAGTGAGCGGTGATTATGTCACTGCATTCCAGCCTCAGCGACAGAGTGAGACCCTGTCTCAATGAAAAATAAATATAAATGAAAATAAATTAGTCGAGCATAGTGATGTCCACCTGTAGTCCCAGCTACTTGGGAGGCTAAGGTGGGAGAATTACTTGAGCCCAAGAGTTTGAGGCTGCTGTGAGCTATGATCATGCCACAGCACTCCAGCCTGGGTGACAGAGTGAGACCCTGTCTCAGAAAAACATGAAAAACAAGGCTCCTCACAGTGGCTCATGCCTGTAATCTCAGCACGCCTGTAATCCCAGCACGCCTGTAATCCCAGCACGCCTGGCCTAAAAGTGAAATGCATTTCTTCTTATTTTGAGACGGAGTCTCACTCTGTTGCCCAGGCTGGAGTGTAGTGGCACCATCTTGGCTCACTGCAACCTCTACCTCCAGGGTTCAAGCGATTCTCCTGCCTCAGCCTCCTGAGTATCCAGGATTATAGGTGCGCACCACCACGCTCGGCTAATTTTTGTATTTTTACTAGAGACAGGGTTTCACCATGTTGGTCAGGCTGGTCTGAAACTCCTCACCTCATGATCCGCCCACCTTGGCCTCCCAAAGTGCTGGGATTACAGGCATGAGCCACCGTACCCGGCCCAGAGTAAAATGTATTTCTAATGATGACTTAAGTTAAAAAGAAATTGACCTTTTCTTCTTTTGGATGTTGTAGTCTTCAGAGGACAAGTGATTTATTCAAGAAGAGTATTCAGGAGGGAGAGCTCACAGCAGCCTCGAACGCTTGGGCTCAGGAGAAGTCTGAGATCATTTTAATTTAAGCCCTTTGTTATTTTTTCCCATTTGTTTGTAAGAGCCTTATTTATCACTGCCCCTTCCCGCATTTAAACTTGTTTTAAAAATCATTTAAAAAATATGTGCACATGGTATTAAAACAACAACAACTACCAGCAGAACAAAAGACAGAAAAGTAGACTCTCTGGCCAGGCATGGTGGCTCACGCCTGTAATCCCAGCACTTTACGGGCAGATCACTTGAGACCGGGAGTCCGAGGCCAGCCTGGGCAGCATGGCGAAATCCTATCTCTACAAAAAAATGCAAAAATAAGCTACGTGTTGTGGCACAGGACAGTAATCCCAGCTACTGGGGAGGCACGAGAATCACTTGAGCCTGGGAAGCAGAGGTTGCAGTGAGCAGAGATTACAACTTTTTACTCCAGCCTGGGCAACAGAGCGAGACTCAGTCACAAAAAATAAAAATAAAAAAGTAAAGTGAAATCTCTCTTCCCTTTCAGTTTCCTATTTCAAGGGTGTGTCTGTGTGTCTTTGTGTACACACAAAAAAGTTTTCTTAACTTTTTTAACTTTGAAAATTCCATCATAGTGTGTCTAAGGTGGAGCCCTCTTTTCATTAACTTTGCTGGGAAGTCAGAACGTGCTCTGTTTCCAACTGAGTTCTTTCTTTCTAGCAGGAAAGTTTTCTCCTCCCATTTCTTTGAACACTGCTTTCCCTACGTCTGTTTTGTTCTTTCCAGAATTCTGCTTATTCCCAGGTTATATCCCCCATGTCTGCCTGCCTGCCTCTTTCTTTTCGTCTTTTTATCATTTTGCCCTTGACCATGTTAATTTTATTTTCTCTGTGTCTTGTCGGCTATTTACAGCCTCCATCATGGTTTCCCACTAGGCTATTGTGGTTTCTGTCTCCTTGCTACACTTCCTGCTCTCAGATGTCTCCCTCTTTATTAGGATCTTTCCTAGTTTTAAGATCTTTTCCAGCACCCCATGGAATCTTATTGAGAATTTGAACTTGTGCTGTAGTAAATCCACTCCCCCCACAGAGGCAGCTTCCTCCGAACCTTCAGGGATGTTTATCTTTCAAGCTGCAGAATCTTTCTCCAGATCCTGTGAGTTTTGCTTTGCCTCGTTCTCAAAGAGAAAAGTGTACCCACGGTGCATGTGGGGGTGGTCTGAAAACTGCAGGGATATAGAGTGGAAGGAAGCCTGGGGTGCACACTTGCCTCATCGTCCCTCCAGCCACCCTGGCCTCTAGTCCTTGCCCTTGAGTGCAGGAGATTCCCAGGGGTAGCTGGCATCTCCTGGTTTTTTTGTTTGTCTGTTGAGATGGAGTCTCGCTCTGTCGCCCAGGCTGGAGTACAATGGCACAATCTTGGCTCACTGCAACCTCTGCCTCCTGGGTTCAAGCAATTCTCCTGCCTCAGCCTCCCTAATATCTGGGATTACAGGCACCTGCCATCCTGCCTGGCTAATTTTTGTATTTTTGTGGAGACGGAGTTTCACCATGTTGGCCAGGCTGGTATCGAACTCCTGACTCAGGTGATCCGCCTGGCTCGGCCTCCCAACGTGCTGGGATTAAAGGTGTGAGCCACTGCGCCCGGCCTTCCTGCTTTGACCTGAGCACACAGGGTGGCACCTTGTTTTCTCTCAATGATGACTTTTATTCGGCTCCATAAGCACAGCTGTCGAAATTCCTCCAGTTTCCTTGGTGTGGATGGCTAGTTTTCAATTCTGTTGCAAGGTTTTCCCGTTTTCAGATGGCCATTTCAGGGGTGTTTTGTTGGGACAGGAATCAGGGGAGACCAAGAACAATATCCAGAGAGCTGTGTCTGTGCCACCTGTCTGCCGGGCGCCTCCAGTCAAGCATTACATATTCACAGTTATCATGTCTACTTGAAACTTTGAAAAGGAGAAAACTTAATTACTTCTGTTATAGTGAACCCCAAGTTTCTCTTCAAAGAATCAGTATGTCAGTATGTTTGGCTCTCTTATTCTTTAATTCTTTATTTTAAAGTTTAACTTCCTTGTAATTCCAGTAAACAACCTTCTCCACTGGTTCTAATCAGTAGTTCACATCTGTTTCCCCAGTCCCTGGCTCCGTCCTGACTCATCCTGGTCATCTGCTTCAGTCACCTGCTCCGGTCACCTTCTTTGACCTAGGTCACCCCCTGGCTACCTGCTCTGACCCGCCCATAACCGTCCTTCCCGCCAAAACACTCACCCTGCCACTCCAGCTCAGACCCCTGCTCCCTTTAAAATAGCCAGTCAGGATTAGTCTAGCTTGTGCAGTCTAACCCTAGGCAACAGGGGAATGACACAGCAGTAGGGCCGACCCCATCAGGCATGAGCACCCCCTTCCCTCCTCGTCCAGGTGTGCACTCGCCACTGTTCCATCTGTGAGCCACATCCTTCTACAGAAGTAAATTGCCTTGCTGAGAGGATGAGTGCTATTTCTTTTGCGGCACTGAAATTTTACTTATAACACTTTTTTTTTTTTTAGATGGAGTCTTGCTCTGTTGTCAGTCTGGAGTACAGTGGTGCAATCTCGGCTCACTGCGACCTCCGTCTCCTGGATTCAAACAATTCTCCTGCCTCTGCCTCCCAAGTAGCTGGGACTCCAGGTGCTCGTCACCACGTCCAGCTAATTTTTGTATTTTTAGTAGAGAAGGGGTTTCACCATGTTGGCCAGGATGGTCTCGATCTCTTGAACTTGAGATGCACCCGCCTTGGCCTCCTAAAGTTCTTGGATTACAGGTGTGAGCCACCATGCCTTTTTTTTTTTTGAGACAAGGTCTCGTTCCGTTGCCCAGACTGGAGTGCAGTGGTGTGCACCTCAGCCTCTCTAGTGGCTGGGGTTACAGGCACGTACCACCACACCTGGCTAATTTTTGTATTTTTTGTAGAGATGGGGTTTTGCCACATTGCCCACGTTGGAGCTGCCTATTCTTAACATTCTACATTCCATGGTTTTTGGTTCCTTTTTTCCTAGATACTGTGATACAATATTCTGAGGTCAAAGGCTCTGAAGACAGAAACTTCTGCATGAAAATAGTATCAGGTGGCAGAGCACAGGCCTGGACAACCTCTGAACCACTCACCCACCAGCTGTTACCTGGCACGCACAATCTCATTTGAGTGCAGCTCAAGATCGCTTTGCTCCTCCAGGCCAGGCTGACCACACGTGCCCCATTCCCGGTGCGTGTGCCCCCACTTCCCCATCAGCGTGCTTACCCATACGTGAGGCGCGTGTTCCATCCTTGGTCCATTCTGATTTTAAAAGGTATCCCGGAGAGAGATCCAAGATGGCCGATTAGCAGCAGCTCAAGGATTGTAGCTCCCACCTGAAAGCGCAGAGAGTGAGTGGACGCCACATTTTCAGACGAATTTTCATAGCCCACGGACCAAGAGATTCTTGGCGAAGGAGCCCCACGGGTCGCCAGCGCGACCCTTTTGGAGGGCGCGGCCGTTTTGCAGGCGCCCCGACGCGGCGGTTCTCAGTCCGGAGTATACGGGACTGAGTGCCCTTTTGGTTGGCGTTGGAGCTCCGGGAAGCAGAGTCTCCCATTCAGGTGATTGAAAAGCGGACTGAAATGGGGAACCAGACCGGGAGATTCCCGGGCAGAAAAGCACCACGAATCTTAACGCCGCCTGTTCAGCCGGCGTAGTGGGGTCGCCGCGCAGGGGAAGGCTGGTACCCCCCTCCACAAAAAATAAATAAATAAAAACAGCAGTTGGAACTGCTGAAGATTTGAGAGTTTCACAGCAAGTAAGCTCAACCCAGGAAGGTCCAGCTCTGTGGAGGAGGGGCATCCGCCGAAGGAAAATTAAGAAATAGAAAAAACTTTATCACCAACAAGCTGGACATCCACTCAGAGACCTAATCTGAAAGTCAGCAATTACACAGACAACAGGTGGATAAATCCACAAAGATGGGAAGAAACCAGCGCAAAAAGGCTGAAAACACCCAAATAGAATGCCTCTCCTCCTACAGAGGATTGCAGTGCCTCATCACCAATTGAACAAGGCCTGATAGAAAATGAATGTGAGGAATCAACAGAATCAGGCTTCAGAAGGTGGATAATGAGGAACTTCTGTGAGCTAAAAGAACATGTTCTAGCCCAATGCAAGGAAACTAAGAACCTTGAAAAAAGGTTTCACGAAATGTTCATGAGAATGGACAATTTAAAGAGGAATATAAGTGAATTAATGGAGCCTAAAAACACAATACGAGAACTTCGAGAAGTATGCACAAGTTTTAACAGTCGAATTGATAAGCAAAGAAAGGATTTCAGAGGTCGAAGACCAACTTAATGAAATAAACGAGAAGACAAGATTAGAGAAAAAGGGTAAAAAGGAATGAGCAAAGTCTCCAAGAAATATGGGACTATGTGAAAGACCTAATCTACGTTTGATAGGGGTACCTGAATGTGACAAAGAGAATGAATCCAAGCTGGAAAATATTTTTCAGGATATTATCCAGGAAAAATTTCCTAACCTAGCAAGGCAAGACAATACCCAACTCCAGGTAATACAGAGAACACCACAAAATATTCCTCAAAAAGAGCAACCACAAGGCACATAATCATTAGATTCATCAGGGTTGAAAGAAGGAGAAAATACTACGGGCGGCCAAGAGAAAGGTCAGGTTACCCACAAGGGGAAGCCTATCAGACTCACAGCTATCTCTCAGCAGAAACCCTACAAGCCAGAAGAGTGGGGGCCAATATTCAACATCCTTAAAAAAACTTTCAACCCAGAATTTCATATCCAGCCAAACTAAGTTTCACAAGTGAAGGAAAAATAAAATTTTTTGCAAACAAGAAGTACTAGAGATTTCATTACCACCAGGCCTGCTTTACAAGAGCTTCTGAAGGAGGCGCTATGTATAGAGGGGAACAACCAGTATCAGCCACTTCAAGGACCATCATCAGTAAGCTGCATCCAGATCCATCTTACGTGCAAGGATATACAGAGACTCAAAACAAAGGGATGGAGGAAGATTTGCCAACCAAATGGAGAAAAAAAAAAAAAGAGTAGTTGCAATCTCATCTCTCATAAAATAATTTAAATAATAGAAACCAAAAGAATAAAAGGACATTGTATAATGGTAAGGGATCAATGTAACGGGAGAGCTAACGACCCTAAGCTATGCGCACCCAATATAGGAGCACCCAATACATAGGGCAACTTCTTGGTGACTTACAAAGAGACTTGGACTCCCACACAATAATAGTGGGAGACTTTAACATTACATTGTCAATATTGGACAAATTAATGAGACAGAAGGTTAAGAAGGATACCCGGGACTTGAGCTTAAACCTCAAACAAGTAAACTTAATAAACATTTACAACTCCCTACTCCAAATCCACAAAATATACATTTTTTTTTCAGTAACACATCACATTTATTCTAAAAGTGACCATATGGTTGGGAGTAAATCACTCCCTAGCAATTGCATAGCATTTCATAGGTTTAAATGAAATATTGGTTGGCTGTTTGTTTGTTATTTTCCTCCCTTATTCCTCTCCTGTCTCCATTGTATAACACAATTATTAGTATAAAAAAAGCTTTAAATATCCATTTGTAGACTGCATTCTAGCCTGGGCAATAGAACAAGATTCCCGTTTCTCTCCCTTTTTTTTTTTCTTCTTCTTTTTTCTTTATTTCATTTCTTTTTTTTCTTCCTTCTTTCTCTTTCTCTTTTTAAAAAAAAAAAAAAAAAGTGATAAGACCATCCTGGCCAACATGGTTAAACCCCAACTCTGCCAAAAATAAAAAAAATAAAAATAAAAAAAAAAATAAATAAATAAAAGGTATCCCCCCCTACTTTGATTTCTGATTGTGAAACACTTCAAGAGTCATCTTCTGTGCTTTTAACATATTTTAAATTATCATAGAGACACTAAAACAACTAAAGCCATTCCCAGTTAATCAAGCCTCCCTGGTGTTTGTGCATTAGAGGAGTTAATGCAGGAGAAAGCACTCTGAGAACAGAAAGCCCAGGGGAAGTGCTGGGATGGGGCGTCACGAGGGCCTTGGTGGGGGAAGGGGCTTTGGAAACTTTGAGGGCTAGATCTGGAAACATGGCCTTTTGAAAAGTGGAAGCAGGCCGGGCGCGGTTGCTTACGCCAATAATCCCAACATTTTGGGAGGCAAAGGTGGGAGTATTGCTTGAAGCCAAGAGTTCGAGACCAGTCTGGGCAACATAGCAAGACCTTGTCTCTACCAAAAAAGAAAAAAAATTAGCTGGCTGTGCTGCGTACCTATAGTTCCAACTAGTCAGGAGGCTGGGGCAGGAGGATCGCTTCAACCCAGGAGTTTGAGGCTGTAGTGGGCTATGACCACACCGCTGCACTCCAGCCTGGGCAACAGAGCAACATCCTGTCTCTGAAAAAAAAAAAAGGCAAGTGTAAGCAATTGCAGTGGACTCTTGATTCATCTTTGTGCCAAGGCTGATTTATATTCCAGGCAAAGCACCAGGAGGGGACAAGTTACATGGATGACAAGCAACTCCCTGCCCCCATGTCCTTCTTGGAGAGTACCCTTGAGTCACTGGCCATCCAGTGTCATCCTGTGATGAAGAAAGTGGCCTGTTTCCCCATGGTAATGGGATCATGCTGTGCAGAACTGGACCTCAACACTAATTATTCACCTTTCAGAATCGCTGAAGCTCTGAGGAAGCCCACATAGGCCTGACTCAGTTTTCGCTTTGACTCACTGAAAAGAAACTGGCCTGGACTGGCCAGGGATTAACTTTGATGGCACAGCTGCTGCTCTCCACAGAGTGGTCTTCAACCCTGAATGACCATCGCCAGGAAGAGTCCCGATGCTGGGGAGTTCTGTCTGGGTTGACTGGGGCTCAGGGCCACATCCCTGGTGACCCTTGAGGAGGGTCAGCAGTGCCACCACCAGGCATGCTGGGAAGAGCTAGGTCCCATCATGAAATATCAGAACCTGGGAGGCGAGCCGAAAGCTAGGAGGAGGGAAAGCCTCTCCTCTCTCTGAGCCGGGTTGTTGTTGGCCCAGGACTCCGAGTAGAGAGGATATTTAGCTTTCATCATCCAGTGGATTTGAACTGATCACCCACCATGTGCCAGTGACTATTCTTTTAAAAAATGAATTAATTTTTTTGAGACAAGTTTTCTCTCTGTCGCCTAGGCTGGAATGCAGTGCAACAATTATAGCTCACTGCAGTCTCGAACTCTGGGGCTCAAACGATCCTACCTCAGCTCTTGTATAGCTATGACTACAGGTACACGCCACTGGCCCAGCTAATTAAAACTTTTGTTTGTAGAGACAGAGTTTCATTATTTTGACCAGGCTGGTCTTAAACTCCTGGCCTCAAGAGATCCTCCCACCTCAGTCTCCCAAAGTGCTGGGATTATAGGTGTGAGCCACTGCCCCTGGGCCAGGCACTATTCTAAGCACTGGGATACAGGACAGAGCAGTCTACCAAAGAGAGATGGAGATAAGCAGAAATGAATGAGTCAGTGATGCAGGTTGTCGCAGGCGCAGTGAGGATAATAAAGAGGCTGAAGTGATGGAGAAGGTCTCGGTGGCTATTGGACAGCGTGCTGAGGGAAGCAACCCCTGCAGCAACAGGAGGAGAAAGCCGCAGCCAGGAGCCAGCCGGGCCGAGGCCCTGGGGGTGTGCACCCCAGGACGAGCACAGTCCTGCGGCAGGAGTGAGTCTGGTGCATTCTTGGAAGAGAAGGAAGGCTCGAGGGGCTGCAGACGGAATGGCTGAGCGTAGCAGTTGGACCTGAAGGAAGAGTGATAACAAAGGAGAAATCCTATACTTGAGGGCCGCTACCCCTGCGCATTACAGCTGTCTGGGTGGTGAAGGTGATGTCAGCTGCCTGGAGGATGAGCCCAGGTTCGCTGAGAGGCTGTCGTGCGTGTTTCTCTATCTTCTTTCTTCCTCTAACCTCAAACTGACAGTAGTCCTTAGTGGTTAGAACCTCGTCTCCTCCTATGGTGGAAGGGTCTGAGCCAGTGCCAGGGAGGAGGTGGGGGATGGGTTGCGACAGAGGGGGCAGTAGGAGGAGAGAGCCAAGGGGGCAGTAGGGTCAGAGGCCTGGGTGAGGTAGCACAGGGCACAAGGATAGCTCAAGGGAACAGGTCAGTAGCTCCCAGTGGGTCCCAGGAGTACTGGGGAAGGCTGGGTTTCCTGGAATTGAGCGGACTGCGAATCGGAGCCTTCAGGACTTGTGCCCACTGGGCAGAGCACAGCTGGTGAGGCCAGGGTGAGCTGGTAACAGCAGCATCCCATAGAGGAGGTTTCCAGCTGAGCCCAACCTGTAGAGCTGATGGACTGGGGACCCCATGGGTTCTGCTTCTCTGAAATGATACACAGAGGGGCTTGGGCTCTTACATGGAAGGAGGAGGCATGAGCATTTCTTTTATTCACTTTATGTTCAGTTGGTCTACAAAACTTACTGAGCATCTGTTATATGCTAGGCACTGGCACTGTTGTGGGCACTAAGGATAAAATGGTGAATTAAATGGGGGAAAAAACTTCTGACCTCATGGAACTTACACTAGTGCATGTGCATGCATAAGTGTGTGCACACATGCACGCACGACACACACACACACACACATACACACGCACACACACACACCCCAGCAAAGAGGAAAATCCAGGAAGGAGAGAGAGGAAGTGGGAGAGGAGAAAGTAGGGAATGGAGGGGCTGTCTCCTGGCCCACCCTGGGGAACAGGTTGAGGGTCCTCATGAAGACAAGGGTCGGGCCGGAGCTGAGGGATGAGGGATGGGGACAAGAATGTCCCCATCCTCTGCCCCTCAAAGTCCAAGTGACAGTGGGTGATATGGAGCTGCCTGGAGCCTTTCTCCTTCTGCTCCCCCACCTCCAGATCACTACAGAAAGCCGTTTCATGGCCCAAGGGCCCTGGGTGCCCCCAGCACGGACCAGCTGACCCGAGGCATCAGCAGAGGCCTTGGGAGCTGCATGGTTTCAGAATCCATGGCAGTGCTGGGCCCCTTATGAGGGAGCATGTGGGTAGCGACTGGCTGGGGAGGAGGCTTGGACAGGGAGGCTTGTTGGGGACAGGGAGGCCGGTGCAGAGATGCTGGGGAGAGGGGTGCTATGCACCTGGGGTGCTGCAAAGCACTTTGTGGCTGGACATCAATGACAACGTGGCCTCGTTTGCACTCACAGGCTATTAAGGCCAGGGCTCAGGACTGAGAGACGCGGGGAGCCCCTTCAAACCAACATTCTTAAACACCTATTAAGTGGATATGGAGAGAAACAGATGTTCTGTTAATAAAAACTAAATATATTCCCTTTCGTTAGAAATGAGGGATTTACTGCAGGCATTTGTTACATCCTCTTGTCTGAACTAGACAGTTTATTGCGAGGATTTTAAACTGTTTAAATATTAGACAACACAATAAATCTCTCCTTCTGGTGTGAGCGGCATTCCCCCGTGTGATTTGGTTTTGGCATTTCAGCTGACTGCAGCTGCTGACTTCAGGAGGCCTGTCGGCATCGCCCGCTGCGTTGAAGTTGGTGCCCGGCCCATGGCCACACTTTGTGATGTACGTGTTTTCTGTGAAAACACTCCAAAGGAACCCTTTGGGGCTGGTGAAGAGTACTTTAAAATTTCCACTCGAAGGCATTGCCCACTCTAGTGGGATAGGGATAGTTTACAACTCACCCCTTATGTGAGGAAGCCCAGGTGGAAACCTTTCTGATTAATCCCAAGGGCTTGCCCCAGGCGGCTGCCACGCTGGCCTGCCTTTCTTTTTTTTAGAGACGGAGTCTTGCTCTGTAGCCCAAGCTGGGAGATCTCAGCTCACTCCAGTGTCTGTGGCCTGCCTCTTAATGTGGCTCCACCAGGAGACATCTGGATCATACTCAGAAGTAATTAGTACTGGTTTCAGCTACAAGTAAGTATAACCCTTACTATTTAAAAGGGCAGGCTGGGCACTGTGGCTCATGCCTGCAATCCCAGAACTTTGGGAAGCCGAGGCGGGTGAATCACTTGAGGTAAGGAGTTCCAGACCAGCCTGGACAACACAGTGAAACCCTGTTTCTACCAAAAGTACAAAAATTACCCAGGTATGGTGGCGAGTGCCTGGAGTCTCAGCTACTCCGAAGGATAAGGCAGGAGAATCGCTTGAATCCAGGAGGCAGAGGTTGCCGTGAACTGAGATCGCTCCGCTGGGCTACTGCAACCAGAGCCTCAAGCATGGTATAGAGACCAGCTCAGCAAATCCCCCTCTCTGCTTTCTCCTTGTTCCCCCCTCTCCCCCATATACCCCGCCCCCAACTCCCACCCTAGTCCCTGGGTCATTTTATCCATTTGCCTCCCTGTCACAGGCTCTCACCAAATGATTTTCTTGGTTTTTCTTTCAGTGGAAGTGGAGGTGGTTTTGCGTTATGGAGAGGGTTTTAGTCCCCACCCTCCACCCATGAGTGACACATTTACCAAACCATTCATTCTCTTACTAAAATGGATCATTTCCTGCTGCGTAACTTCACTAGATTATTCTGCCAGCAAAGCATCTGTCACTTTTCTTCATCTTATCAGAATACCTTCTTCTAGCCAGACGTGGTGGCTCACGCTGTGATCCCAGCACTTTGGGAGGCCAAGGCGGGCAGATCACTTGAGCCCAGGAGTTTGAGACCAGCCTGGTCAACATGGTGAAACCCCATCTCTAGTACAAATACAAAAGTTGGCTGGGTGTGGTGGCAGGTGCCTGTAGTCCCAGCTACTCTGAAAGCTGAGGCAGGAGAATGGCTTGAGCCCAGGAGGCGGAGGTTGCAGTGAGCCGAGATTGCACCACTGTACTCCAGCCTCGTGACAGAGGGAGACTCTGTCTCAAAACAAAAATAAACAAACAAAAAAACCCCTTCTTCCATATTCTTGCTTGGTGTGAGCCTACGATGGAAGGGTAAGAGAATCTCCCTGGAAGGTAGGAGAGAAAACCCCAGCCTGCCTCGATGGCGAATATCCTCGAGGGACACACGTTGCCTCTACAGGTAATAAGCATCCTGTTTTGAAAGTGTTCATATGGAAGCCGGTTAATTACCTTTTTGGTGAGAGACTGAACCAATCAACTCTATCTAGAAGTAAGGATCTAGGGAAATTTTTCTTGGCTACTTGTTCTAAAAAGAATTCATCACTGTAATGGACACCTGCTGTTTCCACCTCCGAGAACAATGTATCCCGTCTGTCAAAACTGTTTCTTTATTTCTCTCTGGCCTGGGTGGGACTGGCTTCACTCCAGCCCCTGGGGTGGGCTTCACTGATGGCATTAACATGCGACACAAATCTTCACACTCTGTGCCCTCCCCCGTGGGCCCACCCACGTGGCTTTCCCCAAACTTCCTGCTCCCTAATCTGATGTGTCTCCTTCTAGGTCCCTGAGCATCCAGCTAAGCTACTTGCCACTACCCCTGAGTCCACGGCCATTCTCTCTGCACACACAGTGGACAACCACACATACCACTTGAAGCTCTGGCCCTGTGGTTCCAGGGCTTGCCCTGAGTAGAGCCACGGAGCAGCAGAAGTCCATCTGTGGCTTCCAGCCCCGTTCCCAGCCAACTCATCCACTAAGCAAACCTGCTTGGCTTTTGTCCTCCATCAGCTGGTTCCAGGCCCCTGACCCTCTACCCCAAGGTGGCTGTAGATGTGATCTAAGGAGGGGGCAGGGATTCAACAGCAGTGGATGACAGGGGTGTGGACATGTGCTCACGCAGTTGACTTGCGCCTGCTGGCCCTGCTTGTGTTCAGTCCTGCCGGTAGCACTGAAACTGTGTAATAACA
The DNA here is from genome assembly GCA_036589455.1 of Ateles fusciceps. NCBI lineage: Eukaryota > Metazoa > Chordata > Mammalia > Primates > Atelidae > Ateles > Ateles fusciceps. Next base: position 10,511,981 of record JAZHEH010001386.1, read on the forward strand.
TATATTACACAGTTATATATAAAGTTACAAATAATTATATATATATATATATATTTTTTTTTTGAGACAGAGTCTCACTGTGTCATCTGGGTTGGAGTGCAGTGGCGCGATCTCAGCTCACTGCAAGCTTCACCTCCCAGGCTCAAGCAATTCTCCGACCTCAGCCTCCCAAGCAGCTGAGACCACAGGCTTGCACCACCATGCCCTGCTAATTTTTTGTATTTTTTGGTAGAGAAGGGGCTTCACCATGTTGCCCAGTCTGATCTCTAACTCCCGAGCTCTGGCAATCCACTGGCCTCGGCCTCCCAAAGTGCTGGGATACAGGTTTGCACCACCACACCCGGCCATGTTTGTCTGTTTGCTTTTTAGGACAGGTCTTACTACATTGCCCACACTGATCTCTAGCTTCTGGCCTAAGCAATACTCCCACCTGGACCCTCCAAAGTGCTAGGATTACAGACACAAGCCACTGTTCCCAACCTCCCTTTCCTTGAGCTAGAACATTCATCTTCTTTTGCCCTTGGACGTTGAAGATTCTGGCTCTTGGATCTTTGCATTCCAGGATGGATACCAGCATTCTCCGTGGTTTTCAGTCCTTTGGCCTGGGACTGGAAGTTACACCATTGTAACTGACTGTGTTTGAAAGCCTGAGAAGCAGGGTTGCCAGTGGTGTAACTTTCAAGCCAGTTATACCACTGGCTCTTCTAATTCTCCAGCTTGCAGACAGCATTGCAGACTTCCCTAACTGCGTGAGACAATGCCCATAGAGGTCTCCTCTTCTATGTCTCTGTATAGCCTATCCGTTCCGTTTCTCTGGAGAACCCTGACTAATACAGATGCTCTGTTTCCAAGACCCAGAAGCATCCTGGGAGCTGGTTTTCAACTGACATGTAGTTCTCCACTGTGGATGGTATAGCCTTGCTCAGAACCCTCATGATCTAAGTTGTGATTCTCCCACTGGTGCTTTCCGTAGACTTCACACAGAATCTTTCGTCCCACAGATATCTGCAGTCCCATAGACTACTTTGAGTCATAGGGTCCAAATGGCAGAGCTGCTTGTACTTGTAGGGACAAAGGGAAAATTTCCTGTTTGCCCTCGCAAGATTCACTGAAAAATCAACTCACAGTAAGGCAGATGGGTAAGAGAAAAGGCTTTAAAAATGCATTACTACTGTGCCCTGTACCCTAATGGAGCACGGATGCTTATATACTCTACTTTTTAGGGGAAGGGGAGATGGGGAAGTGTGGGTGATTTTAGGGGGATGGTAAATGATTTTTAGGGGAATTCAATGGGCTTGAAGAATATATAATAGTCTGGGGCAAAGTCCGTTGGGCCCGCAGAGGGGACAATGGTTTGTGACAAAAGTCTGTTCCCGTTTGTTGACACATTTTAGTCTTACTTCCTGTGATATGGGTTCAGTTCATAAAAATTCAGAAAAGACGACTTCTGCTTCTGGGTCACAGCCATGGCGGTGGCAAGTTCAAGCCCTGTTAACCCCGTGGTGTTCTTTGATGTCAGCATTGGCGGTCAGGAAGTTGGCCGCATGAAGATCGAGCTCTTTGCAGACGTTGTGCCTAAGACGGCCGAGAACTTTAGGCAGTTCTGCACCGGAGAATTCAGAAAAGATGGGGGTTCCAATAGGATACAAAGGAAGCACCTTCTGCAGGGTCATAAAGGATTTCATGATTCAGGGTGGAGATTTTGTTAATGGAGATGGTACTGGAGTCGCCAGTATTTACCGGGGGGCCATTTGCAGATGAAAATTTTAAACTTAGACACTCAGCTCCAGGCCTGCTTTCCATGGCAAACAGTGGTCCCAGTACAAATGGCTGTCAGTTCTTTATCACCTGCTCTTAGTGCGATTGGTTGGATGGGAAGCATGTTGTATTTGGAAAAATCATCGATGGACTTCTAGTGATGAGAAAGATTGAGAATGTTCCCACAGGCCCCAACAATAAGCCCAAGCTACCTGTGGTGATCTCACAGTGTGGGGAGATGTAGTCCAGAGCAAGACTGAATCAGGCCTTCTCTTCCTCTTGGTGGTGTTCTTGAGTAAGATAATCTGGACTGTCCCTCGTGTTTGCTTTCCTGCCTGCTGCTGCCCCATTTGATCAAGAGACCCTGGAAGTATCAGAGATTCAGAATCCAAGATTGTCTTTAAGTTTTCATCTGTAAATAAAGTTTTTTTGTAGGTGTAAAAAAAAAAAACTCAGAAAAGACTGGAGGTAATTGTTTTCTTCTTTGGTGGGTCCAGACTTTAGGCAGATACGGGAACTTCAGCCTGTGTTTTGAAAGAAATAGGGCAGGGGTGTCCAATCTTTTGGCTTCCCTGGGCCACGTTGGAAGAATTGTCTTGGGTCACACATTAAATACACTAACACTAACGATAGCTGATGAGTTTAAAAAAAAAATCTCAAGAAGATCTCATAATGTTTTTTGGGTTTTTTTGAGATGGAATCTTGCTCTGTTGCCCAGGCTGGAGTGTCGCGGCATGATCTCAGCTCACTGCAACCTCCACCTCCCAGGTTCAAGCAATTCTCCTAACTCAGCCTCCCAAGTAGCTGGGATTACAGGCTTGAACTCCCACGCCAAGCTAATTTTTGTATTGTTAGTAGAGACGGGGTTTCTCATGTTGGCCAGGCTGGTCTTGAACTCCTGACTTCAGGTGATCTGCCCAGGCTGGGATTACAGATGTGAGCCAGCGTGCCTGGCCAAGATCTCATAATGTTTTAAGAAAGTTTATGAATTTGCGCTGGGCCACATTCAAAGCTGTCCTAGCCTGGATGCTGCCTCGGGGGCCGTGGGTGGGACAAACTTGAAATAGAGGATTAAGAAAAGAGACCAAGGGCTGGGCGCAGTGGCTAATGCCTGTAATCCCAGCACTTTGGGAGGCAAGGCAGGCAGATCACAAGGTCCGGAGTTCGAGACCAGCCTGACCAATATGGTGGAACCCCCCTCTCTACTAAAAATACAAAAAAAAAAAAAAAAAAAAAAATTAGCTGGCCATGTGGCACATGTCTGTCATCCTAGCTACTTGGGAGGCCAAGGTAGGAGAATTGCTTAAACCCGGGAGGCAGAGGTTGAAGTGAGCCAAGATCGGGCCACTGCACTCTAGCCTGGGTGACAGAGCGAGCCTCTGTCTCTCTCTCTCACACACACACACACAGAAAAGAAAAGAAAAGGCCGGGTGCGGTGGCTCACGCCTGTAATCCCAGCACTTTGGGAGGCTGAGGCGGGTGGATCACAAGGTCAGGAGTTCGAGACCAGCCTGGCCAACATGGTGAAACCCCGTCTTATGAAAAAAAAAAAGAAGAAAAGAAAAGAAAAGGAAAGAGAGACCAGCATTTTCTAGGCATTATGCACACATTTCAAGTTCACTACCATATTGATTACATCATGTTAATCCAATCGAATGAGTGAAAAATTGCAAACACGTTAAAGCCCTGGTTAAAACGTGCTCTGGAGGGTGGGGAGATAAACCTGACAAAGATTCAGGAAACCATGACCTCAGTGAAGTGATCATAGGATTAACAAATAGGGAGGAGTGGGGAGGAAAATAATTGTTCTCCTAGGTGGGTCTGTCTGGTCTTTATGTAGACAAGGGAAAAGTGTCTTCTAATATTTATTGATCTCTAATGCCTTTAATTTAAAATACTCATCAAACCGGTGGGGCACGGGGGCTCACACCTGTAAGCCCAGCACTTTGGGAGGCTGAGGCAGGTGGATCCTAAGGTCCAGAGTTCAAGACCAGCCTGGCCAAGATGGTGAAACCCCGTCTCTACTAAAAATACAAAAAAATTAGCTGGGCATTGTGGTGGGCGCCTGTAATCCCAGCTACTCAGGAGGCTGAGGCAGGAGAACTGCTTGAACCCAGGAGGCAGAGGTTGCAGTGAACCGAGATCGTGCCATTTCACTCCAGCCTGGCCAACAGAGTGAGACTCCATCTCAAACAAAACAAAGCAAAATACTCATGATACCAGGGGTGCAGTGTGAAGTTCCCTGTGCTTCTTCATATTGCAGACTGGACTTGCTGTAAACCATTTTCCTCCTCAAGCTCTGCTCAAAGATGGCAGTCTTCCATTTCACTCAGTAATTAGATCAAACAGGATTCCAAGTGCCACCAGCACCTGCAGAGCACTAGCAGGCACTGGGCTTCTTTTTAATAATGGGAGCTATTAGATGAAATAATTTCCCCTCTACTTCCTAGGGAATATCTCCACTGGACTTCTGATCACTTCACTGAGGTCATGGTTTCCCGAATCTTTGTTGGGTTTATCTCCCACCCTCCAGAGCACTTTTTAACTAGGGCTTTAACGTGTTTGCCATTTTTCACTCATTTGATTGGATTAACATGATGCAATCAATACAGCTGTGCACTTGTAATGTTGTGCAGAAAGCCCAGAAGATGCTGGTCCCTTTGGAGTATAACAGACAGTGGGAGAGTTCGCGTGCCTAAGGTCAAGACTGTAAATGTGTACACAGTCAGCCTCCATATCCATCAGTTCTGCAGCCATGGATTAAAAATATTTGGGGGAAAAAGAAAACAGTAAAGAAACACAATGCAACAATAAAAAATAATGTAAATAAAAAATACAGTATAAAAACTACTTACGGCCAGGCGCAGTGGCTCACGCCTATAATCTCAACACTTTGGGAGGCCAAGGCAAGTGGGTCACCTGAGGTCAGCAGTTTGAGACCAGCCTGGCCAACATGGTGAAACCCTAACTCTACTAAAAATACAAAAATTAGCTGGGCGTGGTGGTACATGCCTGTAGTCCCAACTACTCAGGAGACTGGGGCAGGAGAATTGCTTGAACTCAGGAGGCAGAGGTTGCAGCGAGCTGCACTTCAGCCTGGGCGACAGAGTGAGACTCCATCTCAAAAAAAAGAAAAAAAAACTACTTAAGCAGAATTTACATTGTATTAGGTATTATAAGTAATCTAGAGATGATCTAAAGTATACGGGAAGATATATATAGGTTACATATAAATACTATGCCATTTTATATAAGGGACTTGAGCATCCTCAGATTTTGCTATGTGGAGGGGTGGGGGTCCTGTGAATATCAAGGGACAACTGTACTGTTGACCACCCCAGGCAGTATGAAACAGTTCCTGATCCTCCTTTATAGAGATTGAAAAGAATGCGCTTGCCGGATCAGCAGCTGCATGCCAGGCACCTGAGTCAATGTGAATCTGCTTTGGCCAAGATCACACCCAGCACAGCGGCAGCCATTGGGGCCACCGCCTGACTGAGCTTGTGGTAGTCTACCGTCGTCCAGCAGGGTCTCTCTGGTTTTTGTAGGGGCCAGACTGAGGAATTAAATGGAGGAAATTATGGGAACCACATTTTACATGTGTAAGGGTGGCATTAATCTCTGCCATCCCCCAGGATGTGAGATGGTTTTTGATTGACTGGGGTGGCAGGCCGTTTGAAAGGCTTCCATTTCACCTGCCTCACTATGATGGCTCTTGCCCCACAGGCCAAGGAACCACTGGAAGAGTTCTGGCAATACTGGTTATGTTGATTCTACTTATATATTAAGAGACCAAGGCCGGGTGTGGGCAGCTCACACCTATATTCCCAGCGGTTTGGGAGACTGAGGTGGGTGGATCACCTGAGGCCAGGAGTTTGAGACCAGGCTGGGCAACATGGTGAAACCCCGTTTCTACTAAAAACACAAAAATTAGCCAGGCATGCTGGCACCTGCCTATAATCTCAGCTACTCTGGTGACTGAAGCAGGAGAATCGCTTGAACACGGAAGTCAGAAGTTGCAGTAAGCTAAGATCATACCTCTGCACTCCAGCCTGGGTGATAGAGCAAAACCCTGTCTCAAAAAAAAAAAAAAAAAAAAAAGAGAGAGAGAGACCAGGAAAATGACAACCAGGTGGGTCTGTGGACCTAATGGACCTCCTGTAAAGCCGGTCATGGCTTTAACAAGGCGCCATGATGATGCTTCAGATTCCTTGGTATCAATGTCAGTTTAGACTCTATGTTCAGCAGTTCTCAAAATGCCTGCATTCTTTCCCCAGTGTATAATTACTCGAGTTCTCCCTGTGGAAAGGCTGGTGGAACCTTGTCCTGTCCGTGTGCCAGCTGATGCAGCGCCCTTCTTCATGCAGTAGGTTCTAGATCTCACCTTAGGCTGGGAACTGGACAAGGGATCCTGACTTTTTATTGAGTGGTTGATGTTTTTGTTGTTGCTGGAGACGGAGTCTTGCTCTTAACCCAGGCTGGAGTGCAATGGCGCGATCTTGGTTCACTGCAACCTCCGCCGTATCGGGTGGTTGACGTTTTAAAATAAGCTCTCTTTGGCTGCCCATCTATCTTACCACTAAGAATACAATGGCCTTTTAACCATTTATGGCTTGGCACAGTAGCTCACACTTGTAATCCCAGCACTTTGGGAGGCCAAGGCGGGCAGATAACTTGAGTGCAGGAGTTCAAGACCAGCCTGGGCAACATGGTGAAACGTTGTCTTTACTATTAAAACTATATCTTAAAAATGAAAGAAAAAACACAGTCTCCTTAGTTCTCTGCAGTCAGAACCTCTGGCTGCCTCCCTGACCTTGCTGCTCAGTACGGAGAATCATGCCTACCTTCTGACAGATAAGTGCTACTGTCAGAGGCGTTTAAACCAGAGCAACTCCATCTTGAATGGGAGGGTGGGTAAAATGAAGCTGAGACCCACTGGGCTGCTTTCCCAGAGAGTTAGGCATTCTAAGTCACAGGATGAGATAGGAGGTCAGCACAAGATACAGATCACAAAGACCTTGCTGATAAAAGAGCTTGCAGTAAAGAAGCTGGCCAAACCCACCAAAACCAAGATGACAATGAGAGTGACCTCTGGTCATTCTCACTGCTACACTTCCATCAGCGCCATGACAGCTTACAAATGCCAGGGCAATGTCAGGAAGTTACCCTATGTGGTCTAAAAACGGGGAGGCATGAATAATCCACCCCTTGTTTAGCTTATCATCAAGAAATAACTATAAAAATGGTCAAGCAGCAGTCTTCAGGGCTGCTCTGTCTATGGAGTAGTCATTCTTTTATTCCTCTACTTTCTTCCTTTTTTTTTTTTTTTTTTTTGAGACAGAGTTTCGCTCTTGTTGCCCAGGTTGGAGTGCAGTGGTGTGATCTTGACTCACTGTAACCTCTGCCTCCTGGGTTCAAGTGATTCTCCTGCCTCCACCTCCTGAGTAGCTGGGATTACAGGCATGTGCCACCATGGCTGGCTAATTTTGTATTTTTAGTAGAGATAGGGTTTCTCCATGTTAGTGAGACTGGTCTCAAACTCCTGACCTCAGGTGATCTGCCCACCTCGGCCTCCCAAAGTGCTGGGATAACAGGCATGGGCCACCGGGCCCAGCCTATTTCTCTACTTTCTTAATAAACTTGCTTTCACTTTACGGACTCGCCCTGAATTATGTCTTGTGAGAGATCCAAGAACCTTGTCTTGGGGTCTGGATCAGGACCCCTTTCATGTAACCTTGCCACTTGGCCTTGATTATTTTGGGCTCCTCGTATCCCCATTACTATCAGGGATCCCCCGCTCCGTAACAGCGTCTCCCACCCTCATGGACCCCCCACCCCGGGATGGCCAGCGATTGACTTCTCGATACTGCTGCTGCTCCTCCTCCACCAGAGCCTCTTTATTGCTTTGGTGAAAGAGTGTTTTATGAGCTCTCTCCCAGGGAACGTAGTCAGTTGGGGAATTTGCAGGCCCCGACACAGACACGGGCTGATCCGGTCGGGCAAGCCCTCTCCTTTGATCCATTTGATCCCTTCTGCCATCTGCCATGCTGTTTGAACTTTTCTCCTTCACTTAGTTTGGGCCGGTGCTGTTTCCAGGCTTCCAAGAGCCATTCTAGCACCTTCTTCTGGGGTCCTTGCCAGGGAGTACAATCCTGCATCACAGGAGCACACTCCTAGTCAATAAATTCTTTCCTATCAAGCTTGATGTTCTGCCCTCTTGATCCTCATCCTCAGAATCCAGTTCCATCTCTACTCTCCTGAATCCTGCCAGCACATGTTGGCAAATTCCTGCAGCTCCTCCAGGGAACTGTCTCATTCCTTCCTCAGCAGCAGACCCTGCCCAGTTTTTGTTGTGACTTGACAGCTTTTTTCCTGGTGGCCAGGAGCGAGGTGCACATCGTCTTGCAAAGCAGAGGCCCTGCATCATCTTCAAGCATGAGGGGGAGCTTTAGCCCTCAACAGCGGGCAGGGGGCCACTTCTGCAGGCCCAGTGGGTTCCGTGGAATCTGGAGATTCAAGATTTTTTTAGTGCATTGACCCAAATGTGCCATCCCAAGTCACTGAGTTCTGATCCTTCTCTACTGGGGTATGACCTGACAGAACAGACGTGCTCTACTGAGAATCTAACCTCTCTGAAGCTGCTTTACCCTTATAATGAAGTCTCAGGCTGATCCTCAGCCTTTTCTGCCCTCCAGCTACTAAGTCTCTATATGCTGCCAAGAGACTTTCACACTTTGTCTCAGACTGATGATTAAGTACTCTCAAATTTTCATTGTCTTCCTTTAAGCATTGCTAGCCCCAGAGCCATCTGATTCCACAGTCCTTATATTACTAGTTCACTCAGACCTCTCAAATGCCTGGGAATTTGCTTCCACCAGTGCCTCCCTTCCATCAGTTTCCCACCCCTGTACATCCCCCAGTGAAAGTTCAAACAAGTGCATCACTCCAGCATGCCAGTGGCTATTAGTGCTCCACCTTCCAGCTCCAAACACCTATTTTAGAATCTGCTTCCTAAAAATTACTCCTGGCCTCAGCTGCCTCATGTCTGGGTCCCTCCCTGCCAACAGATTTGTGGTGGATATTTACATGCTGGAAGTTTACTGGGACATGGTCTCAGAAACAATACTCGGAAGGGAATAAATGAAGCAGGTTGAGCAGAGGGAGAAGTGGAACCAGGCTGCAGTTGAAGCAGAGCCGCAACGGATGCTACAGGGAGCTTTGGACCTGAGGTGACCCTTCAGAATTGTCTCAGATCTAGGCAGGAGGACTACACTTTTGTACGTCTGCACTGACCAATGACTGGGAGGCCACATAAAGCTTGGGCTAGGCAGAGGATAGTCTTTGGATGGGAATAAATAAAGCCTGGGCATTCATGAACATGAAACAATTCCTGGAGGCTCAGCTGCGGAGAGGTGGGCCATCAGCAGCCAATCCTCCCTCCAGCTGGGGAATGAGTGCTCTGGTTTTGAAGGGGAGAGAAGAGGTAGTGCACTCTAGAAGCCACTGCCCTGAGGAAGAGGTTGACCCAGCAGAAGGCAGAGAGGAAGGGCATAAAGATACCAGGTTCTTGGTGACATCCTTTGAGCTGCAGGATGAAACCTTGCCTGAAGCCACATTTCAAGTAGACTTCTCAGGTAAGCATGTAGGCAAGTTCTCTTTGTTAAAGCCATATGTGTTGGGCTTTCTGCTGCTGGATAAAGCCTTGCCTGAAGCAGCATTTCATTTGCACTTTTCTCTAAAGCATGCAAGAAAATTCTCCGTGTTTAAACCATGTGAATTGGGCTTTCTATCATTTACAACGTTAAGACCATCCATGGGCTGGGTGTGGTGGCTCAGGCCTGTTATCTCAACACTTTGGGAGGCTGACAAGGGAGGATTGCTTGAGCTCAGGAGTTCAAGACCAGCCTGGGCAACATAGCGAGGCCTCATCTCTACCATAAATTTAAAAAAATCAGCTGGACATAATGATGCATGCCTGTAGTCCCAGCTACTCGGGAGACCGAAGTGGAAGGATCACTTGAGCCCAGGAGATCAAAGCTTCAGTGAGCCATGATTGTACTACTGCCCTCCAGCCTGGGTGACAGAGACCCTGTCCCAGAAGAAAAAAGAAAAAAAAAAGCCAGATACAGTGGCTCATGCTTATAATCTCAGAACTTTGGGAGGCCAATGTGGGAGGATTACTTGAGTCCAGGAGTTCAAGACCAGCCTGGGCAATGTAGTGAGACCCCCAGCTCTTAAAAAAAAAAAAAAGGTATCCATGAATCCAAGTACAAACTTAAACAGCTTATTGGCTTTTTAAAAATCAGAAGCTGCCAGGCACAGTGGCTCATGCCTGTAATCCCAGCACTTTGGGAGGCCAAGATGGGCGGATCACGAGGTCAAGAGATTGAGACAATCCTGGCCAACATGGTGAAACCCTGTCTCTACTAAAAATACAAAAATTAGCCAGGCATGGTGGCACGAGCCTATAGTCCCAGCTACTTGAGAGGCTGAGGCAGAGAATCACTTGAACCCGGGAGGAGGAGGTTGCAGTGAGCCAAGATCGCACCACACTCCAGCCTAGCCACAGAGCGAGAATCTGTCTCAAAATAAAATAAAGTAATAAAAATCAGAAGCTAAGATTAAATTTGCGATTTGGAAAATTTATTAGTAAAAAAGGTTTCTGGATAAATTAATGATGGTTCTTCTCCTGCTCCATAGGGCTCTCCGAAGACGGAGTGGGAATTGCTTATGGAAATATTTACTGCAGTGTAATTGGTGCTTGTTTGAGTGCTTCATTAATATTTAATTTTGTATCATTTCTTGAACTAATTTATTGGCACATTTTCAGCATTCCACTGAGAGACAACATAAATCACGTTAATAATAAATGGCACGAGAGCTTTTCGTATTTCTTTTCTGAGCTATCATGTAAAGGTAATTTTCTATGACAGGGAATTCTAAATGTACTATTAAAGATAACACTTTCTTAATGTCTGCTTCAACTACCAGCAGGAAATACAATGTGATTTTAATTATATTTATGTCTTGGGTTTTGACACAGTGCTTTCTGTTATTAAATCTTGTGAAGTGTACGTCTTCATAAAGCATTTTCAGCCATCCATGAAAACTCAGACTTGCTCAGACAAGTACTTGAAACTAAAATGAAACTGTACAGGCTTGTCCATGACATGAAGCAAGACGGACGTTTCTTTGTGGGAACTGGGGCAGGTCACGCTTGTCCGAGTGGCAGGGACCTAAATTCTTCAGGTGGCCAATATTTCTGTAGTCAGACTGTCCCCCCCAAAACCAGAAAGAGAGGAACCCACGAATTCCCTGGTCTCAGAAGAGAACATCAGCTTATTGACAGGGCTGTCTGAGGAGCCTGTCTCTGCAGGCTCACCGTGCTCATTTCTAAATGTGCACCAGCAAAAGCATGAAATGAACACTTTAAACAAGTCCCATTTGCCAGTAAATAATTCAAAAGTTGTATGTGGAAAAGAGAATGTATGATAAACCACTGAAAGCGTATCTTTAAAATGCATGTCATAATTAAGAATTAACCACCAAAATTAAAAAAAAAACAAACCATATCTTAAAATAGCTTAAAATTCTTAAAAACATCTATGGCAAAGCACATGGATACTGACATTAAATGCAAAAGTGATTTTTCCCCCATACTGCTTCTACAACAGTCAGGATTCTTTTGATTGTGAGTGACAGAAATCCAGCGTAGAAGGCAATGGCAGATTAAAATAACCAAAAACGCCTGTTTTGTTACAAAGTAAGAATAGGGGCCAGGTGCTGTGGCTCACCCCCTGTAATCCCAACAGTTTGGGATGCCAAGGTGGGCAGATCACTTGAGTCCAGGAGTTAAGGTCAACCTGGACGACATACAGAGACGCCATCTCTACGAAAAATAAAAAAATCAGCTGGGTGTGGTGGTGCGTGCCTGTAGTTCCAGCGACTTAAGAGGCTGAGGTGGGTGAATCAGTTGAGCCTGGGAGGCCGCACCACTGCACTCTAGCCTAGGCTACAGAGCAAGACTCTGTCTCAAAAAAAAAAAAAAAAAAAAAGATGAAATTCTTTCTCCCTCCCCCCACATCTCATTCCCACTTGCAAAGGGGACCCTAGAGGGCTGTCATATGATGGGTTTTGTGTGCTCTTCAGCCTTCTGCTATTAGCGAGTGCACCCACCTCCCTGCAGTCCTGGTGAGGGTGCTGTCAATCACACTGCCCCCTTGGCTTCTGCTCCAGGGTGGACATGTGACTCAGGCTGAGCTAGCTCCGAGCATCTGCTCTCCTGTTCTGACAGTTGCCATCTCCCCCCTCTCCCCATGACTTGAATTTGCGGAGTCACAGCTAATCCCTGAAGCCAGAAAGAGCAGAACCTACAAATTCTCTGGTGTCAGAAGAGAACATCAGCTTAGCTTGGCAGGGCTGTCTCAGGAGCTTGTCTCCGAGGGCTCACCGGGCTGCTTTCTAAATGTGCACCCACCATCTGTTGGATGATTCATACCCGGCTGGCTACAAAGTTGGGGCTCCATTCGGGTCTTTGGACTTGAATTCATTCCAAAATCAAAGGTGTCAAGATCGGTGGTTTAAAATACTAGAATCATTTTGGGAAATGAGGATGGCATTTGCCCTTATACAACCTCTTGATATGTCTCCCATTTTTATAAAAATGAGGAGGTTCTGAGAGACCCCCTGAGGTAACTCCTTCCCCATCTGGGATTGCGCCTCTCTGGACCACAGACTGAACACCCCTGAATGGCTCCCTAAAACCTGCTCCCCTCCCTTCCCGGAGAGAGCTGATGGGCTTTCTTCCCTCTTCTTCCTCCCTTCCTTTTCTTTCCTTGCTGTTTTTAAACTTCCAGTGCAGACATTTGAGTTAGTTAATCCTATGCCTTAGTTCATGACACTTTCTCCTCACTAGTCCATGTAAGTCCCCTCCCTTGTTTGTAATTATTTATTCTCTTTACCCACTTATCCCAGTCTCCACCCCTCCCCGCCATCATAGACACATGTTCTTTTTTGTTTTTGAGGTAGGGTCTTTCTCTGTTGCCCAGGCTGGAGTTCAGTGGCGTGATCGTGGCTCTTGCAATCTCTGCCTCCCAGGCTCAAGTGATCTTCCTGCCTCAGTCTCCCAAGTAGCTGGGACTAACTAATTTTTGTATTTTTTATAGAGACAGGGTTTCACCATGTTGGCAAGGCTGGTCTCAAATTCCTGGGCTCAAGTGAGCCACCTGCCTTGGCCTCCTAAAGTGCTGGTAGTACAGGTGTGAGCTGCCGTGCCCAGCCATAGGCTCATATTCTGTGAGTATTTTGCTTGCATGTATTCTTGTAAAGGGAGTATTGCTGTTTTGTATTTTTTTCTATGCATGTATTTTAAATGTTCACAAATGCTATCTGGTTATAGATCTCATTCTGTTTCTTGTTTGTTTCACCCATTCTTATATTTCTGAGATCTGTCCACGTGGCCCTGGGTACATCTAACCCATCGCTCCCAACTTTGCAAAGTACTCCATGATGTGTGTGCTAAGTTATCTTCATCTGCCCCCAGGGCCCACTTCCCTCCTTTCAGTTGGGTTTGGTCTTTGAAAGGCACCATCAGGAGATCAGAGGGTAGGCGGAAGTAAGGTGGATATTGATTTGACTAGACAGGCTGGGCATAGCAGTGGCTGCATTCTCTTCCCAAGGGCCACAGTTCCTGCCCAGAGACTCTCTCCTACAGCCTGGGGACTGTCCCCCGCCCTTGCCCTCAGGCATGGTGGAGGCAAGAACCCCCCATGGATGCTGGTTTGAGGGTGCGTCCCTGCCCCTTGTTGGTATCCCTAAATGCCACCCACACTGTATACGTTATTCCATCATGGAACTCTTCTCAGTCGTCCTTCAGAGTCAAACTCATTCAGCATGTATTTTCGACATGTGTTCCTCTTGCTCACCCAGTAGTAGACTCCTGCATTGCCACTAACTCCCTGCCACCACACCTATCTCTAGTAGAAACAGCCTTACTCTTCTTTTCACCTCTGGTCCTTTCCTTTCCAGGTGGGGTGCATTCCCCTAACTCCTGCAGCTGCGGCATCTAGGAGAGGAGCCCATTCTTGTCTTGCTAATCACCTGACACAGCGGTTCTCAATCAGTGATGATGGTTGTTATTTTGAGACTGAGTCTTGCTCTGTTGCCCAGGCTGAAGTGCTGTGCTGTGATCTCAGCTCACTGCAGCCTCCACCTCCCAGGTTCACGCGATTCTTGTGTCTCAGCCTCCAGAGTAGCTGGGATTACAGGCATGCCACTACGACCGGCTAATTTTTGTATTTTTAGTAGAGACAGGGTTTCCCATGTTGGCCAGGCTGGTCTCGAACTCCTGACCTCAAGTGATCCACCCACCTCAGCCTCCCAAAGTGCTGGGATTACAGGCATAAGCCACCACGCCCGGCCACAATAAATTTTTAGACAAATAACAAGACCAGGGTAAAGGACTTGGAATCTTAGGGGTGGCAGATTGTGAGAAGGCAAATAAATGGTGTATAGAGGCTAACTAATATGGTCTGTTATGCAGATTCTTCTGTTGCTGATAAGGGCCTAAAGCTGTCTCTGGTGACCAATCTTTGTCCTTCCTGGTAGAAAGGGGAGGAGGGCACCTTTGTAAGTTGATGTCCTACTTTCAGGCAAATAGTGGGACAGCAGAGGGCTCCTTATACCTGCTTCATCTCAATTGTCTTAAGCTCAAAATAATCATTGTGCCAAAGGGGCATACTTTGGGGTGGCATATTCTGGTCTCCTACATATCTCTGCAAGGGGAATGGATGTTTTCACTCTTTTGCAGAAGGAGACCTTTTAATGACTAACTTGACTCTGTTCTGTGGCCTGAAGGGACTGGAGAAAAGATGGCCAGGGTTGTCAGGGGACCTGCGTGGGTTTCCAGCCATGGAGGGGAAGATCTAGCCTGGCAGGACTGAGGGGCAGTTCACTGTCTCCCTGTGGCACGTGTGAGGGTCAAACTCACCGTCCCTACAAGTCAACTCACTGCCTGAGTCAGGTCAGACAACTTAACAAAGATAAGGTAAGGGAACTGGACCTCTAACAAGGAAAGGTACAAAAGGCTGGAGGAGAAGGAAATCACCTGCTTTTGAATTTGTGTTCCTGGGGAGATATGCCACCCTCCTAGATTAAGACCCAACTCCTCAAACAATGAAAAAGATAAAAGGGCCAGGTGCAGTGGCTCATGCCTGTAATCCCAGCACTCTGGGAGGCTGAGGCAGGTGGATTGCTTGAGCTCAGGAGTTCAAGACCAGCCTGGGCAACATTGTTAGACCCCATCTTTACTAAAAATACAAAAATTAGCTAGGTGTGGTTGTGCATGCCTGTGGTCCCAGCTACTCCAGAGGCTCAGGTGGGAGGATGGCCTGAGCCCAGGAAGTCAGGGCTACAGTGAGCCATGATCCCACCACTGCATTCCATCCTGGGTGAGAGAGCAAGAACCTATCTCAAAACAAACAAAAAAGATAAAAGGCATTGTCATCTCTATCATCTTACCAAGATAAAAGGACCCAATCCCAGCACTCTGGGGAGCTGAAGCAGCATGATGGCTTGAGCCCAGGAACCCAGGAGTTCAAGAACAGCCTGGGCAATGAAGCAAGACCCAGGCTCTATTAAAAAAAAAAAAAATCAAGGGGTCTTTTGAGATGGACGCTAACTCAGCATGGAGAGTTTACCTTGTGCAGGGCCAGTTCTGAGTAGTGTCTTTGCCATGGTATTTAAATGTCTCCTGCTGACCAAGTTAATCTGAGTTGGGTTTCTGTGGCTTCCAACCAAGAGTGATAGCCATATGTGGATGAGCTGAATGAAAACCGCCCAGGACTCCTGAGCTGGGACTATGGGAAGCAACCTCCCATTACTATGTGAGGGGACAGTCACCTAAACGTCCGATTCCTAAAGGGCCTGGTCCTGTCCTCTGTGGCAACTGGGGCTAGGCTGAGACCCTGAGGAACATGGCCACACATCATGGTCAATAATGTCCTCTCCTTGCCTTGCCTCAAAACCTCTCTTTGAGTTTTGAATGAGAGAGCTGGCAACTGCAGCCTCCTCTGGGATTTAATGAGGACCATCTGATTATATCCCACCTTGGACTCCTCACAGATATTTTTTCCTCTGTCTAGAATCCCTACCAGACACCATGCACGCACACATGCATACAGCTGGCATATAATAAACACATACACACAGCTTGCATATAATAAACTACTACTTTATTCTCTGATTCCTTTTTTTTTTTAATTGATGCATTTTTATTTATTTATTTATTTTAGAGACGGGGTTTCACCATGTTGCCCAGGTTGGTCTTGAACTCCTGAGCTCAGGCAATCCGCCCACCTCGGCCTCCCAAAGTGCTAGGATTACAGGTGTCAGCCACCAAGGCTGGCTGTTCTCTGATTCTTGCTTTTTTTTTTTGGAGATGGAGTTTTGTTCTTGTTGCCTAGGCTAGAGTGTAGTGGCGCAATATCAGCTCGCTGCAACCTCTGCCTCCCAGGTTCAAGAGATTCTCCTGCCTCAGCCTCCTGAGTAGCTGGAATTATAGGCGTGCACCACCATACCCAGCTGAATTTTTTTTGTGTGTGTGTTTTTATCAGAAATGGGGTTTCACCATGTTGGCCAGGCTGGTCTTGAACTCCTGACCTTGGGTGATCCACCCGCCTCAGCCTTCCAAATAGCAGGGATTAAAGTCAGTTCCCCAGCCTGGGCAACATAGCAAGACTCCATCTCCGCAAAAAATTAAAAAATTAGCCAGGTGTAGTGGCATACACCTGTAGTCCCAGCTACCTGGAAGGCTGAGGCGGGAGGGTTGCTTGAGCCCAGGAGTTGGAGGCTGCAGTGAGCTATGACTGAGCCACTGCACTCCAGCCTGGGCAACAGAGCAAGACTCTGTCTCAAAAAAAAAACAAAAGTCAGTTCCGCAGTGCTTAACACAGTGCCTTAGAAAACAGTGGGCTCTGACCTGCTTTTCCTTAACATGTGCCAGGGCGTTAATACTTTCCTGACCGTTAGGGAGGTGGTGAACACCATGAGGAAAATGCTAAACCAAGAACGCCACACCCACGGCAGGCTAAGCCCATAGCGCCATTGCACCTGCTGTTGCTATACAACTCCCTCCAGCTTCCACCAAGGTCATTCCACCAAGGTCGTCAGCTTCCACCAAGGTAATTAGCTTCCTGTTTTTCCTGATTTGAACCCCTCAAATGTGGGCCGTTACTCAGGCACCAGCACTTACGAAACCTCTGAAACTTTCCATGTGTAAAGCAACAGAGAAACCCCCTGAGAGAGATTGGATGATTTGCTAACATCAAAATGTTAAAACTTCTGAAGATTAAAGAAACAATAAATTTAAGGGCAAGCCACGATCTAGGGAAACTGTTTGCCATGAATATGAGGAATAAAAATAGTCTGCTCAGCAAATGTTTATTGAGGGCTCACCCTCCACGGGGCACTGGGAACGGAACTGAAAGCTGGAAGGCTGGAGGAGTAAAGCGGTTTACTCAGCAGCCTCCTGTGTGCATATGCACAGTCACGAACATGTGCTGGTGGGAAGGGTTCCAGCCAGAGGAACCAGTCCCTGTGAGGACCTCCAGGTGGGACAGAGCCTGGCACATGGGCAGGGCTGAGGAAATGATGATGTGGCTGGACACAGAGAGTGAGAGGGCAAGGCTGGGAGGTGACAGTATGGGTGTCAGCAGAGGCCAGGCCATCCCCCAATCTTGTATACCTTTTTAAAAATTATTATTTTATTTTAAGAGATATGGGAATCTGTGGATGGATTTTAAGGGAGGGCTGGCTGGGTGCGGTGATTCACACCTGTAATTCTAACACTTTGAGAGGCCAAGGCAGGTGGATCACTCAAGGACAGGAGTTCGAGACCAGCCTGGCCAATATGGTGAAACTCTGTTTCTATTAAAAATATAAAAAATTAGCTGAGCGTGGTGGCACATGCCTGTAATCCCAGCTACTTGGGAAGTTGAGACAAGAGAATCGCTTGAACTTGGTAGGCGGAGGTTGTAGTGAGCGGAGATCACACCACTGCACTCCAGCAACCTGGGTAACAGTGAGACTCTGTCTCAACAAAACATCATTGGAAGGGCCTGGCATCAGCTCACTACAGAGGCACTTACTGCCTGTGTGGTCCCCCCACCCCCTGGCATTGAACTCACCTCTACCATGACATGCACTCCACTGCATTGGACTGACTGGTCTCCTTGCTTCTAGGCTGTGAGCGACTGTGGCAGTTTCTGTCTTCACCACCTCTGTGGGCCCAGGGTCAGAACAGTACCTGGCACATTAGTAGTTGTCAGTCCATGTTTAGTGAACAATGTAGTCACCCCACAGCACCATCTCCCTGCTGGTGTCTGGCGTATGTGCTGTTCAGTGCGGCCTCTCTGAAAAGAGGTAAAGACACATGGAATTTACCAGGAGGGTGTTATAAGCTGGAGCGAGCAGGAGCACACCCACGCCAGCCTCCACACCGCCACCAAGAAGCTGCCATTGCAGAGAGGCTTGCTTTTTTCTTTTCTTACTCTTTTTTTTTTTTTTTTTTTTTGCTCTGTTGCGCAGGCTGGAGTACAGTGGCACGATCTCAATTCACTGCAACTTCTGCCTCCCAGGTTCCAGCAATTCTCCAGCCTCAGCCTCCTGAGCAGTTGGGACTACAGGTGCCTGCCACCACGCCTCACTGATTTTTTTGTATTTTTGGTAGAGAGGAGGTTTCACCATGTTGGCCAGGCTGGTCTCAAACTCCTGACCTCAGGTGATCTGCCCGCCTCAACCTCCCAAAGTGCTGGGATTACAAGCGTGAGCCACCGTGCCCAGCCTGCAGAGTGCTTTCTGTGTACCAGATCCTGCGGTGAGCTCTTCCTGATGCTCTAATTAGAAAATCCCTCTGTGCAGTGGTACTGCAGAGAGGCAGTGCCCCAAAGAGACCTTCAATTCCCCCAGCAGCTCTGAATCAGAGCTTGATCGACATGATAAAATAGAAAAAAACCCTAGCCGAGGGCACACTGAGGACCCGCAGCATCCCCCGATTCACTTCATCCTGTCAGAAGCATGTTCTGAGCACCTGCTGTGTGCCGGGCTCTGTACGAAGTGCTAGGCACAGAGGAGTCCCCCAAGCCCCGAGACACACACGTCCTGCTTCCGCGCTCAAGAATGACATCAACAAATGCTTATTCAAGTGGAAACGTCATGAATTTGTGATAAATGTCTCCAAAGGAGAAAATAAAGGGCACTAGAGGAGTGAACCCCAGGGGGATCTAACTTCCATGTCCCCAGGCCTCCCCAGGAGCTGGCATTTCAGGCCAAGCCTAAACATGGATGGGAGTGACTGGGTGAGGGTGGAGGGAGGGGGTGGAGTGGGTGAGCAGAAGAGCATTCCAGGCAGGCAAAAGGGATGGGTGACGGTCCTGAGGGCTCCTGAGTGACCCAAGCAGTGGCACTTGCATGAGTCAGAAGGACAGGTCGCAAGCTGAGGCTGGATGGCTCGTGGAGGGCTGGCAGCTGGGGTCAGACTGTGCAGGGCCTGGTCGGCCATATTAAGGCTTTTGTATGTTAGTGAGAGTGTGGTGGGAAGGTCCTGCCCGTTACTGTGAGGTGGTTTCATCCCACTGTGTGGTTTGTGTAAGTCCCTGGGAGGAGTTAATCAAGCAATTCCTTGATATTAACTTCCTTTTGAGTCCCACGTTCCTTTCGAAGTAGTCTCCCACTGATAGAGCCACCAAGACGGCACCCAGCGATCCCCACATCTGGCATCCTCACGTTTGTGAGGTCCCCTCCTCCCTCCCACATAGGGTTGGTGGGTGAGACAGGTAGAGTATGGCAATAATGATCATATATCACCATATAAAACGTTATCAAAGACTTCAGCTCTATCTTGAATCACTCACTTGGGAGGGAAGCCTGCTGCCATGTCCAGAGGACACTCTGGCAGCTCATGGAGAGGCTCATATGGTGAGAAACTGCAGCCTCCCACCAGCAGCCGTGAGTGAACTGGGCAATGAACGCTCCTGGCTTCAGATGACCACAGCCCACTCAACAGCTCCTCTGCGGTGTCCTGAGGCACCCCAAGCCAGAATTGTCCCGCCAGGCTGCCCCCAGACCCTGACCCTCAGAGACTGCGTGAGATAATAAATGTTGTTTTAAACTGTTAAGGTGGCCAACCGTGGTGGCTCATGCCTGTAATCCCAGCACTTTGGGAGGCTGAGGTAGGTGGATCACTTGAGGTCAGGAATTTTATATTTTTAGTCTCTACTAAAAAATACACACACAAAAAAAATTAGTGGGGCATTGTGGCACATGCCTGTAATTCCAGCTACTCAGGAGGCTGAGGCAGGAGAATCGCTTGAACCTGGGAGGTGCAGGTTGCAGTGAGCCGAGATCGCGCCACTGCACTCCAGCCTGGGCAACAGAGCACTGTCTCAAAAAGAAAAGGGAAAAACAGTGCTGTGATTTCCATTAGGGGAAATAAAACCATCTTCACGTGCCTTCTAGAAACGTTGAGAGGCAGTGTGTTCTACACCAGTCCCTCACGCTGGCTCTGACTCACGTCCGGATTTCCCGGGGTATCTGGTGAAGGGCGGAACCTGGTTCAGTAGATTGCTGGTGGGGCCTGTGATCCTGCATTTCTAACAAGCTCCCAGCTGACCCGAGGCTGCTGGGCTGTAAAGCAACCCTGGAATTAGGCCTCAGGGCTTGGCTTCGAATGTGACTTTGTCCCTCAGTCACGTAGCTTTGCCTTGGGAAAACTACTCCACAGCAGGGCAGTGCTCTGTTTCCTCTTTTGTAGGAGGAGGTAAGACTAGAGCTGTAGTTGTTAAAACTCCCTCCTTTATCATTGAGCCTTCTAGGCCACTAATGTGCCAGGAAACAAGCTTTTCCTTTTTTTTTTTTTTTCCTGAGGCATGGTCTCTCTGTCACCCAGGCTGGAGTGCACCTGCTCAAACACGGCTCACTGTAACCTCAACCTCCTGGACACAAGCGATCCTCCTGCCTCAGCCTCTCTTGTAGCTAGGACGACAGTCACACGCCACTATGCCTGGCCTGGCTAATTTTTAGTAGAGATGGGGCTCTTGCTTTGTTGCCCAGGCTGGTCTCTAACCACTGGGCTCAAGTGATCCTCCCATCTCAGCCTTCCAAAGTGCTGGAATTACAGGCGTGATGCACCACACTCTGCCAGGAAACCAGCTTTTCAAGTCACTCCACCTGCCTTTTCATGAAAGGTGAGCCACTGGCCTCCCCAGGGTGGCCTTAGCTGTCCCAGGAGGCTGCTCCCACCTCTGTGGGTCTCTGTCCCTCTATGTCCCTGCAGTCCCTCTTCCCTCCAGGCGATGGCAGCAGAAGACAAGGAGTCCCCGGAAGGTGGCCACCCACTGACTCGTGGTGACAGGTGGGTACTTGTAAATGCTTCCAATGTCCATTTAATCAGTTACAAGATGAACCATGCCAATTCAGATTCACATTCTTATTTCTTTAGAATCTAGACTCCAGCATTTTTTCCCCCCAAGAATTGAAGCCCTATGCTATAAGGGAAAATTCAGGATAAAAAGTACATCAGAGGCCAGGCGCAGTGGCTCACACCTGTAATCCTTGCACTTTGGGAGGCTTAGGTGGGCGGATTGCTGAGCTCAGGAGTTTGAGACCAGCCTGAGCAGCACAGTGAAACCCCATCTCTACTAAAATATAAAAATTAGCCAGGCATGGCGACATGTAGCCTTAGTCCCAGCTACTCTGGAGGCTGAGGCAGGAGCATCACTTGAATCTGGGAGGGAAAGTTGCAGTAAGCGGAGATCGCGCCACTGCACTCCAGCCTGGGCCACAGAGCCAGCACATCAGAAACCATGCAAAGATTTTACCTGCCTCCTGAGCTAACTCTCAGGTGCTGCATTTATAGTTTCAAGACAATGAAGCTCACAGGAGAAGCACATTAAAGCATTCAGGCCCAGGAAGGGAGGGAGTGGCTGCAGGCTGAGCTGGCTTGAGAATCAGGCTTGGGCTGAGGGCTGAATGATTATTTTACATTCTACGCTCACATCCCTGTGGGGTTCTCACCCCCATTTTCCATACGTGGAAACAGATTCAGCAAGGCTGGCACAGTGACCACTGTCACTCAGCTTGTTGAGTAGCAGAGCTGGGACTCAAAACCTGAATTCTTTCCCCCACCACTCTCCCTCCCCTGGGTGACACAGTTTTCATTTTCTGACCCAGCTGCCCTACTTCTATGTACATGGAGATGAATTTGTTTCTGTTTTTCTTGAGATTAAACTCAGAGTATTTGAAAATGTCCTGAGACCACAGGGTCAATGGTTTCCAGGACAGTTGTCCACAGATGGGTTTATGATAAACTATATTAAAGGCTGAGGAAAACTGAAAACTTGAAATTCATTGAGGCCAAGATAAACTGATTTAAGTCCTGTTTATCTTCTTTTATTTACTTATTTTTGGACAGGGTCCCACTCTGTTGCCAAGGCTGGAATGCAGCGGCGTAATCTTGGCTCACTGAAACCTCTGCCTTCTAGATTCAAGCAATCCTCCCACCTCAGCCTCCTAAGTAGCTGGGACCACAGGCGCATGCCACCATACGGGCTAATTTTTCTATTTTTTGTAGAGTTGAGGTTTCACCATGTTGCCCAAGTTGGTCTTGACCTCCTGGCCTCAAGCAATGCACCCACCTCCGCCTCCCAAAGTGCTGGGATTGGCCGGGTGCAGTGGCCAACATCGTGAAACCCCGTCTCTACTAAAAATACAAAAATTAGCCGGGCGTGGTGGCACGCACCGGTAGTCCCAGCTACTCGGCAGGCTGAGGCAGGAGAATCACTTGAAATCTGGGAGGCGGAGGTTGCAGTGAGCCAAGATCACGCCACTGCACTCCAGCCTGGTAACAGAGCAAGACTCCATCTCAAAAAAAGAAAAAAAAAGTGCTGAGATTACAGGTGTAGGTGTGAGCCACCGCACCTGTTCGACTTCTTACAATTTACTCCACTCCAGCCACACTGGCTTCCACATTCTTCCAACATACCAGACAAGCTGCTGCCTCCGGCTTCCACTCCTGCTGTTGCTCTCCCTAGAAGCGTTTCCTCCACATTCAAGGCTCACTTCACCTACTGCCTTCAAGTCTACTCTCAGACAGATTTTTAAGGGGACTACCTGACCTCCCTGTTTACAACCGTATCCTCTCTGCCTGCTGCTCTTTCTT
This sequence comes from Ateles fusciceps, assembly GCA_036589455.1. Taxonomy (NCBI): domain Eukaryota; kingdom Metazoa; phylum Chordata; class Mammalia; order Primates; family Atelidae; genus Ateles; species Ateles fusciceps. Next base: position 10,534,953 of record JAZHEH010001386.1, read on the forward strand.
TTTTCTTTTAAATGTTCACGAGGGCACTGTCATGTGTGTCCCGCACCTCTCACCTCCCTTGTTTTGCCCCCGTTTTTTCCATAGCACTCCCCCGCAAGTAGCTGGGACCACAGATGTGCGCCACCAAGCCTGGTTAATTTTTTGTATTTTTCATAGAGACAGGGTTTTGCCACATTGCCCAGGCTGGCCTCGAACTCCTAAACTCAAGCATTCTGCCTACCTCAGCCTCCCAAAGTGCTGGGACTACAGGCATGAGTCACCTGGCACCCACTATATTGTTATTGGTATTATTATTATTTTTTTAGACGGCGTCTCTCTCTGTCACCCAGGCTGGAGTGCAGTGGTGCGATCGCGGCTCACTGAAACCTCTGCTTCCCAGGTTCGAGCGATTTCCCTGCCTCAGCCTCCCGAGTAGCTGGGACTACAAGTGTGCACCACCACGCTCAGCTAATTTTTTTGTATTTTAGTAGAGACAGGGTTTCACCATTTTGGCGAGGATGGTCTCGATCTCCTGACCTCATGATCCACCTGCCTTGGCCTCCCAGAGCGCTGGGATTACAGGCATAAGCCACCGTGCCCGGCTTTGTTATTTCATTTATTGTCTTGAATATAGGCTCTGTGAAGACAGTATTTTTGTTTTATTCACTATTGTATCCACAGAGCTTAAAACATTGACCACCACATACTAGGAACTCAATGATAAATGAATGAATGAATGGACACATGAGTTGACTCGAAGGTTACATGTCAAAAACATGCAGGACCTATGACAGCAATATTACTCCACAGATAAATGAAATACACATGAAATTCATAGGTGAACATACAGCTGACATGTGGGGAACATGTGGTAGGCCCTGGGCAAACACACAGCAGAGCTTTGACGGGAGCATGTAATGGCGCATGTAGACATGCATGGACTTAAGTGACAGGATGTCCCAGACATGCAGAGGGAATGTGAAGGCACAAGCTGAGTCCACTGACAGGTGCGTGACTGACCCAGGCAGGACAGGTGGCAGGCACACGGAAAGACAGGCTCCTCACAACTCCTTAGGAATGCCTAGACTTCCAGGGCCCTCTGCATTACAATTGCACAAATGAATGCCTCTCTCAAACAAACCACTTTTGCTTTCCTTAGTTAGTCTAGCTTAGAATGTGTAGATTGTTTACTGTTTCAAACAAGCAATTTGGCCAGGCAAGGTGTGGTTCATGCCTGTAATCCCAGCTCTTTGGGAGGCCGAGGTGGGCAGATCCCTTGAGGTCAGGAGTTTGAGACCAGCCTGGCCAATATGGCGACACCTCGTCTCTACTAAAAATACAAAAATCAGCCGGAAGTAGTGGCAGGCGCCTGCAATCCCAGCAACTCGGGAGGCTGAGGCAGGAGAATCCCTTGAACACCGTAGGTGGAGGTTGCCGTGAGCCGAAATTGCACCACTTCACTCTTCTTTTGAGACTCTGTCACAAAAACAAAACCAACTCAGTTTCGTTGATCTTTTCTAGTCTTTATTTCTGCTCTGATCTTTATTATTTACTTCTTTCTGCTTCTGTTTGTTTTCCTTTTATTCTTTTTTTTTTTTCGAGAGGGAGCCTCGTGCTCTGCCGCCCAGGCTGGAGTGTAGTGCCATGATTACAGGCGTGAGTCACCGCGCCTGGCCTGTTTTTCATTTTCTAGTTTTCTAGTTTCTTGAAGCGTGATGCTATGACGTTTATTTGAGACCCTTCTTCTTTTGTGATACAGGCATTTATAGCTATAAACTTCTGTCTTAGAACTGCTTTTGCCACATCCCATAAGTTTTAGTAACTTGTGCGTCCATTGCATTTGTCTCAAGATATTTTTATATTTCTTCTTTAACCCATTGGTGGTTCAAGACCATGTTGTATGATTTCCATGTATTTGTGAATTTCCTGAAATTTCTCTCGTTATTGATTTCTAGTTTCATACCATTGTGGTTGAGAAGGTACTTGATATGATATTAATCTCCTTAAATTTGTTAAGACGTATCTTGTGTGATCTATCCTGGAGAATGTTCTATGTGCTCTTGAGAAGAATGTGCATTCTGCTGCTGTCGGATCGAATGTTCTGTATTTGTCTGTTAGGTCTGTTTGGTCTAAAGTGTAGTTTCAGTCTAATGTTTTCTTATTGATATCTGCCTGGATCATCTGTCATTATTGCTGAAAGTGAGGTGTTAAAGTCCCCTGCTATTACTGTATTAGTCTATCTCTCCCTTCAGATCTACTAATATTTGCTTTATATATCTAGATGAGCTGATGTTGGGTGCATATAATTTACAAGTGTTATAACCTCTTGATGAATTGACTCTTTTCTCTTTTATTATTATATAATGAATGACTTTATTGTCACTTTTTACCATTTTTTACCTAAAATCGATTTTATCTGTTATAAGTATACCTATTCCTGCTTTCTTTTGGCTTTCATTTGCATGAAATATCTTTTCTATCTCTTTAGTTTCAGTCTATGTGTCTCCTTTTTTTTTTTTTTTCCTAGATAGAGTTTTGCTCTTATTGCCCTGGATACAGTGTAATGGCCCGATATCGGCTCACCACAACCTCCACCTCCTGGGTTCAAGCAATTCTCCTGTCTCAGCCTCCCGAGTAGCCCCGACCATGCCCAGCTAATTTTTTTGTATTTTTAGTAGAGATGGGGTTTCACCATCTGTTGGCCAGGCTGGTCTCGAACTCCTGACCTCAGGTGATCCACCCACTTCGGCCTCCCAAAGTGCTGGAATTACAAGCATGAGCAGCCACACCCAGCTATATGTCTCCTTAAAGGTAGAGCGAGCCTCTTGTAGGCAGCATGTAATTGGGTCTTCTTTTTTATTTATTCAGTCTTGCTTTCTTGAAAAAAAAAAAGTAGATTTTCCCCCTCGTAATATTCTTATGCCTGAAGCCTCTCCCCCAGATTACAAGAATACTAAATTTAAAAAATTTTTATTTATTTATTTTGCCCTAGACTCCTTTGTTAAGCTGGTGAAATCTATGGAGCCCTTCTCAGAATAATGCCTAAACACATTTTTAAAACTTACTTGTTTATTTATTTTGGAGACAGAGTCTTGCTCTGTCCCCCAGGCTGGAGTGCAGTCGTGCAATCTTGGCTCACTGCAACCTCCACCTCCCAGGCTCAAGCGATTCTCATGCCTCAGCCTCCCAGAGTAGCTGGGGTTGCAGGTACCTGCCACCACGTCCAGCTATTTTTAGCAGAGACAGGGTACTGTATTTTTAGTAGAGACAGGGTTTTACCATGTTGGCCAGGCTGGTCTTGAACTCCTGACCTTAAGCAATCTGCCCACCTTGACCTCCCAAAGTGCTGGGATTACAGGTGTGAGCCACTGTGCCCAGCCGAGTTTGGAGTGTGAATAATATTTTAAGATACTTAGAACAACTATAAGGTGACAAAAAATATCTGTGGTTTTGCTGGGTGTAGTGATTTGCACCTATAATCCCAGCTACTCGAGAGGCTGAAGTGGGAGGATCACTTGAGCCCGGGAGTTTGAGGCTGCAGTGAGCTATGATCACACCACCATACTTCAGCCTGGGTAACAGAGGAAAACCCATCTTTAATAAATATTAATATAAACAATTGTTTAAAGTATCCGTGGTTTCTATGTGATAAATCCACAGGCACTGCTAACATTGCTGTGGCTTGTTACTTACCTTCATACTGAAGGAGATGATAAATTTCAGTTAGAGGTTTGTGAAAATGAAAATCAAGAGGTAACTTTTTTTCCATTTCAGTTCTTAGATCCCTGTTTTTATCCAGTAGCTCCTGGGCCCATGACCTCACATTTAGACTCTGCCCTCGAGCCACACTCTAGAACTGCAGGCAGGTTTACGAAAATAGTGTGTCCTGGCTACAGGAATTCAGCTTAGGAGTGGGGCGTCTCGCTATGTTGCCCAGGCTGGTCTCAAACCCCTGGCCTCAAGTGATTCTCTTGCCTCAGACTCCCAAAGTGTTGGGATTATAGATGTGAATCACCATGCCCAGCCCAGCAATTAAGCTTTAAGACTCTTTTCCATCAAAGGCGTACATTTTTTGTTGTTATTTTGAGACAGGATCTTGCTCTGTCACCCAGGCTGGAGCACACTGGCACAATCTCAGCTCACTACAACCTCCACCTCCCAGGTTCAAGCAATTCTCCCATCCCAGCCTCCCTAGTAGCTGGGACTACAGGTGTGCGCCACCACACTAGGCTATTTTTTTTTTTTTTAATTTTTGGTAGAGACAGGATTTCACCATGTTGTCCAGGCTGGTCTGGAACTCCTGGGCCCAAGTGATCCTCCCACCTTAACCTCCCAAAGTGCTGGGATTACAGGTGTGAACCACTCCTCCTGGCCAAAGGCGTAAAATGTTGAAATCTTAGTGAAGAAGACCTGTAGGCCATCAAGGATTGAATTTGGTTGGATCTGGGAGGAGGAAGAAACAGGAAGGCTTCAGTCCCAGGCAGGGGCTTCCCTGTTGCTCTCCAGCTGTCTGAATGCTGCTCAGTACATGAGCCAGCGGGCAGGCAGGGGTTGTCCTGGGCGTCCTACCTTTTAAGGCCCGGATTGGAAAACTCCCAGTGAAGTTGAGCTGGAGGCCTCCACGAGCCCTTTGCATCCTTTGCAGAGGCCTGGTGGACCAGAACCAAATGGGAGCTAAAAAGGAGAGGACACTGTGAAAAGGAATGGTGGTGGGTCGTTCGGTTTGTGTCCAGCAGGTTCAGCCTCCTGGGAAGAGGCACTGCCTCAGGCTGTCTCTGAGGAAGCTGTTTGGAGCAGCTAATTGTCAAAGGGACTGCTAGGAATTTTTTTTTTTTTTTAAAGACGGGGTTTCACCATGTTGGTCAGGCTGATCTTGAACTCCCGACCTCAGATGATCCGCCCACCTTGACCTCCAAAGTGCTTGGATTACAGGCGTGAGCCACCATGCCCAGCCGGAATTTTTTTTTTTTTAAGTGGAGTTTTACTCTTGTTGCCCAGGCTGGAGTGCAATAGCGTGATCTTGGCTCACCGCAACCTCCGCCTCCCAGGTTCAAGATATTCTCCTGCCTCCACCTCCCAAATAGCTGTGCACCACCGCGCCCAGCTAATTTTTGTATTTTTAGTAGAGATGGGATTTCACCGAGTTGGCCAGGCTGGTCTTGAACCATGCCTGGCCTTGGGACTGCTAGGAATCTTACAATTAGCTGGGCACGGTGACTCATGTCTGTAATTCCAGCACTTTGGGAGGTGGAGGTGGAAGGATCGCTGGAGCCCAGGGGTTCAAGACCACCCTGAGCAACATAGCAACACCCTATCTCTACAAAAAACAAAAACAAAAACAAAATGAACAGAAAACTAGCCAGGCATGGTGGCCTGTGCCTGTAGTTCTAGCTAATTGGGAGGCTGAGGCCGGAAGATTGCTTGAGCCCAGGAGGTCAAGGTTGCAGTGAGCCATGATTGCACCACTGCACTCCAGCCTGAGTGACAAAGCAAGACCCTGCCAAAAAAAAAAAAAAAATGTTGAAATTAAACCCATCTAGTTCTCATGGCTTACTCCTAGGATTTCAAAGAATCCTCAGGGCTTTTCCTGTAACTGAGACTCTGAGAAGCCACTCTGAAGAGTTCTGATGCTTTCCAGGTAAGAGTCAAGGAAGGGATCCATTTCAAGTGTGAGTGCTGCGTATATGGAAAATAGATTTGGCGACAGTACATCCTGGATTTTCTAGGATAGTTCTGACCTCAAAGATTCTGTGTCACTCTCAGATCATATTGTCCCAATTTGGGGTGTGAGAACTACAGTAATTATATGTGTGAATCAGGTTTATGTTTTGGAGTTGGGGGAATATTCCTCACTATTTAGTGACTTTTGCTAGGGTTTATGAATTGCATTTGTTGGTCCAGAATCAGAATTTTCTTTAGAGAGACAGTTACTCTTTGGGTTAGAAAAAGCACCTTGATAAACGTGTTGGTTCATGGAAGGCCAGGCCTCCTAAAAATGGAAAGTGTTAGATAAGAAGCATTCAACTGCTCTTCAGAGTGGGCTGCAGGCAAAAGTTTGGGGTTGTTTGGGGGATGTAAGGAGAGGAAGGGAACCCTAACTCCAGGCAGGACCGGGGAAGCATCAGGTGAGGATACCCGAGCAGGGTCAGGGATGAGCAGCACACAACGTGTATGTGTTTTGAGATGTCACCCTCTGGGCAAGTCTGCAGAGGATGGGGTTTGAAGCTGCCTAGAAGCTGCCCTCTGCCTCAGGATCCCTAATGAAATACCATTTGACCATGGTGGGTTCAGAGGACACTAGAGGCCAATGGGATGGATGATGTCAGTGATTGTGGCTCTCTGGGTCTCCCCAGGACGGTTCCTGGGAGTGGAGGCCAAGAGCTTCTGCCTGTCCTGGACGAATATCTGGCAAGTCTTAAGTAGCCGAAAGCCGGGCTCACCAAGCCCATTGCCCCTCAGCCACTTCTTCCTGAAACCCAGCCTGAGTGCCTCATGGGGTTGTAAACCTGCCTGTGGCAAGCCACGGAACTAACAAACACCGTGGTTCTGGGGACAAGTTCTTGGCTGGCTACAGACACCATCTTGCTACACATTTCCAGGATGTTGAGTCATCTGTTTAGCAGGGACCAGTCTGATTCAGCCTCACTCTGTTAGCCTCATATATTACGTGGCCCAAGAGGAACCAAAACTCCTGAAAACCTGCCAGAGCCCATCACGCCCCTCTCTGTTACCCTGAAACTTCAGGAAAAGTCAGATCCACACGGCAGCTTGATTAGCAGTGCCTGTGGGTGGGGGGTGGGGGCGGTGTGCAGCAGGAAGAACGCTGTGTCTGGGCTGGGGTGCAGGGAATAGGAGGAGAATGTCAGCTGTAGGAGCCCAGGGGACTGGCAAGGAGCTGTGCAATTATGCAGGTAGAGCATCTGGATCCTCCCTTGAGGCACTCGACTTTTTATTAAAGGTAAAGGTGACCGCGGAAGGCTGGGAGGTTTGGGGACTCACAGGCAGCCAGCACTGGAGTAGGTCTCTGATCTCTTTTTAGCCTTGGTTAGGAGGAGATTTGTTGGCTCAGTTTAATCTGAATCCCGCGTTAGAGTTTTGCAAAGAGATGAAGACTTCCTCTGATGCTCTCTTCCTTGTGTGAGAGCTCAGCCACAAATAGAGTGTAGGGTCCTTTCAGTTTTCACCTCTAACAAATCTGACTTTGTTCTCTCCGTTCTCAGCTTCCTGCACCAATCCCCCAGGTCCCAGGTCTCCTGTTATATTTCAGGGGTCTTCTATTTTTATCCTTTCCCCTTTGTTTTGTGGATAAGAGGAGGTCCAGGTGCATTTCCCTCCAACTGAGGACTTTGGAAATCTTGACAGGCTTTGGAAATGTCACATGGCATGGCAGGAGCAGCGGATGTACAAAAACAAATAAGTGTTTCCATCAGGATATTTGCAATTTAATTCTAGCCTAGCTACTCACTGATCTCAGCCTTAGGGAGGTCATGGACTTTCTCAGATTCCATTTTGTCATCTGTAAAGTGAGGGAGTTGGTCTATAGGCTACTCTAGGCTCTTTAAATTACAAGTGATGATAAACCAACTCAAACTAGCTTGAGCAAAATCAGAGATATCGCTGGGTACTGTGGCTCACACCTGTGATCCCAGCACTTTGGGAGAGTGAGGAAGGAGGATTGCTTGAGCCCAGGAGTTCTAGGCAGTCAGCAACATAGTGAGACCTCATCTCTACACAATTTTTTTTATTTTTTTATTTTTTTTTTAAAGACGGGGGTTTCACCATATTGGTCAGGCTGGTCTCAAACTCCTGACCTCAGGTGATCCGCCCACCTCAGCCTCCCAAAGAGCTGGGATTACAAGCGTAAGCCACGACGCCTGACTCACAAATTTTTTTTTTTTTAATTAGCCAGGCTTGGTGGCATGTGTCTGTCATCCCAGCTACTGGGGAGGCTGAGGCAGTAGGTTCACTTGAGCCTGGGAGGTCAAGGCTGCAGTGAACTGTGTTCAAACCACTGCATTCCAGCCTGGGTGACAGAGAAAGATCCTGTCTGAAACAATGAAAATAAGACAAAACAAAACAACACACACACACACAAACCTCAGAATGAGAAATGTATTAGCTTTTGGTTGCCAAGGAAGAGAGGAGTAGCCAGGCATAGTAAAGCAGCTGGATTTCAGAAACAAACAGAACCAGGCATCACAAGGTTATCAGGACTTTCTCTCTGTCTCCTGTCTTCACTTTCCTTTGAATGTTGGCTTCATTCCTTTGAATGTTGGCTTCATTCAGGTTTTTTCACATAAGGGGCTAACATGGCCACCAGTGACCCCAGCTTCTCCATCTCACACTTTCACTACCTGAGCAATCTAGGACTGGACAGATTCCTGGAGCTCCAAATGGAAAATTCTCAGGGAAGGGTTCTGATTGGCCCAGACTGGATCAGTGCCCACCCCTGAACCAGTCAACTGTAGCTAGAAGCAGAATCACACTGTGCAAAATGGAAATGTCTGCCCCCAGTTCCATAGTCATTATGTGAATGAGGGTGGGGGTGGGGGAGAGGTGGAGACAATTCCAAGAAAAGCCAAATGGTGGGCCTGTGGCAAAAATGTGTGCAGAATAACCTGTTCTGAATCTAATCGTTGGTGAAAGTTCTGCGATTGCTGGGTCAAAACACAAATTTGTTTTATCGAGCCTCCAAAGTGATCACAGCTCACTGCGGTCTCAAACTCCTGGGCTCAAGTGATCCTCCTGCCCCAGCCTCCTGAGTAGCTGGGACTACAGGTGTGTGCCACCATGCCTAATATTTGTATTTTTAGTACAGATGGGGTTTCACCATGTTGGCCAGGCTTGTCTCGAACTCTTGACCTCAGGTAATCTGCCTGCCTCAGCCTCCCAAAGCACTGGAATTGCAAGCCTGAGCCACTGTGCCTGGCCCATAAACTATGCTTTTTATTGGGTACTAGAAGCATATGAATAGCATAGCATAAACCTAAATTTGATCTAATGACCTTTGACAGTGTTAAAAACTCTGGGAACTGGAGGCAGGAAACCAATTTTTCAAACTTTTTATTTTAAAATCATCATAGATTCACAGGAAGTTGGATAGATAGTACAAAAAGATCCCAATTTTCTTCGCCAAGTTTTCTCTCATTTTTTTTTTCCAGACAGGTCCTTGCACCATTGCCCAGGCTGCTATACAGTGGCATGATCATCGCTCGCCACACCCTCGAACTCCTGAGCTCCAGCAATCCTCCCACCTCAGCCTCCCAAGCAGTCCCACAGCCCCTGCCCCTGAGCTGGGACTACAGGTATTTGCCACCATGCCCGGCTAATTTTTTATAGAGCGGGGGTCTCACTATATTGCGCAGGCTGGTCTAGAACTCCTGGGCTCAAGCAACCCTCCTGCCTCAGCCTCCCAAAGCACTGGGATTACAGGCATGAGGCACCTATCTTCCAAGGATTACAGCTGTGTGGTTTTTTTTTTTTTTTTTTGTTGTTGTTGTTTGTTTTTTGAGGGGGGATGGAGTTTTGCTCTTGACCTCCAGGCTGGAGTGTAGTGGTGCAGTCTTGGCTCACTGCAACCTCTGCCTCCTGGGTTCGAGCAATTCTCCTGCCTCAGCCTCCGGAGTAGCTGGGACTACAGGTGCCTGCCACCACACCCAGCTAAGTTTTGTATTTTTAGTAGACACGAGGTCTCACCATGTTGGCCAGGCTGGTCGAACTCCTGACCTCAAGTGATCTACCCACTTTGGCCTCCCAAAGTGCTGAGATTACAGCATAAGTCACAGCCTTCCAAGGGTTACATCTTATGAAAAGTATCAAAGTCAAGAAACTGACATGGGTACAATGTGTGTGCCTAGCTCTGTGTTGTTTTATGGCATGCAAATTTGTGTAACTACTACCACTTCAAGTAAAATGCAGAATTGCTCCATCACTAAACAGACCTCTCTGGTGGGACCCCTGCGTAGTCAGGCCCACTGTCTCCCTGTCAACCACTAATGTGTCTCCATTGCTATCATTTTGAGGAGGCTGAGTTTTAAATCCACTTCTGACCCTCCCAGCAGTGTGGCCTTGGATGAGTCACTTGTCCCTTTCTGGATGTTGATCTTCTCAGCTACGTAAGACAAGGTTGGGCCACATGAACATTCCTCTCGAGTTTCCACAGGCTGATATGAACTGAAAATGCCATGGAGATTATGAGAAAGAAATGGGGTTTTGTGGTGAAATAAACTAGGGAAATGATGCTTTATATAAATATATAATGCGTCTTTACTGCGAACTCTCAGCCCTTTAACACACTCAGGTGAACTGTGAATCTTCTCGTGTGGGCGGTGTATGCAGCGCTTTCCAAATTTATCTGAACACAGAATGCTCCTCTCATCCTTAAAAAAAAGAATCCTTGCCAGGCACGGTGGCTCATGCCTGTAATCCCAGCACTTTGGGAGGCTGTGGCGGGCGGATCACGAGGTCAGGAGATCAAGACCACCCTGGCTAACTCGGTGAAACACCATCTCTACTAAAAAAACAAAAAATTAGCAGGGTGTGGTGGTACGCGTCTGTAGTCCCAGCTACTTGGAAGGCTGAGGCAGGAGAATGGCTTGAGCCTGGGAGGCGGAGGTTGCAGTGAGCCAAAATCGTGCCACTGCACCCTAGCCTGGGCGACAGAAAGAGAGACTCAGTCTCAAAAAAAAAAAAAAAATCTCTAGAAAACAAAAATCCCCTAGAAATAGTTTTTTAGGGAATGTGCTTAGAGATGCACTTTTTCAGGTAACCTCTGAGGTCCTCCTGCCTTAGAGTCCTTCCCAGATAAAAATGCCTGGAAATATATCCTCTGTCGTGTTATGTCTCTTCAGCCAGAACCTAAGAATGTGACCTTATTTGAAATAAAGGTCTTTTGGGGTGTAATTAAGATAAGGATCTTGAGATGAGATCATCCTGGATTAGGGTGAAGTTTAAATCCAATGAAGACTGTCCTTATCCGAGACAGAAAAGGAGGACAGGCATAGACACAGAAGAAAACTATAGGCTGGGCCTGATGGCTTGTACCTGTAATCCCAGCGCTTTGGGAGGCTGAGGCAGGAGGATTGCTTGAGCCCAGGAGTTCCAGGCTGAAGTGAGCTATAATCACCCCACTGCACTCCAGCCAAGGGGATAGAGCAAGAAAGAGAGAGAGAGAGGAAGGGAGAGAGGAAGGAAGGAAGGAAGGAAAGAAGGAAGAGAAGGGAAGGGAGAGGAAGAAAGAGAGGAAGAAAGGGAAAGAAAGGAGGGAGGGAGAGAGGGAGGGAAGGAAGAGAGGGAGGGCAGGAATGCTGTGTGTTGCAGAGGCAGAGACTGGAGGACAGCCACAAGCCAAGGACCACCCAGGGTTGCTAGTAACCACCAGAAGCTAGGCAAGGGCACCCCTACCCCTGCCTGGATTTCAGACTTCTGGCCTCCAGAACTGAGAGATAAGAAATTCCTGTTGTTTTAAGCCACCCAGTCTGTGGCTCTTTGCTATATAACCCTCTTTTAAGACTCTGGGGGTATTTTGTTTTTATTTATTTTTTGTAGAGTTGGGGTTTTGCTTTGTTGCCCAGGCTGGTCTCAAACTTCTGGGCTCAAGCTATCATCCTGCCTCAACCTCCCAAAGTGCTGGGATTAGAGGCCTGAGCCACCTGCCCGGACAAGGGGTTTTATATTTTTATATTGCCGAGTGCAACATAAAATTTAAAAATTTGCAACATAAAAATTTGCTGGAGTGCAGTTCACAAGTGCAGTCATGGTGTACTACAACCTTGAACTCCTGGGCTCCCTTGATCCTCCTGCTTTAGCCTGCAGAGTAGCTGGGACTGAGGAAGGAGACCCTTAATCACCCTTAAGCATCTAAGACCATCCCCCCCTTGACTTCCATATTGCATTTCAATAGGAGAAGTAAAGGCTGGCAGACCGGGCGGGTGCCACCTTTAATCAGCCTTCTATAGATAGCAGGGTGGTATGGAGGAATCTTTCCCTAAGACATTGTTTTTACTTAAACATGATGGAACCCCCCACCTAAGTCACTGTACCCCACCCTACTCCATGGCCTAAGACCCTTTCACATGTAAATTCTAGAGTTGTAAGCCCAAGACCCTTTCACTTGTAATTTCTAGAGTTGTGAACCCTTAAAAGGGCAGGGACTTTCTCTGTGAGCTCGAGCTTGGCTTTCGGGCAGCTCTGCCACCTTGCTCCCGGCCGAATAAATCACCCCCTTCCTTCCCAGTTCAGTGTTCAAGAGGTCTGTTTCCCGGCCTTTTCCTGCTTCATTTGGTTCCCTGACTGGGAGGCGAGTTTTGGTTGGCGGCCGCTGGCACAGCCTTTCATGCGGTTTTCCTAGTACTTCGGAGAATCCCTGCAGGGGGCTCCCGGCGCTCGGGCGATGCAATTCCTGGGACACCCCACGGCAGTCAGTGCACTACAAAAACAGATGCCTTACTTTTGGCACCTGGAGGACTGTGGGTATAAAGTGTCTAAAAAGAAAGCCCAGATTTGCCAACAGCAAGTGCGATATCTGGGGTTCACCATCCGGCTGGGAGAGTGCAGCCTGGGAGCAGAGAGGAAACAAGGCATTTGCAACCTGCCAGAGCCCGAAACGAAAAGGCAGGCAAAAGAGTTCCTGGGAGCCGTGAGTTTCTGTAAATTGTGGATTCCAAACTTCGAGGTACTGGCCAAACCCCTACACAAAGTGACAAAGGTGGGGGAGACAAGGAACCCTTTGAATGGGGATCCCAGCAGTGGCAGGAACTGAAAGCGAAACTTTTCCCAGCCCCGGCTTTGGGGCTACCCGACTTAACAAAGCCTCTCACGCTGTATGTGTCAGAAAGAGAAGAAAATGGCAGTTGAAATTCTAACAACAACTATGAAAGCACCCCACACAGTAGTGACTCTAATGAGTACCAAAGGACATCACTGGTTAACAAACGCTAGCTTAACCAATACCTGAGCCTGCAAGGTGAAAATCCTCCCATCACTGTTAAGGTCTGCAACACTTTGCCCCCCGTGTCAGAAGGCCCAATTAAACACACATGTGTTGAAGTATTGGACTCAGTTGATTCCAACATGCCCGATCTTTGGAATCAACCATGAAGGGCAGTAGACTGGGAGTTGTGTGTGAATGGAGGCGGTTTTGTTAATCCACAAGGAGAAAGGTGTGCAAGCTGTGCAGTATTAACTCTGGACACTGACCCGGGCCCTGGAACTGAGTGAAGATAAGACTGTGAACTTTTTTTTTTTTTTTTTTTTGAGACGGAGTGTCGCTCTTGTTACCCAGGCTGGCATGCAATGGCGCAATCTTGGCTCACCGCAACCTCCGCCTCCTGGGTTCAAGCAATTCTCCTGCCTCAGCCTCCCGAATGGCAGGGACTACAGGCATGCGCCACCATGCCCAGCTAATTTTTGTATTTTTTAGTAGAGAGGGGGTTTCACCATGTTGGCCAGGATGGTCTCGATCTCTTGACCTCGTGATCCACCCGCCTCGGCCTCCCAAAGTGCTGGGATTATAGGCGTGAGCCACCGCGCCCGGCCCAAGACTGTGAACTTTTATACTAATTCCCAATATGCTTTTCTAACTCTTCAAGTACATGGAGTCCTGTACGAAGAAAAAGTACTATTAAATCAGGAGGGAAAGAACTTTCTCCAAGCAAATGGTGGAGCAGATAAACAGCTTAGGGAAAATGTGTCAGGAAACAGAATTAAAGTGGGGTGTAGGCACTTCCCTTGGTGTTATTCAGCATTAGATGTAATCCCAATATTCCCTCTATGAAGTCTTACATCATAGGCCCCCTCCCATACTGTGGGCACTACCGGGAACTCCTCGGGAGTGGGGGAAATATTGAGCTAGGATGACAGCTACTAGCTCTAGGAAAAATCACTCAGGATATTTCAATCTGGGTAAATGAAAGACGCCCTGTAAGCTTATTCTCCCCAGTTCACACTTTCTCACCAGGTAATCGACTGTGAATAAAGGACTGGAATGCAGTCCCTCTGAAGCCACGGTGGAAAGGACCCCAGACCGTGATCCTGACCACTCCCGGTGCCATAAAAGGTAGAGGGAGTCCCAGCCTGGATCCACCAGAGTCGCGTGAAACCTGCAGCAGCTGAGACTTGGGAAGCTAGACCAGACCCAGACAACGACTGCCAAACCACCTTAAGAAGCCCTGCTCCAGCCACATCCCGGAAGCTGGCTGGTCCACACACGGCTGAAGCATCATGAATGTCATCGTGGGACTTATTCTTCTTAAAATTTGTACTCGTACAGTAGGGGCGTTAACTGATTTTGGAGAATGCTCTCAGTGTGTGCACCAGGTTACTGAGGTGGGACGGAAAGTCACTACCATTCTTTTGTTCTACAGTTATTATAAATGTGCAGGGACACAGAAGGGAACCTGTTTATATAATGGTACTCAGCATAAGGTGTGTAGCCCAGGGGGATGGACAGCCTGATGTCTGCTACAGTCCATCAGAGCCCCCTACGCATACAACTTTTGAAATTAAATTCCTAACAGGGCAATGGAACAGCCCTACTAAGTTAATAGCTAGAACAGAGGAGAAGGGAAGCCCAAAACAGGTCACCCTAAGGTTTGATGCTGTACAGCCATAAATGCCTATCCTTCCAGTGGTGGGGGGGCTGCGGTCCCCTCGGATGGGAACAAAGTTATGCAAAAGAGCATATGTACAACTACCTAAAAGATGGAGAGGTAGCTGTGTCATAGGCATTATTAAGCCTGCCTTTTTCCTATTGTCTGCCAAGACAGGTGGGCTGTTACAACATCCAGTCTGTTCCACCCGGGAGAAAGAAGTCTAACGATAGGTGAATGGGAAGATAATGACCACCGGAAAGAATTATTAAGTGTTATGGGCCGGCCACATGGGCAGATGATGGCTCATGGGGGACACCAGACTCCTATCTATATGCTCAATCAGATCATCCGGTTGCAGGCTACCTTGGAAATACTTGTTAATGAAACGGGCAAAGTTCTGTCCATTTTGGCGTCACAAGAAACTCAAATGAGAAATGGGATTTATCAGAACCGGTTGGCGTTAAATTATTTGCTGGCAGCTGAAGGAGGAGTCTGTGGAAGATTCAATCTAACCAACTGCTGCCTACACACAGATGACCAGGGTCAAACAGTTGAGGATATTGTAAGAGACATGACCAAGCTGGCACACGTGCCTGTGCAGGTATGGCACAGATTTAACCCTGAGTCCTTGTTTGGAGGTTGGCTCTCATCCTTAGGAGGATTCAAGACTCTCATCACAAGTGTTGTAAT
Organism: Ateles fusciceps; assembly: GCA_036589455.1. Lineage (NCBI taxonomy): Eukaryota > Metazoa > Chordata > Mammalia > Primates > Atelidae > Ateles > Ateles fusciceps. Next base: position 10,550,213 of record JAZHEH010001386.1, read on the forward strand.
AATAATAGGTATTTGCTTGCTACTCCCTTGTCTGCTTCCCCTGTTCCTTCAGATGATTACAGAAATTCTTCACTGCTGTTGTAGACCAGAGAATCACATCACAAATATATTATATGCATCATTATCAATCAGTTTCTTCAGAGGATCATGAAAATGAGAATGAGAGTGAGAACTCTCACTAATGTTATAGGTGAGATTCTCAAAGTGGGGGAGTGAGGAAAGAGACCCTCAATCACCCTTAAGCATCTAAGACCACCTCCCCCTTGACTTCCACATTGCATTTCAATAGGAGAAGTAAAGGCTGGCAGACTGGGCGCCACCTTTAATTGCCCTCCTATAGATCGTGGGCATGGTATGGAGGAATCTTTCTGGAAGGCATTGTTTTTACTTAAGCATGATGGAAGCCCCACGTAAGTCACTGTACCTCACCCTACTCCATGGCCCAAGACCCTTTCACATGTAATTTCTAGAGTTGTGAACCTTTGAAAGGACAGGGACTTTCTCTATGAGCTCGAGCTTGGCTATTGGGCAGCTATGCCGCCTTACTCCCGGCCAAATAAATCACCCCTTCCTTCCCAGTTCGGTGTTCAAGAGGTCTGTTTCCTGGCCTTTTCCTGCTTCAGGACTACAGGTACATGCCACCTGGGCTGGCAAAATCTTAGGGGATTTTGAAGGAAGGAGGGGTCTCTTTTAAGTTTCTCTGGCCCCCAAGCTCCTTCCCTCCTCAGGCCTTTGCACATGCGGGCCCCTCTGGGAACCAGAATGGTGAAAATATAGCACCTCTGTGAAGACTGGTGGTGGGGGGTGTTGGGAGGGGAGGGCAGTTCCAACCAGAGAAGCCATCAAAGGCCCTGGGCCAGGTCAAGATTTGGGGTAGTCAAGTCCCAGGGAGAAGGCAACTGTGGCTGCCATGCAGTGGGAAGGGAGGGAGAAGTAGAAGATGCTGGAGGGAAACGGAGGGGCCACACTGCCTAAGTCCTGCCAGCTACAGTCTGGTTTGAAGTTTATTCCAGGTGCAATGGGCAACTTTTTTTTTTTTTTTTTTAAAGATAGGGCCTCACTCTGTCACCCAGGCTGGAGCGCAGTGGTGTGATCACACTCACGGCAGCCTCAACGTCTTGATCTCTTAAGCATTCCTCCCACCTCAGTCTCCTCCTGGCCCTCTTGGTGCCCCCCAACCCCCCGCCACGGTTGAATAGCTGGAAGCACAGGTTCGCACCACCACACCCGGTGAATTTTTGTATTTTTTGTAGAGACGGGGTCTCTCTGTGTTGTCCAGGCTGGTGTCGATCTCCTGGGCTCAAGCGATCCTCCCACCTTGGCCTCCCGAACTGCTGGGATTACAGGAGTGAGCCACTGCGCCCCCGCCATTGGAGGATTTCAAACTTGGGAATAATATGCCTTGTTTGTGCATTAGGAAGATCTCCCTAAGTGCAGTATGTAGGATGAACTGCAGGGGGCGACATGGAGACAAGCCTGGAGGCAGAAATCCGGTAGAGGATGGTTAGGATAGGCTGGGCCTGGGATGAAGGTGGCTTGGTCGAGGGCCATAGCCGTGAAATGGTAGTAAGTGGGTCTGGGTCTGTGTCAGGATGAGGGGGTGAGGGGAAAGAGGAATCACAGTAACTTCCTAGTTTTTAGCCTGCACAGCTGGGTGAATGCGGAGCGCCATCTCTTTATAATGGGACACCTTGGGAAGGACTGGATTTGAGGGGCGGTGGAGGGAAATTAGAGCCTGCTTTTGGCTGGGAGATGCACATCAGGCATCCAAGAGGAGGTGTGAGGTAGTTACATACGTAAATCTGGCATTCCAGGGAGAAGTCTGGCAGGAGAGAAAGCCTTGAGAAGCCGCAGATCGGGATGACAGCCACTACGGGAATGGACAGAGACCCAGAGACAGACCTGGGGCAGCCATCCCTGAGAGAGGGCGGAGGAAGAGCGGGAAGTGAAGGCTCCAGGGAAGGAGAAGGCCGCGTGGAGGAGGGAAACCGGGGGAAGGTGGAGTCAGAGACGCTGGAGAAACTGGCAAGGAGGCTGTGGCCAAGTGTGTCAAATGCCACTGAGACACAACTGGGGAAGGAAGGGACCTTTGCTTCGGCATGTAGGTCCCTGGTGATCTGGACGAGAGTCATCTCCTGTCATGGTGGGGACAAAGGGCTGATTGGAGCTGCACAGGATGAGAGTCGGGAGGAGGGCGGTGGAACAGCAGAGGCCAGAGGGGCTGGGGGTCTCCAGGGAGAGTTTCAAACAGATGGAGGGCGGGGCATGTTATAAGCGACGATAATGATCTGGGACGGGGAGAAGGCTCTGCAGAGGCTACTGCGGGGCGGGGGATCGGGGGGTGGGGGTAGCGGGGCTGGGCCCTAAGGAGGGGGTAGGGCTGGGGCCCAGTGCAGGCTGGAGGAGGGTGACGGGGCTTCCACTGTGCTCTGTGGGGGAAGGAGGCACGCGTGGATACAGGGCAGCAGGTGTAGGGGGCGGCAGGGCGCGGAAATGTGGTGTGCTTGCATGGTTGCATCCGTTTTCTCTGAAGCCTGTGGTGTCACTGCCGCTGAAATTGAGGCTGGGGGTGTGGGAGATTTGCAGTGGAAGTTATGAAATTAGTCATTTTAAGAGTGAGGAAGTGAGGCTGTGAAGGAGGAGGAGGAGGAGCCGGAGGGCCCTAGTGGGACTTGCGGGGTTGGGTTTTGTTTTTTGTTTTTTGAGACGGAGTGTTGCTCTGTCACCAGGCTGGAGTGTAGTGGCACGGTCTCGGCTCACTACAACCTCCGTCTCCCGGGTTCAAGGGATTCTCCTGCTTCAGCCTCCTGAGTAGCTGGGAATATAGGCACCCGCCACCACGCCCAGCTAAGGTTTCACCATGTTAGCCAGGATGGTCTCGATCTCCTGACCTTGTGATCCACACACCTCGGCCTCCCAAAGTGCTGGGATTACAGGTGTGAGCCACCGCGGCTGGCTGAGACTTGCAGTTTTGACTTGGAAGTGAGTCTAGTCAGTCACACAGGGGTGCTGGTTCTTGAGCCATAGTTGGATCTAGCTGGAGTTTGGAGTTTCTCCAGGTGAGCAAAGTGAATGGGGAAAGGGGTAAAGGCTGCAGGTTACTGATTGTAAGGATGGTTCAAGGACATAGTGATAGCACTGCCAATGGGCAAGACCACTGGCTCAGAGCTGGGTGGGTGCAGAGAATTGCTGGTGTGGCATGGAGGTGATACAGGACCTACCTGAGCTGGTGGTACAGGAGGTAATGTTCAGAGTGGGAGGCTTGAGGTAATCAGGGCTGACAAGATAAGGTATGCCCACTTGAGAGTGTGGCCAAGGTAGAGTGGAGGGGAAGGTTGTTGGTAAGGAGTTTCTCTGAATATTCTTACTTTCCCCTTCCCAGGTTTTTTCCTTTTTTCAGATGAGGTCTTGCTCTGTCACCCAGGCTGGAGTACAGTGGCGTGGTCTTGGCTCACTGCAACCTCTGCCTCCCACGCTCAATCGATTCTCCTGCCTCAGCCTCCCAAGTAGCTGGAATTAGAAGGTGTGCGCCACCACACCCGGCTAATTTTTGTATTTTTAGTAGAGATGGGGTTTCACCATGTTGAGCAGGCTGGTCTCGAACTCCTGACCTCATGATCCGCCCGCCTCGGCCTCTCAAAGTGCTAGGATTACAGGCGTGAGCCACTGTATGCGGCCACTCATTTAATCTTCATTCATTCATTCCATCTTTCATTATTCACTCACTGGCTCTGAGCTACTAAACCAGCCACGAGGGATGAATTCTCAGTCACTGTGAAACTGCTCATTCACCCAACCAACCAGCTCACTGTTTCTCTCATTCATTATACACCTCATAAGTCCTGCAGAGGTCTGACGTGTGAGCTTCCCCTGCTCCTCGTATGTCTGGCAGGTGTCCAGGCTTTCCCATGTCCATCATGTGTGTATCCCCTGGGTCACATCCATGTCAGGTGTGTACCACAAGTCTAAAGTCCTCATATCCTCTTCCGCATACCAGGCCTGATTAATTTATCAGTTGCCATTGATCAAAGTTCACAAGGCGAATCTTTATAAACTTCTAAAGTTGCCTACAGTTTCCAGTAAACAAATCTCTTTAAATTTGCAAAAGCAACATGCCAAGACATACAAAGTAAGAATCCCCGCTTGCAATTCGCTACCTACATCGCACTCCTGGTGCCAACAACTATTGGAAGTATGGGGAGTGATTGGTTCATATCCTTTTAGATCTTAGCTGTATTTTGCTATATATACATATTATATATATATATATATATTTGCTATATATATATAATATATATATATTATTTTATATATATAAAATAAAATACATGTGGGTGATATCCTTACAAACTGAGATCATAGGCTTTTGTTCCGAAACTTGCCTTTTCACTAACAGTAATGGACGCTTTGCAGGGTTGGTGCTACAGATCCTTTTTATTTTTTTGTCTTTTGAGATGGAGTCTTGCTCTGTCGCCCAGGTGGCTGGAGTGCAGTGGTGAGATCTTGGCTCACTGCAGCCTCTGCCTCCCAGGTTCCAGTGATTCTCCTGCCTTAGCCTCCAGGGTAGCTGGGATTACAGGTGCACGCCCCATGCCCGGCTAATTTTTTTGTATTTTTAGTAGAGACGGGGTTTTGCCATGTTGGTCAGGCTGGCTCTTTATTATTTTAAAAGGCTGCATAGGGAGCTCCACTCTGGTGGCACAATGGGTTAGTGCACGGTATTTATATTGAGCTCTTCTGCATGAGCACTTCTGAAGGCTCATTTCTAGAAGTGAAATTACCAGGTCACGTGCATTTTACATTTTAATGGATACCCAGTGCCAGACATAGTGCTTCCTACATAGCAGGAGCTTTGTAAAGATCTATGGCATGACTGCATGGTGCCAGATGGCCCTCTAAAAGGTGATAGCATTTCCACTCCCAGCAAGGATGACCAGAAGAGCCACAGAAGTTTCCATTTCTGTCACCAGGTCACAGCAACACTGGGTTTCAGGACGGCCACTTTCCCTTGGGCTACTCTGCTACTCCACAGGAGTAGTTACAGGCCCTGTGATGAAAGGAAGGCAACATCCAGGCTGAGGGTAATGTACCCCACAGGTCTCCCAAGCCCATTGCTCGACATCCTCCCGCTATCACGGTGAGGGCAATATCAGCTCTGGGACTTCTCTAACTGGAACCAAACCCACGTTTTCTGCCACCCCTGATCAAGCCCTGAAACTGAAAAGAAACTTCCACTTACGCTTGGGCTCATTCGCCTACGGCCAATCCCGGCACTATCTTGTCAGTAACTGATGTACTCCTTCTGGCACCCTATCTCCAGAGAACCCACACCTGGACGGTCCCTGTTCCTGGCATCTTTGGGGCTACCTGTGCCATCATGCTATCCCTAGCTCTGCCACCCACCTGCATCCTGATGCCCTGAGGATGGGCATTATTGGGAGAGCACTGAATGAGGCACCCCCTGCTGGCACACCAGGGCCAGTTCAATCCTCCTGGGAGCTTTGGCCAGCATTGACTCCGGATCCTCTGCCTGGAGAAGGCTAGCATTGAGTGGGTTGTGGGGGCACAGTGCAAAGGCAAAAATCAGGGTGGAGGCGCCCAGCCTTGTCTGAGTCCCAAGGCACTGGCACTGTCTCGCCCCACTCTGCATGACCAATTCAGGCCCCCATGGGTCAAACCCCAGTGAAGACTCTCCCATGCTGCTGGGGTGAACATTCTTTCCCCTGTGGGTTAACTCCCACAGGCGGGGGCTGGTACAGAAGGGTGGAACCTGCCATCTCCTCCCCCTCCCTGTAGATTCCAGGGTGGGGCCGTTCAAGGTCTCCTAAAGCCCCACTCCGCAGATGCCCAGCCCCACCCACTCCTCTCTCCTGAGCTCCTCCCCCACCCCCACCTTCTCCCAGCAGGTGGTTTCCAGGGTTGCTTCCTGGATCTAACCCCTTGAAGTCAACTTCTCACCAAGTCATGGTAAGACAGCCAGAGAGCTGGGCTCCACGTCTCCCAGGAAAGCCTTGGGCAGAAGGGATTGGGAAACCCACACAAGGGACGTGCCCACCCTGCACACAGAGACATCAAAAAACAGACAGCCAAGGCATGTAGAAAGAGCCTCTCCCCAGGGGCGGCTCATGGATTGCTGTCCTCCCAGACCTGGAGGACTCATCAGTGGTAGGATTTCGGTGCAGCGACCCCATCACCACACCCCCCAGCCGTGCCTGGGCTCACCTCTCCACCCACCTCCCCCACACAACCAGAGGCAGGCTCTCAGCCGCAATCAGTAACGTTCAGTGAGGACGTGTTTTATCATGTGTTGGGGGAGGGTACAATGAGTTCTCTATTCAGGTAGTGCTGGAAGCTGGCTCAGAGCTCATCCAGTTCAATCTCCCCACAGGTATAGAAGTGCCCTGATAAAATCTCAGAGCTGGCTGTCCAGTCCAGATTTGCATGCCTCCAGAAATGGGGCTCTTACTACCCCCTCAGAGTAGCCCATTCTGCTGTTGGGCACCTCCAATGGCTGGCATTCTCCTCCTGGCAGCCTCTTTCTTGGGTTGCGGGGGTGGGCCGATACTGTCACTCCAGCCTAACTCTCAGGATAAGAGAGGCAGCTGAGGTGGAAACAGAAGCAGAAAAGCAATAAGTTAAATCCGAGAATGAACAGAGACGTGGCAGGATGGGCAGGGACACTCCTGGGGTGCCAGCAGTCTCTCGCTTGATCCAGGGTGCACTGGGGGAGGAGGCTGCTGACGGCAAGATTCCAGGCAGGAGATGACTCAGAAGGCCGGGTTGTCAATGCCCCTCTGGTCCCTGGTATATTCTTCAGGCCTGAAGCTGTAGGGAGGTGGTGGCTCTGTGGGGAGTTGGGCCCAAGGTGGGCTTCAGAATCACCTGCAGGGAAAAGAGGGAGTTCAGTCTCCTAGGCCCTGGCCCTGGCCACTACTCCCCCCCCCTGCCAGCTGAGGCATGGTTACCAGGGAGAGGGGTGGCCCAATGCTGGGAGCAGAGTGCCCCCCAGGGTTGAAGGGCCCTCCACTGTCCCTGCTGCATAGCCAGCCAGAAGCAAAGTAGGGATGGGGATGAGACACCCACCTCACTGTAGGGGGGTGGAGATGCAGAGAGGGGTGTTCTGACCCTCTCTGTGGGGGATGATGGAGGGCAGTTCCGGGGGCCCCCCGGCAATCCACTGGGGTGTCTGGCTCCGGCTCTCTGCAGTTGCGACAGAAGCACTTAGCCAGGCCACAGATGCAAAAGAGGGACACGATGACCAGGAAGATGATGATGAAGATCCTGGGGTGGGGACCACCAAGAACACCCTGAGTCCCCAGGCCACCTGCCACACCTCCCTGCTCCTGCCACCCACACCGCCCCCTAAGCAGGTGCCTGGCCTGGCCCTGTGTGGACCAGGCCCCTCCAAGGACTGCGTCCAGAGGAGCCAGCCCTGGGCTCACCTCACAGGGCCAGGGAAGATGTCGTTCTCCTGGCAGCAGCTGTCACCACAGCATTTGAATCCTTTGGGGCAGGAGCTGGTTGGAGGGCACAGAAGGGGGAAGGAGAAGCTGTTGGCACCAGAGTAGAAAGGCAGAAGGATCCTAGCCTCCCCAAAATACACCATATGCTCATGGCATAAGCTGCCCCTTAGTGGGGTAGGGGGTACGGGCCCCTCTGAGCTCAGCAGGACTCTGGGGGAAGGGCTGTGCACTCGTGCCCGGTACAGCTACCTACTGGGCCCCACGCCCCTCATCTGTAACATGGGTGGAGGGAGTATCCTTTGACCTCAGCAGGCAGGTGTGGGGATGGGGCATTGCAGCGGCCACTCTAAGGAGGTGCGGGGAAGCAGGCTATGAGGCATCGCTGGCACCCGTGGAGTGTGAGGTGATCAGGGGAACTGGAGCTTTCAGAACACCCGGTGCCGACCTAACGGAAACGCTTTCTGCCCAGTGACCCTTACCCTAGCCCCACCCCTTGTGCTCAGGCTTCTGGGATATCTATATTAGGGTTAGCCCCTGCCTCCAACCCAGGGGACCCTCAGAGGGGAGACGACCTGGCACTGCAGTAGGAAGGACCGGGATCAGGCTTCAGACCTGCCCCCCAAGTGTGGAAGTCCCGAGTTCGTTGGTGCAGGGAGAGCGTGGGGTCTCCCTCTTTGGCTGGGAAAGTGGGGGGACTGTTTCTGGCTGGATTGGGAGTGGGTGAGGATAGATGGGGTTTCTGGCCCCCCAGACCCCCCAAGGCATGCAGGGCGTGATTTGGGTTGCTCCTCCCCCATTCCCAGATTGGAAGTTATGGCCAAAGTTCCAGACTTACAAGGAGAGACCACATCTGGCTACAACCTGTGGAAGAAGAGAGAGGTCAGGGGTCATAAACTGGGGAAGCCGGGGGTGGGGTCTCCACTCAGGTGCTGCCCAGGTACCTCACAGCCAGCAGGTCCCCAGAAGACTCAGCCTCTTCCTGCAAGCCACTCCTCACCTCACTCCACCATGTTCCCAGGTCAGTGCTTGGAGCCCAACTGACCCCTGGCTGGCCCCAGCTCCCCCTTCCTCTCTCACCACATTTCGTCATTCCCCCCTCCCGGACACCCCACCCCCCACCGTTTATAAGCCCATCCTTTCTGACCACCCTTCCAACCTGCCTTCTGTCACCACATCCATGGCCCAGGGCACTGGCGACTTTCCTTATCCCACCCTCAGTCACTGAAGACACTGTGGGCAGAAGGACTCTTCCTATAATGCAAATCTCATCACCAAAGAACCTTGCTGGAAGCCCCCTTTGGTGGCTCCCCTGGGTACAGACCCCACCAGTGAGCAGCTGCACTCCCTCCTCTTTCTCTTCCTCTCACACACACCCGCTGGAAGTTTCCTGAACATATCTGGGTGTTTTACACCTGTCTGAGCCGCTATTCATCCTTCAGATCCCTGCCTAAGGGATTCCATGCTCTGCAAAGTTGCCAGGACCCCACCTCCCAAACCTCCCTCTTCTGTACTAGGTCTGCAGGGCATCCCAGGCATCTTACAGAATTTCACTCCATTGATAGCAATTATATGTCAAGGCCACACTGACTTGGAACACTCTTCTAGGTGGCTGCAAGGCTGGCTCCACCCCGTCCCTCTCTAACTGCCTTATTTAAAATGATAATCACTCTCCTTCCCCTTAGTGTGCTTAATTTTTTTCCACATCTGTTATCAACATCTAACATACTTTATCTTAATTGTCCATCAGCTGCATAAAAGGTAAACTCCACGAGGGCAGGGATTTTTGTTGCATCACTGTTGAAAACCAAATATTTGCAGAATGAATGAATAAGCATTCATTAATTACCTGGTTTCATTTCATCCTGGCCTGCTCCCAGGCTGTGGGGGAAGGGATGTAGGTGCTGGAACATAGGACATGGGTGGTGGGGGAAGGTATCTTTCACCTCACCCTAGCCTCCTGGGACAAACAACCAAGGCTAAAAAATAGGAAGCCAGCTTTGGCAAAACCACCATTATCCTTATCTTTTTGTTGTTTTTGTTTTGAGATGGAGTCTCTCTCTGTCACCCAGGCTGGAGTGCAGTGGCGCGATCTCGGCTCACTGCGACCTCCGTCTCCCGGGGTTCAAGCGATTCTCCTGCTTCAGCCTCCTGAGTAGCTGGGACTACAGGTGCGTGCCACCATGCCCGGCTAATTTTTTGTATTTTTTGTAGAGACGGGATTTCACCGTGTTAGCCAGGATGGTCTTGATCTCCTCACCTCATGATCCGCCTGCCTTGGCCTCCCAAAGTGCTGGGAATAACATTTCAATTGCAAGTCACAACAGTAAAGATAAGAATACCAGTGATAGCCAATAATAGTTGGGGTAATTCCCCTTTTCCATGCTCAGTTCCAGGCTGAGTATCTTCTCACAGGCTTTGTCCCCTTGTGGGGGACAGGAACAGGAAGGAACCCCTGCAGGTTGGCCCAGAGGGGCGAGTCTGTGAATCCAAATCACACAGCACACAAGAATGACTACAGAATTGGAGAAAGGCTCTGGGCTCACTGGTTCATGTCTGTAATCCTAAGCATGTTGGGAAGCTCAGGTGGGCAGATTGCTTGAGGCCAGAATTTAAGACCAACCTGGTCAACATAGCAAGGCCCCATCTCTATTCTTTAAATTATATATACACATATATATACACATACTCATACGTATATAATTTAAATCTCTATATATATGCGTGTGTGTGTATATATATATTTATATATATATATATTTAGAGAGAGAGAGCGAGAACTTGGAGACAAATCAAGGGGGTCCATCCAGGCACTCAGCAGCACCCCTTCCCCCTCAGACCTCACTCTGACCCTCGTCCCTCTCTTGGACCCCAACTAAGAAGTGATGGATAATGAACAGGCGTAGTAAATTAGTCTCAAGTTCCGGTTTGGGAGGGGGAGGAGCTCTTCTTCCAGATTGTCTCCTCACATTTTAACCATGGGGTCGTCTTGTCTAGGGTGGTTCAGAGGCTGAGTTTTATGGAGCATCAGGGTGGTCTTGGGCTGGGAGTGAGTCATTCTCAGCTTACGTAACTCCAGAATTGAGGGCATTAACAGCACCTCGCCCCTGGGGTGGGTAGGAGGGGGTAAAGCAGAGGATGCCCAGCCCAGCCCAGCATGGACACACACTGACCGCCCAGGGATTTAGAAGGAGCACCTTGCTCACTAACCCGGGTTCACGGAGGGGGTTTGGCCGAGCCACTCTGAAAGCTCAGCCTAGATGTGTGAAGGGGTCCTTTTCTGGGAGCAGACCCTGACTTCCGTCCGGTTCTTAAATGGAAGTAAGTCAGAAATGCATTTTCTAGACCATCTCTGTTCCTAGGATAATCACCCATACCAGGACTGGATTGCCTTCCCCTATCACCTGTAGCGTTTACCTGGGAGGAACAGAAGGACCAAGAAGCGCTCAAACCCTACACCTCCCTTGCCAAATCACAGATTTCAGAGGTCACCCCAGCCTTGGTCAGGCAGCCAGGTCAAATCCCACCACAGGCTGGGATTACTCACTCCTAGAAGGGGATGAGGGAGCCTCTTCTCCCCTAGGGAACAAGTAGAGAAACAGTCCCAAAGAGGGTGGGGGACATCCCCCAGGGTCACAGCACTGGAGGAAGAGAGCTGGGGCTATGTGCTGGTGCAGGTGTCCAGATCTCAGAGGGGGGAAGGAGCTGGAAGCATAAGCTGAGACTAACACGGAGTCCAAAGTCCCTATTCACAGAGAGGTGCTAGGTGTCAAGATAGGTGGTAGGCGGCGGTCAATTCCCAACGCAGGATCCCCCTCAGAGGTGGGAGAACCCAGGCTCTCCCAGGGCCTCCTCCGCTGCCCCCACCTCCACCTCTACAGCAAAGAGAAAGGAAGTTGCTAATTTTGTCTGGTCAGGAGGAAATCCTGACAAGGGGAAGGTAGCGACCAGGCTCCCGAAGCAGGCTCCTGACCTACAGGGTTAGGCTTGGAAAGTTCAACAACCTTACCTCCCAAGTCTCACCTTTTGGGGGTGAGCCAGCAGGCTGAGCAGCAAGGTGGGCGCGAGGCCGGGGACCCAAGCTTGGGACATCCTGGCATGGGGATCACTGAGCTTTCCTGTGTAGAGGAGGTGGGGCTGCGACCTCTCCCACTTCCCTCCACCTACGGGGCCCCGCCTCGGGATGGGGGCGGAGCTGCACCAGGAGGGGGCGGACTCCGGGCAGGGAGGGCCTGGGAGGAGGAAGGGAGGAGAGAGCGAGACGCGGAGGTCTCGGTTGGGTTTTGGGAATGGGGAGGAGGAAAAGATTAACAGATTTTTTAAAAAGAAGTCCCGGGCGCGGTGACTCACGCCTGTAATCCCACCACTTTGGGAGGCCGAGGAGGGCGGATCACTTCAAGTTAGGAGTTCGAGATCAGCCTGGCCTACATGGTGAAACCGCGTCTCCACTAAAAATACAAAAATTAGCCGGGCGTGGTGGCGGGCGTCTGTAATCCCAGCTACTCCGGAGCCTGAGACAGGAGAATCGCTTGAACCCAGGAGGTTGCAGTGAGCCGAGATTGTGCCAATACACTCCAGCCTGGGCGATACAGAGACTTCATCTCAAAATAAAAATAAATAAATAAATAAAATAACCTAAATTTAAAAAGAGGTGGGGTCAACTCAACACCGCTGAACTGGGCCATCCTAACCCCCAACTCCTCCACTCCTAAGTGACCCAGACTCCAGGGAGGGATGCAGGGACTGGCAGGAGTGGGAGGGGCGGACAAGGAAGTTCCTTCTCATCTGGACTTCTGGGTCTGCTGAGAAGTCAAATGGGGGGCAGAGGTGGAGGGGAGGGGGGAAGGCGAAGGTTCTAGGGTAGATTTTGAGGGGTTATGGTTGGGGGATATCACCCGTTGGGTTTGGGCCAGAAGGGAGAGAGGGGGCAGCCTGGCTGATTTTAGAGTGACCTGAGATTTCTGGTAGAGGAATAAAGACCTGGAGCACAACTTGGGTACCCTCGCGTCCCCTCCACTCTTGAAATCCTAAGGGGAGGTGTTGGTGTATTTCCTCCCTTTAACAAAACAGGAAATCAAGGCCCCAGGGTTTAGACTCGCCCCGGGGTCCGCAGCTGGGTATGGTCCTCAGCCAGGCCCGCCGGGGTGCGGAGGCCCATCCAGATTCCTGGAAAGACCTAGCGGAGGCCGCCCCAGAGCGGAGGGGCCGGATTCCGAGCCCCGGGCGGCCGCCGCCTCCGCACTCCAGCCGCGGTGCTTCCGGGAGCGGCCGGCAGATGGCAGCGTCGCCCAGCGCGGGTGCCCGGGAGCCGGGAGGGGTGTGGCCGGGACTGGTGGGCGGGGGCGCTGGGCCAGGACGGAGCAGGAGCGGTGCAGCCAGGACCCCGGGAAGGGGGTGAAGGGGGCGATGGCGCGTGGGGCTCTGTTCCCTGTTTCGGCGAAGGGGGACCCTGAGAGGCTCAGCGTCTGGTCCTTGGGCACCCCCTACTGTGTCGCCAATCTGTCCTGACCCCTGAGAAATCTCTTCGCTTTCCTTGCTCTGCCTCTCACCCTTCTCCCTCCTCTCTCCCAGTCACGTTCTCTGCCTTCTATTTAACCCCTCTGTGTCTCTCCCGGTTCCTCCCGGCCTCTGTTTTCCTGTCTCGGTTTCTCCCCATCTGTCTGCACCCAGTTTCTCTCGCGTTCCCTGCGTTTCCCTCTGTTCTCCCGTCTGCTTCTTGTCTCTGTTCACCTCTGTCTGCCTCGGCGGAGGCGTCTGTTTCTCTGGTTTCTCCGGTCCCTTCTCCCTTGTCCGTGGTTTGGTCTCGCACCCTCAGTCTCTCGGTCTGTTTCTTACGCCGTTTCCTGCTCTCTACCCATTTCCCTGTCTCTGTGTCCCCTGATCTCCTAGCCCTTGTTGGCCCTTGAGAAGATAATCTACCAGTCTCGGGAATTGGGATCCGGCCCCTCTGTATTTGAAGTGACTGTGAGCTTGGAGAAGGAAAGGGTCCGCCCTCCCCCTCCTCCCCTGCAGGTGGACCTTGGCAGGGGGACCCAGTCCTGAGAGTCCTGGAGCCTCCGCCTCTTGAGTCGTTGCCAACGTGGGCTTCTGGAGTTCTTCTTGTCCCCATCCAGGCCCCACGGCACCGGCAAGGCCTGGGGTCTCTACCCCACACTCCCTGCTATCCTGCCCAGGCCCGGAGCCCTACAGAGCTGTGGCCCTTATGGGAGAGGGGAAATGAGAAAATGGCTGAGCTTAGAGGAGGAGGATACCCTGGGGGGGTGAAATGAGGGGTGCTGAGAAGGGCGTGGGGAATTCTCGGGGGCAGACGTGGGGGGGGCCAGCAGGGGTGGGGAGTGAGGGAACTAGGCAGGCACCAATGTCCTGAAGAGGGGCAGGAGGAGGGGGAGGAGGCTGGCGTGGCTGCTCTCGGGGTTTGGCATCCACCTGAGCCAGGTCTAGGGTGGCCAGACAAAAGACGGAAGGCCTAAGTAAATCCAAACTTCAGATCAACAGGAATCGTTTTCTTTTAGCATAATTATGTCCCATGCAATATGTATCTTTTTTTGAGAACCAAGGCTGGAGTGCAGTGGCACAATCTCACTGCAGCCTCCATCTCCCAGGCTCAAGCAATACTCGTGCGTCATCCTCCTGAGTAGCTGGGATTCCAGGCATGTGCCACCACACCTGGCTAATTTTTTGTATTTTTAGAAGAGACGGGATTTCACCTTGTTGGCCAGGCTGGTCTCCAACTCCTGACCTCAAGTGATATGCCCGCCTCGGCCTCCCAAGGTGTTGGGATTACAGGCTTGAGCCACCACACCTGGCCCCATGCAATATTTGAGGCATACTTATGCTAAAATTTACTGTTTTATCTGAAATTCACATTTAACTGGATGTTCTGTGTTTTTCTTTGTTAAAACCGGCAACCAGGCCAGGCACAGTGGCTCATGCCTATAACCCCAGCACTCTGAGAGGCTGAGGCTGAGGTAGAAGGATCACTTGAGCCTAGGAGTTTGAGACCAGCCTGGGCAACATAGGGAGACCCTGTCTCTGCAAACAAAAGAAAAGCAATTAAGCTGGATATGGTGGCATGTACCTGCAGTCCCAGTTACTCTGGAGGTTGAGGTGGGAGGATCACTTGAGCCTCGTAGTTCAAAGTTGCAGTGAGCTGAGATCACACCACTACACTCCAGCCTGGGTGACAGAGCACCACCCTGGCTCTAAAAGGAAAAACAAAACAAAACCTGGCAATGCTATCCATATCCCTACAATGTCATAGGAACAAACTCTGCCCCCACCCCACATCTTCCAATGGAGAAGTGAGGTCCCTAGCACGTGACTCACCAGGCAGAGTCTGAAGGGCTCTCAAGACCCAATGTCTGGGCTCCCAGTTCCTTCTGTGACACCAAACTGCTCTGTGTTCCTTCCTGCAGATAGGGACAAGAGGAGGAGTCTGGAGGTGGGTGGTCCCAGCCCAGGCCAAGAACACCAGGGCCTGTTATCAGCATTCATCATGGCTCCGGGGCCCTGGGATTGTTGGTGGGTAAGGTCAGCTCCATGGACCCTGCTAGACTGAGCAGACAGGGGGCTGTTCTAGAGGATGGAGGGTCCTGGACAAGGCCAGCATCTTCCGTCATCTGGCATCAGGAGGGCATCGTGCGCAGGTGCTCAAGCACGCACAAGCACGGAGACTCAGAGGCGTCATGCAGTCAGCAGTCCCCCTAGATTCTATGCCAAATTCCATCTGGGGTTTCCCAAGAGCAGCCACTTCTAAATGTCTTCATATGCGCTCTCCGGGCCCCCCCAGTGCATTCACTAAAGAATGAGCTGATTGTGCATCCTGCCGGGGCCAGCTGGAAGGAAGGGCCTCCGAGGTCAGCCGGCCCACTTACACCCTCTCAGAGGAGGCAGCGGGGGCCCAGAGGGGCAGGAAGGCCAGGTCGTACAGGACATGAGGGGGCTGAGTCAGAATCAGAACCACGCAGCGCCACACCCGGCTCAGGTGACACTCACCTCGGGCCTGGGGAGCCCTGCTCCACTGCTCCGGATGGAGGACCTCTCAGGGCGGGTGGCTTCGCCTGGCCTGACTCAGCCAAGCCCAGGGGGCCAGGCCTGGGTGAAGAGGAGTAGCCAGGCCGAGTTCTGTTTTACTTGGCGTTCCACCCCCTGCCCCTGCCCCCCCCATACTTTGGTGGACACCGATATCTGTAATGGCTGATGGCGCTGGGCTGGGAACGCTTTTCAAAGCCAGCAGAATACTCTGTTCTAGCCCAGCTCTGCCTGTAGGGGCAGTATTGTGTCATGTTAGTCAGTGTGCCACTTAATAGATTGTGCTGTGTGACCTTAGACGAGAAATGGAACTTCTCTGGGCCTCTCTCAACAGGGAGGAGAGGGAGGAGTTGGATAACAGTACCTCCCTCATTACACAGGCCATGATGAGGATGAAATCGGCTGCTCAGTGTCTGGCATACGGTAATGGCAAATAAATGCCAGCTGTCATTCCTGGTAGAGAAAAGGGGCCCACAGTTCCTTCTCTGCATTTCACATGGAGGTGGGTGGAGCGCCAAGGAGTGCAGGGTCTTGCTGCTGTCAGACACGGCTCACTCCCATGGATGGGCTGCAGGAGTCCAGCCTCAGTTTCCCCAGGATGCCTTGCTCACTAGACTCCTCTGCCGTCCACTGGGCCCCACTTAAGGGCCAGCCAGGCCAGAGAAGGTTGGGCGGGTGACAGGTCCCAGAGGATGCCCAGGGGCCGACCACTCCTGACCGTGGCGCTGGGACTGGAGATGCCATCCCTCCACTCCCAGTTTGCCCCCCATTTCTACTCCCGCACTGCCCGCTGAGCACTGCCTGGGTCTGCTTCACAGAGGAGGCCCTGCCTCTCCACGCGGGCTGAGAGCGCATGGAGGCTGTGCCTGCCACAGGCGTCCTCTGCCTTCATCCACTGCCATCGGCCCCCCGTGCAGCCTGGCTCGTCAGGACTGTCACAGTCATATTCAGCAAGGCTTAGTCTCCTCATTGCTGTGTTGGGGCATGCCACTCTCTTGCTCCCTAATCTTCAAAGGCTCCCTACTGCCACCTGAATAAAGTCCCATCTCAGAGAGACCTTCAGGGTCCTCCATAACCAGTCCCCACCTGACCCCCGCCCCCGCGCCCGCCATGTTCTCCAGCCCCCATCTTACTCTTTCGGCTTCCCTCCTTGCCCTCCTTGCCTCTGCCCAGGCAGTTTTTCCACCTAGTTTCTCCCCCAAGTCCCTCCCAGAAACCAAACACATCCTTCCCCATCCTTGAAAGCTCAGCCCAAATGCCACCTTCTCCAGAAAGCCTACCTGGACATGGATCTTCCTTCAGGAAGTGATTGTCTGCTCCCTGATCGCCCCTACCTAGGCCTTGTCCCCGGGCCTCTTAACAGGCCTTGGCCGTTTTCCCTTGAAGACGTGTGGACAAGTCCTAGTGTTCCCACCCGGCTGCGGGGGCTGGCCAGCTCTGATTCAGCATGCATTTTCCCCTGGCGCTTTGTTCCAAGTAAACACTGGCTGTGTTGTCATTGAATCCAAGCTGGTTGGGGGCCTTCCTGGGTCAGGGGCCAGATTTCTCCAAGTGGACAGGGAATTCATCTCCAAAGTCCTTGGGGAAGGACTTGTGGTTGGGGGTGGGAGGAGTCCAGACCGACTGAGCTGTGTGGTTTGGGGAATCCACCTCCTCTGCTTCCCGCACCCCCCTCCAAAGGGTATGCTCAGATTTGTGACTCCCCCCTCAGCAAGTGAGGAATATGGACCCTCCTAAGGGGGTGCAGCAAGGAATGCTGGGTTTACTGTCCACCTCCCTGGAGGAGGCAGAATCCAAGAATAGGACTTCTTGGCCGTGGGGATGGGAACTTCAGTCCCCTTTCCAACATTTTTTTGGAAATTGAAGCCCACCAGCCCCTTTGTCATTCTTGGGGCGATGGGCATGTGGGTGGAGGAGATCAATTCTGGAGTCAGCTCCAAGTTTCAGCCCTGAACCTGCGGGCCCAGAGGGCGGAGGGAGGACAAACAACCTGAGAATGAGCAGTGCAGGGCGCTTATTATCCCAATGAGCAGGTTGGAGGGGACTCACTGATGCTCCCTTTCCTGGAGGCTTAGCAGAGACAAAACGGCATTTGGGAGCCATTATTCTTCCAAAGTGTAGGTTTCTGGGGCACAGGCCGGGGTGGAGAGGAACACACCTCAACGAGCCATGCCGGGTGTCGGGTAGGGAGGGGGCAGGGGGGAGGTTGAGCTGATGAAGCTTTGGCTTCTAGGGTGGCAGATGCAGCAGAGCTATGAAGGCGTGGGCAGGAGAGGCTGAGCTCAGACTAGGATGAGGGTCTCGAGAGCCCCCATGCCTGGCCTCCTTCCTCTGGGGCCCCCTCCTTCAGTCTGCAGCCCTAGTCGCACATCCGCCCTCACTGTCTAGTCTCTGAGACAGGATCCTGTAGCCAGAGGAAAGGGGAATTTGGGATCCCCACTTTCTAGCTCTGTTCTTATTGACTCCTTAAAAGAGGGTTCACCTGCACCGTGTTTGTGGGTGCCTTTGTTTCTGACCCAAATGTTACTGGGGTTGTAGTTAGACCTAGAAGAACTTTTCAGATCCGAAGGAGCTGGGGATTCAGGACAGCCATAGGAAGATGGAGCAGTGGGGTGGGGGGTGTCTACGTGGAGCTGCTTACACAGGCTTGAGCTGTTTCCATGGGATGGGGGCTCAGACTGAAGTGGGGTGCAGGCACAGCCTGAGAGGACCTCTGAAGCTGTAAAGGCAGAGAATGAGCGTGAGCAGTGGGTGAAGGATTCTGGCCGGCAGAGATCACATTCCTCCTCAAATCAGAGCTTCTCTAAGCAGCCACATCATCTGGCTCCCAGCTGAGGACAGGCTTGGCTCTGTTGTGTGCACACATGCCTGTGTGCATGTATGTCTATGATGTGCACGTGTGTGGATGCAGAGCGTCCCAGCCTCCTGTGTTGATTGGCAGCTCCCACTCACACCCCTTACCCAGCACCAGTGCCTGCCTTCCTTATCTCCAGGCCAGCCTTTAGGGGGCTGGCTTCAGGATCCCCCTCACCCCAGTGGCCCTGTTAGCACCTCCTCTCTCCCTTGTTAGCGCCTCACAACCCCTTTTCCTCCTCCAGCCCCAGCTGTCCCCCCCAGAGAGAGGCCCTGTGGCTCGAAGCCCAGTTCTCGCCTTCTGATTCCACTTCAGCTTCTACTTTTCGAAGGCTGGTTTTCCTCCCAATGCCTAACCCCCCTGCCCTCTCCATTTCCCCCCTTGTCCACGTGGAGGGGTTTTCTGCAGGACATCAGAGCCTGGGGGAGGAAGTTGGTTCCCCCCACAACTGAGCGTGACTTCTTTTCCAGGCTGGGGCTGAAAGGCAGGGGCACACACAAAGCGAGACCCTCCCCATCAGCCTTCCCTGCCTGGAGGCTGGGGGGGGTGCAGTTTGGAAGGGAGCCCCATACTAGGGGCCAAAGCTAAGATCTGGTGCCAACTCTGCCACCCTCGTGGGGGCAAAACCCCACTCTGTGGCAGTGCTGAACGGGTGGGGTGAGGGTGCAGGGCCTCCAGGTAGAAATGTCCTCTTCTGCCCATCCCCTCCAGGACTGCTGTGCCCAGCCTGAACCTGGGTTGCCGAGTGGGACAGGGTGGTCCTGCGCCCGGAGTCAGGTTGTCAGGCCTCCAGGACTGCAGGTTTCCTCTACCGAAGGGCCCCTTCCCTGCGGGCTTTGATGTGTCTGCGAGGTTCGTGGAGGATGTTTGGCTTTGGGGCCCAGTGCCAGGATAAACTCCCTCTGCCTGCTGGGCCAAACCACTGCCTCCTCCCCGCCTGGCTCTCCTGCCTTCCCAGCCTTGGGCATGGCCTCCTCCAAGGCCAGCACTGCCCTGCCTGCTTACTGCAGTGGGTACCGAGATGCCACTGTTACTGCTGCTGTTGGGGGAGAGGCCTGTGGGCAATCCTAGGCCCCCAAGGCTGGCCCCGGGGGTGCCTGCTGCTAGGTGACTGAGGTCCTGCTCCAGGTGGGGATGATGGACCCTGACTCCTAGCAGGGATGGGGGGTGAGATGGAGGTGGGGGAGGGGTGTCTACGTGGAGCTACTTGCACAGGCTTCAGCTCTTCCAGATGTGCAAAGGTTCCAGATGTGGGGGATGACTCAGCCTGGAATGGGGAGGGCGGGGCGCTGCATGGGGGGATGGCGAGCAGGGGGATGTGAGGCCCTGAGCATCTGCCAGCTGCTGCCTCCTTTCCTCCGGAACCTGCAGCCCCTCAAAACCCCAGAGGCGGGCGAAGTGATATTTAATGGCTGCTGGGAGCTGTCCAGATGTGTGGCCCTCAAGCGTCCCACCATGTGTGCTGGGAAAGAGACCTCAGGGCCAGGGGCTCAGCTAGCAGAGACGGAAAGGGAGAAAGTGGAAGGCAGGCAGAGGAGGTGGAGGAGGACCAAGAGTGGGAGGGAGGACGGAGCGTGGGAGGGGCAGGGAGAAGCCCAGGATGGAAATGGTGGCCCCTATTTGGGCCCCACTTTCGAGTGTATGGGTGCAGAGGACTGTGTGTGTGTGTGTGTGTGTGTGTGTGTGTGTGTGTGTGTGTGTGTGTGTGTGTGTGTGTGTGGGGGTGTGTGTGTGACCTCACTGCTGGAGTGGAGGTCACACGGGTGGGGGAAGGCGCTGTGTTGGGTGAGTGTGGTATGTCTGGGGGTGTAAGCTGTGTTTGTGAGCTGGGTGCTGGAAGATGATGTGTGTGTTGGGTGACAGGGTGCAGGAGCGTGTTCTATGCCATCTGTGTGATAGAAAAGGACTGTGAGGACAGTGACTGTGTAGTGAGGGGCTATGGTGGGAAGGGGTGTATGTTTATGCCAAGTTACATGTGCCTTTGGATGCAGAGGGTGGGTCTCGCAAACCTGGGGAGTCAAGTGGCATCTGGGCCTGCCAGACCAGGACCCCAAAACCTGGGGCTTCCTTCAGCCTCCCCTGGGGAGGCTTGGGGGACCAGTGTCCAGCATCCTGAGCCGTGGTTTCTCCTGCTGGGCTCTGGGCCGCGTGGTCTCCCTTGCAGGTCAGCTGGGGAGACCCCTGAGCTTCAGAGGCCTGCACCCTTCAAACTGCAGTGCAGGGTGTGCAGCGCGCAAGCTTCTCCCTCCCCCACCCTGAGAGCCGCTGTCCTGGCCTCCTCTCTGGCTTGCAGGGGGGTCTGCTGGCAGGGCCACTAACGGCTCCCTGGAGAGGCCCACCTGTGCCAGCCTCCCTTGCCAGGGTAAACAGGGTACTAAGTGTCTGGGCTGGTGCCTGCCTCAAGCTGGGCACTGCTTCTCCACACGGGGCTCAGCTCCCAGTTGCGGCTTGGGTTGTCTCCTCCAGCTAAATGACAGGCCTGATGTCCCAGGCACCATAAACAGTGTTTTCTGGGGGAGGCGGGGAGTCAGGGGGGCTGCTGAGCCGATGGATGATCAGGTGGAACTGGGAAGATGGCACGTTGCTTCCTCTAAGGCGGGGCAGGCGTTTGCGACCCTCCCCCAGTGCTGCGGGGTCCTGCCCTTCTTGGGTGACACTGGTTGACTCCTCTGTTATTCTCCCAACACGCACACACAGTCACACTCACACCCGCCAGCCCTCCGCTCCAGGTTCTCGGCACCAATTTACTTGTGAGTGCAAACAAGTGGTGGCTGGGATCCGGCCAGCTGGTCCTGTGCTGTGCGGCCCCTCTGTTCACAACCCAGGCTGAAGCCCGCAGAGGTTGAGCACCGTCTCTAAATCACCGCGTGACGGTGAGCACTTATGTACCTGGCCCTCCAGACACCATGATGCCGCCACCCAGCCCTGTCCTATTCCCTGGACATCTCTGTCCCCTGGCTCTTTCCCAGTCCACCTCCTTGCTGCCCCCTCTGCCGTCCTCTCCCTGGGGCTGACTCAGAGTGAGAGGAGCCTCTGACTCCTCAGCCCTGACTCTGATGACTCCCCTCCAGGCTCCTACCCCCAGGTCAACCCTGCAGGGAGGAGGAGCCCTAGCTCCACCCCCATGAAGCAAAACCCCCTTGAGGGGGAGGGGGGACAGGAGGAGCAGGCAGGTAGAGGCTGGACCTGGGGGAGCCAGGTCTGCGGAAGCCAGCTTCCGGGGAGGGCGCTGAGCAGGGTCCGGGCTGCCTGAAATAGAGGGGCATGCAAGGGATGGCAGGGAGCAGGAGGACGTGCTGCCCACACCCAAGCCCACCAGCAGCCAGGGAGCAGACATCTGGGCCCAGCCATCCACTGCCTGTCCTGAGGAGGGAGGCAGTGGAGGAGCAGGAGGGTGTCCTCCTGGGCAGCCACCAGAAGCCCTGTCCCCACTTCACTGTGGTGGGGCTGAGACCAGGGAGAGTGGGCCCTGTGGGCAGGCAGGGGGTGCCGCCAGCCTGGGGCTCTGGAAGCACCCCTTCCCCCTACTCTGTCATTACCCACCTCTGTTTCTGTCTCTGTCCCCTGCTCCCTTTCTGCGCTCTGCCTCCTCTCTGTGTGCCTGTCTCTCTCTGGCTCCCAGTCTCTTCTCCCTTTCTCCTCTCCTGCCATTTCCCTCCCCTCTCTCTTTTCCCTGAGGGGGAGCAGCTCCAGCATCTGGGGCCAGCTTCCCAGAAGGGAAGGTGGCTTTGTCCAGGGAGATGGAGGCCCTTGACCCAAGTGGTGGTGGTCTCAAAACAGCCGCATCCGGCTCCCTGCTTCTTTGCTTAGATCCTCCTGTGTCTGGGGGTCCTTGAAGCCAGAGCCCATTCTGCCTTGCCAGGTGGTTTGGGAGCCCCAGTACCCCCATATTCAGAACTGCTTATCTCAGCAACCAGGGGATGAAGGCAGACCTCTCTCTCTCTCTCTCTCTCTCTCTCTCTGTCTCTCTCTCTCTCTCTCTGTCTCTCTCTCTCCCTCGTTTGCCCTTGCTCTCTCTTTCTTTTTCTCTCTCGTCTCTCTCTCTCTCATCCCCAAGAAGGCAGTGCTCTGCGTGGCTGCAAGGCTGGAGTCTGAGCCCCATCCCTGGGTGACCAGATACAGTTCAGATCTATGGCGCTGCCTGGGTGTCTCTGCTACGAGCACCCAATGTACCCTAGTTTGGACTAAAAATTATACCCCTCACGGCCAGTCAGACCCTGGAGAAGCTCACAGCCTCTCCCACTCCCTCTTCGCCTCCCAGGAGAGCTGTGTAACCTGCCTGGGCCTCACCCAAGGACAACAGGGCCAGAGAGCAAACAGGGGAGCAGGAGTCGTATAAATAGCCCATTTTGGGGGAGCCCCCCCTAGCACAGTTTCAGGCGGGTCTGCCTGCTGGAGAGGAAGGAGAACTGTGGTTGCCCCAAGCAGCATGCAATTTAGGGTTTATTTTGGGGCATTCTCTGTAGCTCTGGGTGGGGCTGAAGTTAATTTAAAGGTTTAATGGGGTGGAGGAGGAGAGGGAAGCTCCCACATTTGGCCTGGCTGGGAAGGGGGTCCTTCCCCAGTTCCCTGCCATCTCCCAGGGTCCATTCCTGGGAGGTTTCCGGGACACCTCAGCTCTTGTTCCCAGATGCTGCATGCCTCACCCCGAGTCTCAGGGTGCTTCCAGCTGATGTAGAAGCTGGCTGTACCTTTGTCTGATGGAGGAGGCACAGGTTCTGCCCTCAGTCTGAGCGGAGACAGGACACACACCCTGCCTTCAGAGTGGCCAGTCATGATGGCAGCCCCCATCATGATTTTAATGTGTAGCCTTTGTTTGTTCATGACTCTTGATCTGTGTCTCTTCCTGGAACTTAAGCTCCTTGACAGCAGGGACTTCTGTCTGCCTCTCACAGCATCTTCAGCACTTGCAGCACCAAGCAGGCAATATTTCCTGCATGAATGAATGAATGAATGAATGAGTGAACTGCAAAACAGCACCAGATCTGAAAGCCCCAGGTCAAGAGGCAGCAGTGGAGAAAGTCTGAAGTCTTTCCGCATCCCAGTCTCTGTGGTGTGGCCCTCCACCTTGCTGCCCTCCCGCCCCTGTGGCCACACTCTTCAGCCACCAGCTACTATGAGCAGTCTGCCCTGGTGTCAGCCCCCTTTCCCACCTTCACCCCTCTGCTCACCATGCTCCCTCCTCCTGCAACTGCCTTTGCTCCCATTGCCACATGACTAAATCCTGACGGTCCTTCAGTGCCCTATGCAGAGTCACCTCCTCCAGGAAGCCCACTCGGATCCCTCCCCCTGGATATAAATATCCATAGCTTTTTCTCTGAGCCTCTTCTTTCACTCTGTCTGCATGGGCCTGCTGGGATCATGGCTTCTCTTCCCTTTATGCCATAAGAGCCTGGGGACCAAGATCGCCTGCAGTTGCCCTGGAGGCCAGTACCTTTCGGGGGCTCCATTGGAGGAAGTGTGGGCTGCCCAGGAGGCAGGCTGTCATTTGTGCTCCTCTCTGCCCCAGCTTCTGGAAGCGCTGGGTGAGTCTATGGTAAAAGGTGTTCGTGGTGGTTGTTGGGGGTGTCGGGGGTAATTTCAGAAGCCGGGGGAGGGCAACCAGGACCCCAGTGGGGTGGGGGGTAGTATAAAGTTTCCCTTAGATGTTGAGCTTCTGGTCAGAAAGAGGAGGGTGCCAAGGGGAAGAGCACTATGGAGAAAGCCCGGGGGAGGGGGAGGGAGCGTAGAGGGGTGGGCAAGGGCTGGGGGACAGAAGAAGGCAGGGCTGGGGACAGACAGAAGGCAAGGCTGGGGGACAGAGAGAAGCCTCTGGGTCCCTAGAACACGTGTCCCTTCTTGGGCCTCACCTGCTTCATCTCTAGCCATTGGCACTGTTGGCTGTGCCTCGTCTAAGACTTTCCTGTGGGGCTTCGGGGGCCCTGGCCTCTTTGCAGGCTGTGCCGGCTTCCTCTCTCTCCACCTTCTCCAGGGCACCTCCCTGTGTCTCGTGGGCACCTCCACCTGGATACCCTGCAGGTATCCCAAACAGAAGTGCAGCAGCAAACTCCCCAGCCCGATGATCAAGCTGAAACCTGGGGCTTTCAGATCTGGTGCTATTTCTCAGTTCATTCATTCATCAGAAGCCCAAGAGCCAGCCTGAGCGGAAATCTGGCCCTCATCCTTCTGCCCATCAGTCATCAAGTCCTCTGGCTTTTGCCCTTTTTTTTTTTTTCTTTTTGAGATGGAGTCTCGCTCTGTCACCAGGCTGAAGTGTAGTGGCTCCATCTCGGCTCACTGCAACCTCTGTCTCCCAGGTTCAAGCGATTCTCCTGCCTCAGCCTCCTGAGTAGCTGGGACTACAGGCATGCGTCACCACACCCAGCTATTTTTTTTTTTTTTTTTTTTTTTTTTTTGTATTTTTAGTAGAGACAGGGTTTCACCAGGTTGGCCGGGATGGTCTCAATCTCTTGACCTTGTGATTCGCCCCCCTTGGCCTCCAAAAGTGCTGGGATTACAGGTGTGAGCCACCGCACCCGGTCGTGTCTGCCTTTTAAATCTCTTAACAATCTGGCCACCTCTTTCCACCTGGCTGCAACTGGCCTGGGCCTGGCCACCATCACCTCTCACCTGGGCCTCTGTGGCAGCCTTCTGTGGCCTCTTAAGGCCACCCCACCTCCATTCTGAGCACCTTCCAACCCATCCTCCGAGCCATGCCCAGAAATCTTCCTAAGATGCACCCTATCAGCTCCCGCTGCTCCCAGGGCCCTGGCAGCTCCCTCCAGGTCCAAGGCTCCTGTGGCCCTGCACTCGGCACTCTCTCGCCTCTGGACCTTGCAGGTGCTGCTCCCTCGGCCCCCCATGCTCTTCCTCCCGGGCTCCTCCTGGCCATCCCTCACTCTGGGAAGCTTTCTCTATGTTCCTCACACCCGAGGTTGGGTCAGGAGTCCCCTTCCAGGAGCTGCTGTCACCTTAATCTCCCCCCATCACAGCATCCAGCATGGTAAATAGCACTTCACCCTCTTCATCCGGAAGTTCCACCAGAGCCGAGGCCATAGCCAGGCCTGGGCAGAGTTTGCTGATAGAACACGCATTCGGGGGAGGGCAAGAGAAGGGAAAACTGAGGACTTTCTCGAGGGGCTGGGCCTCTGAGGCAGTGGGCAGGGGTGGGGGAGCTCCCAGGGGACAGAGAGGAAGCCTCAGTTGGGGTGGTTGGGGTGCTGGCCCCTGGTCAAGGTTGCCCTGTGCCTGCATTGTCCGTGGAGGCTGCCCGCACCCTCCAGGCTGCTTGTCCTATGGAGGTTTCCCTCCCCAGGAGACGGAGAGAGTCGGCCAGACTCCCACTGTGGGCCTTGGAGGGGAAGAAGGCTTCTGCATCCTGGGATGGGTCACGGCTGCCTGCCAGCACCCACTGGCATCTTCCGAAGCCGCCTTGAGTCTGCACAAACTGGCTACGAACACATATGACCACATCTCACTCTAGTCCACGGCCATGCCAAGGAGAAGGATGCTACCTCCCGGGAGCCTGCAGACAGCCCAAGAGATCTTCCTTGAGGATTTGTTTCTTACTTGAACACTCATAGGCATTTTACTTCCTACCCCATGCCATGTCCTTGTATGTTTTAGCATCAAAATAACGCCTTCCATCACTTACCACTGGGAAAAATGGACACTAGAGGAGATGAGACAGATTATTGAGCCTGAGCTATTCTTGCCTCTTTCTGGGTTTGGAAAGAGTGCGGGACCAGGAGCGATGGGACTGGGCCCAGGCTTGGCCCTGCAGATGACGACAGACAAATCGTCCATACAATGGGCTGGTGAGCCTGCCGTACCTCGCCTTAGGATGGTGGCCATCACTAAACAGAGCAGTGGGTGTGAAGACTCATGATTCACACATGGAACTTGAGGTGCCGGCTGCCTGGGGGCTGGGCCCCTCTCCAGGCCCCTCTGAGACTGGAGAAGCTGGAGGGAGCCTGAGGCTAACACCCCCAGCATGGCCCCCACTCAGATTCCCCCCGGAGCGGGCCGGGCACTGGGGGTCCAGGCAGTGGCTGCCCCCTCCTAGGCTAGAGGAATGGGTGAGCTCACCCCCTGGCCCAGGCAGAGCGAGGGGGGTAGGAGACGTAATTAAAATGCCAGAGGTTAGGAGGTGAAGTTACAATGGAAAGAATGAAGCCCCAGCCCTGCTGCCGATGCTGCTTCTCCCACCCGCTCCTTTGCCAAGCCCACATTTGATTTTTATTTCGGGAGCTGCCAGCGCAGCACTTGGGAGGGGAGCGGAGAAACCTCACTCCTGCTGGCCTTGCCACGTCTGGAGCTGGGGCCACGGAGCGGGGGAGGGGGCTCCTGAGACCCAGAGGAAGAGCCCGGAGGTCCCCACCCCGGGACCCAGGTACCCAACGTCCTCAGGGATCAGGCGCCAGGGAAGGGGGCACTTGGGGCAGGGAGTGGGCTTGGGAGGCCAGGAAGGGAGACCTCAGAACAAGGAAGGCATTCCTCGATGTTCGATGTTCGCATTGGCCTTTGTGCCTTTACTTTACTCTGGAAGCTGATGGGAGAGAAACACGGGGCCCCTTCCCCGCTCCCCGAACTAACTGTGCCTACCCCCAACACTGGGGACTTTCAATGCCCGCCACCGTGTGTGTGCTTGTGGAAGGTTTGCTATGTGACCCTGGGGAAGTTACTACCTCTCTCTGGGCCTCAGTCTTCTTCTCTGTGAAATGGGAGGTTGGCAAGATTAGCGGGTTCAAACTGGGCTCTGCAGGGGTGTTGGAGGCCTGGGCCCTGCCCTCCCCCTGGCCACCCTCTCCTGAGCACATCTCTGATCTGCCCCTTCTACGGACTGGGGAGATGGAGGCAGCGGCTGGCCCATCCCCTGAAGAGTGCAGAGCCCCCGCTGCCCCCTGCAGACGGGAGCTGCTGGGGCCAACTCACATTTTCCTGCTCTCGGCTTTCTCCTCTGCCCATAATGCACTCCACGATGGTCTCTCCATCGGAGAGCCGAGGCAGCGGATTCCAGAGGGAAAGTGGTTGGGCTCCTCTTCCTTCGGGATGGAGAGGGCCCGAGGGGGCCCTCTGAAAAAATGGGTGAGGGTGGATCCAACTTCACAAGAAGAGGGTAGGTGGAAGGGAGATCTTCCCGAGGCACTGCACTGTGCCACAGAGGCAGGCCACAGCCCAAAGACCTCCTGGGTTCCCCTAAGGGTCTCCCTGTGGGCAGCCCCACCCAGGAGCTCCCGGGCCCCGGGGTGGAGGGGAAGAAGGCCTGCCTATTTCCAGTGTTTGGGAAAGAACCAGGCACAACTGGGTTCAAATCCCAGCCCTGCCACTTAGAGGCTGGGTAGCCCCCTTGAGTGGGGCACCTGACTTCGTGGAGCCTCAAGTCCCTCACCTGTAAAACGGGATGGGGCCAGGCGTGGTGGCTCATGCCTGTAATCCCAGCACTTTGGGAGGCTGAGGTGGGTGGGTTACTTGAGACCCGGAGTTTGAAACTAGCCTGGGCAACATAATGAGACCCTTCCTCAAAAAAATAAATGAGTAGGTGTGGTGGCATGTGCTTGTAGTCTTAGGTACTTGGGAGGCTGAGGCAGGAGGATTGCTTGAGCCTAGGAGTTAGAGGATGCCTTGAGTTATGATTGCCCCACTACACTGGACTCTGGGCAACAGAGCAAAACTCTGTGTATTAAAAACAAAAATGTAATGGGATGGCTAACGCTGAGCTTGGGGGTCTGTGAGGGCGACATGGGATGATGTACAGAAAAGGCTTCTCCTGTCCCTGGATGTTCAGGAAGTATCCAGCAGCTGTCTGTGGAAGCCTCCCCCTCCTCACACACAGCTCCCCCTACCCCTTAGGCAGAAGCCCGAATGCTGAGAAAGCCTGTCCCAGGTCCGGCTCGGACCCCTCTTCCCGAAGCTTTACAGGCTTCCTTGGAGGACCCCCCGGGGAATTTAAACCACCCATGGGAGACTGTTCTAGGGACAGGCACAGGGAAGGGGGTGCTGTGAGCCTGAGGCTGAACACAAGCCCAGTCCGACCTCCTCCCTGGCCCGGCCCCTCCACCTCAGAGAGGCAGGCCTTCCCACTGGGCCTGGAGAGCCACGTTGGAGCGAGGGGGCTAGGAAGGGGGTTCTGAGCAGGGGGCAGCCGCTCCCGGGCCAGGCCCCGCCCACCCCTGGATTTCCCTGCCAGGACAGCCTCCCAGCCACGCTCACCCTCTCCGCCTCAGCGGTACCAGGGGGAACGCTTCGATTTTTCCACCAGAGGAGCCAAGAGCAAAATGAGAAACAAATCCAGCCTGACTGCCGGCCCGAGGCCTGCCCCTGTCGCACACGGAGGGAGGGGAGTGAGCCCGAGCCCCTTCCCTGGGCACCAGCACCCCGGGGCGAAGCTCAGCCCCCTGGTTGGGGGGCGGGCATTGGGCGTGGGACCTCACAGGCCCACACCCACCTTGAGGAAGAAAGTTGGGGGGCCCGGGCTTATTGCTCCCCACCCCAGCCTGGGACAAGAATGAGCATCAAAGTTTGCCTCCCCACTCCCGTGCAAGTCCTGGGCTAGGGCCTCCATGCTTTGGGGGGAGGGACGGAGTTGGACAAGGGCGCAGTCTCTGCTCAGATGGCCTCAGCTAGATAAAGAGATGGGACCTCTATGGCACCTCTCGCTCTCCTCACTGAGCTCTCTCCCCGCTGAGGGTCTCTCCCTCTGCTGAGCCTCTTCCCCCACATTCGGGCCCTCTCCACCCGCCCTGCATCCCATCCTTTCTCCACTCTGCGCACACCACTCGGACTGCCCCTCTCCAGCTACTCCACAGGGAGGCACACAGGTCCCCAAAACCCCATATCCTCCCCCCTACCCCGTCCTCCCCCAGATTCAGGTCTCTACCCTCCTGCTCCACCACCCACAGTTCCCTGTTCTCCCTCCTGCACCCACCTCCCACTTGATGAACTTCCTTCCCATCCACCCACAAACACACACTAGTGGCCCTCACCACCCTGTGCTCCTGAGCCCCAAAATCACCTCTGGGCTCTCTCCTCCCCCACCCCAGCCTCACTTTTTTACAAACACGGTCTCTACTTCCATCAATGTGGCTTACAGGTGAGACTCTAGAAAGAGCCACACCCAAGAATAAGGGCAAACGACCCAGCTTCACTGCATCAAGATGACTTCCCTGTACGCTGTCTGGCTATCAGAAGGCAATCAAATTATCCCCGAAAGAAGATGACATCAGCCTCTGCAATCTGTAATCCCAGCACTTTGGGTTATCACCCACCACAGCCACCATTCCACAGAACTTGGCCAGGCAGCTCTCTTCCTCCTCCTCCTCTTCTTTTTCTTCCCCCACCTTCTTCCTCCTCTCCTCCTCTATTTCTTCTCTATTTCTCCTTCCTCTTCCTTCTTCTTTCTCCTCCTCTTCTCCCCCTTCTCCTCCTTTTTCTTCTCCTGTTTCCTTTCCTTCCCTTCGCTTCAAAAACAATTCAGTCTTCTGGTTGACTTTAAACACAACAAAACGAAAACAATTCAGTCCAGAAGACATTAGGGAGAATGGAGCAAGCAGGGGGTCCCCATGGTGGGGTGGATGGGAGATGCGGCGGCTCAGCAAATGGTTCTGGAGCTCAAGTGAAGTGAGGAGGGTGTTTGGATGTGGGGGTGGCCAGAGCAGAAAGAGGCTCAAAGGAGGACATCAAGTGGGAGCATAGCCGGGTGTGGGATGTTGAAAGCCAAGCAAGGTAAGGAGGACGTCTACTTGGGGTGCAGCACGGCAAGGGAGAGTAAGTCATGAGAACGGCGAAGAGGGCATCTGGCCAGGGTACTGCCCAAGCCCCAGGAAGTGGAGTTCAAGGGGGATGAGCAGGACATTCCTGCAGGAGTAGGCGGGGCACCTAGGGGGAGCTCCATGTGGGATGTCAGAGCCTGTAAGGGGGGGAGCACGTGCATGTGGGGAATCGGGGGTAGGGTGGCCCGAGGCAAAGCGTTGGACCCCATGAAGACTGAGGGTTGCTTTGGTGTAGGGCGAGACGTGGCATGCTGGAGTCTGAGGGACAAAGAGGCATCCATGCGGTGGGCTGGCCCAGGGCAGGGTCTCAGAGCCCAGGAGAGCTGAAGAGGGTCTGGGTGGGGTGGAGGGCATGGGATGTCGGTTGCCGTGGAGGCTAAAGCAACTCCATCTTGGATACTAATCCGCCATGTTGACTTCTGAGTAACCCCAGTTCCAGGGATGCCTCTAAGATTTCTGCTTTAACGACTGTCAACTAAATCTTGCCCTTAGGCATACTCACATAGCATTCTTGCCTTTCCTCGAGGGATGGCTTCAACTGTTCTAACATTGCCACCCTGAGGTACACAAGCCCTGGGGTTGGGGTCAGATGTGGCTTCTCTTTTAATTCCTTATTAAATGTTTTTTTCTGAGAAACGGGTTTTGTCAGCCTCTTTCTTCAGCCTCTCAGCTTCCTCAGCCTTTGTGGATAGGTTTGCACGGACCTGTCCACTGCAAAACAGTTACATACAGTGGAACTGACCCAGTGAGAAAAACTGAGTTAGGTTTCTCACTGTTGGCAAAGAGGATTATAACATGGAAAAGAAGCCTGGGTGCAGGGGCTTGTGCCTGTAATCCCAACACTCAGGGAGGCCAGGATGGGCGGTTCATTTGAGCCTAGGAGTTCAAGACCAGCCTGGGCAGCAAAAAATACAAAAAATTTGCTGGACGCAGGGTTATGTGCCTATAGTCTCAGCTACTCGGAAGGCTGAGGTGGGAGGATCATTTGAGCCCAAGAGGTCAAAGCTGAGATGAGGCATGATCAGGCCACTGCATTCCATCCTCGGTGACAGAGTGAGACCCTATCTCAGGAGGGGGAGAGGAGAGGAGAAGAGGGGAGAGGAGGGGAGGGAAGGGGAGGGGAGGGGAGGGGAGGAGATGGGATGGGAAGGGAGGGGAGGAGAGGGGAGGGGAGGGGAAGGGAGGAGAGGGGGAGGGGAGAGGAAGGGAGGAGAGGGGAGGGGGAGGGGAAAGGAGGAGAGGGGAGGGGAGGGGGAAAGGAGGAGAGGGGAGGGGAGGGGAAGGGAGGAGAGGGGAGGGGGAGGGGAAGGGAGGAGAGGGGAGGGGAGGGGAAAGGAGGAGAGGGGAGGGGAGGGGGAAAGGAGGAGAGGGGAGGGGAGGGGAAGAGAGGAGAGGGGAGGGGAGGGGAAGGGAGGAGAGGGGAGGGGAGGGGAAGGGAGGAGAGGGGAGGGGAGGGGAAAGGAGGAGAGGGGGAGGGGAAAGGAAGAGAGGGGAGGGGAGGGGAAAGGAGGAGAGGGGAGGGAGGGGAAGAGAGGAGAGGGGAGGGGGAAGCGAGAGGAGAGAAGGGGCAAGAATGAGCGCTGTGATGTTCCCACCTGTAACCCTATACGCCTGGATTGGAATTGGAGGTAATGGGAAGAACTCATTATTTCCAAAATACATGGAGAGAAGTAGAGGCCAGGTGCAGTGGCTCATGCCTATAATCCCAACACTTTGGGAGGCCGAGATGGGAGGATCACCTGGGCCCAGGCATTTGAGACCATCTTGGGTAACATAGTGAGATCCCATCTCTACAAAACATAAATAAAATAGCCAGGTGTAGAAATAAATATTGAGGCAAATGCGTGTATGTATGTGTTTGTGTTGTGTGTGCATCCGTCAATGTATGTACACTTATGGATATACATACAGATAGTTCCCAGCTTTATCTATTGAGAGGGCCTGGGAATCATGACACCTTAATAATAATGAGTACAGCTAGCACCAACTCTTTTTTTTTTTTTATCAGTCTACATCATGCTTTGATGGCACCCAAGTCTTTTTTTTTTTTTTTTTTGACAGAATTTTGCTCTTGTTGCCCAGGCTGGAGTGCAATGGTGCAATCTTGGCTCACAGCAACCTCTGCCTCCTGGGTTCATGCGATTCTCCTCCCTCAGCCTCCGAGTAGCTGGGATTACAGGCACGAACCACTACACCCGGCCAATTTTGTATTTTCTTCTTGTAGAGATGGGGCTTCTCCTTGTTGATCAGGTTGGTCTTGAACTCCCGACCTCAGATGATCCACCTGCCTCAGCCTCCCAAAGTGCTGGGATTACAGGCATGAGCCACCACGCCAGCCAATAACACCCAAGTCTTAATGTCTAAATACCATCAACCTCTGGAAGAAACCAGGGCTACTTGACGAAATGGCTAATTACAGGGATAGGGCAGGGAAAGTACAAGGTAAACCTGAATCATCTTGTGCCAGAAAATGAAGTGCTCAGAAATGATTAAACAGTGATCATATGAACCAGCAATTCCATTCCTAAGGATACGCAAGAGAAATGAAAGCATATGTTCGTACAAAGCTTGTGCAGGCTTACCTTGTTTTACGGCACCTTGTTTTAGTGTGCTTCACAGGTACTGCGGTTTCCACAAATCGAAGGTTAGCGGCAACACTGCATTGTGCAAGCCTATTGGCTCCATTTTTCCAATAGCACGTGCTTACTTTGTGTCTTCTGGTCCTTCTCAGAATACTTCGAACTTTTCCATTAGTGCTGTATCTGTCTGTTACGATGACCTGCGATCAGTGATCTTTGAGGTTACTATTGTAATTGTTTTGTAGTGCCATGAACCATGCCCATAGAAGATGGCGACTTCACCATCAATCAGCCGTTTCTCCATCTCTCTCCCTCTCTTTGGCTTCCCCTTTCCCTGAGACACAACACTATTGAAATCAAGCCAGTTAATAACCTTACAATAACCTCTAAATGTTCAAGCGAA
Organism: Ateles fusciceps; assembly: GCA_036589455.1. Taxonomy (NCBI): domain Eukaryota; kingdom Metazoa; phylum Chordata; class Mammalia; order Primates; family Atelidae; genus Ateles; species Ateles fusciceps. Next base: position 10,583,290 of record JAZHEH010001386.1, read on the forward strand.
AGGAAGAATCACACATCTCTCACTTTAAATCAAAGCTAAAAATTATTAAACTCATTAAGAAAGACATGTTGAAAGCCGAGACAGGCCAAAAGCTAGGCCTCTTGTGCCAAATGGTTAGCTAATTGTGAATGCAAAGAAAGAGTTCTTGAAGAAAATTGAAAGTACTACTCCAGTGAACACACGAATGGTAAGAAGCTGAAACAGCCTTATGCTGCTCATATAAAGTTTTAGTGGTCTGGATAGATCAAACAGCCACAACCTTCCCTTAAGCCAAAGCCTAATCCAGGGCAAGGCCTCTTCAATTCTGTGAAGGCTGAGATAAGTGAGGAAGCTGCAGAAGAAAGCCAGAAGTGGCCAGGCGCAGTGGCTAACGCCTGTAATCCAAGTACATTGGGAGGTTGAGGTGGGTGGATTGCCTGAGCTCAGGAGTTCAAGACCAACCTGGGAAGTGCAGTGAAACCCTGTCTCTACTAAAATAGAAAAAAAAATGAGTTGGGTGTGGCGGCGTGTGCCTGTAGTCCCAGCTACTCAGGAAGCTGAGGCAGGAGAATTGCTAGAACCCGGGAGGCGGAGGTTGCAGTGAGGAGAGATTGCACCACTGCATGCCAGCCTGGGAGACAGAGTGAGACCCTGTCTCTTAAAAAAAAAAAAAAGAAAGAAAGAAAGAAAAAGAAAAGTTAGACATTAGCAGAGACTGGTTCATGAGGTTTAAGGAAAGAAGCTGTCTCCAAAATGTAAAAGTTCAAGGTGAAGCGGTAACCGGTAATGTAGAAGCTGCAGCAAGTTATTCAGATCTAGCTAAGATCAGATTTTCAGTGTAGATAAAAACAGCCTTCTATCAGAAGAAGATGCTACCTAGGACTTTCATAGCTAGAGAGGAGAAGAAAATGCTTGGTTTAAAGCTTCAAAGACAGGCTGACTCTCGTTAGGGGCTAATGCAGTCGATGACTTTAAGTTGAAGCCAATGCTCATTTACCATTGTAGAAGCCCTAGGGTTGTTGGCTGGGCACAGTGGTTCATGCCTGTAATCCCAGCACTTTGAAAGGCCAAGGCAGGCGGACTGCCTGAGGTCAGGAGTTCGAGACCAGCCTGGCCAACATGGGGAAACTTGATCTCTACCAAAAAATACGAAAATTAGCTGGGCGTGGTGACCTGCACTTGCAGTCCCAGCTACTGCGGGAAGCTGAGGTGGGAGGATCTCTTGAATCTGGGAGGCAGAGGTTGCAGTGAGCCTACATCACACCATTCTACACCAGCCTGGGCAATAAAGTAAGACCCTGTCTCAAAAAACAAAAAACAAAAAAACCCCAAGCCCTAGACTTGTTAAGAATGATGCTAAATCTACTCTGCCTATAATCTAGGAATTGAACAACAAAGCCTGAATGACAGCACATCTGTTTACAGAATGGCTTACTGAATATTTTAAGCCCACTGTTGAGACCTACTGCTTAGAATAACATTTCTTTGATTATATTACGGCTCGTTGACAATGTACCTGATCACCCAGGAACTCTGGTGGAGACGTACAGGGAGATTAGTGTTGTTTTCCTGTTTGCTAACGCAACATCCATGTTGCAGCCCACAAAACCAGGAGTAATTTTGACTTTTAAGTCTTATTACTGACGGAATTTATTTCCTAAAGCTATAGGAAATGCCAGAGATAGTGATTCCTCTGCTGGATCTGGGCAAGATAAATTGAAAAGCGTCTGGAAAGGATTCACCATTCCAGATACCACTGAGAGAATTTACGATTCATGGGAGAAGGTCAAAACAAGAACATGGGAGAAGGAGTTTGGAAGAAGTCGATTCCAATCCTAATGAATGACTTTGAGGGGGTTCAACACTTCAGTGGAGGAAGTAACTGCAGATGTGATAGAAATAGCAAGATAACTGGAATTGACAGTGGAACCTGACGATGCGACTGACTTGCTGCCATCTCATGGTAAAACTTGAACAGATGAGGAAATGCTTCTTAAGAATGAGCCAAGAAGGTGGTTTTTTGAAATGGAATCTATTCCTGGTGAAGATGCTGTGAACATTGTGAAAACAACAACAAAGGATTTAGAATATTTTGTAAATTTAGCTAATAAATCAGCAGCAGGGTTTGAGAGAATTGACTACAATTTTGAAAGAAGTTCTACTGTGTATAAAATGCTTTCAAATAATATCACATGCTACAGAAAAATTTCCCTTGAAAGAGTCAATAGATGCGGCAAACTTCATTACTGTTTTATTTTAAGAAATTGCCACAGCCACCCAACCTTCAACAGCCGCCACTACCCTGACCAGTCAGCAGCTATCACCATGGAGGTAAGACCCTTCACCAACAAAAAGATTGGGACTCGCTGAGAGCTCAGGTGATTGTTAACATTTTTTTTTAGCAATAACATATTTTTTCCTTTTTTTTTTTTTTTTTGAAAAAAATAGAGATAAGTTCTCACTATGTTACCCAAGGTGGTCTTGAATTCCTGAGCTCAGTGATCAAGTGATCCTCCCACGTAACTTTTTTATAACTTTTTTTTTTTTTTTTGAGACAGAGTCTCACTGTGTCGCCAGGCTGGAGTGCAGTGATGCTATCTCGGCTCACTGCAACCTCCAGCTCCTGGGTTCAAGCGATTCTCCTGCCTCAGCCTCCCGAGTAGCTGGGATTACAGGTGCACGTCACCACATTTGGCTAATTTTTGTATTTTTGTAGAGACGGGGTTTCACCATGTTGGCCAGGCTGGTCTCAAACTCCTGGCCTCAAGTGATCTGCTGGCCTTGGCTTCCCAAAGTGCTGGGATTACATTTGGCCAGGATCACTGTTCCTGGCCAAATGTAACTTTTATATGCACTGGGAAACCAAAGTATTCTTGTGACTCACATTATTGCAATGTTTGCTTGATTGTGGCAATCTGGAACTGAACTAGCAATATCTCTGAGATATACCTACACGTGAATTTTATGACATTATTCATAATAGCCATGAGTTAGAAACAACCCAAATGTCTAGCAACGGATGTATAAACAAAATGTAGTACAGCCTTACAGTGGAATATTATTCAGCTATAAAAAAGAATGAAGTAATTGTACATACCACAACCTGGATAAACCTCGAAAACATTATGCTAAGTGAAGGAATTCAGTTACCAAAGACCACTTATTGTATAATTCCATTTATACTAAATATGCAGAATAAAGAGATCTACAGAAACACAAAGTAGATTAGTAGCTACCAGGAACTAGAGTGGGTGGGAGGGTAGGGGCATGATAGCTGAATGCTACAAGGCTTGTTTTAGAGGTAATGAAAGTGTTCTAAAATTGACTGAGGTGATGGTGGCACATAGCTGTGAATATGCTTAAAACTGTTGAATTGTACACTTTAAATGGGTGAATTGTAACATATGTGAATTATACCTCAATAAAGCTGTTCAAAAAAAAAAGTGCTCAAAGAATGAGTGATGGAGACATGTCAAAACAATACTAAAACCAGCTAGAATGGGCTTCTACTGGCTGGAGCTGGAAAGTTTGAGCATCAAAATAAATAATAATATTAATGGATTGTAACTTACAGAATAAAATAGGAATCCATGACTCTATGCTGCTACAAATAAGTGAATACACGGGGTGTGTGTTGAGGAATGGGCTATTCACATATTCTCAAAGCACCTTTCCACAAAATACGTATTAATTACAAAGAGAAAATCAGGAACTTTACAGCGGAGAAACATGGCAGACACCACCTTAATCAAGTGATCAAAGTGGACATCAACAGCAATGGGATAAATGAGAATCAGGTACCACCTATAGGATGCAGTGAGAAAGACAGCATCACTTCTGCGATATTCCTGCACACAATGCAGAACCTGAATCTAATCACAAGGAAACACTTAATGAGCCCAAATTAAGGGACATTCTAGAAAGTAACTGGCTCATAATCTATAGAAGTGTAATTGAAGTTAAGAACAGATTAAAGAACCATTCCAGATTTTTAAAGACCAGAGATAACAGAACTAAATGTAATATGTGATTCTGTATCAGATCCTTTTGCCATAAAAACATTATTAGGCACACTGGTGAAACCTGAATAGAGTCTGTGCTATGGATTAGCTGGCAGTAATCTTCCAGTGTTAATTTCCTGATTTTGATGGTGTTTTTGTTTGTTTGTTTTTTAATTTAAGACAGTCTCACTCTGTGGCTTAGGCTGGAGGACAGTGGTGTGATCTCAGCTCACTGCAACCTCCGTCTCCGAGGTTCAAGTGATTCTTCTGCCTTAGCCTTCCAAGTAGCTGGGACTACAGGTGTGCACTACCATGCCCAGCTAATGTTTATATTTTTAGTAGAGACAGGGTTTCACCATATTGGCCAGGCTGGTCTCGAACTCCTGACCTCATGATCCACCTGCCTCGGCCTCCCAAAGTGCTGGATTACAGGCATGAGCCACTGTGCCTGGCCTGATGGTGGTTTTATGATTATCTAGGAGGATGTCCTTGTTCATAGGAATTACACATTGAAATGTTTGAGAAGTGATGGCAACTTAACCTCAGATGGTTCCAGGAAAAAATGTTCTTTGTACTGTAGTTGTGATCATTCTGTACATTTGAGACTGCTTCAAAGTTAAAAAAAAAATCTACTATGGCTTAGAACAGATTTAAAAAAAATTCTTGCATGTGAAGAAGAAACTGGACTAATACCTGAAAACCAAGAGAAAAGCAAATCATAGAAAATACAGCCTCACAGGAGATTCAGATACTGGAGGTATCAGAGTTTGAACTAACTATGATTACTTTGTTTAAGAAAACAGATGATAAGTTGAATAGTTTCACCAGATAATTGGAATTAATAAAAAATGAAGAATCAAGTGGTATCCTAGAGTGAAAAAAATATAATAACTAAAATTGAGAATTTATTTCACAGAACTAAAGGCAGATTACATAGAGCAGGAGAAGGAATTATTATTTTTTTGTTTGTTTCTGTTTTTGTTTTTCTTTTTTTCGCCCTCTAGCCCAGCCAGAAGAGGGAATTAACGAATAGGAATACAGGTCAGTAAAAAATACTTTGGTTGTAGCATAGACAGAAAAAGGATGGAGAACACAAAAATGCCATTAATATTATATGCAGCACAATAAAAAGCTCAATCATATGCATTTCTGGAGTCCAAAAACGAGAAGAGAGAGAGAATGGTGTAGAGGCAATATTACTGGCCAAAACTGTTCTATAACTAACACAAGACATCCAGCTAAACAGGTTTAATATAAAGAGATTATACTTAGGCATGTGATAAACTGCAAAATATTAAATTCAAAGGGAAAAATCTGGAAAGCGCAAAGAAAACAAAAGCACATTCCTTCAAAGAGACAACCATAGACTTACAAATTGAAATTATATTTGAGATGAAAATCACAAAATCTGAATATAATTTTTTTGTTTTTTGAGACATAGTCTCCCTCTGTCACCCAGGTTGGAATGCAGTGGTGCAATCTTGGCTCACTGCAACCTCCATCTCCCGGGTTAAAGTGATTCTCGTGCCTCAGCCTCCTGAGTAGCTGGGATTATAGGTGCCCACCACCAAGCCTGGCTAATTTTTGTATTTTTAGTAGAGACAGGATTTCACCATGTTGGCCTAGTGAGTCTCAAACTCCTGATCTCAGGTGATCTGCCCACCTTGGCCTCCCAAAGTGCTGGGATTACAGGCGTGAGCCACCGTGCCTGGCCCTAAATATAATTTTGATGTATTTTGAGTGGATGGACTTAATAGCAGATGAGATATCACAGAAGAAAAGGTTAGTAAACCTGAAGATATACGAAGACATTATCAGCAGAAAGCTTCTGAAAGGAAGAACACAGAGAGAAAAACCACAAACATAACAGAGCCACAGTCATCCGCGGGGTAATATCAAATGCTCTGACATACTTGTAGTTGAAGTCCAGAAAGAGAGGAGAAACAGGAAAACAGAAAATATTTGAAGAAATAGTGACCAAAAGTTTTCCAACTTTGATGAAAACTAGAAACTCAAAGATCCAAGAATCTCAATACCACCTATAAAGATACTAAATGAAAGCAAGATTCATTATAATCAAATGGCTGAAAATCTGAGATGATGAGAAAATCTTAAAAGAAGCCAGAGGGAAAAAGAGACATTGCATCGAGAGGGACAAAGGTAACAATTATCATAGACTTATTGTCAGAGACTACATAAGCCAGAGGATAATAGAACACAATTTTTTAAGTTTCGGAGAAAAAAAAAGTACTCTCAACGTAGATCTCTAAATCAAGTGAAAGTATCTTTAAAATGATGGTGAATTGAAGACTTTTTCACACACACAGAGAGTGAGAGACTTCACCGTCAGTCGACCTATACTATAAGAAATGTTAGAGGCTGGGAGTGGTGGCTCACTCTTGTAATCTCAGCACTTTGGGAGGCTGAGGCGGGTGCGTTACTTGAGGTCAGGAGTTCAAGACCACCCTGGCCAACATGGTGAAAACCCATCTCTACTAAAATACAAAAATTAGCCAGGCATGGTGGCAAGCGCCTGTAATCCCAACTACTAGGGTGGCTGAGGCAGGAGAATTGCTTGAACCGGGGACGTGGAGGTTGCAGTGAGCCAAGATCACGCCATTGCATTCCATCCTGGGCGACAGAGTAAGACTCTGTCTCAAAAAAAAAAGGGAATGTTATAGAAAGTTTTTCAGGCAGAAGGAACATGATACCAGATGGAAACTTGGATCTACACAAGGGAATAAATAGAACAAGAAATGGAAAATATGTGAGTAAATGTAAAATATATTTTTCTCATTTAAAATTTTGTTTAAAAGATCATCAACTACTTGAAGAAAAAGAATAACAACATATTATGGGGTTTATAACATATGCAGAGATAAAATACATGATAGCAACGCCACAAAGCACAGAGGGGGAAAATATGCTAGCTGAGATTTCTAACTTTTACATGATGTGATACAAGATTATTTGAAGGAAAACTGTGATAAAGAAAACTGTGTGATAAAACACAGTTTACCAAAACTGTGATAAACCTTAGAGCAGGGGTTGGCAAACTTTTTCTTTAAAGGGCCAGATAGTAACTATGTCAGGTGTTGAAGGCCATACAATCTCTTTTGCAACTGATTGACTCTGCCATTGTGTCAGGAAAACAGCTGTAGACAATATTTAAATGAATGAGTGTGGCTGTGTTCCAATAAAACTTTATTTGTAGCTGTGAAATTTGAATTTTATGCCATTTTCCTATATCTCAAAAATATTATTCTTTTGAATTATTTCAACTTAAAAAAATTTTTTTGAGATAGTCTCACTCTGTGACCCAGATTGGAGTGCAGTGGCACAATCTCAGCTCACTGCAACCTCTGCCTCCCAGGTTCAAGTGATTCTCATGTTTCAGCCTCCTGAGTAGCTGGGACTAAGGTGTGCACCCCCACACCAGGTTAATTTTTGTATTTTTAGTAGAGACAGGGTTTCACCATGTTGGCCAGGCTGGTCTCAAACTCCTGGCACCAGGGGATCCACCTGCCTTGGCCTCCCAGAGTGCTGGGATTACAGGCATGAGCCACTGTCCCTGAGGCTCATTTCAACTTTTTAAAAATGTAAAGCATTTTGAGAAGCCATGGTGAAAGCATTGCTTGAGGACAAGAGTTTGAGGCTGCAGTGAGTTATGATCGCTCTACAGCACTTCACTCAGGGCAAGAGAGTGAGACTCTGTCTTAGAAACAAACACAGAGATTCTTCTGCAGCTTGTAAGAATGATGAAAAGGTATTCATGGTCATGTGGAAGATGGTCTCCCTCCAACCTTGTTACAATTCGGATGTTAGCACTTTACCCATCTGATGATCCAATGTGCGGGGTGGGGATAAAAGGTAAAAATTAGGTCAGGTGCGGTGGCTCACGCCTGTAATCCCAACACTTTGGGAGCCTGAGGCGGGCGGATCACAACGTCAGGAGTTTGAGACCAGCCTGGCCAACATGGTGAAACCCCATCTCTACTAAAAATACAAAAACTAGCCAGGCATGGTTGCGGGTGCCTGTAATCCCAGCTATTCAGGAGGCTGAGGCAGGAGAATCGCTTGAACCCGGGATGTGGAGGCTGCAATGAGCCGAGATTGCGCCACTACCCTCCAGCCAGGGCAACAAAGCTAGACTCCATCTCAAAAAATATATATGCTAAGTGTGCTAATGGATACAGCGTGCAAGGATAGATGAACAATGTAGACAGAGAGATGGGAATTCTAACAAAGAACCAGAAGGAGGCCGGGCGCGGTGGCTCATGCCTGTAATCGCAGCACTTCGGGAGGCCAAGTGGGAGGACCATGAGGTCAGGAGATCGAGAACTTCCTGGCCAATGTGGTGAAACCCTGCCTCTACTGAAAATACAAAAAAATTAGCTGGACGTGGTGGCATGCGCCTATAATCCCAGCTACTAGGGAGGCTGAGGCAGGAGAAATGCATGGACCTTGGAGACAGAGGTTGCAGTGAGCCGAGATGGCGCCACTGCACTCCAGCCCGGCGAGAGAGTAAAACTCAAAATAAATAAATAAATAAAACAAAGAAGGAAATGCTAGAGATCAAAAACACCATAACAGAAACAGTGAATGCTTCTGATGGGCTTATTGGTAGGCTGGACACAGCTAAGGAGAGAATCTCTGAGCTTGAGGATATGTCAGTAGAAACTTCCCAAAACAGGGAGAGAAAATAGTCTTCTTTCTGAAGACTGAACACACACACACACATACACACACACACACACACGCACATACAGACACACACACATACACACACACACACACACACACATACACGCACACACAGACATACACACACACATACACACATACACACACACAGAGCCTAGAACAGAATGTCCAAGAACTGTGGGGACAACTGCAAAGGGTGTAATATACACGTAATGGGAATACCAGAAGGAGAAGAAATAAAGGAACAGAAGAAATATTTGAAGCCATAATGACTGCAAGTTTCCAAAATTAAAGTCAGACACCAAACTACAGATCCAGGAAGAATTTGAGAACAGGAGGCAGGATAAAGGCAAAAAAAAAATTACATCTAAGGATATCCTATGCAAGCTGCAGAAAATCGGAGATAAATGCAAATTCTTGAAAGAAACCAGAGGGAAAAAGACCAACTTCCTCATCGAGGAGCAAAGATAAAAATTACCTCTGGCTTCTCCTCAAAAACCACGTAAGCAAGAACAGAGTGGAGTAAAAGAGAGTCATGCACTGCATAAAGACATTTCGGTCAACGATAGACCACATACAATCCTACAGTGGTCCCATAAGATTATAACACCATACCTTCACTGTAGCTATTCTATATTTAGATACGTTTAGATACACAAACACTTGCCATTGTGTTACAGTCACCTACAGCATTCAGCACAGGAACATGCTGTACAGGTTTGCAGCCTAGGAGCAACAGGCTATCTCACATAGCCTAGGTGTATAGCAGGCTCTGCTATCTAGGTCTGTGTAAGTTCCCTCTACAATGTTTGCACAATGATGAAATCACTCGATGATGCATTTCTTAGACTGTATCCCTGTTGCTAAGTGATGCATAATTGTATTTAGAAAGTGTTGTGAGAGAAAAACCATCCACCTAGAATTCTGTGACCTGTGAAATTATCCTTCAAAAGTGAAGAAAAAATAAAATGCAAAATTACAGCTCTTCAATTCATAGAAGATAACATAGGAGAAAGCCTAGATGACCTTGGGTATGATGATTACTTTTTAGATAAAACGCCAAAGGCATGATTCATGAAAGGAAAGATAGATAAGCTGGACTTAATTAAAATGAAAAACTTTTGCTCTGCAAAAGGCACTGTTCAGAGAATGAGAAGACAATCCAAAGACTGGGAGAAAATATTTGCAAAAGACATATTTGATAGAAGACTCATCCAAAATGTACAAAGAACTCTTAAAACACAATCATAAGAAAACAAACAATCCAATTAAAAAATGGGCAAAAGATCTTAAACAGACACTTCACCGAGGAAGACGTACAGATGGCAATTATACATGAGAAAAATGCTTAACATATATGTCATTAGGGAATTACAAATTAAGACAACAACGAGATACCACTACACACATATTAGGATGGCCAAAATCCAAAACACTGACAGCACCAAATGTTGGCAAGGATATGCAACAAGAACTCTCATTTGTTGCTGATGAGAATCCAAAACGGTGCAGTGACTTTGAAAGACAGTTTGGCAGTTTCTTACAAAACTAAACATATTCTTATCATACGATCTAGCAATTTTACTCCTTGGTATTTATCCAAATGAGTTGAAAACTTATGTCTACACAAAAAAACCTACACATGAATGTTTCTATCAGCTTTATTTGTGATTGCCAAGACATGGAAGCAAGCAAGATGTCTTTCTCATGTGAACGGATAAATAAGCTGCAGAGCATTCATACAATGGAACGTTATTCAGTGCTAAAAGGAAATGAGTTATCAGGTCCTGAAAAGACATGAAGGGAACTTAAATGCATATTACTAGGGGAAAGAAGCTAAACTGGAAAAGCTACCTACTGTATGATTCCAACTATATGGCATTCTGGAAAAGGCAAAACTTTGGGGATAGTAAAAGATCAGCGGTTGTCAAGGGTGGAGAGAGAGAAGGGTGAGCAGGCAGAGCACAGAGGGTTTTTAGGACAGGGACACTATTCTGTATGATGCTGCAATGGTGGATATGTATCATATACATTTGTCCAAACTCAGAGTTCTCAACACCAAGAGTGAACCCTAATGTAAACTATGGTATAATAATGTATCAATATGAGTTCATCTATTGCAACAAATGTACTTTTTTTTTTTTTTTTGAGACAGAGTTTCACTATTTTGCCCAGCCTGGAGTGCAATGGCACCATCTCAGCTCACCGCAACCTCTGCCTCCCTAACTTTTTGGATGAGGGCAGCATAACCTTGATATTAAAACCAAACTAGGTTCAAGTGATTCTCCTGCCTCAGCCTCCCCGAGTAGCTGGGATTATAGGTACACAACACCACACCTGGCTAATTTTTGTATTATTAGTAGAGATGGGATTTCACCACATTGGCCAGGCTGGTCTCAAACTCCTGACCTCAGATGATCCACCCACCTCGGCCTCTCGAAGTGCTGGGATTACAGTCGTAAGCCACCACACCTGGCCCAAATGTACTAATTTGATAGTAGCAGAGACTCTGTGGAGACAAGGGGTTTATGGAAAATCTCTGTGCCTTCTGCTCAGTTTTTTTTTAAAACAAGAAGTTTATTTAAACAACAAGGTGCTTGATTTGAAAGGGAAACGATCTAGGATGATAATGATTATTATTATTATTATTTTTAGTAACTTCTCCCCACTTAAAGACAGATTGCCCTACATGTAACAATTATGTAAAAAAAAGTTATAAAATTGTCCTTGGTTTTACAACAATAAATGAAAAACATTAAAATTCTCCAATTGAACAAGATATGCAAGGATTTTTATGTTGTTTTTGTTGTTAAAACAGTGAGAACAAAATAACTTACTGGAATATAGGGCTAAGAGTTGAATGAGCATGCCGCTAATGGAGAAAGGGGTTATTTTCACTGAATCGGTATTTTCCCCATCCTGTCTCTGCTTGATGCCAATCAAAACATGCCATTGGCTGTTTAGTTTTAAAAAATGCAGTGTGCTTGTGCACATATACCATTACTTCATGTACAATAAAGGAATGGGGAAGGGGGAAATCAAATCTGAATAGAGAAAACTTGTATTGTAATAGTCAGGACGTGGCGGAACGAAATCGCAGTTTTCTAATTGAGAATGTAATCTTGTAATCTTGGTCTTTAAAGAACTGAGTTCTGGAGTAAAGAAGCAGGTTCCCTTCACAGTTGACACCTCCCGTCCGCTGTTGGAACACATCAATTCTATCTTCAGCCTCCATTTCCAGCTGTGCAGGTATGTCTGTTTCATTGATTGGTTGCCCAGCAAATCGGAATCTGATCTGCCTCACTGACAATTCTGTCTCTTCACAATAGGCTTTTGTTAGTTTACTGAGTGGTGTATGCCTCTTCATCTTAAACTGCGCCACAGAACCCTCCTGCCCCGCCACCTTCAAATTAATATGATCGTTGTTCTCAGTCTTGACGCCTTCTTTGGGCTTTTTGTTGGTCCTGGCGAGCGCCGGCGTATCCTCCGCTGCTGCTTCACAAAAGAGGTACCAGGTCCTCAGCAAACGAGCACACAAGTAGCCCCAGGAGTGGCAGAAGAACCCTTCTACTCAGTTTTGGTGTGAATCTATCCACTGTACATCCTACAGGCAACTGAGATATTATGATACTATAATGACTCTGTGCTAATACATTAGAAATTTTGGATGAAATGGTCAAAATTTTTGAAAAACACAGCAAATCTTATGAAACATCATGTATAGTCTTGTATCTATTAGAAAAATTGTGTCAGTAATTAAACATTTTCCTACAAATAACACTTCCAGATGGTTTGTCTGCTTAATTCCTCTGGACATTAAATAAAGAAATAACACCAGTTTTACGCAAACTCTTATGGAGAATAGAAAGAACATTTCCTAACTTTTTGGATGAGGGCAGCATAACCTTGATATTAAAACCGAACTAGGACATTACACCAAAGGATAGTTACAGAACAATTTCTGTCAAAACATAGATACAAAATCCTAAACAAAAATAATCACAAATCAAATCCAGTACTATATAAAAAACGATAATGCACCATGACAAATCTTAATTCATTCCAGAAATGTATGGTTGGCTTCACATTTGAAAACCAGTTATGTAAGTCACCACATTAAAAGTATAAAGGAACGAAATCATATTTCAGTAGATGTTTAAAAAGCATTTGATAACAATTAGTATTTATTCATGATAAGAATTCTCAGCAAGGTAAGAATAAAAGGAAATTTACTTAATCTGATAGTGAATTTTAAAAAATCCCACAGCAAACTCTACATTCTATGGCATAAAGTATTGAAAATGATCCCTTTGAGATTGGAACAAATTGAGGATGTCCCACCACCACCACTTCTTTTCAATATTGTATGGGAGCCCTAGCCAGTGCAATAGGCAAGAAAAAGAAATAAAAAGTGTAAGGTTTTTGAAAAGAAAAGAAATTAAACTGTGGCTCTTCATTGATGACATGATTGTGTAGGTAGAACATTTTTAAAAACTATAAGATATGTGCCAGGCACAGTGACTCACACCTAAAATCCCAGGGCTTTGGAGGCCAAGGCAGGAGAATCACTTGTAGCCAGGAATTTTAGACCAGCCTGGGCAATTTAGGGAGACTTCAAAAAATAAAAAAAATTAACCAAGTATGGTGGTGCATGCCTGTGGTCCTCGGTACTTAGGAGGCTGAGGTGGGAGGATCACTTGGGCCTAGGAGGTTGAAGCTACAGTGAGCCATGATTGCACCACCACTGTACTCCAGCCTGGACAACAGAGCAAGACTTTGTCTCAAAAAACAAACAAAACCCTAAAACTATAGATGTACCTTAAGTTAATACATTTAGCAAGGTTCCTGGAAACAAGTTTGGCATTGAAAAATGTCCATAAGTGGGCAATAGCAATCAGAGAATGAAAAAAAAATCAATGAAAAAAAGTCAAATCCCAAACACCTAGGAATAAATCTGACCAAATATGCTCATAATTTTTTTTTTTTTTTTTTTGCTAGAGATGAGGTCTCACCATGTTGCCTAGGCTGATCTCAGACTCCTGGGCTCAAGCAATCTTCCCAGCCTCAGCCTTCGAAAGAGCTGGGATTATAAGCATGAGCCACCACACCTGGCCTACACTCATGATTTTATACAGAAAACTATAGAATATTACTGAAAGGGGGACAAAGACCTTTTAAAAAAATACATAGAGATACACTGTGTTCATAGATTGGTAGTGTCATATTACAACGTGGTCAGTTCTCACCTCAATTGACCTACAGATTCAATACAATCTAATATAGCCCCATTTACTGCTGGTAGGAAGGTAAATTGGTACAACTTCTTCGCAAAGCAGTTTTACATTTTCTCCAAAGGATAAACATAAGGTTACCCGTGGCCCAACAATTCCAATCCTAGGTATATATTCAAGAAAAATGAAAACATATGTCCATACAAAAACTTATACTTGAATGTTCAAAGTGGCATTACACACAATAGTCAAAATGTGGAAACAACAGATGAATAGATAAATAAATGTGATATATCTGTGGAATGAAATATTACTGAACCATGAACAAGAATGAAGTACTGACAGCAGCTACAACATAGGTCAACTTTACAAACATTATGCCATGTGAAAGAACACTCACAAAAGACCACACATTTATGATTCCATTTATATGAAATATCCAGAACAGGCTTATCTATAAAGACAGAAAAATAGAATTAGTGGTTGTCCATGGTTGGGGGTAGAGTGGGAAAAAAGAGAGTGACTGTTGATGGGCATGGAGGTTTACTTAGAGGGTGATGAAAATATTGTAAAATTGATTGTGGTGACTGCTGTACAACTCTGTAAGTATATTAAAAGTCTATTGAATTATACACTTATTTACATGGATGAATTGTGTGATATGGGAATTACATTTCAATAAATCTATTTTGTAAAAAAAATTTAATCCTTGAAGGTTATTTTCTTTTTCTTTTTTCTTTTCTACTTCTTTTTTTTTTTTTTTTTTTTTTTTGAGATGGAGTCTCCCTCTGTCACCCAGGTTGGAGTGCAGTGGTGCAATCTCAGCTCAAGAGATTCTTCTGCCTCAGCCTCCTGTGTAGCTGGGATTGCAGGTGCCTGCCACCATGTCTGGCTAATTTTTGTATTTTTAGTAGAGATGGGGTTTCACCATGTTGGCCAGGTTGGTCTCAAACTCCTGACCTCAAGTGATCCACATGACTTGGCTTCCCGAAGTGCTGGGATTACAGGCATGAGCCACCATCTCTGGCAGCTGAAGGTTTTCAAATTTTGGTGGAATTTGACAAGCTGATTCTAAAATTTACAGGGAAATGCAAAAGGCCAAAAGCAAGAATCATAACTAAGTACAAAATTGGAAGACTTAAACCACCTATTAGTAAGACTTATTACAAAACCCCAGTAGTGAAAACAGTTGTTATTGGCAAACTTACAGACAAATACACCAATAGGACATAACAGAAAGTCCAGAAACAGACCCACATCTATATGATCCAGTGAAATGACATAAGGAAAGAATGACCTTTTCAATAAATGACACTGCATAAATTTCATACTCATAAGGGAAAAAATGACCTTTGACGACTACCTTAGACCATATAGAAAAGTTAGTTCTAGATAGATCATTAATCAAAATGTGAAGAACAATGGAAACAGACTTTCAAAATTTTAAAAAAAAAATATTTGTCACCTAAAATTTTATACCCAGTGAAATTATTATTCAAATGTAAGTGTAGATTAAAGACATTTTTAGATGGACACCTTCTCACAAATTTATCTGGAGGATGAGCTCCTAAGAAACAAGAAATAAAACCTGAAAGAGGAAGACATGGGCTTTAGGAAATGGGGGGGATCAGATCTTGGGAGGACGGTGCGGGAGATTACAGCTTGGGAGCTGTTGACCTGGGCTGCAACCAGTTGGGATTCAGGGTGGATCAAAAGCCTTCAGAAGAGATTGCTTCAAGAAAGGAAATGAACAGAATTCTTGATGTGTCTGAACATTCTAACAGGGGATTTGGACAACTGGGATTGAAATGGTGGTAATTACACGGAAAACTAAATGAACATTGGCAACAGCAAAACAACATAAGTACTAATTCCAGGAGAACAAAGAGCAAAAGTGATCATAGCACATGACACAGCTCAGATAAGAATGGCAATTATGTAGTTATAGTAAGGTATACACTGAATACTGGCTAACCAAAATTATCATGCAAACACACGGGACGCTGGAGCCACTGGAAGTGTGACTTAAGGTAAGGAGTCAAAGAGAACTAAATCGGCTGGGCACGGTGGCTCACCTGTAATCCCAGCACTTTGGGAGGCCAAGGCAGGCAGATCACTTGAGGCCAGGAGTTGGAGCCCAGACTGGCCAACATGGTGAAACCCTGTCCCTATGAAAAATACACAACACTCCAGCCTGGCTAACATGGTGAAACCCTGTCTCTACTAAAAATACAAAAATTAGCTGGGCATGGTGGCATTTGCCTGTAATCCCAGCTACTTGGGAGGCTGAGACATGAGAATCACTTGAATCCAAGAGGCAAAGGTTGCAGTGAGCCAGCTGGGCGACAGAGCAAGACTGTCTTAAAAAAAAAAAAAAAAAAAACCGAGGAGAGAGAGAGATAACTAAATCATCATATTCCATACTGGGAAGTCAAAAGATGATTCCCCAAACTGAAAAATCAATAAGTCATAATGAAAGCAAGTTATTCAGAGATATAGAAAACATCTATATAAAAAATAGCTGATTGCACTGAAGATCCCTGGCGCCAGGGAGAAGGAGATAGTATGAAGGAGAATGGGACTACTGCTTTTTTTAACCTGCCCCTTCCTGGCATCTAAATTATGCACACATATACCTTTCGTAAAAATTAGAAGTACATCTTTTTTAAAAAGGAATATTTTAGAATACAGAGACTAACAAAGGAGAATATATTCATGATCTTGATATTAGACAAACACTTCTTTTTTTTTTTTTGAGATGAAGTTTCAGTCTTGTTGCCCAAGCTAGAGTGCAGTGGCACGACCTTGGCTCACTGCAACCTCCGCCTCCCGGGTTCAAGCGATTCTCCTGTCTCAGCCTCCCAAGTAGCTGGGACTACAGGCGCGCACCATCACACCCGGCTAATTTTTGTATTTTGGGTAGTGATAGGGTTTCACCATGTTAGCCAGGCTGATCTTGAACTCCTGACCTTGTGATCCGACCTCCTTGGCCTCCCAAAGTGCTGGGATTATAGGCATGAAATAGTTCTTAACAAGATCCACATACGCAAACAACTAATCACAAGGAAAATATTAATAAATTGGATTTCAGTAAAATTAAGGACATCTATCATCAAAAGACATCACCGAGTGAAAAGGCAAGCCACAGAATGAAAATATTTCCTTCCTTCCTTTTCTCTCTTTCTTTCCTTCCTTCTTCTCTTTCTTGCTTGCTTGCTTTTCTTCTCTCTTTCTTCTTCCCTTTCTTTCTCCTTCCTTCCTTCCTTTCTTCCTTCCTTCCATCCTTCCCTCCCTCCTCTCCCTCTGTCCTTCCTTCCTTCCTGCCTGCCTTCCTGCCTTCCTCTCCCTCCCTCCTTCCCCTTCTTCCTTTCCTTCTCCTCCTTCCCTTCCTTTTCCCTTTTCCTCCTCCCTCTCTCCCTCCCTCCCTTCCTTCCTTCCTTCCTTGCTTCCTTCCTTCCTTCCCTCCTTGTTTTTGAGACAAGTTCTCGTTCTGCTGCCGAGGCTGGAGTACAGTGCCATGATTATGGCCCACTGCAACCTCAACTTCCTGGGCTCAGGTGATCCTCCCACCTCAGCCTCCTCCTGAGTAGCTGGGACCACAGGCACACACCACCATACCTAGATAATTTTTTTAAAATTTTTAATAGAGACAGGGTTTTGCCATATTGCCCAGGCTGGTTTCAAACTCCTGGACTCAAGCAATTAGCCCACTTCAGCCTCCCAAAGTGCTAGGATTACAGGCATGAGCCACTGCGCCCAGCAGATCATTTCAATACATGTATTTAACAAAGGACTTGTGTCCAGAACATGTTAAAATATCTAATAAAATAAAGAAAAAAAAAGATTGACAATCCAATTTTTTAAGAAAATGGCCAAATGACTCAATATGATTTTCATAAAAGAAGATATCCAAAAGGCCAAATAAATATATGAAAAGGTATTCAACGTATGTATCAGAAAATGAAAATACCACAGTGAGTTACTACTACACAGTCACTAGAATGGCTAAAAATTAAAAGACCAAAAAGTCTATTAATAAGGATGTGGCCACTGGGACTCTCATACGGATGGGAGGAGTGTAAATCTGTGCAACCACTTCAGAAAAAACTCTGGCAATAATGATTGAAGCTGAACATATGCATTCTCTACCATCCAGCAATTTCACTTTTCAGTATATGCCAAATAGAAGTGCATCTATATATGCATAAAGCGGCATGCGCAAGTTTGTTTGTAACTATGTACATCTAATGATTTAAAAAAAAAAATGGCTGGGAGCATTGGCTCACACCTGTAATCCCAGCACTTTGGGAGGCCGAGGCAGGCAGATCACCTGATCAGGAGTTCGAGAGCAGCCCGGCCAACATGGTGAAACCCTGTCTCTATTAAAAATACAACAATTAGCCAGGCATGGTGGCATGCACCTGCAATCCTAGCTACTCGGGCAGCTGAAGCAGAAGAATTGCTTGAACCTGGGAGGCAGAGGTTGCAGTGAACCAAGATCATGCCATTGCACTCCAGCCTGAGGGACAAAAGCAAAATTTTGCCACAAAAAAAAAAAGAAAAATCACAAAAACTTGAGCGGGCCAGGCACAGTGGCTCATGCCTGTAATCCCAAAATTGTGAGAGGCTGAGGTGGGAGGATCACCTGAGCCCAGGAGTTTGAGACCAGCCTGGGCAACACAGTGAGACTCCTATTTCTACCAAAAAAAAATTAGCCAGGTGTGGTGGCATGCACCTGTGGTCCCTTCTACTTGGGAGGCCGAGGTGGGAGGATCATTTGAGGCTGGAAGGTTGAGGCTGCAGTGAGATATGATCGCACCACTGTACTCCAGTCTCGGCCATAGAGCAAGACCCTGTCTCTTAAAAAACGAATAAACAAACAAACAGACAAAAACCTAAACAAAAACTTGAAGAATCAAATGGGCTATCAGCAATAGAATGGGCCAATAAGTTGTGGTATGTTCATTCCATGGAATAGGATGCGGCAAAGGACAAGCCACCGCCACATGCAACAGCGTGGACGGGTCTCACAAACGCCACGAAGCCGGTCCCAAACAGAAGAATGTACTAAGTGTTTCCGTGTCTCTAAAGTTAAAAATGAAACTGGCTATCTGGGAGATGGCAATGACTGGATGGGGTCTGACAGAGATGTCTGAGATGCAGGGGAATGTTCCATGCCTTCATCTGGTTGGCTCCCACATGGATTGTTCACTTTGTAAAGGTTTGTTGAGGTATGCACTTAATATGCCCTCAGCATTTGTACACTTAGGCCGGGTATGGTGGCTCATACCTGTAATCCCAGCACTTTGGGAGGCCAAGAGGGCGGATCATCTGAGGTCGTGAGGTCAAGACCAGCCTGACCAACATGGAGAGACCCTGTCTCTACTAAAAATACAAAATTAGCCAGGCATGGTGGCACATGCCTGCAATCCCAGCTACTTGGGAGGCTGAGGCAGGAGAATCACTTGAACCTGGAAGGCAGAGGTTGCGGTGAGCTAAGGTTGTGCCATTGCACTCCAGCCTGGGCAACAAGAGTGAAACTCCATCTTAAAAACAAAAAATTGTACACTTTATAGTAAGTATGATATATCTGGGTTAAAAAATTGTTCTTCCTCTCTTTTCCCCTTCCCTCTTTCCATTCCTTCCCTTTCCTTCCCTTGCTTACTCTTCCCTATCTTTCCTTACTGGAACAGCTCAGCCCTGAAGTCATTAGGTAGGCCAGAGCAAGGCTGGCACCCATGGTGATGATAGTGGGAGCCACAGTGTCCCAGAACAAGATATCAGAGCCACAGTAGGGCAATGAGGGAGGGGAGGGGACATCTGGTATGGTCAGTCAGCTTGACTGGGATGAGGGCATCCACATGTTGGAATGGTTCCACGCAGTTTATCAGACCCTAGTAGTTGAGGAGTGCGTCCCTATGTGGGGGATGGCCTGGCATGGGAAATCAGAACCAAAGTAGAGTTAAGAAGGATTCTAGGCCAGGCACGGTGGCTCATGCCAGTAATCCCAGCACTTTGAGGCTGAGGCAGGTGAATCACTTGGGGCCAGGAGTTGAAAACCAGCCTGGCCATCATGGCAAAACCTTGTCTGTATCAAAAATACAAAAATTAGCTGGGTGTGGTGGTGCGTACCTGTAATTCCAGCTACTTGGGAGGCTGAGGTACAAGAATCACTTGAACTTGGAAGGCGGAGGTTGCAGTGAGCTGAGATTGCGCCACTGCACTCCAGCCTGGGTGACAGAATGAGACTCCATCTCATTAAAAAAAAAAAAAAAAAAAAAAAGGCCAGGTGCAGTGGCTCACGCCTGTAATCCCAGCACTTTGGGAGGCTGAGGTGGGTGGATCACGAGGTCAAGAGATCGAGACCATCCTGGCCAACATGGTGAAACCCTGTCTCTACTTAAAAAAATACAAAAATTAGCTGGGCATGGTGGCATGTGCCTGTAGTCCCAGCTACTTAGGAGGCTGAGGCAGGAGAATTGCTTGAACCTGGGAAGTGGAGGTTGCAGTGAGCAGAGATTGTGCCACTGCACTCCAGTCTGGCACCTGGCGACAAAGCAAGACTCTGTCTCAAAAAAAAAAGGATTCTACATGTAGGGGTGGGAGTGGCAGGCACCAGAGCCTAAGAAGAGTAAGGAGGGCATCCACCTGGAAAGGAAGTGGCAGCAGAGATGGAGAGTGGTGGAGCGTGGTTCCAAAGAGGGGGATTTATCAAGTAAGTATACATATTAAGGATAAGAGAAGCCAGGTTTCTCATTGTTGGAGAAGGAGGTACAAACAGGGGAAAGGGAGAAAACTAGAATGAACTGTGGTCTTGGACTGGAATTGGAGGCATCTGTAGGAGTCCATAGCTTTCAATATATACAGGTAAATAAAGAAATGTAACTGTGAATATGTGTAGAACTATGTATTCCTGTATTAATTGGGGTTCCCTAGAGGGAAAGGACTAATAGGATAGATGTACATATGATAGGGAGTTTATTACAGAGCATTGACTCACATGATCACAAGAAGAAGTCCCACAATAAGCTGTCTGCAAGCTGAGGAGCAAGGAAGCCAGTCCAAATCCCAAAACCTCAGAAGTAGGGAAGCTGACAATGCAGCCCTCAGTCTGTGGCTGAAGGCTCGAGAGCCCCTGGCAAACCACCGGTGTAAGTCCAAGAGTTTCCATTGCTGGGGGAGGCATCACAATCATAGTGGAAGGAGAAGGAGGAACAAGGCATGTCTTACATGGCAGCAGGCAAGAGAGCGTATGCAGGGGGAACTGCCCTTTATAAAATCATCAGATCTTGTGAGATTTATTCACTACCACAAAAACAGCAAAGGAAAAACCTGCCCCTATGATTCAATTACCTCCCATTGTGTCCCTTCCACAACACGTGGGGATTATGGGAACTACAATTCAAGATGAGATTTGGGTGGAGACACAGCCAAACCATATCACCTAGTAACCTCTCAAACCCCCACCTCCTAATACCATCACTTTGGGAGTTGGTATTTGAACAGATGGATATCAGGGGGAGGCACTAATACTCAGTCCAAGACAGTTGCCAAATGATGATTACCTTTTTTTTTTCTGAGACAGAGTCTTCCTCTGTCACTCAGGCTGGAGTGCAATGTGCAATCTCAGCTCACTGCAACCTCTGCCTCCTGAGTTCAATCGATTCTACTGCTTCAGCCTCCCAAGTAGCTGGGATTACAGGCACTCACCACCATGCCCGTCTAATTTTTGAATTTTTTGTAGAGATGGGTTTTGGCCATGTTGACCAGGCTGGTAACTTTTGACCTCAGGTGATCGTGATCCACCCACCTCGGCCTCCCAAAGTTCTGGGATTACAGGCATGAACCACTATGCCCAGCCCCAAAGGATAATTATCTAATTCCATCATTCCTTCTGTCATTCTACTTACTGAAAAAGCTTTCTCTTTCCTCCATTTCTTTCTTTCTTCCTTCCTTGCTTTTTCTTTTCTTTCTTTCTTTCTTTCTTCTTTCTGTCTCCCTTTCTTTCTTGTCAGTATCAAGGTCATTATTTTAATGCTCAAATTGTTCAAATGCATCTGGTGAGAGCCTCTTCAAGCTGGCTTCTTTGTCTTTTTGATTCATCCCTGCTATGGAGTGAATTATGCCCCCTCCTCCCAACATTCATGTTGAAGCATTAATCCCAATATGACTGTATTTGGAGATATAGCCTTTAAAGAGGTAATTAAGGTTAAAAGAAGCCATTGGTGTCTGACCTCAATCTAATAGGACTAGTGTCCTTATAAGAAGCGAAAGAGACACCAGGAGGATGTAAGCACAGAGACAGGCTATGTGCAGACACAGTAAGAAGGCTGCCATCTGCAAGCCAAGGAGACAGGCCTCGGAGAACCCAACCCTCTCAACGCCTTGACCTTGGACATCTAGCCTCCAGAACTGTGAGAAAATAAATGACTGTTATGTTAGCCTCCCATCTGTGGTGTTTTATTGTGGCAGCTCAAGCTGACTTAGATAGTCACCATAATTCTTTGAGCAGTTCCTTACTTTCTGTCACAAGATGTCCCAGGCAATATATAAGATGTCATTTTGGGCTCTTGCCTGTAATTCCAGCAGTTTGGGAGGCCAAGGTAGGCAGATCACGAGGTCAGGAGATCGAGACCATCCTGGCCAACATGGTGAAACCCCATCTCTACTAAAAATACAAAAAATTAGCCTGGTATGGTGGCAGGCATCTGTAGTCCCAGCTACTTGGGAGGCTGAGGCAGGAGAATTGCTTGAACCCAGGAGGTGGACGTTGCAGTGAGCTGAGATTGCATTATTGCACTTCAGCCTAGGTGACAGAGCAAGACTCCAGCTCAAAAAAATAAAAGTCATTTTGTATACTCCCTGCCCCAGCCTTAAAACCAACCATTTCTCCAAAGGGTTCTGATTCCTTTTAGTGGAAAATAATACCTAAAAACGAAAATGTAGATGCTAGGTGCTCATTGTCATCGGGACGTCACTACTTTGAAGCCTTCTCAGTGGGCAGAACTAGGGAATTGCTGAATAGCTTTGACCAAAAGCTGATAATGATATGGACAATAAGGTCCAGGCTGAGGTGGTCTCAGACGGAGATAAGAAACTTGCTGGGAACTGGAGCAAAGGTGACTCTTGTTATGCTTTAGCAAAGAGACTGGCAGCATTTTGCCCCTGCCCAAGAGATCTGTAGAACTTTGAACTAGAGAGAGATGATTTAGAGCATCTGGTGGAAGAAATTACTAAATGGCAAAGTGTTCAAGAGAAAGCAGAGCATACAAGTTTGGAAAATTTGCAGACTGACGATGTAATAGAAAAGAAAAACCCATTTTATGGGCAGAGTTCAAGAAATTTGCATAAGTAACAAGGAGTCGAATGACAATCACCAAGACAATGGAGAAAATGTCTTCAGGGCATGTCAGACTTTTGTGGCAGCTCCTCCCATCATAGGCCCAGAGGCCTAGGAGGAAAAATTGGTGTTGTTGGGCCCAGGACGTCCTGCTGTGTGGAGGCTAGGAACTTGGTGCCCTGTGTCTCAGCTGCTCCAGCTGTGGCTAAAGGGGCCAAGGTACAGCTCAGGCTATGGCTTTAGAGGGTGCAAGCTGCAAGCCTTGGCAGCTTCCACGTGGTGTTGTGCCTTCAGGTACACAGAAGTCAAGAATTGATGTTTGGGAACCTCCGCCTAGATTTTAGAGGATGTATGGAAATGCCTTGATGTCCAGGCAAAAGTTTGCTGCAGGGGTGGAGCCCTCATGGAGAACCCTGCTAGAGCAGTGCAGAAGGGAAATGTAGGGTTGAAGCCCACACACAGAGTCCCCACTGGGGCACTGCCTAATGGAGCTGTGAGAAGATAGCAACCATCCTCCAGACCCCAGAATGGTAGATCCACTGACAGCTTGCACCATGGACTTGGGAAAACTGCAGGCACTCAATGCCAGCCCATGAAAGCAGCTGGGAGGGAAGCTGTACCCTGCAAAGCCACAGGGGTGGAGAGGCCCAAGGCCATGGGAGCCCACCCCTTGCATCAGCATGCCCTGGATGTGAGGCATGGAGTCAAAGGAGATAATTTTGTAACTTTAAGGTTTCATGATTGCCCTATTGGATTTCAGATTTGGATGGGGCCTGTATCCTCTTTGTTTTGGCCAATTTCTCTCATTTAGTATGAGTGTATTTACCCAATGCCTGTACCTCCACTGTATCTAGGAAGTAACAAACTTGCTTTTGACTTTACAGGCTCATAAGCAGAGGGACTTGCCTTGTCTCAGATGAGACTTTGGTCTTGGACTTTTCAGTTAATACTGAAATGAGTTAAGATCTTGGGGGACTGTTGGGAAGGCATTATTGTGTTTTGAAATGTGAGGGAATCATATTTGGGAGGGGGCAGGAGCAGAATAATATGGTTTGGCTGTATCCCCACCCAAATCTCGTTTTGAAGTATAGTTCCCATAATCCCCACATGTTGTGGGAGGGGACCTGGTAGGAGGTAACTGAATCTTGGGAGTAGGTTTTTCCCCTTACTGTTCTCATGAGAGTGAATACATCTCTCAAGATCTGATGGTTTTATAAAGGGATGTTCACCTGCATATGCTGTCTTGCCAGCTGCCACGTAAGACAAACCTTGCTCCTCCTTCACCTTCCACCGTGATTGTGAGGCTTCCCCAGCCATGTGAAACTGTGAGTCCCTTAAAACTCTTCTTCTTTATAAATTACCCAGTCTTGGGTATGTCTTTATTAACAGCATGAGAATGGACTAATACATTAGGTCATGAGGGTGGAGTTCTCATTAATGGATTAGTGCCTTATAAAAGAGACCCCAGAGAGCTCTCAAGCTCTCAATCTCTCTTCTGCTATGTGAAGATGCAAGAAGAAGTTAGCCATCTGCAGCCCAGAAAAGGGCCCTCACCAGAACCTGATCGTGTTGGCACTACGATCTCAGACTTCCAGCCTCCAGAACCGTGAGAAGTAAACATCTGTTATTTATAAGCCACCCAGTTTACGGTATTTTGTTATAGCAGTCCAAACTAAAACAGCAACAAATATAATTTAAAAATATATATTTCAGGCAAGAGCCCTTATGGGTTCTAAAATTAATGGGTGCAGGCTGGGTGTGGTGGCTCAGGCCTGTAATCCCAGCACTTTGGGAGCCCTCAGGTGGCAGATCACTTGAGGTCAGGAGTTCAAGACCAGCCTGGCCAACATGGTGAAATCCCATCTCTAGTAAAAATACAAAAATTAGCTGGGCATGGTGGCATGTGCCTGTAATCCCAGCTACTCTACTTGGGAGGCTAAGGCAGGAGAATCACTTCTGTGATATTCCTACCCCAAATTTATAACTTGAATCTAATCATGAGGAAACATCAGACAAACCCAAACCAAGAGACACTCTACAAAATCATGACCTGGGCTGGGTGCAGCAGCTCACACCTATAATCCCAGCACTTTGGAAGACCAAGGGCGGCAGATCACCTGAGGTCGGGAATTCGAGACAAGCCTGACCAACATGAAGAAACCCATTTCAACTAAAAATATAAAACTAACCGGGCATGGTGGCACATGCCTGCAATCCCAGCTACTTGGGAGGCTGAGGCAGGAGAATCGCTTGAACCCGGAGGTTGCAGTGAGCTGAGATCATGTCACTGCATTCCAGCTTGCACAACAAGAGCAAAACTCCATCTCAAAATAAAAAAAAAAAAATCATGACCTGTGATCCTCAAAACTTACAAGGTCATGAACAGCAAGGAAAGACTTCAGATAAATGGGTCTTTTTGTGACAGAGGATATTTGGGACAGACGGCAAAACACAAATAAATCATAATAATGTATTTATATTTTTATGGTTGCATTGTGGTTGTTTAGGAGAGCATTATTGTAGAATTTACACACAAGAGTATCCATGGGTGATGGAACATCATGTTGGCAATTTACCAGCAAATGCTTCAGGAAACACAACTTCTTTGCACTATTCTTGGAACCTTTCTATAAACTTGAAATTATTTCCAAATGAAAAGAAAAAATGATAACAAAAAAGCTTATACAAATTATGTGTATGGGAAAAGTACGTGTGTGTATGTATGCTAGCAGCAAAGGGGTGAAACGTTTTGGACATTGAGTGTTTCTACCTGCCTTAGCATTTGTTTCTCCTTCTTCCAGAAACAGCATCCAGTCTTTATTTTGGGGAACTGCCCTTCCCCCACTCTTGGTCGATGCGTTGCTGGTGTGGGCACATGCCCAAGTCAACCAGCATATTTCATCCACTAGCCATGGTCAAGGGCACATGACTTAAGTCAGTTCAACACGGGCCAATCTTGGGATTTCTTTTTGAGATGCAGTCTTGCTCTGTTGCCCAGGCTGGAGTGCAGTGGCACAATCTGGGCTCACTGCAACCTCCACCTCCCGGGTTCAAGCGATTCTCTTCCCTCAGCCTCCCTAGTCTCTGGGATTACAGGCGCCCACCACCACACCTGGCTAATTTTTGTATATTTAGTAGAGATGAGGTTTTGCCATGTTGGCCAGGCTGGTTTTGAGCTCGCCTGCCTCAGCTTCCCAAAATGCTGGGTTTACAGGCGTGAACCACCACGCCTGGCAAATCTTGGGATTTTTTTTTCCTCCCCTTGAAACTATTGTGAAAGAGGTTCTGTTTTTCTCCTGGGGTTGCTTAGCTTCTAGAAAATAAGCCCGAGGCAGCTGCCTGAGACCACCAAACAGAGCCAAGCTGTCCAAGAAAAAGGCTATTTCAGAGAAAAGCAAAGAGGAGGGAGAGAAACTGAGTCTTCTTGATCTGATTTGAGCCCATAGATCCAATGGTACTGACTTTTTTGGTTAAATAAGCCAAATATCTTCGATTTTCTGTTTAAGCCACTTTGAGTTAGGCTGTTGGCACTTGCAACTGAAAAAATCATGACTAATATTAGGAAATTCCTAATTCAGCTGGGCTGGAGTTGAGAGTGGGAAAGGGGTGGGGAGAGCTGTGGCTGACGGTCAGACTTGGCAGGGCCTCTGGGCATCAGGATCCAGCGGGAGTTCTGGGGACCTGAGAAGCACTTGAAGATGTTTTGGAGAAGTGTCGAGAGCAGGTGGCAGGGAGACAGTGACCAGCAGAAGTCTTTGTGTGACTTTGGACAAAGCTTGGGGCCAGGCTTATTCCCAATCAGCACCACCTCATTACAGTTGCTACCCAGCCCGGAGCCCAGTGGCCACACCCTTGGCACATCCTGGACCAGAAGTCTGCAGGCCTGGTCCTGGTCTTTCCTTCCAACCCTGTGGTCACCAGGCCCTGCATTTCTTCATCCTGCCTTGGTTTATGAAGCACCCTGTCTCCAGATTGTGCAATTGAGCATCAGGACAACCCTATGGCGCAGGTGGGGCTGGGATCATTACCATTTCAGAATAGTAAAAAGTAAGGTTCAGAGAGGTAAAGCAACCTGTCCGAAGTCACACAGCTATTTGGCAGGCAGAGCCAGGACCAGGAGACAGGGCTTTTCTCTCCAAGTCCAGAGCTCTTTCCACAACTCTCTGTTTTAGAATTTTGGAGCTAGGGCTGGGAGATGGAGCAGCTTCCCTGGTATGGAGGATGTGGTGAAAGACAGATCTACCCCTTGGGTTTTGAAACCGCCCTTGAGTGAGTGGGGAGGGAGCCGGACTTTCAGAGGCACATGAGGCCCTCAGGGGAGGGAAGTGGGCTGAGAAGGAAAGTAAACTAACAACACAAAGAAGATGAATGGTAAGTATAAATACTATCTAATACACACTACATGCTTACTTTCACCAGGCACTGTTCTACCTACTTTAGGTTCTCACGACCTTATGAACAAGATCTATGATCCCCATTTTAGAGATGAAGAAACTGAGGCACAGAAAAGGGAAGTAAGTTGCCAACAGTCACACTGCTGGGAAAAGGAACAGCTGGGATTTGAACTGGAAGTCTGAGCCCACAGGCCAAGCTCTCACAGCACAACTACACTGCTCCCTCTGTGTGCCAGGCACTGTGATAGGAGCCAGGATGAACCTGACAGTCGTACTCCAGTCCTCCCAGAGAGGATCCTCAGGAGGGTGGGATGGGGAGTGGGCAGCTAGGCAGAGAATGGTCCTGGGAGGGACAGATTGGAGCCTGGGAGAGAGCCCACGGCCAGGGACCCAAGGTGAGTCTTTGAAGAGCAGGGTAGGGGAGAGTGGGGGGTGGGATGGTAGGTGGAGACGGGGAGAACAGGGCAGGGTCCACACTGGGTGGGATGCCCCTGGCCTTGGATGGAGGCGGATGGAAGGCCTGAGGGAAGTGAGAGTACCGGCCGCGATGCTCGACCGCATGTTCGCTAGCCCTGAGAAGGGAGGCAGGGCCTGGGGGGTGACTGGGGGTCTCGGGTCCTCCCCCAGGGCAAGGGAATCACTGCGCGGGGGGCAGAGTGGGGGAGGAAGGATGAGGCACCGGTGGCAAGACCACCCTGGCTGCTGCCTTTCAGAGGATTTGGATCCAAGGAGGCACGGGGCAGGGGAGAGGAGCTGGGAGGCTGTGGCAGGAGTTCGCAGAGGCTGCAAGGTGGGCAGAAGGCAGCTCAGGGAGAATCCATGGGTGGAGAGATTTCACAGGGAGAACCCCACTTGATGGCCATTTTGCAGAGGGGAGTTAAAAACCCACACTTGGCTGCCAGACCTCAGTTTGAAGAAGTTGCCACTCATCTGCAATGGAACCAAGTGCAAGTGACTTAACCTTCTGAACCTCAGTTTCCTCATCTGTAAAGTGGAGCTAACGACCCGTGTATTTCACTATGAAGATTGAGACAGCGTAAGCAGGTGCCTGGACCTAAGTCTTACGTACACCGGAGCATTCTGGACTCCGTCCTTTAGGTTGTTTTGCAGACATCTAAGTATAGGGGAAAGCGTCTTTGGGGCAAGGGGCATGAACAGTTGCCGGTCCTCTCCTAGCCTCTGCCCTCCAAGTTGGATGGCTCTGGGGGAGAAACTCTCTGAGCTTCTGGGTCCTCATCTGTTAAATAGGGACGCTAGTATTTCCCTCACTGGACTTTGAGCAGAACAGCTGGGACAGAGTTTTTGGACATTGAGCAGAGCATTGCTCTTGTGTGAGCAAGAACTGGTGACCCACCAGGAGGCTTACTGGGTCAGCTCAGCTGACGCCACAGGGCTGTGCTGGACAAGCAGGGCTCACAGGATCCTAGGGGCCTCCCTGGATTCCCTGTGGGATTTCTTTATCTGCCGTGGAATGCAGCCTCGGCAGCAAGGGGAGTGTTTCTCACACTCATCAGCAGCCCTTACGGGGCACTGAGTTCACATACCAACCACCCATTTTAAACAAACTTAAAAAGAACAGTGTAATTCTAAAATCATTTTGAAATGCAGCTGTGTAGAAAGTAACATGAAGGATAATTGTTACATATCAGGGAGGGTGATGATACCCTCTGAAAATTTCCGCCAGTACCTCTGCGCCCTGCGTGACAGTAGGAGCCATAAGGAGTTTTCATATCCTGTCAGTTTCTTTTCTTATTCCTTATTTGCACCAAATTAGAAAAATCCTAAACCACAATTATAGGTCATTAGACATGACAGCAAATGTTTGGTGGCTCTGACAGATGGTTCTGGGTTCAGACCAAAGAAGAATTCAGAAATCACAGACCTGTGTCCTCCTGAAAACTGCTCTCGAACATTAGGCCAACAGGGACAAAGCTTCCAAAAGCCAGAAGACTCCGGATTTCACCGAGAGAGAGGAGGTCGGGGGGAGCAAGCAGAGCCGTATTTTTTCTTTGGTTGAATCTGACTCCGGAGAGAGTTCTTTAAGTTCTGATGTAATGTTTGGATGTGGTTTTTAAATAGTCTTAATAATATGTCACCGATTCCTTTCTCCTGCTCAGAAACAAAATCACCAAGTGCTGAGAAAGAATCAGAATCATAATGGAGCAGTCATACTGCTGTTTGGTTTTAAGAAATTCTGCTAACTTGCTCCTCCACAGTAAACATTGTCACGGGTGACGTCTGGACAATACAGAGATTGAATATATTGCCATTTGAGCGAGCCACTCAGGGTCTCAGAAGTGGTCTTGAGTGGACTCAGAAGAAATGGGGGGCTTTTCGGTTTGGTTTGGTTTGGTTTATTGAGATAGAGTCCCACTCTGTTGCCCAGGCTGGAGTGCAGTGGCATGATCTCAGCTCACTACAATCTCCACCTCCCAGGCTCAAGTGATCCTCCCACCTCAGCTCCCCACCACCCCACCCCAGTTGCTGGAACCGCAGGCATGAGCCACCAAGTCTGGCTAATTCTTTTTGTACTTTTTGTAGAGACGAGGTCTTGCTATGTTGCCTACTAGTCTTGAACTCCTGGACTCAGACACCCATTTGGCCCGCCCCCCGCCCGGCCCCTTCTTTTTATAACGAGGTCTTGCTATGTTGCCCTGACTAGTCTTGAACTCCTGGACTCAGACAATTCACCCACTTTGGCCTCCCGAATGCTGGATCTCAGGCATGAGCCACCAGACTCAGCAGTACATTACTGGTTCCTAGCCAGCTTCACATGGGGCCCCAAGAATATCTGAGAAGAGATGAAATGAAACCATTTCCTTAAGTCATGGACTAGGCCACTGAAGATCAATTCTAACATCTTAAACAGCTTGCTCAGATGACAATATATGCAATAACTGAGAGTTCAAACCTCACCTTAGAGTAACAAAATATCATTATCTTTTTTAAAATTTTGGTATTACATAAATTACCACTGGGCAAAAACTTACATTTTTAAATGAGGAGCATAAGATAGCCGGATTTATTAAAATCAAACTATTTTCTCGTAATATTTGCAATTGATACTATGTGATAGCCAACACTGTCATTTGATAAATGAAATTTGCCAAAAGTTGGTTTTTCCTTCTCTCTGAGAGGAATGTGTATCATTAATAACACAGCTGTGTTACAATCTTCTCAGATAGCCTTACTTTGTAGCTGTGTTTTACTAAGAGGAGTGCACTTTTAAATACTGCCTCTGTCCTTCGGTTTTTCTTCCTGCATTGACTGGGGAGAATCCATTAATTTTGTCCTGGAAAGCTTATTTTGCTCTTGTTCTGGAAAAAAAAAGAAAAGTCTCTGATGGTTTACCAGAAAGGTCACTGTGCTGTGTTTGAAAATGATGTGAAAATCCTGATGGCTTTACGCCACTATTTGACCAAGTTTCATAACACACAACTCACTGGGGATTAAAATGGAATAGATCACCAGCCCAGCAAAGTTTAGCTGCAGGTCGTCAGCACCATACTCACTATGTATACTTTTTCAGCCACTTGTGAAATTGTCAGACGTGTCCCAGCTCTTAGAGATTTACATATTTTTGAACTAGATTCTTGTTCATTACATATTTACTTTTCTTCTTTCTTTTTTTTTTAAGCCCAGCCATATGCCTGGACGCTATGTGTTTACTATTATAACATTATTCTCCGTGGTAGTATTTGGGTTACTATTTTCATCACTCTTCTTAGGCTGTAATTAACCACTTTTGAATCATTGGCTTATTATTTGGGTTGAGGATATTACACATCACAAAAGTAATAACTAAAAACCCATAAGTGACATGAAAATATATCTCTGGAGATGATCTGCCCAAGCTAGATCAGCCACATTCAAATTAGAGATGCACAGTGTTGCAGAATGTGACAGTTATTAAGAACAAAATGGGGCTGGGCGCAGTGGCTCACGCCTGGAATCCCAGTGCTTTGGGAAGCCGAGGTGGGAGGATTGCTTGAGCCCAAGAGTTCAAGACCAGCCTGGGCAACACTGGGAGACCTCACCTCTACAACAAATTTAAAGATGTGCTGGGCATAGTGGCATGCGCCTGTAGTCCCAGCTACTCAGGAGGTTGAGGCAGAAGGATCATTTGAGCTCAGTTCAAGGCAGCTATGATCACACCACTGCACTCCAGCCTGGGTGACAGAGTGAGAACTTGTCTCTAAAATAGATAGATAGATAGATAAACAAACAAACAAGATGAGATTGTTGCGAGAATCTTAAATCAATTTTGCATTTCAGATTTATGAGCAGAGCAATTCCATCTTTTTTCCTCAGAGGTTTCCCATGGACACCTGTACACCTTTAGGGACCCCCAGTGGTCCATGAACCACACTTCAGGAAAATTCTATAGCCATTAAGTCTGTCGTCTGAATCATGAAATGTAGTCGGGTGCGGGGAATTGTCCTGTTACCCTGGTCTCTGGCCACCTATAGCTGGAAGAGTGCATCCCTGGCCAAGTGACACGTTAAGTGGGAGGGACCTTGATAGACACATAAGGGACATTCAGAGAGATTCAGGACATTTAAGTGGACAGCTCAGTTTGGAGGAGATTCATGGAAAGATGGAGAATCAGTCAGGATTCAGCTGGTGACGCGCAGCTCTAGTCCCGTGATGTCCCCTGGTTAGGTGTTCTGTTTCTACGAGGGTCCTGTAGCACACAGTAAGCTGTTTCTGACTGGTGAATAGTCCTCCAGAGCTCTAGAGGTCTGCATTGTGAGTCTCCTATTGTGGTGTCAGTCTTTTTTGACGCCACAAATACCCCTAATGCATAGGGTGTGCGGGGCTTGGGGTCCAAGTGGCAGGTTCATTTGCACCTCATCTGGAACTGTTGAACAGCTCTTTCTTGCTCTGCGTCCCCACTCAAATCTGACAGCCTTCAATGTCATCTGTAAACATATTCCCAAATGTAGAACATGTTTTCTCCAGAGTCTGAGGAGGCCTACCAGATGTGCAACTTTGTTTTTTATGAGATGGAGTCTTGCTCTGTCGCCAGGCTAGAGTGCAGTGGAGCGATCTTGGTTCACTGCAACCTCCACCTCCTGGGTTCAAGTGATTCTCCTGCCTCAGCCTCCTGAGTAGCTGGGACTACAGGCATGTGCCACCAGGCCTGGGCAATTTTTGCATTTTTAGTAGAGACAGGGTTTCACCATATTGGCCAGGATGGTCTTGATCTCTTAAACCTCATGATCTACCCGCCTCAGCATCCCAAAGTGCTGGGATTATAGGTGTGCACCACTGCGCCCGGCCCAGATGTGCTTTCTTATCTCTTGGCCAAGAATTTCTCCTTTTCTTTGGAGTGGATATCTAGGCATGCTTCTGCCAAACCACTAAAGAGCTCACTGACGTTAATAAGACTCTAAATCTTTGTAGGGGATTTTTCTTCCCATCCCCTGGAACGCGTGTACTTACCAAGACTCCGTGGCACTTTTCTGGTTCAATTAACATGACGTCATCACAAGAGTAGACCAAAGTGGCCAGGCACCGTGGCTCACACCTATAATTCCAGCACTTTGGGAGACTGAGGCAGGTGGATCATCTGAGGTCAGGAGTTCAAGACCAGCCTGACCGATACGGTGAAACCCCGTCTCTACAAAAAAATACAAAAAAAATTAGCTGGATGTGGTAGCATATACCTGTAATTCCAGCTACTTGGGAGGCTGAGGCAGGAGATTCACTTGAACCCAGAAGGCAGAGGTTGCAGTGAACAAAGTTCTCGCAATTGCACTCCAGCCTGGGCAATGAGAGTGAAACTCCGTCTCAAAAAAAAAAAAAAAGAAGAATAAGAAGAGTAGACTAATGTACTATTCTTCAGAATGTCCAGATGCTCCAGGTGCCTTCAGACTTTTACGACAGAGTGGGAGAGTTAATATACTCTAAAGCAAGACCTTAAATGTATACTGCTGTCCTTCCCAAGTGAATGCAAATTGTTTCTATTTCTTTCCGATAAGGATGAGAAAGAATGCATTTCCCAGATCAATGCCCACGTACTATGCACCTGAGGCATGTTCCTCTGCTTTAGCAAAGGCACAGCACCTGGCGCAGCAGCTGTCAGCGGGCTAATACTCAGTTGTGTTTGCTCTGGTCTGCTGTCATCCTCTAGAAACTATTTGGCGAATGTTTGGTTTTTACCTAATGTATCCACTCTAGCATGCCCACTTCTCCGAGCTTTTTGATCCCATCTTCTACTGTCTGCTATGACACTTCTAGTGTTTCTATTGCACTTAGTATAAAGCTGGCTGGTCGGTGATTCAGAGTCTGCTCTCTCTCTCTTTTTTTTTTTTTTGAGACAGAATCTTGCTCTGTCACCCAGGCTGGAGTGCAGTGGCATGATCATGGCTCACTGCAGCCTCGCTCTCCTCAGCCTCCTGAGTAGCTGAGACTACAGGCATGTGACACCAAGCCTGACTAGCCTTTTTTTTTGTCTCCCAGGCTGGTATGCAGTGGCACCATCTTGGCTCACTGCAACCTCTGTCTCCTGGGTCAAGAGATTCTCATACCTCAGCCCCCCAAGTAGTTGGGATTACAGGTGTATTCCACCACACCCAGCTAATTTTTGTGTTTTTAGTAGAGGTGGGGTTTCACCATGTTGGCCAGACCGGTCTTGAACTCCTGACCTCAAGTGATGTGCCTGCCTTGGCCTCCCAAAGTGCTGTGATTACAGGTATGAGCCACCGCACACAGCTAATTTTTATTTTTATGTTTTTAACAGAGATGAGGTCTTGCCACATTGCTCGGGCTGGTCTCAAACTCCTGAACTCAAGCTATCCTTCCACCTTGGCCTCCCAAAGTCCTGGGATTGCAGGATTGAGCCATCATGTCTGGCCCAGAGTCTGCTTCTTTAGGCCACTCCTGGCACCAGCTGTCTTCAGTTAGGTCCCCAGGAAACAGACTCTAAGATGGAGTTTTATGTTCGGAAATTTTGGAGGGAGCAAGTGCAGTGGGACTGGGTAGAAGCAGACATTTCACTGCAGTGCATTCACAACAAAGGCCTCGGCTGACCTCACAAGGAGCTCCGGAGCAGAGGTAGCCCTTGGGAGTTGTTCCTGCCTTGAGACAACAAGTCAGGCTTTTACACCCTCACAACAACCAGCCCTAGGATGACTGTCCTTGGGCAGGAGCGAGACCTCGGAACTCCCTTTGCCTGAGGGTGATACTTGGGGAGGAATGTCAAGGCAGCGGCCTCCAGCTTTCCCCTCAACTGGGGGGAAAAGGGTGTTACAGTCCTGCAGGGACCCCCACAATACAGGCTGAGAAAGGCAGATTTCACAGATCTCTCCAGCCGTTGGAGACTTCTGGAAAATTTGTGGGCTGGGCACAGTGGCTCATGCCTATAATCCTAGCACTTTGGGAGGCCAAGACAGGTGGATCACCTGAGGTCAGGAGTTTGAGACCAGCCTGGACAACATGGCAAAACCTCATCTCTTTTTTTTTTTTTTTTTTAAAGACGGGGTTTCACCATGTTGGTCAGGCTGGTCTTGAACTCCCGACCTCAGGTGATCCACCCACCTTGGCCTCCAAAGTACTTGGATTACAGGCGTGAGCCACCGCGCCTGGCCGCGAAACCTCATCTCTACTAAAAATACAAAATTATCCAGGTGCAGTTGTGCTCGCCTGTAATCCCAGCTACTCTGGAGGCTGAGACAGGACAATTGCTTGAACCTGGGAAGCAGAGGTTGTAGGGAGCTGAGATCACGCCACGGCACTCCAGCCTGGGCAACAGAGTGAGATTCTGTCTCAAAAAAAAAAAAAAAAAAAAAGAGAGAAAAGAAAAGAACATTTGTGGTGACCCTGTCACCAGAAGTATGTAAGACTTAGTTTATAATTCCCTGTCTAGGGTTTTATAGCACAAAACCAAGTACTGAACAGAGCTTGGCCTAAATTAATGATTTTCAAACTGGGTTCCATGGTATCCTGTGGGTTTCTTATAATTCTCAGGGGGTTCCATGGAGATTCATATTCAGGAGCTTATCTCTCATCACTGCGGTGACCAGGGCAACTCCATTCTTATCTGCTCACAGACTAGGACTCTGCAGAAGGTTTTGTTTGAGGAAAGCCTTTTACTGCTGAAAACTAACAGTAGGACATTTCTATAGAACACCTGACCAGCAGGAGTTCAAGACCAGCCTGGCCAACATGACGAAAACCTGTCTCTACGAAAATCCAAAAAATAGCCAGGCATGGTGGCACATGCCTGTAGTCCCATCTACTCAGGAGGCTGAGGCAGCAGAATCACTTGAACCCAGGAGGCAGAGGTTGCAGTGAGCTGAGATAGTGCCACTGAACTCCAGCCTGGGTGACAGAGTGAGACTCTGTCTCAAAAAAAAAAAAAAAAAAGGGAATACCTGACCAGTACTCCTTTAAACTGTCAGTCATGAAGAACAAGGAGAGACTAAGAAATTCTCAAGAACCAGAGGTGACCAAGGAGACGCAAACACCAAATGCAATGTGATATCCTGGATGGAATCCTGGAACGGAAAAGAGACCTCAGGAGAAAAATTCATGAAATTCAAATAAAGTCTGGAGTTTAGCTCTCAGTAACTAGTACCAATGTTGACGTCTTCCTTTTGGCAAATGCTCCGTGATGATGTAGGATGTTAACATTAAGGGAACTGGATAAGGTGTATATGGGAATTTTCTGTACTTTCTTTGCAACTTTACTGTAAATCTAAAATTATTAAACCCAAACTGTAAAAGTTTATTTTTAAAAATAGCATTCAAGACAGTTCCGGGCAGGAGTCTGGGGAGTGCAGCAGCCATGGCCAGCCACCTCGAGCTCAAAAATGGCGCCAAGATGCCATCCTCGGGCTGGGCACCTGGAAGTACCCTCCAGGCCAGGCGACTGAGGCTGTGAAGATGGCCATCAATGTTGGGTACCACCACATCGACTGTGCCCATGTGTACCAGAATGAGAATGAGGTGGGGGTGGCCATTCAGGAGAAGCTCAGGGAGCAGGTGGTGAAGCGTGAGGCACTCTTCATCGTGAGCAAGCTGTGGTGCACGTACCATGAGAAGGGCCTGGTGAAAGGAGCCTGCCTGAGGACGCTCAGTGACCTGAAGCTGGACTACCTGGACCTCTACCTTATTCACTGGCTGACTGGCTTTAAGCCTGGGAAGGAATTTTTCCCATTGGATGAGTCAGGCAACGTGGTTCCCAGAGACACCAACATTCTGGACACGTGGGCGGCCATGGAAGAGCTGGTGGATGAAGGGCTGGTGAAAGCTACTGGCATCTCCAACTTCAACCATCTCCAGGTGGAGAGGATCTTAAACAAACCTGCCTTAAAGTATATGCCTGCAGTTAACCAGAATGAGTGCCACCCGTTTCTCACTCAGGAGAAGTTAATCCAGTACTGCCAGTCCAAAGGCATCGTGGTGACCACCTACAGCCCCCTGGGCTCTCCTGACAGGCCCTGGGCCAAGCCCAAGGACCCTTACCTCCTGGAGGATCCCAGGATCAAGGCAATCGCAGCCAAGCACAATAAACTACAGCCCAGGTGCTGACCCAGTTCCCCATGCAGAGGAACTTGGTGGTGATCCCCAAGTCTGTGACACCAGAACGCGTTGCTGAGAACTTTAAGGTCTTTGACTTTGAACTGAGCAGCCAGGATATGACCACCTTACTCAGCTACAACAGGAACTGGAGGATCTGTGCCTTGGTGAGCTGTGCCTCCCACAAGGATTACCCCTTCCATGAAGAGTTTTGACGCTGTGGATGCCTGCTCGTCACCTAAGTGACCTCTACCTGTGTTCCTGCCTCATTTTTTTCCTTGCAAGTGTAGTATAGCCTGTGTCACTCAGCAGTGGGACAGCAACCTGTAGAGTGGCCAGCGAGGGCGTGTCTAGCTTGATGTTGGATCTGACGGGGTCCGTCAGTAGAGTAGAAGTCTCTTCCAGTTTGCTTTGCCCTTCTTTTGCCCCGCTGGGGAAAGTACAACCTAAATATCCTTTTCTGACCAAGAGAAGCAAAATCGACCAGGTCAAAATGGTGCCGCTAACAGCTGAGTTTTGACTGCTTGGAACTGTAATCCTTTCAGAAGACTTCTCTTTGTCTCAAATAAAAAGTGATTTGTGAGCTTGAAAAAAAAATAGCATTCCAAAACCATCAGGCAAATGAGCTCCAAATACATCCAGAGATGAGATGGAAGACTTCCTGGTTCAGAAAGTCTTTTGGGGAGGAAATAAGCTTGAATCTTAGGTAGAATTGGGATACGAGGCATTGGTGATTGGGCAATGTCCTTGCCTGCAGGATTCTTTGTGGAGTGCTGGGTATTCATAGTCCTGTCTTTCCTTATCGCTAGCTGCCTTAGGGAAGTAGAACCCATCTGGGAAAGAGTGGACAGAACTGAAGAGGGACCCAAGGAAGTTGGGCTTACTGGATTGGGGGGTGAATATTAAAGTTCCAGTTTGAACAGGTTTGGATTGAGAGATGGATGGTGGGGAGGGCATCATGCTAAATACTTCCTGTACTTTCCAGCAGTGCCCAAGCAGGAAACCAGGAGAATCTAGAGGAAGGAAGTGACACAGGCCTGCCCCCAGTCTGATGGGGGAAACCTACATTATACCCTCAAGGAACCCCAATCTGTTTGGGAGACACACTCCCTGACTTCAGAGAGCTCTCTGTCTGAATGCGCGGATGCAATGCCTAGCTTTGAGGAGCCCCTCTGTCTGATGGGAGGGACACAGCTTCTTCCTCTAATCCAAAGGGGAGGCAGGACACATCACACGCACACTGGTTAGGTAGCTGGGCTGACCTTTACACATTAGTATTCAGGGACAAGGATAGCCTGGGAGGAAGGCTTGAGGAGGGACCTGTGGTCCTTTGTGAAGAGAAGGCCAGTGTGAAAGGTGCTGGGATGGAGCTGATGGACCCCTGGGGGAACAAGCCCTGCTCAGACATGGATGTCCGTGTTGGTGACCAAGCTCTGATCTGTTGTCCCCCACAGGGGCTGATAGCAGCTGAAAAGCAGTGAAGGGACAGGGAAAGACAGGAGACAGACAAATAGAGACACATGAGCCACATGCGGAAGAAGATCTGAAATGGAGTGATAAAGCGTTCATATGAGGCCGGGCGCCGTGGCTCACACCTGCAATCCCAGCACTTTGGGAGGCCGAGTGGGTGGATCACCTGAGGTCAGGAGCCTGACCAACATGGTGAAGCCCGTCTCCACTAAAAATATGGAAATTAGCCTGCAGTGGCACGTACCTGTAGTCCCAGCTACTCTGGAAGCTTTGAGACAGGAGAATTGCTTAAACCCAGGAGGTGGAGGTTGCAGTGAGCTGAGATCGAGCCACTGCACTCCAGCCTGGGCGACAGAGCCAGACTCTCTCTCTCAAAAAAAAAGAATAGACATGAGTATATGATTCAAATACAGGCAGAAGTGAAGAGAGGTTCCTGCTCCCAAACCTCCCCTCACCCCCTACCCCTGCCCTGGCCCCAGCTGGCACCCCATTTGCATCTCTCTCTCTCCATGCCCCTCATTCAGGCATTACCTCAGTATTTTCTTTCACTAGGGGTCAAAGGCAAACAGAGCCAACATCCACATATGCCAGCTTGCCGGGGGAGGAGGATGTCTGGAAAAGGACATCTACCATGTGGTGCACACCAGGCAGGGGCAGGAGGAGGGGCCAGGGAAGAGCCGTGCCCAGGGCCTGTGCAGAGTTGGCACGACAGGCAGTCAGCAATGGTTGATGAGTGACCAAATGAGCAGCATGGAATCAGTATTAGAGAATGGGCCATATCACAGTGATTAAAGCCTGCATTCAAATCTCAGCTCTGCAACTTCCTAGCTGTGTGACCTTGAGAAAATGACTTAACCTCTCTGAGCCTCAGCCTCCCCATCTGTGAAATGAGGATAAGAATATTAGAGGCACCTACATCATATCATTGTTGCAACCTGGCATCTAGCTCATGCCTACATGGATCTTACCACAGGGCCTGGCACACAGGAGGCACCAAACAGCCCTCAGCCTGTGTTGTGCAGGAACTACGCGAGTGACTTTCCTGTCTGTGACATGCATGTGTGCTCAGTGAGGATATGGTGTATGCAGGGGGAGCTTCTGGGCTGGATGACAGCGACGGTGGCAGGAGGTACTGTAGGGTGGGAGGGGCACTAGCTGTGTGGCCAGGCCAGGCAGGCATGGGATCTATTCCACAGCTTCGCCACTTCCCAGCCAGGGGAGCCCCGGCGAGGAACTTCCCCTCACAACAGAATGGACGTAAGCCCTTCCTGGGGCATTGTCAGTGAGAAGGTGCAAAGTGCCTCTTCAAACACTAAGGAGAGCTGTATTTTTTTTTTTTTTTTTTTTTGAGATGGAGTTTTGCTCTTGTTGCTCTGGCTGGAGTGCAGTGTCACGATCTCGGCTCATTGCAACCTCCGCCTCCCTGTTTCAAGCGATTTTCCTGCCTCAGCCTCCTGAGTAGCTGGGATTAGCCCGCTAGCAGGCCCAGCTAATTTTTTTTGTATTTTTAGTAGAGACGGGGTTTCATCATGTTGGCCAGACTGGTCTCGAACTCCTGGCCTCAGGTGATCCACCCACCTTGACCTCCCAAAGTGCAGGGATTACAGGTGTGAGCCACCGCGCCTGGCCGAGAGTTGTAATTCTTTCCAACATTCTATGTGGTCTGTTGTATGCGGCTGTGTGTGTCTAGAAGCCATGTAGACTTAGAAATAGGGGACATATGGATTGATGAGAGAAGCCTGACCTAGCTGTCGGGGCACCTGGGTTCTTTCAGAGCTCGAGAAAGGGGATCTTGCGCAATGCCCCGGCCCTTCTGACTCTCCAGCTATAAAATAGAGGTATTCAGGCTGACGTCCCAGAGCTGCTGTGAGGATTAAATGAGATATCGTGTGTGGTGTGGTCAGCTCACAATAGTCCCTCAGCAAATGGGAGGGAGGCAGCTCTGTTCTGATCTTTCCAACTACCGGTGGTGGCTGTGGTCAGTTTCCAGCCACGTCATCCTGCAATCCTTTCCATGCATGCACACAGATGGGAGCCTGTTTGTGCAAATAGCCACTTCTTTAGATGAAGTGAGGGCACCCCCTTGGCCCATCCTGGGTCCCTTGGACCAGCTGGAAGTAGCAAATAAGCCTGGGGGCTCTGGAGCCAGGCTGCCTGGGCTTGAATTCCAGCTTAGCCACTGCTAGCTTTGTGACTTCAGACAACTGACTTAACCCCTCTGTGCCTTTCTTTCCTCCTCTGAAACTGGAGACAATTGGAGCACCCATCTCAGAGGGCTTTTGGAGTAGTAAAAGGTGGAAAGTGCTGACGGCAGAGCCTGGCACCATCGTTTGTTGTTATTCTGAAGATGGGCTGGGTCTGGAGGGTGCGCTCCGCTGCCCCGATTCCCACGCCTTTCCTGGCCAGCAGATATCTCATCCCTGGAACAGTCCTCCTGAGTTCTGACCAGTCTCCCTCAGGCAGAAGTTCCTAGAAGGGTGCAACCTGGGGCAACAGCCAGAGCAAGCTGCTAAAATGATCACACTTCAGAAGAGGCCTCCGGATGTCAGTGGGACAGAGTCTTTTTGGAAAGCGAATGTTCACCATGTTCAGGAAAGACGAGTGAGGCACGCTTTTGTAGGTCCCCAGCAGGGTAGGAAAGAACCAGCCTTTCTTAGCTCTATTCCGCCTCTCGCCTCAGATGCCCTCCCACCCAAAACACAGAAAGAGCCACAGGGGAGGGTGAAAGTGGTCTCTGGCGAGGTCAGAGGTCCGATACTCCGAAGTTCAAATCTCACTGCCCTGCCAGTGACCTCAAGAGGAGGAGAGCCAGGAGCAGAAAAAATGTAAAGAGGGTCTAAAGGGGGTGGAGTGGGGGCTGGGGGAGGTATGATTGGAATGAGAGAAGAAATGGTGGGCAGTCAGAAAGAGGGGAAACAAATTGTGGGGATCTACTGTACCCAAAATAGGCAGAGGACCACGTGTGCACATAGATATGTAAGTGTGCATTGGTGAATGTGTGAATGAGTGAATGAATGTGTGTGTGTGAGAGAGCAGGTGGGTTTGAGAGCGTGGGGACGAGCACCTGAGAGTCTGACTGACTGTGCAGAGGCAGAGTCATAGGCTCAGCCCTGGGTGGAGACTTTTTCTATCTGTCCCCCTTATTTTACAGATGAAGAAACTGAGGTTCAGTGATGGGGAGTGAAATGGCCCAGGCACGTTGGGAGCGGGTGGAGAGGGGCTTTTCCTAGCTTGTCCTTCCCTTCAGTGACCCCTCCCCCACCCCCTGCCCCAGCTATTTCTTGAGGTCAGAGGGAGGGGGCAGGCCAGAGCTGATGGGGGAGAGAAGGGAGAAGGGGAGGTGGGTGGGAGGCAGCCTTGCAGGGCACAGGGGCTCTGCGGGAAGGGTCCGGACATGTAGCCTCCCTTTTTCTGCGGACGTGGACTCCCCACCCCAGCAGGGACGTGTCATCCCTGGAACGGGCAGCAGAGCCTCTCTCCAGCTTTTCTGCCAGATCCAGCCTCGAATTCGGGGGAGGGCCCTTCAGAAGGACGCTTGGGCAGGCTCCCAGTCTGACAGAGCTGAGCCCTAAAAGGGAGTGGGTAAACCTGGGCCCACCCAAGTTCAGGCCCTCCCCTCCCCGCCTCTCCTTGGTGTCCCCCATCTGGGAAATGGGAGAAAGGGCAAGGAATTCTATCGGCCATGGGGAGGTAGAATCTGGGGTGAGGGCTGTGCAAGTGTTCGAAGCCCCCTTCCAGTGACAGTCGGTGGGAACAAGACCTCATCACAGGCCTGCCTATGGCTTCCTCCCCTCCTTCAGAGTCCCCTGCCTGGGAGGGGCACCCTCTCCCTGAGTGTGGGGGAGGGAGGAGAAAGAGGGTCCACGTCAGGAGAGGAAAGCTGCAGCCAGAAGACATTCCAGATGACTCACAGCCCTGGAACGCCTTGAGAGCGGCAGGGACAGCCCCCTGTTCAGCTGGGGCAGCTGGAGACCCAGGACCTGGGGGGCAGGGAGGCAAGGCAAAGGGGAGGCAGGGGTCGGAGGCAGAGCCTGGAGACAGGATTGAAGCCAAGGTCTCTGAGAGCAGCTGAGATGGAGACAGTGTGCCACCTGCGTCATGCTAGCCACAAACGGTGGTCCTCACACAGCAGGGGGAGGAGGGCTAGATCTTACAGAGGACCTCCTCCTGGACCACCATGGAACTCCTCTTCTTGTGAACAGCTTGAAAACAGGAGGAGCGGCCTGCCCCTGTCTCTTTCTTGGTCTGATCCTAGCACCCTCCTGCCCTGAGGAGGCAGGGGGGATGGCTACAATGACCTCCAGAGAGCCCCCACGTGATTCTCACCCACTCCAACCCACTTCACTGCCAGGCTTCTCCCATGACCTCTGTCCCC
The DNA here is from genome assembly GCA_036589455.1 of Ateles fusciceps. NCBI lineage: Eukaryota > Metazoa > Chordata > Mammalia > Primates > Atelidae > Ateles > Ateles fusciceps. The sequence continues at coordinate 10,626,309 of JAZHEH010001386.1, forward strand.
TCCACTTCCTGGGCCTCAGGTTTGAGGAAGGCAAACTGAGGCCGGACGAGGCTGGGCCTTGAGGAACACAGCTGCTCTCCCCAGGCCAGCCTGACCCAGCCGAGCTCTGCGCTCCCGGCCTCTGCGTCCTGCTCTTCCTCCCTCCAGCAAAGATGCAGCTAAATCTCCAGTCTACGTGGCAGACAAGAGGGGAGCCTGCGAGGGAGGGGAGCTGGGAATGAGGTGAGCGGGTTGGATGGGCCAGGCCATGGCTACGAAGGCATCTGGGCTGCAGCAGTCTGGAAGGTAGGGGCCTCCGGGTCAGGCCACTCCCAGCCCAAACCCGCCATCCACCGCCCACCATGGCCTCCTTCCCGTCTCCTGCTCCTCCCCTCTCTGCAGCCCACATTCCGCCCGCCCAGGCCAGATGGTTCGCATCAAGGCTTTTCCATGTGGCAGTTCCTCCCTGCCCACCAGGCTCCCTTCCCCCTCTGGCCACATGGCTCAGCTGAGAGTTGGGGAGCAGCTCTCCTGGGCCGTCCTCCTAGCACCAAGCTGGGATTCTGTGGGATCCCCCGTGTCACTCTGCCACCGCCATCCTCGGTGGCTTCCCTGGCCCTGCCGGCTCCCCAGCCCCTACCACCTGGGCTTTTCAGTGTCACAGCGTTCTTACCTCTGACCCCTCAGTCCCAGCTGTGTGACCTCTGGCAACTACTTTCCTTCTCTGGGCCTCAGTTTTCTAATCTGTACAAGGAGGGGGAGGACAGAATAAACTCAGAGCTTCCTTCCAGCAGAACATCTCCGATTCTGTGACATTTCCACCTGGAGACTCCAAAGCTCTGGGGCCCAGCAGAAGTCAAAGCGCAGCTCCGGAGGGGTTACATCTACCTCTTACCTGCTCCCGGGCCGTTTGTTTGTTCATCTCCATATCCACGAGTTCCTCCCAACACACCCACACTTTCCTTGAATCTTCCCCTCCCCTCAAGGGCCTGGCCTTCTTTTTTTGCGGGGAGGGGGACAGAGTCTCACTCTGTCAGCCAGGCTGGAGTGCAGTGGCATGATCTTGGCTCACTGCAACCTCCACCTCCCAGGTTCAAGTGATTCTCCTGTCTCAGCCTCTTAAATAGCTGGGACTACAGGTGCATGCCACCATGCCCAGATAATTTTTCGTATTTTTAGTTGAGATGGGGTTTCACCATGTTAGTCAAGATGGTCTCGATCTCTTGACCCATGATCAGCCCACCTTGACCTCCCAAAGTGCTGGATTACAGTTGTGAGCCACTGCGCCCAGCCTAAGGGCCCTGGCTTCTAACTTGAGTCCTTCTGCTGTCACCAAGGTATAAGTCCTCTGGGTGAGTTCTCAGCAAAAGGATCACAACCATTCTCCTCTCAAAGGCACTCACCAACTCCCTGTGGTCACCACTGAGTATAACTCCTTCCCCCTAGGACCCCAGGCCTCTAGAAGTTGGCCCCAGCCTACCTTTCCAGGCTTATCTTCCTCTGCCCATGGCCTTGTCTCTCTGTCTTTCTTTCTGTCTGTCTGTCCATCTCTCACTCAATCTGTGAAACTTCTCAGGCTGGGTGGTCCCTTTCCTCCCATTTAAACCCTGCATTGGAACCCTGTCACCTACCCTCCTAAGCCTGGTTGGAAAGCCTCCTTCTCCATGCAGCCTTCCTTATTTCCCACTGGCACTCTCATTATCCTTTGTGTCTGGAGGTTTTCATTTACTGAGCAAGACACGGGCCAGCAAGGTGGTCTCACTACTGCCCCAGTTCAGACACTGGGGAAATGGAGTTCAGAGCTGGAGCATTTACTCAAAATCACACAGCCAGTGCTGCCTCAAGTAAGGGATGTACGTGTGTGTGTGTTGTGTGTGTGTGTGTGTGTGTGTGTGTGTGTGTGTGTGTTATTCTCCTTCCTGGCTCCCCCACTGTCCCAGAGTAGAAGCTATTATCCCCAGAGCTCTCCCAGCATGGATGGCCCCGGAAGACCTGAAGTAACCACCCAGGGAACAGGATCAACTACAGGGTCAGCAAATTCAGCATATTCTCTTCCAAGTAGGGTCCTTGTCCAGACAGAGGCCTGGGGTCATCCCTGTTCCTCACCACCCCCCACCCTACATCCCAGTCCAACCCCAGCACCTGTAAATTTTGTCTCCCAAAGGCCTCTCAAGTCCATCCTCCTCTCTCTGTCTCCATTCCCATGTACTAGATCCAAGCCCCTCACCTGGGCAGGTGTGGCTGCCTCTCAGCTGCTCCTCCACCTTTCACCCACAGCCCTCCTCCCGCAGGTACCTACGCCATTGAGTGCCCATGGCCTTCTACAAATGCAGACCTGATTGTGACCCTCCCCCTGCCTCAGGCCCTCTACTGGGGCCCATAGCTCAAAGAAGAGAGACTACACCCCTCCTGGGGCCTCTCTGGCCTGCCCGGCCTTTGCCTCTGGTGCTCCAGCCACACTGGCCTTCCCTGAATTCCTTGGGTATCCAGCACTCGCCATGCTCCCTCCTGCCTTTGCATATGTGGTTCCATCACTCCCCAGCCTGCCTTCTACCCCCTCCCATCAGCCTACCCAGGGAAGGCTTCCTAGGGCTCCAGGGCTCGGGCAGACCCTTTGCTGTGTCTGCCCATTCAAAGCTCTGCATTCTTCTCCTTAGTAACCTTGATGGTTGCGCCTCCATGTTTATTCATATAATTTCATTACTGTCTGTGTCTTTACCAGACATAAGCTCCATCAGGCAGGCACAGGGTCTGTGCTGCTTACCACTGAATGCCCAGTGCCCAGCAAAGTGCCTGGCACGTGAGTATTATTGAATGAACTCATCAGTAAATGAATGTGGCTCCTTAGCAGGAGGTGGCTTTTGGGAAGAAGGCAAGGTCATGTTATCCATACAGGATCCTTTGTGTCCGAGCCAGACTGTCCAAAGGGGCCCTCTGCCAGGGCTGGTGCAAGTGAGCAGACTGGGCTCCCCAACCCCTGCCCAACACCCCGCCCCCTGAAACTCCAGAATCTCAGGTTTGCCAGGAGGAAGAACCGGTGGCTGGGTCAGAGGTGGAAGAGAGGAGACATTGGTGGCCAAGGCTTACCTGGGGTCGGGTTGTCGGGGGGGTATTAAGGAAGGAGATCAAGATCTGGAAGGTACCTCTGCCCAACAGAGGCTTCTCCTCAGCACCCCTCTTCTTTTATTTAAATTCAGGATTCAAAGGAACCTTGGCATTTATCTCCCAAACACAACACGGCAACCAGACATCTGGCTGTGATGCAAGCCCTGCACCACCCGCACCCCCGGACCCCGCCCCCCCGTGGCTGCTGCCCTTTCTCCCCTGGAGCAGCTCATGAAGGCTGCACACCCGCCTGCAGCATGAGGAGACCTGGCAGAGCGCCACCCCCCAGGATGGGCACCAGAGCACCGGGGACTGGGGAAGAGGAGATGCCGGAAGAGAATAAGAGAGGAAAGAGGGAGAAAGAAGAGAGTGTGGGTGGAGGGATGGGACAATGAGCCAGAGGCAGAGAAAAAAAAACTAAGAAAAGGAAGAAAAATGCATGAAGAGGAAAATTTGAAGGGAGAGAGGTTGAGGGAGGGGGGAGAGAAAAGGTAAATGAATAGAAAAAGAAAGGAAGAACAGAATGGAGAAAAGAAAGCGGAATAAACAGGCACCGAATTGAACCAAACAGAAAGATGTAAAGAAAAATTTAATCAATTCATTAAGCCCAAGTTTTTTTTTTTTTTTTGAGACAGAGTTTCACTCTTTTTGCCCAGGCTAGAGTGTAATGGCGTGATCTCGGCTCACTACAGCCTCCACCTCCTAGGTTCAAGTGATTCTCCTGGGTTCAAGTGATAGTCCCAGCCTCCCAAGTAGCTGGGATTACAGGCATGCGCCACCACTCCCAGCTAATTTTTGTATTTTTAGTAGACAAAGGGTTTCACCATGTTGGCCAGGTCAGTCTCAAACTGTTGACCTTAGGTGATCCACCCGCCTCAGCCTCCAAAAGTGCTAGGATTACAGGTGTGAGCCACCGTGCCTGGCCAAGCCAACTTTTAAGAAGAACCTACACTGCCTCCAGATACCAGGAGCAGGGAGGGATGTGACACAGAAGCTGCCAGCTACCTGGCCAGAGCTCACACAGGAAAGATGGGGTTGGCCCCTCACTTCTGACTACCACAGTGCGACAGTGAGAACTGGGGTCCCCAAACTCAACAACATCCCCCATCCAGCGCATTCTACTCAGCTGGGACCTGGTTGGGACCTGGTGGGGTGGCTGGAGAGGGCCTGGGAGCAGGGGGGCATGCCAGACTTGGTGTCACCTGGGGCCATGCCCCTGGTCCTTCTCTCTCCAGCTCCCAAGTTCTCCTCCTAGGACTGGGGATGGTGGGGGGTGCAGAGAACGGGGTGGGATCTGTCCAGGACTAGAAAGCAAGGCTCATCTTCAAGAGCCTGGAATGAGGGCTTGCTCTAGGGGAAAATGAGGGGGAGGCTGGGCCTGGCTGTGGACATTTGAGGGCTCAGGTCACCTGGGGGAGAAAAGAAAAGGGGGAAGGAGAGCAAAAGAGGCCGATGAGATCCAGAAGAGAGCTCTGGAGATGGTGGGGAATGGAGAAAGCAGCGAAGTCACTCAAAAGACAGGGGGAGAGATGCCGGGGCCTGAAAGGAAGGCAGGATGGAGTGTGGAAAGAGCGAGAGAACAGGGGGAGAGGTGCCTCTCTATACTCCTACCAGCTAGACTCCTCTTCCCAGCTAGACTCCTCTTCCCAGGCGCTGCCCTCTGGCCTCGCTGCTGGCCTCCCACACACTCCTCAGCCCACTCCAGTCTGCTTCCTTGCCCATCTCTCCACCAGAGCAGCTCACACGGGGGGATCAGTCCCCACCATTCTGCTAAGTCCAGGGAATGCTTTACTCCTTACCACACTAGTTCTCGCCACAGCACAGAACTCTCCTTCCTTCCAGCACCATCTCCTTCCTCTGCACTCATGACCCCCCCGGCCCTCCTCTGGCCACTCTTGCCCTGTCTCCTCCTAAGCCCTTACACCCTGAGGGTCCCCGAGGCTCAGCGCCAGCCCCTCCACCCTCCTCCCTCCACCCTCCATGCTTTCTCTGAGGCCACACCGTCCACAACCCCAGCTTCAGTTACCATCCCCCTGGGCCCCGCATCTGTCTCTCCTCTGAACTCCTACTCGGGCACCCAAGGATTTCCTCCATATTTCTAATTGGATGTCTCACAGGCTTCAAACACTCAGCATGGACCAAACCTACTTCATCGTCTTCCCCCAACCCTGGACAGGAAGGAGGACAGGAGGAAGGGGAGAGAGGGGAAATCCTAGGAGGCTGGAGGACTTGGATTTGGGGCTAAGGCATGGAAGAGCAGAGCTGCAGATGGAAGCTGAGGAACCCAGCAAAGGGCTCCAACGGTGCCGCGCTGAAGCAAGGGGAGAAGAAGGTCCCAGACACACTCGGGGGCGGTCCCACGCTCTGCTCCAGGCTCACTCCACAGGAACTGTGCAGGGCTCATGATAGAGACTCATGGAGAGCTTCATCCTGGAGTCTTCACTGAGCTCCCCCACCCCGCCCCCTCTTAGACTCCGCCCTTCTCTCTTCTCAGCCCCTCTCCTAGGGACCCCCCCACCGTCATCAGTCTGGGGCCAGAGGTGAGAGCAGAGAAGCTTTCTGGAGAGTTGGAGTGGGGGGGAGGGGCAACAGAACCTCAGTTGGAGGCCGCAGAGCTGGAAAGCGGAACCCAGATGTGCAGGGCAGGGGACGTGCCCGCACCAGGTGCACCACACCTGGGCTACCTCTTCCAGGTGTGTTCTCTCCTTTGTCCCACACCTTGAGTCCAGACGGGGCTCCTGAGGAGCTCTGAGAGTGGGGGCCTTTTCCCCTCCTTCTTTGGTGTTGGGGGGGGCACTTGCGGAAATTTGGAGAAGGAGAGAATTCAGAGCTCAGCACTTTCCTCTTTCTGTTTTTCTTCTTAAGGAATTTTTTTTCCCCTAACTGCTAATGACTTTACCATTTCTTGGGGGTGTGGGGGAGGAGATTTTGGCTTTGCTCCCCCCAGTTTAAGTGCCGGACAAAGTCTTGCATTCCACAAGAAGCCAGAGCTTCAGAGTTTCCTAAAGATGAGGTGGCGTCTCCTCCTCTCTCAGGCACAAGCTCCCTCCTCCTACCACCCCCCATCCCCCCAGACTGCAGCCCTCAGTCCTGGCCAGGAAGGCCCAGCCAGGCTGGGAGGAGACCCCAAGCACATTCTTCCTCTCACTGTCATGCTGCAGAAATTAAAGACACATCTTCAGCCTGGGCGCCTGCCAAACGTTTTAAGTCGAAGAGTGGCAGAGGAGGCCTTGAGCCTCAGCTCCATGCCACGTGTAAAGGATGCTTGGAAACCATCTGCCTCAGCTCCTGGGAGGAAGGCCTGGAATGGGACATTGGGGGTGGTGGCTGTCCCACACCAGGCACACAAAACCCCAATACCAAGTGTCCCCAAATATCCTTCAGAACCCCAGGCCCATGATGTAGCAACCCCCAATTCACACCTTGGAGGTTTCAGTGCTTCTTTAAGATGTGCCTGGGAAAGCCTGGATGGGGAACATGTGGGGGAGGGGGTGCTGCAGGCAGGAGCCTTTCTTGCTATGAAAGCAAGAAGCAAAGAGGTGGACAGGTCACCAACCCTCATATGACCAAGCCCAGTGACACCCTGCCCTAGACCACCACTCTAAATGTCTATTCCCTCCAAAAACAGGACCCTTGTCCCCTATTAGGGAGGGGGTCTCTTGGAACTGACCCACAGTAGAGACTTTGGTGGCTTCAGGAAATGCCATCTCAGCACCTCAGCCCCCTAGTCCTGCCCTGCAGTCGCTGGCACTAGGCGGGGACAGACCCTGGGCCACAAGTTGCTGCCACATGGTCGGGATAATTGATGAAGGTCCGTCCCTCCATTGCTGTCTCCAGCCCTGCCTCTCTGGAAACTCTATATTTTCCCTTTAATTATAGCCCCTGCAGTCTCCCGCTGCCGCCCCACCCGCACCGCTCATCCTGGCTGCCCACGGCCAGCCGACGTGGCTCCCTCCCCCTTCTGTTCCTTTTTTTTCCCTTTGCCTTCGTTGCACAAAACCAGCTGGGGGAGGGCGTGGAGAGGGGCGGGGGGAGGCAATGGAATCTTGGATGGTTTGGGGGAGGCGGGACTCCCCCGCTTCCACGTTTGCAGCTCTGGAGCACCGGGGGTGGGGAGCTGCACAGGAGGGGAGAGAAATGAACAGGGCAGGCCAGGAGACCCCCAGGCGTTCTCTCAGGCCCACAGATTTTGTCAGAACGAGGTAGATTGGGGTTGAGGCAGAGCCCTGTTGGGGGGTTGGGACATGGAGGAAGAAAGGACATGGAGTTCTAGAGGCATCTTCCCTAGATATCATATAGCCTGCTGTCCTTTGGGTCCCAGGCCCCTTTCATAGTGTACAGATGATTCTCTCTGGTTCTTAAGGCAGAGAGCAATGACCTGGATTTTCAGTAAAGAGATGAGGCAGTGGCAAGTGGCCCCTAAAATAAGATCAATTGTCCTCTGTAACCTATCCACACCCCCAAAGGCAAGTTTCACCCAGACCCCCAAAACGTCCCACACATCCCCCAACACTGATTGCTGGCACAACTGGAGAAGGGGCTTTACGGAGCTCCCAGGAAGACACCTCTTTAGCTAAGTGCCCTCCTTCCACCCAGGTTCTCTCTGGTTTGACTGTGCTGGGCAGGAGGTCTCCAAGCAGCCGCTGGCCACAGCCATGGCAGACAGAACTCTTCTCTAAGTCGCCAGTGATCACAAGCCTCCCACTAAAAATACTTCCCAACTCTGGGGTGGAAGAGTTTGAGGAATGAATTTTTAGGGATTGCAAGCCCCAATCCCCACCTCTGTGTCCCTAGCAATCCCCCACCCCTTCCTGGCTGTGCCATCACCCAACGCCAAAGCTTCCTTCTGGACAGACCACCTAGTTGTGTTTCTCAACCTGCACCTCGGCCTCCCCATCCCATCTCAATCATGCCTAGGGTTTGGAGGAAGACATTTGATTCTGTCTTGGAGCACAGCAGAATAGACACCCTCAAAATTAAAACTCCCTTGCCTGCACCCCTCTCTCAGATATCTGATTCTTCATGTCTAGAAAGGAATCTCTAAATTGTTCCCCCAAATATTCCTAAGCTCCATACCCTAGCCACACCAGAAGACACCCCTAAACAGGCACATCTTTTTAACTCCCCTGTTTTGGAGAGGTCCTCAGCTGGCCTCTTTATGCCCCTCCCTTAGCTCTTGCCAGAAAAGTCAGAGGGTGAGTGGGGCACAGCCAAGAGGAACCCCTCCCCAACACCCCCAACCCTTCCACCTTTGGAAGGCTCCCTACCCCGCTCCCCAGTTCCACTTCCTCTAGATTGGAGGTCCCAGGAAGAGAGCAGAGGGGCATCCCTACCCACTCAGCCCACACCGTTCTGAAGACTCAGCGCATCCCTGAGACGGCACCTCTGGCCCAAGCTAGGCTGGGGGGCTGGGGGAGGCAGAGCTGCGAAGGGGGGAGATGTGGGGTGGACTCCTTTCCCTCCTCCTCCCCCTCTCCATTCCAACTCCCAAATTGGGGGCCGGGCCAGGCAGCTCTGATTGGCTGGGGGGACGGGCGGCCGGCTCCCCCCTATCCGAAGGGCAGGGTTCCTCCCTGCTCTGGGATCAGGATAGTATAAAAGGGACCCGGGCCAGTCGTCGGAGCAGACGGGAGTTTCTCCTCGGGGTCGGAGCAGGAGGCACGCGGAGTGTGAGGCCACGCATGAGCGGACGCTAACCCCCTCCCCAGCCGCAAAGAGTCTACATGTCTAGGGTCTAGACATGTTCAGCTTTGTGGACCTCCGGCTCCTGCTCCTCTTAGCGGCCGCCGCCCTCCTGACGCACGGCCAAGAGGAAGGCCAAGTCGAGGGCCAAGACGAAGACAGTAAGTCCCAAACTTTCGGGAGTACAGGGATACTTCTCTATATCGTGCCTTGCGCTTGGTCCCGGGCGCCGCGGCTTAAACGGAGACGTGGATGCTCCGAAGACGGGAATGGAAGGGAGATGATGAGGGCTCTTCCTGGGCGCGCTGAGAGAGGAGGGAGCTCACCCTGGGGAGGCTGGGGGTGAGCGCGCCCCGGGAGTGGGAGGTGAGGGTGGAGCGCGGCATGAGTTGGTGAAGGAGAGAATCCCGAGCGCGCAACTGGGAAAGTGGGGATCTGGGTGCAGAGTGGGGGGAAGCACGTCGAAGATGGGATTGGGGCGCCGAGCGGGTGATTTGAAGCCCAAGATGTAGAAGCGATCGGGAAGGCTGTGGGATGATTCATAAGGAAAGACTGCCCTCTCTGCGGGCCAGACTGTTGCTGGGGCCGCGGGAGTGCTGGGCCGCGGGGGAGGGGGCGCGGAGCGTGGGCGGGTGGAGGATGAGAAACTTTGGCGTGGACTCGGCGGGGTGAGGGTCCTTGCGCCCCCTGCTGACCGATGCTGCGCACTGCGCCTCCCTGTCCAGCGCTTCTTGGGGCAGGAGCCGGAGCGGGAAGACCTGGGTTTTTGCTGGGTGCGGACCCCACCTCTAGATCTGGAAAGTAAAGCCGAGGATGGGGCAGTTCCAGCCTCCTAAAGAGGTGGCCCGGCCGGCGAGGTTGGCCCCGCCCCAGCCCCATTGCTTAGCGTTGCCCGACACCTAGTGGCCGTCTGGGGAGCCGCTAGCGCCGTGGGAGTGGTTAGCTAACTTCTGGACTATTTGCGGACTTTTTGTTTCTTTGGCTAAAAAGTGACTCGGAGGCATTCGCTGGCTTTGGGGGGAGTGGGGGATGACCGCGAGAGCGGGCTTTTAAGATGTCTAGGTGCTGGAGGTTAAGGTGTCTCCTAATTTTGAGGTACAATTCAAGTCTTGTGGGGGACTTCAATCAGCCGCTCCCATTCTCCTAGCCCCGCCCCCGCCACTCACCTGCCCAGGGAATGGGGGCGGGATGAGGGCTGGACCTCCCGCCTCTGCTCCCGCGCCCTCCTCCCGTCCCCACCACGCAGGCCACTCCCCAAGAGTCTGCCCTCGCGATGGGCCCCTCCTCTCCCCCTCCCTCCTCCCCACCCTGTGGTTTTTATTTCACTTGGCTTCAGCGCCAATGGGCCGAGATTGGAGTTGGAAGCCACCGCGGCCTAAAGCTTTGTTTAAATTCCTGAGAACTGGGAAAGAGTTACAGCCTCCCTGGCCAGGCGCCTCGGCGCTGTCACCGGCGCTGATGAGGAGCAGGCGAGCTTTTAAGGATTTGAGGAAAGAGGAACCGGGGGGGAGGGGCAGGAAGTGAAAAGCCCAAGTGTGCCTCTTAGATCCGGGGGAAAGGTGGTTAAAGTGGGGATCTTGGAGCCCGAGGTGGGGGGTCCCAGCCTCCTGACAACGCCCCTCTTCCTCCGCCTGTCCCAGTCCCACCAATCACCTGCGTACAGAACGGCCTCAGGTACCATGACCGAGACGTGTGGAAACCCGAGCCCTGCCGGATCTGCGTCTGCGACAACGGCAAGGTGTTGTGTGATGACGTGATCTGTGATGAGACCAAGAACTGCCCCGGTGCCGAAATCCCCGAGGGCGAGTGCTGTCCCGTCTGCCCCGACGGCTCAGGTGCGGCGCGCCCCGGGGCCTGGGGCTGGGCCTGAGGCTGGGGGATGGGGCTGGGGCTGGGGCTACGGCTGGGGGACGTCGGCGCTCGCAGGCCTTGCCTGCTGGAGACCCTGCCGCCGGGAACGGCCTTAGTAAACCCTGGCTCTAACGCGCGTCTCTTCTCCCCCTAGAGGCCACCACCGACCAAGAAACCACGGGCGTCGAGGTAATCTCCTGCCCTCGACTTTTGCCCTTCCGACGCCCGTGACTCCTCACGGTCCTCCCTTCTCTAACCTGGCCTCTTGTTTCTTCCCCTAATCCCACAGGGCCCCAAGGGAGACACTGGCCCCCGAGGCCCAAGGGTAAGCGTTGCACTCTCTGGGTTGCAGGGAGCTGCAGGTGGGCGTGGCTCCTGGACCCGCGCTCACCCCGGCCCCGCCCTCTCCCCCTGCAGGGACCCGCAGGCCCCCCTGGCCGAGATGGCATCCCCCGGACAGCCTGGACTTCCCCGGACCCCCCCGGACCCCCCGGACCTCCCGGACCCCCTGGCCTCGGAGGAGTAAGTGGAGAGGCGTTGTGTGTCCACTCTCCCGTTTAGTTTTTGTTTTTTGGCAGATGACAAAATTTTATACTTTGAAATAATTTCAAACTTACAGAAAAGTTGCAAGAATCCTACGGAAAACTCTCACATACCCTTCACAGTTTGTGACATGTACTTTATTAGTCTCTGTTTGTGTATACGGGGTTTTTTTCTGAACTGTTTGAGTAAGTTGCTACTATCAGGCTCCTTTGCTCCTAAATACTTGGGTGTGCTTTTCCTAAAAAGAAGAGCATTCTCTTAACTGAGCAAGCACAATGATTAAATTCATTCTCTAATGTGTGGTTCATGTTCAAAGTTCACCGACATCCCAATAATGTCCTTTATAGATTCCACCCCCCACACCCGTCATGTCTCTAGTTTCCACACATGTGGAACGTTCCTCAGACTTTCTTTGTCTTTCATGGCACTTGACGTTTTGAAGAATCCAGTTGTTTTGCAGACTGTTTCTCAATTTGGGATTGTCTGATCAGATTAGATGTAGGGATGCATTTTTGGCAGGACTATCTCCCAAGCAACGTTACTCTTCTCAGCATGTCACACCAGGAAGCGCATGATGTCAGTTTCTTCCATCCTCAGCGCCGTCTCCTGCCCTTCAATTCACTGTCCTGACCCTGACTTCTCTCGTTTGTTCTAGAACTTTGCTCCCCAGCTGTCTTATGGCTATGATGAGAAATCAACAGGAGGAATTTCCGTGCCTGGCCCCATGGTGAGCCAGCAGGGGGAGCAGGGATGACAGAAGGGACAATGGATATCCAGAGGAGGCGGGCATAGGCGGCTGGCAAAGACAGCTTGGGAGGTCAAGATCACCTTTGGGACCTCAGAGTCCAGAGAGGATGCAGGACAGCTGGGTGGTCCCCACAAGCGTGAATGACTCCACCCGTGTGCTTTCCTACAGAGGGATCACCATGCCTCCCCTTTTCCTCCTTCTATAGGGTCCCTCTGGTCCTCGTGGTCTCCCTGGCCCCCCTGGTTCACCTGTGAGTATCCAGGAGGTCTTCATATGCCTCCTTGGGCTTTGGTCTTTTGGAGGGAACACTGGGATGAGGGCAGGGGGAGATGCTCAGAGATCTCTTGCTAAGATTGGAGAAGTTGGCAGGGACCTGCCTTCTAACCCCATCTTTTTTCCTTCTTCTCAAGGGTCCCCAAGGCTTCCAAGGTCCCCCTGGTGAGCCTGGCGAGCCTGGAGCTTCAGTAAGTACTTTCTATACAGATACACATTCCTCTACAAACACACAGATTCTCCTATTGAAGAACCCCCAGGCCTGGGGTCTTCCTCACCTCTTCCCGCCAATCCCAGCCTTCCCCTTTTTTCTTATCCTTATTCTAGCCACCTCTTCTATCTTTTCTAGGGTCCCATGGGTCCCCGAGGTCCCCCTGGCCCCCCCTGGAAAGAACGGAGATGATGTAAGTATCCCCAGCAAGAAGATACCGTCTGACCCCATGGCCTCCCACGGGTTGGGTCCTGTCATTTCCACTCCACCACCTTTGGGAGCGATACTCAGAGGAAGAAGGGAAAGTCCTTTCTGATGCATGGACTGCCCTTGAACAATAACCTTTCCTCTTAGTGAGATGATTCCCCCCAGGTCCCCGACAAGGTGACTGTTCTCCTCACCCCAGCCACCTTAGAGCAATCCCCGACCCCATCCCTCCAGGGAAATTGGTGCACAGATGGTGAGATTAAAATGCCGGTGACAGAATTAGACAGAAATTCCTTTAGAGGCACTCAGATTTCACCAAATAAAGGTTTCACTGTAGATTTACACTGAGCTGTAGATTCAAATATAAGATTCTGGGCCCCCAAATCTGACCTGCAACAGTCCAAAGAAGACTGAGACCTTCCTCACTTTTCCAGCCCGTGGGCGGTGGTGGGGAGGCAGGGGCATGATAGTCTTTTTCTCTCCCACTCAGGGGGAAGCTGGAAAACCTGGTCGTCCTGGTGAGCGTGGGCCTCCTGGGCCTCAGGTAAGCAGGGGGTCTGCAGCTGAACCTGGGATTCACTGCACTTGGGCGTCATTTAGGAGCTGGGTCCATGGTGGTGTATTCTAATGGCCCTTCCTCATCTTCTTCTTTATTTCTCTCCAGGGTGCTCGAGGATTGCCCGGACAGCTGGCCTCCCTGGAATGAAGGGACACAGAGTGAGTTCCCTTTGAGTCACTGAAGCTCCCCAGTCCCTAGCATCCCACCGTCCAATCCCAACCCCTTCCCCAAAAGGTCCTGGGTGCATCATGGTGGGTGGCAACCACAGAAGTCCCAAGGGCCAGAGAGTGGACATCCAAAAGCACCTCCCTCCATAGGAAAGCAGTCCCAGTTAAAGGATTGGGTGAGATCTTGAGCCAGTTGGGGTTTAGTCTAGCTCAGAAACAGGGGGATGGTGGTGGTGACCTCCCAAGGCTGTTTCTCAGGTCTGGGTGGGTGTCAAGATGGTCCGCCCCTCCACAGGTCCTCACCTTCTACCTCTCTCCTGCTTTAGGGCTTCAGTGGTTTGGATGGTGCCAAGGGAGATGCTGGTCCTGCTGGTCCCAAGGTAAGAGGCTGTCTGAACACCATGGTACTTCACATCCCCTGAGTCCCACCATGAATGAATTTCTCACTCATTATCTGTTCTACAGGGTGAGCCTGGCAGCCCTGGTGAAAATGGAGCTCCTGGTCAGATGGTGAGTGTGCCCAGTTCCAGAGGGCAGGGACGGGGCAGGAGGCAGGGGCAAAATGGAGGCCTGGGGGAACAAGGCTGTCTCCCGTCTCATCTGACTGCTCTTGGTTTTGTCGTAGGGCCCCCGTGGTCTGCCTGGTGAGAGAGGTCGCCCTGGAGCCCCTGGCCCTGCTGTAAGTACTCCTGGCCCCTTGGGGGGACGCTTGGGCTCTGAAAGGGGCTCCCCTGAGCTCTAGGGACTGGCCAGTGCTCAGTGGACTCAACAGGGCTTCCCTTCTCTCCTGCAGGGTGCTCGTGGAAATGATGGTGCTACCGGTGCTGCCGGGCCCCCTGTGAGTGTGGCCCGTGGGCCTCAGGGCCTGGGAGTGGGGAGGGTCTCAGTGTCTGCTCTTAGGACTGACACTGGGGGTGGGTTATGTTGGTCTGAACCCCAGGACTCTGTCCCATGGTATGACTTGGAGCTGCCATCTTCCTTCTCGTTAGCATTCCCATTTCATTCACAGGGTCCCACCGGCCCCGCTGGTCCTGCTGGCTTCCCTGGTGCTGTTGGTGCTAAGGTGAGACCCCGCTCTCCTCTGAGCATGACCCTCATGGGCCAAGGGGTTCATGTCTCCCTGTTCCCCAAACAAAAGGGACCCAGGGTGGCAAGAGAGCAGGGGAAGCTTTGTCCTGGGGTCCCCATCTCTGATCTTAGAATCCTGATCATCTGTCCCTGTCTCCCCCTTCCTCCTGCCATCCAGAGAGGCAAGGTTGGGTCTCCCAGGATGGCTTCTGATATGTCCTTTCTTCTGATCCAGGGTGAAGCTGGTCCCCAAGGGCCCCGAGGCTCTGAAGGTCCCCAGGGTGTACGTGGTGAGCCTGGCCCCCCTGGCCCTGCTGGTGCTGCTGGCCCTGCTGTAAGTGTCCCTGCCTCAGCGTCCCTGTGGCACTTTCTAACCTCAGAGTCCTTGCCTGTCACCCACACTCTTCTCTCTGCCACAGGGAAACCCTGGTGCTGACGGACAGCCTGGTGCTAAAGGTGCCAATGTAAGTATCCTGCCAGGCTTCCGTCCCATCCTTGCTGCCTGCAGCCTGCCTACCCCGTGCCTTCTGCTCCTGGGCTCACCTGTCTGTCTGCCTCCCACAGGGCGCTCCTGGTATTGCTGGTGCTCCTGGCTTCCCCTGGTGCCCGAGGCCCCTCTGGACCCCAGGGCCCCAGCGGTCCTCCTGGTCCCAAGGGTAACAGCGTGAGTACCAACCTCTCCCTTCTGCCCGCCCCACGCACTGGCTCCAGTGTGGCCCTCATCTGAGGAGCAGGAAGATGCAGGCCAACTGAGCGCCCCAACTCTCAGCTCATCCTCTTCTTCTCCTCACTTGCAGGGTGAACCTGGTGCTCCTGGCAGCAAAGGAGACACTGGTGCCAAGGGAGAGCCCGTGAGTCCCCCTGCTATCCTTCTTGCAGACCAGCCCACCCTGCCCTGGGAGGCCCTGAGGGAGATCCAGAAAGAAAGAGGAGCCTCTAGTCTTCTGGGGGAGCCCCTGCCCCACCCCCAGGAACCCCTGATGCTGCAGGCCCAGCCTCAGCCAGCTCTGAAGCTGGCACAGGATGGCCCTCACCACAAGCCGCCCCCTCCTCTTGTCCCTCTCCCAGGGCCCCGTTGGTGTTCAAGGACCCCCTGGCCCTGCTGGAGAGGAAGGAGAAGCGAGGAGCCCGAGGTGAACCCGGACCCACTGGCCTGCCCGGACCCCCTGGCGAGCGCGTGAGTGCCCCTGCCCGCCCTCTCCCGCTCCACCCACAGTGCCTGGCTGGTGCCCGTGTGTCTCTGAGCTTACTGGCCTCCTCTCCTCCTGCAGGGTGGACCTGGTAGCCGTGGTTTCCCTGGCGCCGATGGTGTTGCTGGTCCCAAGGTAACCACTCCTTGAGGCCGGGGTGGGGCTGACCTGGCCGCTCCCTGGGCATCCTCTTCCTCTGCTGGCCCATGGCAAAGAGCCACAAACTTGAGACTCTAACTGTTCCTTGTGACTTCCCCCAACCAGGGTCCCGCTGGTGAACGTGGTTCTCCTGGCCCTGCTGGCCCCAAAGGATCTCCTGGTGAAGCTGGTCGTCCCGGTGAAGCTGGCCTGCCTGGTGCCAAGGTGAGGCCCCAGTCCTTCGGCCGGGCTTGGCCAGGCCCTGACCATCCCGTGTGGGGTCTGGGATGATGCGTCCTGGAGCCAGCCCAGGCGTCTGCCCTCTGGAGTCCCTCCCCCCACTCCATCATGCTTCTCCCCCAATCCCACTCATAACTTTCTGCCTCCCTAGGGTCTGACTGGAAGCCCTGGCAGCCCCGGTCCTGATGGCAAAACTGGCCCCCCCTGTAAGTATCACTCCCCCTGAGCCCCCTCCCACTCTCCTATCTGCCTCCCCCCGATCCTCACCGCTGCTTTCATGCCTCCCATCCCTAGGGTCCTGCTGGTCAAGATGGTCGCCCTGGACCCCCAGGCCCCCCTGGTGCCCGTGGTCAGGCTGGTGTGATGGGATTTCCTGGACCTAAAGGTGCTGCTGTGAGTATTCAGTGAGGATCGATGAAGAGCCAGTGATGGCCACACTGAGGACGCGAAGGAGTCCTGGGCTCTGGGCTCAGCTCCGCCGCTGATCTGCCGTGTGACACTCACGGTTGCTTTCGGGACCTCCATTTCCCTATCTCTAAAATGAAAGACTTCTCCAGGCTCCATGACCACTGCTCTGTCCCTAGAAATAAGTGTGGTTTGTGGCCCTCCACCCCACACACATGGGGACAGGACAGGCCTTGGATGGATAGACACCCCCAGGCTTGATGGGTTCTTCAAGGTTCAAAAGGAGATAGCAAAGGAGATAAAAGGCCTTTGTGGTGCGGGCCACAGTGGGCAGCGCACAGGGAGAAGGCGGGGGCGGGGGGGAGCAGGAGGAGGCTGGAAGGGCATCTTGGGAGGAGTGGGCTCAGAGGGGCCCAGCAAGGAGCGTCTGCAGGGGCATTCCCTAGAGGCCAAACAGGAGAGTCTTTTGAAAAGCAAGTCCCTTAGAGAGTCCCACTCAAAGTAAATGGGAGGCCCCAGGAGGCCCTGGCTTCTCACTGCAGCCCCCTCAACCCTAACTCCCCTTCTCCACAGGGAGAGCCCGGCAAGGCTGGAGAGCGAGGTGTTCCTGGACCCCCTGGCGCTGTCGTAAGTATCTCCTTTCCATCCCGACCCCCTTCCCGTCCCTGCCCTGGCACTTTCTCCTCCCTGCAGAGAGGGTGCTAGAGGCCACAGTCCTCACGATGCATCAGAGGCCCCCAGCGGGGTCAGCTTCGTCCAGGACCCCAGGCCCTGCCCACCTGCCCCTCTTCCCCTGCTGCTCAGGGCCTCCCAAGCCTGAGTTCGCCTTCGCTCTCTCCTCGCAGGGTCCTGCTGGCAAAGATGGAGAGGCTGGAGCTCAGGGACCCCCTGGCCCTGCTGTGAGTGTCCCTGATTGGGAGATCTGGGGAGGAGGAAGGGGAGATGCCGTTGGCCCCTCGTCTCCTCGGCTTCCCCGTGACTACAGCATTCTCTCTGTGCAGGGTCCCGCTGGCGAGAGAGGTGAACAAGGCCCTGCTGGCTCCCCCGGATTCCAGGTGAGGCCTCGTGGCTGTCAGGGTGCTGGAAGGTAGGGGTGGGGAAACACCTCTTTGGTCTCTTCCAGATTCTAAACCTTCCCCTCCCTCCTTCCCCCATTTCCCTCCTACAGGGTCTCCCTGGACCCGCTGGTCCTCCCGGTGAAGCAGGCAAACCTGGTGAACAGGTAAGAGGGAGCAGTCGGCCAGAGGGGTGGGAGGTACAGGGAATCTGAAGGGACAGGCCCCTGCTCTTAGCTAATCAGACAACCATCAGCTAGAGGGATTGAGGTTAGATGCCAGAAAGAACTTCCTACCACGAAGGGAGTGGCACAGAGGCAAGTGGAGGGCTGCATGATTGCTAGTCTGGGCAACTTCTTATAAGAGCTGCTGGAATACTCTGTGGCTTTCCCCTCAACCCTTCCATTGATAAATCTTGGTCCACAGTTTGGCGAGTGGGAGGCCTTTGACACATCCCCAGGGGGAAGAGGGGCTGTTTGGGATCATCCCAGTTCAGTGCTGAGCAGGGGTTCACCTCTAATCACAGCCAGCCCCCAGGAGGAGGGAGAGTGGTTTCCAGCAGGGTGGCCCTAGGTAGGTTTTGCTCACTGTCTGTCCTCCCTCCCCCTCAGGGTGTTCCTGGAGACCTTGGTGCCCCCGGCCCCTCTGGAGCAAGAGTAAGTAGGCCTCTCTTGCTGCGTCTGTCAGGTGGATTGTACTTGGCCCTGTCTCCAGAGCAGCCGTCACACGCCCTATCCTTCCCTTCTAGGGCGAGAGAGGCTTCCCTGGCGAGCGTGGTGTGCAAGGTCCCCCCTGGTCCTGCTGGTCCCCGCGGGGCCAACGGTGCTCCCGGCAATGATGGTGCTAAGGTGAGGGCGGTGTGGAAGGGGCTCTGGCCAGCAGCCCAGGGGCCAGGTCTCACCCGCCCCACAGCAGGGGGATGACTGGCTATGACCAGAGCCATGGAGATAGGGTACGGGAGGCAGGGACAAGACCAGGGTAGGGGCCACACAGCCTAAAGTCGGTGCTGTGAGTCTTTCCTTTTCATCTTTTCATCTTGGTTCCTGTCTGGCCTTGAAACCAAGCCTGGGAGATGCCAAGTGGGGCTGAGGGCTATGACCCACTCTTGGGACCCCAGGCCTCACTCCAGTCTTCTTGGTTGTCACATAGGGTGATGCTGGTGCTCCTGGAGCCCCCCGGTAGCCAGGGCGCCCCTGGCCTTCAGGGAATGCCTGGTGAACGTGGTGCAGCTGGCCTTCCAGGGCCTAAGGGTGACAGAGTAAGTTCAAGTTCAACCTTCCCCCTCCCCTTAGCCCTGCATGGCTCCCATCTCTGCCTGCTTTTGATCCTTCAGCGACTCTCCTTCTCCCTGGGATCTGCCGCTCTTCTCCCTAATCCTCCCCTCTTCCCCCTCTGGCCTCTCTGCTGATGAATCCTCTCCTTGTGGTCTAGGCCATTCTCTCCCCATGAGTTACCATGGTGATAAGAGGTGGGGGGGGGCATCTCCTTGATGGAGGCTCCCAGATTCATCCCGCTACACAAGTCAGGGGCCTCTTTACCTCACTTCCACCTGAGTCTCTAGGCAGCAACCTTTTTTCCTGAAAGGATCTTTGAGTCCTTGGCCCAGAGGGAGGCAGGGCAGAGCTGCAGAAGGCCTCTCAGGAAACCCAGACACAAGCCGAACACTATAGGTCACCTCCTCACCCCACCCTGGAAGTCTCAAGCTTATCCATGTCTGTAGGGTGATGCGGGTCCCAAAGGTGCTGATGGCTCTCCTGGCAAAGATGGCGTCCGTGGTCTAACTGGCCCCATTGGTCCTCCTGGCCCTGCTGGTGCCCCTGGTGACAAGGTGAGGTGGCCGCCTCCCCCTCCTTCTGCCCTAACACATAGCCTTCCCAGCAGGCCTGGACATGGTTCCCTAGGCTTGGGTGGGGTGAAGAGAGCAGGTCCTGCCAAACTGAGCTGGCAACCCGGGAAGCTGGAGGGACCAGAGGGAGGGAGGCTCTCCTGGGGTCATCTGCCAGGAATATTCAGGGGAGGCCCCTGACCCTGGGCCTCTTGTCCCTTGCTCTCAGGGTGAATCTGGTCCCAGCGGCCCTGCTGGTCCCACTGGAGCTCGTGGCGCCCCCGTAAGTATAGAAGACCTTTTAAGACCCCATACTTGGCCCTTCCCCTGCCTTCACACAGCACCCCTGGCCCTGTCTGTGCCTCTCCCCCCTCACCCCATCCCCCACCTTCCCCCATATCAGCACATCTCTCCAATTTGCCTCCTTTTCTTCTAGGGGAGACCGTGGTGAGCCCGGCCCCCCCGGCCCTGCTGGTTTCGCTGGCCCCCCCTGTAAGTACCACAACCCTCCTCATTTTTCATCACTGACAGGGACCTGGGACTGAATGAGGACAAAGGCGTCAGCCCTCCTCGGGGGAGAAGGGTGGAGAGGGGATTGTTTCCCACCTAAGCATCTTCCTGCCTCCGTTACTGCTCCTCCCCCGACCGGTGGAAACTTCGGCCTCCCCCTCCACTCACTGCCCTGCTTCCTCCCCCCAGGGTGCTGATGGCCAACCCGGTGCTAAAGGCGAACCTGGAGATGCTGGTGCTAAGGCGATGCTGGTCCCCCCTGGCCCTGCCGGACCCGCTGGCCCCCCTGGCCCCATTGTGAGCCACTCACCCTCTGTGCCCTCGATGCTGGTGGGCTGGGACCCAGGACGGGCCCAAGCTTGACGCCTCTGTGCTCTCCTATAGGGTAACGTTGGTGCTCCTGGACCCAAAGGTGCTCGCGGCAGCGCTGGTCCCCCCTGTGAGTATCGCCCGCCTCTCTGATGAGCCTCTCCCCTCTCCTTGGACCATGCTGGCAGGTGAGGGCAGCTGGGTCAGGTGAGTTGGCTGTTCTCTCTCTGACCGTTCCTGTGTTCCCTCCTGCCAGGGTGCTACTGGTTTCCCTGGTGCTGCTGGCCGAGTCGGTCCTCCTGGCCCCTCTGTAGTCTCTGCAGTGGAGCCCACTGCTCTAGGTTGGGGGTGGTGGGCATGGGCTGCCAGAAGGATGGTGGGCCCAGCTGAGAACTCAGTGATGCACCGTAGCCGCCTAGAGCCTGAGAGCCCCTCCTATCCCCATCCAGGGAAATGCTGGACCCCCTGGCCCTCCTGGTCCTGCTGGCAAAGAAGGCGGCAAAGGTCCCCGTGGTGAGACTGGCCCTGCTGGACGTCCTGGTGAAGTTGGCCCCCCCTGGTCCCCCCTGGCCCTGCTGGCGAGAAAGGATCCCCTGGTGCTGATGGACCTGCTGTAAGTGCCAGCTCACATCTCTGTAGCTCTGGTGGTGTCCAGAGCTGAGGAGGGTCCCTGTGCCTCTGTCTGGCACCTCACCCCCATTTTGCCTCCCACAGGGTGCTCCTGGTACTCCCGGACCTCAAGGTATTGCTGGACAGCGTGGTGTGGTCGGCCTGCCTGGTCAGAGAGGAGAAGAGGCTTCCCTGGTCTTCCTGGCCCCTCTGTAAGTGCCCCCTCACCTTGGGGTGAAAAACCATCACAGGACTTGGAGGGGGATGGAGCCAAGGAGGACAGATTTGGTAGAGATGACCGCAGGGGACTCAAGAGTCCTCCCAGATGCTACCTCTGGCCTGACTCTTTCTTCTCCCTTAGGGTGAACCTGGCAAACAAGGTCCCTCTGGAGCAAGTGGTGAACGTGGTCCCCCTGGTCCCATGGGCCCCCCCTGGATTGGCTGGACCCCCTGGTGAATCTGGACGTGAGGTGAGCAGTCCCCAGCCTCCGTGCCAGTACCTGCAGCATGGCCACTGTGGCCTTGCCTGAGCCCTCTTCCCCGGTTGACTCTCACTTCTCTCTCTCTCTGCAGGGAGCTCCTGGCGCTGAAGGTTCCCCCTGGACGAGATGGCTCTCCTGGCCCCAAGGTTAGATGGCAGCACTCCATGGCCACAGCCTTGCCTGCTGCTTCCCCGCCCCATCCTGGCCCTTCAGCTGGGGCTGACCCATATTCCTCTGCTTCCCCTGCCAGGGTGACCGTGGTGAGACCGGCCCTGCTGGACCCCCTGGTGCTCCTGGTGCTCCTGGTGCCCCTGGCCCCGTTGGCCCTGCTGGCAAGAGTGGTGATCGTGGTGAGACTGTAAGTAGCTGGACTCCAGCTCCCTGCATCTGGTCAGGCCAGAGACTCTCCAGGCCTCCTTAGAGGGATGGGTGTCGGACTTCACTCAGGCAGAAGAGGAAATGAGGTCCTGCAAGATATCGGGGACTTAATTCAAAACTGAGCGAAAGCTCAGCCTCAAATCCCCCTCTCCCAGACAGGACTTAATGCAAAAACTGAGCGAAAGCTCAGCCTCAAGTCCCCTCTCCTGTGGGTTGGCCCCAGCTCCTGTGAAGATTGCAGTGGGGAGGTTTCCCTGGGTCGGGAGAGATGGCCACAGTGGGAAGGAGCTGAGGAGAGAGATCTAGCAGAGGGGAGGCCTCATCCCACAGCCCCAGCCTCAGCCTGTCTGGCCCGGATCTCATGCTCTCCTTCTCTCCCCCAGGGTCCCGCTGGTCCCGCCGGTCCTGTCGGCCCCGTTGGCTCCCGTGGCCCCGCTGTAAGTACCCTGCTGTGTCCCCCATGCCTTCAGAACCCTACAGATGCGGACAGTGCCCCACTCGATGCCAATGGAACTTCCACCTGATGGTTTGTCCTCTTCTCTCTTCTAGGGACCCCAAGGCCCCCGTGGTGACAAGGGCGAGACTGGCGAACAGGGTGACAGAGGCATAAAGGGTCACCGTGGCTTCTCTGGCCTCCAGGGTCCCCCTGGCCCTCCCGTGAGTATGCTCAGTCCCTCCCCAGCCTTCATGCTATGCTGTGTGATAGGAGGGGGAGCTTTGTCTCAGTTTTCCCCCTCTGGATAGTCATTCTGACCCCCTCCCTAGTGGGAACTGGGGTCTAAAGATTGATGGGCTTCTCTGAGTAGCTTCTGAGAGGGTGAGGGATGCACAGAGAGGGATGGTGGGGGAGGTCTCAGCCTATGAACACCCTGGGGCTGGATTTCCAGAATAACGAAGGGGCATGGGTTGCCCACGCTGCCCTCGTCTCTCCAGCCAGGCCCTCGGGCTACACTTGACCCACACTGGGCCTGAATTGTCTTTGTATCTGTCCTTCAGGGCTCTCCTGGTGAACAAGGTCCCTCTGGAGCCTCTGGTCCTGCTGGTCCCCCGAGTAAGTCATGCCTTCTCTCTCCGCTTCCTGATCCCCAAGCCCAGGCTCACTCAGGGCCCTTTGCCAGGGACCCAGGCACCCTTTGCCTCTCTGGAAAAGGGTTGACGGACACAGAATGGGCAAAGGGAAGAAGAATCCTGAACAAACAATCTGGTCTAGCCTTGGCCTCTCTGCTCCCCCAATCCGTCCTCCCCTGGCTCAGCTGCTGGAAGGAGCTATGGCATGTCTTAGGGAAGAGGCTGCGGCTGGCTGTATGAGGCCATGGAGCCAGAGCCCGCAGGGAGGGTGGTGGGCTTCTCCTCTAGGGCTGGAGTTGCTGGGGCTTCTGGCAGCCTTTCTCAAACCAGTTCTCCCACTCCAGGGTCCCCCCTGGCTCTGCTGGTACTCCTGGCAAAGATGGACTGAGCGGTCTCCCAGGCCCCATCGGGCCCCCTGGTCCTCGTGGTCGCACTGGTGATGCTGGTCCTGTTGTACGTAGCCCCTCATCCCCTCTGCTTATGGCCCTCCAGCACCCAAAGTGCTCGGACGCCAGTAATCTCCACTCTCCTCCCTCTCTGTGCAGGGTCCCCCCGGCCCTCCTGGCCCTCCTGGTCCTCCTGGTCCTCCCAGCGCTGGTTTCGACTTCAGTTTCCTGCCCCAGCCACCTCAAGAGAAGGCTCACGATGGTGGCCGCTACTTACCGGGCTGATGATGCCAATGTGGTTCGTGACCGTGACCTCGAGGTTGACACCACCCTCAAGAGCCTGAGCCAGCAGATCGAGAACATCCGGAGCCCCGAGGGCAGCCGCAAGAACCCCGCCCGCACCTGCCGTGACCTCAAGATGTGCCACTCTGACTGGAAGAGCGGTGAGGGCCTGCCCTAGCCTCCCCCTCCCTCCTACTTCTGCTGTGCCAGGGTCCCCATGCCCATGTGTGCCCCCTACCGTATGGTGCTGGCTGCCCCCCTTCCCTGACCCCACCTTGCCCTGCCCTACCACAGGAGAGTACTGGATTGACCCCAACCAAGGCTGCAACCTGGATGCCATCAAGGTCTTCTGCAACATGGAGACTGGTGAGACCTGCGTGTACCCCACTCAGCCCAATGTGGCCCAGAAGAACTGGTACATCAGCAAGAACCCCAAGGACAAGAGGCACGTCTGGTTTGGCGAGAGCATGACCGATGGATTCCAGGTGCGTGAGCTGGACCTCAGAGCCAGTGTCAGGAGAGGCGCTAGCCCAGTGCTCAGAAGGGACATGAAGTCCTGGAGTAGGTCTCTGCTAAGGGTGATGGACAGAGCTGGGCTGGGAGGCAGGGGTCCCAGGTCCCTGATAGTGGTTCAGACACAGGCTGCCTACGGGCAGATGGTGGCCGCTCTCGATAGAAGGGTGCATTGGGCGGCTCTCTGAGGACCCCGGACAGGGGAGGCCAGGCAGGACTAGAGGTTCCCGTGCAGCTACTCACTCCTCCCTCTCTCCTGTCCCCTGCAGTTTGAGTATGGCGGTGAGGGCTCCGACCCTGCCGATGTGGCCATCCAGCTGACCTTCCTGCGCCTGATGTCCACCGAGGCCTCCCAGAACATCACCTACCACTGCAAGAACAGCGTGGCCTACATGGACCAGCAGACTGGCAACCTCAAGAAGGCTCTGCTCCTCCAGGGCTCCAACGAGATCGAGATCCGCGCGGAGGGCAACAGCCGCTTCACCTACAGCGTCACCGTCGATGGCTGCACGGTGAGTCCCCGGAATCCCCAGGCAGGGCCCCACCTCTCTGGGCTTGGGCCCTTTGGGTAGGCCATGGCGGCCTCTCGCCATCACTCCCACGTGGTAATGCCCCTCCCGTTGTCTCTGCCCCACCCCAGAGTCACACCGGAGCCTGGGGCAAGACAGTGATCGAATACAAAACCACCAAGACCTCCCGCCTGCCCATCATCGATGTGGCCCCCCTGGACATTGGCGCCCCAGACCAGGAATTCGGCTTCGATGTTGGCCCTGCCTGCTTCCTGTAAACTCCCTCCATCCCAACCTGGCTCCCTCCCACCCAACCAACTCTCCCCCTCAACCCGGAAACAGACAAGCAACCCAAACTGAACCCCCCTCAAAAGCCAAAAAATGGGAGACAATTTCACATGGACTTTGGAAAATATTTTTTTCCTTTGCATTCATCTCTCAAACTTAGTTTTTATCTTTGACCAACCGAACATGACCAAAAACCAAAAGTGCATTCAACCTTACCAAAAAAAAAAAAGAATAAATAAATAACTTTTTAAAAAAGGAAGCTTGGTCCACTTGCTTGAAGACCCATTCGGGGTAAGTCCCTTCTGCCCGTTGGGCTCATGAGACCCCAATGCTGCCCTTTCTGCTCCTTTCTCCACCCCGCCTTGGGGCCTCCCCCCTCCACTCCTTCCCAAATCTGTCTCCCCAGAAGACAGGATACAAGGCATTGTCTGCCCGGCAACCAAAGACAATGCTGGAACACCCCAGTGGCCCCACCCTCAGCCCGCTCCTGCCTGCCCAGCACCCCCAAACCCTGGGGGGGACCTGGGGTTCTCAGACTGCCTAAAAAGCCTTCCCATCTGGCACTCCCATGGCCCTAGCAACATCTCCCCTTCGTTTTTGAGGGGGGACGTGCCCGGGGGAGCCACCAGCCCCTCACTGGGTCCGGAGGAGAGTCAGGAAGGGCCACGACAAAGCGGAAACATCGGATTCGGGGAAGCGCGTCAATCCCTCGTGCCCAGGGCTGGGCGGGAGAGACTGTTCTGTTCCTTGTGTAACTGTGTTGCTGAAAGACTACCTCGTTCTTGTCTTTATGTGTCACCGGGGCAACTGCCTGGGGGCGGGGTTGGGGGCAGGGTGGAAGCGGCTCCCCGTTTTATACCAAAGGTGCTACATCGATGTGATGGGGTAGGGTGGGGAGGGAATCAATGGTGCTATAGACATTTAGATGCCCCCCCCAGGCCAGCAAATGTTCCTTTTTGTTCAAAGTCTATTTTTATTCCTTGATTTTTTTTTTTTTTTTTTTTTTGTGGATGGGGACTTGTGAATTTTCTAAAGGTGCTATTTAACACGGGAGGAGAGGCGTGCGGCTGCAACCCACGCAGCTTGCTTTCCAACCTCTCCACCGCCTCTGGCTTCTCAGGCCTCTGCTCTCCGACCTCTCTCCTCCAAACCCTCTCCTCCCACAGCGGCAGCCCATCCTCCCGGCTCTCTCCTAGTCTGTCCTGCGTCCTCTCTCCCCCGGGTTTCAGAGACAATTTCCCAAAGCACAAAGCAGTTTTTTCCCCTAGGGGTGGGAGGAAGCAAAAGACTCTGTACCTATTTTGTATGTGTATAATAATTTGAGATGTTTTTAATTATTTTGATTGCTGGAATAAAGCATGTGGAAATGACCCAAACACCACTGGCAGTGGCCTCCTAATTTGCTTCTTTGGAGTTGGGGGAAGGGGGAGGCATGGGGAGGGGGCTTTGGGGTGGTGGGCTTGCCTTCCATTCTTGCCCTTTCCCTCCCTGATTCTCTTCTAGATCCCTCCATCGCCCCCTCCCCTTTCTCTCACCCTTCTAATGCCTCAAACCTTTTTTCCTCTTTTTTTGTTTTTTTTTAATAGGGACGGGGTTTCATTGTGTTAGCCAGGATGGTCTCGATCTCCTGACCTCGTGATCCACCCGCCTTGGCCTCCCAGATTGCTGGGATTACAGGCGTGAGCCACCTCGCCCGGCTCCTCTTTTATTTTCTATCTCTTGTAATTCTCCTTGCTTGTTTTCCAAATCCTCTTCTCCCCTGCAATACCATACAGGCAACCCACGTGTGCAACACACACACACACACACACACACACACCCTTCACACCTGGGGTTGTCCAAACCTCATGCCCACTCCCGCTCAAGCCTATCCACTCTCCACTGCCCTGGACACCCTTCAGTTGGTGACGGTGGGAGGCTCATGGACACTGGGAGGGGGAGGGGGGAGTGGACCCCATGAAGAGGACCTGGGGGCCCCTCCCTGGACTGACATGGCCTCTGTTCCCTCCTCACCCACTCTGAGCTCCTGCCGAAGGAGCAGTGCAACAGGAGAGGGGTTTGCTGAGCCTGGCCAGGGTTTGGGACCCAAGGAAGGGATGCTCCCTGCTCACTGTCCTGCCGTGGGGGGAATGAGGGAGATAAGCCTGGGGAGAGCTGTGGGGGAGGTGCTCGAGGGTGCTCTCGGGAAGGAAGGTGGCCTGTCCCTGCTCACCACGACCTCCTGAACCCCCAGAACACGACACCCCTGGGCTGGAGTGGCCTGCGGTGGCGTTGCGCACCTGCCTCCCGTCCACTCCTTTTGAGGCTTTTCCTTTTTTTATCCTTAAATTCTTGCTTCCTCTTCCTCCCTTCTCTTCCCCCGTCACCTTCTACCTGCTCCTCCCCCACCTGACTGAGAACCTGAGGCTCAGAGGCAAGGCGACTGTTCAGCTCGCTCATCTCAGGTAAGGTGGACAGCGAGAGTGGTCAGGGGGAAAGAGAATCTAGGACGTCAGAAATCCGGAGAGAACCAGGCACCCGGAGCCAGGGGGACAGCGAGATGCCAGCCAGTCACCTCTCTCACCCCAAGATGACAGCCGATCACCTCTCACCCCGGTCACCTCTCACCCTGGTCACCTCTCACCCTGAGATAGGTCACCTCTCTCACCCCAGTCCCCTCTCTCACCCTGTCTCAGGTCTAAACCTGAAAGGAACAAAAAGCCCACACTCCTCCCCAAGGTCTCCAGAGAGACTTTGTCCGTAGATACCATCCATCGGCAATACCAACACCGTGGTATCCTTAAGTATTCATGGCTATTCATTATGGCCTTTAACAATTCATCATTAGCACTTCTATTACACTTAGGACAGTGTAGAAAGGGAATCCATCTTAGAGAGGATAAGAATGATGGCATATAAATGAAGACTTATTCATATGCAAATTACCCAAAGTTGGGTGATGCCCATTCATCTCTCTCGCTCTCTCTTTTTTTTTTTTTGAGGCAGAGTCTCGCTCTGTCGCCCAGGCTGGAGTGCGGTGGCACAGTCTCAGCTCACTGCAACCTCCGCCTTCCGGGTTCAGCGATTCTCGTGCCTCAGCCTCCCGATTAACTGGGATTACAGCCATGAACTACCACGCCCAGCTAATTTTTGTACTTTTAGCAGAGATGGGGTTTCACCATGTTAGCCAGGCTGGTCTCGAACTCTTGGCCTTGAGGGGTCCACCCGTCTCAGCTTCCCAAAGTGTTGGGATTACGGG
This sequence comes from Ateles fusciceps, assembly GCA_036589455.1. Taxonomy (NCBI): domain Eukaryota; kingdom Metazoa; phylum Chordata; class Mammalia; order Primates; family Atelidae; genus Ateles; species Ateles fusciceps. The sequence goes on from JAZHEH010001386.1 coordinate 10,654,127, forward strand.
CATGAGCCACAGCCCCCAACTCCACCTCTTGATGAATGTGTTGATTGTTTGGTGATGCCTGTCATGCTGCCCAGGAAGCCCTGTGCACCGGGACCTCTGGAACTCAAGGACCCTGGCTGTCCAGGCCACATCCCCATCTGCCCTCATGGGGGACCCAGGGACATCCTGAGCCTGGCATCCAAGGCTCTACTTGGCCACTACCCACCTGCCTGGGCTCACTGTCCTCTCCCCTGCCCACGTCTGTCACACCAACCAAACGGGGTGACCACAGTCCCCACAAATGCATCACATTTCCCCACTTCCAGGCCTTTCTCGATGTCCCTTCTCTCTCCTTGCTCAACGTCCTATTGTCGGGGCCGCGCTCAAATGTCTCATTCTCCTCCCATTCCCCCTGCCCAACCCCGCCTGAGCTCAGCCCCTCTGAGTTTCCGAAGCTCTCTGGGTCCACAGCACTCCCCTGGGCACTTCATCCTGGGATGGTGGGTGTGGTCATGTTTCCACCCAGTTATTCTCTCCAGGCTAGAGGCCAGGTGTTGGGATGCAGGGCTGGGCAGAGTCTGTGCTGAGGTACTGCAGAGACTAAAGACAGAGACACCAAGCTAGAGAGGCCACCCTTTGGGTGAGAGCATGGTGCTGTGCATGCTTCGTGTACAGGAGTGAGCAAGTGTGAGAGGACAAGCAATGAAAACCAGGCCCGTGAGGGAGCAGACAGCAACGGAGGGTCAGGGCAGGGCTTTCTGCAGCGGCAAACATGTCCTTGAGCTGCACTGCCCAGTACGGTAGCCGCTGACCACGCGCAGCTGTTGAGCATGTGAGATGTAGTTAGTGTGACTGGGGGATGCAATTTCCAGGGCTGCAGCGGGGGCAGCCTTGCGTGGCAGTGCCCATGGGCAGTGGCAGCTCCGAGCCCACATCACGTGGTGTGGGGCCGGTTTGCGGTTTCAGTGTGTACAGGACAGGAGGGGGAGGGGACAAAGGGGCCATTGTGTCACATTCCCAACTCAAACCCTCCTTTCCGCTGACATCACAGCTGCCCTAAATACAGCTGCTCAGATCCATTCACCGAGACCCTCACTGTCCCCTGCACGGTGAGCACAGAGCCTGCCGCTCTGTCGCTCTCACCTTTGTCTTCTCTGTGAGGACCATGCATGCTCCTGTGGCTGATTTTTCAATCAAACCCAGATGGAAAATTCTAGAAAGGGAGGCTTCATTTGGATGTTTAATTTCTGCTGCAATCTCAGAATCCCGGGTTCCTTTAGGGACCTGAGTCCATCTCCAGGCAGAATTTTCTGTCACTGGAATGTGGTGGATTTTCCCTCCTTTTTTTTTTTCCAGTACCTTGACTTTCAGCTTCCCAGACTTTCTCCAACTACAGAGCTAGGTGGGTGGAGGAGGGGGAGGGGTTGAGAGAGAGCTTCCCGGCTGGGCTGGAGCAAGGAGACTGTGGGTGGAGCAGGCGTGAGCATGGGCCACGTGGGCTGCGTGGGCCGCGTGGGAGAGAATGTGAGGCTGCTGTAACTCAGCGTCCACACGAGGAGGCCTGCGATGGTGTCTGAGGGAGCGAGGTGAGTGCCACCAAGGGATCCCTGGGTGGGTCTCCTGGGGGTGCCTGTGGATGAGTGTCTCACTCTCTGCACCCACCTACCTGTGCATAAATAAATGCATCTGTGTTCACAGGGTCCCTATACACATGTACGTGTGTGTGTTGGGGTGGGTGGGCGTCTACGAAAGAGAGCAGCTTCCCCCACACATATGGCCATGAAAGCTCCCCTGTGCAAACTGTGCGAACGCGTGGACGGAGGCATTTGGGACATATGTGTACATGGGCATGACAGAGGGCATAGGAGGGTCTGTCTGTGTGACACAGATGAATGGGGCGGGGAGCAGAGAGGAGTGTGGGGAAAAATTAGGAGAGGCTGGGTGTGGGAAGAGACCACTCTCCCCGAAGCCCCCCCCCCCAGCCAGCGGGAGTCCTGGTGCTGGGAAGGTTTGTGTCTCCCTGTCCCTTCCCCTGTGTGTGCTCCAGAGGGTATCAAGTCAGGCCCAGGGCATGTCCACAGACCAGGAGGCAAGACCCTGGAAGCAGGAGGAGCCTTGTCCAGGAGGGTGGCAGGCCCTCCCCATGCAGAGATTTCAACCCTTTGCAGAGGACGTGCAAGGCAAGGCCAGGAGAGGGTGAGCTTGGCACACACTAGTGCTGGAAAAAGTGGGATTTTCTCTGCAAAAGACAATGGGAGAAACTGGGAATTGGGTGCCAAATGTGAAGGGACAGAGAACCGTGATGGGGACTAACGCACATTTTAGAGAGGGAGCCACATTCATGTTCAAGTTCTGGAGGAACTCACTGCTGTGGGGCACTCTGCCCGCACCCCAGGGCTTCACTGATGAGTGCACAGAGGCCCCGGAGAGCAGGTGTTCTGTAGAAAGCAAGGAAAAAGGCTGAGTTCCAGGTGTGAATTGACCTGGAATGGAAATACAGGAAGCGCCATGAAACCAGCGTAGCCCAATAAAGATACAACCCAAGGCACGGATGTAATTTTTCATCTAGCAGCCATTTAGACGGGCAGATCACTTGAGGTCGGAGTTCGAGAGCAGACCGACCAACATGTTGAAACCCTGTCTCTACTAAAAATACAAAAATTAGCTGGGCATGGTGGCGCATGCCTGTAATCCCAGCTACTCGGGAGGCTGAGGCAGAATCGGTTGAACCGGGGAGGCAGAAGTTGCTGTGAGCCGAGATCGTGCCATTGCACTCCAGCCTGGGTGACAAGAGCAAAACTCTTGTCGCAAAAAAAAAAAAAAAAAAGATGAAAAGGCTAGTGCTGTAATGCATGTCCTAGCTACTTGGGAGGCTGAGGCAGGAGGATCCCTTGAGGCCAGGAGTTTGAGACCGGCCTGGGCAACATAATGAGGCCCTATCTCTACAAAAAAAAATTTTTTTTAGCTAGATGTGGTGGTGAGTGCCTGTAATCCTAGCTGAAGGCAGGATTACACTTGGGTGGCTGAAGCAGGAAGATCACTTGAGTTTGAGGTCACAGTGAGCTATGATCACGCCACTGTACTCCAGCCTGGACAACATAGTGAGCCCTCATCTCAAAAGAATGAATAAATAACTACAGGTAAAACTAATTTTAGCAATTTGTGTGTGTGTGTGTGTGTGTGTGTGTTTGAGATGGAGTCTCACTCTGTCGCCAGGCTGGAGTGCAGTGGCACGATCTCGGCTCACTGCAACCTCCACCCCCCGGGTTCAAGTGATTCTGCTTCCTCCACCTCCCGAGTAGATGGGACTACAGGCATGCACCACCATGCCCAGCTAATTTTTGTATTTTCAGTAGAGATGAAGTTTCACCATGTTGGCCAGGATGGTCTCGATCTCTTGACCTCGTGATCTGCCCGCCTCTGCCTCCCAAAGTGCTGGGATTACAGGTGTGAGCCACCACACCTGGCCTACCAATGTTTTTTATTTAACTGAATGTATCTCCAAATCTGATCATTTCACCATTACACTGATGGTACATCTCAGTTTGGACCAGCCACGTTTTAAGTGCCCAGTGGCCATGTGGCCTGAGGCTGCTGTACTACATGGCACAGCTCTAGGCAGCAGATTTGTCCCAAAGATCATAGGAATTTAGGTTTCCACCCGTAATTCACAGGGAGAGATTGAACTTTTCACAAGGTGCAGGTGGAAATGGAGTTCATTCAGCCTGGATCTTAGGGGCCAGGGAGACCCCAGGGACCCCCCCAGGGACCTCTGGCCTTGGGGATCATGTGAGTGGTGTGAATGCTTGTATGCGATAATGTCTCCATCCTTGGGAGTTGCTAAACTGTCCGGTTCCCCACAGATTCCCACAACATCCCCAAGGCCGTTATGATGATCGTCTTATGAGTAAACACCCTCATCTGGCTGAGCCAGCTGTGGTGTGGCAGAATCATGATTCCAGTCCTGCTCCCGGGGCAGCATGCAGCGGCGGGGTGTGGGGGGCTGAGGCTGGCCCTAGGTGGTGCCTTGAGTCCCCAGGTCTGGCGGATAGCGAGGTGGTGAGGACATGTCTGAGCGTCAGGCCATGTATGTGTGCTGTGTTTCGAAGGAAGGAGGAGGCCACCCACTGGGCCACAGGGGCAATGCCATCGTGGGACTGGAGGAGACAGGGGTGGAGCAGGGTGTGCAGCCGGCCAAGTCTCCCGGTGGCGGTAGGAGCAGCTGCCCTTCTTTGACCTGGGCTGTGGGAGTGGAGCGTGACTGCTGGGTGGAATCTTGTGTGCCAGGGGAGGGGCTGCTGCCCAGTGGGGGAGGCACTTAAGTGTCTGTGCCCTCCCGGCATGCCGCCGGGGCCTCTGGACATGCGTGCCCAGGCAGGGCTCGGCGTCCTCTGCAGGCACGCCATCCTCCCAGCTACTCGTCTGGGCCACTTCCTCTCAGGCCGGCAGCCAGGCTCCCGTGTGCTCCTTGGAGCTGAGCAGGGAGGAAGGCGCTGCCAAGACCCCAAGGCAAAGCCAGGAAGTGAGGAGCTGGCCTTGCACCCTCCCAGCCCTAGCCAGCACAGGAAGTACACAGGAGGCCCAAGAGCTCCTGGCTACGGGAGGCAAGCCCAGAGAGGAGGGGTAGGCAGCCTCCTCCTCAAGGGAGCAGGGATCAAGGAGGAGCCACTCCAGACAGCAGGCTGGCTGCTGGAGCCTCCGGTCTGCTCAACTCCTGGTTTCCTTCAGGAGAAAGAAAAGAAACAGCCAATGAGAAGCCAGAGGCACCCACTAGTCAAAGAACCTGTTTGGTTATGGGTGGGCACCTAAAGAGCCAGTCATTCAACAGGTGATTATTATTATTATTATTATTTTTTCTGAGACAGAGTCTCTTCTGTTGCCCAGGCTGGAGTGCAACGGTGCAATCTCAGCTCACTGCAACCTCCGCCTTCTGGGTTCAAGCAATTCTCCTGCCTCAGCCTCCTGAGTAGCTGGGATTACAGGCGTGTGCCACCACCATGCCCAGCTAATTTTTGTATTTTTAGTAGAGATGGGGTTTCACCATGTTGGCCAGGCTGGTCTCGAACTCCTGACCTCATGATTTGCCCACCTCGGCTTCCCAAAGTGCTGGGATTACAGGCAGGAGCTATTGTACCCGGTCCACAACAGGTGATTATTAAGCACATACACTGCTCCTCGGCCTGCCTCAGCAGATGCTCGCGAAACCAATGTTTGATGAGTTGATTGGCTAACTAATGTGTACTGGGAAGCCCCAGAGATCATGGAAGAAGCTTTAGCAACGGCCTTGCTCACCCCCTGTTCGCTGACAAGGGAGCAACCTCCTTAAGAACCCTGAGCACAGGCACCGTGGCTCATGGTGGTCATCCCAGCTACTCCAGAGGCTGAGGCAAGAGGATCACTTGAGACCAGGAGTTCGGGACCAGCCTGGGCAACACAGTGAGACCTTGGCTTTAAAGGAAAGAAAGAACGCTGAGCAAACCCAGACATGTGGCATCCCTTCATGCCTCCCTTCACAACATCCTTCCCGAGTACTCAGTGTGTACAGGCACCGCACTGCCGCAGGCTGAAAGAATCGTTTGTTCTAGTGCAGAAAAGGACTCCGAATACGTGAGCCCAAACAGTGCAGATCCTCTCGGAGAGCAGGAAGTCCTCGAAGGGCGAGAGGTGGGGCCACAGAGGACAGGGAAGGCCTCTCTCAGGGGTGCCCTTTGGGCAGAGACAGAACCTGCAGTCAGGGGCTAGTTGTGTGGATGTGGGGGCCAGGGGCTTTCAGCAGAGGAAAGGAGGGTTGTCTTGGAGGTGCCACTAGCGGAGGCCTTGCCGGCTGTCCTTCTAGCAGCCGGGCCTCTCTGAGGCCGAGCTGCTGGCCTGTCCTCACGTGGGACTATTTGAGCCTGGATGTGGCCAGATGGCTGTGATCAGGGCAGACTGGCCCAATTTGGTTGTAGTCACCTGGGAAAAACAAGCTCAGGCCTCCTTACAGCCAGCTGTGCTCTTCCAAGTTCGTGTGGGGTCAAGTTGCCCTGGAGCCACCCAGCCCAACGAGGCTCACAGGCTGTGCGGTGTCCTCTGCACCCCTGCCCATCTCCGGAGCAGCTCAGCAAGGCAGGGGGTCCTTGAGCCTAGGGCATTCAGGGACCCTCATTCCAACCTCCCTCTCTCCGTATCGCTTTTCTTTGAGACAGAGTTTTGCTCTGTCTCCCAGGCTGGAGTGCAGTGGTGCGGTCTCAGCTCACTGCAACCTCTGCCTCCTGGGGTCAAGCGATTCTCCTGCCTCAGCCTCCCAAGTAGCTAGGATTACAGGTGCACACCATCATGCCTGGCTAATTTTTGTATTTTTAGTAGAGACAGGGTTTACCATGTTGGCCAGGCTGGTCTCGAACTCTTGACTTCAAGTGATCTGCTCACCTCAGCCTATGAATGTGCTGGGATTACAGGCGTGAGCCACCATGCCTGACCACTCTCTGCATATCTAGATTGGCTTCTCTCCAAACACAACACAGAGAGGAACTCTCCCTCCAGGGGATCTTGAGGTGCCAAGGAAATCTGCAGATAAGGGCCTGGATTTCCTGTTCTAGAACCTCCCAGCCCTGCAGAAGGCAGAGTGAAGGCAGACGTGCCAGGGTCAAATCCAAGCTTTGCCACCTGCTTGTTCTGTAACCTTGGGTAAGTCACTGACTCTCCCTTGGTCTCTGTTTCCTTGTCTATGAAATGGGGGATTAATGATCCAGGTACCCCTCACTACCAGGTTCATGGGAGGGCTGCAGATAGTAGATCCTTTCCTCTTTCTTCCTGAGAATTCGAGAAAACAACAAAATGCCCGGGGTGCAAAGGGCAGAGGCCGGCACATGCTGCCTGCCTGCAGGGCCTCCCAGAAAGCACAAAGGGAAACAGAGGCAGTGAGGATGGGGGAGAGGCTGCCAGCAGCAATATATGAGCAGAGCAGCAGGTATTTATTCCGAATGTCCTTACTCCACACACTCTCGCCCTGCCCCACCCCATCTCCCTGCTTGTTCCAGGTGGGTTCCAGGTGGGCCAGGAGCCAGAATCAGCAGGTGGGATGTGCCGCTTGCCAAATGGACAGAGAAGGGAGGATGAAGCCAGGGCTGGACCTGGAACCACTACGGGAAGAGAGAGTGGAGGGCTGAGAGGGCCAGACACCGGTTCTCCTGCCCTCCCCATCCTGACCCTCCAACCCCGAGTGCTTGGCATTGGGGGCATAGCCCTGGCACTGGTGGGCACCCCCAGCAGCTGCCTCAGAGGGGCAGGCAAGTCTACGTGCCTCTTCCCCTGACCTCCACCAGACCCCACCATTTGCCCCAGCCTTGAGATGGAGGTCATCTTGTTCCCAGAAATAAAGCTGGCATCGCCCACCAGACCCACCTGGCCGGGCCCTCAGTGCTGGTCCAGAATAAGGGGCACCTGGGCGCTGTCCACGCGGGGGAGGCAGGCGCTGGCCCGTGCGCACACTGAACATGGGCAGGGTGGAGAGTGGCCGGGGCACCTCTCGGCTGGCCGCCATCTGCCGCAGCTCCTCTGTGTTCCCATGGATGCTCAAGTGGTGGACCATCTGGATGCTGGAGGAATGGGCGGGGAGTCGTCAGCTCTGGGAGTCAGCTGCCCCGGCATGCAGCCTGGCGCTGCCTCTCAGCCACCCTGCAGTCCTCCCACCACTTATGGGGGGAGAGACTCAAACACATGATGCAGGGGCAGAAAACAAACAGAAAGCGCTATGGGGCCGGGCACAGTGCTTCAGGCCTGTAATCCCAGCACTTTGGGAGGCCGAGGCAGGCGGATCACTGGAGGTCAGGAGTTGCAGACCAGCCTGGCCAACATGGTGAAACTGTTTCTACAAAAAGAAAAAGAAACATTAGCCAGGCGTGGTATGGGCGCCTGTAATCCCAGCTACTCAGGAGGCTGAGGCAGAAGAATCACTTCAACCTGGGAGGTGGAGGTTGCGGTGAGCTGAGATCCCGACACTGCACTCAGGCCTGGGTGACAGAGTGAGACTCCGTCTCAAAAAAAAAAAGAACGAAAGAAAGCTCTATGGTGCCTGCTCAGTGCCGAGCGGTCGAGACATGGGCTGTGGGTGTAGACAGCCTGGGTTCAAGGCTCTATCTTGGGCAAGTTGCTTAACCACTCCACGCCTTAGTTTGCTCAACTGTCAAAAGGAGATCATAACACCTACCTCCAGGCCGGGCACAGCAGCTCACGCCTGTAATCCCAGCACTTTGGGAGGCCGAGGCGGGTGGATCACTTGAGGCCAGGAGCTCAAGACCAGCCTGACCAACATGATGAAACCCCGTCTCTACTAAACATACAAAAAAAAAAAAAAAAAATCAGCTGTGCGTGGTGGCACATGCCTGTAGTCCCAGCTACTTGGGAGGCTAAGGCAGGAGAATAGCTTGAACTCGGGAGGCAGAGGTTGCAGTGAGCCAAGATCGCACCACTGCACTCCAGCCTGGGAGGCAGAGTGAGACTCATCTCAAAAAGAAAGAACACTGACCTCCTAGGACTGCTATGAAGATTAAAAGAGAAAATGTGGCTCAGTGTTTAGAATAGTGCCTACCACGTGGTAAGCACTCACAGGATATGAAGACATGACTAGACACCCACAGGGAGCATATTCTTCCAGGACCCAGTGTTTGCTGAGCTTTATATTACATTACTTATTTATTTATTTATTTAGTTTAAAGAGATGGGGTCTCAGTCTGTCGCCTAGCTTCAGTGCAGTGGCATAATCATAGCTCAAGCAGCCTCCACCTGGGCTCAAGCGATCCTCCTGCCTCAGCCTCCTGAGTAGCTGAGACTATAGGTGCAAGCCACCATGCTCGGCTACATTTTAAAACTTTTTTGTAGTGACAGGCATCTTACTTTGTTGCTTATGCTGGTCTTGAACTTCTGGCCTCAAGGGACCCTCCTACCTCTGCCTCCCAGAGTGCTGGGATTATAGGCATGAGCCACTGCACCCAGCCAAGAATTGGTTTTCTTGGAGAAGCTGGGGCCCCAGGCAGGGCTGAAGTGACTCCGCTTGCCACTTCGTTACTGATCAGATGAGGGAGGAAAAGTGATCCCTACCCATGTTCAGGTCCCAGTTAGTGGACACGGACTCCGGCTAGAGCCTGACAGTTTAGACTACAGAAAAGACAAAGACCCAGCTTCCTGCTGAATGAGCCATGCTCCTCCTGCAGGGAGTGGGACCAAGTCCTGTCTGGCCAGCAGGAAGAGGTGGAGTCACCATCTAAGGCTAGGGGAGGGTCAAGATGAGCTCTTGAGTCTGGAATTTGGTGAGCTGAGTTGTCCGAAACACAATTTTCTATTCCCAGGCAAAGGGAGACTGAGGGAAAAGAGAGCAACTGGTGGGTGGATGCTGAGATGGAGACAGCTGGTCAGGTGAGGCCCTGGCGGAGGAAGGCCTCCATCAGTGGGCCCCCTCCTTATTCCCAGCCCCACATCTGGGCCTCATTACTCTGGCAACACACAGGTGGAAAAATGTGCTGGGGATGTTTTTCTAGAGCAAGAGCAGAAGCCAGACCCTGCAGTGGCTTCCCCCACATCCTTCCACATCAGCACTTGGGCAGACAGACAAACGGCAGGCATTCCTGCACCCTCAGACACACGCATGAGCACACACACGTGTGGCCCAGGTCTCACCCACACCCACTCCACCACCAACACACGGTCCCGAAAGCACTGCCTCTGGCACACAGACCCCCAGGAGAGGGTCACGGCGCCTGGAGGACTCTGTGACCGCTGAAATCTGATCTAGGTGAAAAGCAGGCAGCAGAATCATAACTTGTGGATAATCTGAAAAATGGCAGACACTGAACAAGGGAAAAATTGGATTTTGTAGAAATACGTCAACACAAAATCCAAACCAGCCAAGGCTAATATTGCACATGGTGAAATTGGTTATTGATCTCAAATTGATGGAGGCAGCAGAATTTTCTGACAACATGAGAGCTACAAAGTTGACCCGGCGAGGCTGGACGTGGAGGAAATACTGGTCATGAGAGCATATCCCCCAGTGGCAGTAGATGTTAGTGATTAAATTTGGCACAGTCCAAAAAAAATGAGGAATAAAATCTTCCTTATGAAATGTACTTGAAAAATCACTGATCCCCATGGGGGAAAAATTCTATAAAAATGAAAACAGAAAATGAAAGCAAAACCTTTTAAACTGCTTTCTATAGAAAGTTGCTAGAGGAATTAAGTCAGCTTCGTGCAGATCAAGGAATTACATCTCTGTTCACTCTGGAAAATATATTCCCGTGAAAATTCATAAATGTTGGTATAACCCTGATGCCTGCAAAGCTTGTATTCCTCAAGCCAGAGCCTCAAAAATCCAGGGGGTTGAGATGGTGGGGTCAAAATGGTGACTTTAAAACTGGGGGCCAGGCCAGGTGCAGTGGCACACGCCTGTAGTCCCAGCTACTCAGGAAGCTGAGGTGGGAGGATCACTTGAGCCCAGGAGTTTGGGTCTGCAGTGAGCTACAATCATGCCACTGTACTCCAGCTTGGGTGACAAAGTGAGACCCTCTCTCTACACATTTTTAAAAAAATAAAATTAGCGCAGGCATGTGCACACACACATGCATGTGTGCATGCACCGTGCAGGCGCACCGTCTGGCACACAGAGCAGCCCTCCTCCCCAGGACACCTGGCATATTACATGCCTCCACCATCCGGCATCTCCTGTCCACTCCTCCCTGGAGGAAGCAATGGGGCCTCTGTGACCCACACAGAATTCTGGTGGCCTCACAATGTCCCCCCTGAGGTCACCACAGAGATAACCTCACCACCCCCTGCACCAGGAGCACAAGTCTGTAGAGGCCAACCATGGGTGAGCGCCCTTGGTCCTCTCTCTGGCCACCCAGGAAAAGGTGGGGGTTGGAGCCCAAGCGGAAGCCTCGGAGGGGACCAGGAACCAGGACACACCTCAGCCATCCTTCAAGGAGCAGGCCAATGGAGACTGCCAGCCACCCTGGAGGTCCTTACACCCAAGACCCTTCACCTACCCCAGGGAGAGATGCAAAAAGACACTCTGCCGCTGTCCCTGGCAAATACTGCCATGGGTGGAAGCCAGCAGGCCAGCATGTCAGAGGTCCCTAGCAAGAGAGCAACTGGGCAACGCACCTGTCCCAAATCCTGCCAGAAGCCCAGCATGTCTAAGGTGATCCTGAGGGCTGTGGCAGACAAGGGGACCTGCAAGTTTGTGTCCCTGGCCACCCTGAAGAAGGCTCTTGCCACCACGGGCTACGACGTTGCCCGAAAAGCTTGTCACTTCAAGCATGTGCTCAAGGGGCTGGTGGACAAGGGCATGCTCAAGCAGGTGACTGGCAAGGGGGCTTCAGGCTCCTTCAGGCTGGGCAAAAGCGGGCCTCCAAGCCCAAGCTCAAGGTCAAGAGACAACGGCAGCAGAGGCGGCGCTCTGGGCAGCGGCGCTCTGGGCAGCGCCTCTCTGGGCAGTCCCGCTCTGGGCAGTGGCACTTTGGACGGCGCAGGTCACTACTGGGCTCCAAACAAGGGCACAAGCGGCTTGTCGAGGGGGTTCCAAGGGTGGCTAAATACCACCGCAATTAACGAGGCAGGCCGGGCAAGCAGTCAGGGGTGCCAAGGCCACCACAGGCTCAGTGCAGTGGGAATAAAAGGAGCCTAATTTATTTCACATCTGCTTCCTGGATTCTGGGGTTCAGGGGAGTGGGGAGAGGAAGAGGGCTGGGGGCACAGAGGAGGGGTAAGGCCATGAGTAGTGGAAACCTGGGCAAAATAAGAGAGGAAGGATTTGGGAAGGGCTAGCGGAATTGGAAGCATTCATAGACACCAGCTAGTCCAACCGCGTGATCTTGCAGGTGGAGCATCTGAAGCCAGAAAGCAGGGCGACGGAGATTGTGTGGCAGAGCCCGGCCTGGACCCCATGTGTCTGACTCTTAAGTTGCTTCTCATGCAGCGGGTCCCATTCCCCCTGTGTCACAACAGGCTCTTCTTTTTTTTGGGAAAGAGTCACTCTGTCGCCCAGGCTGGAGTGCAGTGGCACAATTACCGCTCACTGCAGCCTCGACCTCCCAGGCTCAAGTGATCCTCCTATCTCAGCCTCCCAAGTAGCCGGGACCACAGGCATACTCCACCACACCTGGCTAATTTAAATTTTTTTGTTGTTTTTGAGACGGGGTTTCACTGTGTTGCCCAGGCTGGCCTCAAACTCCCGGGCTCAAGCGATTCTCCCACCTCAGCCTCCCACAGTGCTGGGATTACAGGCATGAACCACCACACCTGGCTCACAAGAGATTCCTCTATGAACACCAGCAAATAATAAGACAGAGTCAGGAAAGGTCAGGCCCAGCATCCAGCCAGCCCGGGGCTAGAGCTCAGAGGTCAAGGGCGGGGGTGAGCCTCACCCCAGAGGGATTTGTTTTTCTCTGCTGTTCATGGCATAGGTTGGGGGTCCAACAACTGTCTAGGTGGGCTCCCATCCCACCCCCACCTTTCCCCTACTTACTCAGAGGTGGCCAGGTCTCTCTTCAACCTGTAGAAAAGTGAAGGAGAAGGTTAGCCCAGCTCTGGGCTTCACGCCAAGGTGCCCCAGGGCACCGGTGTGTGGAGGTCTGTGTGCTATCATCCACCATGCCCTCTTGGTGCCAGGCCAGGCAGGTCTCAAGCCCCAAGTTGCCTAGAAAGGGGCCCCGCATTCCTTTTTGTGCCTGAGAACCCCATTCCCAGAGTGTCTGGGTCCCACACAGCACAAGCGCCACTGGGAGTCCTATGGGTCCACGAGTCGGCAGATGCCCCCCGCCCTCAGGCCCACACTCACCGCCCCCCTCCCTCCGGCAGCACATGACGTAGGCCAGCAGCAAGGTGAGAAGCAGGGCCACCAGCAGGGGCACCAGGAGGGTGACCAGAGCATCCACCAAGAAGTCACGGTCTGGGGCCTCAGTGGGTGGGCAGAGAACGGGTCATGCTCCAGGATCCCATCGCCTGGGGTGGGCACCTCGTCTGCAGGCTCTGGCACTGACTTATCCACCTGCACAGAGAGCTCAGGGCTGATACAGGAAGTGGCTGACTGGACACAGAGGCCCCTAGGAACAGGGCAGGGGTTCTGGGCCATCCTCCTGTGACCTCATGCAGCCACAGAGTTTCCTCCTGCCTGCCTTCCCCCATTCCTGTGACCTAGCAGGACAAGCCAGGACGAGGAGGCAGGAGACAAAGTCCAGCAGAGGCAGGCCAGCGCACTGGTTAGCACACAGCTCTAGGGTCTGGCCGCCTGGGTTTGAATCCAGACTTAGACAAGCCCTTAGCTAGGATGATTGCCTCTGTGTGTCTCAGTTTCATCACCTGTAAAGTCAGAAAGATAATAGCAGCACCTGTCTCCTGGAGAGCATAAAATAGGTTGATGGGACAGTGCCAAGCACAGAGCAAGTGCTCAAGAATGTCGTCAATCACCAGTCCCTGGCTGTGGACCCTGAATGAGTTCCTGCTGTGTGGGCCAATTCACAGGAACAGAGTACACCAGCAGTGAGATCCTGAGAACCTCAGCTCAGTGTCCAAAGAGCTGTCGTGAGCATCTTTGGTTTTCAGTGTGAAGAGCTTTCAGGTCCTTGTTGTAAGTAGGTTTGCTAGGTGGTACCTTAGAGAAAAGCAGACAGCTGTCACGCAGAGGCCCTTGGTGGGGAAAGGGTTTGGGAACTGCACTGCAATATAGCTCTAGGGCTGGGCAGGTCTGGAGTTGGAGACCCCACGTGTGGATTGCGGGCTCTGTCGCCCCCTTGTGGGGAAAGGTAGAACTTCAGAGGGTGTGTGTGTGTGTATGTGTGTCTATCTGTCTGTCTGTCTGAGGGCAATACTGAGAGCATCAGAGAAAGAAACGGGACTGGAGCAATCAGAGAGACAGAGGCGGGAAGCAGCACAGGAGGGAAGGTGGACTGTGATGGGGCCATGCCCTGACCCACCCCCTGGACCCAGCATCCCTCTCACCAGGGTCACATTGCACCAGTCAATGCGGAAGTGGGGTGCTAAGGTATCGTAGCAAGACAGAAGTGGAGGCTGGCCCTGAGCACAGCGGGCATGGCTGTCAGGGGATGCCACCATCTTCAGGCAAGTAGAGAAAGGTGAGGCAGAACCCACCTTGATGTACACCCTGGGACCAGATAGAAGTCACTGTCAGCAGAGTGGGGGCAGGGGGCACCAGGCACCACTCTGCCGGGGGTGGTTGAAACTGTCCTGATTGTAGGTTATGACCTGGGAATGGGATCAGGGAGACAGCTAAGAGGGAGGATTAAGAGAAGAACATGGCACAGCTGGGGTCTGGCAGGAGTCACAGTCCTCCCAGAGATCTGAGGTCATGGTGAGAGTACACAGAGCACCCCATTTTTCTAGGGGTCCTTACCCTCCCCCTCAAGGAATGTCCTTTAATGGATGGATCTGGTATGTCTTCATGAGGCACCAGGAAGTACAGAGTTCGGGGTAACTAGGGTCTGGGCTCCGGAAGGACAAGAAGATGCCGGTGCAGCCAGAGGGGAGTGGACAGTGGTGACAGCTGGGAAGTGGAGATGGGCATGGTAGAGCCCCACCTGGAAATTAGGGAGACCCTTGTTCTATGCCTGCCACAAGCTGCATCCTCCCTTTCAGGAAGTCCTCTTGGGTTGCACACCTACCCTTCTCTTTGGCCCTCAATGGGAAGGGGGACACCACCCCCACGGTCCAAGGCAGAAGTGACGTTGAGCAGCCGAAGCTCTCCAGGCTCCCAGAGCCCCCCAAGGCCGAGAGGAAGTGGCTGGCAGGTGTTGAGGGCAGTACCTCCTCTACATCGTGGCTGCGCACCAGGAACTCAGCTTGGTATGGCAGCACGGGGCCTGGGACGGCCAGGCAGACACCTCAGGCTGCACCCTGCCTCAGCTCTGCCCCCCCAAAGCCTTCCTGAAGCTCCTCCCCACAGACTCCTTCAGGCCCCTCAATGCCCCATCCATCACGACCCCAACGACCCAAGGCCCCATAGTCTCTGCAACACAGCTGGTAACAGAATTCCAGAGCCTGGAATTCCAGTCCAGTGCCCATTCCCCCGAAAGCCTTGTCCCCACTTTCCAGAATGCCCTGCTCCATTCCTTTCCAAGTATCTCCCATCCACAGCCCCCTCCCCCTCCCCCAAGGCTGGCGCTGGTGGGGAAGGGATGGGGCCCAGCTAGAGGTACCTTCCGGGTCCCCCAATCTCCAGCACCAGCCTCTGCTGAGTGGTGTCAAAGCTGTCCCAATTGTAGGCTGTGACCTGGGGGATGGGAAAGACACCTGAGAGGTGAGTTAGATGAGATACGTGGTACAGTGGAGGGGAGGTGGGGGGCTGGCAGGAGAGAACTCAGATACCAAATTAGAGGTATGTAAATTGTATGTAAATGACTGTGAAGGAGCACCCAATCCCGACTGGAAGGGCTGCTCCTAGGAGGCCTCACTGGCCCGCCCCTGTGCTTCTAGGGTCCCTGACGGCACCTCAATGACCTGGCGCCCACGATCTTCTGGGGTGGCAGAGCCGTAGAGGAAGCCAGGATGGTGGGGGCTGCGCTGGGTGTAGCGGAGCCACCGGGGCAGGTCTGGGTGTCCCTGGAGGTGGGCGTGGTAGGTGATGCGGACAGTGGGTGGGACAGCTGGTGGAAGCCAGGAGAGGGGATTAGAGTCACAGCAGGAGCCCTGAAGAGCACACCCCAGCTCTCCCACCCGGGTGCTTGTCAGGCCGCTCACCGTCGTGCTCAGGAGGGCTCAGGAACGCCTCATGGTCCAAGGTGTGCACAAAGACACGGCCCACGAGTGGGTGTAGTGTGGTCTGCTGGGCCTTGGTGTCCCCCAGCCCTGCCAGGAGACCTGTGGGCACCCCACAAGTCCCAAACACACAGGTCAGCCTCAGTCCTGGGAAGGGGATAAGCTCCTTTCCCCACCAAGTCCTTGGAGCCCTTAAGGGACCAAGAGAAGCACTTCCTCTGCCACCTCCCAGGAAGGGATGGGGGTGTGGGGCAGGGCAGCAGGCCCTGGTTGTGCTAGATGGTGTTTGGTTTTTTATTTTTTTGAGATGGAGTCTCACTCTACCCAGGCTGGAGTGCAGTGGCGCCATCTCGGCTCACTGCAACCTCCGCCTCCCGAGTTCAAACGATTCTCCTGCCTCAACCTCCTGAGTAGCTGGGACTACAGGTGCGCACCTCCATGCCCGGCTAATTTTTGTATTTTTAGGAGAGACGGGGTTTCGCCGTGTTGGTCTGGCTGGTCTTGAACTCCTGACCTCGTGATCCTCCTACCTCAGCCTCCCAAAGTGCTGGGATTATAGGCATGAGCCACTGCGCCCAGCTGTGATAGACATTTTAATCGGTGACAACGCCCAGACTTTCATCCATTTTGGGTTCATGGAGCCTTCCCGCAACCTTTCTACTCCTTGTTTCAGGCCCCTGTTAATGGTACAGTGAGCAGGGACTGATATTTGGCTGGGAAGAGTGTGTGTGTGTGTGTGTGTGTGTGCGCACGTG
Source organism: Ateles fusciceps (assembly GCA_036589455.1). Taxonomy (NCBI): domain Eukaryota; kingdom Metazoa; phylum Chordata; class Mammalia; order Primates; family Atelidae; genus Ateles; species Ateles fusciceps. The sequence continues at coordinate 10,670,605 of JAZHEH010001386.1, forward strand.
TGTGTGTGTGTGTGAAGAGCACTTGGGAAAGAATCCCATGCTAAATGCCCAAGAACCCAGAGGAGAGGAAAAGGGGGCAGGAGCCTACAGGAACCGCTACCCCGAGGAGGAAGGGTAGCGTTCTGGGACTCGAGGTCCCCACCTTCCTCCTCTAAAATCCAAGGAAGAAGAGGCCCTGCCCTGGAGGCCATAGCAGCTGAGCAAAAGGAAACCTAAGCCCGGGAGAGGAGCTGAGGACGGGGCTGCCAGCTCCACCCTCCCTCCCAGGGCCAAATTTAGCCTGGGCTTAGAAGCTGTGGCCCAGCCAGCTCTTTAAAGGGCCCACGATCCTCTACGCCTACGCTGGCAGGCCCACCTCGGCCCTAGGACACCTCCAGCCCTCAGAGCTCCCAGGCCCATAGTCCCAGAGCCCAGCTCCCAGCCCCATTCCCTGGATCCCTGCGGGCCATGGCATTAGCCCCCCCAAAGCCCTTCTGGCTCCTGCCTCACCCAACCCAGACCCCTCTTTTGTGGGCCCTCCATACCTCCATCTTACCACCCCTAAATCCACCCCTCATCCCAGGCCTCCTCGCTGAACAAGGCCCCAACTTACCCACGAGGAGAGGAGTCCAGATGAGTGCCACAGCCATGGCTGCCCAGCCAGGCCCGCCCCGTGAGTGACAGAGACAGGGGGCAGGGAGGAGAGGAGGGAGGGAGGGAGGGAGGGGAGGCGGCTCGGGGCAGCTGGATCCCAGCTTCAGCCTCCCCCCTCCCCCCGGAGCAGGCACCAAATCTGGGATGGACGCCCTCCGCACACTCACTGCCCCTCCAGTCGTCCCCTCCAGTGGCCGCAGTGTTCTCTAAACCACCAACCTGACCACCTCTATACTCCCTTAAAACTCTAATGGCCTTCATGGCCCCTGAGTTCCCAGCTCATCCCAGCTGGTGGCTTTCCCGCCCTACCTGAACCTGGCCAGCTGGTCTAGAATCCCATCCTCTGCCCCCCGCTCCTGACCCCAGGCCCCTGCCCTGCCCACTCTGCCCGTACCTAGCTTGGCAGACTCTCAATTCTGCATGCCGTCGCCCAGGCTGTTCCCTCTGCCTGGATTTCCCTTCCCACCTTCATCCAAGCAGAAAACTTCCATCACCTTTCCAGACTGCACAGATGTCCTCTCCTCTCTGAAGGCTTTCTGACCTCCCTTCTTCTGCCAGGCCAAGCTGGGTGTGCCCTTAGCCCCTGCATGCTTTCCTGGGCACAACCCACCACACTGCACTGTGGGCTGGAACTGATGCTCCAAGCTCCTCGAAGACCAGGATCTTGTCGCGTTTGTATCCTTGGGCCTGGCACAGGGCCTGGCAGCCAGTAGGTGTAGCTGGCTGGTGACAGCTTCTGTAACAGCAATGTAGGTGCCATCCACCCAGCCCTTATCCCCAGTCCAAGCAATTCAGCGTGGCGGTTTAGGAAGACGGCAAGCCTGGGCAGGACCAACCAGGTGGGGACAGGTGAGCGGAGGAGGTGCCCTCTCTGGCCTGTGGAGTCAGGGCTCAGCACACAGGCTCGGAGGCCTGGAGGTGGGCACGAGTCCCACCTTGGCCACTTGCTGGGGGATGCGGCCTTGAGTGTGAGCCCATTTCCACAACTATAAACTGGCAAGTATAGTGCTTGCCTTTTGGCGTCATCATGAGGAATCCACAAAGTAATGAATGCAGCATCTATTTACGGAGCACCTGCTAGGCATCAGGCGTGGAAGCTGCAGAGACAAGCAAGCCTCCGCCCACGTGGAGGTCACCTGCCAGTGGGTAATACCAGCTAGCCCTGTCGGCTGCTGTGCTGAAGGTTTTACATTTATCTAAATATATTACCTCATTCCACCCCATCAGCAGTTCCATGAGGCAGGTATGAGTACTGTACCCATTCATTTAACAGACGATAAAACGGAGGCACAGGGGCATATACCTTCCCCAAGGCCACGTTGCTGAGAAGTTGAATGCATGCAGATGGCTTAGCCCAGTGTCTGACTCAGTCAATGACAGCTGCCAAAGCACTTGCCCGGCCCTGCTTCCCCTTCCTTCCTGCCTCTGCCAAAGGATCTCAGTGCAGGGGTGATGGGGCGGGGCATCCTTCTCTCCCCCAGGTCTCCCAATCAGGGCAGGCACAGGGGCACTCTCCCCAGGTGCCCTGAGAAAGGGGCAGGGACCTATGGCTGCCAGGGTTCCCAGACCCTTGGTGCCTGTGTGAGCATTCCTCAAGACGACAACCAAAGATCCCAGGTGAGGGTCGCTTGGGCCGAGCCTAAGGGCACAGGTGTTGGCCTGCAGATGGGGTGACTGGTAGGCAGCGTACTCAGTCCTTGTCCCTTCCTCTCTCTCTCTCTCCACCTGACTGACCTGCCCATCCCTGGGGGAGCCACCAAATTCCAAGAGTCAGCGTCCCCTCAGGCAAGGCGGTACTTGTCCCAGCATCACCTGGGCATCTCTCTGCCTTCTCAGAGACAGAGGGAGGGAGGAAGAAAAGTTCTGGAGGCAGAGGGAGAGTCCGAGGGCTCTGGAGGAGCAGGCAGAAGCGCCAGCACCAGGGCACCTGCCCAGTCTCACCCCTGAGTTTCTCCATGTGACTCTCCCCCCGCCCCCTGCTATCCCCTGGCTATTTTTGGAGCCACCCACTCAGCAGTCTTAAGGTAGCAGTGCCTGGCTCCAGTGTCACCAGGCCCACAGAAGCCAGCATTCCTTAATGAAAAGCTGCAGCCACTTCCCCATCTGTTCCTCCCCTGTCCAGCTCAGGGGCACCAGGGACTGTCCCACAAGCCAGAAAGTCCCCACAAAGCCTCCCCAGGCCCCTCGGCCCTCAGAGGACCTTCCCACTCAGAGTTGTCTGGATTGCAACCTGCTGCTTGTAGCACACAGCGCCCTCTGTCTGTTGGGCCTAGGGGTGAGAAGGGGGGTCACAGGGTCTTTAAACTTAGTTTGAAAAATTTACAGCATATTATAATAAGCCCCATGTGTCTGTCACCCAGCTTCAACAATTATCAACTCATGGCCAATCTAGTTTCATCTATACCCCCTCCCAATGAATTTCATCCATCAATATTTCAGTGAACGTCTTTAAATAATAATGATTCTTTTTAATGTAATCACACAACATGTTCAGTTATTAACATCATCAATAAAATTCCTTAATATCAAACTTCTAGTGTACAAATTTCCAATTTCTCATATATATTTTATTTACAGTGTACTTGTTCCAATCAGGATACAAAGAAGGTACACACATTGCAACTGATTGATGATTGATAGGGCTCTTTCTTTTTTTTTTTTTTTAGGATGGAGTCTCACTCTGTCACCCAGGCTGGAGTGCAGCGGCGCGATCTCGGCTCGCTGCAGCCTCTGCCTCCTGGGTTCAAGCAGTTCTCCTGCCTCAGCCTCCTGAGTAGCTGGGATTACAGGCACATGCTACCACACCCAGCTAATTTTTGTATTTTTAGTAGAGACGGGGTTTCACCATGTTAGTCAGGATGGTCTTGATCTCCTGACCTCAGGTAATCCACCTACCTCGACCTCCCAAAGGAGGTTCATCCTTCTTTCCCTTCCTTCCTTTCTTCCTTCCTTCCTCCTTTCCCCTCCTTCCCTCCTCTCTCTTTCCTTGAAGGGGCCAGATCATTTCTTGTGTACTTTTCTGCCCTCTGGATTTTGCTGATTGCATCTCTATGGTGTTTTTTAACATGTTCCTCCCACCTCCATGCTTCCTGTACATTGTATTTCCTGTACATTGTTATCTCCTATAAATTGCAGTTGCATCTAGAGGCCTGGAAGGTTTACATTCAGTTTCCTGGTTGAAACCACTTCACAGGTGGTGGCAGCGTTCTTCCATTTGAAGGCATATCATGCGTTTCTGTGGTCTTAGCAGTGTCAGGGCCTCCGTCATCAGCTTTTTATTTTTCCTGTGTGTGCAAAATAGTGATATTCAAAATTTGATCACTCTGATCACTCCTTCCTTTACTAGCTGGAATAATTATAGACAGAAACTGTCCCTTGCAATTTGGTTACTGAGTGGGAAAGTTGTTATAAGAAAGACAGGAGAAACGCTGGACTCTTCCTGTATTAACTAGTTTCAGAATAAAGAGCTGATTCCCCAGCATCCTCCACACTCTGGCCAGTCCGGGCTTTTCTATTAGTAGCAGAATGCTGAATGCATGGTTCTCACATATCGGGTCCCGCCTGGTGCTCACATTGCCTATCTTTAGCGCTCCATTTGGCCCTCCCCAGTTGGGGGCGTCGGTGGGGGGAACTGGGAGGGGTCGGAGGAGCTGGAGGGGCACAGGTGTTGGCCTGCAGATTGGGTGACTGGGGCTCGCACCCCGCCTAGCACAGCTGGTGCCCGCGCCATGCCACAGGCTGCAGGCTCCGCCAGGACTTCCCCGGCCTCTGCCTCACTCCTGTGGCCCAGCCCTGCCCTGAGCTAGTCGCTTCTCTGTCCTCGCCTTTTTGACAACCGCATCCGTCTCTCCAGCTTTCTGCCCCGTCTCTGCCCACCAGTGCCTAAATATAAGCCCTCTGGTCCTTTGTCCCCGTATCTCCCCATCCCAGTGAATGTTTGCTGAATGAACGAATGAATGAATCAATATTGTCCAGTGTGTCTCATTCAGCTTCAGTCTCTGTGCACCTGTCTCTAAGTCTCTTGACGTCTGAGGCCGTGTTTTCTTTATCCGCATCTATACGTTGCCGTGAGGGACAAAGGAAAGGGCTTCTCGTCATTGTGATCTGATTCTCGCATCTGCCTCCCAGACTCCACCCACGTCTTTCTCCCCCGTCCAGTTCGCCGCCTCCAGCGCAACAACAAAGACTGAGACTCGGCCAGTCTACCACGAGAGGGCGCGTTCGCCGGCTCCGGCCCGGTCTTGCGCCTGCGCGATGTTGGGGCGGAGCGGGAGTCGGGGGCGGGATGGCTGTAGAGCGGAGCGCAACGCCCCAGGCTGGGGATGCGCGTCAGCAGTGCGTGCGGGGCGCCGCCGTTACAGGGGGCGACGCAGGAGGGAACCCAAGGCCACGACCTCCATCTCGTCCTCCCCTTCCCTATTCAGAAGACGCTCTAATCTACGGGGGGAGGAGAACCGGCACGGAGGCAGGAGCTGGACATAATGATCTCTTCCCCATTCCACCTCCACACATCCCACCATCTGTATCAAGCCTCCGACATCCAAGGACATTTCCATATCCCCCCAGACATTTTGGGATACCAGCCTGGAGACCTAATGTACCCAGAGTCCCCCCCCTTTTATTGGTGGATTTCAGCCCTCAAAGGGGTTCGTTCCCTGAGCCTCTGACGGCCCAAATCCATCACACATGAGTTGGAATGCCAGGAACTATTCCCGGCCAAACGTTTAGCTTACCGGAGAAAGAGAGAAGAGGAGGGACTGTCCGAGGTGCCTTGGCACCATGCCTGCACAGCTGGATCTCTGGACACAGAGCCCTAAGCCGTTTCCACACAGACACTCCCACTCCATCAAGTGGGGGTAAGAAGGATCAATGAGATTATGGAAGTGAAAGTGCTTTGCAAACTGTAAAGCTCTGGAGAAAATAAGGGTGTTTTATTTATTTATAACTGACAGTGCATGGTAATAGCTGCCCAGGGTCAGTCCACAGGCCCGGCCTGAGAGCTGGGAGAGGTCAGATTTAGAAGCTACCATTCACTGATAGAAGGATTAGGAAAATAAGGCCGAGCCCAGTGGCTCACTCCCGTAATCCCAGCACTTTGGGAGGCGGAGGTGGGCGGCTAACGAGATCAGGAGTTCCAGACCAACCTGGCCAACATGGTGAAACCCCGTCTTTACTCAAAATAATTAGGCGGGCACGGTGGTGGGGTCCTATAATCCCAGCTATTGAGGAAGATGAGGCAGGAGAATAGCTTGAACCCGAGAGGCAGAGGTTGCAGTGAGCTGAGATCGCACCATTGCACTTCAGCCTGGGTGACAGATCGAGACTCTGTCTCAAAAAATAAAAATAAAAAATAAAAAAAGAAGTATTAGGAAAATAAGAGGCAAAAATCTCTGACATCTACGGTAGATGGCATGATTATTTATATAGAAAATCAAGAGATTCTAAGGGCATATTATTTGAGTGATTAAGTGAAGTCATGCTGGACAAAGGTCAACATCAAATACAAAAAAAAATACAAATTCAGCAGTGTTTCTATGCACTAGCAATAATTTATTAGAAATTATAGTATCTTTTCAAAAAAATCATTCACAAATAATTTAAAATTTGTACAGAACCCAGAAAAAAATTACAAAATACATTGCAAGATATTTAGGAAGAAAAACATAGGCTATAATAGTAATAAATAGATGGCCAGGCACAGTGCCTCACACCTGTAATCCTAGCACTTTGGGAAGCCGAAATGGGCATTGCCTGAGCTCAGGAGTTCGAGACCAGCCTGGGCAACATAGTGAAAACCAGTCTCTACTAAAATACAATAAAAATCAGCCTGGAGTGGTGGCGGGCACCTGTAATCCCAGCTATGCAGGAGGCTGAGGCATGAGAATTGCTTGAACCCAGGATGGGGAGGTTACAGATGGAGCCACTGCACTCCCGCCTGGGCAACAAAGTGAAACTCTGTCTCAAAAAAGAAAAAAAAAGTAACAAATGGAGAACCAGTAGAGAAGTATTAGGTTAGGGATGAGATACCTCAATGTTATGAAGACGATTCTCTCCAGCTTAATCTGTTGATTTATTGCAGGTCCAATAAATATCCCAACAGGATTTTTCACAGAGCTAGGCAAACTGATTCTAAACTTCATAGAGAAGAACAAAGACCAAAGAAAAAAGTAGACCATTCTGCAAAAGAATAAGGAAAGAGACCTGGCCCTAACAAATACCAAGACTTTTTTGAAAGCAATAATTAAAACAATGTGGTATTGGTGCCGGGCTAGACAAAGGGATCAATAGAACAGAGTGCCCAGAAACAGATCCAAGCATTTGTGGGAATGTGATTTATCATAGTGGCAGCACTGCAACTCGGTGAGAGAGAATAACTATTCAATAAAACGTGACAACTGCCTTTTCCTGTGAAAAATCTTCACACCATCCATAAATATGAATTCCAGATGGATTAAAGACCTAAAAGTGAAAAACAAAACTTTAAAATAATTAAGAGAAAATGAAAAAAAAAATTAGGAGAAAATGTAGGAGACCTAAGGGTAGGAAAGTATTTATTTATTTATTTATTTATTTATTTAATTTATTTATTTATTTTGAGACAGAGTCTCACTCCATCACCAGGCACCAGGCTGGAGTGCAGTGGCGCGACCTCGGCTCACTGCAACCTCCGCCTCCTGGGTTCAAGCAATTCTCCTGCCTCAGCCTCCCGAGTAGCTGGACTACAGGCGCGCAACACCATGCCCAGCTAATTTTTTTGTATTTTTAGTAGAGACGGGGTTTCACCCTGTTGGCCAGGATGGTCTCCATCTCTTGACCTCGTGATCCACGCGCCCCAGCCTCCCAAAGTGCTGGGATTACAGGCGTGAGCCATCGCACCCAGCCAGGAAAGTATTTCTTAAACAAGAGACACACTCAAAAAAAATCAGCCGAATTTTAGTACATTACCCCCCAAAAGCCCTCCACCATGAAAATGACATTCCGGACAAAGCTAAGAGACAAGGAGCAGCCTGGGTGGCAATGGTGGCAGCACACACAACAGATAAAGGGTTAGCATTCAGAATATAGAGACCTCCTAGGAATCTACAAAATTAGCTGGCCATGGTGGCGCATGCCTGTAATCCCAGCTAATTGGGAGGCTGAGGCAGGAGAATCGTTTGAACCTGGGAGGCAGAGGTTACAGTGAGCCGAGATCACGCCTTCACACTCCAGCCTGGGCAAAAAGAGCGAAACTCCATCTCTTCCATCTCAAAACAAAACAACCCTCCTAGGAATCAATATGGAAAAGACAGAACTTTTATTTTATTTGTATTTCTTCTTCTTTTTTCTTTTTTGAAAGAGGGTCTCGCTCTGTTACCCAGGCTGGACTACAGTGGCACAACCTTGGCTCACTGCAACCTCTGTCCCTCCAGGCTCAAGTGATCCTCCCATATCAGCCTCCAAGTAGCTGTGACTACAGGCACATGCCACCATGCCCACCTAATTTATATATATATGTATATACACACACATACATGTATATATAATATATATATATATTATGTATTTTTTGGTAGGGATGGGGTCTCATCATGTTGCCCAGCCTGGTCTCAAACTCCTGGGCTCAAGCAATCCACCCACCTTGGCCTCCCAAAATGCCAAGATTACAGGTGTGAGCCACCCTGCCTGGCCTATTTTTTTTCTTTCAAGGCATTCATCAAGTAGTAAGGACAGACATTTTTTTGTGCCACTCCAAATAGCATCCCTTCTTTTCTTCCTTGATAATCAGAACTCTGTTCTGATTCAGGAGTTTGGGCTTTTGAGGAGGCTTGGCCTTCCTCAGCCCCATCAGATGAACAGTGATTGGTCTAAATATAGCATGTTAATTTAGTTCTTCTGATCAATGATTGGCTTAGGTGTGGACGTTTATGCAATTCTGGAAGGTCTCCTGGGGGGGAGGAGACTAATAAGAAAGCATCCAGCCGGGCACGGTGACTCACGCCTGTAATCCCAGCACTTTGGGAGGCTGAGCTGGGTGGATCACCTAAGGTCAGGAGTTTGAGACCAGCCTAGCCAACATAGTGAAACCCCAACTCTACTAAAAATACAAAAAATTAGCTGGGCATGGTGGCAGGTGCCTGTAATCCCAGCTACTAGGGAGGCTGAGGCAGGAGAATCACTTGAACCCAGGAGACAGAGGTTGCAGTGAGCCAAGATCAAGCCATTGCACTCCAGCCTGGGCAACAAGAATGAAACTCCACCTCAAAAAAAAAAAAAAAAAAAGAAAAGAAAAGAAAAAAAAGAAAGCATCCACTTTCTTCTGTCTCTGGACGTTATTGTTTGCACAAGACACCTGGAGTTGAGGCAGCCATCTTGGGACCATGAGGAGGCCAGTCTAAGAAGCAAGCCAACACAATGAGAGGGTGTTGCAAAAAGACAAAAAGAACCTGGTATTTGATGTCACAGCAGGGCCTCTGAATTAACCACCCCCAGGACTTCTTGTTATGTGAGCGAATAAATGTTCCTTTTTGCTTAAACCCCTTCTAGTTGGGCTTTCTGCTGTAACTTGCACTGAAAGCTACAATAGGATAGCAAAGGATATGAACATAAATGATTTGCCTAGAAGAAACCCACATGGCCAACGAGATTAATAAGATGCTCGACCTCAGAGGCAGGGAATGCAGCTTCAAATGAAATACCAACTCATGCCCATCGGATTGGCAAACATAAGTCTAACAAGAGCAAAAGTTGGCAAGGATATGGTGAAACAGGACGTCTTGTACAAACGCTGGTGGTGAGAGGATCAATTGGTTCAGCCGCTATAGAGAGCAGTTTGGCAGTACTAGTCAACTTCAAAGTGTTCCTGCCCGACAATCCTAGCTTTCTAATTCTAAGTATATGCTCTAATGATGGGTTCAGAGTAAAGTCCAAACGTGTTCACTGCAGCCCTGTTTATATAATAGAAAAACAGGCCAAGCGAGGTGGCTCATGCCTGTAATCCCAGCACTTTGGGAAGCCAAGGCGAGCAGATCACTTGAGCTCAGGAGTTTGAGACCAGCCTGGCCAACATGGTGAAACCCCATCTCTGCTAAAAATACAAAAATTAGCCGGGCGCAGTGGCGCGTGCCTGTAATCCCAGCTACTCGGGAGGCGGCTGAGGTAGGAGAATCATTTGAACCCAGGAGGCAGAGGTTGCAGTGAGCCGAGATCGCGCCACTGCACTCCAGCCTGGGTGACAGTGAGACTTCATTCATCTCAAAATAAATAAATAAAAAATAATAGCAAAACATAGAAACAACCTAAACACCCAATTGATAAATATATTGTGGCTTATTCACATGATAGTAATAAACAGAAGTTAAAACGAACAAATCAAATGAATAATTGTGGCTCCATTGTGAAAACCATGTTGGCTGGGAAAATGGTACACATGGTATGACGGCCATTGCATAATTTTTTCTTTTCGGAGACAGGGTCTTGCTTTGTCACGCAGGCTGGAGTGCAGAGCACACAATCATAGCTCCCTGCAGCCTGGAACTCCTGGGCTCAAGTGATTCTCCTACCTCAGGCTCCCAAGTAATCAAGACTATAGCTGAACCACCACACCTGGCTAATTTTTTTTTTTTTTTTTGAGGCGGAGTCTTGCTCTGTCGCCAGGCTGGAATGCAGTGACTGACACCATCTCAGCTCACTGCAACCTTCTCTTCCTGGGTTCAAATGATTCTCCTGCCTCAGCCTCCCAAGTAGCTGGGACTACAGGCATACACCACCACGCCTGGATAATTTTTTGTATTGGATTTCACCATGTTGGCCAGGATGGTCTTGATCTCCTGACCTTGTGATCTGCCCACCTCAGCCTCCCAAAGTGCTGGGATTACAGGCATAAGCTACCTTACCCAGCCTAATTTTTTATTTTTTGTAGATATGGGGTCTTGCCATGTTGCCCAGGCTAGGCTTGAAATCCTGGCCTCAAGTGATCCTCCTGCCTCACCCTCCTAAGTACAGGGATTACAGGCACGAGCCACTGTATCTGGCTGTTACATAAATTCTTAAAATACATAACTCTGGGCGAGGCACTGTAATCTCTAGGCTCACGCCTGTAATCCCAGCACTTTGGGAGGCTGAGGCGGGTGATCACTTGAGGTCAGGAGTTTGAGACTAGCCTGGCCAACATGGTGAAACCCCATCTCTACTAAAAATACAAAATTAGCCTGGTGTGGTGGTGCGGGCCTGTAATCCCAGCTACTTGGGAGGCTGAGGCAGGATAATTGTTTGAACCCAGGAGGCAGAATGGGGAATGTAGACTTATATGGGCATGGAGTTTCAGCTCTGGAAGATGAAAAAAAATTCTAGAGATGGATAGTGGTGCTGGTTGCACGATGTGATTGTACTTAATGCCAATGACCTGTACACATAAAATGGTGAGTTTTATATCCCTAGTTTGCTACAATTAAAATCTAGTCATTCAAAAATTATGGTCTAGAAAAGCTGTATTCCAAATTTGTGAGTGTGGAGGGAGGTGGGCAATGGGACTGGGGAGAAAGAAAAGGGGGCTTTACTCAAGTTAGAATATTCTCTTTTATATGTAGAAACCCAAAGCAAAAATGGTACATGGCTAGCTTTTGTAAATTCTGTTACATAATTCTTTTAATGCCTCTTATTTTTTATTTATTTTTTTTTTTGAGATGAAGTCTCACTCTGTCACCCAAGCTGGAATGCAGTGGAGTGATCTCGGCTCACTGCAACCTCCACCTCCTAGGTTAAAGCAATTCTCCTGCCTCAGCCTTCCGAGTAGCTGGGATCACAGGCACGCACCACCATGCCCAGCTAATTTTTGTGTTTTTAATAGAGACGGGGTTTCACCATTTTGGCCAAGCTGGTCTCGAACTCCTGACCTCATGATCTGCACACCTCAGCCTTCCAAAGTGCTGGGGTTACAGGGGTGAGCCACCGTGCCCGGCCAAATGCCTCTTACTTTTAAATAAACTTTTCAAAGTAAAAGTAAAAAAACAATAAATAAGAATAATTCATGAACATTTTTGTAGGAAGACGAGGTCTCTGAAGTAGTAATGCCCCAAAGTGGCAGGATTTCTCACCCCACACCTCACCCCCAAAGCCACCCGAGAGCTGGGCGCTGAGTGTGGGGAAACCCGCGAGCTGGTGCTGTGGAGGCTGTACCTGCGCCAGCAGAGCCTGGCAGGCCACGGGAGATGGAGATGGCAGGATGCTGTTTCCCCTGACCCAGGGCAGATGAGGCAAAGGCTGGCAGGAAAAGGTGTTTCTGAGAGCCAGTCGCCTTCTCAGGCACCCACCACACAAGATCCAGAGAACAGATGAAACATAGGAACTATCAAAACACAGAAATGTGTATTAGCAGTGGGAGCAGGCAGCAGAAAGAGTCCTTTGGATCTGCTGATGACAAAATATATTGCCTAATCCTTCTGATTATTTTTTTTTCTTTGACCTCCCTGCATATCTCTGGAGCTCCCACGGCTATGGCTGTCTGCCTTGCAAAATACATATTTACAGGCCCTCTAAGACCAGCTAAATATAGGCTTTCTTTTAAAGCAACTGATGATTTGGAGAAATCTTTCCTCTGTCCCATCCCTTCCCCCACCCCGCAACACACACACACCCTGACTCCTCCTACTGAGTCTGCCTCCCCAGTCTCCAAGATGTATCTGAACTTTCCAAGAGCCACTGGAGCAAGTGTGGAGAGTGAGATGCAAAGCCTGATGTTCATTCTCAGCCACACCTACCTGGGCACGAGCATTCATACACACACACCCATGCGTGCATGAACACCCTGCAATCAGTAACAGCCAACACGCTGAGCCCCCTCTCTGTGCCTTAGGCATTGAGGACTCATTTATTCCTCATAACAAATCTACGAAGTTGGTATATTATCTGCATCTTACAGATGAAGGAATTTGTTGAAGTCCCTTAGCTAGGGAGTGGCGAGTTGGGGATTCTAACAAAAGTGGTCTGGCTGCAAGGCCTGTGTTCTGCCGTGCTCCACGCACAAAGTCAGGGATGCCTAGGGTCATCCATGCTCAGGAGACACTCAGTCAACTGGAGCTTTTTGAGGAAACTGAGGCTTTGGGAGGGGACATGACTAGCTCATGGTCATCCAGCAAATGAGTGCAGCTAGGACTCAATTCAAGCCTCACGAACCCTAGCCGGTCTGTTTCCTCTCAAACTAAGTATGTCACTTCTCAGCTTTCTTCATTCTCCTTGTGAAGAGGTCAGCCAAGGGCCAGTAAAGGCCCCTCCAACACTGAGATCCTGGATTTGAGGTGTACACACACGAGCAGACCTTTCCAGCATCCTAGAACCAGCCCAAATCCCTGGCAGCGGATAACCCATGAAGGAGAGCAGCTGGGTGGGGACCACTGGCTCACCACAAAAGGACCCAAGTGCAGGGTCTAGGCCAGCCTCTGCTCAGATGACCGTGGCCAAGGAAAAACTGCTTTTAGAAGCTGAGTCTCAAGGCCCCAGGGCTGGAAAGAGAAGCCAGCTTGGCACCCAGCCTGGGCCTGAGCCCAGGGCGCTGAGGGCTCGGGACTTATCGCTCATCAGGCTTCTCCCAGCCTTCATCACCATCTTTGCAGTTACACCTGGTGTTTAAAACCAGCAAGCCTCAGGGAAGAGTACTAATACAGCATCTTCCCAAGGGCCCTCATCAGATTTGGGGGTGTATGGGAAAGCTGTGGGGCGGGGGTTACCAGGAGGAGAGTTGGGGGAGGATTATTTCTGCCTATTGCAGCCTCCAGCCTTTTTAGCAAGGGCTGGGAAAGGCATCTCCTTCCCCCAGACTCTGTCTTCCGTGTCTGAGCCACTCTCATCTCTTTCTGGGGCTTCTTTATCCTCCCAGAGCACAGAGAACGATAAGTGACTTGTCCAAGATCACACAGCCAGTTAGCAGTGGAGCCAAGATTTGAACCCTGGCAGCCTGGCTCCTAGGCCAACCACTCTATGCCAAGGCAAAGGTAAAGAAGGAACGTCCATCCAAAGTTCAACAGGCAACTTGGCCAGCAAAGTCTCTTCCCCTAGGACAAAGGAAAGAGAAAGGGTGGTTAAATTATCCTGGGGTGCTGAACTGGAGGAAGTAGGTGAAGATGACAGCTCTATGAATGAAAATTAGGTTTAAAGCCGTCAGTTTACATGGTAACTCCCAAACCCTCCTTGTTCCTATCAGGTGCGATGACTGCTCCAGGCAGGCAGAGAGGGGATGGAGGGAATGATATCCCACTCCTCACCCATCTCACAGGCCAGCCAGCTTGGTGCCTGACACCAGAGAACAAGTGATGCCAAAGCACTTCTCACTCCGTAACGGCGTCTTCGGGAATTCTGGCCGGGGTGCTGCTCTGCTAACCAGGAGCCCGTGAAATAATAGTCCCACTCATTAGCCTCAGTTGCCCAAGCTCTGGCTAGCTCTACCCTCTTGCAGCCCAAAACCCCTAGAGGGGTTTGTTAAAGGGGTTTGTCCAGAGATTCAGAAATCTTTGGACAAGGGAAACTCAAGAGCATCCCCATAATTCCAGTTCGCTCCAAGCTGCTACCAGAGATGTTGGGGGTCCCAAGGTCTCAGCTCCTCCTCCCACCCTCAGAAACTGGGGGCTTCCCCACCTGGCCAGAAGCGTGGGCACAGACCCCTTGGACTGGGACCAGTTAAGATGACTCACCACCATGAGTGTGGGAGATTCTGGGCAGAACACAGGGGCCTGCGCCCTCCTCCAATCCACACAAAAGCATCTGAGGACATTGCCCAAACTTCCAAACCCCAACGGGGTGAGATTTCTGTCTTCTCTGGACTTCTATATTGGGGTTGGAGGGCCTGTGGGGGAGGAAGTTTCAAGACCCAATCTTGAGCTTGGAAATCTGAGTCCCAAAGCTTGCTACTGACAGAGGCCTTCTAAGAAGGGTTAGGGGCAGGCTTTTTCACCCTGTCCCATCCCAGAGTGCAAAACTGAAGAGGGGGTAAGTTTCCTGGGCAGCTGGGTAATGATGCAGGTGGCATTTGAAAAGCCTGAGGTTTGGGGTCATTTCTGGTTCCAGCTCAGAACCCAGATCTTCCCTCCTCCTTAGCACCAGCCTCAGGATCAGTCCCGCGGTTCCTGGCCCCCTCATCATCCCAATATCAGGGTTCCCAGGCAGCTTCCCCACCCCCCCATCCCCCACGCTGTACTCTAAGCTCTTTTGCACATGGTAACGCGTTAATATCCCACAAAACCCACACACACTCCTGCAGTGGAGTGGTAGGAGTGCTCCCTTTGCCAGCCCTTCCAGGCCAGAGGGGGAGAGAGTGGGAGATTGGAAAAGGAGGAAGAGGATGGAGGGGGAAGAGGGCGGGGGAGGAGGCAGAGGCCGCAGAAAGGCCTGAGATGCAGGAAGCAGCTGGGAGTGGGGGGGGGGAGGCTTTGTGCCTGAGTTGTTCTCTGGGTCCTAGGGCCCATTGTGTTCGCCAGTTGCTGGGATGTGTGCACTGAAGCAGCGCACCTGGACCTGTCCAGAGGGTGGACCCTCACACCCAGGGCCCAGGCAGCCCCAGTTCCCTAGCTGTGCAGGCGGGGGGTGCAGAGATCATCAAACAGCTTTCTGGCCTGCCAGGACAGGGGGATGCGTACGTCACTGTCACCCTCCCCACCCCCGCCCCACCAGAACCCAGTGGCCAGGATCCTTTAAATCAGAGACTCAAGTTAGAGTTCTCACTGGGGAAACTTTGGCCCCAGGCCTCTAGAATTCCTGCTCCAAAACCCTTCCTTCCGGTTTGAGAGGCAGGAGTGACAGGGTAGTGGCCTGAAGACTGGGGTTCTACCCGCTCTCTTCCAACCTGGGGTACAGAGCAGACAGGCGACAGGACATCCGCTTCAGACTTCTAAAAGACAGTTTTGGGGATCCCCTGCTACTTGGGTGACGGGGTCCATCTCCTTTCTTCACCACTCCTCTCCCCCACCCATCGAAAGGTCAGCCACGCTGGGCCAAGGTTTCACATCTCCAAGAGTGCCCAAGATTCCCGATAGTGGGGTGTTAAAATGCAGATTTCTGGGTTCAGCCTCTGAGATTCTCCTTCACAAGGTTCAAGGGAGAGCCCAGAAATCTGTATTTTTACCAAGTGCCCAGCGATTCTGATGCTAAAGCCTTTAAGTACACCGAAGAGCCAGCTCCGAGGACTCACCTCTGCCCCTCCCCACAAACCTCCTCCCCTCACACTGAGACCACCGTGGATGTACTGCCTTCCCCCCCAATATTTCGTGGGGGTGCGGTTCTGTGGGCTGTGATAAGCCGCAGTCAGAGGTTGTGATGGAAGGGTTGAAGAGGGCTGGCCAAGGTCCGGGGGCAGCGGAAAGCTCTCGGCGAGGGCTGGGGAGGGGGAGGGGATCCGTTCGGGTGGAGGGGAAGGGGAGGGCTCACAGGCTCCGGCCCCGGAAATCCGATCCCTTTAGGACCCAGTGGTGCCAGTCCCCCAGCGGCGGCGGCGAGAAGGGCAGCCGCTCGGTCTCCGGCAGCAGCCGCTCGGGCAGAGCCAGAGAAAGACCGAGGCTCGGGGCACGGGGGGGGAGGGAGGGAGGGAGGGAGGCGCGGCGGCGGAGCGGCCCGGGCCGGCGGAGCAGCCATGGGCGCCGGGGTGCCGGGCCCCCCGAGAGCCGAGGCCTCCGGCCGGACTGGGGAACGCCCGGGCTGCCAGCCCCGCTGACACCGCCTCGGACGATGTGAGCCGGCTACGCCGCGGCTGCTTCGCGGGCAGGGCGCGCGCTCCCCACCGGGCCCCAGCCACCGCTTTGCTAATTTGGGTGGGGGGCGACCGTACCAGGCCGCTCGGGCTTTCGAAGCGGGGCTGGCTGTCTTCGGCAGCTTGATTGGGGGAGGCGACCCACACACAGGGCGCTTGGAGATTTTTTTTTTCTTTTTTTTAAAAAAGCGGGATTAACTGTTTTTGGCAGCTTGGTTTTGGGGGGACCCTAAAAAAGGCCTCCTGGGGTTTCATTTATCGGGGGGAGGGGGCGGTGGTCCCGACTTGGCCAGCCGCCTGTTGAAGGGGGGGGGAGCGGGGAGCGGGGGGATGCGAACCCGGCTCCCCCCACCATGATGAAGACGGAGCCGCGGGGGCCCGGGGGTCCCCTCCGGAGCGCCTCCCCGCACCGCAGCGCCTACGAGGCGGGCATCCAGGCACTGAAGCCGCCCGACGCGCCCGGGCCCGACGAGGCACCCAAGGGGGCCCACCACAAGAAATATGGCTCCAACGTCCACCGCATCAAAAGTATGTTCCTGCAGATGGGCACGACGGCGGGGCCCTCGGGCGAGGCGGGCGGCGCGGGCCTGGCCGAGGCCCCGCGGGCGTCCGAGCGCGGCGTGCGCCTGTCGCTGCCGCGGGCCAGCAGCCTGAACGAGAACGTGGACCACAGCGCCCTGCTGAAGCTGGGCACCAGCGTGTCGGAGCGCGTGAGCCGCTTCGACTCCAAGCCCGCGCCCTCCGCGCAGCCCGCGCCGCCGCCGCACCCGCCGTCCCGGCTGCAGGAGACGCGGAAGCTGTTCGAACGGGGCGCCCCGGCGGCCGCAGGCGGCGGCAAGGAGGCCGCGGCGCGGCGGCTGCTGAGACAGGAGCGCGCCGGCCTGCAGGACCGGAAGCTGGACGTAGTGGTGCGCTTCAACGGCAGCACCGAGGCGCTGGACAAGCTGGACGCCGACGCCGTGTCCCCGACGGTCAGCCAACTCAGCGCCGTCTTCGAGAAGGCCGACTCGCGGACCGGCCTCCACCGCGGGCCCGGGCTCCCCAGGGCCATAGGGGCACCCCAGGTCAACTCGAAGCTGGTCAGCAAGCGGTCCCGGGTGTTCCAGCCGCCGCCGCCCGCCCCGTCGGGGGATGCCCCAGCCGAGAAGGAGCGCTGTCCCGCAGGGCAGCAGCCCCCGCAGCACCGAGTGGCCCCTGCCCCGGCCGCCCCCCAAGCCCCGGGAGGTGCGCAAGATTAAGCCGGTGGAGGTGGAGGAGAGCGGGGAGTCAGAGGCCGAGTCGGCGCCCGGGGAGGTGATCCAGGCCGAGGTGACGGTCCACGCGGCCCTGGAGAATGGCAGCACCGTGGCAACCGCAGCCAGCCCCGCGCCCGAAGAGCCAAAGGCCCAAGCGGCCCCGGAGAAGGAGGCGGCGGCGGTGGTAGCGCCGCCAGAGAGAGGGGTGGGCAATGGCCGGGCCCCGGACGTGGCCCCCGAGGAGGTAGATGAATCCAAGAAGGAGGACTTCTCGGAGGCGGACTTGGTGGACGTGAGCGCCTACAGTGGGCTCGGGGAGGACTCTGGGGGCAGTGCCCTGGAGGAGGATGACGAAGAAGACGAGGAGGATGGGGAGGCCCCCTACGAGCCTGAGTCGGGGTGCGTGGAGATCCCGGGGCTCTCGGAGGAGGAGGACCCTGCCCCGAGCCGGAAGATCCATTTCAGCACGGCGCCCATCCAAGTAAGTGAGCCCCCCCTCCCCGCCCCCGCACCGCCCCTGCCACGTGCACGCGGCCGCCCCCAGCTCGCCAGCCAGCCGGGTTTGGCAGGCTGAGTCAGCCCCTGCCACCCAGCCCCCTTACCAGAAGTTCCCACCCTCGGGGGGGCGTGGGGGGAGTTCCAGCTGTTTGTCAGAGAGGGATTTTCAGGTGTGCGAGGGGGGTGGCCTGCCCTGACCTGCCCTCAGGTTCCTCCGCCTGCTGCCCCGCCCCGACGCTCCGCGGAACCCGCCCTGCCCCACGCGGGTCCTGGGACACCTGCTTTCCTTTCCTCATCCAGATATTCCTTCCTCCAGAGGCTGTCAGAGGCTGGAACTTGGGTAATGTGAAGGGGTGTGTGTGTCTTCAGGAGAGACATTTGCTCTCCACTGCGGAGAGAGGGGTCAGGGTGCTTTCCCCCTGTATGGGAGCTGGATGGGGTGAGAAAGGGAAAAGCCAGGAACTTCTCAAAACAAAGCTGCAGGGGACGGCAGCCCTTCCTCCATTCTGTTTGTACCCCGACCCCAACTTTGCAGAAGTGAAAGAGAGAAGCAGATCGTGAGGGTGAGCTGGTCTGTGGCCATGTGACTGGCTGGCGCGGTGCTCCCTGGGGGTCCCTGCGGGCCGGCTGCCCGGTCCTGGTTGCACAGGGAGGGGCACTTTGTGTGGCCCTTGATGGGGAGAGGCCTTCTGCAGGCATAGAGGAGGGATGCCCCCTGGGTGCCTGGCAGTAGTGGGCATGGCTTTGCTCTTGGCTGCTCAATAGGACAGACTCCCATGGCCTTGGCAGGCCCCAAGTGTTCTTGCCACATTCTCTGGGAGCCCTGAAAGAGGGGTGGGAGCTGCCCCTTTTGGGGGGGTCTCATCCTACTGTCACTATTGGTGGTTGGTTTGTGGGTTGTGCCAGAGCTTTGAGATCCTCAGAACAGTGCTGATGGTGAGGGGACATCTCCTGGGGGGGAATAAAAAAACCCCAGGCCACCCCCTCCCCCCACTTCCCACCACGCTCCACTCCTGGCTGACACATTCAGCCTGTATGGTTCTTTCTCACCGCCCCAGGCGCAGCTGCGCCCGGCCCCAGGTCCGCCCCATAGAAGTCCGCCCCTGGACTCTCCTTGGCCTGGACCCTGCCTGGCCTTTACCCTTCCCCAGCCAAACCACCATCTGTTTGCTTGTCGTTTCCATAACGACTCCTGGACTCTGAAGCTGCCCAAGTTTCCTCTCACTCGCCCAGAATATCAGCCTCTGCCCCTCTCCCACCTCCCACCCCAGCAAGAGGCCTGGAAGGTTTAAAGTGAGTGGCTGCTCTTCCCCTTCCCAGGCCAGCCCCTCCCCTGGGCTGGGACCTGGGGGGTCCTCTCCCCACCCCTCTCTCCCCCTCCTGAAGGCAGTGGGGTTCTGAAGGGAATGGGGACTGTAGTGTTCCTTGGGACTCTGAAGGAGTCTGAACCCCCCCCCCCCCACCCTTCCCCGACTAATTCTGCGAGCAGCCTGGTGCCCTCAGAGATGGAGTTTGGTCTGGGCCTCTGACTGTCTATATTTGACGCCTTACCCTGATTTTTTGGTAAAAAATAGCACATGATTTGGAGCAGTGCTTCCCGGCTCCCTGGTGACTCTGGAGCTGGCCCGCCCTGTGTGAGAGCCAGGGTGTGTGGCGGGCCCAGCATAGCTGACTTTCAGCCTCACTGGGGATTTCCTCCTCCCTACGCTGGCACGGGGGCCCCACTTTTTCTTCTTGCCCCTGCCTTGATGCCAAGTCCAGGGTCCCGGGCCCCACGGATGACCCAATTGTTGCCCTTCTGGAGGTGGAGGCCTCTGCTGAGGACAGAGAACCCAATTCCAGATTGGCGCCCAGGGAGGTGGGACTGCAGTTAGGGCCCTCTGCCAGGAGTTGTAGGGGTGGTCCGGCCTCTGAGCCCAGACCTGGGATTCCTGCAGGGCGCAGGGCCAGAAAGGGAACAGGATTTGACAGGCTGAGAGAGAAGAGGGGAGGGTGCAGCCCAGGACAGGCTGTGAGGGTGTGTTTTGGAGGTCACAGTGGGTGTGTGTGTCCCTGTGTGTCAGGGAGGGGTTTGGTTGACCCAGGAGACTGGAGAGACTGAAGGATGAGGGGACCCTGTATCCTAGAGCAGAGGGTGAGAGTCAGGGGACCCCGATGCAAAGTGGGCCAAATCCCACTGCTGAGTCCAGGCTCACCCCAGCCCTGTCCCCGGGCCTGGGGCATGTGTGCAGTGGGGGCAGAGTCACCGGTGACCCACCCACCGGGGCCCAGCTGGGTGCAGTCTCATCCTGCCTGGCCACAGTCTAACCCTTGTGACCTTGGACAGTGGGCCTGGTGCCCTGAACTGTGTGCAGGGTGGGCAGCCTGTTTCTTCAAGGGGTGCAATGGACAGATGAGCCTTAGGGGCTGGAGCTGGAGTCTCTGATGCTGTGAAATTGAGGGCGTTGAGCTAGGTGACCAGAGGGGTCCCTCCCACCTAAGCCTTTAGTACTATGAGTACCCCTCCTCTCTCCCAGTGAGCCTCTCTGGTGCGGGTGGGGACAACTCGGAGCAAGCCCAGACAGAGGCAAGGACACAGGAGTGCTGCTGCCCGCCAGGGTGCCCACAGGGCCTGTTCCTGGAAGAGATGGGGCCTCAGTCTGGCTCCTCAGGGCTCAGACTCAGCCATCTGATAGAGCTGTTCCTCACCCCTCCCTGCCCCGCCTGGCTCCAAGTGGTGCCAACCTGTCACTGTAGGCGATGAAGCTCGAGCATGTCATGGTACCCCAAATGGTGCTCATTAACCTCCCATGGGGGGGCACTCCTGCCTGGGCCCAGAATTAGACATTCCCACAGAGCCCAGCCCCACGTCTGTTCTTCCGGGAGGGTCAGAGCTGAGGAATTCCCCTTTTTGCTGAGAGACACAGGAGAGAGACAGCAGAGACGGGTACAGGAGATGCCAAGGCAGGGCTGGCCTCAGCCCCCATGTCACCTGGGTTCGCTGTGGGCAGTGTCAGAGGCTGCCCCCTACTCTGGCTTCTTGGTCTCTCCTGGGACCCCTAGCACATGGGGACAGGGGGCATAACTCAGAGAGCTTCGGCTGTGGATGGAGTCCGGCCTGGGTGTGCGGGGGAAGGCCGCAGGGCATGGCTTTCCCCCGCTCCTGCCACCCGAGGGGCTCCTGGGGGTGGAGGGCCTGCCTTTTCTCCACGGGGCTAGAGGTGGTTCTTCCTGCCTCCCTCCCCTGCCCCAACATCCACTCGAGCAGCAGCACATCAGAGCCAGTCCTGGGTGCCTCTCCCCTTCCACCCCTCCTGCTCCCCTCCCCCTCTGCTGTCTCACACCAGCTCCCCCTTCTCTCCCCATCTGGCATCCTCCAGCATCTTCTCCATCCTCTCTTCCCTCCTCCTCTTCCCCTCTTCTGCTCAGCCTGTTCCTTCCTCTCTGTGTCTGTCTTTGTGTCCCCTCTCGCCTGTCTGGCTCTCTGGGTCCTATCTGTCACTTTCCCTCTCTCTGAGTGTCTGGGTTCCTGAGTTGGATGTTTCTCCAGGATTCCCCTTCTGTGCCTACAGTAGACCATGCTCACGCTGGTTGGAGCTGCAGAGAGAATAGCAGTGCCGGTCGGCCAAGGCTGGGTCCCTTTCTGTCTTGACCCTGGGCGCCAGAACTAGAAGAGCCTTTGCTCAGAGCTGGGGTTTCTGGGGGCTGGGTGAGGCCTCATCTCAGGGCTGTCTAGTGGGGACCAAGGCGGGGAGCGGGGACGTTGGGTGGTAGCCCGGCCTACCTTCTTGGCCTCCTCGCGCCAGTTCTGCCCTTGCCCTCTTGCCGGCCTCTCTGACCGGCTGCCTCCCTCCCCAGGTGTTCAGCACCTACTCCAACGAGGACTACGATCGTCGCAACGAGGATGTGGATCCCATGGCGGCCTCTGCTGAGTACGAGCTGGAGAAGCGGGTGGAGAGGCTGGAGCTGTTCCCTGTGGAGCTGGAGAAGGGTGAGAGGCCCAGGGGCCAGGCCACTTGGACACAGCGGGGTTGACCCGGG
Organism: Ateles fusciceps; assembly: GCA_036589455.1. Taxonomy (NCBI): domain Eukaryota; kingdom Metazoa; phylum Chordata; class Mammalia; order Primates; family Atelidae; genus Ateles; species Ateles fusciceps. The sequence continues at coordinate 10,692,700 of JAZHEH010001386.1, forward strand.
TCTCATCTCCGGCTCCCGCTCCTGCCCTGTGCCCTCAGGCGCACCTACAGACTTGCTGGGCCTCTCCCTCTGACTCAGGCCCTTGGTGACTTCCCTGCTCCTCCCCTGTCAGCACCCAGCGCCACACAGGGACTCCAACTCAGGCCAAGCCACACCCCACCACATGGGACCACATTTGTATTCAGTCAACAGGTCTCTGTAGGGTACTGTGTGCTGGGTCCTGGACTCTGTGTTCGGGACACAGTGATGGGCTCCTGGGGGAGATGGATGGGAGAGGCAGATATGGAAGGCACAGTCACATCTAACCTCACCCTTAGGTGCTGGAGTAGGGGCTGGAGAGGGAAGAGAGGGGCTGCTATAAATCTTTAACAGGTGACCTAACGTGACTGGGTTTGGGGGCATTACCCAGGGAAGTGAGGCTTGCATGGCACTCTGGTGAGGAGGAATTAGGGGAGTAGGCAGGAAAGTGGCTTGGCTGCATTTTCACTGGGGGGGGAAGAGGGCATGCAAATGAGGCCTTGCAGACCACGTGGTCTTGTTGCTAAGATGGATTGGGAATCATTTCGAGTCACAGGAAGGGTCTAGAAGACCACGCCAGGCTGTGATGTAGGGAAGGGGTCACAAGTGGAGGGAGAAAGATGACTGTGGCATGGACAGGAAGATGGCAGAGTGGGTGTGGGTGGACTGGAAAGATCCCGGGGGGCGGGGGAGAATCCACAGGATCTGGGGCTTGTTTGGCTCAGGCAGAGGCTGTGAGGGGGGAGGGAGGAATCCAGGTGCCTCCCAGGCCTGGCAGGCAGCAGGTGGTGGTGCCATCCCCCATGAGGGCGTGTTTGTGGGAGAAGGTCATGAGTTTGGACATCAGAGGCCCATTCGTAGGCAGGCACAGGTATGGATAGGGAAATGGACCTCAGGGGAGAGAAAATCTGGAGGTCTTTGCTGTGAGTACAACAGATGAGACAGGTTAACAGGGAGAAGACCAGACTCAGCCCTGAGCCTTTGGTCTTCTCCCTGTTAACCAGTGGGCAGCAGTATTTGCCAAGTGTTTCACCGTGGGTAGCAGTGTTGCCAAGGGTGGCGCAGGCAGGTAAGACTGTTGTGTATGCAGGTGAGGGGGTGTGGCTGGGATGGGGATGGCCAGCCACACCCCCTCATCTGCATATATAACAGTCTTGCCTGCCTGCGCCACCCTTGGCAACACTGCTGCCCACTGGTTCTCTGGAAGGGACAAGGGCAAGGAGTGGCTCAGGAACCATCCTAGTGGGCTTGGCAAAGAAGGTGGATAAACCATTCCCCTTCTTTGGTTGTGGGACAGCCCCTAATGGGGACTGCTTCCTGATGGGTGTGCTGTGCCCTGGACTTTGGGGTGGAGAGTCTCTCGCCTGTCCCCTGTACACCCTCCCATCTCACCACTCTGTTCCACAGACTCCGAGGGCCTGGGCATCAGCATCATCGGCATGGGGGCCGGGGCGGACATGGGACTGGAGAAGCTGGGCATCTTCGTCAAGACTGTGACGGAGGGCGGTGCGGCCCATCGGGATGGCAGGTACCACCCCATCCTCCCCACGCTTGCCCCACCCTTTTTCCCTCCCCCGACCAGCCATCCTCAGTGGGGTGGGCCACTGAGCAGGGGGGTGGGGCGGGCATTCCCTGGGAGACTGAGATGTTCAGGAGCACTGCCGTGCCAGGTGCTGTTCCAGGCCCCAGAAATACGACCCCCGAGAGCACCACGCCCTCAGGGAGCGTGCATTCTCCAGGAGGGGCTGGTGATGATGGCTGTAAGCAGGTGTTGTGCGTCCTGGTCTGGAGTATGATTTGGACCTTGGTAGGGAGAACAGAGGCATGGAACCTGTATTTGAGTTTTTTTTTTTTTTTTCTTGGCTTAACAAACATTGAGTCTCTGACAATGCTGGGCTCGTGCTCGGCCCTGGGGAGTCAATGGTGAAGGCCTGGCCCTGGAGAAGTGTGCAGTGTAGTGTGAGGTAGGCATAGTGGACACACACCAAAACTGGTGATATGGAGGGAAATGCAGGCTGCTATGAAGGAATACAACAGGAGGGCTTGACCTCTGTGGGTATCAGGGAAGGCTTCCTGGAGGAAGCGATGCTGGAGCTGAGAGGTAAAGCTGAGCAGGAGTTAGCTATGCTGAGGGAGCGAGTGCAGAGGTTCCAGGCAGTGGAGTCAAGAGCAGGCAGGTATGGCTGCAGCATAGACAGCAGGGCCAGGAGGCTGTGACTGGACACTTGATGGCGGTGGCTCTGGGAGACAGACTGTCTTTGTGCATGTGAGCGTGCGTGCCTAGGTCGAGCATCTGTGCTTGCAGGGGGGTGTTCTGTGGGACAGAAGGTTCGGGGAGGGCATCCTGGAGCCGTGTGCCAGCCAGGGACCCCTCTGTTAGCTGTGTATGGCAGGGTGTGGGGGAGGGGCAGTAGGAAGGGCTGTAGGGCATCCCCCCCAGGGTGGCTGTAAGTTAGAGGTTGACACTGGGGATCCCATGTGGAGGTACTTCCAAACCCAGACCCCCTCTGTGTGTCAGAGGTGAGTAGGTGTCCTTGTGCGGCTGGGTGACTTTGGGATCTTGTCGCTAGGGATGGGGCTGCCCTGTCAAGGGGCTTCTACCTGTTGTAGCCCGGGTGGCTTGGAGAGGGGCAGGGAACAGGATGGGTGGCAATCCCCGCCCTTTCATTTAGCCCTTCGCCTCCCCAACGTGAGCTTCCAGAGCCTTTCCCATTGTCGCCTGTGGGTTGTCTAAGGAGTGAGTGCGCATGCGTGGCCATGTCCACTCACTCATGCCCACCTGAGAGTAGGGTGTGTCGGCGCGAGCTGTGGACAACAGGCCATTTCCTCTGTCTCTGCATTTCCGAGTGGGAGTCCTGAGAGAAGGCCTGGCGCTCCCAGGGAGGTGAAGTGGAGGAGGGAGGTGGCTGAGGGGCCCACCCTCCTCCATCTCCCTCAGCAGGCTGGCCTGAACCTCCCCTTGTGTGAAGAACAGGGGCTTCAGGGGGACACAGCTGGCGTGTGTTGGGAGGTGCACCTGTATCAGGTGTGTGGGACAGTGTGTGAACTCGAGAGTGTGCCGTTCAGTCTCGGGCACTTGGGAGGACATCTGTGCACTCAGTTCTGTGCAGAAATGTACACGTATGAGGGTGGCATGTCACTTGCGTGCTGTGGGGCTCCTGGCCAGTGTGCATGGCAGAGACGAACTCTGAGGATGTCACACCGCTTGATGGAGTATGATGGAGGCAGGGACAAGAGTGTGATTGTCACAGGAAGCGTGTCTGCCACCTCTCCTGGTCCTGGACACCTGTATCTGCCTTGCTTGCCTGGCTCACTGCCCACACAGGGGGGCCTGGCTGACCTCATCCTCTGGCCTCATGAATTTTGTGCAAGTAGACAAAGTACTAGGTTCCTGTGGGGGACAGAGTCTCTGAGCTTTTTTGTTGCTGTTTTATTTTCTTTTTTTTTGAGACAGGTTCTCACTCTGTTGCCTAGGCTGGAGTGCAGTGGCTCGAACACAGCTCACTATAGCCTTGATCTCCCTGGCTCAAGTGATCCTCCCACCTCATCCTCCCAAGTAACTGGGACTACAGGCACACGCCACCATGCCCAGCTAACTTTTGTTTTTTTTATTATTTGTAGAGATGAGTTCTCACTATGTACCCAGGCTGGGGAGACTGGAGTTTCTGGTGGGAGGAGGCTACCTGTATCCCCCACTCCACGGTTCCCCTTGTGACCCCTTAACCAATGTCACTCCCCTAGGATCCAGGTGAACGATCTCCTGGTGGAGGTGGATGGACGAGTCTGGTGGGAGTGACCCAGAGCTTTGCGGCATCCGTGCTCCGGAACACCAAGGGCAGAGTGCGGTGAGAGCCCGGGGGGTGGGGCGTGGGAGTGGGCAGGAGGTCCTCGTCCAGGAACTCCAGTCTCCTGCCTACAGCCAGTTAAGGTTCTGGTGGCCCAGTTCACAGAGGCTCCACTGACTCCTTGGCTGCAGGAGCTGCCGTGCCTGGGTCCCTTGCCTCACACCTGCCTTCTCACTGACTACTGCTACCCACCAGCACTCAGGCTTCATGGCCCACTGTCCACCATCCCTCCAAACTGTCCTCTAGGGCTTATTCTCTTCCCCCCTGCCTGGCCCCAACTCACTGATTGAAGAACCAGGATGTCCAGGGTGAATGCCAGCCACATTAGGGTCCCCTCATTGGGACCTCATCCCTCCTTCCTGGCCAACCCCGTGTCATCCTGGGAAGACTCCTCCCCAGGCCTGTAACCAAAGGGACTGGATCAGAAGCTCCCGGTGTCCACTCCACCTCTGGCTTAACATTCAGAGATCACTCCCTGCCCCCCTGCAAGAGGGGCACTACCCCCAGGAAACGGTGGTGGAGAGAAACAGGATGTGGGTGGCCACCAGGAGGAGGGGCTGCTGCCTGGAAGTTCCACTGTTTCCTCTCCATCCTAATCTCCAGTTGCCATCATCCCGCCCCTTCCTGAAGCTCAGGGGCTTGGAGCATACCCAAGACACACCTCTGCAGCCCATCCCTGCTGGGAGGGTCATCTTCACCTTTCCCTGCCTCATTTTCTCTCACATGGCTGGGGAAGAGCCTCCTGAGCACACGTCCCCCTGCAGCCCAGCCTAGAGGTGGGCTGACATTCTCCCTCCTGCAATACTGGCCAGAGGGATGAGTGGGCCTTCCTGCCTCCCTTGGGAAGGAAACCTGGTGAGGGCCCCCATTCCCCCATTCATTATTAAGATGGCAGCCTTCAGACTCAACCCTCTCATGTCTCCTCCCCTGGGAGGGCCTGAGTTTGGAGAGGGGGAGCACCAGCAGGGAGGATGGTGGCATTACCCGGCTGAGGACAGAGACAGTGGATGATGCCAGTGCCCCTGCAGGTTTATGATTGGCCGGGAGCGGCCAGGAGAGCAGAGCGAAGTGGCCCAACTAATTCAGCAGACTTTGGAGCAGGAGCGATGGCAGCGGGGAGATGATGGAGCAGAGATACGCCCAGTATGGGGAGGATGACGAGGAGGTAGGGAGTCCCTGCCTGACTGGCCGCGTGGTCTCCCCCTGGTGGCTAGATGAAGCCTTACAGTCATCTGCCTCTACTGCTTTCTCTGCCCTGGTAAAATGCCCCAGAGTGCCATTCCCTCTCCTGCAGTCACTCTTCAGAAGCAGGACAAGGAATCAGAGTGCCCTCATAGAGCCCCCAGTCTGAGGGGAGAGCGTAGCCCCTAGCCTTGGGGGACCTGATCTGAAGAGGGAGATAGATCCCGAAGGGGAAAGACAGTACAGGCTGATGGGGGAACTCCCTCTGCCATCAGGGGCCACCCAGGCTGTTAGGGAAGACATAAACTGTGTCTCTGGTGCAGCCCTAGGCTGAAGCAGGAGGCACGAACCACACCCCCTGGGGAGCCCTCTGTCTGGCATGGGCAGACTGGTCCCAGCCCTGGTCATCAGGGCTGAGGGCAGCTGGGTGGGGAAGGCCCACAGCCTCCGGTCTCCCTTCACAGACGGGAGAGTACGCCACTGACGAGGATGAGGAGCTGAGCCCCACGTTCCCGGGTGGCGAGATGGCCATTGAGGTGTTTGAGCTAGCGGAGAACGAGGACGCGCTGTCCCCCTGTGGACATGGAGCCCGAGAAGCTGGTGCACAAGTTTAAGGAGGTGGGAAGAGGGGGCTCCCTGGAGTGATGGAGGGAAAGGCAGGCAGGTCTGCCCTTGGTGCTGCCTCCCCCCACCCCACTGGAGCTGAGTGCCTGCCCATCTGCCCAACAGCTCCAGATCAAGCATGCAGTCACCGAGGCAGAGATCCAGCAGCTGAAAAGAAAGGTGAGGGTGCGTGTGCATGTGCATTTGTGTGTGTGCATGTGTGTGTTTAGCAGGGGCCCCCACCCTCACACCTGCACATGCTGACACTTGGGCACAGGCACCCACAGAACAGGCTGCTCTGAAGCAAGAAGACATTAAGAGCTCAGCCTCTGGATCCATCTGCTCCGCCATCACTCCAGGACGTTTGCAGCAAACACTGGCAGGTGTCGGTGCCTCAGCCTCCTCATCCATAAAGTGGGGACATAATATAAGCAACACCACAGGATCATTGTAGGACTAAATGAGATAATACATGTCAAGTCTTTAGCACAATGTCGGACATAATAGGTGCTCAATAAAAAGTCAAAGTAGGCTGGGCTCAGTGGCTCATGCCTGTAATCTCAGCACTTTGGGAGGCCAAGGCAGAGTGCTTGAGCCTAGGCATTAGAGACCAGCCTGCAACATGGTGAAAAACTATCTCTACAGACAATCCAAAACTTAGCCGGGTGTGGTAGCGCACACCGGTGAACCCAGCTACTCGGATGGCTGAGGTGAAATGATCACTTGAGCCAGGGTAAGTCGAGGCTGCAGTGAGCCTCAATTGTGTCACTGTACTCCATCCTGTGACAAGAATGAGACCCTGTCTCAAAAAAAGTCAGCATACTAGCTGTGATACTGAAGCATGCCAGTTCTGCTCTAGATGTCTCTATGTTTGTAGTGACCACGTGTCTGCTGTATATAGAACCATTGATAAACACAGACCATCCAGAAATACACACACTGACACATAGTACCCACATACCCCCTCACCCAGACACACAGAGACACCCACTCTACACAGACACGGTCACGGAGACAGTGGACCGTGTTTCACGTGACATTACACTCAGGGATATCAGCCTGGATACGCAGACCCACTCTGCACCCATCTGCTCTGAAACACACAGGCATGGCCATCGCTCAGACTGCCTGGTCTAGGAAGAGTGTCACGGAACATGCACATTCTCACCTGGGCAAGCAACACAGAGATGCTGTTGCTGACACCATCAGATGGAGACGCATGACACACACACACATATGTGCCATGCACAGATGCTTACATAAGCGTGTGGGGTACCAGCACCCTCACAGGCATGTGGATATACAGACTTCATTTTTTTTATTTCTGTGATGGAGTCTCACTCCCATTGCACAGGCTGGAGTGCAGTGGCACGATCTCAACTCACTGCAACCTCCACCTCCTGGGTTCAAGCAATTCTCCTTCCTCAACCTCCCAAGTGGGTGGGCTCTCACGCGTGCGCCACCACACCTGGCTAATTTTTGTACTTTTAGTAGAGACGAGGTTTCGCCATGTTGGCCAGGCTGGTCTCAAACTCCTGACCTCAGGTGATCCTCCCACCTTGGTCTCCCAAAGTGCTGGGATTATAGGCATAAGCCACTGTGCCTGGCCCAGGCTTCATGTTAAATGTCTGCATGGGACCTGGACTATAGGAGTCCCAATACCTATGGGGCTTCTGCCATGGTGGGGGGAGAAACAGATCTGCAGGATCTGTGTACCCTCCCACATGGGGGTATGCAGGAGAGGAGGGTGGGGTTTGGATGGCTGGGGCAGAAGCAGGGGCATTCCTGGCAGGGGAAGAGGAGCTCCATGGAGCTTGGAGGCTGGCTTTGGGAGGAGGCCAGCCAGGAGGTAGCAGCATGCCTGCTGCGGAGAGGTGGAGGCAGGGCTGGACTGCCAGGGTGGGCTTTGGCTTGCAGTGTCCCGCCTCCCCTCTAAGGACTCTAGCCTTGGTCCTGTAGATAGCATGGGGCTCTGTGGCCATTGGGATTGTTTTGAAATCATGAGAGTGGGCGGGACTGAGAGGCAGGCAAACTGGTTAGGGGCCTAGACAGTATCCTGGCAGGGGGTGGGCCAGGCCTGGAAAGGAAGGGTGGGTTAGCGATCCATTTCCGGGGTCACAGTGACAGGCCATGCCCCCTGGGGTGTATACCGAGTATGAAGGGGAGAGGCACGTCAAAGGTCTGTTCGTGCATTCCACTTATAAACATCCGCTGGGTACCCTCTAGATGCCCAGTGCTGTTCCCGTCACCATGATGGGCAAAGCCAGGGTTGATCGTGGTTCTTGTGCATCTGCAAACCAGTGACTGTCGTCACGGTGGCATGGGGCTCTGTAGGAGAGGACAGGCTTACTGAGCTCCTAAAGCAGGAGGAAGCTGATTTGGGTGGCGGTGGGGGTAGGGCTGTGCTGTTCTCTGGAGAAGTGACACACTGAGCAGAGGGCCAAGGGTGAGCTAGTGGGAAATGACTAGGCAAGCAGGAGGGTAGATGAGGGACGTTCCAGGCAGAGGGGACAGCACACGCAAAGGCCCTGTGGCAAGTCCGAGGATCTGCAGGAAGGTGTGTGTGGCTGGGGACAGAGAGCAAGGGACATTTGCAGCAAACATTAGCAGGCAGGGGTCTGAGACTGAGTGTCAGGATGGCTGTGAGGTTGTGGCACCTTTTAACAGAGCAAGTCAGGAAAGGAGACATAGGTTTGTGCAGCTGGAGGGTCTGGTTTGGGGCATGGTACCTGGGAGGAGCTGGGGAGCTAAAGCTGAGAGTGGGGAGCAAGGGTGGGCTGGGATTTGGGATTTTCAGCTCAGAATGCACCGAGGTGGTGTGGGAGATGGGCCAGTGCCTCAGGGCAGTGAGTAGAGAGAGAACAAAGGATCCAGGACTGAGCCGTGGGGGACTGGGAGGTCAGCACTGGGGTCACCTGGAAGCTGGGGAGAGGAAGCAGGATTGTTCAGGAAGCCACAAGAGCAGAAACTGGTGAGCAGGGCCGGGCTGCAAGAGAGGACAGAGAACAATGGTGACCCCCATCTGCCCTTTCACATCATACCTACTGGATCACTGTAGCTTTTGTGCTTTTGTGAGCTTGGGAGGCACATATCACTCCCATTTTATAGATGGGATAACTGAGGCTTGGAACATTAGTTGCATTACCCCAAGCCAGAGTAGTCAGTGACTAACCGAAGCCTCCGGCCTCCCTGCGAGTGGGGTGCGGTGACAGGGGAGTCTGGTGGGAGCTCTGACGCTGAGCTCTGCTTCTGTCCTCTCTGGGTTTCAGTTCTCAGGCTCAGCCAAAGAGGGTTAGTAGTTGGGGTGCAGTGGACTCCACAACTGTAGGAGTCTCCTGGAGACTCTGGCCCCAGTGCTGGGGTGGGGGTGCTCTTTGGCTTCTGCTGGACCCCACCAACCCAGGGCCGGGCCGTCCTCTCTCAGCTGCAGAGCCTGGAACAGGAGAAGGGGCGCTGGCGGGTGGAGAAGGCCCAGTTGGAGCAGAGCGTGGAGGAGAACAAGGAGCGCATGGAGAAACTGGAAGGTTACTGGGGCGAGGCCCAGAGCCTGTGCCAGGCTGTGGATGAGCACCCTGCGGGAGACCCAGGCACAGTACCAGGCCCTGGAGCGCAAGTACAGCAAGGCCAAGCGCCTTATCAAGGACTACCAGCAGAAGTACGTGGCTGGGGGCTGGTCGGCCTGGGCCCAGGTAGCATTGAGAGGCTTTTGGGAGCAGCCCCTCCCCACCCCTCCAGCTGAGGAGGGAGGCAAGGAGCACAAAAGTTGGAGGGCCCCATACTGGGGACACTGGGCCTGGAATGACCAGACATCAGAGCCAGGCCCCAAAGGCTTTGGGAAAACCTGAGGCCTCCTGACCTGAGAACAGGGAGGGGGCAGAGCTGCCTGGGTAGAGCTGAGAACCTGGGTCACCCTGGGTGGAAGCCAGACCACACACCCTTACCTGCCATCTGTCCCCTGCCTATGCCCAGGGAGATCGAGTTCCTGAAAAGGAGACGGCACAGCGTCGGGTTCTGGAGGAGTCGGAGCTGGCCAGAAAGGAGGAGATGGATAAGCTCCTGGACAAGGTGGGCCTGGGGTGCCCTGTGGGCGGGGCCCAGTAGAGGGAGCAGCACCGAAGCCCCTACCCTGTGGGTCCTGGAGGGGAGGGGACACCATGTCCTCACAGGGGCGCAGGGGGGGGGAGTTGGGGGGGGCGGTGGGGTTGTGCCTGGGTGTCCCGACCTGACTCCCTACCCTCCTTTGTTTTCAGATCTCAGAACTGGAAGGAAACTTGCAAACACTGAGGAGTTCCAATTCTACTTAACAGGAATCATTCCTTGACCGGACAATAATTAACCCCCTCCCATTGTCCTCCCTCCCCGTCCTCAACACCCCACCCCTCCCCCTACCAGCCTGGGGGACAGGTGCCCGACTCCCCCCACCCCTCCACCCCACCTCCCCCAGCTTCAGGGACCAGAGGGCTCATATCACAGGCCCCCTTAAGATGGCCTGGGCAGACAGAGGTGGCTGGGAAGGGTGGCCTCTTCTCTTGCCCCATGGGGCTGAGGCATAGAGGCTGAGGGCTGCCGAGGGCTGGCCTGGTGGTGGAAGCACACGAGCACCTGCAGATCAAACTGCCAGACTTTTCACACTCCAGCTTTTGTCTCTGGACTGGAATGGGGCTGGGGCTCTCCCAGCATCTCGCCAACTGGAGGCTATTCCCTGCCCATGGGGCACCTGGGTGGCCCCTGGGCCTCTTGACTTGAGATTCTACCTTCTGGGCCCTTCCCTCTCCCCCATCATTGTGCTGTCTCTGTTGCATTCTGACCCTCCTGCCTTGGGGGGTGGGGGGTGTTTCTCAACACCTCCCCCATCCCCTTTCCCTGTCCTGGGAGGGATAGAGTCCCCCCTTAGAGCCTGGAGGCTGGGCCTGGCCCTGGCCCTGCACTGATTTCTCCTGTGTGCTTTGGGAACAGGGGGAGTGAGAGTGGGAAGAAGGGAGAGTTCAGGATACCTGGTCCCCAGCTCCCCAGCTCCTCGGGCAGTTGCCCTCAATTTCTCCTTGTGCCTCCCCCTCTCCCAGGTGCCAAATAGCCATAACCTCCCCCTGGAACTGTTATGTGGCCTCTCTGGGGTCCAGGTTTCCTGGTCAAGGCTGGGAATGCCAGGGAGGAGAGGGGGCCTGGCTACAGAGACCCTGGCCTTAGGCAAGGGGGCCATTTCTCCCTGGAGAGCCAGGGCCTATCCTGTTCTGCTCTGCCTGCCCAGCCCAGGGGGATGCCTGGAAGCCTTGTACTGACATCTGAGGGAGTCAGCCTCCCACCACCCCCACCCCCCACTGTTTTCCAATGTTTTGACTGGAGGGCAAAATTTTACTACTACTCATGTTTTTGGAGACCAGGGCTGCCCTGCTGGCAGTCTGCCTTCTAAGTGAAATCAACTTTGTTTCCCCACTTTAACCCCAAATTGGGGCTTGGACCAAGGGAGGTGAGGCCCCCCCCAGGTCCCCTCCCCTTTCAGAATCCATCTCATTTTGCCACTTCATGTCCCTGCCCCAAATTTGGGTTTTGTTCATTTTTTAAAAGCAGATCACCCATCCCATCCGTTTTGGCTTCTTGTCCCCTGTAAATAGACCATGAGTTCTATCAGTATTTCTTGTCCCCACCCCTTCCTACCCCCAGATGTGCCCCCATACCCTGAAGGAGCTGGCCGTCTCTGTCCTAGGCCCACGCACTTCACCCCGGCAGATGGGAGGGGGCGGAACCGGGTGGGCGGGGCTGCTGCTGGCTGCTTGGGCCAGTGGCCACCCCTGCCCAGCAGTCCGGAGGACCGCGTCTCTGTATATAATATATATATATATGTATGTATTGTTCCCGGTTTTGTACGGACCATGCCCTCTGTCAGGTCGTCCCCATAAAAGCAGCCCCCAGAACCTCACTGCCTGGTTTCTTGGTTCGCTGGGGCAGGGAGTGGGCAGGGATCAAGGATGCCAGGCTGCCCCGGTGGTCCCCTCCCACCAGTGCTGCCTCTAACCCTGAGGAACTTCCTACAGTGTCCCCTGGGTACCTCTCTGCCCCCATTCCACCCTCAACACCCATGCTTTTTGTCCAGTCCTCCTGGGCAGGGCTGGGGGTTTCTAGAGAGTTCATTCAGGCTGCATTCCCTTTTCAAGGCCTCCAAGAACTTCAAAGGATTGGCTAAATACAGCAAGGTGAACCCCAAGTCCCTCCCCCAGAAGGCCTCTAAACTGTGGGGGACACTCTAGTTTGGGAATCTTCTGTAAAAAAAGAAAAAGAAAAAAAAAATAAACTGTGGGGGATACTCAAGAAACACCCCATGTGAGGCGGGTGAAGGATCAAAGGATTGCTGGGAGTGGGAGGTGACCGCCTGGCAGTTTTGTCCCCAGGGTCCTAGAGAATATGTTTGCCCTCTGGGGCAGGCCAAGTAGCCTGAAATAGCCCCAGCCCCAGCGCTGGACCAGCAGGCCTGCATGCTGACTCATCAGCTCGAAGGCTATTGGGTCTGGGAGTCTAGGTGCCAGGGTTCCAGGGACAAGCTTTGGTGAAGTCCCAGAGGGGAGGAGAGCCAGCAGGGAATGGGGCAGGGGCTTGTGGCAGGCCCCAGGGCCAGCCTTCACTTGCCAGGCTGCTGGTGTGTAGATGTGAGACCGGAAGCATGGAGGCACCTGTATTCAGTGGTGTGTCGCTTGGGGATTCTCACCTTCCCCTCCCTTTGCCATAAGGAATGAAGTCCCAACCTCAGGGCCCTTCAAGGTCACCTTGGTGGGTCCTTGACAACATCCAGATGAGTGGCCAGCATGGGGACAGTCAGCTTCAGAAGCATCCCTTGTGGATGGCTGTGTCACACAGGTCCCATTCATGCTAAGCCAAATTCTGGCTTCCCATAGCTACCCCTCAAAACCCGAGGTCTACACCTTAGGCGCAGTCCAGTCCTGCCTCCACCTGAGGGTTCCCTGGAAACCTGGGGATGGTGATTGCTCTTCCCAAGGCATCTTTGCTATGTGGACGATCTGTGGAACACTCTGGAAGCCCTGATGATGCTGAAGACAGATTCAGGTGTCTGAACCCCAAGATCAAGAGACCACCAAACCACAGGGTCACAGGTCATGGCTCCAGAGTTAGAAGTCACTGAACCCTGGAGCCACCAAGGTCCTGCTCAGGAAACCTAGCCAAGAAGTGAAGTGGCGTGCCCTTCATGGGTGGGGAGGCAGGCATGAAGGTTGTGAAGGTTTCTGCTGGGCTGGTTGGGGCTAAGCATCCAGGGCGGGGTCCCTCTGTCCCCTACCACCCCCTGTCTGTCCTGTGCATTAGATGAGGGGCTTGTACATTGTATGTTCCAAACAGTGAGCCAAGTAGCCCCTCATGTTTAAGCCCATGTCTGTTGTGTGGCTGGAGGTCTTGTGTGTGGTTTTGCTGAGTTTCTCAGGCCTGAGCTGTGACTTGCCCGTGATAACACAGTATGTCCATGTCTGGGACTATGTCAAGTGGCTGTGAGTGGGCCTGTCACCTTAAACCCCCCATCGCCCCACCCATTTGCCCAATTTTGGAAGCTTGCTTGAGTAGGTTTGCTAACACTTGCCAATAAGGGGTATTTTCCCAACTCCCAGAAGCTTAGGCCTCACTAGGAACAGCACAACAGGGGCTCCTCCTGGGTCCTAGGGTCTAGCAAACACACCCATCATCTTCCACCCCCTTGGGGTATACAGGGGTTATATAATCAATCCCCCCCAACTCCAGCCCACCACCCAGATCTCACCAGATGCCTACAAAGTACATCCCCTTTAAGACCCCCAGATGCAGCCCCCATAGGTATCCCCAGAGATACCATCCCTTCCCCCAGATTTCCACAATCTAGCCTCATGGCTGCCAAAGATCCAAAGACATCCAGAGACCCCCCTAAACTCCCATAGATCCCCTAGGATACCCTCAGACCCTAAAGGCTGTTAATTTCATCCTCACTCACAGTCACAAGATTGTCCTGGTTCAACAGGCCACTTCCCGGAGGCCTCAGACTGCAGAGTTCTGTGGGCTGTCAGGAAACTCTGTCTGTCCAATAGACTCCACACCTCTCCCTGACTCTAGACCCCTAATCCAGCTTCACCACTTGCTTTTTTTTTCCTTTGAGATGGAGTCTCACTTTGTTGCCCAGGCTGGAGTGCAGTGGCACAATCTCAGCTCGCTGCAACCTCCGCCTCCCAGGTTCAAGTGATTTTCGTGCCTCAGCCTCTGGAGTAGCTGGGACTACAGGCACGCGCCACCTGACTAATTTTTGTATTTTTAGTAGAGATGGAGTTTCACCATGTTGGCCAGGCTGGTCTAGACTCCTGACCTCAAGTGATCCACTCACCTTGGCCTCCCAAAGTGCTGGAATTACAGGCATGAGCCACTGCACCTGGCCTTTCATCACTTGCTCTTGAGCAAAGCACTTTCCTTCTTCTAAGCCTCTGTTTTCTCCGAGGCAGTGGGTAATGGAAACACCCGCCTTGTGGGTTTATTGTGAGGCCGACAATAGATGATCTGACAGTGCCTGACACCTGCCAAGCTGTGCTGTGCGGTAGTTGCTTGTGGATCCCTACACTGCCTCCCCTGGCTAGCCTGCCACTGCCTCCAGATCACTGGGTCCAAGTCTGAGCTCATCCGTCCCCACCCCCACCTGCTCCAGGGCTCTCCACCTCAAGCCAAGGTCCACAGCCATCCTAGACCCCTCTTCCCTCACCTCCTAGTCCACCAGGTCCCCAAATCCTGTCAGTTTCTTCAGGCCTGCATCTTGAAGGCTTCTCAGCTTAATCTGTAATCTTTATGCCCACTGCCAGGGGTCCTCAACAGCCTCCCGAGAGTCTCCCTGCCTTCAGGCTGCCTTCTGCAACCCTGTCGTCTCCAGAGGAGCCAAGGATGCTTCTTAAATTCATACCCGAGACCCTCCCTCCTCTGTTAAGTGTGCGTGTGTGGTTGGCAGAATAAAGTGCAAGCCCTCTGCACCTCCCCAACTTCAACTCATCTTCCCCTCTTGCCCTCCCACCCCCAACACCCCCTGGCACTTCCCTACCCTGGCCCGTGTTTGTAGCCTACACGTCACCTCCTCTGGGAATCCCTCCCCCGCCCCACCAGCCGCCGCCGCCGGGACCCAGGCCGGGCCAAGGGTGCGCTCTCCCCTCCCTCTGTGAGCCGGGCCCACAGCACCCGGGCTGCTGAGGGCCTCCCCCAGTCATCTGCGCCCCCGAATGCCCCGCTGGCCTTGAGCGGGGCTGGGGGGGCGGGGGCTTCTGTTCACTGCTGTCCCCTCCAGCCTCGGCGCCCCGGCGGACATTTGTTGAATGAATGAGCGAATCCGGAGCCCTGACAGACCCCGCAGAGCGGGCGGAAGCCCCGTGGGTCCCGCGGCAGGGCCGCCCCGCAGCTGCTCCCACCCGCGCAGACTCCGGTGCGCCGCGTCTCCCGCGGGCAGAGAAGTAGCGGGCAACTCCGCTCCCGGGCCAGGCCGCCTCCTCCCGCCGCCCTCCCCCGCCTCCGCCCCCTCGCTCCCTCCCGCTCTTTGTCTCCTGGGGGCCCGGCTTCCCCGCCACGCGCCCCCGCGACGCCTCTTCCCCGGGGACCCCCCGGATCCCGGCCAACGCCACGCGGCGCGAATCGGCCCTGCCAGGCGGGGTCTCCGCGTTCCGCCAGGCCTGGCGGGCGGCGGGGGCGGGGAGGGAGGTGGCGCTCGCTCTTCGCTCTCCTCTCCTTTCTCTCTCTCTCTCTCTCTCTCTCTCACACACACACATACACGCGCACACGCACACGCACGCACACACACAAGGAGCATCCTCCGTCAGGTCTCCTGGTCCAGCCCCGCCCGCGCCTACTGCTTCCAGAGAACCTGCTCCCTCTCCGCACCTCCCCCGCCCTCCATCCCCTCCGGCTGCGGGACCCTCCCCGCCGACCCCACCCCCACCCCCACCCCCGGGATGGAGCGGCTCGAGCCCGCCCGGAGCCCCCCGCGGCCGGGGTGACGGTCCCCCCGCCCCCTCTCCTGCCTGGCCCCCGCCTCGAGCACCATGGGCCTAAGGGGTTCCCGGGGGCGCCAGACGCTGAAGATGACCGATGCCGGAGGTGAGGGGCCGGGCGCCCTGGGGTGGACCGGGGAGCCGGGGCTGGGGCCACTCGGGCCCGCGGTGGGACCCCGAGCAGGGTTGGACGGGGCCAAGCGACAAGGGCCTTTCTTCCCCTATCCCTAGGAGGACCGCAAGGGGCTGGGGTGCCGGCCTGTCAGGGGAGGGGGCGGAGATAGGATTTATGGCCCTAATCCCCTCCCCTCCCTCCCGAGGCCCAGGAGAAATTAATAAAAAGCTGGTGTGGGGGGGGAGGGGGGAGAGGGCTTGACTCTTTCTTGCCCGGCGGGGCGTTGTGCTGATGGATTGGAGAGAAACTAGCCCCCGGGCTCTGCCTGCGGAGAGGGGCTCTGGGAGTGGAGTAGGTGTCCTGTCCCCAACCTCACCCCATCTCCAGCAGTGCTTTGAGAGGGTGCCCGACTCCTGAGGACTACCACAAGCCTGGGGCCGGCGGATGGCAGCCATGTGGGAAGGGGGACCACCTCTCCGGCTCTACAGCTGCGCCCCCACCGCCCGTCTCCTTTCCCATCCACCTCTTCCGGCCTTTCCCAGGTGCACTTCTCTCTGTCGCTTTCTCCTCTTCAGGGACCCTTTTCTCTCGCCCGCCCGCAGGGCTTCTCCCTTCTCTCCCACCCTCGGCCGTCACTCAGGGCCGCAGGAGCCCTTGTCCCTTGTGCCCCTTCTCCTGGCCCCACTCTCGATCTGTTGTCTTTCTTCTCAGCAGCCCCGTGGACTCTCCGCCAGATTGTGTGTCTGTCTCGGTTCCTACTCCCCACTTCCTCCGCTCCCGTTCCCTCCCCCAGGAATTGTGCGCCCTTTCTTTCTCTCTTTCTCCTTCCCTTGGGTCCCAAGAGGTTGTGAGCTCACCTGCCTCCCTGTCTCCCAGAGAAGGGTCAAAGGTCATTGGTGCTCCTTCTCCCGGGATTGGCAGCCTTTCAGAGAAGAGTGTCCAGAGGAACTTGTTCACTTCCACCCTTGTGCAGTTACCTGGCTGAATGTGTGTGTGTGTGAGTGTGTGGGGTGTGGGGTGTGTGTGGGAGTGGGAGTGGGGGCGGGGTTTGGTGTCTAATTTTTTCAAGGCTTAGTTTTGGAAGGAGAGGGTTGGGTGGGGAGGGATCTGGTGACCCTCCGGAGACAGTGCAGGGAGGGTCCCGTATACACCCCAGGAAGTTGTTGAAGTGAAGAAGAGAGCAGTTTGTGCTGAATCAGGATGGCCTGAGAGTGGCTGTGAGCAGGAAACTCCAGACCAGCCCAGAGGGTGCCTGGAGGAGGAGCACTGCAGCCACTGGAGGATCTCCACCCTGGACTGGGCTCTTGAATAAAGAACACAGGATCGGCCGGGCAGGGTGGCTCACGCCTGTAATCCAACACTTTGGGAGGCCGAGGTGGGCAGATCACCTGAGGTCAGGAGTTCAAGACTGACCTGGCCAACATGGAGAAACCCCATTTCTATTAAAAAAAAAGAACACAGGATTTTCATTCTCAGAGGCAGAGAAGAGGCAACACTACTGCCCTCAGAGAGCCTCCCTTCTGATGGGAGAGGCAATTCCTGTCTTCAGAGAGTCCCTAGTTTGATGGAAGAATACATGGACCCTCTCTTCTCTGAGTTCTCGTCTGATTAGGTGGGGGGAGATGAGACCTATTTAAGGAATCAAAGGAGTGTGAAGAATTCCCCATTTCCCAGTGGTTGGAGAAGGATGGATTTAGAAATTATGCAGACAAATGAGAGGAGGGCGGGCTACCTAGGACAGCTTCCTGCAGGAGGTGGCAACTGGGTCCTAGCCAGATAAGGCTTTGTGGTTGAATGAGGAAATGTGGTTTATTCTTAGGGTCAGCCTCCCTTCCCATCTGGCCTGTCAGGACAGGAAGAAACACATTGTAGATCTTTGCTGGTAGCCCCTGGAGCTCAAGAATGGCAGGAGGGTTCTTGGAGGATCTGCTTCCCTGATGGCCCCTTCCCACACCTCATTTTCTGCTTTCAGCCCCAGGCATTTATGGAATCTGGAGGTGGTTTTGATGCTTCTCCCGGTCCTGGTCAGTGTGGAGCAGCTTCCCTGCCTCTACGCGTATCCCTTCCCCCACCCCAAAACTGAAGATCATCACCGAGGAAAGTGCAGAGGTGCCGGAGCCCTGGCTCAAGGCAGAGTTCTGCCTCTTATTATTTTTTTACTTTTATTTATTTAGTTAGATACTTTTATTTATTTATTTTTTTGAGACGGAGTTTCACTCTTGCCACCCAGGCTGGAATGCCATGGCACGATCTCAGCTCACTGCAACCTCTACCTCCCAGGTTCAAGTGATTCTCCTGATGTAGCCTCCTCAGTAGCTGGGATTACAGGCCTGCACTACCACACCCAGCTATTTTTTGTATTTTTAGTAGAAACTGGGTTTCACCATGTTGGCCAGGCTGGTCTCGAACTCCTGACCTCAGGAGATCTGCCTGCCTCAGCCTCCCAAAGTGCTAGGATTATAGGCGTGAGCCACAGTGCCCAGCTACTTACTTATTTCTGAGATGAGGATCTCACTATGTTGTGCAGGCTGGTCTAGAACTCCTGGGCTCAAGAGATCCTCCTAGCTCCGCCTCCTGAGTAGCTAGGATTATAAGCATTTGCCTGGCTTTAGTTCTGCCTCTCATCTCCTGTTGCTTCGTTTTCACATCTGTAAAGTGGGGATATGAAAATTCCCAAGCCCGGCCAGAGTGAAGGTAGATGATGTCTATGTAATAACAGAAGAGAAGAGCTGGAAAAGACCCCAGCAGGCATGTGGCCCAGCCTTCCTATATCTGACACATGTATGATCTAACCCAGTGCCTTCCCATTCTCCTGGGGGACCTGCGTTTTAGAAGTAACGGGAGGTCATGTCTCAGCCATGCAGCCTCCCCTTTCCCTAAGCCATCAATGGCCCGTGAGCTTCCTCACTCTCCCCTCATCTAGTATCCCCTGGCCAGGGGGCTCCCCAGGGCTACTGGAATCCTACAGCTGCTTGAAAGCCTATTCAAATGGTTTCAGCTGCATATATCTTTCCCTGTCTGCCCTCCCTTCTTGCTTCCCACCAAAAACCTTGAACCAAAACAAAAAACCCCTACCCATTCACACTTCTTCCGAGAACATACTTGATGCATCATAGAGGTTTGGCTGTCCACTGTGTGCTGTGTGTACTCCTTATACCCTCCTACATCTGTGAGTCTGTCAAGAACTGTGAGAACTGTGTCTGGAACAGTGGCCCTGCTGATGGTGCCAGCTTCCTGAACAGCTCATGTTCAGAAAGGCAGGTGGCGAGGGCACCAGTGATGGGGGTATAGGGAGTGGGGAGGCAGGATTGGAAAAGAGATGGAAATTGCTGGATGCAAAGATGGGTGGACGACAGACCGGCAGCAGATGCGGGGCGGACGGACAGACGGCAGCAGATGCGGGGCGGACGGACAGACGGCAGCAGATGCAGGGTGGATGGACAGATGGCAGCAGATGCGGGGGTGGATGGGGCAGATGTTGGATGAATGGATGGGTAGATAGATGGGTGAGTGAACAGATGATGAGTAGGCAGGTGGATGGGTGGATGAGTGCATAGGTAGGTAGATGGATGGGAGAACCTGGTCCTGGTCCTGATTTTGCCATTAACTTGCTATGTGATCTTGGGCCAGTCACTCCCCCCTTCTGTATTTTCATTTGTAACATGAGAGGATTGGATTTAATAATCTCCATGACTTCTCCCCAGATTTGATTGGACAGTTGATGATAACTGAAAGTGTTTAGGGGGTGCTAATGATGTAAAGCCCAAAACAGTGAAGGGGAGAAGTTCAGTGACCCCCGTGAAGGTACACAGCCAATCAGTGGGCCGGGACCACAGGGCTCAGCCTGTGTCTGTGCCTTGGATTTGCGTCTGCTCTCACCCTCGTACTATGCCTCCTGCCCCTCGCCCACAATCTGGGTTATGATTCCAGTGGCTTCTGGGCCAGAAGAAGGGTTCTAAGGTAAGGGGAAGGGCCAACAAGCCTGAAGCAGGTAGCCTTCAGCATCTCCCCTGCCTCAGCTAATTTTAATCTCTTACTCAGGCTCTCTTTCTCTCTCTCTACCCTCTTGTCCTCTCCAGCTGTCTTGAGTCATGGCTTCTTCAAAGCTCCGAGAACCCGTGGATGAGGTTTTTGGTAAGTTCTGTGTGGTTCTATCTCTAGTCAATAGACACAGCCATAGAGTACTTCCTTTCTGGGCCACTAGGCATTGAAGGGGATAAGGGGGTTCTTGGCAACATGTGTGTGTGAGTGTGTGTGTGTATTGTGGCCTGACCCGTTGTCACCGCTGTCTTAGTGGACGCACCAGTGATAACAATAAAGGTCCTCATTTATTAAGTGCTTATGCCAGATACTAGGTTAAGCACCCCCATCTCCCACGCACTGTGTTAGTTAACCCTTACAATCACGCTTAGAAGTCAGCCCAGTTTATAGACCAGGAGTGTAGGGTATAGAGGGCTGAAGTGACTTGCTTTCAGGATCACACAGCAAGTTAGTGGCAGGGCTGGGACTAGAACCCCAGACTGCCTGACTTCCTGCTCTTAGTCACGGTCCTGTACACCTACCTGTACATTCCAGCCCAGATGACACACACTACCTCCAAGTCACATAAATAAGCGCAAGGGACCTCACCCTGCTTGGTTGTGTGCTGAAATCAAATGCCTAACACACATAGCCTCCGTACCCCCAGGCTGGCGACCTCACGCTGGCCTGCACGCCCACGTCCTCAGTACACACTGGGGTGCATGCCCACGCCACGGTACCATCATTTACCCCCTGCAGTCTTCTGTTGTGTGGATTGGAGAAAGGGACCACCCCAGCTGGGCAGCGTTCCCAGCATGCACTGGGGCGGAAAGCCGGTTTCCCAGCGGGATTCCGGTGGAGGAGTCAGGAGGAGTCGGTGAGCAAAGGAACTTGGAGGAATGAGGGAGAGAGGGACAGCTGCTGAGCCTTGAGGGGCTCCTATGCCAGAGGGCCCCCAGTTTCTCCTCTCCTGCCTGCCTTCTCCCCATCTCTCCCTTCTTCCCTCTCTTCCCCGGCCATGCCAGCAACTGCAGCTTCCCGTCCCAGTCTCCTCCGCTCCCCCTAGCCTTGAACCGCCTGAGGGCCACAGTCTCTGAGTCTGCCTCCACACAGGCCTGACGGAGATGAGCTCTCCCTTCCCTGGGTTTTCTGCCCCTACTCCCCCACCTCCCTACCCTGGCCTCCCCCACCCAACTCTTGCCTGTTTTCCTCACTGCAGAGGTAGCTGGGTCCTCCCAGCTTCCTGTTGTGAAAGGCCATTAAATATTTATGAATTCCCCACTGCCCAGGGCTGGGAGGAGGAGGAAGAGGGAGAGAGATGGGGGAGGAGCTAGGGAAGGAAGGCAGGAGCAGAGAAGAAGGGAAGAGATAGAAGAAGCTGGAGGAAGAGCGCAGAGGACCCAGGACAGGCTGGTCGCACCTTGCCTGAAAACCACCAAGCCCCTTAGGCGGCCCCTTGCTCCCCAGCCCCTCCAAGGTAAGATGGCCATGGTGCCCACATGGCCCAGAGTCTGGAGCAAGGAGCCCTTCTCCCTGTTTTGAGTTGGTTGGGCACCAGCTAGGTGCCTGAGCACTGGCCTGGGAGCCACTCTCCGTAACTCCCTCTGTAACCTCAGCCAAACGTGTCCTCCTGTCCTCTGTGAGCCTGTTTTTCCATCCATACAATGAGGTTGGACTCAAAATTCCTTCCCATCTCTGCTTCAGAGAGGGTGTAGCATTCTTAATGCTTACCAACAGAGCTAGACTGCCTGCCTGTCTGTAACCCTGGCCGGCTCCTCACCAGCTTTATGCTGTGGGGCAAATGAAGGCTGCCCTGGGGATTCTTGGAGTCTCTTCGTCATAGGGCTGTGGGGAGGCTCCAATGAGCTAGTAATTGTGAAGCACTTAGAACAGTGCCTAGCACAGTAAGAGCTCAATAAGGATTAGCTCTTACTTTTCTGTGGTTCGACCTTCAATCCTTGTTGCTTCCAGACAGTGCCTGGAGATTCTATGCAAGGGGGCTGGGAACAGAGGGCATGCTCCCCCAGCTCAGCCCCAGGGGCTGGAAACACCAGCAGGTTGCCCCCTGTGTCCACCCTCCCACTTCAACCAGTCCCTTCCTGTCCCCTCGCAGCTTGTGCTGGTCCCTTGCTGCTCCCTAGGCACTCCAAGTCTGAGGCTGCGCCAGACCCTCTCCTTAGAAAACTCTTTCTTGTTCTTTCTACGACCTCGGCTCTTTATGGCTTCCCAGACCTCAGCCTGACTGCTACATTTAAAGTAGTAGCCTCCCAGTATCCCCCATCTTTTCATCCATTTGACAAATATTTATTTATTTATTTATTTTTGAGACGGAGTTTTGCTCTTGTTGCCCAGGCTGGAGTGCAACGGCACGACCTTGGCTCACCGCAACCTCCACCTCCTGGGTTCTCAGCGATTCTCCTGCCTCAGCCTCCACAGTAGCTGGGATGACAGGCGTGCACCACCGCACCAGGCTGGGATGACAGGCGTGCACCACCGCACCAGGCTGGGAGGAGAGGCGTGCACCACCGCACCAGGCTGGGAGGACAGGCGTGCACCACCGCACCAGGCTGGGATGACAGGCGTGCACCACCGCACCAGGCTGGGATGACAGGCGTGCACCACCGCACCAGGCTAATTTTGCATTTTTAGTAGAAGCAGGGTTTCTCCATGTTAGTCAGGCTGGTCTCGAACTCCTGACCTCAGCTGATTCACCTGCCTCAACCTCCCAAAGTGCTGGGATTACAGGCATGAGTCACCATGCCCGGCCTTGACAAATATTTATAGAGCTCCTAATATGCATCAGGCTCTGTTCTTGGCTCTGGGGGAGAAAGCAACGAACCAGCCAGACAAAATCACTGCCTTCATGGAGCTCGAATTCTCGTGCAGGGGCAAGCAGGGGGACAGATGATCAAAGCACACATAAATAAACAGGGGAACAGACTAGATGGTGAGGAGTGCTGGGCAGAGGATTGAAATGTGGGCATGATGGGATGTGACTTGTACGTGCAGGTGACCTTCATCAGCACCCGAGTGTGTCTGGAGTCCGTCTCCGCCAAAGCATGCCCTGCTCCATGGAAGTGCGACTTTGCTTCAACACTCCCTGAGCACCTGCTCCCTGCCAGGTGCCACAGCAGGCTCTCATGATATACAGTGGACAGGGAAGGGCTTCACCCTCTGCAGCATGCAGGCCAGCAGGAGGAGACAGTCATTAGCGACCATATCCGGACCGTATCGTGACCATATGGTAGTGAGATGTGGCTGCCAAAGGGTGATGTGTCAGAGTTGATTAGCCAGACAAAGAAGGGCTGGAGAGAGATGGAGCACAGGGATGGAGCACAGGGATGGAGGTGGGAAGTGAGGTGGAGGCAGATACACATACAGGTATCAGTATAAGCAATTCAGTTGATCCCACAGACGCCATCACCAGTGAGAGCCTGTTGAGCTTGTACTAAGTCATAGCATTATGGCGAAGCACTGGCATTTGGATTATTTTATTTAATGCTCATAACCCCCATAAGGAATATCGTGCTAGTGTATCCCATTTTACACACGGGAAAGCTGACACCTAAAAGGAAGTAACTTGCCCAGAGTCACTTAGCCAGCAAGTGATAGAACTGTCTTCAGCCTGGGCCATCAGACTCCAAGGCCAGTGCTCTTAGCCATAGTCATATAAGAGGAGGACTCTGTGGGGGAACATAGAAAGGGTGGGCTGGACCCCTCAGGCCTTGAATAGAGGGCTGAGTAGCATGGACTTTATATTGTTAGCTTTAGGACTCTTTCTGTGAGAGTTTCCAAAGCAGGAGAGTATGGGACGTGGTCAGAAATGTGCTTCAGGCCGGGCACAGTGGCTCACATCTGTAATCCCAGCACTTTAGGAAACGGAGGTAGGCAGATCACTTGAGGTCAGGAGTTCAAGACCAGCCTGGCCAACGTGGCAAAACCCCATCTCTACTAAAAAACCAAAAATTAACTGGGTGTGGTTGTGGCACACACCTGTAGTCCCAGCTACTCAGGAGGCTGAGGGAGGAGAATCGCTTGAGGCTGGGAGGTAGAGGCTGCAGTGAGCTGAGATCACGCCACTCACTCCAGCCTGGGTGACAGCATGATTCTGCCAAAAAAAAGAAAAAGAAAGAAAAGAGAGAAGGGGAAGCAAGAAAGAAAGAAAGAAAAAGAAAATGTGCATCAGTAAGTTTCTTCTCATCACATGGAAGGCACGAGGTGGAGCCTCCCCACGAGGCAGGGAGTAAAGGATGGGTGGTTGCATGTTTTGGGGTGGCAGGGGGTGGGAAGAGGGAACAGCTCCCCCTCTACTCAGGTGAAGGTCTGAGCTAAGGCAGTTCGGGTCCAGAGGGAGAGGAGAGCCCAGCTTCTGTGGGTGTGAGGAGGCCAATCAACAGAACGTTTTTCTTTCATTAAAGAGTGTGCTAAGTACCTACTGTGTGCCAGGCACTGTTGTCTGCCTCTGGTACAGCAGTGAACAAAACAGAAACCTGTCTTCATGGAGCTGACATTCTAATGGGTGGAGAGAGACAATAAATGATATAAGCAAAATATATAGCACCCCAGAGAATGAGAAATGTTACAGGAAAAAAATAGGAGTGGGGCTTTGGGGAGGGCTATTATAAATTGGGTGGTCAGGGAAGGCCTCAGTGAGAGAAAGCATTTAAGCAAAGACTTGAAGGAAGTGAGGGAGAGAGCCATGCAGAAATCTGCAGAAAGAACCTTGCAGAAAAAGGGCAGAGGCAGTGCAAAGGCAGGGGCAGTGCAAAGGCTTTGCAGTGCAGGCTGGCTTGTGTGAGGACGAGCCAGGTGGCCAGTGTGGCTGGAATGGAGGGGACAGGAGTAGTGCTCAGAGAGGCAAGGGAGCACAGGCTGACTCTGGAAGGCCACTGGGAGAACTTTGGCTCTCAATCTGCATGGATGGAAGTCACTGGAGGGTTCTGAGCAAGGGAGTGATACAAACTGACATGTTTCATCAGGATCACTCTGGCTGCTGTGTTGAAAATAGACCGTAGATGGGAAAGGGAGGTGGAAGGAAGACCAGCTAGGAGACTTTTTGTAATAATCCAGGCCAAGAGATGATGGCGGCTTAGACCAGAGAGGCTGTGAGCAGTTCTCCCTCTCACTCCCCTCCTTGCCCTCGGTCGTTTGCCTCCCATCCTTTCCCCCTCCTTTTCTTTCCTCCCTTCTCTTCTCCCTTCCTCTGCTCCCCCTCCCTTTCTCTCCATATGTATGCACGTATAGGAGTATATATATACATTCGACACACAAACAATAATTTATTGTGGAAAATCTCAAACAGATTCAAAATTAGAACAGGGCAATGTACTCAAGAACTCATGCAATCAAGAACTCATCACGCAGCCTCAACAGTGACCCAGTCACGGCGTCTAGTTTCATGTCTATCCCTCTATCCCCCATCCATGCCCTACCCCTATTGCCCTGGATTATTTGGAACCTAGTCCAAAACATCATAGCCCTTCACCGTAAATATTTCAGTATGTCTAGCTAGCTTTTGAAAGTAGAGCTAACGGGATTGTGAATGAATCCGTTTGTAGGATGGTAGGGGAAGCAGTCAAGAATGACTCCAGGGGTTCAGCCGAGCAACTAGAAGGATGGAGCTGCTGTTCACCAGGACTGGGAGGAGGAGCTCCGGGGTGGGGAGAGAGGAGGAGGTTGCAGCGCATGTAGGTTGAAGACCCCTGGTGGACATTCAAAGTGGAAGTGTCACTAGACAGTTGGACACACGAATTACCAACTGGGTCTGGGGCTGAGAGAGAAGGGTAGCTTAGGGCTGTCTGACTTGGGTGACTTGGGTGGACAAGGGGGCTTTTCACTGAGTCAAGGAAGAGTGGAGAAGTTGGTTTGAAGCTACATGATAGGTTCATTTTGATGAGTTGAGCTTGAGATGTCTTGGGGCCTTTGACACGGTAACTTCCCCTGGCAGGTGCCTGAGTGCCCATGCTTGGAATTCAGGGGAGGGGGTCAAGGCTGGAAATAGAAATAAGTAGTAGTTAAGTCAGGAGAGCAACTGGGGTGGCTTAGGGGTTGTCTGAAGATGGGAAAGAGGAGCAGGCAAGGCAGGGTGGGCATGAGTGATGGAACAGGGTCCCTGAGATCATGCTGGGTGGAGTGGGGGAAGAAAGGTCTTGACCCATCGCAAAGCCTGGGAAGACCCTTTCTGTTTGGAGACCCCAAACAGTGCCAAGCTCAGGACTGGTACAGCATGAGGGCTCCATCCTGAGGTACAGCACATGAAAAGTGGTGGTGCTATGGGCAATAAGGATTTTTATGCTTGACACATTGGGTTTGACTACTCTTCCTCCATGTCCTCATGCTAGGCCTAGCACTGGGCCACAGACCCAGGACAGGAGAGAGGTTTCAGGGGCCTATGGAGCTTTCCTTCCTGTCACTGCCACTGGATTCTGGGGGAGCTCCTTTTCTCCACTCCAACTGCACACCCTCTAGATGCTCAGCAGTGCTATCTCTGAGTGAGACCCTGTGCGTGGCATAGCCCGCCAGTGTTCCCAGTAGGGCCAGTCTCTAGAGCCAGACTAGCCAGGCCCAAATCCCAGACCATTGCTAGCTGGTGGCTTTAGTCAAGTGACTTAACCTCTTTGAGTTTTAGTTTGCTTAGCTGTAAAGTGTGCACAGAACTGTCCTAACCCCACTGGGTTGCTTGGCTTGAGAGATGATGTGTGTACATTACCTGGTTCATAGTAAGTACTTCTTAAATGGTAGCCATTATTTTCATCGTCTCTCCAGCCTCATCCCCCAACCCTTCTCTCCACAAAGCTACCCTCCACCTGTCCCAGGAGGTACCACCCTTGCTTCCCGACTTGCTAGCATTGCATATACCTGTTTTGCCCACCTCATCACTTACAAACTCCTACCAGATCTTAAAACCCGGCTTTGGTGTTTCCTCCTCTGATGTATCCAGACAAGGCTCCCCTGGTCCTCTGTGTCTACGTGAGGGTTCATCACACGGCGCTGTATTTAAGTGCTGGCATGTCTGCTTCGCCCGCACACCCGCCCACTCCCACCTGAGACAGGGAGACACCCTGTTTTTCATCTGTCTGTACTCCCAGCACTTGGGTACACTGGTTGAATGCTTGGGGTGTGGGGGCAGGTGGCCCCTTGAGGTGGGCCTCTGGGCTTGCGGTCACCTCTCATGTGTCTGGTCTCTGCTCCCTTCCTCTGGTTCGCAGACCTGGACTTGGCTGTGCCAGAGACCGCCAGACTGGACAGCAGTTTACACAAGGCCCGGGCCCAGCTGTTGGCCAAGGGCCGGAGACAGCGGCCGTCCCGCTCCAGGCTTCGGGACAGTGCCAGCTCCGCGGAGGATGGTGAAGGCTCCGATGGGCCTGGAGGCAAGGTTGGGGCAAGTTAGGAAAATACACCTACACCCTCGCGCCCCTCCCACTCCGCCCACCCCTGGATAATCTCTCCAAAGTGCTGTTCCAGGGAAACCACACCCCCCAGACTTCTGACCTAGTCATGCTAAGTGTTAGCTGCAGTTCGCCTCTGGCTCATTTAATCCTTTGTAAAGAAGATTATTAGCCCCATCTTACAGCTGAGGAAACTGAGGCCCTGAGAGGTCCTGTAGCAAAGTCACAGTAAGTGGAGGAGGGGGAATTCAGCCCCAGCCGTGTGACTCAGAGTTCCTGTTTCCCACCTCTCACTGTCCAGCCACTTGGCTGCCTAAGGCTTGAGGAAACCCTCCCTCTAGGCTCCGGAAGGACCCTCGGGGGCCCTCAGTTTCTGGGGTGAAAGTCTCCCAGCTCCTCCGGGAAGGGAGGAGGAGGGTTCTCAGGTGAGCGGCTGCCCTCTCCTGCAGGTGACCGACGGCTGCGGGAGCCCCCTGCACCGGCTGCGCTCGCCTTTGCACGCAGGCCCGGTGCCCGGCCGGGGGCTCTTTCTGCCTGGATCCTCCCGGGCTGCGGCGCAGCCTGGACGAAGACGAGCCGCCGCCCTCACCGCTCACGCGCTACCGGCCCCTGCACAACGCTGCCTCGCACGAGGGCCTGGCCGCCGCCTCCTGCTCGCCGCCGCGCTCCGCGCCCTCCTCCGACAGCTCCCCCAGCTTCGTGCGCCGCCACCCGCGCGCAGAGCCGCACAGCGAAGGTGAGTTGCAGCCGTCGCCGCACCCCCTGCTGGTCTCTCCCGGGCGCAGCGCCCCTCACTTCCCAGCGCGCAACGAAGCCGGGTAGAGCAGCTGGGTAGGGTGGCTGGGGGAGGTGGAGAGTAAACCCGGCGGCTCAGCCGTTCTTTACCCAGCGCCCACTAAGTGCCAGATTCTGTGGGCTCTGAGACACCCCAGGTGAGCAAACATATGCAGTCTTTATCATCATAGTTTAGGGGAGAAACCGTCAAATCAGGCCTGGCTCTGCAGCTCATGCCTGTAATCCCAGCACCTTGGGAGGCCAAGGTGGGAGGATCGCTTGAGCCCAGGAGTTGGAGACCAGCCTGGACAACATGGCAAGACCCTGTCTCCAGAAAAAAATTAAAAATTAACCCCGCGTGGTATGCACCTGTAGAACCAGCTACACCAGAGGCTGAAGTGGGAGGATAGCTTGAACCCGGGAATTCTGAGCTCCAGTCAGCTGTGATCACTCCCTGCCTCAGAAACAAAACAAAACCGCAATCAAATCATCCTTTAACTGAATGTGTAGTTACAGACTGTAAAAAGTGCTATCTGGGAAGTGTGTGGTGGTGTGGCGGGAGGGCATACACCAGGATACCTGGCCTGGCTGGGAACATCCTGGAAATGACATTTCAGCCAAGATTGGAAGGCTGGCTAGAAGCTGGCTAGGATCAAATTGAGTAAATAGTAGTGGTCCCTACCTATTTGGAACATTTTACAGTTTGTAAAAGACTGTCATAAGCATCCCATTAGGTCACATTAAGTAGGCAGATGTTATTATCCCATATTTAAAATGGAGGAAGCCCAGAGAGGTAAAGTGTCCTGTCCTAGGACACCCTCTAGTGAAGGGCACCAGAGCCACACTGCCTGATTCTAAGTCAAGAGAATTTCCACCACCCCACACTGGCAGCCGAAGGAGGCAGGCAGGCCACCAAACAGGCGATTTCCTTCCTTCTCTCCCTGGAAAGATGACAGCCGTGATGCCAGTCCTCCCGAGCCCGCCAGCCCCACCATCGGCCTGGATAAGAAGACTCGGCGAAGTTCCTGGACCTGGGGTGAGTGGAGGCGGGGCCAGATCGCAGGGCTTGGAGCTGCTGTGTTAAGGGGTGGCACAGCGGGCAGCCCTGCCCCACTCCTCGCTGCCTCCCCCACAGGGTCACCCTTCGCCGAGCATCCACGGGCAGGAGCCGGAAGGAGAAAGGCAGCAACCGCCTGTCCATGGGCAGCAGGTGAGAGGTGCCACGGTGGCCCACCCACAGCTCCCACGCATGGCTCCTCCCCCTCTGTACCCACACCCATGCTGGACACTCTCTCTGCAGGGAATCAGTGGAGGGCTCCAGCAGGTCAGGGGGCTCCCCGTTCCTGCCTTTTCCTGGTTCACAGACAGTGGCAAGGGGTCAGCATCCTCCGGTAGCACCACCTCCCCTGCCTGCTCCCCCAAAACACGAGGGCTTCAGCCCTAGAAGTCAGCTTCCCAGGTAAGTCCATGCCTTTCTTGTCCCCAAACTGACCCCCAGTCTCAGGTGACATGAGAGCGTACTTCACCCTGGCTCAGGCTGGGATTCAGACGTTCCTGGAATCGATTTGTCCATCCATGGAGCCACATGGTGATCCATTACTTCATGCATTCTCTAAATTCATTCATTCACTCATCCACTCCTTCATATTCTGAGTAATTCACTCCTTGATGCAGTCACTGCTTCATGCATTCAACAAATCACTGAACACATGATTCCCTACTGTTCACCCAGCCAGAGACTTCCTTCATTCCTGTTAACTCTTCTGCCTGGCTCAGCTCTAAGCCCACTCCTGTGTGAGGAACTGGGCCACCTGCTTGGTAGGCTGAGGCTTGGGGGATATAGAGACGAACAGGACCCCAACCTAGTGCTCTGAAAGCTTACAACCCTGTGTGACGTGAGACCAAGTAAGAGAAGCAATGATGAGCATCTGCGTACGTTCAGAGAGCCCTCTGCAGTTTACAAAGCCCCAAACACATTCTGCTTTGCTCTCACAGAGGCTCAGTGAGGTAGGGAGGAAAGGCACACTCGTCGACATTGCACAGATGAGCAAAGGACGGCCCCGAGAGAAGGGGCTTGTCCACAGACTGGCACAGATTTAGGTGCCAAGCTGTACGACCCCCAGCCCAGTGCTTGTTCTATGGTTCTGTTTCTTACGTGCGGCTGGGCAGAGGAGAAAATCAGAAGCTGGGAATTGGGGAGAGAAAGAATCCCTTCGGACCTGGAACTTCCTTCTTTCCTCCCTCCCTTTCTTCCTTCCCTTATGCTGGGCACTGGGGACACCATGGTGAACAAGATACACCCCAGGGCCTCCTAGAGCTCACAGTCCAATGAGGATAAAGTCCTCTAATCAAGCACTTATTAGCTGGGGTGCTAGAGGCCAGGGAGGAGGCAGATAGCAGAGATGCCTGACCCAACCTGGGGGAATCCTGGTGGGCTGCCTGTAGGAAGTGACACCTTGCCTGAGACCGCCTCCATTCCTACTAACCTGGCTTGGTTCAAGCCCCGTGTCTTCCAGATGGCTGCCTGCCTTCCCAGAGGCTTCAGGTTCTGATGCCTGACATGAGTTACCATGTCCTGTGTGCAGGCCTAGCTCCTGGCTCATGCACACAGGGCACTGAGCAACTCCTGGTGCCTAGTCCAGGACTTCAGCTCCACCCAGATAGGTATGGTGGGTTGGGAGTGAACTCTGTCCTCAGTGGCATGCACCCGCTTCTGTCTAGGAATCCACCCTGAGTGATGACTCCACGCCCCCCAGCAGCAGCCCCAAGATCCCGAGTGGGCCCCGGCAGGAGGCCAAATGTTCTTACCCCTACCACACGCTGTCTCAGTCTTCGGATGAGGTGAGTAAGGCTGACCCAGGGCGCCCATGGAGTCCTGACCTCTGACTCTGCAAAGTGCTCAGGTCACAGGCCAAGCCTCCTCTTCACTCCTTGGTCTCTGCCCAGTTCCTGGATGAGCCTCTCCCCCGCCGTCCACCATTGGACCAGCCAGCAGGTGGGCCAGTGGCTGCAGAGCCTCAACCTGGAGCAGTATGCCACCGAGTTTGCTGCCCGGCAGGTCGACGGGCCGCAGCTACTGCAGCTGGACGGAAGCAAACTGAAGGTGGGTCAGAGCGGAAGGGCCATGACCCAGCCTAGTTAGTTACTTGAGGCGACGTTCAAGGATTGGAAGCCCCTCGTCCTGACCTTGACCCTCAGCCCAGCCTCCTGGGCTGACCTTTTCATTCCATCTGTGGCCACTACCCTGACCTCTGACCTCTAGGCAAGGTCCTTGGTCTAACCTTTGTGTTGTAGTTTGACTTGAAACTCAAGCCCATGACTGGAGTGTGACCTTCAAGCTCCAGCCCCGGTCTCCAGGCTGACCTTGCCCTCTAGGATGACCTTTGATGCACATGAATTTCCTGGTATCATGGGAAGCCATGCGTCTCCCCATGGTCAGCTTGGTCTGATTCTGTCTCAGAGGCTAGTGGTAGTGGCAGGGGGGAGGAAGCAGGGAGGGGGTGGGTGGCCTCTGACCTCTATGCTGGTAGGTTCCTGGCCTGTCTCCTGCTCTCTGTTGAGTTGCTTGGGACAAGGATGGTGAGAAAAGCCCCCAGGAAGTCTCTGGAAATGAGGAGGGTCTTTGGCCACTGACTAGCTGTGTGACCTTGGGCAAGTGACTTTCCATCTCTGGGCCTCAGGAGGTTGGGTAGGGCCAGGCCAAGGCTGAAATCCTGAGTGGAGGAATGGCAGGGGGAGGGCAAAGCACCTGATACCCTCAACCTTCATCTCTCCCAACCACACTCATTCCAAATTCTTGCTCTGGGGGTTCTGATCCATGGGCAAGTCACGGTGTGGGAGGAGGAGGCTCCACTTCAGGGAGGATTCAGAGCTCCACAGAGTATACCTGTGCAAAAGGAGCCTGGGTGTGGGGCCAGGACCGATTGGTTCCGGGACTCTCTCCCTCACCCCGGACTCTTCCCCCAGAGCCTGGGGCTCAGCAACTCGCATGATCGGGCGCTGGTGAAGCGGAAGTTGAAGGAGCTGGCAGCGGCTGCTGAGAAGGAGCGCAAGGCCCAGGAGAAGGCTGCACGGCAGCGGGAGAAGCTCCGGCGCAGAGAGCAGGAGGCCAAGAAGAGCTAGGGGAGTGTGCACAGGCACTGGTGCCCGGCAGGGGCGGCCGCTGGCTCGGCGGGCACAGGCCTTACCAGGGAGGCTGGGCCTGGGCGCTGCGATTGGGCTAGCCTGGTCCCACGCTCTTAGGGGGACACACCCTCTCTCACCCTGTCACTTGGTCTGGACCCAGAGCCCCCAGAAAGGGGAGACCCCAGGGAGAGGGGCTAGTAATAAATCCCATTCTGAGGACTTGTTTGGCACAGAGTTCCTGGGGCAGGAGCAGATGAAGGGGAGAGGGCAGAGAGGCCAGGGCTGAGGCAGGTCTGGGAGCCTGGGTCAGACTGTCCCACTGCCCTCAGGCCATCGTGGGGCAGGGGTGGAGGGGGAGCTAGGAGGCCGGCCTGCCTGCTTGCCTGCCAGAGGCCCTGAGACCATGGCCGGGCCCCAAGGCCCAGAGCTAGACTGGGTGTTTCGGCAGGAGCAGGAGTTGGGGCTGCTCCTCTCTACTCTCCCAGGCAGCTGTGTGGTGGGAGAGCTCGGTCCTGCTCCCCAGAGAGGCCAGTGGGCGCTGCAGCAAGTCGCACTCAGGGTAGATTCTCAGCCAAACTCCAGCAGGAGAGCAGAGAAAGCGGCCTGGGATCAGTGCAGTCTTTGCCAGGACTCGAGAAGGGAGGATACACACCCCCTTCTCCCCTCTCCCCCTCCTCTGTCCTGTGGGTCCCAGGGGGTGAGATGATATCCACACAGGTCTGCCTCTCGGGGTCCACTCAAGACCTGGTCTTTGACCCATTCTCCAAGCCAGGACCCCCTTCGCTTCCTGCTGCCTTCTCAGAGGGCACCTGAGCCCTCTTTGGGAGCTGAGCAAACAGGAGCTGATGGGGACAGAGGATACCACTCCCACCAGCCAAGGCCTAGGAGCTGCCGACCTGGTCAACCCTCACCCCAGCCAGGCAGAGGCAAAACCTGGGGGTCCCCGGCAGCTGCCAGATTGCAAAGGTTCATCAGCCCTCCCCTATCTGCCCCCGGCATTGTCAGGGAATCAGTGGGCTCAGAACCAGCAGGCCGTCCAAGCTCTGCTTCGCTGGGCCACACCGAGGGCTGGGGCCAGCTCCCTGGATGGGGGTGGAGTCTACCAGCAGCCTGGGGACAGCATGTGTCCTTTTTAGGAAATGTCCATGTGTGGCGCTGGTCAGCAGCTAGCCCCGCTTCCAGGACGCTGGTCACAGTTACCAATGGGGCCAGGGGGCTCCTGGTTAGACCCCTCCAGCTCCTCCCATCTGCCCGGAGCGGCAGATGGCACCAATGCATACTGGCTCCCTCATTCCTGCCAGGGGCCGAGGCTGATGGCCAGCACCCTGTACCTGGGACTCAGCCCTTATCCCCCCCTCTGCGATCTGTGCTGGGAGAGGGGCTTCAGAGGGAAACAGACATGAGGGCACTGGCATCATCTGGGCCTGGTGGCGGGGCCATGGGAGGTTGGGGGGCACCCACATCCTTAAAGCCATCCATAGCTATAGTGGGTGCCCACCTGCATGTGAAGGGGAGGCAGTTCTCAATTTATTTCAATAAATACTTATGATGTGCCAGTGACCAGAATTTCTATCTGCCCCGGTTGTTGGGTTGGCCTGACTGCGCTAGGTCCTGAGTGTGGTGAGACAACAGGTCTGTCACGAGGTGCTGGACCATCCGGCGTTCTGAACAGATGGCTTTGCCCAGTGTTTTACTCACGGTCCTGAGCTGGGCCGGACATCCTGAGTGTATCGTGTGGTGGTCACAGGGCACTGCAGTGTGCGTGTGTGTGTGTGCACGTGTGGGGCCCCTCTCCCCCAGGGACGCAGCCAGGCCAGTCTCAGTCAGTTTCCTCTTTACTGGGGGTGTGGGTGTCACTGCCACAGCCACTGGGAGGGACACAACACACAGCTTTAACCCCCGTGTGCTAAGGGGAAAGGTGGGGGCATTCAGGGTTATAAAACTAGCTATATACACAGAGGTCCTAGGGAGAAAGCCACCCTGAGCACACGTGTCTGCGCACAGTGGGGGCTGGGGGCTGGGACTCAGGCAGGACGGCCTGGGCTTGTGGAGGGTGGGTGGGCAGGAGCATGTGAGGACATGCTGGGAGGGCTCGGGAGGCGGCACAAACATTGCCAAGGCCGCTGCAGGGCCTCGAGCAGTTTGGCTGGGTGGCAACCTCTGGGTCTAACAAGGTTCCTCTATTTTAGGGGTGAACTCTGTTAGAACCACTCCTCCCCCCACCAACCTTGACCTTAAAGCCCCAAGTGGAGGGAGAGGCTGCAGGACCAGCCTCGTTCCGCACTCACGGGTACAACCCCTTTCCCCCACTCAGTCCCCAGGTCTGGAGGGCACCCTGCCTCTTCCTGACACTTCAACAGGCCAAGGCCACGGTGCCTTTGAGGGCAGGGGGGAGTAAGGCCAACAGGGCATCCACTTGGAAGGCCTGGGCTGTGGAGGGTGTGGACCGCTGGCAGAAAAGTGACAGCCCTGACCTCAGAGAGGAGGGCTGCCATGGGAAAATGTCTCTGGGATACCCCATCAGGGTGGAGACATCCCCAACCCTCAGGCATCACCCACGGAGATGGGGAGGCCACCGAGGGGTCTCCATGGAGATGGACTGGCACTTAGGGACCATCGCAGATATCACCACAGTGACTTCCATAGAGACAGAGCCTGGCCATCAGGGAGAACACACCCCCTGCTCTCCCAGGTGGATGGGAGGGGCCCCCACGGTGGCTGGTCCGTCCTCTCAGGTGCAGATGCACGTGGCCCTTAGCTGACGCGGTATGTGGACGTGTTCTTGGGCTCTGTGCTGGGCACACACCAGTCACCGGCCTCCTGGATGGTCTGGTAGTGGCGCCAGGCTGACTTGTTGTAGACGGGGCAGGCGCTCCACTGAGTCCGTGGACAGGGCCTGGGGAGTGCCAGGGTCAGCCCCCTCCCCCAGCAGACCACCCCCACCCCCCAGCTCAGCAGCAGCCCAGTTGCCAGACCTGGGGGCCTGGAAAGATCCACGAAAGGTGGTCCTTCCTGTGTCCCAACCCTGCCCATTCCAGAAAGCAGCTCCCTTGAAGGGAGGGAGAGGGAGGGAGAGGGGGAAGGAGGCTGGGCTGTGTGACCCTGAGCAAGTCACCAACTCCGGGCCTCAGTCTTCGCCTCTGAGCTGAATGACAAGACCTAGGGTGTCCCCTTCCTTCTGGGTCTAACAAGTTAAGGGTCCCCAGCACAGGGGTCTTAATCATGGACCACAGACTCCCCTAAAGCTGCATGTGTCTGGGGGTTGAGGGTTCTTCAGGTTGAGGGACTGTAGCTTTGCTTGGATTCCCAGGGTCTGCGGCCGGGGAAGGACTAGAAGGATGGGAAGGAAAGCTCACAGCCAGCCAAGCCCGCCCAGTTCCCATCAGCAAACCTCTTCTCCAGCTGGGCTCTGCAGGCCGGGCCCTCACCTTGAGATAGATGACAGCGTCGGTCCCAAAGCCTTCCATGGAGAAGAGCTGCAGGTCTCCCTGGAAATACTTGGCGTAGAGGCGGGAAATGGGAGCCCGTAGCCAAAGCCAGCCTGCAGTGGGGCAGGAAGGCAGAGAGGATGAGGAGGCTGGCAGGGGCCTCCTGGAGCTGCAGGGCCCGACACAGGGAGGGAAGGGTGTGGAGCTGGGGTCACACGGTGGGAGGGGGAGTCCCAGAGCTGGAGAAGGGAGGAGACATGCAGGAGGGGACACTGAGGCAAGAAATGGGTGTGGGATGAATGAGGGAATCTTGAATGCAGGAAGGAGGCTTGGGCAGGGAGAGGAGTTCCACTTCGGGGCCAGGAGGTTGGGGCAGGCCCCACGGCTCCTTAGAGTCTCAAGTTCTCTAGCAGGGGGTGCTGGCAAGTTGGACAACACCAAGAGAAAGGTAGAAATTGGAGGTTGGGGCTACAGGGGGAGAGGGAAGAGCGGGGGAAAGGTGACAGAGAGACATCTGACAGGTGAGATGTGTGCAGACAGGAGATGCAGGAGGCACGGGCCCCAGACTCAAGACAGGTGACTGTCACAGACAGCCACACAGGGGCTGAGTGAGCCTGGAGATAAGGAAGTGAGTGAGGAGGAGAGAGTCCTCTCAGGAGGTGGGAGGGGTTGGGGTACAGCCATCTCACCAATGGGGCCCCCCCCAGTGCCAGGCTGGGGGGTGGGTGCTGTGGAGTACATGTAGCTGAAGAGTCGCTCAATCTTCCTCAAGGGAACACCCCCACCTCGGTCACTCATCTGGGAGGGATGGGGCATGTCAGAGATTCTCTACCACTCAGTTTCCCCACCCCGCCAAATACCCCGGACCCTCTCATGGTTTTCCCCCGCCCCCAGGATCTGCCCACCATGTAAGAGAGAAGGAGAGCCTGTCTCTTGGCAGGAGGGAAGCCCCCCAGTACTGCCTCCCCCGGTCCCCAAGGTCAAAGGGCACATACCTTGATGGACAGATCTTCCTCGCCCAAGGCCACCATGACCTTGATGGGTGGGAGAACGAGGCTGGACTCGTGGCTTTCCACAGTCGCCCGCATAGCATTCTGCGGAGGAGCAGAGGTAAGAGATGCATGGGAGGAGCCAGCCATACCCACGCTCCCCCGCAAAGCGCGGCTCCCAGCCTCCTCACCTTGAAGAGCTCAAAGAGCATGTGGTAGAGGTGGGAGGGGACGTAGACCATGTGAATCGGCTGTTTGGAGTTGGCTGCTGCAGGGAAAGTCAAGACCGAGGGTCAGGAAACTGTCAGGAGGTCACCACTCAACACTTTACCCAAAGGAGGCACTCCCTCCCCCAGAGTTCTAACTGGGTACATGGCTGTCCAGCAAGAGACTAAATCCCCGGGCCTCCCTTGAGCTGGGGTAGCTGGTGACTCATGGAAGTGATCTGTTTAACTCTTTTTTTTTTGAGACGGAGTTTCACTCTTTTTGCCCAGGCTGGAGTGCAGTGGTGTGATCTCAGCTCACCGCAACCTCCGCCTCCGAGGTTCGAGCTATTCTCCTGCCTCAGCCTTCGGAGTAGCTGGGATTACAGGCACCCACCACCATGCCCAGCTAATTTTGGGCTCTGCTTTCCATACCCTTGTTCTCTTCCTTCAGGCTAGAACTGAGACGGGGGGTAGGGAGCCAGCCCTGACCTCCCCAGCCAGAGGCTGGCAAGAGGGAAACCTCCCTCTTTTTTTTTTTCTTTGAGATGGAGTCTTGCTCTGTCACCCAGGCTGGAGTGCAGTGGCCTGATCTTGGTTCACTGTGACCTCCACCTCCCGGGTTCAAGCGATTCTTCTGCCTCAGCCTCCCAGGTAGCTGGGATGACAGGTGCGCACCACCATGCCTGGCTAATTTTTGTATATTTATTAGAGATGGGGTTTCACCTAGTTGGCCAGGCTGGTCTTGAACTCCTGACCTTTTTATCCTCCCAAAGTGCTAGGATTACAGGCGTGAGCCACCGTGCCTGGCCAGAAACCTCCCTCTTAAGTAAACCACTGGTATTGGGGTCCTAGGAAAGCAGCCAAGCTGATATACCCCTCCTCCCCATCCCTGTTGAGTTACCCCATTTTATTTCCTTCCTGTCACTGTCATGATCTGACATGGGCTTGTTTATTTACTTGTTAATTGGCTAAGGCTCCATTCCCCAATCTCCCTAGCACCGAAAATGTAAGCTCCGTGAGAACGGGGACCCTTCCTGTCTAGCTTACTGTTTCATTCATTCGTTCATTCAATTTCTTATTTTTTTAAGATGAAGTCTCACTCTGTCACCCAGGCTGGAGTGCAGTGGTATGATCTCATGCAGCCTCAGCTTCCTGGGTTCAAGTAATTCTCCTGTCTCAGCCTCCCAAGTAGCTGGGATTATAGGCATGTGCCATCATACCCAGCTAATTTTTGTATTTTTAGTAGAGACAGGGTTTCAACACGTTTCCCAGGCTGGTCTCGAACTCCTGACCTCAAGTGATTAGCCTGCCTTGGCATCCCAAAGTGCTGAGATTACAGGTGTGAGCCACTGTGCCCAGCCCAAATATTTATGAAATGAATTAACAATACAATCAAAACTCTGCTTCTCTCCTGTCTAGAAAACGGTCATCTCCTGACTCCCCATCTCACCTTGCCCTGCCGTGTCCCCAGCCCCTAGACAGACACACACACAGCCCCAGTCACTCACCATTGATCTCCTCGATCTCCAGGTCAGGTGAGGCCATGTAATACTTGTCACACAGGAGCTTAGCCATGTCATAGGCATCTGAGAGAAGATGGGGCCATTCAGGGCATGAGTGGCCCACCCAGCAGGCAGTCCTCTTGACAATGACACTGGGCACCACTAGCATTAAACCCATGGCACCCCTCACTGAGGAACAAGTCACCCTCTGGCCAGGTAAACTTGGAGGGGTCCCTGGGGCTCCTCTGGGTCCAGGCACCATGGGAATGGCTCACCTTTGATCACCTCAGAGACGTTGCAGTTGGGGTCGATGCTGCCGATGTGTTTGGGGTGGGCTGGGTTGGTGCTGCCGTCAAAGATGAGGGCTGCAAGCGGGAAGGGAGGGTGTTATTGGCTGGGTGGCAGCCTGCCCCAGCGCTCCCTCTTCCCTGGGGCTCTCCTCCTCTCTCTACTTCCACCTGGGATGCCTCTGTAGGCTCAGTCCTAAAGCTGCCTCACTCCCCTGCTTCTCTCTTCCCTGGGCCCTGACTCCTCCACCCCGGCTCAGGCCGTTTTTAAACCTTTGCGTTGGACTCTTGCAAGCCTGAAACATACTTCTTTTCAGAGGCTTCTCCGCACATCACATCTCCACATTAGATTTATTCTTTTCTTTGACTATAACATTTAAGATAACTCTTACCACCTTGCTTTCAAAATTATTTGAGCGTGAGGAACTTGTTTAATTTACGACTGGTTACAACTTCTCAACAATCATAGTGAATCTTCCTGGAATAAGAAACTCTAAACGACAAATCGTTTTCGAACGTAACGAGAATGTTTATGAAAACTAAATTAAACATTTTTTAAAAGATGTGACATAACTTTACATTTTGCAAACATTAAAAACAAAAACGTTTTTGAAATGGAAATGAATGAAAAATAAACATTTTATTTTTCCATTTGGAGCCAGTAACTCCGAAGTTTCTGGAGTAACTATTCAAAGACTCCTTTGTGGGGTCCTGAAGAGCGGCCTAGGTCCCCTCAGCAGCCTGGCCCTGGGGCCCAGCACTATGCACCCCCCCACACCCCCCCGCACCCCCACACCCCCCTGCACCCCCCACCCCCCCATACCCCCACCCCCCCGCACCCCCCCACCCCCCGCACCCCCGCACCCCCTTGCACCCCCCGCACCCCCCCCTGCAGCCGGCACCCACTGTGCTGGTTGATGAGCATGCGGATGGAGATGCGGCTGAGGTAGAAGCGGTCCAGGAAGTACTGGATGTTCTGGTTGGAGACGGGGTCATCGCCGTAAGTGTCCTTGTACTCAAGCACACCTTGTGCCATGGTGGGCACCACGTCATTGTGCCGGTTCCGGATGGTGACCAGGGCGTCCGTGAACCTGTGGGTCAGGGCGGGTGTTCACATGGGGGACACCCCCAGACTCTCCTCCGCTTCTGATGCCCCTCTCCATGGTGTCCTCACCCGCTCTACCCTTCCCAGTCCCATGGACTATCGATGCCCTCCCTGCTCCTCCCAAAGCCCACTCTGATCTCCCAGCTGCCTGCCTGGCAGGCTTCCCACTTGAAAGGCCGGAGTTGTCATCCTCCCCAGGGCCTGGGTCTTGCCCCCCGGGCTCAGGGGAACAGTGAGAATAAAGCCCATGTCTCTCCCATCAAACTTGGGGCTCCCTGAAGCCGTCTGTCTCCCCATCAGACTGGATGTTCCTGAAGGCAGGGGTCTTTTCTTCCATCCTGCTGAACTCCTAACCCAGGGGCTGCAACCCCAGACGCCCCTGGTGGACACCTGCCTTCCTGCCCTACCCACGGCCCCCACTCACTGGTTCAGGGTGCGATGATCCTCGGGGTCCTTGTCCAGGAACTCCATGATGTCCAGGAGGCTCTGGACATACCTGTGGAGGGGCGGGAGGGACACAGCCTCAGCTCAGGTGGCCAGACCCTCCCCACCCACTTCGGCTGGGCCTCGCTCTTGTCCTGCTCCTACGCGGGCCCCACACAGCTGTAGACGAGCCGCCTCACTATTTTTCTCCATCCGTTTCATTTGTATGTAAGTCTCCCTGACAACCCAGTCAGTTATGCAAGAAAACTCAAATTGCTGGTCCCCCGTTTAGCACCTTTGCTTTGGAATCCTAGAATAGTCCTCTTGGAAGGGGCTTGGAGATGCTCCCATCCAAGAGGCCTCATAGATCAGAATACAGAGGCTGAAACGGGGGGTGGGGAGACTGGACCTAGCGCCCACAGTGGGGGAAGGCAGGGAGGTGTATGAACCTTTCTGAGCCCCAGCGTGGAAACAGCTCCTGATGTTTCTCCCCCCCAGGG
Source organism: Ateles fusciceps (assembly GCA_036589455.1). Lineage (NCBI taxonomy): Eukaryota > Metazoa > Chordata > Mammalia > Primates > Atelidae > Ateles > Ateles fusciceps. The sequence continues at coordinate 10,733,193 of JAZHEH010001386.1, forward strand.
TGCTGTTGCATCCAGTAGGGCACAACTGCCAGAGGGGCCAGCACAGGGCCTTCCAGAGTGACCCCGACAGAGGGGACAGGGTCTCCCAGAGTGACTCCCAAACTGGGGTGCTCTGGGCCAGGCACCTGCCTAGGCAATTATAGTCTAAAATGGCAGGTGGGGAAGGACCCAAAGTGAGGTGGGTGTGCCTGGCTCTGTCCCCCAGGTGGGGCTGGGGCCCGTGGAGAGCACAGAGATGCTCACTGCACTCCAAAAGGCAAGGAAGGAGTGGGTGCTGCCCCCGCCGCCCTCCCATCCACAGGCCTGGTGGGGAGGCCAGTTTTCCCTGGACTACGAGAAGAGCTTGATGCTCTAATAGGATTAGCTATTACACCTGTAATCCCAGCACTTTGGGAGGCCAAGGCGGGTGGATCACCTGAGGTCCAGAGTTCAAGACCAGCCTGGCCAACATGGTGGAACTCTGTCTCTAATAAAAATGCAAAAATTAGCCGGGTGTGATGGTGCACACCTGTAATCCCAGCTACTCCAGAGGCTGAGGCAGGAGAATCGCTTGAACTCGGGAAGCAAAGGTTGCAGTAAGCTGAGATCGCTCTACTGTACTCCAGCCTGGGTGACAGAGCGAGACTGTCTCAAAAAAAAAAAAGAAGAAGAAGCCCTGAACTCGGACAGGAGCAGGCCAGCTTCTGCAAGGGGAGTCAGGCCCACCTGTGGTGGCAGATGGTACCAAGCTGGAGCCACTGTGCCCCACACCCTGGGGAGGCATGACCTGTTTCCCTGCTAACATGCCCAGTCTGTGGCTTGTTCCTCTGAGGAAGGCAGGAAGAGCTGAGCATCTCTCTGGCAGAAACACTTATAACCAGGAGGAAGTGGGGGCTGCCTAGAGCCCTGCAGTGGTAAGGGCCCTGGGGGCCCAATGGTGTTTCTAGAAAAAGCACCACCACACGAGGACTCATTCCCATGTCCACAGTGCTCTGATCTCGCTGTAACCTGTAACAGGTACGACAGGCAGGAATCAGCCCGACGCACAGCCTTCCCAGGGAGGCGAGAACAGCTCCACAGCTGGTAAGTGGGATGATGAAGTCCCCAAGTCTCCATCGCTCTTGCCACCCACGCTTCTGTTCACAGTGCCCTCTGCCAGGAATGCCCTTCCCCTTACACCTAGTGAAGCTGCTCTTCCCTCTCTTGCCTGACAGAGAAGACAGTGAAAGAACGAGCTCTGGATCCAGATCTGGCTCTTCAAGCACTTGGAGCTATGTGGCCCTGGGTAAGTCGCGGAACCTCTGCGCCTGAGTTTGCTCATTGGGAAAATGGGGATTGTTATACCTACCTATTACTGCTCTGTGGCAAGATTCCATGTGATGATTAGCGCAGTGCCTAGCACGTTGTGAGCACTCCTTAAACGCTTACTCTTATGATGGCTGGTGACTCAAACGTCATTAACAGCTGAGTGCATCCTCTGAGCCGCCAGTGGCATCTGACACTTGCCCACTGCTTGTAGGCTCTGAACCACAGCATGTTTGTGCCCCCTATGCCCTGGGGAACTGCCCCTTGCCACAGGAATGGGGCTTCTGCTCAGGCGCAGAGCTCCCCACCGCCCTCCCTACCCAGGGCTCTGCACAGAGCCAGATAGGAGGGGCTGCGGCTGCCGATCGGGCTGGGGGCCCAGACAGCAGCAAAGATCAGCCTTCCTCTCAGATCCCATCGCCCTCCCTGCCACCCCAGCAGACAATCAGGGTGGCACTCCTGAGACCTCACCTGTCTCCCTGGAGAATAACGTATTGACCACTAACGCTCACCTGTGCCAACTCCTGTACAGCGTCTCTCATCTGCCAACAGCCTTGATGAGCATAAGGTATCTCCCTCTTTTGCAGACAATGAGATCAGCACTGAGAGGACAGGTGATACGCCCCAGGCCGCAGAGTCAGCAGCAGGCGAGGATTCAAACCCAGCTCTCTCAGACTCCAAGTCTATACCACGTGGAAAACCGCCGACACTGGCCCTGACGGTGATGCCACTGCTGATGGTGATGGTGGCATTTACTGGTTACCAATGGCCAGGGCTCCACCCTGTGCCTCCCTCCTGCCTCACTTTCACCTCCACAAGAACTCTAGGGGTGCGCGCTACTGCTGGACCCATTTTACAGATGAGGTCGTTAACACACAGAACTGAGATTCTCTCTCCCAGGCCTATGTGGCTCTAAATCCCTTGCTCCCTAAACGGACCCAGGATAGACCTTCATGCTCATCTGATTCTTAGAGGAGAGAGAGGCCGTAAGCAGGCAGGGTTAGGAGAGGTGGGGGAGAGGAAGGGGAGGAGACCCACTGCAGAGTGGGGCCTGGGACCCCTTCCCAAGACCCAGGGGGCAGGTGGGGGATGGAGTGAGTGGGGAGCTGGGATGCTCAGCCACTTTCTGACTGTGCTGGATGGCGGTGGGCAGGGTCAAAGTCCCAGTCTCAAGTAGGGAGAGTGCCCCAGCGGCTGGCACCACCCCTTTTGTGGCTGCTCAACAACCCTAGAGGGCAGAAATGGGGTCCGGTCATGTGGCCACTGAAGTGGAGCAAAGGGTACCAGCATGGAGTGACCATGGGCAGCGCCTGCCAGCCTTCCTCACAGGGCAGGGTTCATCCAGGGCAGGGGCCAGGGTACTCTTGGAATGGAGGGGGAGAGGATGAGGACTTTCCCAGAGGGCCCTGGGGGACCAAATGTCACCCTTGGGTCAGTTGTTGGTCCTAAGAAGAGAGATTGGGGCTGAGTGGACCGCCTCTGGGCTGCCCACCCCTTGCAGGCCAGAGAGAGAACTGGGCTTAGAAGGGAGGCTGAAAGCAGTGGAGCAATGGCAGGCAGGCACCGAGGGGTGGGACAGGCATTGCCCCACTCCTCCCTGTGAACTGGGGGGAGGCTGGCATCTCTGGGTGTGCTGAACTCTGCAGAAATCAAGGCCCCAGGACTCCCTTGAGATCTGGAGCTCCCAAGCCCAGCCCAAGGTAACGTGGAAGTCCACCCAAACCCTGCTTTCCAGGGCTCCGGAGCCAGTCCAGAGCCCAGACTTGGGGAGGGAGGAAGTGGGGGAGGCAGGCAGAAGTGAGGGGCTTGCTCAGAGTGTGGGGCTGAGAATGGGCGGAGGAGGTGGGCGGAGAGGGTAAGCGAGTGTGGGAGGAGGGCCCTGCAGGGCTGTGTGGGAGCAGAGGGGGTGTCGAGCCAGCGGGGGTGTGTGTGTGTGTGTAAGTGTGTGCATGTGGCAAGTGCATGCGTGTGGGGGTGTGTGCACCGTGCGCTGGTATCCACAGCTGCTGGGGGAGCAGGGTGTGAACAAGGCAACGGCTGGGGAGGAGGGGTGCTTGCTGCAACTGGGTGAGAGGTGACGGTGTCCTGCACCCCGGAGTCTCTGAGCCAGGCAGGCTTGGGCTCTGCTGCTGATTGTACCCTAAAGAGGCCACTGAGCCCTTCAGGTCCCCATCTGCAAATGAGGTTCACAGGAGTAAGCACCTTGTGGGCCTGGGTGTACAGAAAAGGAGAGGCTCCCTCGAGCATACGTGCAGTGCTCGGTTCTGCTCCAGTCATGCAAGGAGCAGCTGACGGATTCGGATCCGTGAGCTCGGCTGGCTTTAGCAGGTCCTGGGCACCCAAGCCACACCCTCTGTGGTTGTTATTCTTCTCAAGGGCAAGGACTGGCTCCACAGGTTGGGGGTGAAGATCCCCCAGAGGCAGGGATTGGGTTCTGCATACCTTGCTGACAGGCAAGGGAGGTTTGTAGGAAAGTACGGCCATTCGCGTCCCACCTGCAGCCCCCACAAAGACCCTGTTAGTGACACTGTGACTCACTGTCATCTGATTCTACTCTGAGGCTCCTGCTTAACCGTGTGTTTTTGGAAGTACCTCCTTCTGGACTCCACTCCTGGAGAGGAGCCGGGGTTGTCCCTTTCTGTCTACAATGACACCGGCTGTCCACAATTTTGTAAAGTGAGTTCTGCTCTCCCACAGACTTGCACGGTGGACTTAAATCTCTGACTCCACATGGCTACCCAGGGTGCAGGCTCCCTCCTTTCCCTCAAGAATCCAGTCTCCAAAGCCAACAGCTGGGTTCCGGTCCTAACTCTACCACCTACTTCCCGAGTGATCTCAGACAAGTTTCTTTACCTCTCTGAACCTCAGTTTTTCATCTAGAAAATGGGGGTGATAGCAAGGACTACCTCGTAAGGTTGTAAAGATTGAATGAGTTAATATGCATAGACACTCAGGATAGCTGCTGGGACACAGCAAGCCTTTGGGGGTGTTTGCTTTTATCACCGTCATGATAATATTACTACCTTGCCTAAGAAACCACACCACGATGTCTTCATCTGTGGGCTGGAGGTGCTGCTTGGGAACACGGCCTGGGGACACGGCTTGTGTTGGTAGCGTTCTGCATGCTTTTCACATCTAGCACTGGCCTTTGACCCTTACAAACACAATGGGTCCCCGTTTTACAGATGAGGAAGCTGAGGCTCAGAGATGCCACATGGCTTGCCCAGGATGAAGCTTCAAAGTCACGCGTGCTGAGGCCAAATCGGGGGCTTTCCCCTCCCAGGCCAGTCTCCAGCAAAACAGGGCCCATGATTGCAAGTCTGTCCAGGTGAAATAATGTATCAGGTTTATTTATAACCAGGCATTCTCAGCTTGCCCACAGTGACTCTGCCTAGAACCTCTCCCCAGCTGAGTAGAAACTCCATTTCTATGACCACATATGAACCATGACTGCTAGTAACTGCTTCTGCCCAGGGCTCTTGTGTTTTCCAGAAAGGAAGGTTTGCTCCTTATTCATCAGACTCAGGCTAGAAGCCCTCTTGCCAAGCTCCCTGGTAACGTCTCTCCCTCCTCTCATGCACCTAGATCCTGCCCACCTCTACCACCTCCATCATTCCAGCTGGCAGGCTGTTTCTCCTGGAGAAAGAGATCTCCACTCTCTCAGAGGCGACCACCTCAACCCTGTTGGGAAGTCCTTCTTGTCCTCACACTTCAGTTTCTCTTGCTGCAGCCAGCCAATGCCCATTCCCTCTGGAAACATTCTTGGCAGGCCGTCTCTTCAGGGTGTTGGGATGCTTTAGCAATCCCATGGCCTGCTCTCCTCTAACCTGAATCTTTCATTGAGGAAGTGATCTCTCTTGTCTAACTCCATTCCCTCCCGCTGGTACTTGACATTACTTGCAAGCTTTGCGGAAGAATAAGTCACGCCAACCCCTTATCTGTGTCACTGATTTTCAGGAAGGGTCTCTGCAGGGGCCCCTGTGGGAGTCATGGGAAGCTCAGCAGCCCTGTGCCCTCCTCCTGCATCCCTCAGCTCTCCCAGGAACACGGTGTCCAGGGAGAGGTCTGAGAAGTCCTGTCCTGGAGTCAGGGAGCAGGTGGAGAGGCAGCCAGGTCAGGCGGCCGGATAGAGCCGGAGGAGGGCCAGGGAGAACAGATGGTGCCTTCTGTCTCCTTCCCACCACTCCACACCACCCACGGTGGGAAGTGTTGGTTGGCTCAGAGGTCCTGGACCTCTGAGAGGCTGGGCACAGGAAGGGGTGACCTGGGTGGGCTACATGAATATCGGGCTCTGTGACTCACTCCTCCACCCCTTTTCACAGCCCACACTCACAGCACGATCTCCAGAAAGTAAGTTCTCAGCCACCCTAGCCAGGCCCCTTCCTGTCTCCACACCTTTGCCCAAGCTATTCCTTTAGCCTGGAATGCACTTCCCTTCCTTCTAGTTCTAAGCTTGCCTTGGTACCCTGTAAGGTCCGGTGACAAGTCACCTCCTCTGCATGTCCATGGCAACTGCCCACAACTTGTCATTCAACCAGCGTTCATTGTGCACCCAGTACACCCCTGGCCCTGTGTGTACAACACTGCCCCTCACCATATCTCATTTAATTAGAATACGCTCCATATACACAGTTCTGTGCAGAGAAGGCAATGCTGGAAAGGCAGCAACACGTCTGATGAAACCGGAAGTGGGTTTGGTTAGGGGGTGGAGGGCAGTGGTTGGCATTTTCTTCTATCTACTATTTTGCGTTTTCCAAGTGCCAAGTGAACCTGTTATACTTCCACAATGAGGGAAAAATATCCAATCAATGTTCTTTTAAAATAACGTTTGGGGCCAGGTGCAGTGGCTCACGCCTGTAATCCCAGCACTTTGGGAGGCCGAGGCGGGCAGATCACGAGGTCAAGAGATCGAGACCATCCTGGCCAACATGGTGAAACCCCGTCTCTACTAAAAATACAAAAATTAGCTGGGCATGGTGGTGCATGCCTGTAGTCCCAGCTACCCGGGAGTCTGAGGCAGGAGAATCATTTGAACCCAGGAGGCAGAGGCTGCAGTGAGCCGAGATTGCACCACTGCACTCCAGCCTGGCGACAGAGCGAGACTCTGTCTCAGAAAAAAAAAAAAAAAGTTTGGATTCTTAATTTAAATAAAACAACTCTTGGGCAGCTCCCTGCTTCTAGCACTATGCTGTGCTCAGTTCACCCCGCCTGGGCGAGCCCTTCAAGATCACAGGCTCCCTGAGGGTAGCTGCTGTGATTTCACATGGCTTTGGGCCCAGAGTACATGTGGGCACCTGCGTCTGAGTCTGCAAGGAAACCTCAGCCATATCACACTGCAAGTCCAGAAGAACGAGCAGATCTCCACACAGGTGCTACCAAAGTCAATGAGGATTAGCCATTTACATGCCCAGTGACAGGGGACACCCTTGTTTATTTTTCATGTGACTGGCCTTTGGCTAATATTATCCAGTTACTTAACTTGAGTTCTTGAGTGAACTCTGATGAGCCTTTCCCTCTGTTCCTGCTGCAATGCACAATAAACTTTTGGTCTTTGCCCCTCCAAAGCTCTTCGGGAAGGCACTGTGCCATCCTGTGTGTATCTGAGTATTTTCCAACATCCAAAACAGTCTGTCTCACAGCTTGGGTTATATAATTTATTTGAAAACTTGCTTCTTGTTTCTGTTTCCTAAAAAGTTATCCCAAATAAATATTCCCTGGCAGCTGCTGGAGTTCCAGGACTGGCCTGGTGGCTAATGCTGACATCAGCCTGACTTGGGGTTTTGGCTGTGAAAACCATGCTTTCCCAGGTGGATCCTGGGTTTCCAGAGAAAGGAGGGTGGTAAGCAGAGGGCTAGACACGGAGGAGACTAGGAGCTTGACCGCAGTCCCTGCTGTGGCCTCAGACTCCCATGGGACCCTAGGCAACTCCAAGCCTCTTGGGGCTTCGGTGTCTCCTGCCTGTCCCCACCCCCACCCTCAAGGCTGCTAGAAGCTTGGAGACTCCACCCCCGAGCCCAGGGACACTGTCGATGGAGTGGGGAGATGCAGGGACTGAGCAGGGGTCTCACCAGCTCTGCACCAGCTGCACAGAGGGTGTGCTGAGCACCCGGTCGGGAAGCAGGTTGATCTCTTTCATGATGTTAGCCAGGCGCACAGGCAGCTCCTGCCTGAGGAAGGTGAAGGAGGTTTTCTCACAGGCATTGCTGGATCCTGGCAGGAGAAAGAGGGGTGAGCCACAGAGCCACAAGCCACGAAAGCCAAAGGATGTCTTGGCCAGGTCAGCTATACCCTTCATTACTGGGGGTTCAGAGAGGAAGTGACCTGCCCACAGGTACACAGCAAGGCTCCCCCGTCCCCCGCAGGGCTCAAACACCTATACCCCATGCCTGACACTGCAGGGGGGTGGCATGTTCTCCTGACCCCCAGCTGAACCCTGCTTGCCTTAACCACAATGGACAGGGCCACTCCTGGGCCCATTAGGAGCTGCCTCTGGCCTGTCACCTCACTTCTCTTTCCTCTCCTCCCTCACCTTGAGGGCTGATCCCAGGGGGCAAAGGAGCCTGGGAAACCTATCCCTACCTAGGGCTGGGTTCTGGCTGAGGGAGCCGTGGCTAGACCACCACGGCAGGGTCCCAATGTTGTCTCTGGCCAGCCCACCTCACACAGCCTGGTCTGAATGCCCACGTGGGGCTGCTTTGTCTTAATACCCATCTGTGAGGCAAATGGGGCCCGAGAACAGGAGTCCAAATGCCTCGGCCCTTGTCTGGCATCCAAGGGCGGGAGGGTGGGGAGACAGAATAAGGCCTTGGCCCAGGGAGAGGGGACCAGGGTTCCAGTCCACCCAGGCTCTGCGTCTGACTCTGTCACCCAGGGCATGTCATCATCCTTTTGAAGGTCTCTGTTTCCCCCATGGTACTACAAGTTGACCAAACTCTACTGTGAGCCCCCCACAGCTGTGACGTTTCTGTAATTAGGGTGCAGTTTGTGGGGGACAGCTGTTGGAGGCTAGGAGTGGGCCCAAGAGTCTTTCCTACATGGGGGAGACTCAAGACTCAGACAGGGCAGGGGCGCAGGCGGACAAATCCTGAGGAACAGGTGCCCTATCTCTCAGCTCCACCTCCCTGCTCTCATTGACGCAGCTGCAACCCAAGCCAGGCACTATCAACTCAACTCTTTCGAGACTTCCCCCCCCCACCTCCAGTCCCCAGCTGGCACCATGGAAATACCGCGTAGACAGACAGGGCCCACACATTGCCCGTTTCAGCCGCCACGTTGGCACAGCCTCCCTCTTGCCCCAGGGCCACCCCCAGAATGCTGGTGGTGGGCGATCCTGACCTAGCAGCTCTGGGGCAGCCAAGAGAGGTACAGGCGGCTTCAATCCACATCACGGCGCGTGGGGCCCCTCCCCGGTTGGGGACAGGCTGCCAGGCCAGAACAGATTTGATCTTCAAGTGTCCTTGCCCACTTGGGCAGCTGGGGTCCAGCTCCTTCCGTGGGTGGATGTGTACCAGTCAGGGCGCTCTCTCACTGATACCCTCTTCTGAAAGAGCCCCCTTCCCCAAACTGCCCCTGGCTTTATCTCACCCTCTGCCCAGGGGTGCCTGACCCTTCATGCCCAGTTCAGGTCTCTTTACAGATGGTTGCACCTCTGAACTGTGCCTCCTCACTCCCAACGGCAGACCCCCGGTTTCCTCTGGTGGGAGGAGGGGCCCCTACCCCTCCAGTCATCAAGGACAACTCCCATTAACGCTTCCGCGTCTGGATACCACCCTACTCCCTTCCTGCAGTAACATCACAGCTTTACTGCCCCTTACTCTTCAAGACCCTCATGAAGCCCAGGAAGAAACCTCGGGACCCTTCTTGAGAGTGCCCCCCCCCATTCCCATCAACAGCCCAGTCGAGAGGTCTCGGCCAGTTCCTGCTTCCCCGTTAACTCTTTCCTGCCTGTACCCTTCCAAATAACCCTTCTCTGTCACTCGAGGCCTCCCTTCTCCTCCGTCCCCGCAACCCCCGACTGCCCCTCCCAGCTCCCACGGGCCTCCGCTGCCCGCCGCCTCCCGCCCACTCCGTACCGAAGTCCAGAAACTGCTTCATGGACAGCGGGGACGGGGAGAACTTGCTGAAGTGCTCGATGTACTTGGGCGCCCCTGCCAGGGACGCATTCTTGAGCAGCGCCCAGACCCAGCGCATGGCTGCGGTGGCCGCGGCAAGGGCTCGGGTTGTGGTCCCCGCGCGGGCTGCGTCTGCGCTCCGTTCGGCCCAGCCCGGCCCAGCAGCACGGTTCGGCCGCCTCCTCCCTACCCTTGTCCTGGCGGGCACTCCAAGGCCCAGCCAATCGGCTCGTCGGGGCGCCTCGACGTCGCCAATGGCCACTCACAAACAACTCTGGGAGAGCCAATAGCCTTCCGTCCCGGCACGTGGCTTCCCTCCGGGTCCGCCCCCTTAACCCACCCTTTGCCGGGAGGGCCTGTTGTTTTGGGGAGGCCGCGCCGAGATGCCACCTCCCCTGGGTTCACTCCTCCCTTTCCTCCCCGGGGCGAAGCCCGGATCAACCCCTTCCTTCCCAGAGCCCCGACAGGCCTTTCGCTTCCTCTTCCACGCCTGCCTTTCCCTCGCTTCCCCCTCGCATCTCCTTCACCTGCCGGTTCCTCTTAACCCTTCCTTTCCGGAATTGTCTAGGTAGCTTTCAACCGATTCATTTCCTCCAACCCAAAGGTACCTGTTTCACCTGCCATGATCTTTACCTGTCCTCCCTTAACTGGTCTTGTGGATTCCCAGTCCGGATGACAGTGACTCAGACTGCGAATATTTGCAAAATTCGGAACCAGGGTGCAAGCCTATACGAATCCGTCCCATGTATGTGCAGCCCACCCGCTTCCACAAAGATCAAGAGGCTAAGGAAAAGGCGGAGTTTGCTTTTCCAATTGAAAAACATCCAGAGTAAAACCGTCACGACTAGTGGCGGTGGAGGCAGCAGCTATCCTCTGTGCCTGTTAACACTTTTATTTTATTATATAGCTCATCTGACTGAACCTAAAGCCTTGGATACCTAGCGCGACCACCTGAGAAAGCCACCTCCTTCGCACTGGGCTTCCTTAAAGTAAGGTCCCAGGAGGTGAAGTGTCCTGCGGGGCCCGGAGCCCGTCCTTCCCCGGCAGCCCCGCTTCTCTTGGATAAAACGCGACGCGCCCTCTTGTGGCCGAACGTGGTATCTCCCATCGTGGGCTTGGGGCCTGACTCGCCACTTTGATGCTTTCTTTACTCAGTGACGTTAGCCTAATATGTGTTAGGCTTTATGCTGGGAACAGGGAACACAGACAGGATCAAGACATGACCTTTTTCCTCAATGATTTCATTTCTAAGTTTCAGAGAGAGCTACATAAGTAAATAATTAGCTATAACTGAATGTGATTGCCAAACAGCCCTCACAGAGCAAGGCCTCGCAAATGGAAGGGCTTCTTAGCTGCATGAGTAATAAGCTATATACCAGGCACTGTTTGCAGACATTTTATCATTTAATTCCCTGTTTTTACTATTCTTAGCCTCATTTGATAGATAAGAAAACCGAGACTCAGGGATCATTCTCAACTGCAAATCTGACCTTGTTACTTCCTTGCTTACAGCCTTCCAATGGCTTTTTTTTTTTTTTTTTTTTTTTTTTGCGATGGAGTCTCACTCTGTCGCCCAGGCTGGAGTACAGTGGCACAATCTTGGCTCACTGCAACCTCCTCCTCCCAGGTTCAAGCAATTCTCCTGTCTCAGCCTCCCACATAGTTGGGATTACAGGCTTGCACCACGCCTGGCTAATTTTTGTATTTTTAGTAGAGACAGGTTTCACCATGTTGGCCAGGCTGGTCCTGAACTCCTGACTTCAAGTGATCTGCCCGCCTCAGCCTCCCAAAGTGCTGGGATTACAGGCGTGAGCCACTGCGCCAGGCCATCAATGGCTCTCTACTTTTTCCTGGAGCCTTTCCAGTTGTCATACAATCTACTCTGGCTTAATTCTCCAGACTCTCTGCATTCCCCCACAAAGCTCCCAGCCATACCTGTCTGCTGCCTTGAACCGGCCTCTAATCTCTAAGCTACTGCAAATGCATCTCTTCTGTCTGGATTATTCTTTCTGCCCATTCTTCAGATCTCAACTTCTTAGTCGTCCCTTCCTCCTGGAAGCCTTCCCTGATCCTACCAAGCTCAGTTCTAGGCTCCCTTAGAGGGCTCCTTAAATCTCCTGATCTTAGCAAATATTCGCAGTCTGGGTCACTGTCATCCAGACTGGGAACCCACAAGACCCTTTAAGGGAGGACAGGGAAAGATCAGGACACGTGAAAACAGGTACGTTTGGGAGGAAAGGGATTGGCTGAAAGCTATCTGGACAAATCCAGGAAGGAGGGGTTAAAAGGAGCTAATAGTAGCTCTTATCAATTGAGTGATAATTGTTTGCCAAATGATCTGTTTTCCTGCTAGACTTTAAGCTCCATGAAGGCAGGGCAGGGATTGTATCTGTCTTATTCACTGCTCTGTCTTCAGCATCAGGCAGTGCTCAACACGTGGTAGGGAGGACAGGGTGAAAAAGAAGACAGGGCAAGTTGGGGAGCATGCCACAGAGATATTACAGAGAACCACCAAATATCTACTGGGCTGGCAATTAGGATGTGATTGACGATGCTGGTGAGTGCAGTTTTCAAGTGCACAGAATAATATATAGCATATTAAGTACAAAAAGCCTGGTCCTCACTTTCAGAGGCTGAGATGGGAGGATTGCTTGAGCCCAGGAGTTTGAGACCAGCCTGGGCAGCATAGCAAGATCTTGTCTCTACAAAAAATATAAAATTAGCCAAGCATGGTGGCATGTACCTATAGTCCCAACTACTTGGGAGGCTGAAGTAGAAGGATTGCTTGAGCCCAGGTGGTCAAGGCTCCAGTGAGCCAAAGCCGTGACTGTACCATGGCACTCCAATCTGGGTGACAGAGTGAGACCCTGTCTCAAAAAAAAAAGGTCTAGCTCTGTGCCTAGCAATAAATGGTAGCTATTGCTGTTATTGTCAAAATTGAAGTAACACAGAAAAGGCCATGGCCTCTAAGGCTAGGTGTAGGAGAGGGAAAGATTTCCCACGACCTTCACCTTAGGCTGGACTTCCATAATGTGGGTTCTGTGCTTGGAGAAGAATTCCTTCTGCAGAGCCTGCCGCAGGGTGCTAACAGCAGTGGTGTGACGTGGTACGTGGTAGTCAAGTTTGGTTAGATGATGCCGAGATAAACCCCCCCCAATTCCCAAATCTCCCGCTATATGTATAATGTGGTTGGTGGGGGGACCCTCCAAGGAACTCAAGAAGCTTGACACTGCAGAGGCTTCTTTTGCAGTGGGCATGCTGCACCTCTGCCAATCGTTTCTTTCATGATATGTAGCTTACACTAGTTCTAAAAATGACTTATCCTCGTGTGTGTGTGTGTGTGTGTGTGTGTGTGTGTGTTCTTCAAGCAGTGGCTCACAGGAGACTGGGTCGGGGTAGGTCTGTGAAACTGACAAGAGGAATGTGTCAACGCCCCTGGCCAGTTTCACAGGAAGTAGCTGATAGGACAAGACTGGGCTGAGCTTTGACAACTCACATGTGTGATTCCCAAAGAAGTGGATCCCAGATTCTAGAAAACAAAGTGTGGTCTCCGCTCACTGGGTTCTGAGAGCTTGGCAGCTCTGGGTAGGGGTTAGGGCTTTCCTGGGGAAATAGGGCATTCCATTGTCAGTTACCCTGGGAAGGGGCAAATCCCAGCACAGAAAATGAGGAGGGGGAAAGGGGCGTGCATTGGGCCCAGAACCCTGTTGTGAGCTGAGCCTCAGTGGAGGGGAGGTGGGGCAGACAGCTGCCATCAGGAGGAGGCTGGAAGGTACCCAGGCAGCGGGTGGGTCTCCCAGAACAGCCTGGGTCTGTGAGCTCTGAGCATATCAGACTGGCTTCCACCTCTGGGCTTCTCTGGGTAGCAAGCAATTTCCAGCCTTCAGTGAAGTCTTGCCAAAATTCACCGCCGTGAGGAAAATTAACAGAAGGACCTAGGCCACACTCAAGGTCACAGAGGTCACAGGGGGAACAGCCTTTCTCCCTTCCCCAGGCCTGTGTGGAGGGGACACACTGAGGGCAGAGGAGGAAGCTGCTCTGGGAGCCCAGGACAAGGCAGGAAGCAAAGCTCGGGCTTGATCCACTCGCTGTAGCCGTGTAAGCCAGGCACTCAAAGACTCCCAGGCAGCTTCCGAGAAGACTGGAGCGCTCAGCTCCTCGCGGCTGGACACTGTGACCTTTAAGTCTCTGCAGCCTCGGATCAGTAGTTTACCTTCTGATCTCTTTATGGCCTCTGCTGGGGGTTGTGGGGAAACCAGCTGGCTCTTATCTGAATTCAGCCCGACCGAGGGGGCTCTCCTCTCTCCATCCTTGCACCCAGCCTCCCTCCACAGCCTGCCAGGACCGCCTGTTCCTACAGCTAAGAAGCCTCTGCCTCTTCCTGACCCTGCATGCCGCTGTCTCTGCCTGCCTGTCCGTCCCCAGGGTCAGCGCACTGTCCTCCAGGAAGGCGTTCTGGATTTTACCCAGGCCCCTCAGGGCTCACTCCTCATCTTCTGTTCTGGACCTCTATGTCCAACCCTTAGATGGGAGGATTCCTGGGAGCAGTGACCTTCATCAATCTCTTTTTTTTATTTGAGACAGTCTCGCTCTGTCGCCCAGGCTGGAGTGCAGTGGCGCAATCTTGGCTCACTGCAACCTCTGCCTCCCGGGTTCAAATGATTCTCCTGCTTCAGCCTCCCGAGTAGCTGAGATTACAGGTACGCACCACTGCACCCAGCTAATTTTTGTATTTTTAGTAGAGATGGGGTTTCTCCACGTTGGCCAGGCTTGTCCTGACCTCAGGTGATCTGCCTGCCTCAGCCTCCCAAAGTGCTGGGATTAAGGTGTGAGCCACTGCACCTGGCCGCCTCCATCAATCTTTACCCTCAAACCCACAAGCCCCTAGACCTAGCTTCATCTACCTAGGTGTTGGCTGGATGATGTATCATTCATTGACCCAGGGTTGGTCAGGGCTGGGGGGTGGGTGGAGGCAGACACATACAAACTGGGAACTGTTTATTGGTCGCCGTGAGAAGCCAATATACAAAGAAGGCACAAGGCGGGGGAGGGCATCCCCTGCTACAGTACCATGGAAGGGGCTGGGGCTGGGGAGCGGGGCTGCCAACAGGCAGGGGTCAGGAGACGTTTTCTGGAACTAGCCTCAGCTTCTGGAATGGGCATTAGGACACGGCCCATGGGCGAGGGAGCAGAGCCAGGCTGGCTCTGAAAGCCAAGGACAGCTAAGAACTCTATCTCTAGGCCCCCAACGCATGGTCAGCAGGGGCAGTGTGGGGTCTGGCTGGGCACAGCAGGGCCCCCTGCCTGTCCTACATTCAACTGTCCCTCCCTCCGTGGTCTTGTAGAGTCTCTCCGGCCCTTCTGAGGCTGGCTGGTAGTGATGAGTCAGAAGTGGCATCTCCTCTGTCGCCTTCCAACATCTGTTGGCCCAGAATCGGTCCCCTCCTCTCCGTGGAGGCTCCCAACATGCTCCCCAGGGCGTGAGGTCCAGGCTGCCTCGCAGTTTGCCTGTCTTTGTTCCTTCTGGCTGCATTCCCTGCGAGTTCAGTCTGTCGCCAAGGAGAGAGGCTTCACGGAGATGCAGGAAAGAAATCTGTTCTGGAAACTTCTTTCTAGTTCCTTGCTCTTAGGTCTGAGCTTGCCAGGTCCTGCAAATGCCCCCATGGGCAACCTTAGGCAGGACCCCCAGCTCTCTGGCCTGGGTGTTCGGGGAGCCACCAACTGGGGGTCCAGGGGGCTCCTCCCTGTCAGTAGTTTTGACAGCAAAGTCAATCTGGTGACTGTGTCTCAAGATGGATCCAGTGTGAAAGGGGGAGGTGTCACCATGCTGGGGGGGCCTTTTCCTCCCGGCTCTGGCTGAGGCCCTTTGGCTTGGTTTTGGCTCGGTTTTGGCGCAGGCAGAGGCTGGGACATGGTGAGCCCACGCACCATCAGTGATGCACCAGCACGGTCCATGAGCAGTGGGCCCCACGTGCGTCTAGGGCACAGGACTGCAGCGTGCTTGGCGTTGTAAGGTCCATAGTGCTGGCCCCCCTTCGGGGGAGATGCCCGTGGCCAGACAGCATGTGCCTGCGCTGACAAGGTGGATGTGCCTGAGCCTGCTGGTGCCAGCCAAAGGCAGTGGTGGCCCCTGTGGACTGTCAGAGGCATAACTTATGATAAATAGGAAGAAAGCAGACACTGGGGTTGGGCGCGGTGGCTCATGTCTGTAATCCCAGCACTTTGGGAGGCCGAGGCGGGCGGATCACAAGGTCAGGAGTTCGAGACCAGCCTGGTCAAAATGGTGAAACCTTGTCTCTACTCAAGATACAAAAAAATTAGCCGGGCGTGGTGGCGAGAACCTGTAATCCCAGCTACTTGGGAGGCTGAGGCAGGAGAATCGCTTGAACCCGGGAGGCAGAGATTGCAGTGAGCTGAGATAGTGCCATTGTACTCCTGCCTGGGTGACAGGGTGAGACTATCTCAAAAAAAAAAAAAAAGATACTGGGGTGGGAGGGGGTGGGATCAGGGAGGACATCAGTAGTAAAGGTCCCGAGTCTGCCAGCTGGTCACCCAGTGCTTCTTGGTGGGCAGGGTGCTCCCTGGAGGCGGGTAGCGCTCCTCCTCACGGATCCGCACCGCGTAGTACTTGGGCATGATCTGGTAATAGCGGGTCCGCTTAAAGAAGTCACACTGGAGTTGGAGGGAGAAGAGAAAGAACATCAGCATCCAGAGTTTGAGGCCGCTGGGCGGGACTGCCTGGCCTCTCCCTCTCCCCCACAGAGGTCCTCAAAGCCAGAACTCTTCACTGACACACATCCCATCTCCCTGCACTGAGAGATAGAGGATGAGTTTCCCCAACCCAGGCCCAAGAGGAAGGAGGAGCTGAGGAAGGCAGAGAGGAGAGGAAGAGGCAGATGGAGACTGAGGCCAGCTGCAGAGACAATGGGCAGAATGGCCAGGAAGACAGGGCAGTCCACCCTGACCACAACATTGGGAGTGGGTCCACTGCTATCCTGGAAGGGCTGCTCAGGAGGAAATGTGCTAGTTCCCAGGAGGAGGGTCTCTACTGCTCCCCCTCCTTCCCTAGGGGTGGAAACGGAGTGAAGAATTATTCTGGACATGCCTGTGGTTTACAGAGATGGGGCCTGGCCTTGCCCTTGACCTTGTTCCAATCCCCAGAAAGCAAAGTCATCACAGAGAGGGTTTTATGGCTCCCTCATGGGGTCCCAAGTCACCGAGGGGCTCAGGGGGAGGCTGATGAAAGCCAGACCAGAGGGCTGGGTGGGAGGCAGAGTGGCCTGATCTTTGAGGTGGTGGTGTGGACAGAATGAGGCCAGAGCAGCCCCATAAAGGAAGAGGAGCAGACAGGACAGAGTCAGAGGCCTGGCCAGCTGTGGGGCTCGGGGGAAGGGGGCCCGGAGGCCGTTACCCGGGTGGGCCGGGGGCGGGGGCTGCCCCCTCAGTAGTCGTCGGTCAGCCTCTCTGTCTCTGACGGTTGGCTCTTCATCTCCGCTTTCTGCCTCTTAGCTTCATACAGGGCGCGAGTGCGGGCTCGCTTGAAGAAGCCGCACTGAGGAGGGGAGGAGGTGGGGACGGGCCATCAGGGGGGCGCTGGGCTGTCCTCACCAGCACGCGTGGACCGGGGCTGAGGGCTGGGGACCTGGGGGCTGGGGCTCAGTCCCAGCTTCGTGATGTGGTCAGAGGCCAGAGCTCCTGGGTCCCCCTTTCCAGCTTGCAGCTCCCCCCACTAACCCAGGCCCGGGGTTGAACCTGAAAGCTGGGGGAGAATGTGGAGAGGACAGGGAGGAAGGGCAGCGGTGAGATGGAAGGGAGGACCGGGATGGGGAGGCGTGGGCTGGAGGAAGGGCTGCTGAGTGTGTTGGTAGAGGTCGGGGAGTGGGAGTTGGGGGGCTGGGCTCCTAACCTTCCACAGCAGGAGGATGATCAGACCCAGCAGCAGCAGCCCCGCACCCACGGCCACCAGTACCAGCCACAGCTCGATCTCAGCAGGCAGCTCCTCCACCAGCTCCGAGTCAATGTCCACGGAGAACTGGAGCGGGGGAGAGGAGGACTCAGCCCTGGGTCTGCCCACTTAGGCCCTTCGTCACCCTTCCTATCCCCAGCTGGGCCAGGGCACCTGCCGTTTGTCCCACTGCCAGTAGGGGGCAGCCTGGGACTGGAAAAAGCCCCTGCCGGCCCCACTGAGAGCAGGTCCAGCGGTCCTTCCTGCTTCTCCCAGGCGCAGACCTGGCTTCAGAGGAGCAGCCTCAGATCTGGGAGGTGGCCTGGAGTCTGGGTCTATGACCGACACATCTGGGCCTGGGTACCAGCTCCATTCCTGACGAGCTGTGTGACCATGAACAAGTAATTGCACCCCTCTGAATCTCATGCTCTCTGCTTTCTGATGGGGGTATCATAATGCCTACCGCATAGAATAGCAGAACGGCCAAAAGCAGGGGTTCTGGAGCCGGACTACCTGGGTTCCAACCCAGCTTTGCTATTCAGTAGCTGTGTGGCCTTGGCAAGTTACTTAACCTCTCTGTTGTTCATCTGTAAAATGGGAATAATACCTATCTCATAGGTTGCTGGGGAGAATTAAGTGTGTTTAATATAAGAAAACTGCTTAGAGCAACACCTGCCACACAGCGAGCACTCCATAAATATTCACAAAAAAACCACAAAGAATTCATAGCATATAGTCCCTTATTTTTTTAGTTTTTACTTTTTTTTTTTGAGATGGAGTCTCACTCTGTCACCCAGGTTGGAGTGCAATGGCATGATCTCGGTTCACTACAACCTCCGCCTCCTGGGCTCAAGTGATTCTCTTGCCTCAGCCTCCCGAGTAGCTAGGATTACAGGCATGTACCACCATGCCCAGCTAATTTTCTATTTTTTAGTAGACAGGGTTCTCCATGCTGGCCAGGCTGGTCTCAAACTCCCGACCTCAGCCTCCCAAAGTGCTAGGATTACAGGTGTGAGCCACCGCGCCTGGCCAATAGTCCCATTATTCTTTTTCTTCCCCCTATAATGGAGATAAATATGGATGTGTGTGTATATGAGTTTTGTTTTTTGGGTTCTTTTATTGAAACAGAGTTTTGCTCTGTCACCTAGGCTGGAGTGCAGTGGCGAGATCTCAGCTCACTGCAACCACTGCCTCCTAGGTTCAAGCAATTCTCCTGCTGCAGCCTTCTAAGTAGCTAGAATTACAGGGATGCACCATCACGCCCGGCTAATTTTTGTATTTGTAGTAGAGATGGGGTTTCACCGTATTGGCCAGGCTGGTCTTTAACTGCTAACCTCAGGTGATCCACCTGTCTTGGCCTTCCAAAGTGCTGGGATTACAGGTGTGAGCCACTGTGCCCAGCTGTGTTTTTTCTGACTATACATGATTTTCACTTTTTTAAAAATTATTTTGATGATTTTTTAAAAAAATACAGATGATATAAAGAAAACCAAACGTTCCCAGTAATATATATACACATATATATATATGTGCGTGTGCATATATATATATATATGTGTGTGTATATATATATATATATGTATATATATACATACGTATATTTTCGAGATAGAGTTCCATTCTGTTGCCCAGACTGGAGTGCAGTGGCACAATTTCGGCTCACTGCAACCTCCACCTCCTGGGTTCAAGCAATTCTCCTGCCTCAGCCTCCCAAGTAGCTAAGATAACAGGTGCTCAGCACCCCACCCGGCTAATTTTTGTATTTTTACTAGAGACGGGGGTTTCAGCATGTTGACCAGGCTGGTCTTGAACTCCTGACCTCAAGTCATCTACCCACCCCGGCCTTCCAAAGTGCTAGGATTACAGTCGTGAGCCACCATGCCCAGCTGGTTCCCAGTAATTTTAATCTCTAGAAATTACTATCTCTGAAATCTCTGGTAAATCTCTTTCCACATTTTAAAATATGGAATATTAATATGATCTAGATAAATGGGATCATGCCACATACACTCTTCAGCAACCTGTTTCTTTTCAAGACAGGGTCTCACTGTGTTGCTCAGCCTTGAGTGCAGTGACACAAACATGTCACTGGAGACTCCACCTCCTGGGCTCAAGCGATTGTCCTGCCTCAGCCTCCAGTGTAGCTGGGACCATGTGCCACCACATCCAGATTATTTCTTGATTTTTTTTTTTTTTTTTTGTAAAGATGGGTCTCACTTTGTTGCCCAGGATAGCCTCAAACTCCTAAGCTCAATCGATCCTCCTACCTCAGCCTCCCAAAGTGTTAGGATTATAGGCATGAGCCACCATGCCCAGCCAGCAACCTTTCCATGTCAATTGATAAAGATCAACCTAATTTCTCCTGAGGACTGCACAGTCATTGAAGGAAATGTACCATAATTTATTAACCCAATCTCCTACTGAAAGGCTTTTAGATTGTTTCCAATTTTCTGCCATTATAAATAATGCTTGAAATCCCCATACATTTATCTGTGTATACTTGTCCTATTAGCTCCTTACAATATATTCTCATGTGCTGGATCTAAGGAAATGGGCACTCTAAATTTTAATACATACTGAAAACTTCATCTCCTAAAAGAATCTACCAATTTATCATCCAAATCAATAGCATTTCCCTGCACCTCATCAGCATTAGACAGCATTATAATTTTTTTTTTTTTTTTTTTTTGAGACAGAGTTTTACTCTATCGCCCAGGCTGGAGTGCAGTGGCACGATCTAGGCTCACTACAATATCCATCTCCTAGGTTCAAGCAATTCTCCCACCCTCGGTCTCCTCAGTAGCTAGGATTACAGGCATGTACCACCACGTCCAGCTAATTTTTGTGTTTTTAATAGAAGGATGTTTTGCGATGTTGCCCAGGCTGGTCTCAAACTGACCTCAAATGATCCGCCCGCCTTGGCCTCCCAAAGTGCTGGGATTATAGATGTGAGACACTGCACCTGACCAGCATTATTTTTTTTTAAATAGTGCTGGCAAGAAAAATCTTGTTGCTATGATTTCTATTTTTTTATGAGCAAGATGAACATTTGTATTTCACCCTAGGTACACTGCCTATTCATATCCTTTATATATTAAAAAATATATATCAATATTTTGTCATATATGCTGTCAACATTTTTAAAAGGCAGTATATCATTTGCCCTTTTAGTTTTTGCTTTGAGACAAGGTCTCTGTCACCCAGGCTGGAGTGCAGTGGCACAATCACGGCTCACTGCAGCCTCAACCTCCTGAGCTCAGGCGAGTCTTCTGTCTTAGCCTCCCAAGTGGCTGGGACTACAGGTGTGCACCACCACACCCAGCTAATTTCTGTATTTATTTGTAGAGCTAAGGCTGGGCTCAAGCCATCTGCCTGCCTCAGTCTCCAAAGTTCTGGGATTACAAGCGGGAGCCACCAGGCTCAGCTCCTTTTAGTTTCTTTACTCGTTTGTTGTGTATACATTTAAATTTTCACAGAGTCTAATTTATCAAATTTTTTCTCTGTGACTTCTGGCTTTATAACTCACTCTTCCCATATATTACTGTTAAAATCTTATATTCTGGCATATTCATTTTAATTGCTACATTTAAATATTTAATCTAGCTCTATTTTTGTTTACGGTGTGAGGTAGAGGTTTGTCTTCATTTTCCACGTGTTCTCCCAACGCTACTTCCTCAACGGATTAAAAAGGTCATCTGCTTCATAAACTTCCATTTTGTTCCACTGATCTTTCTGGCCCTTCTTCTACCTCTTCTATACTACATTAGTGTGTCTAAGGAAATGTACAGTAATGTATATAACCAACGCTGCATTCAGCTCCCTGTACGTATCTCCCACATATCGTCACTTACATCCTTTCACAACAAATTATTAGCAACTTTATCATAGGCATTCTTCTGGATGCAACTCAGAATCAAGTTTAGGAACTTCTTTTCAAGCTTCCTGAATCCTGCTGAGACTGGCATAATTTGGATGGGAAGATCTGACAACTTGATCATACTGACTTTTTTCTAACCATTACTCAAGGTTTTGTTGCACATTTCTTGCTATATTTATTCCTAGATGCGCTATCACTTTTCTGATGAATTCGCACGGGATCTTCGCAACTACATTTTGGATTGGTTATTGCTGGCATGTAAGAAACCAAGGGGGGCTGGGTATTTTGATCTTGTTTTGACCTCTTGGACTTCCTGAATTCTCTTATTGGGTCTAGTAGCTTTTTGGGCCAGGTGTGGGAGCTAATACCTGTAATCTCAGTGCTCTGGGAGGCTGAGGTGGGAGGACTACTTGAGACCAGGAGTTTACGACCAGCCTGAGCAACACAGTGAGACTTCATCTCTACTAAAAATAAAAAACTAGCTGGGCATCGTGGCACATGGCTGTAGTCTCAGCTACTCAGGAGGCTGAGGTGGGAGGCTTTCTTGAGCCCAGGAGCTCAGGGCTGCAGTGAGCTATGATCACACCACTGCATTCCAGCTGGGGCAGCAGAGTGACACACCGTCTCTGAAGCAAAATAAAATAAAATAATAGCTTTTCCATGGCTTCTCTTTTCTGCCATGTAGATGAGGACATCGTCTGCCAACACTGAACGTGTTCTCATAGCTGAACCTCCGTTCTGCCTTGTTATCCTGCCTTTCTCTCTATATATATATTGCCTGTGGCCGGAAGCTCACATGTCCATGGTGGATGTGACAATGGTGACATAATCAGGAGGCCCATGCTCCAGCCCCTGACAAGCTGTGGCACTTTGGGGAGGCCACTCACATCTCTCTAGGCCTCAGTTTCTCAGCCATAAAATAGAGAGGTGATCCCAGCCCTACCCTTCATGAAGACACTGTGCAGATCACAGAAGCGAAGACAGTGGTTCTCAGCCCTGGTTGCACATTAGCATCACCTGGGGGGACTTTGGGCAATACCGGAATCCACTCCCAGGGACTCCGCTTTAATTGCTCTGGGTGCGGTCCAGACACCAGAACTCCTCCAGATGACTCTTATCGTGCTGCCAAGATTGAGAACCACAGGGCTGCAGTGTGTCCATGTGCTCTTAAAAGATGCCTGGCTCTCCCAAGCTCTGGCTGGAGGCTGCTGTGTTAGTGAACATGTCACTCACCCACGTGGTCTTGTTCTCCATGTTGATGGTGGGGACGCTGGTTCGGAGGAACAGGGTAGCCCCGCCATTTACCCGGACTCGGTCAAAGTCTTTGTAATCCTGGATGGGGAGGGGGTGGGTCAAGACGAACATTTGACACTCCTCTGAGCCTCCCTCCGACCCTAAGCACCCCGACCCCATCACCCTCCCACCATGCAGCATCCTTAAACAGCACCCCAAAGGATCTGTCAGCCAGGCCTCCCCTCCACACACAAATGCACATCATTCATTTATTTGTTCATTCATTTGTGCGTCAGGTCCTGTGCTGGATGCTGGGGACAGCCGAGACAATGAAGGTCATGGTCTAGGTCAGGCCCGTGGGCTGAATCTGGCCCGGCACCTGCTTTTGTGAATGAAGTGTTTTTGGCACATGGCCACGCCCATTCATTTGTATGGCTGTTTTTGTGCTGCAGTGGCAGAATTGAGTAGTGGCAACAGAAACTCTATGGCCTGCAAAGTTGAAGATTTCTAATCTAGTCACGCAGAGAAAAAGTTTGGTCTAGATGGCATGAGAAAGTTGGCACGTGAGTCACTGCAACCCAGAGTCGAGTGTGATAAAGGCACATGTGGCTTCTGAGAAAGTTGGGTTGGTGTCCTTTGGAAGAGAGGTCATTTTCAGCTGGAAGAGCCAGAAAAGACTTCACTGATGGGAAGCATCTGACAGAGACCTTGAAAACTAAGTAGGAGTTTACATGCAGAGATGACAGAGGGGAAACGGGCATTCCAGGGTGAAGGAACAGCCTGGGGAAAGGCGTGGAGGTGGGAAGTGATGGATACATAATGGACACAGAGAGGTCATTTTGGCTGGAGACAAACACGTACACATCCATGTAGCCCTGCTCTGACACACACACAGCCCTGCTGTGACCCTGGTTCTCCCCCACCGGGATGGGCGGTGGGGGAGACCTTCGGACCCAGGCACTGACCTCGATGAAGGTGCTGTTCCACACTCGTGCCTTCACGGTCACGTTGGTGACAGTGGGGGCATCAGGGATGGGGCACTCCAGCCACACACAGCGGGCGCGGCCAGTGGCACAGGTCTGAGGAGGGCAGGGAACACAAGACATGACATGGTCTCGGCCTCCAGATTCCTCATGCTGTGCTCCTTACCTGCCGCCCTCCCAGGCTTTGTCTCACCCCCTGGGTGACCCGGAAGGGGCCTGACATCCTTTCACTCACGCACACGTCCCCCACCTCACAGTTATGCTTTTCAGACACATTCTTTGGGCAAAGTTCATATAATGCCAGGCAGATGGATAACATGGAATCTGGCCCCTGCTCATGTAAACAGGGCCCAATCTCTTACATCCACTTCCCTGCCAGCTCCCTGCCCCTGGGACCCCACTTCCCACTCTCTACCCAGCTGGGCTTCAACCTCCTTGCTAGGCTGGCTCTCCTCTCCCTACCCGCAGAGGGCACGCACACCACCCACAATGCCCTGCCCCACACTGCCTCCTGCTGCCAAGGCTCTGAGCAGCTCTATCGTCCCCAACAGGCTGGGGGTCCTTAGTCAGTGTCTCCTCCTTTGGTCCCTTGTCTTCGATGCTCCCCCATCAGAGTGAGGCACCCTCCGAGGGCAGGAGGTGAGGCTCCCCTGCTGTGTGTGGAGGCTCCCAAGGGCAGGGACCTCATCACCTCATCACCTCATCACACTGAGGTCTCCCTTGCTTTGTGTGCCCCTGGTGCCCAGGTGCCCTGTGATGGGTGGGTGCAATCCCTTCCAACCCCACCCTGGCCACTCACCAGCACAGTCTCAGACTTGGCTTTTTTGGCAGCAGCCAGAGTGACAGGTGGGGGCCCTGGCCTCCCCCTGGATCCAGCTGTCGCCGCCTGCGCTGTGAGGATGATGGCCTGTCCCCCAGGGTCCTGGAGACGAAAGAGGAGATTTGCTGGCAGGGCAGAGGAAGAACTGGAAGAAGGGTTGCCAGAGGGGAAAGGGCGGGAGAGACAGGTTGCCAAAGGGGTATGAGGGGAGGGAGGGGAAAGACACTGGCCCCTCTGCCCTGCAGCATGCAAATGAGATGCAAATGAAACATCCCTGATGGTGTCCTTACAGAAAGGGTGAGGTTGAGAGGGTTGACAAGGTCTCCAGGTGGTTGGCAGGGCCAGGACCCATTGCCATGGACGGTGATCTCCGTGGGGTACAGCAGCCACTTGCCATTGCTGACTTCGTAGGGCCACTCCAGACCTAGGACCAGGGTCCCCAGGCCCACCAGCCCCTCCCCCATTGGGCCCACCTGTGGGCACAAGATGTGTCATGGTCATTGTCTCCTGGAAAACCACCTCCATCTTACCAACCCCCAACCCTCCCACTTTTCAGACCTCAGAAAAAATAAAAACCATCCTTCCTATGAGTCCCCCGCCCAAGACCCCAGAGAGCCCCTTACCTGGAATTCATACTTGAGGGGGCTTCCCACATCCTCCACAGTTTTCATGCCAGACTCGCCCATCACTGTCCCCCCCCCAAAGAAGCTTTGTAGCCGATGATTTACCCTAAGGGTAAGAAGGATGCTGGAGTCATGGGGGACAGGAGACCAGGGCCCTGGCAGAAGGGGTGGGCATGAAAGCTGGTTAACTACGGCCCTCCGACATCAGGCACCTCAATAGAAACCCCAGCTCTGCCATTTACCAGCTGTATGGACTCAAGCAAGCTATTTATCCTCCCTGAGCCTCGGTTTCCTCATCTGTAAAATGGACTTAATTATAGCTGTTGTACCATAGGGCTGCTGTGAGAAGTCACTGAGACGATGTATATAAAATCCTTAACACAGTGAGCTCTTGTAAAATGGGAGGGACAGCACCTTGGCCCCCAGGCTGCTGATTCCTCCACTTCTGCCTGCTTAGAGGGGGAAATAATCATAGTAACAATAATAAGAGTGACTGGTGTTGTTAAGGAAAGGATGACCCAGGGGGAGGTAGAGGCCTGAGGACACGGGGCCAAGAGAGGTGTCAGAGGAGCTTGGAAGGTACCTTGGGGGATAGGGAACCCCTAGCTCAGGCACAGCAGGCTGGGGTAGGGGGGTGTGGAGAGTGGTACCCACATGCTGAGCGAGGTCTGGAGTGTATAGTCCACCGGTAGAGTCAGGGTCATGGGCTCCAGGTTGTCCTGGTGACTTGACCTTGGAAGGAAATGCAGGGGGTAGGAAGGTGATCCAGGATACCTCAGCCCTGACCCAGACTGGCTTCTCCAGGTCACTCACGTGGAGAGCTGCAGCTGCACCTGAAGGTCCCTTGTGTGCAGGGTCACCCCAGTGACCTCAAAGGCGATGAGCAGCTCCATCTGCCAGAAGAGTCGGGGAGGCAGAGAGGGGCATTTGGGGCCCGGTGGGGGTGATATCATGGGGAAGGAGGGCTCCTGCACACTGTTCTAGTTGGCTTTCTGGCCTTCTCCTCCTCCTCCTGTTCTGGGTGAGGGGTCTCCACCTCCCTGTCTCACCTCTCTCTCCCTTTCCCCTTTTCCTCCGTGGGGGTCACAGCTCTGCTACTTTTGAGCTACACAGCCTTGAGGAGGTCACTGAAACTTTCTAAGTGTGTGTTTCCTCTTCTGTGAAAGAGCATCTACCTCCGCAGAAGGCTGTGAGAATGATAGCAAAGAAGCGCCGTGCTGGGCTCAGGGGCTGGCGCACAGCTGATACTTGGTAAAACTAGTTTCCTCCCCCTTACCTGCCCTAGCTTTGTGCACAGCTCCCTAGCAGCCCCATTTGTCTTAGTTTCTGGGCCTCTTCTCACCGTCTAGTGGGTCTCCCCCTCCCACACTGTGGCTCTCCACTTCGAGGGAGCCCGGGGAAGCAGGCAGGCAGAAGCTAGAAGGACAAGGAGCTCATCAGAGGGGGACCCAGGAGGGCTGGGAGGATGTGGCCAGTGCTCACCCTCTGGTTCCGTTTGAAGGGGTTCCCCAGCTCACAAAAGATGGTCTCATTATCTTGGCAGGCCCCAGGCTGAGGAAAGAAGGAGAATAATTAAGTCATTGTCGAGTCAAAGTAGGACTTGTCCTCTCTCCTCCGTGGTGCAGGGTCAGAAGCCCTAGAGCTTGAGAACAGGGTTCTCCAAGCAGCAAAGACGCTAAGGCCCCCGAGGAGGCCCAGACCAGAGGAGGGGGGCGCGTGGCAGATGGCAACACCTGCACAGGACATGCATATGGGGATGCAAAGCCCGCGGTGGAGCCCTGCTTGGGCTCTGAGCCGGCCGGCGGGCACTCACGGGGCGCACTGAGGACAGCAGCAGGGCGGGAGGCACCACCAGGGTGAGAAGCGCCTCGTGGGCATCCTCCCCGATGCGATCCGAGGTCCGGGGGTTCGTCACGTTGATGCTCAGGAGCAGTTTCCGGACGTCTCTGCTATACTGGAGCCTGAGAGCAGGAGCCCAGGACTCAGCCAAGAGCCCCGCCCCAAGGGCCCTCCAGGATCAACTAGGCCCCGCCCCTGGGGTCTCCTAGGTGAGAAAAGCCCCTTCTCAGGACAGCCAGACCCCGCCCTCTAGTCTCACCTGGAGGAGAAAGCTCCTTTCTGACCATCCCATCTGTCCCGCTAAAGCCCTGCCCCTCGGGCGCGCCTTGGCATGAGGCTCCGCCCCCCACCCTGCCAGTCAAGGAAGCCCCGCCCCACCCTTGGCTACCTGCTCAGCTTCTGCAGCTGCTCCGACACGAAGGCTGCCCGCATCTGCAAGTTACTCTCACACTTGTTGTCAGGCCCGCACTCCTTCTGGAACTGGATCTGGGGATGGCCGGAGGTGTGACGGTGACACCACACCCAGTGTCCTCTTGCCCCACCGCCCTCCTGGTCCCTGGTCTTCCAGTCCAGGCCCCGGCCCCACCCACCTCAGTGTGGTTCTCCAGAGACTGTGCCTGGTTGAGGATGGGGTAGGCGTCCAGGACCGCAGCCCCAGTCGGGGGCGATCAGGCATCCGCAAAGGTAAAGAGTAGTTCATGGAGATGATGATGGGCCGGAGTTTGTCACGGAGGTTGTCCTGGGGAGAGAGGGTGAGCTGAGCCCCGCCCTGCACTGCTCCCTGCCCCCAGCTGAATCCTCACACCACCCTGAACCCCAGAGAAGAGCTGGGGCCCCCTCCACCCTCAAAACCTGACAGGCTCAACTACCTCTAGTCTGATCACCATATTGCAACTTTCTACCCCTCCTGACCCTTCAAGAGGAAAGACAGGGCTTCTCCTCCTCAAAGGTCCCTTCACCTCCTCATCCACAGGGTCCCCCAGGCTGAGCTCCTTCTACCCCTGATGTCCCAGAGAGGGACTGAGCTTACCCCCCACTCAGGGACCCATTTTCCCAGAGATGGGCTGAGCCATGAGCTCCCATACCCCTCACTTTTCTTGGAGGTAATAAGCCCTTTGGCGCCATCCCACCCCAAGGATCTCCATCTTTCCTCATGTGTGGGTGCTGTGCACTGTACCCCTAAAGACCAATAGCCTTCCAAACCGATGTCCCCAACCTCTGTCTCTGGGGGAGACCCCTGTCCCTCACCCTTGATCTAGGGGGACACTGGTCACCTCCTCCAGGAGCCCAAGAGCCCTCATCCTGCTCCTTGCTCCTCCCTCACCATCAGGAGCAGCTCCAGCTTCTGGCAGCGCATCTCCGGCATGGAGAAGAAGCCATGGAAGACAGCGGACTCACTGCCGGCAAAACGGAGCCGGGGCGGGCGGCGATCCCTGTCGGCCTCCAGAGTGTAGGCCAGGGCTACAGGTAGACAGGGTGGTCAGCAAGGGGCCAGGGGAAGCCTACCCCTTTCACCCTGCACCCCAGCACTCACTGATGTTTCGCCTGTAGTTGGGGTTCCCAGCACTCTGGTTGTAGGCAAAGCACAGCTCCACTTGCACACTGTTGGAGGGATGTACAGGAGGGCCAGGTCACAGGGGGACACACACATCCAGGCCCTGGCTCTCGCCTCTGTACTGGGCAAAAGGAAACCGAGGCCCTTCTGGAGAGAGGCAGGGACAAAACTGGGGAGTCCACAAAGTGGGTCTGTGGTGCCCCTGGCCCCTTCCCTTCCACTCTCCTAGAGCCAAAGAAAATAGGGTTAGAGGTCACCAATGGGGAAACAGGCCCAGGGCCCAGAAGGACTTGTCTGAAGTCCTCAGTCAGTTGGTGACCCAGCCCAGTCCTCAACCCAGGCAACAATCCCCAGTCCAGATCTCCCTGCACCACTCACCCCATTTCCCTGCTCTGTCTGTCTTTGCCTTCTGATCCAAAATCCTCATTCACATAAAGACCTTGAAGTTATCACCATCAGTACTGTCACTTTCTTAGCAACTAACATGTTTTGAGCACTTAGGGTATACACAGTGCTGTGCTAAGGACTTTTTGTATATTATCTCATTTCATTATCACAACAACCCTATGAATTGGTTATTAACAATTCTGTTTTACAAGCAAGAAATCTGAGCCTCAGAGGGATTAATAATTTGCCCGAGGAGACTCTCCTCCATATCCATCCACTTAAATGCGTCCCTTTTCCCCATCCTCTGGGACCTCACTCCCCAGAGCCCATCCCTGCCCCTGCACTGGCATAGCTGGGATTTGAACCAGGCAGTCCAGAGCTCCCACTTTGAACCACTGTACTCTACTGCCCCCAATTCATCCATTACCTCTTGCAAGGAATTTTACTTTTTAATGAGATTGGGTAGGGAGGGCAAATGCTGGCCCCAAGAATCAAATTTCTAAAGGTGGGATGACAAGAGGCCAGGGGAGGGGTTTGGGAGCTGGGGCTTCTCCTGGCCTGCTGGAATGAGGAGTAGGTGGGCAGAGCTATCTCACCAGGAGGTGGGCGTGCAAACTGCAGGGTCCAGCACAGCTGGCTTGGCCACCAAGGTCTTGTAGACGATGTTGATGACGGGCCGGGCCCTGCAGAGACAACAGAGCCAGACAGCTATCAGTGCCCTCCTGCCTGCTCGGGCCAGAGTTGGGGCCCCAGGCTTCCAAGGAGCTGAAGCAACCATGGACAGAGATGAGACTCTGTGCAGACAGAGATGAAGAAGAGAACGACCCCTGTTCACAGGCTTCCTGGCTTACCGCAGCAGTACAATGCGGTCTGACAGGCTTCCCACGAGAAGGTCTGGGTAGAAGTTCTCATCCACATCCATCTGCCCACTGAGGGAGTAGCCGAAGGTGGCCAAGCCAGGCAGTCCTAGCTTCTCTCCGTGGATTACCTGGGGGCAGGGGAAAGTGGTGGGGACAGGCTCTGGGGGAGCAGGGCCCAAGGGGCTACAGGGAAGGGGCAGGTGAAGGAAAGCAAGGAAGGCCCATCTTGGCTGGTGGGGGCAGCACACCCATCTCTGTCTCTGTACCTGCTGGGGCTGTCTGAGGAGCCCCCGGGAGCTACTGTGGTAGATGTACACTTTGCCCAAGCCTTCGAACGGGGGCTCCCACGGCAATATCTGCAGAAGACAGGCAGGACAAGATCACCCAGGTACTCTGGGCCCCACATCTCCCTAACTCTGTGCTCCAGGCCATAGAGCCCAGCACAGAACTGATCTTACCCTGATGGGCGGTGCTCAGAGCATCAGGGGCAGAGCAGAGCTCTGCAGCTCAGGATGAAGACTGGGACCATCTGGAGCCCAGCTTCCTCCTGTCAGGGGTGGAAAAGTAGGTTCAGGAGATGGAGGTGACTTGAGAGGTGTGTGTGTGTGTGTGTGTGTGTGTGTGTGTGTGTGTGACAGTGTCTCACTCTGTCACCCAGGCTGGAGTGCAGTGGCATGGTCACAGCTCACTGCAGCCTCAACCTCCTGGACTCAAGCAATCCTCCCACCTAAGCCTCCCAAGTAGCTGGGATAGGCATACGTCACCATGCCCAGTTATTCATTTCATTTAATTTTCATGAGAGAGCTGTGGGGTGGGTACTATTGTCTCCCACTTTATAGATGAGGATACACTCCAAAAACCGAGAGTCTCACAACTAATGAGCGTAGAGAAGAGGAAACAAGCCCAGGTCTGTCTCATTCCGGGGGCTGGGACTTGAACTACAGTGGACTTTACTGAAAGTGTCAAGGCTTTTAAAATCCTAATCATAATAATCTCCACAAATAAACCCCAAGTATTTGATTATCTTCTAAAGCTGAACTCTTTCCCGTTTGCAGCTTTTGATCGGATAAGGCCTAAGGAATCAGCAAGCCAAGCTTGTTAGTAAGGCCTGTAAAGGAAGCGGAAGCAGGTCCCAGGCAGAAACCGAATGACTCCCACAGTGCACGGTTGGCCTCTGTTCACTGAACTTTCTGGCACCTGTTTTGAGTCTTCAGAGGCTCCTTTGCCTTCCTCTTGGTTCTTAGCTATGTCCTGGGAAACTCAGGTTGTCAGAGAAGTGACTTTCAGATAAGCCAGGTGCCCCTATGGCACTGATTCCAGCCCTGATACCCCAGGTCTGACTGGTCCCCCAAGTCCTGCAGAACACTTATGAGGACCCCTATGTCCAGGGCTCCCACGTGATACTACATCTCCACCCTGGCACTCGCTCATCCCATACTCCTTCCAGAATCATCCTTCAAGGTACAAAGTTATTTTATCACATCCCTGCTCTAAAACTTTCTCTGGATGCCCCACCACCCCACCACCACCATTACCCAAATATAAATCCCTAAGATACTCTGCCTGGCTTTCAAAGCATCCACCCCCACCCCACTCCCTCTCCAGCCTCCTCTTTGGTGGGAACACTCCACACCCGCCAGATTTGGGCACACCAGGCCAGTTTCCATGCCCGTGTTGTGCCTCATCAGTACTCTACTTTGCACTCTCAGCCCAGCCTTGGCTGCACAGCAGCATTCGAGCTCCTCCAGGAGGCCCACCGAGCTTGCCTCTGTTGCTCCCTCTGCACATCTGCACGTCCTGTCTCTAGTACTGCTGCGAGCTCCCCAGGTGTGCCCCATCTTGCCTCACCTGCGGGCCCTGTCAAGCCTGGTATGCAGCTGGCGCTCAGTGAGTAGGGGGGCTGGGGGGAGGGGTGCTGGCTCATACCCTGAAATCCATCCTGGTTGATGTCACCAATGCTGGCCACGGAGAAGCCGAAGGCAGAGCCACTGGGGCCATGAAGAAGGAGGGAGGGGTGAGCAGGGAAGGAAGTTCCCGCCTGGTTCATGAAGACATAGATGGCACCCCCTACCTCCTCTTTCCTCTCAAAGTAGTGGGGGCGCCCACCAGAAGGTCCTGCCACCTGCACAGGAGAGAAAGACAGGGAAATGGGAGTGTGAGGTCGGCCTCCGATATGCAGCATAGTTCTTGTTTGACAGGCGTGACTATGCCAGGGCACAGGGTTCTGCAAATGGCTCTTCTGGCCATAGGTCATGGGTGGAAAGGACACAGAAATGCCAACATGACCCACCAAATAGGAGACATATGTCATGGAGAAGCCACGCAGGCACAGATCACACCCAAACAACCCACACCCCTGGAGCCATACAAATGACAAGTAGAAACAAGCAAATGCGTGGGTCACACAAACGCCATATGCAAGCGCCCAGACTCACATACAGCCTGATGGCAAACGCCTGCAAACAACATGCAAGCAGACACACAATGGCAAATCCTCTGCTCCCCTGACCTGGCTTAGGTAAGCCTTCCCCCGCCCGTCATTCTCTCTGGCCCCAGAGGATGTTCCTGGATTCTTACCCATCATTGTTCAGGTCTGCTAGGGCAATGGCGCTGCCAAAATAGGCGCCCACCTGTGAGCCCTCCAGCACCTGCCTCCTCCGCAGGTCTCCGCCAGCTTCCCGGCTCAGCAAGAAGACTGCACCCATATGTCGGTGCCGTGGGGCACCTGTCACAATGGTGATGTCTGTGGGGTGCAGGATGGCGCTGCCTACCTGCACCGTGTACCCTGGGGATAGAGGGAAGATATTGAACCAAGGTCCCAGTCAATTTTGTCCCTTTCTACTCTGGACCATCTCCCTATTCCCTCCGCTGACCCCCACCATGATGTTCTATCCCACTCTTCTAAGTAGGGCAAGTAGGTAGACTCCAGATGGCCAGTAGCCACGCCCCATCCCAGCCCCGTTCCTGCCTGGACACTGGACTGTGAGCACCCTGAAGGCAAGAACTTCGTGTCTCGAGAGCTTAGACAGGGCCTGGCATACAGGTGCTGGTTAATCCACGTGTGCTACTTTAACTAAATGCCATTAGTCACAGCTGCACTCTGGCCTCACCTTTCCAGCAGGGACTAAGCCCCCATCCCACCCGATGGGCTACCACTACTGTACTCACCAATATAGAGGTTTCCTTGGTCCTCTGGGTCCTTGTAACTATACTCAGATAAGTCCCAGTCCTTACGCTGAATCATGTAGCTGTTTCCTGCACAGGGATTCAGGGAGGGAGAGTAGGGGAGCATGTCACCACTGCTTTCCTCTGCCATGTCCAGCCCACCCCCACCCCCAAATAAGGATAATAATAGCCCCTTATATTTGTGAGCACTTTGCCATTTGTAAATCACATCTTCTTTAACAATTATTTTTTCTTTTTTCTTGAAATGGAGTTTCACTCTTGTCACCCAGGCTGGAGTGCAATGGTGCCATCTCAGCTCATTGCCACCTCTACTCACTGGATTCCAGTGATTCTCCTGCCTCAGCCTCCCAAGTAGCTGGGATTACAGGCATCTGCCATCACACCTGGCTAATTTTTGTATTTTTAGTAGAGACAGGGTTTCACCATGTGTGTCAGGCTGGTCTTGAACTCCTGGCCTCAAGTGATCCACCTGCCTCAGCCTCCCAAAGCTCTGGGATTACAGGCGTGAGCCATCGCACCCAGCCTATTTTAACATTTCTTTGAGGTGGAATTATGACACCCATTTTGCAGATGAGAAAAGTGAGGCTCGGGAGGGAAGCTGACTTGCTCATAGTCCCATGGGGAGCGGATGTACAGCCACGGCTAGAACCTAATCACCCAGGCTCCTGGATATTAAATGCTAGATGGCTTTCCCCACTCTCTAGACACTGAGGTCAGACTCCACATCATTATCTCCTTCTGGTCCTGACCCCAAACTTGGGCTGCCTAGCTGGCCCCTGCACCCAGGGCTGCTGCTGGAGGGTATCTGTGACCCTGCCAAGGTGCTACATGACCAGGGGGTGGGAGGCAGGACCAGAAGAGAGGGTGGAGGCCTCAGCCTTCAGTGAGCCGAGCTGTAACTATGCCTGGGGCTACAGGTTGGTCAAGAGGAGGAGATTCAAGGCTACTCTGCCTGCTGATTCTGTAACAATAAAGGTTCAGTAAGGGAAGAGGGGTCACTATTGCTACAACCTGTGTGATGGAGGGAGGCAAAGAGATGGAGGGAGTGTAAGCTGTCAGACACCCCCCGTGAGACCATGTGTAGTGTGGTCTTTTACAAGAAAATACTCTGCATCCCCTAAAATGATGGTCCTATATATATCAACATGAAAAAGTGCCCATGACTTTTGATAAGTGAAAGAGAGAAAGTAGCGATATTTATTTAGTTTTTTGAGATAAGGTCTTGCTCTGCTGCCCAGGCTGAAGGACAGTGGCACAATCACAGCTTACTGCAGCCTCAACCTCCTGGGCCCAAAGGATCCTCCCACCTTAGCCTCCTGAGTAGCTGGGACCATAGGTGTGTGCCACCGTGCCTGGCTAATTTTTAAATTTTTTGTAGAGACGGGTCTCCCTACATTGCCTGGGCTAGTCTTGAACTCCTGGGCTCAAGTGATCCTCCCACTTCAGTTTCCCAAAGTGTTGGGATTACAGGCATGAGTCACTGCACCTGGTGATACCTACATATTCTAAAATAAATCTAGAAGGACCCGTATAACATTGAGGAACAGAAAGACGGGTGGGGGAAGAACACTTTTCCACTTGATTTTACCAAGTCCTGCTGTACTATGTAGTAGTTGTACCACGAACGTGTTTTATTTTTTAAATTAGTTTGTAAATGGTTAAACTGAAGTCAGGTGGACCTGTATTCTAGTCCAGGTTTCATAAGTTTGTTGGCTTTGGGCAACAACCTTCTCTTAGTTTTTGTTTTTGTAAAATGGATATAACATTACTTGCCTCGTAAGAGTATTTTAAGAATGATTGAGGCTTGGCGTGGTGGCTCACGCCCATAATCCCAGCACTTTGGGAGGCTGAGGAGGGTGGATTGCTTAAGCCCAGAAGTTCGAGACTAGCCTGAGCAACTTGGTGAAACCCCATCTCTACAAAAAATACAGAAATTAGCTGGGCATAGTGGCACATGCCTGTAGTCCTAGCTACTCAAGAAGCTGAGGTGGGAGCATCACCTGAGCCTGGGGAGGTCGAGGCTGCAGTGAGCCATGAGTATGTCATTGCACTCCACCCTGGGCGACATAGTGAGACCCTATGTTGAAAAAAGAAAAACAGGCCGGGTACGGTGGCACATGCCTGTAATCCCAGCACTTTGGGAGGCCGAGGCAGGTGGATCATGAGGTCAGGAGTTTAAGACCAGCCTGGCCAATATAGTGAAACCCCATCTCTACTAAAAATACAAAATTTAGCCAGGTGTGGTGGTGAGCACCTGTAGTCCCAGCTACTCGGGAGGGTGAGGTTGCAGTGAGCCGAGGTAGTGCCACTGCACTCCAGCCTGGGTGACAGAGCGAGACTCTGTTTCAAAAAAAAAAAGAAAGAAAAAAAGATTGACTGACATAATATGTGTAAGGCCCCTGGCACATAGTAAGTGCTTTAAAACAGTAGGAGTCATGGTGGTTGCTGATACTGGCATGAGGTCCTGTCTCTAGCATGGATGGCCTAGGCCAGCTGTCCCAGTGGCTAACTGAGGCTGGGTGGTCTCTACTCTTCCTTCCTTCCCACATAGCCCCATGGTCCTTACCTTTCCAGTTGTAGGCACCAGGGGCACCGAAGTACACGGTGTTCTGGGTGAAGCCGCCGCTGGTGCCCAGCTGGCACATGCCCGTCTCCAGGTAGTCAGTGTTGCTGTTGCACATCTCGTTGTGGTAAGTCTGCCAGTCATCGCTGGGGTCCAGCTGTAGGTCATTGCCTCGCACGAAGCACTTGCCCACCATGCGCCGCTGGTCTTCTGACCCCGACCACAGCACCTGCGTGTAGCGGTGGGCACAGACCTGGGGGACCCCCCCAACACATGCAGCCTTAGTCAGGCCTGGGGACCCAGGTCAGCTGTCTCTTTATCCTGTAAGCCTCTGGCTTTGCCGAACGGGAGTCAAAGGAGATCTCCTTGCTCCTCCTCCTCCCAGGGATACTTAAACCTGCGTCTCCTTTCCAGAATTCAGATATCTGCTCTGAGGGTCAGGAACACTTTTTGGAAAGCTGTAAAGTGTGGATTTGAGAGTGGCTTCGAGATCTCAGCAAAGGGAAAGCAGGGCAGGATGAGAGACTGTGGGGTTCAGGCTCTTGGTCTAGAAGGAGTTAGTAACAGAGAGATTAAGGAACTTGCTTCTCTGCCATCTCCAGATGACCCATCCTCTTAATGAAAGGACCGTTATTAAAATGATAATTACAATGACAGTAGTAATAATGGCAGCAGCTAACACTTTCCGAGTGCTTCCTATATGTCAGGCACAATTCTAAGCTCCTCCCATGTTAAGTGTTAAGCCTGCTAGTGATCCTATGGCATAGGAATGATTACTTTTCCCACTTTAGATAAACTGAGGCACAGAGAGCTCAGTTACCTGCCTAAGATCTCATATCTAGAGAGAGGCAGAGAATATTCAAACCAAGTCTGTCTGCTTCCAAAATCTGAGCTCTTTAGCATGTGCTGGGCTGCCTCACAGTGGGGAGAACCCATGACAGCTTCTCTGGGTGCACTTTAGGTGCTCGGTATATATTTATCGGGGAAATTGATGGACCAGAATAGGGGTGACTTTTTACTTTTTCTTTAGACGAAGTCTCGCTCTGTCACCCAGGTAGGGGCAGTGGCACCATCTTGGCTCACTACAACTTCTGCCTCCTGAATTCAAGCGATTCTCCTGCCTCAGCCTCCTGAGTAGCTGGGACTACGAGCACGTGCCATCACGCCCAGCTAATTTTTGTATTTTTAGTAGAGATGGGGTTTCACCATGCCGGCCAGGCTGGTCTCGAACTCCTGACCTCGTGATCTGCCGGCCTCGGCTTCCCAAAGTGCTGGGATTACAGGCATGAGCCACCACACCGGGCTAGGGTGATTTAAAATAGCCTGGAGGTAGGCAAAATCCAGAAGTAGACCCTGGTTCTTGTTTACTTGCTCTCTGTGGCCCCTTCTAGCTGTGAGCTCCACCAGCGTGGCGCCGAGCCTGTCTTAATCACTGCTAAGCTTCTAGGAATAGCACAGTGTTTGGTACACAGTAGTGGCTCACTAAATATTTGTTGAATGGATGGTGAGTAAATAACTGCTAAAGGAGTCAGGGTGTAGAATCACTTTAAATGGGCTCCTAGACCACAGCCATCCATAACAGGAGTCTCAAAAAGCTATTTCAGTGACTGAAGCCAACCTGGAGCTTAAAACAGTGTTCAAAGGTGACAGAAACCACAGCAGTGATGGCTTCTGGGCGGCAAATGATTAGAAGGAGTTACAAGGGTGCCTTCTGGAGTGATTTTAAGATACATATTTGGTTACACAGGTATATACATTTGTAAAAATTCACTGAAGTTTAAAACCTGTACATTTCACTGTATATAAATATTACATCAATTTTTTTTTTTTCTTTTTTTGAGACAGAGTCTCACTCTGTCGCCTAGGCTGGAGTGCAGTGGCATGACCTTGGTTTACCGCAACCTCTCTCTCCGGGGTTCAAGCAATCCTCCCACCTCAGCCTCCCAGGTAGTTGGGATTACAGGCACACACCACCATGCTGGGCTAATTTTTACATTTTTTGTAGAGACAGAATTTTGCCATGTTGCCCAGGTTGGTCTCAAACTCCTGGGCTCAAGCGATCCTCCTGCCTCAGTCTCCCAAAGTGTTGGGATTACAGGAGTGAGCCACTGAGCCTGGTCATGTCAA
Source organism: Ateles fusciceps (assembly GCA_036589455.1). NCBI lineage: Eukaryota > Metazoa > Chordata > Mammalia > Primates > Atelidae > Ateles > Ateles fusciceps. The sequence continues at coordinate 10,770,586 of JAZHEH010001386.1, forward strand.
TTTTTAAAATGAGAAAAAAAGCTAGACATAGTGGCTCTTGCCTATAATCCCAGCCACTTGGGAGGCTGAGGCAGAGGATCACTTTAGCCCATGAGTTCAAGGCTACGATGAGCTAGGATCATGCCACTGCACTCCAGCCTAGGTGACAGAGCTAGAGACCTCATCTCTAAAAGAAAGAAAAAAAAAAAAGAAAGAAAAGGAAGGAAGGAAGGAAGGAAGGAAAGGAGGGAGGGAGAGAGGGAGGGAGGGAGAAAGAAAAAAATGGGGCCAGGTATGGTGGCTCACACCTGAAACCCTAGCACTTTGGGAGGCCAAGGCAGGAGGATCACCTGAGCCCAGGAGTTTGAGACCAGCCTGAGCAACATAGTCGGACCTTGTCTCTATGAAAACTTTTAAAATTAGCTTGGGAACTAAGGCTGGAGGCTGCTTGAGTCTGGGAAGTCAGGGCTGCTGAGACGGCACCACTACACTCCAGCCTGGTTGACAGAGGGAGTCATCTTTTCTTTATTTTTTTTTCTTTTGAGATGGAGTCTTGCTCTGTTGCCCAGGCTGGAGCATAGTGGCATGATCTCAGCTCACTGAAACCTCGACCTCCCAGGTTCAAGCGACTCTCCTGCCTCAGCCTCCTGAGTAACTGGGACAACAGGCATGCACCACTGCTCCCAGCTAATTTTTTATGTTTTTAGTTGAAGACGGGGTTTCAGCATATGGGCCAGACTGGTCTCGAACTCCTGACCTCATGATCCACCCACCTCGGCCTCTCAAAATGCTGGGATTACAGGTGTGAGCCTCGGTGCCTGGCTGGGAGTCTTCCATCTTGAAAGAAAAAAGAAAGAAAAGAAAAAGAAAAGGAGGCCAGGCGTGGTGGCTCACACCTGTAATCCCAGCACTTTAGGAGGCCGAGGTAGGTGGATCACAAGGTCAGGAGTTAAAGACCAGCCTGGCCAACATGGTGAAACCCTGTCTCTACTAAAAATACAAAAATTAGCTAGGTGTGGTGGTGTGTACCTGTAATCCTAGCTACTCGGGAGGCTGAGGCAGGAGAATTGCTTGAATTGTGACCCGAGAGGCGGAGGTTGCAGTGAGCTGAGATCGTGCCACTGCACTCCAGCCTCGGCTACAGAGCAAGGCTCCGTCTCAAAGAAAGAAACAAACAAACAAAAGAAAAGAGAGACAGAAAAAAAATGGGGGGAAAGTGTCTACCTGGGACTCAGAAATTGAGAACTCAGAGGCTGGCACTGTAGAATGTGGACAGGAAGTGACACATTTGATTAGCCCCCAGACCAGAGCTGGGTGAGCTGGGGTCAGCAGGGCTGGGCCTCTTCCGGCAGTCAGCCTCCCAGGAAGGAGTGCCAGCCAGCGCTGAGCCGCCTGGGGCCCTCTCTGCCCTTTCTCCTCCTCACAGTTCCCTCGGCTCCCTCGGCTTGTTCCCACGAAGGCTGAGCACCCAGCATGGGTATGGGGAGGAAGCGGATGAGTCAGAGGACTCAGGCCATGCTTGGCTTTGGCAGAGCCCAGGATACTCACCCCCTCCCCAGGATTGCAGGGAGCGAGGGACACACAGCTGCAGGAAGGGACACGAGTGCTGGCCCCAGCACACACGCGTGCCGAGGACCTCCCTGCTGCCCTCTGCTTTCCTCCAGCTCTGGGAGATGAAGGGGAGAGCCAGGGGAGGGGGTGGAGGCACCAATGCTGAGCACCCACTTACCAGGACTCTGCCTGCAGGACCCTGGCTGGCCACCGTCACTCCAAGCCACATGTCCTCAATAATGTGATGGCCAGGGTCACCTGTGGGCACAGGAGGGATCATGAACCAGAGTGCCTCACCCAGACTTCGTGCCCAAAGCCTCCAGAGGCCAGGGATGGGTCCCTCTTGGGCCCTCCACCCACAGGGCCTCCCTCCCCGCTCCCCCTTCTCCAGCTCGTCTGAGCTCCACCGATCCCATTCAGCCCCACTCCCCTGTAGGGCACCCTCTTCCCAGCTGGACAAGAAGCGACTTGAAACTGTGAGCAAACCTTCTATCTCCTCCAGGCCATTCTCTCTGCACTACCCTTCTGCTAGACCTCTGACCCAGCACCCCTCCCCAGCCCCTTCACCTCACTTTTCACTGTGATGTCCATCCGCTCACAGTCGTCCTTGTGGGCAGTGAGTGGGCACAGGTACACGGCACCAGTCCGGTTGGTGTAGCCATCGGGCACAGCAAGCTCCCCGGGGGGGCACCAGCCAGGAGCCTGGGGATAGGGAGGGAGGTGGGTCCGGGTTCAGACTCCCCAAGCCCCACTTCAAACCACTTGCTATGTATTCAACATACAGATTGGAGGTCAGGAGACCCCCCAGCTCCTGCCTTCCAGAAGTGCTCGGCATAGGGGACGGCAGAAGGAAGCGCCCTCGGAGTGAGAAGCAGGAGCACAGCAGCCCAGGCTCAGGGCTGAGGGGGCCATCACGGAGGCCAGCAGAAGAGGTGACCTAATCTGAGTCTGAGGATGATCAGGGTTCCCCAGGTGAAGAAGGGGAGGAAGGGCACTTGGGCAAAGGCACGCATGTGCAGGGCCAGGAAGCAAGAGCCAGCGGGTGATTCAGAGACCTGTGAGACCCTCAGCATAGCTGGAGTCCAGGAGCCTCCAGGGAGGAACACAAAGGCAGGCTGGGAAGGGCCTTAGGGGAACCACATGGTCAGATCTGGGTTTTAGAAGGAATGCTTTGGCCTTTGAGATGAAGGCAGACCAGAAGAGAGCAAGACTGGAGGAATCCGGGCAGACAGTTCAAATTCTGGGGGGTCAGCAGGGAGAACTTAGGGGGTTGGGTTGTCAGAACCCTGGGTTCTTCCTCCTGAAGCCACTTGGGGACTCAGATCTTGGATACCTGGGCTCCTAAGTGACCTGGGTGATATCCAACATCCTTCCCCAGTGACCTTAAGACAGACACACAGGAAGGGGATGGGATGAGCACCTGACACTATGGACAAAGTGGCCCCAGAGCAGAGTTCCTGGTGGGCGGTCAGCAGGTGGTGGGGAGAAGAACTCTTGCCTTGCCCCCAGCCTGCCCAGAATCCATCTTTAGGGATACCGACAGCAAGTTCCTGCAAGGATGCTTAGGACCCTGGCAGCCTGTCCCATAGCAGAGGGGTGGCTGGAGGCAGAGACAGGCAGGGACTGGCCCTGAAATAGCATCTCAGAGGACAGGCCTTGGACTATCAAAAACCCTGGGGATCTTTGCTAAATAGGTAGATTCCCCTGCCCACACCATACCATCTGGTGGAATCTGGGCACCCCAGTTTGAGAACGTTTTGCCTGACTTTCTTTTTCCCACATCACCTCCCTGCAGCTCCTAAATGTTCTGCCAGGAGCCCCCTCCTCAATCCTGACAGCCCCGGCCTTCTCGGGTGGCAGGCAACTCCCAGGTGCCCCACCATTTGGCCCCAGCAACTCTATCGATCTACAGCTCCCAGCTCAGAACCTGGGCTCTGGGCCTCCTGCCAGCCTGGAAGTGCCAAGCAACAGCCACGCCTGTAGCTCCTGCCTGGAACCTGTGAGTGTGGGCTGCAGGGAGGGGGCAGGGCAGGGCCTGGGCATGCTGGGGCCTGGGACGTCTCCACCCACTGGAAGTCAGGAATGTACTGCCTGCGGGTGCTGGGAAGGCGGGGGACCTTGCCTGTACCTCAAGACTACAGCTCAGACCTCACCCTGGGGAGTGTTCCTGGGAGAAGGGGTGACGCTTCCTGGCCAGGGAGGCTGGCAGGGGGCCAGGCTGGCAGCCAGGCTTGGAGAGTCACTTCTGTCTGGGCTGGGAAGGCCTTGATGAGTCCACTGCCTGAACACCCATGGACATCCGCTCTCTGGCGTGCCTGACAGATGAGAGAAGGAAGCCGCAGCCTGTGGGAAGGGAGCATCTCAGCCTGAGAGCCCAGGGACCTGGGTCTAGGGTTTGTTCCGCCTGAAGGGGCAATTTCCTTTCCTTCTCTGAGCCCTGAGTGCCTCATCTATAGAATGGGGACAGCCCTCTCCTGCTGACCTCCAGGATTGCTGGAGGAATAAATAGGTCTATTCTGCAAAAGGGTATTCTGATATGAAGCCATGGCTAATGTGAGCACTGTGGTTCTGATTGGTGTGGCATCAGGACTGGCCCTAACTGACGCCAGCCCTTCCTCCAGGGACCCAGGAATTTTTTTTTTTTTTTTTGAGACAGGGTCTTGCTCTGTCACCCAGGCTGGAGTGCAGTGGCACGATCTCAGCTCACTGCAACCTCCGTGTCCCGGGTTCAAGTGATTCTCCTGACTCAGCCTCCCAAGTAGCTGGGATTACAGGTGTGCACTGCCACACCCAGTTAATTTTTGTAATTTTAGTAGAGATGGGGTTTTGCCATGTTGGCCAGGCTAGTCTCGAACTCCTGACCTCAGGTGATCCACCTGCCTTGGCCTCCCAAAATACTGGGATTGCAAGCATGAGCCACTGTGCCCAGCTGGACCCAGGAATTTCTGCCTTGGCATGTTAGGGAAACTGGAGCAGAGGGAAAAGAAGAGACTCCTTTGGTGGTTTAGAGAGAGCAGGGGACAGACATAGGAAGACTTCCATGGCTTGAGGATACCAGGTGATCAGCGGGGTCGGGGTGGGAGTAGTGGCTGCTAGAGTCACTCTGCGGTGGGGGCTCAGATCTGGCTGGAGGTGGAGGTGGGGGATTTTCTGCAGTGACATTGAAGGAGTCCAGGCCTCAGTAGGTGGCGGGCCTTGGCCACGCCTGTAACGGAAGCGTTGCCCCCTTATTGCTGCCGCTGCCCTGCCCACATTCTCATATGGGAGGTGGCTAAGCAGAAGGGTCTCCATGCCCTTCCAGCCCCTTCAACTCAGCCAGGAAGGGGCACAGGGACCCCCTGCTCTGAACTTCCTGAGGTACTGAGCAGGCAGAACTGGGTACACATGTCAATTAGATTGAAATACTTCCCCTTACCATCTATACCCTCTTACCCATTGCCTGGAACCAGCCTTATGCCTACTGACAGAGGGCGGGGCAGGGCCAGTGCCCTAATCTCAGCCCCACATCCCAGGCCCCTCCCTCCCTCCTCAGAGATTCCGAGGGAGCCCCCCCTTGACCCCCCACAGAGTATTTTTAGCTTCCACTTGGCCCACTCAGAGGCCCTTTAAGGCCCTCTGGCTCCCAGCCCAGGATCCAATGGGTCTACAGCCAGAGGCCTGCGCATGGAGGGGGAAGGCGGGTGTGCAGAGGGTGTTTCCAGCTTCCTCCAGCCACACACAGCCAGGTGTGTGCGGTGGGAGTTAGAGAATCTGGAAAGTGGGAGGGACCTTACTGGCATGCAAATGAAATGTAAATTATTATGCAAATGAGCACATCTGCTAGCCACCTGTTTTTGGGTCTGGTCCAGATCACCAAATCTAAAAGCTGAGCCCTTCCAGAGCAGTATGGAGCCCATCCTCTCAGCTGCAGCCAGAAGGAGGGAGACTAAGTGGAGGGATGCCTAGATGGAGCTCTTAGAGCAAGGAAGACAGGAGATGGCGCTGCCTCTCTCCTGGAGTCAGGCCGGACTCGGGGGAGCAGAGAGCCCAGCCCCCCAGATGGAGTGGGATGACTACTCAAGGGCTGTCCACAGCTGCCTCCTCACCTTCCCATTGGCTCCAGCCAAGCAGCCCTCTTGGCCTCTGCAGAATCCCTTGAGCTCCAAGTTCCGGAAAAGCCCTTCCTCACCCCTGCCCTATCACTCCCCTTGGGGTAGTGCAAAGCTAATGGAACAGCCAAGGAGAAAACAGGAGAATCACAGAAGGGTGGGGCACAGCACCCAGGAGAATTTAGGGTACCAGGTTGGATCACCCCAAAGAGGAGAAGGCCCCCGGCTCACTGGGGTGGGGTCATGCTCAGAGAAGCAGCCTGGAAAATTCACCTTCCCAGATTCCCTCACCTCGGGGAGGCGCTTGGTGGCTCCACAGAAGGATTTCAGAGGGGAGCCAGAGGATCTAGCATCAGGCCAACATGGCAGGGCCTCACTCCTTGGGTACCTAGCCTCCTGTGTTCCCCTCCCATCCCAGGCCAGGAGGCAGGTGGGGAGGGTGCCCGCTCCACCTCTGAGCCCCAGAGTAGGGGTGGGGGCAGCTCTGGGATACCTGGATCCGAGCTCTGTGCCATGCTGCCTGAATTAGCCATCTCCCCCAGGGGCTGCTCCTATGGTAGCTGAAACTGCAGCCCTCCCTGTCCTTCCCTACTCTTCCCTTTGCTGCCCACCCAGCCCCCTCTCCCCACTGGTGACTCAGCCCTAGAACTAGGGCAACAAGCTGGAGGGAGAGAGAGAATGAGAGGGGGACAGGAAAAAGAAGCTCGGCGAAGCCTCAGCTAAAAAAGAACAAGGCTGCTTTGCTCAGTTCTTCTCCCTTTCCTTGGCTCCTCAGTATTTTTCCTATATTTGACCCCCAAGGGCATGCTCCATGTCATCTAACCTCAATCCCTCTTACTGCAAAGGGGATCCTCTTCCTCCTTTGTTTAGTTCTGACCAAGCCCCCTTGGCTGCTTCTTTCTACAAATCAGGCCCCCCCCCCAACTCCCCCCACCGCCACCACCCAGTTGAAAGCCTCTTGGCCTAGACTGGTCACTGGGGGAGAGCCAGAGGAAAAAGATGCTTCATGTGCAGGCCTCCTGCCTCCAGCCACAGCTGCTGTGCCCATTTCTGCTGGCACGAGCCTTGGAGGCTGCCAGGCACCCGCCCTGCCCAGGGGAACATGATGTTAGTAGAGGGCATAGCAGGTGAGCCTGGCTCCTGCCTACCTCAGGCATGACCTCATTCCTAGGAGCTACCCCGCCCTGGGCTTCCCAGATACCCTCATTTCTAAGCAAAAGTGAAAGAGAAGGACTGGAGGTATCCCCCATGGCCCACAGGGTCAGGCCAGACCGGGATCCCTGGATTCCCAGGAAGGAAGGTCAGTGCAGGTACTGGAGTGGGAAGGGTGTCAATAACACCTCCCAGAGAACAGTCGCTCTCCGTCCAAGGGACCCCTCGTGCGTCTTGTCAAGAAGCCCGGAGCACCTTGGCCCTCTGCCTGCTCCTCGCCCCTCATTTCCACAGACTAGGAGATTGGGCCTTGGGTTGGAGTTAGCCCCCTATGTTGTAGGTACAAACCCCAGTCCAGAGAACTTCACCTTCCAGTGAAGGTGATGGGGCAGCAAAGAGGGACCCACCCCTGGGTTTCTAACCATTTCTGAGACCTTCTTAGAGAACATGAAAGCTGTGCTCTCCCCCTCCTCCACACCCGGGACAGTGAAGAAATAGCACGATTTTGGATACACTTTCTTTCTTTCTTTTTTTTTTTCTGAGACAGAGTCTTGTTCTGTCACCCAGGCTGGAGTGCAACGGTGCACTCTAAGCTCACCACAACCTCCGCCTCCTGGGTTCAAGCAATTCTCCTGCCTCAGCCTCCCAAGTAGCTGGGATTACAGGCGTGCAGCACCATACCTAGCTAATTTTTGTATTTTTAGTAGCGACGGGGTTTCACCCTGTTGGTCAGGCTGGTCTCGAACTCCTGACCTCGTGATCCGCCCACCTCAGCCTTCCAAAGTGCTGGGATTACAAATGTGAGCCACCACACCCAGCAGACTTGGGTACACTTTCAGGGAGTCCCTGCATCTCCTGAAAGCCTTCTATAAACCCCAGTTTAAGAGCCTGTCCAGGACCATGAACCATCCCACTTTTCCAAAGAGACTTTCAGGCTAACAGAATATGAGGCTGCAGCTTGTCTGACTAGTTAGTTTCTCTGAGCTGTGCACTCAGGCAGCTGTTTGCATCTGGCTACACAGCTGGCTGCAGCTAAGCCCAGCTGGCTCTCCCAAAGGGCCAAGGGGTGGAATTCAGTGAGATGAAGAAAAGGGCAAAGACACAGAACCACCCTTAGGAAAGACTGAGGATACTCAAGGGAGAGAACTCCTGCCCCTCAGAGGTTCATTAGCTTTAGAACCTTCTGGGCTCTTGGCGGGCTGAATGCCAGCTCTAGTTTCCCATAGAAAATAGAACCCCTTTGCTCAGCCACCTTGGGCGGGGCCCATGGAAAATGAGGCTGCATGTAGGTTCTAGCCTCAGCACGAGAGCCTTCAGGTGCTCCTTGGAGAAAGGCACGTGTGCAGAGCATTTTACACACTTCATCTCGTTACAGCCCCACTAACGTCCCAGAAGGAGGCATGCTGTTCCCCTCCCTCCAACATGTAAGGAAATTCAGGTTCAGGTTTTGGTAACAGATCTGACAGGACCCTGGCAATGGGACCTCCAGGCCTCTTCTTCCTCTACCGTATCAAGTTGCCTCTCACAGACCAGCAACGGTGGGAAAGAGCATTTAGATCCAGGTCCAATCCCTTTTGGGGGAGACCTGGCCCAGGGAGGGGAAATATCTTGTTCAAGCTCACCAAGCAAAAGGGAGAGGGGCTGCAGAATCACTGCTGACTCTCTCTTTCCAGTCTGATCTCTTGCCTATGTTACCTTATATCATGCAGATTTGACACTGAGAGTCTGAAAATCACTGGGCAAGGTGGCTCACGCTTGTAATCCCAGCACTTTGGGAGGCCGAGGTGGGTGGAGGCCGAGGTGGGTGGATCACGAGATCAGGAGTTCAAGACCAGCCTGGCCAAGATGGTGAAACCCCGTCTCTACTAAAAATACAAAAATTAGCCGGCGTAGTGGTGGGCACCTGTAATCCCAGCTATTTGGGAGGCTGAGGCAGAGAATTGCTTCAACGTGGGAGGTGGAGGTTGCAGTGAGCTGAGATAGTGCCACTGCACTCCAGCCTGGGCAGCAGAGAGAGACTCCATCTCAAATACAAAAAAAAAAAAAAGGCCAGGCACAGTGGCTCACACCTGTAATCCCAGTACTTTTGGAGGCTGAGGCAGGTGGATCATGAGGTCAGGAATTCAAGACCAGGAATTCACCTAGTAGAGTGAAACCCCATCTCTACTAAAAATACCAAAAACTAGCTGGGTGTGGTGGCGGGCGCCTGTAATCCCAGCTACTCAGGAGGCTGAGGCAGGAGAATCACTTGAATCTGGGAGGTGGAGGCTGCAGTGAGCTGAGCTTGCACCACTGCACTCCAGCCTGGGTGACAGAGCGAGACTCCGACTAAAAAAAGAAAAGAAAGAAAAGAAAGAAAGTCTGAAAATCTTTTTCTAGGTTAGGGCAGAAAGAGTGCTGATATAGAAACTTGTGCTAATGGTGACTCAGGATCTCCAAAAGATAGAGAGTTGGCTAAAGCCAGGTGGCAGCTTCTGGGGCCAGCTGGGAAAGGTGTGGTAGCTCTAGCCTCCGCAAGAGCGAGATGAAGTTGAGATCAAGTCCTGGTAGGTAGGCTGGGCCAGGAGGGCAGAACCAAGGCCAGGGCAGAGTTTGGACTTTGGACATTCTAAACTTCCTCAAGCTCTGCAGGCCTCAGCCAGAGCAGGGAGAGATTTCAGTGTACCCTGAATATGATCACTTCTTGTTCAGTGCGGTCAGAGGCCAGGTGGGATCAGAGACCAGGTGGGGGCAGATGCCTGGAAGATCGTCCAGCCCAAAGAGGTGGATGGGACCTGTCTAACCTGTCCTAACCCCCCTCCCTCTATGGGCAGCGTCACCTCCCCCAGCCGCCGACCTCGGCCCGCTCTGAGGCCATAGCGGAGAGACCTCTGAATCCTGGACATGCTCCTGGGCATGAGTGAGTCTGCTGGAGTGAGGGGGACCCAGGAGGATGGGTGCAACCTCCTCCTCCTTCCTCCCTGTGCATAGCTCTTCCCCCTCCTCCTTGCAGCTGTTGGGGGAAGGAGAACAGAAGAAAGAGAAAAACAGTTTCCCTCTTCAAACCAAAACAAACACACTCAGGGTTGAAGATCCAACATGAATCTGTGGAATGCAGGGGAAGATGTCTGGGGGGAGAGTGCCACTGATTGGAGGTGGGCAAGAGGAGACGCAGCCAGAGTTGGGACAACTCCTCCTCTCTCTTCCACTGCCCCTATCCTCAAGGCGTAGAGCGTCTGGACAGCTCCAAACGCCCAGACTCACCCATCACCTCACCCTCCATCCGCCAAGCCAGCGATTGAGAAGGCCATCCAGACTGGCTCTGCAGAGGGTGTGGCTGGCGTGGCCGCAGACTACAGCGAGGTGTTTAAATGCATATGCTCATTCTTCCCCCAAGCGTAGGGGAAGGGGGGTCCGCTGGGTGTTTATCTGGCAGTTTACCCCAGCTCCCAGCCCTGCAGAGAAGAGGCTAGTGCAGGGTACTCGGTTCACAGAGTGGGAGAGGACTCAGCCACCGGTACCCCACTTCCGCTCGCAGGAGAGATCTAAAGGGCGGAGGGGGTGGCGTCTAGACAGGTTCTGGCCCCGTCAGCACTTGCCAATGATTACTGCCCGACCCCACACCCAATCCTCCACTTCCCGCCAAGCCCCAGCAGCCAGAGGGCCGCCTGGGTACTCGCCCCTTTAACCGTGGCTGTCAAGGGCCGGCCGCCCGGGGTTCCGACTCCGCTCCAGACCCGCAGCCCCCGCACGCACACTCTCGCTCCCACCCCACCCCCGCCAGCTTCACTTACAGGTAGCGCTGCTGCCGCTCAGTCTGCCGATGGAGGGCGACCGAGTAGCCGAAGAGGCTGCCCGGGTTCTCGGCCTCCTTCACTACCAGGAATCGGGTATCCAGGTTGAAGGCGGAGACGACACGGCCGCCGGCGGCCACCATCAAGGCGAGCGTGCAGAGCATCAGGCGTGGGGCGCGGGGCGCGCGGCTGGGGCCGGGGCCCATGGCTGCGAGCGGGCGCGGGGTCCGGGCGAGAGCGCGTGAGGGCGCGGAGCTGGGCGTGAGGACCTGTTCACCTGCTCCCCGCGCCGCCGGAGGACGCTGGAACCCGCCGGCCGCTGCGCTCCGTAGTGCCGATCGGTTTCGTACCCCCAGCCCCAGCCAGTTTCACAGCTACCCAGGGTCTGCGCTCTCGGATCCCCTCCTAAGTAATGTCCGTGGGTCTATCTCCCGCCTCCCCAGAGGCCGGGTCACCGCCGCCCCTGCCCCCGGCAACCGGCCCCCAGCTAGTCCCGGCCGCGCCCCCTTGGCCGCAGTGTCGCCTCCGATCCCGGCTCCGCGGCGGATCTGGCAAGCTCACCGGTCGACCGCAAGGAGGCCAGGAGGGAGGGGTCCCTTGGCGCGCGCCCCGCCTCCCCACGCCCAGTCCCGCACCTCCCCACCTTGCGCGCACAGCCCGGGCTGCGCTTTCCTTCCGGGGAAGAGAAAAAGGTCCCGGCTCGGCCGCCGCCTCTTAAAGGGGCAGCACCGCCCCTCCCTCCTCATCCTGCCTACCCCAGCTCCGCCTTCTCACCCAAACACCTGTCGGCAGCCCCCAAAGATTTGGATTTCCCCTCCCCGCCCCTCGCTTCTCCCAGAAAGCATCGCATCCGGAGAAAGATGGATCGGACGTACGGGGCCGGGGGTGGGATTTGTCCTGCCGTTTTGCTGCGGCTGCTGCTGCTGGAAAGGCCAGCGCGGCTGGAGAGACCTGGCGTTGGCGCATCTGGGAACCGCCGTCCGCGCACGGCTGGCTGGAATGCTAGACTCGCCTCCGCAGCGCCGTGAGTCCCCAAGAGGTGGCTGGCGGTCTCTGGGCGTTCTTCGTCGCACCCAGGCCCCTCGTCGAGATTTATTTATCCTGCCCACTCACCCTGATCCGAGCTGAGATTGGCTCCTCAGCAAAGCCGGACCATATTTAGCAGTGGTAACAACCAAATGTCGCTAACTGTAATTAGCAAAAAGCATTTTTCCCCCGCTAGGGGCTGCGCCTTAATCCCAGCACTTTGGGAGGCCTGTAATCCCAGCACTTTGGGAGGCCAAGGCAGGTGGCATCTGACGTCAGGAGTTTGAGATCAGCCAGGCCAACATGATGAAACCCTGTCTCTACTAAAAATACAAAAAGACTGTCAATGTGGAAAAGAGTTCCTTCTTCCTAGAACGCACTGTGTAGCCAGGGAGCTGGGCCTAGACTGTACCCATTTCTCATCCACTCCTGCCTTCAGGGCCCAGCCCAGCAGAGTCCCAAAGGCTCCCTTTTCCCACCAGGCTCGAACAGTGTTTGGAGACTGGGCTTGGGGGGGTCAGTCCCCACCAGGTGTTTTTGTGGCTAGCGCCAATTAGCGGTAGGTGGGCGGGGCCTAAAGATCTCAGCCAAGGAATCAAATTGAAAGGGAACTTCAAGAGGTTACTACGGATTTTTGGGGGTCTAACTCACATTTCTCTTATTGCAGCTCAAAGACCTATCTACCCTGAGCATTTTTTTCTCCATCAATTCTTTTTTTTTTTTTTAATTCTTAAAATCATAAGAAAAAACACCATGTAGGTCAGGCGTGGTGGCTCACGCCTGTAATCCCAGTACTTTGGGAGGCCGAGGTGGGCGGATCACGAGATCAAGAGATCGAGACCATCCTGGCCAACATGGTGAAACCCTGTCTCTACTAAAAATACAAAAAATTAGCTGGGCGTGGTGGCACGCGCCTGTGGTCCCAGCTAATCGGGAGGCTGAGGCGGAAGAATCGCTTGAATCCAGGAGGCGGAGGTTGCAGTGAACCGAGATTGCGCCACTGCACTCCAGCCTGGCGACAGAGCAAGACTCCGTCTCAAATAAAAAAAGAAAGAAAGAAACAAAGAAAGAAAGACGAAAAAAAGAAAAAAACACCATGCATTAAGCACGTATGCAGCAGGAACTATGCCAAATGCTTCACGAATGTTAAATCCTCACAGCAATCTTCGGAGTGTTACCTCTGTTTTAAAATAAGAAAAGTGAGCTTTGGGAGGTTAGGCAATTTGGCAGAGGTCACACAACTAGGATTTTCATCCTGTGTTATCTGACCCTGGAGCCCTTAACTACTTATGCTAATAATTAACATTTGTACACTACTTCTGGCACATCTAAGTTTGGTGGGGCCTGACGCTTGTGCAATTTGGGGCTCTCTTTAAGAATAAAATTTTTTTGTACTCGTAAGAATTAGGAGTACAGGGCCAGGCGCGGTGGCTCACGCCTATAATCCCAGCACTTTGGGAGGCCAAGCAGGCGGCATCTGACGTCAGGAGTTTGAGATCAGCCAGGCCAACATGACGAAACCTTGTCTCTACTAAAAATACAAAAATCAGCTGGGTGTGGTAGCACATACCTGCAGTCCCAGCCACTTTGGAGGCTGAGGCAGGAGAATCGCTTGAACCAGCGAGGTGGAGGTTGCAGTGAGCCAAGACCGTGCCATTGCACTCCAGCCTGGGCAACAGAGAGAGACTCTGTCTCACACACACAAAAAAGAATTATGAGTACAAAATTAGATTCAGAGCCTGGGAAAGGTTCCCAGCCTAGCTTTACAGTTTACCAATCATTTCGCAGGAAGGCTTATTTTACTCTCCCAGCCTCCCTGTGAGGTGAGGATTATCATCTTCATTTGGTTAAGGAGAAAGCAGAGCCTCAAGAGGTTACCTGCATGTCCAAGATCTGAAGCTTATGGGAGGCAAAGCCAGGACTGGAAGCCTCTGACCACAGCTGTGTCTTTAAGAGACAAACTCCAGGCAGATGGTGGTCAGACAGCTAGACATGCCTAAACAAAAGCAGCTGCGATAACAGCTTTCTCTGTGGGAAATACCCACCTAGAAACATAGACAGAGAAACAAGGCCATGGGAATAAATAAAGTTTGGGGAGAGGACACTTGTCTCTGACAGCCCTTAGAACAGGATTTGTTCTTGACCTGTGACTTCCAGAACCACCCAGCCTCTCTCATGGTCTGCCTTGTGGCCCAGGACCTCCAGGGATTAGAAGATGTGGTGTCAAGAACAGGAAGCTGACCTGGATGGAGAAGTTGAACAGTGATCTTTGCTCTCTGGCTGGCTTCTGAGTCCTTCACCATGTTCCTGGAGAAGGGGGAGCTGGCCAGGGCAAGAAGGGCAGGCAGGGGCTTAGGGTGGACACTCGGTGTGGGTGAGGATCCTGCCTGAAACAGAGTCCTTCGATGACAGATCGGCCCCATGCCAGGCCTTATCTCTTCGGACATCCCAAACAGGAATTACCAGCATGTCCGATCCTGAGACTGGGGAGCCGGAAAGGGATGAGAGATGGCTTTTCCACTCCAGGGGGAGTGTCCAGAGGGAATGTGGAGCAGAGCAGGGGTGACTGGTAGGGGGAGGGCCTGAGCTAAAGAATGTGGGGGGAGTGTCAGACCAGTCTGGGGCGATGGAGTGGGGGTGGAGGGGAGACATGGAGACTAGAAGGATCTCAGCTGGAGAGATGGAGAAAGAGAAATCTCCAGGTCCTTTAGTTTCAGTGGCAGTGCCATCTGTAGCATCATCTCATCCCTCAATTGATTTTATCGTCATGTCAACTCTTTATCTGTCAACCTTCCCCATGGAGAAGACACCCACCTAGAAACACAGACAGAGAAACAAGGCCACGGGAATAATATGTGTAACGAGGAGTCTAAGTCCATTTTATGATGTTTGCTGACAGCTTTTAAACCTCACCCTTCCATCTTCCCTGTGCCCCACACCTGGACAGGTTGATAAGAAAGCCTGGGTGCATCCTTTTTTGGTGTTTGAGGGGGGGAATATTCACAAGCCCCTTCCCGAGGGGAACACTCACTCCTTAACCACAATAAAAACCCAGGCCAGCTGGGCGCTCATGGCCTGTAATCCCAGCACTTTGGGAGGCTGAGGTGGGCGGATCACCTAAGGTCGGGAGTTTGAGACCAGCCTGACCAACATGGAGAAACCCCGTCTCTACTAAAAAAAACAAAATTAGCTGGGCATGGTGGCGCGTGCCTATGATCCCAGCTACTTGGGAGGCTGAGGCAGGAGAATTGCTTGAACCCAGGAGTCGGAGGTTGCGGTGAGCCGAGATGGCGCCATTGCACTTCAGCCTGGGCAACAAGAGCTAAACTCTGTCTCAAAAAACAAACAAACAAACAAAAACCCTAGCCAGTCTCCTTCCTGGCTTTCCCAAGGCATTTGGGACCTCCGTGAAAGGCCAGCCCTGCTCCCCTGGGAGACCTCAATTACGTAAATAACAAATCTTTTCACACTCTCTTGGTGTTTGGGTGGTGTCATCAGTCTTAACATTCAAACCAAACCTTGGATGGGGTCCATCTGCCTTTGCAGGCTATTGTAACATGCAAACAGTGGGTACTGCTGGAGGGTCAAGGAAGCTTCCTGGAGGAGGAGTATCTGGACAATAGGGAAAGAAAGGAGCGGGAGAAGAAAGGCAGAAGAATTGGGTCCTAGTTCAGGTGAAGTTTTCCCCAGCCGGAACAATGACAATGTCAATATTCTATAAAGGTGACCTGTTTATTTAGTGCTTGCTGTGTTCCCATGAGCCTTCCTCTACCTGCCCTCTCCCCCAGCCCTCATCTCACCCTCCCAGAGCCCCACAGCACACCAGTTGACACCCTCACCTCTCAGGAGCAGATCAGCGCGGAGAGTGATGCACACGGGCAGTTGCTGGAAAAGTAAGGAGGAATTGCAATGGTGTGCCCCTCAGTTGAGTGCAAGCTCTCTTCTGCCTCCTCACCTTGGGCAAGTTACCTTCCCGTTCCAGGCCTCAGTTTCCCCATGTGTGAAATGAAAGGGCTGGAGAGAAATCCCTCACTATTCCCAAATCTGCATTCATTCTGTCCCAAGCCTTCTAATGTCTGTTCAACAAAGTCTACCAAATCTCAGCTATTGGACCGAGACTCAGGCCTCTATCTCAAACCTGAATTGAAAATGCAAATTACTGAAGAGGAAGGGTGGGAGGGAGGAGTGCTGAAGCCTGAATGGACTTACCTTATTTCCTTCTCCCGTGGCCCAGATGCAGGCCTCGTCCAGGCGATTCCTCTGGCTCAGAATCTGTCAGGCTCAAACATTCATTGACAGCCTACTCTGTACCAACCCTGAGCTGAGCCCCACCCTGGGGGGTATCTTAGAGGAGACCAGGATGTGGCCTCAGGTTCTGGACGCTCTCAAATTTAAACAGGCTAAACCCACTTTGCGTTGCATTTTACTGGTGGTACTTGTAGGACAAAGAGGGCTGTCAGAGGCCCAACACTTTGGGAGGCCGAGGTGGGCGGATCATCTGAGGTCAGGAGTTCGAGACCAGCCTGGCCCTGCCTCTACTAAACACACACACACACACACACACACACACATACATACATACAGAGTTAGCCTGGCGTGGTGGCAGGTGCCTGTAATCCCAGCTACTTGGGAGGCTGAGACAAGAGAATTGCTTGAACCTGGGAGGCAGAGGTTGCAGTGAGCAGAGATCGTGCCATTGCTCCAGCCTGGGTGACAAGAACAAAATTCTGTCTCAAAAAACAAAGGGGGGCTGCCAGAACATTCTGGCTGCCACAGGAAGCTGACTGCTAGGAGAGACTGGGTTGGGGTGGAAGGCAGCTGCTGTAATAATTTGACCAAGGGGTGGGCTGAGCAGGGGGAAGGAGCTGAGGTAGAGAGAGAGGGAGTGGGTAAGAAAGGCCCAGGGCACTGATTTGACTGGAACTTCAGGGACACGTGTGGGGTGAGAGGGATGCTGGGAGTGGAGGAGGGAAAGCACAGAGGCTTTCTGGGAATACATAGGCAATGACCTCCATGGGGGCGTGGTGTGTAGGCCCCAAACATCGGTGACTTCCCTGCCTGCCAGCCCTCTCTGTTTCTCTCTTCCTCTCCTACTGCTCAAGGCCTGGCCCTGCTGCACTGCCCTGCCCTGGCCCCCAGAGTCCCCTTCTCTCCTGGCTGGGAGATTAGGACTCTGCTGTGCCTGCAGCGTTCTCAACCTCAAGTCAAAGTGACCCTTTGGAGGCCAGAAGGCCACATGGCTGAGTCAGGGCTGAGTCACCATCCCCCAGGGGCCTTGCCATTTCCTGTGGAGAAGCCTTTTTACTGGCAGGGTTCCGTGCTCAGGTGGGAAATCTGGGGAGGTCGGGGGCGGGGCTTTATCTACTTTCACCCACTAACTCCCTAGACACTCCACTAGGGGTAGAGGGTTCCTACATGTATGTTGATCAAAACACGTGTCTGTGCACATGGGCCCTTATGCATTCACAGGTGTTTGCCTATGCAACTGCACGTCTGAATGTTTTATGTATATTGAATATAGAAAGGGAAAAAATATTTATTGAGCACATACTATGTGCTCAGCCTTTTATGTATGTTACTTTCTAATAACCCTAGGAAGTATAGATGCCTCCCAGGCTATAGTTAAAATCCTGACATGCCCAAGGTGCAAGAGGTATGAATACCTCCCCCAGTATGGCTGGTAACACCCCCAGGGTTCTCCCACTCCACAGTGATGGGCTTCCTCCAGAGCGGGCTCCTTGGGGGCAGGAGTGAGAAGTGTGTGTGTCTGTATTTATCCGTCCACTAGAGGCTGTGATTGGAAACAGGGTAAGTAAGGCCCTTGGGAGTAGCTGGGTGAATGGACGACAGTGGCGTCCACGTTGCAGATGGCACATACTTCTGGTTGGGTCAATCCATGTGGCTGGCCAATCCAGACCTGCCCTATTAGGGGCCATTGTCCTTATGGCTCATCAGCGCTGAGTTTTGTTGCCTTCTTCATAATGCAATACTAATGGATGTAGGAATGTATCTCCCCATACACTAGATGAAGTGTGGTTATTTGCTCAGGTAGAAATTAAGACTAACATACCAAAGTGGGAAATCTTCTCCATTGTGTCTTACTGATATTTGGGTAAAAAGTATCTTGACTCTTTTTTTCTTTTTTTGAGATGGAATATTACTCTGTCACCCAGGCTGGAGTGCAGTGGCATGATCTTGGCTCACTGCAAACTCTGCCACCCGGGTTCAGGCAATTGTCCTGCGTCAGCCTCCTGAGTAGCTGGGATTACAGGCACGTGCCACCATGCCCGATTGATTTTTGTATTTTTAGTGGAGATGGGGTTTCACCATGTTGGCCAGGCTGGTCTGGAACTCCCTCCTCAGCCTCCCAAAGTGCTGGGATTACAGGCGTGAGCCACTATGCCTGGCCCATCTTACTGGCTTTTAATAACTCAGACCACATGGTGATAAATCCCAACTCAGCACCCTCCCAAGTTCTGGCCCCATGGATTCAGTTGCTGAATCCAAGTTCCTGATTGGAAGTTCCTCAAGCACCATCACTCGGGGCACCCCAAAGTGACACACAGGTGTTCAATTCCCCTGTCTGCTCTGCTCCAGGGGCTCATCCCCGCTGGAAGCTTGAATGTCTGCTCCTCCTTGTCCTCACCCAGCTCAGCCAGTCACTGTGTCCCCCGATTCTGCCTCCTTGCTGTCTTGCCAGTGTGTCCGCTCTTCTCTGTCCCTTCTCCCTGGATGACTGCCAGTGCTTCCTCCCGCCTTCCCTGCCTCCACTCTCCCTACCACCTGCATGGCGGCTGGAGTGGGGTCCCTACAAATCTACCCTAGTCTCTTTCCTAGTTGGTATGACTGATGGTTCCCTGCTGCCCTCAGGATACGACACCGTCCCTGAGACGGCCCTGAGACGGCTCATCTTCCCATCCTCCCACTGCCCCTCGCCTCTTCTAATTCCTCACCCAGGCCACAGAGCACCTTGCAGTTCCTTGATGGAGCCGGCCTTCCTCTTGCCTCCAGCCTTTTTCTGTTCCTCCACCCCCAGTCATCTGGGCTACCCTCTATTCTTCCAGAAGGTCGCAGCCTTGAAGTCCCATCCTCTGAGTGGAGTCACCTGTCTGCCCTCCCCTGCAGTAGGTATCCTGCCCTTGGGTTTATCGTGACCCTTTCCACCTCCCCCATCTGCCTTCAGCTCCCTCCGTCTCACTGGAACCTCATTCTCTCCTCCGGAACCAGACTTTTCTGATGTGCAAACCCTATGGTAGTCTTTGGCCCCTTGCCCTCTGACCTCTCTAGGGTGGCAGCAGCGACCTGCTGCCCTCTCCATCTGTACTTTATTTAAACTCATCTCTCCCCTCTCCTTCCTAGAATTCTCTCCCCCTTGCAGGACTCCTCAGCCTACTCTAGGCCTCTGTTTGTGTCCTCATCTCTTCTGTCTCCCAGCCGACCCCTTGTGCGTTAACTTTCTCCTCCATGAAAGGCTGGGCACGGTGGCTCATGCCTGTAATCCCAGCACTTTAGGAGGCCAAGGCGGGCAGATAGATCATGAGGTCAGGAGTTTGAGACCAGCCTGGCCAACATGGTGAAACCCTATCTGTACTAAAAATACAAAAAATTAGCCAGGGATACTGGTGCGCACCTGTAATCCCAGCTACTTGGGAGGCTGAGGCAGGAGAATTGCTTGAACCTGGGAGGCGGAGGTTGCAGTGAGCCGAGATCGCCCCATTGCCCTCCATCCTGGGTGACAAAGTGAGATTCCATCTCAAAAAAAAAAAAAAAAAAAAAAATTCTCGTCCATGCTGATGACACCTGCCAGGCTCCAGCCTCGATGTATAACTCTTGCCACCACCTCCAGCCAGCCGCTACAGGCTCCTTGGACTCCATGTATCCAGAAGGACTTAGTATCTTCCCTTCTTCACCCACAAGGGGCTCCTCCTGTAACAGCCTCGGTCTGGGTGCCTGGTCCCCACTCCCCCACAGGATTCCACAAACACACCTGCATGGCAGATGCACCTGACAGCAATAACTTAAGAAACATCCGCATTCGGGATTTGGAGCGAAGGAATCTGGGAGTGGCCAACCCAGAGGCTCATGCCTTATCTATGAGGAACATCTCAGTCCCCAGCCCCAGCCCCATCTCTTGTGGAATTCGAGCCATGGAGGGGATGGGGGATTGAGGCCTTTTGGGTTAAAGGTAGGTTGCCGTGTAGAGGTTGCTGGGGCAGGGTACTAAATGAAAATGCTATATAAACGGCATGCGTTTTTCAAGTGGTGGCGGTTTTCCTGTCTGGCCCACTGCCACTGGACTGTCTCAGCATGTAAGTTCCCCATAAATCCTATGTCTCGTTCACTGACTCTGGGTCTCTTCTTCAGCCTCTTGAACCTGGTGCCATCCCCACCAAAGTCAGTAGAGGTCCGGCACGCCAGCACCAGGCCAGTCCATGCCACCATCCTTTGCTCATGCCAGTGCCTCTGGTTGGAATGCCCTTTAGCCACTTGTTCAGTTGGAAATACCCACTTGTTCTTCAGAATCTTTCCTGAGCCTCTACTTTCTCAGTAAAGCCTTCCCCACCCACAGTCACTCTAGAGTTGTCCAGGACTTGCTGTGGCTTCTTGCTTGGGCTTGCGGTATCATGACAGACCGATGGGACTATGGCTGAGGACCGGTCCCTTCACCTGCTTCCTCATCTATACATTGGACATAAAGATACACATTCACGGGTTTGTTGGAAACAGAACTGGGGGACCAGAAGTTGGGCTTTCGCCCCTAAGTCATGGTGGTTGAGCTCAGTGTTGACACCTATATTTCCCAGCCCCCATGGCAGCTTTACCATCACGTGGAAGGTCTTCAACCATGGTGTGTCCAGCTGAGATAAATCACCACATTCTCTATGGCACTAAAACAGGAGCCCAGTGCAGGCGAATTAGAGGCCAGCCCTGTCTCTTTAATGTCCATTGGCTCGGCCAGGCATGGTGGCTCACACCTGTAATCCCAGCACTTTGGGAGGCCGAGGCGGGCGGATCACCTGAGGTCAGGAGTTTGAGATCAACCTGGCCAAAATGGCGAAACCTCATCTCTACCAAAAAATACAAAAATTACCTGGGCGTAGTGGCACATGCCTGTAATCCCAGCTACCCAGGAGGCTGAGGCAGGAGAATCACTGGAACCTGGGAGGCAGAGGCTGCAGTGAGCCAAGATCATGCCACTGCACTCCAGCCTGGGTGACAGAGCAAGACTCCATCTCACCAAAAAAAAAAAAAAAAAAAAAAAAATATATATATATATATATAGAGAGAGAGAGAGAGACAGACAGACAGACAGACACACACACACACACACACACACACACACACCCCTCTCTTGGCTCCCGTCCCCTCCCCCACCCTAGGATCCTGTTGGGACAAACATCTTGGCTCAGTGGGTTGAAAAGGAAAGTCAGAATTCTGAGGCATGAATCGCTGTGCCCACTGACTCACTTCCTCCTCCCTGCCTGCTCTGGACGGACTGAGGCCCTGAGTAAGTCAGGCTCTGAAACCTCCTCCCAGCCCTCACCCCTCATTGCAGCTCCTGCAAGCCCCTCACTGCTGACCTCACCCCTGTGGGACCAGTTACTGCTGGTTTGAAACCTGCTTGCAAGTGTCAGCCAAGCTAAGGAGTTAGCTGTCCTAGGGCAGACTGAGGGGGAGGCACATGCCCTGTTCTTGGGACCCCAAGTCTGATGTCCAGGCAGGGCACCCTTAGGGAGTCTGATCTGGAAGGCAGCAAAAGTTCCCCATCCTCACAATGGCTCTCTCCTTTCCTGACAGGATCACAGACATGCTCACGATTAGGCAGTCCTCCTATGGGTTTGGGCCTTGCCTCCCAAAAGCTCCTGTTTAAATGCAGGAGCCCTACCTGGCAGAGTACCCCTGGCTGCTCCCTGGGTAGGGAGGAGCAGGATGTGATGGCATTGCCCACACAGACTATGACTCCGGGGTACAAATGAGTCAGGCAACTATGAAGGTGGTCAGGGGTCAGGAGGGCCAGAGCATGAGGAAGAGCTGGGATAAGGAATGATTTAGTGGGGGCAGGTGGGGGTGGGCAGGGGTTCCAGCTGGGCCCGTGGCACCTGCTTCTCTGGATAACTGTTAGCAGGATGGGGGCAATGATGAAGGGGCTTTCATGTCCTGGAACACAATCCCCCAGGGCCTTGGCCTTCTCCCTGTGGAGGACCCCTCCCCACCTTGTCATAGACGTAGGGACCCCTCTGAGTGGAGGAGTCAGATGGGTTTGGGGGATGTCAGGGCCACGACTTCAATGGCAGAACCGCCCTGGGCAGCATCCCTGGCAGGTGTGGCCCAGAGGCAGAGTGAGAGCCCAGCCCACTACACAGCAGAGAGAAGGGAGGGGAGCCAGATGCAACAGGAGCAGGGCAGCGGGGCAGAAAACCACGGCCCAGCCACATGAGGGACATAGGCACGTGCTCAGGGGAAACACTGCTGCCTGCCCCAGTTTAGGCTTCAGCTTGCTGGCCTTGGAACTGAGGGGGAGGTGATGGATTCACACGACAGAATGAGCCGACGGCCTTTGCAGGTCCAAAGCTCCCTCTATCGGGGAGTCAAGGAGATCCGTCTGGGGGCTAATGTGGGGTGAAAATGGTAAGAGTCAAGGGGCTGTGGAGATGTAGATAGGCTTGAGGGACATTTAGGGGAGGGGCTGAGCAGGAGCTGGTGGCAGCTGGGATGCAGGAGACATGGGAAGAGGGTAGCAGCAAGGACAGCCAGTAAGTCAACAGCACCTCTAGTGCCTGCTAGGTGGGGCTGGCAATTTGCCAAAGGCTGTAGGGTAGGGTTGGAGCTAGACAAGGGACCAGAGCCCAGAGGGACCACAGGGTGGTCCACCCCAAACCCATGAACAGAGGACAATTCTTAGAGGCCTTTCCCTGAGGCCTTGGCTTTCAGCTTGACCAGGCCATGCTAGCCTGGCTTTGTGTGGTCAGGAAGCTCAACCAAGATAACCCTCCTAATCCCCAATTTCATTTTTTTTTTTTTGAGACAGACACTCTGTCACCTACGCTGGAGTGCAGTGGTGCAATCTCAGCTCCCTGCAACCTCCACTTCCTGGGTTCAAGTGATTCTCCTGCTTTGGCCTCCTGAGTAGCTGGGATTACAGGTGCCTACCACCACACCCAGCTAATTTTTGTACTTTTTTAGTAGAGACGGGGTTTTACCATATTGGCCAGGCTGGTCTCAAACTGCTGACCTCAAGTGATTCACCCACCTCGACCACCCAAAGTGGTGGGATAACAGGCGTAAGTCACCACACCTGGCCCTAATCCCCAGTTTCTATAGGCCCCTCACCACCTGCACCCTGGGCGCTAGCGCCTCAGCTCTGCTCCCCCTTCCAGCCCTCTTTCACTCTAGCTTCTTGGTGACCCTGGCTGCAGCTCCAGGGGTCTCTACTTCATTCATTCCCTGAGAGCCCCCTCCCTCCTCTTTGCACCCCGCAGATGCCCTGAGAAAGCCTCATGGCACTGCACACCCACCGTCCCTGCCAGTGTGCAATCGTGGCCTGCGTCCTGGCCCCACCCCAGGCTGTGGGGTCCCCCGCCGCAATGCACGTTGGGGTGACCTCTAACTGGCCTCTGGTCATCTCTGAGCCTCAGTTTTTTTTTTGCAAAGAGGTAATAATAGCCATGCCCAACTCTCAGGGCCGAGGAGAGGGTTAACTGAGCCATCCATGGGAAGCACCTGGCATTGGGCCCAGCACACGGTGCCCTTTCCTTCCTTTCCCTTAAAGTCAATTGTCACCTGGCTCCAGGAGGCCATCTTATTCCCTGATCTGACCCCACTCAAAACCCAACCCTGGATAGCTTGCAGAACCAAGCCCAAAGCCCAGCTCCCCAGCCCAGAGTTTGAGGTCCTTTGCAAATCACCCTGCTCACCTTCGGCCCTTGTCCTCCCACTCTCCACACAGCCCCAGCCTGTGAGGCAGGTCTTCATGCCCCAAACACCTGCTCACTGCTTCCTCCCGGCCTTTGCTTGGCTGGCCCTGTGCCCACCACACTCTAGCTTCTTCTCGCTTGTTGACAGCTCCCCCTCCTTCAAAGTCAACCGAAATTCACCATCTTCCAGGCTTCCCAAGTCTTAACAGATGCTTTCCAGTTCAGCATAGCTCTGTTTCTCCCTCTGATAGCACATGCACCACATTAGGTCACCTATTAGCTTGGGTGAAGTTGCGTGAGCTCTCTGTGCCTCAGTTTCTCTATCTGTAAAATGGAGTTAATAATTACACCCCAATCATAGAACCCTTGTGGAGAGTAAATGAAGACTCACATAGTGCCCATCACATAGTAAAATAAATAGAAAATAAATGTTATTTTCTATTGGGATGATGGCGGCCATGGTGGCAGGGGTGGCGGGGGTGGCAGTGGCTGTCTCTCCACCAAGAGCCCAGACCTCTAGGAAAGCCAGCTCAGACCCTCTTTCTCCATCCTGCCAATGGCTGCTACTACAGTGTTCTGCTTGGACAGAGATTAATGATGTGGTCAAATTGAACCTCCTCTGGTCCATTGAAACACTCAATGTCCTCATGGGTCCCCTCAGGTCCCATCACTGTGAGGCATCGGTGTTTCTATGGATACCCAAGAGCTAGCAGAGGCATTGGCACCTGGGGAAGGTGTCCTCATCACAGAGGACCCTAGAAAGGCTCTACCCAGGGCTCAGACTGAGACTCCAACACAGGGACGGGGACTGAGGGGGAGGGAGCATCCTGGAAGACTGGGGGAAATGTGGACAGGTAGGCAGAGAAAAAGGGATAGTTGGGTTTTTTTGTTGTTGTTTGTTTTTTTCGATGGAGTCTCGCTCTGTCACCCAGGCTGGAGTGCACTGGCACAATCTTGACTCACCGCAACCTCCGCCTCCCAGGTTCAAGCGATTCTCCTGCCTCAGTCTCCCAAGTACCTGGGACTACAGGCACCCACCACCACGCCCAGCTAATCTTTGTATTTTTTTAGTAGAGATGCGGTTTCTCCATGTTGGTCAGGATGGTCTCGATCTCTTAACCTCGGGATCTGCCTGCTTCAGCCTCCCAAAGTGCTGGGACTACAGGTGTCAGCTGCCGCACCCAGCTAGGATAGTTGTTTTTCTTGGGAATGTCACTGTGCCGCCCCTTCATGTATATTATACTTGATTCTTCATGACAAGCCTGTGAGATCAGTCACGTTTTCCCCTTTTCCAGAAGAGGAAACGTTTTCCCCTTTTCCAGACTGGCAAAGTGACATGCCCAAGGTCACGCGCAGTGTGAGGAGCAGAACCTTCCCCCGAGATCTGTTGGGTTCCGAGAGTGGGCCCAGCAAAGAGACAACGGAGGCCGAGGATGTGGGAGAATTCCAGGCCCAGGCCAGCTGCCCACTCAGCCAGGGAGGAACACTGTGGGCGTGGCGGAAACAGCCACCAGAAGCCAGGGGCATGCGGCAAACAACGGTGCCAGGAAATGAACTGACCCCGGGCCCTTCCGCCCGGCCCGCCCCTGAGCCCCTGGCTGCCTGCCGCCTCTCATTCCCGATGCTCCCTCCAAGGGAATGGAGAAAGCTAGGCTGAGGCCCCAGGGATGGCCCTGCATGGGGAGGAACCAGGAGGGTCCTGAAGCCCAGGAGCAGCTCTGCCAGGCCTAACCCCCTTTCCCTGGAGGAGGGAGACAGGCCAGGGTCCTAGGGATTTTGTCCTGTTTGCCTCAGTCTGAGCTCAGATTGGAGCCTGAATCAGAGGAGATACTGGAGTGATGTGTTGCATGGGGGCGCCAGCATGGTGTCAAAACTGCCTGGCAGAAGGGGCAGAGACCTGGGTCCTGACATGACCTCTGTCCCTACCCCCTGACCCTGGAGGAGTTGCAGAAAGCTTCCCACCCACCACGTCGGGTCATTGTGGAATGGATACCACTACCTGGGTCCCTTCCAAGTCTGACAATGCAGTTCTATTAATTCTTTTCTCACTCACTCGTTATTTCAGTGGAATACAGGGTGAAGCTCAGTAAATAGACTTTAGTACAAATAAAGTGGACAGAGTTGCAGTGATAAGCAAAGACTGATAGGACAGTAGTGACTTGTTAAAAGCAGGGACTCTCAAGTCAGATTGCCTGGGTTCAAGCTCTTCCCCCATCACTTGCTAATTGCATAACCACGGGCAAGTTACCTGACCACCTTGAGCACCGATTTCCTCATCTGTAAAATGGGTATAAAGGAGTATATTCCTCATAGGGTCACTGCAAGAATTAAATGAGATAACACAAATAATATTCTTAGAAAAAATCTCAGGTGCATGCTGAGCACTCAATAATGTTGGCTATTATTAAATGAACTGACCCAGAGCCCTTCCACCCGGCCCGCCCTGAGCCCCTGGCTGCCTGCCGCCTCTCACTCCCGATGCTCCCTACAAGGGAACGGAGAAAGCTAGGCTGAGGCCCCAGGGATGGTCCTGCATGGGGAGGAACCAGGACGAAGGAATTTCAGCAGGCAAAGATGTGTGCATGAGGTGGGGGTGACCGTCAGAACAGCACACACTAAGGCACGGAGACAGGAAAACCCAGTGCAAGTCTAGAGAACAGTAAGAGGCCAGTCCAGAGAAATTGGGGAAAGGCAAAGTTGAGAGCAGATGGTCAGATGCCTGTGCCAGACTAAGAAACTTGGACTTCATCAGCATTTTCCAGTTAGCGTTTCCTGGAGCACCAGAGTCCCATAAGATACTATTGGATGTTTTGTAGAGTTACAAGGAGGATATCAACAAGCAAGAGAATGAGGTGAACCCTAACCTCAGGCCACATACAAAACTTAACTCAAAATGGATCAAAGCCCGAAATAGAAGTGCTAAATCTGTAAAATTCTTCTGTTTTTTTTTTTGAGACGGAGTCTTGCTCTGTTGCCCAGTCTGGAGTGCGGTGGCACCATCTCAGCTCACCACAACCTCCTCCTGGTTTCATTCGATTCTCTTGCCTCAGCCTCCTGAGTAGCTGGGATTACAGGCACACTCCACCATACCCAGCTAATTTGTGTATTTTTAGTAGGGGTTTCCCCAGGTTGGCCAGGCTGGTCTTGAACTACTGACCTCAAGTGATCTGCCCACCTCAGCCTCCCAGAGTGCTGAGATTTCAGGCATGAGCCACCATGCCAGGCCCTAAACCTATAAAATTCTTAGAAGAAAACACTGGAGTAAATCTTTGTGATTTTGGATTTGGCAATGGCTTCTTAGCTATAATACCAAAAATACAAGAAACAAAAGAAAAAGGTAAACTGAACTCTATCAAAATAGACACCCACAGATGGAGTAAAATATTTGTAAGATGAATTACCTGATCAGGGATTTGTATCTAGCATATATAAAGAACTCTTATAACTCAGTAATAGAAAGACTACCCAATTAAAACGGGCAAAGGATCTGAATAGACCAATCTTTCTCCAGAGAAGATATAGAAATTGCCAATAAGCACATTAAAAAATGTTCAACACCATTAGTCATCAGGGAAATGCAAAACAAAACTATAATAAGATACAACCTCATACTCACAAGGATAGCTAGAACCAAAAAGTTAGACAAAAGGTGTTAGCAATGGCCAGGTGTGGTGACTCCTGCCTGTAATCCCAGCAATTAGTGAGGCTGAGGCGGGCGGATCACCTGAGGCCAGGAGTTCAAGACCAGCCTGGCTAACATGGCAAAATCCCATCCCGACTGAAAATACAAAATTAGCCAGGTGTGGTGGCGCTTGCCTGTAGTCCCAGCTACTCGGAAGGTTGAGGCAGGACAATCGCTTGAACCCAGCTGCGGAGGTTGCAGTGAGCCGACATCATGCCACTGCATTCCAGCCTGGGTGACAGAGCGAGACTCCATCTCAAAAAAAAGAAAAAGTGTTAGTGAAGATGTGGAGAAATTGGACCCCTTGTAGAATGGTGAAATTCCTTCAAAACACAGTCTGGCATTTCCTCAAATAGAGTTATCACCTGACCCAGCAATTTCACTCATAGGTATATACACAAGAAAAATGAAAACGTGTCCACACTGAAACCAGTACATGAGGGCTGGGTGCGGTGGCTCATGCCTGTAATCCCAGCACTTTGGGAGGCCGAGACATGTGGATCACCTGAGATCAGGAGTTCGAAACCAGCCTGACCAACACAGAGCCCTGTCTCTACTAAAAATACAAAAATTAACTGGGTGTGGTGGCACACATCTGTAATTCCAGTTACTCAGGAGGCTGAGGCAGGAGACACTGGAACCTGGGACCCGGGAGGCAGAGGTTACCGTGAGCTGAGATTGCGCCACTGCACTCCAGCCTGGGTCATAGAGTCAGACTGCATCTCATAAAACAACAACCAAAATCCTGTACATGGGTGGGTGGGGAGTTGGGGAGAGAGAGCATGGGGAGAGATGCCAGATATAGGTGGTGGGGGAGGAAGGCAGCAAATCACACTACCATGCGTATACCTATGCAACAATCTTGCATGTTCTTCACATGTACCCCAAAACCTAAAATGTAATTTTAAAAAATCCTGTACATGAATGAATACAGCAACATTGTTTATAATCGCCCCCAAGGGAAACAACCTAAGTACCTATCAACTGATGGAGGGATAAGCAGCGTGTGGCACAGCACGTTGACACACGCTACAGTATGAATGAATCTTGAAAACATGATGCTGAGTTTGAGAAGCCAGGTCCAAAAGGCCACATATAGTATGACTTCAATTACATAAACTCTTCAGAACAGGCAAATACAGAGACAGAAAACAGCTTAGTAGTTGCCTAGGGTTGAGAGCAGGGAAAGGAGGGTGTTGATTCTGGGGTGATAGCTGAAGTGCGTAGGGTTTCTTTTCAGGGTAATGAAAATGTTCTAAAATTGATTGTAATGATAGTTGCACATATCTGTAATATTCTAAAAACTATCAAATTTTGCACTTTATTTTTTTTTTGAGACAGGGTCTCACTCTGTCACCCAGGCTGGGGTGCAATGGTGTGATCATGGCTCACTGCAGCCTCCAACTCCCAGGCTCAAGCCATCCTCCTGCCTCCTGAGTAGCTGGGACTAGTTCTGTGCCACCAAGCTCGCTCAAGGAAATCAGAGAGGACACAAACAAATGGGAAAACATTCCATGCTCATGGATAGGAAAAATCAATATCATGAAAATGGCCATATTGACTAAAGTACTTTATAGATTTAATGCTATTCCCATCAAACTGCCATTGACATTCTTCACAGAATTAGAAAAAAGGATTTTAAAATTCATATGGAACCAAAAAAGAGCTTATAGCACCAAGACAATCCTAAGCAAAAAGAACAAAGCTGGATGTATCCTGCTACCCTATGTCAAACTATACTACAAGGCTACAGTAACCAAAACAGCATGGTACTGGTACAAAAACAGACACACAGAACAATGGAACAGAATAGAAAACTCAGAAATAAGACCACACATTTACAACCATCTGATGTTCAACAAACCTGACAGAAACAACCAATGAGGAAGTGTTCTCTATTTAAGAAATGGTGCTGGGAGAATTGGCTAGCCACATGCAGAAAATTAAAATTGGACCCCTTCCTTACACCTTACACAAAAATAACTCAAAAGGTTTTTCTTTTCTTTTCCTTTTTTTTTTTTTGAGATGGAGTCTTGCTCTGTCACCCAGGATGGAGTACAGTGGCAAGATCTTGGCTTACTGTAATCTCCGCCTCCTGGGTTCAAACGGTTCTCCTGCCTCAGCCTCTTATGTAGCTGGGATTACAGGCGCCCGCCACCACACCCAGTTAATTTTTGTATTTTTAGTAGAGACGGGGTTTCACCACGTTGGCCAGGCTGGCCTCGAACTCCTGACCTCAGGTGATCCACCTGCCTCAGTCTCCCAAAGTGCTGAGATTATAGGCATGAGCCACTTCGCCCGACCACTTGGGTTAAAGACTTAAATGTAAAACCCAAAACTATAAAAACCCCAGAGGGGTTCCTTTTTCCGACAGCTCCCAGGGGAGCTCTGCACGCCATGCCACGTCCTGCCCGTCTGTCCCAGAGGGTCACCGCCAGCCACAGCTGCGCCATGACCACCCAGCAGATCGTCCTCTAGGGCCTGGGCCCATGGGGCTTCCACCTCGTAGGCGGCAAGGCCTTCAAATGGCCTCTCGCCATTTCCTGGGTTACTCCTGGAAGCAAGGTGGCTCTAGCTAATTTAGGTATCGGAGATGTAATCACAGCCATCGATTCGGAAAATACCAGCAATATGACGCGCTTAGAAGCTCAGAACAGAATCAAAGGCTGCACAGACTACATGGCTCTCACTTAGCCAGATCCAAACATAAAGCCTGGTCTCCTCTGGTGACCGGGGATGGGAAGTGCATCCATGCAAGATGAATTTAGCCTCTGAACCCCGGAGGTTCTGCACGTAGGAAGCGCCCACAACCGAAGTGCTATGCCCTTTACCACCTCGCCCGCCTCCAACACTACCGCCAGGGTCATCACAAACCAGTACAACCACCCAGCTGGCCTCTACTCTTCCAAAAGTATCTCCAACTTCAACAACACCCTGGAGTCAAAGACTGTTGCTGCCAGCGAGGTGGAGGCGAACAGCAGACCCTTAGACCATACTCAGCCTCCAAGCAGCCTTGTCATCGGCAAAGAATCTGAAGTTTACAAGATGCTTCAAGAGAAACAGCAGTTGAATGAGTCCCTGAAACAGTCCATGTCTTTCTTGGTTTTGCAGGAAATCCTGGAATCTGAATAAAAGGGGGATCCCAACAAGCCTCAGGATTCGGAAGGGTTAAAGCTCCTGTCACTAAAGTGGCTGCGTTGATTGGAAATGCTCAGAAGTTGCCTATGTGTGACAGATGTGGCACTGGGATTGTCGTGTGTTTGTGAAGCTGACGGACCGTCACTGCCACCCCGAGCATTATGTGTGCACTGACTGTGGCACTGACCTGAAACAGAAGGGCCATTTCTTTGTGGAGGATCAAATCTACCCTGAGAAGCATACCTGGGAGCGAGTCACACCACCCGAGGGCTGGGAAGTAGTCACCATGTTCCCCAAGTGACCCAGCAGATCGGACCACTGTTCTCCAGCCGACGTCTGCTGCAGCTTTTTCTCTCAGTGTTCTGGCCCTCTCCTCTATGGAAGGTTCTCTGCTTACTTTGGTTTTCCCCCTGCTTGTGAAACGCTGAGTCCCCTGCCTTGGTTAATTGACTCACATCAGCTGTGTGATGCCGGCTTTTACAATGACAGGAAAACTGTTTCGTTCAGTGTCCCCTTGCCAGCAACACCGTGTCCCCTCCTCCCCCTCCGTTCTTCTCTGCTGCATTTAGACATCAGCCAAATTTGAACCCAATCAAATATAATGTGTCTGACATTGATTTTGTTTTTACTCAATAAACTTACAGACTCCAAAAAAAAAAAAAAAAAAAAAACCCTAGGAGAAAATCTAGACAATGCCATTTAGGACACAGACATGGGTGAAGATTTCATGACAAAAACATCAAAAGCAATTGCAACAAAAGCAAAAATTGGCAGATGGGATCTAATTGAACTAAAGAGCTTCTGCACAGCAAGAGAAACTATCATCAGACCGAACCGACAACCTACAGAATGGGAGAAAATTTTTGCAACCTATCCATCAGAGAGAGGTCTAATATCCAGAGTCTGCAAGGAACTTAAACAAATTTACAGGAAAAAAACAAACAACCTCATTACAAAGTGGACAAAGCACACAAACAGACACTTCTCAACAGAAGTCATTTATGCAGCCCACAAAGAAGCCCGACACTGATCATTAGAGAAATGCAAACAAAACCACAGTGCGACACTATCTCATGCTAGGCAGAATGGCAATTATTAAAACGTCGAGAAACAACAGATGCTGGTGAGGCCGCAGAGAGATACGAACTTTTACACTGTGGGTGGGAATGTAAATTAGTTCAACCATTGTGGAAGACAGTGGGGCGATTCCTTGAAGACCTAGCACAAGAAATATCACTTGACCCAGTAATACCATTACTGGGTATATACCCAAAGGAATATAAATCATTCTATTATAAAGATACATGCACACGTATGCGCACTGCAGCACTGTTCACAATAGCAAAGACATGGAATCAACCCAAGGGCCCATCAACGATAGAATGGATAAAGAAAATGTGGTACATATATACCATGGAATATTATGCAGCCATGAAAAGGAATGAGATCATGTCCTTTGCAGGGACATAGATGGAGCTGGAAGCCATTATCCTTAGCAAACTAACGCTGGAACAGGAAACCAAACACTGCATGTTCTCACTCATAAGTGGGCGCTGAACGATGAGAACACACGGACACAAGCAGGGAGACAACACATACTGGGGCTTGACAGGGGAGAGGGTGAGGGGGAGGGAGCGCATCAGGAAAGATAACTAATGCATGCTGGGCTTAACACTGAGGTGATGGGTTGATAGGTGCAGGAAATCACCATGGGCACATGTTCACCTGTGTAACAAACCTGCACATCCTGCACATGTACCTCAGAGCTTAAAATAAAACTAAACACTTTTTTTTTTTTTTGTAGAGACAGCATCTCATTATTTTGCCCAGGCTGGTCTTGAACTCCTGGTCACAAGTGATTCTTCTGCCTTGGCCTCTCAAAGTGCTAGGCTTACAGGCGTGAGCCACCATGCCTGGCCAAACTGTACACTTTAAATGAATGACTTGTATAATGTGTGAATTATATTTCCATAAGGCTGTAAAAAATAAACGCAAGCGAGGGGTATGAATCTATCATCAAACGAGTTTGGGAAATGCTAAGAAGAGGGTTGTTGCTAGGCATTACCACGTGACGGTAGCCCGTGCCTGTAGTCCCAGCCTGTAGTCCCAGCCGCTCAGGAGGCTGTGGCAGGAGGATCCCTTGAACCCAGGAGTTTGAATCCAGTGTCATGTTAGCGATATAGCGAGACCCTGTCTATAAACAAGAAAACAAAGAGGGTATTGTTTGCTTTGGGATTTCTCTGAGCCTTGTATGTGCTAATGTGCATTGGCAAAGTCCTGGAGCAGGTTAGGGTATACATCGTTTTCCAAAACTTTGACCCTGGTTCAACCAAGGAACCTCTCCTAACCTCTCACAAAACGCTTTTCACAGAGCACAATTTAGCAAGTTTGGCTAAAAGCGGTGGGGGAGCCATTGAAGGTTCAAGCAGGGAAAGGGACTGGTAGAGCTGCACCGAGAGGGAAACCAGCTGTGGTGGGGACATAAAAGCGGGAGGACAGCCTAGTGCCTTTGTCCCAGTGAGGTGGTTGAAAAGGATCGGAATAGACATTTCTCCAAAGGAGATATACAAATGGCCAAGAGGCATACAAAAAGATGCTCAATATCGTTAGTCATCAAGGAAAAGCAATTCAAACCATAGTGAGATACCACTTCACGCCCACCAGGTGTGGAGGCAGGGGTGGTAGGGCTTCGAACACAGTGTTCAGAGGGGGACTACCCTGCCACTTCTTGCCTCAGCTCTAGGAAGGGGAGCTTCTTCTCTCCCTGCACTCCCTGACCTGAGTCTTAGGAATTCCCTGATCCATCCTGGAGCCCCTGACTGCTTCATTGCTTCCGGAGAGGATGCTAGGGGCCCTTGTCCACCCCAGCTGTGTTTATCTCCCTCTTCCTGGAAGTGGGAATGGGCACCAGACTGGCCAGGCTAGTGGGTATGGGAGGAGGTACCGGATCTGGGGGCCTACGATAATCCTGGCGGCGGGGGGCAACAGTGGGTGAAGCAGGTTGGCCCCATCAGGGCCAGTCAGGCTGGAGCAGAGCGTCTTGTCCCGTCCCAAGGTGCCTTCTTCTAGAACAGCTCTCTTCTCCCGGGCCATGAGAAACACGCCTGGAGCATGGAGCTGAGGGAACCTGGAGAAGGAAAATTGGCCTTTAAGTCTTTTTTTTTTTTTTTTTTTGAGACAGAGTCTCCCTCTGTCATCAGGCTGGAGTACAGTGGTGCAATCTTGGCTCACTGCAATCTCTGCCTCCTGAGTTCAAGCGATTCTCCTGCTTCAGCCTCTCGAGTAGCTGGGATTACAGGTGCTCGCGACCACACCCGGCTAAGTTTTTGTATTTTAGTAGAGGCGGAGTTTCCCCATATTGGCCAGGACGACCTAGATCTCCTGACCTTATGATCCGCCCGCCTCGACCTCTCAAAATGCTGGGATTACAGCTGTGAGCCACTGCGCCCAGCCTGGCCTTTAAGTCTTAAAAGTCTTAGTCATACTGGTTATCATTTATTGAGTACTTACTACATATACTACCTTGTGCTAAGCGCTTTGCATGCATATCTCATCCTATGCTTTAAAAAATTCTCGTTTCCCCATTTGACAGATGAGGAAAATGAACCTTAGAGGATTTCAGTAGCTTGCTCAGTATTATCCAAGGAAGTGGGCCAAAGGAGTCTCATGAAACTAGATTAGAAATCGAGTTCTGGAAAGAGAGGGAGATTGGAAAAGCACATACGGCTGCCTTCTTCCAGCTCTCCTGCTCCACAGCCTAGCCCAGCTCTCCTGCTCCACAGCCCAGCCCAGCACAGCCCCGCATCCACAGCCTCTCTCGGGGCCCTAGGAATGGAGCCCAGGAACACCCTGAGACGACCTCAAAATTCCCAGCTGCCTGGTATGGTAAGTGTTCAGAGACCTCTTTCAAAAGACATCCTTGTCTTGATCTGAGGCCTCAGGAGAGGAGTAAATGTCAGGAAAGGTCGAGAGGCTGGGCCCGCTCCGGGCTTCTACAAGGGCAGGGAAGGGGACCCCAAGGAGTTTAGGGATATCCACCATGATTGAGCCCTTGGACAGGGTGACAGCAGGCAGAAGCTCTCCAGGAGGGGGTGCAACAGGGTGGGGTGAGGAGCACCATTAACTTCCCAAAGGGCAGGGAAAGGGCTGCCCTTTCATTGCCATCCCAGAACCACGGAAGGGGGTCCTGGAAGGGCAGAAGCTACATTTCAGAAAGAACATTCATTAACAAGGGATTCTGTGCCTGAGAGGGAAGGCTTGGGGTTTCCAGGCTGGAGGAGATGCTGGCTGGGCTGGAGGCAGGGGAATGGCTGAGAAGGTGCAGCCCCTGCGTGAACACGGTTCTCCTGTCTGTGGCCAAACCCAGTCAAGGACCCTGCAGTCTGGACCCCTAGGTCCTTGTTGTTGTCTCAGCTCGGAGGCAGAGGGCTGGACACGGTGGCCCCCTTCTGTAAGCCTTCTGGCTTGCAGGAGAGAGTTGGCTGGGGAGAAGGAGCATCATTAATTCCCCCAAATATTTACAGAGTTCCTAGTGCCGGGCCTGAGCCAAGGCGCTTGGTCAGGCCCTGCGCTATGTCCATTACTCATGTCTCACTCAGGCAAGCAGGCCTTAGACACAGGGAGGGGGAGGCCAGAGGAGGCAGGAGCCTGGCTCGTCCTGCCCGGGGGAGGTGGCGTAGGAGAACAGTAGCCCACTGCCTGCCACGATCCCTCCCACAGCCCGCCCGCCTGCCGGGAATCTGGCTGCACCCTACATGCTCATGGCCTGCTCCCCAAGGAGAAGTAGAGAAACGAGGGCCAGGAGTAGTCTCTCTTGTCTTGCTCTTCCAGGCTACCAAGATAGGGGTGGGAGCAGTCTCTCTCATCTCCCTGGCTCAGATTATCCAGCCCCCAAGAATGGGGGCTCCCCCCAGGGCCAGGCTGGGTCAGACAAGCTGCTGCCTGCCTTACATCCTGGGCGGAAGTGGTCCCTAGAGGCAGAGCCGACAGGAAAAAATACTCAAGGAGCTTGACAGGAGTGGGGACACTGCCCTGGGCCCGCCGGCCACTGCCCAGGGCACATGGCCACATCCCACACCCAAGCTACTGGAGGGTACGGGAGGCTGCAGTAGGCCCCTGACAATCAGCCCTGTGCTGCCCCTCCCGAGCTGGGCAGCCGGGCCCCACTCCAGGCCCTGCCCATGTCCCTCTTGGAGTCTCCCCTGCTCCACATGCTCTGCCTCCGTGACCTACCTCCTGCTCCTATTCCTGTCTCTCTCTCTCTCTCTCTGTCCCCCTCTCTCTTCATCTCTCCTTTCCGCACAGACAGGCTGGGACAGGAATCCAGGAGCCACTCGCTCAAAAGAGGTTTGGTGGGAGGAGGGGAACCAGGCCAGGCGAAGCAGTGGCTGATGTCCTTGGCGTGTCAAGGGCCCAGACCCTCAGCCTTCCCAGTCCTTTTCAGGCCCCCACCCCTGCCCTGGGAGGTTTGGGGTGGAAACATAGGAACAAACAGTCTCCCTCTCCCCCTGGATGAGGTTTAAGGAGATAAAGCTGTATTTCAACCACGCCTCTCCTGAGTGGGTAATCACCTGCTCCCTGGCCCCATCAGCCCCTGAGGACAATGTGGGGAGCTGTCTCATCTGCCCCCTGGGGAGCCCTCATTCTGTCTCCTGGTCAGTCCGGGAGGGGCTGTCAGCCTGCGAGACTCTAGGCGCCTCGGGGCAAAGGGACGGGATCTACCCACCCACCACCTCTCCTCCCCAACAGGGCTTTCCAGGCCGGGAAGGGACCACAGGGGAGGGTGGGAGTGGGGGAGGCGTGAAGGGTCCCCAGTTCCTGCCCATCCAGGATAGGGCAACTGGCTGGTCCTTCCACACCTTTTGCAAGTTCTGAGCCGGGGCAGCAAGGACAGGTCCACCCTGGCCTCAGAGCTTTGGAGGGCAGTGCGGCCTTCATGGAAGCTCTTAACACCCCTGCCCAGCCCCAGCTCTCCTTTTCCTCCCCCAACTTCCGAAGATCCTCTCCCCTGGCTCCTGCTCTCTGCCACCCTCCCTCCCTCAGGAAGTCTAGGAGGCAGCAGGCTGGGGAGCCAATACTGCGGGCCAGGGATATGAGCGGGGAGAAGTTTACCCACAGCTCTCATTTGCCTCTCACCACTTGGAGAATGCAGAGACTCTGAAGCCTTGGCTCGGGCCGGACCTCACCTGTCACAGAGCTTTCCCAAGGGGAGCTTGGGCTGGCCAGGGGTGCACGGAGCTCCTCTCTAGTTGGCCAGGGTGCTGGTGAGCAGCTACCCTGCACAAAGTCCACATGGGGCTCCCTGGAGGAGAGCCTGAGGAGCCCATCCACCCCTGCCGCTCAGATGCCAGTCAGTGCTGGGGGAGACAGGCAGGGCAGGGCCCCACTCAGGCTGGGAGACAGGACTCGGTATGGTCTGTGCGCTGGGGGGTTGGGGATGGGGATGAGGAAGGAGACAGCCTCTTTGATGAGGACATCTGGGAAGGCTGCCTGGAGGAGGTGGCATTTGGAGATAAGCCTTGATGAGGTGGGTTCCATCAAAGCAGTCTCCCATCTCTCTTAGGGGCTATGTTCACCACTGTTCACTCCCCAACCCACACACCAACCTGGAGCCTCCTCCACCACCAGGAGCAAAGCAGCTCTTAGCACCCCTGCCAGCTCCCCAGGGTGCTGGCCTCTTCTCCCATGACTCCCAGCTATGCACCTGTGGGCATGTGGTGGGGCCTCTCCAGGCCTCCTCTGTGCACTGCAGACACTGAAGCGCCACCTCCTGTGGTTTTCCTGCTGGTGGACTGCGGTCATGCTGGCCGGTGACAGCGCGGTCAGAGGTGAGCCCCAGCCTGATCAAAGGCTTCAGAATCTTTGTAGCCTCCGAATAGTGAGAGGCAGATGATATTACGGGTAAACATCTTCTCCCCCCCTCACCTCCCTGGCGTGCGGTATCAACTGCCCCTTGACTGGTTGCAAGCAGCAGGCCACTTGTTCCTGGCTGCTCAGGGCCAGTTGATTCTTTCCTTGGAGACTGGGACCTGCCTGGAATCCCTTGCTTCTTTGGGGGGTCAGAATCCTTCCATCCAAGGACAGGTTGGGAGGGGAATGGGTGGGTTGGGGAGAGCTCTCCTTCAAGCCTCCAGATGTCAGTGAGGAGAATCGCCATCACCGAGTCTGTGTTCATGTCTGGCCAGCGGGACTGACCTTCTCCAGCCCTGAGCTAGTGTGGGCGGGAGCTTGCAGAAGTGGCTGGGCTGGGTTGGCCCTAAACCACATCTAAGTTTCCCCTGCCGCTTTTATGTGAAAACCAAGGCTCCGTCACCTGGGCACCTGAGTCCACCAAGCCTCAGGCTCTCCTTCAACTCTCACATTTAGAAGACATACCCAGGCTGGGCGCAGGAGCTCTCGCCTGTAATCCCAACACTTTGGGAGGCAGAGGTGGGCAGATCACTTGAGGTCAGGAGTTCGAGACCAGCCTGGCCAACATGGCGAAACCCCATCTCTACTAAAAATACAAAAATTAACCAGGTGTAGTGGCGCATACCTGTAGTCCCGGCTATTCGGGAGGCTGAGGCAGGAGAATCGCTTAAACAAGGGAGTCGGAGGTTGCAGTGAGCCAAGATCACACCACAGCATTCCAGCCTGGGTGACAGAGTGACCCGTCTCAAACACACACACACACACACACACACTCTCTCTCTCTCTCTCTCTCTCCCCCCCCCCCCCTCTAGCGGCTTGAGTGTTGCCCTCACCCCGGCCTCCCTGACCTGCCCTCTGCCTCTCACCTGTGGGCTGTTCACTCTGAACAGTCAGCCCAGGTATGGAATGCAGCCCCCCCTTCCCTTTAATTCCTCCCTAAATATTCTTCACCCAAGGCAGTGAGGGTGGGGGATGATTCCTGAGGGATGGGGTGATGGAGGCGGAAGGGGCCTGCTTTCCTATCCATCACTGGATACTCAACTCCAAGGCCGTGTTTCCACCTTGCTCTGGTTGCCTACCACCTTATTTTCTTGGTTTTCAGTCTCTCTGTGTCTGTCTGTCTCTCTGTCTGTCTCTTTCTCTCTCTCTCTTCTCCACATCTATCCTTTGGAATTCTCTCCTGAGTGGTCTCCTGAAACCCAGAGTTCTCCCAGGCTATTAGCTAGATTCATTCTCTCTCTCTCTTTCTTTCACATCCCAAGAGAGCCCAGCAAGGTATTTCCTAGTTCTGCTGCCAGCTTTTGCAATAATGTGTGTGTGTGCGCATGTGTATGTGTGTGTGCATGTGTGTGTGCGCATGTGTGCATGTGTGTGTGCATATGTGTGTGTGCATGTGTATGTGAGTGTGCGTGTGTGTGTGTGTGTGTGTATGTGCATGTGTGTGTATGTGCATGTGTGTGTGTGTGTGCGTGTGTGTGTGTGCATGTGTGTTTGTGTGTTTCTATTCCACACAGTTGGGGAAAGTGAACCCAGAAGAGAAGGTCACTTGCCCAGGACCTTACAGAGTGAGGAATGAAGAAGGAATAAGAATCTAAGAATTTTAACTTCCCATGTAAGAACTGCGTGACTCTGGGCAAGTTAATGCGTCTCTCTGGGCCGCGATTTTATTTGATTTGATTTTAATGGAAATGTTTTATTGAAGTATAATGCAGACAGAAAAGTGGATGGATTTTCACCAAATGGACATGCCTGTGTAGTCCGAACCCAGGTTGAGAAATAGATTTCCAGCATCCCCTAAGCCCTCTTGTACCTCCTCCCAATTTCTTCCTTCCTAGAAGGCAGCAATCATCTTGACCTCCACCACGGTAGGTTAGTTTTGCTGGTTCTTGAACTTTTGATCAGCAGAACCATAGAATATGCGTTCTCTTGTGTCTGGCGGTTTTGGCTCAACATTAAGCCTATGACATTCACCCATCTTGTTTCCTGTAGTTACAGTTTGTTCCTTCACGTTGCTGGACGCCCTCATATGAACACGCCGCCATTTATTTATTCACTCTACTGCTGATGGACATCTGGAGTTTTTCAGTTTAGGGCTGTTGACCATAGTGCTGTGGTGAACATTCTTGTGCATGTTTTTTTGGGGCACGATGAATACTTTTCTGTTGGATACATGCCCAGATATGGAATTGCTGGTCACAGAGGCTGCATATGCTCAGCTTTAGCTGATGCTGTTGTGAAGTTTTTCAGAGTGCTTGTGCCAAGCCACACTCCCACTGGCTGGTACAAGAGTGTTACTTGCTACCCACCCCGGCCAATCTTCAGAAGTCAGTCTTTTTCATTTTAGCTCACTGTACCTTTTGCATTTCCCTAGTGACTTACGGTATTGAGCATCTTTCCATATGATTCCAGGGCATTCAGAAAGGCATAGCCTGCCCATTTCTACTGAGTTATCTGTTTCTTTCCTATTGATCTCTTAGTGTTCTTTATATGCTCTAGATACAAGCCTTTTGTGCTGCAAATTTCTTCTCCAACCCTGAAGCTTTCCTTTCCACTTTTTTTTTTTTTTTTCTGAGACAGAGTTTCGCTCTTATTGCCAAGGCTGGAGTGCAATGGCATGATCTCGGCTCACTGAAACCTCTACCTCCCGGGTTCAAGGAGGTCCTGCCTCAGCCTCCCAAGCAGCTGGGATTACAGGCATGTGCCATCACGCCCAGCTAATTTTGTATTTTTAGTAGAGACGAGGTTTCATCATGTTGATCAGTCTGGTCTCGAACTCCTGACCTCGTGATCCACCCACCTTGGCCTCCCAAAGTGTTGGGATTACAAGCGTGAGCCACCACGCCCGGCCGAAGTTCTAATTTTTGTGGAGAATAATTTATCAAGTTTTTTTCTTTATGGCTAGAACTTTTTGTGTCCTGTTTAGGAAATTTAGCTACCCAGGAGCCTGAGGCAGAAGGATCACTTGAGCCCAGGAGTTCGAGGCCAGCCTGGGCAACATGGTGAAACCCAGTCTCTACAAAAAAAAAAAAAAAGTACAAAAATTAGCCTGGCGTGGTAGCATGTGGCTATAGTCCCAGCTACCCAGGAGGCTGAGGCAGGAGGATCACTTGAGCCCAGGAGTTTGAGACCAACCTGGACAATGTGGTGAAGCACAGTCTCTACAAAAAAATACAAAAATTAGCCCGGCATGGTGGCATGTGGCTATAGTCTCAGCTACTCAGGACGCTGAGGTGGAGGTGGATGGATTTCTTGAGCCGGGAGGTTGACAGTGCAGTGAGCTATGATCACACTACTGCACTCCAGCCTGGGTGACAGAGCAAGACGCCATCTCAAAAAACAAACAGCAACAACAAAACTTTGCCCACCCAAGGTCATGAAGACATTCTGGTTTTTTTCTAGTTGTTTTACCTTTTACATTTAGATCTATAATCCATCTAGAATTTTATGTTTGTTTATGATGTGACATAGGGAACAAGATACCTTTTTTCCACATGAATATCCAATTGCCCAGCATCATTTATCAGAAAGAGCATTCTGGGCCAGGGTGGCTCTCGGTATAATCTCAGCACTTCGGGAGGCTGAGGTGGACAGATCACCTGAGGTTGGGAGTTCGAGACCAGACTGACCAACATGGAGAAACCCCATCTCTACTAAAAATACAAAATTAGCTGGGTGTAATGGAGCATGCCTGTAATCCCAGCTACTTGGGAGGCTGAGGCAGGAGAATCGCTTGAACCCAGGAGGTGGAGGTTGTGGTGAGCCAGGATCACAACATTGCACGCCAGCCTGGGCAACAAGAGCGAAACTCCATCTCAAAAAAAAAAAAAGGCTACTATTCGTTCCCCATATTTCCCCATACATCTTAGCAGTATCGCCTTTGTCAGAAATCAAATCACCACATCTGCGTGGATTCACTTCAGGACCCTCTATTCTGTCCCACCAGCTCTCTGTTCTATCCTTGCACCAATATCATGTTATCTTACTATCTAGTACTGGAAGTCCCACAGCTGTGCTCTTCTGGAAGAATGTCTTGGCTATTCTTGGTGCTTTCCATTGCCATACCAATTTTAGAATCAACTTATCGATTTCTGCATGCACACGCACGCACACACACACATTTCTGCCAGGATTTTCATTGGAATTGCATTGAATCTAAAGATTGATTTGGGGAAGATTTACAAGATGGAGCCTTCCAATCCATGAACATTAATTTAGATTATCTTTAAATGTATTTATTTTATTTTTTTGAGGCACGGTCTTACTCTGACACGCAGGCTGGACTATAGTGGCACAACCATGGCTCACTGCGGCCTCACCTCCTGCGCTCAACTGATCCTCCCACCTCAGCCTCCTACACGCACACACCACCACACCAGACTAAATTTTGTATTTCTTGTAGAGAGGGGATTTCCCTATGTTGCACAGGCTGGTCTCGAACTCCTGGGCTCAAGTGATCTGCCTGCCTCGGCCTCCCAAAGTATTAGGATTACAGGCATGAGCGACCATGCCTGGCTAGATATTGTAAAGTATTTATCAAAGATGTTTTGTAGTTTGCTGTGTAGCGCACGAGCTTTCACTGTTTGGGTTAGATTTATTTTTCAGTATTTGATATTTTTATGGTGTATAATTGATATCCTTTTAATTCCTTTCCCTAACTGTATATTGGTAGAAAAATATGTGATTGATTCCTTTTCTTTTTTTTTTTTTGTTTGAGATGGGGTTTCGCTCTTCTTGCCCAGGTTGGAGTGTAATGGGCGATCTCAGCTCACTGCAACCTCCGCCTCCCAGGTTCAAGTGATTCCCCTGCCTCAGCCTCCCAAGTAGCTAGGATTACAAGCATGTGCCACCATGCCCAGCTAATTTTGTATTTTTGTAGTCCCAGCTACTCCAGAGGCTGAGGCAGGAGAATCACTTGAGCCTGGGAGGCGGAGGTTGCAGTGAGATCATGTGACTGCACTCCACCCTGGGCAACAGAACGAGGCTCTATTTAAAAGAAAAAAAGCAAAGCAGGAAGTGAACCCTTCCTGTAATCCCAGCACTTTGGGAGGCTGAGGTGGGAGGATCACTTGAGCCCAGTAGTTCAGGGCTACAGTCAGCTATGATGGCACCACTGCATTCCAGCCTGGGTGACAGAGTGAGATTCCATCTCTTAAAAATAAAAAAAGAAATGAACAAAATGAAGTTGTCTCCAAAGGGGAACACCTCTCTGACAACTCCCTCTACATCCTCCATCAAAACCTGCTCAGGACATCTGTCTGGTCTGGGGCTGCTGGGTGGCCCCTTTGGCTCTGGAGCACAAGGCTATGCCAGTCCATTCCTGTTACTCCTCTGGGAGCTGAGGCTCTCAGCAGGGTGGTGACTAGCTTGGGTCCCACAGCAAGTGAATGGCAGAGCCAGAACTGGAACTTGAGGTTCCTGGAGCCCAGCTCCACTTTAGCCACCGCACTGAGGTCAAGAGCTGGGAGGTGGCCAGAGGGCAGAGGGAGAGGCATGTGAGTATTTCAGGAACGGGACAACTTTGTCCAGGTACTGGACCCAATGCCCACAGATGTACATAAACAAGGTAGGTGGGGCCAGGTGTGATGGTTCATGCCTGTGATCACAGCACTTTGGGAGGCCATGGCAGGCAGATCACAAGGTCAGGAGATCAAGACCATCCTGACTAACATGGTGAAACCCCATCTCTACTAAAAATACAAAAAATTAGCTGGGTGTGGTGTCACATGCCTGTAGTCCCAGCTACTTGGGAGGCTGAGAGCGGAGAATCACTTTACCCCGGGAGACGGAGGTTGCAATGAGCCAAGATCACACCACTGCACTCCAGCCTGGGTGACAGAGTGAGACTTGGTCTCAAAAAAAAAAAAAAAAAAAAAAAAAGGAAGGTAAGTGGACAGCCCCTCCTTCAGCAGGAGAGGAGCAGGGTCCAGGTGGGTGGGGAGGCAGGTGAGCAGCTGGCACTCAAATCTAGTCCTGTGCCATTTGGAAGGAAAATTTGGGGAGAAGTCTCCCCCAGGGCAGCATGGAGACCTAGAGCATCAGGGTTTGCTCTGTCCCCCACTAAGGCCCTTGAGAGGACTATAGAGAGCCCAGTGCTCCCAGGAGGAGCCCACGGCCAGAGACGGCAAGTCCTGGATGCATAAGGAGATGGCGCAGAGCTGCGCCCACACCAAACCCAGCGTGCTTGGCTGTCCAGAAGGACAGGGACAGTGGCCCTGTGTAGAACCCAGCCTCGTCTCCCCACTTCTCACCACAAACTCCAGGATGACAGAGAGGAAAGGGCTGAGCCAGGTAGGAGGAAATGGAGAGGAAGGACAGGTCAGGAAAGGGAAGACAGTCCTGGGAGGTGGGGAGCTGAGCAGGGGGTCCGAGGTGTGAGGGCCCAGGAGGGACGTGGAGGGGAGCTAAGCCCAGGGTGGGGAGGGTAGGGACGGAGCAAATCCAGACACAGGATGTCAGAGGCAAGCGGCATTCTTCCTCCCTGGCCAGCCCCTCCCCCACCCTGCCCACTGGGAATGTGCGGAATGTGATGAGCTGGTAGGTTCCTGACTCCCACTCCACCTGGCACGGCAGCGCACGGTGGGGGCGCTATGCCACCCCCACGTATCACGGGGGGGTTTTCTGGGGGGTGGGGTGGGGAAGATTTCAATGGATACAACCCTAATATAGAAACTGTGTGGAGGATCTGGGGGAGGGGTGCCTATCGTGTGGGCCAGCTGCCAGGGCTATGGGCATGGCCAGATGCTTTCTTGCTGAGCTGCTGTGAGTCAGAAGGCATGGGGCCTTGGTTGGTTGTTGCAGGGGCGGGGGTCGTGTTCCCCAGTTGCCAGGGAAGCTGGGGCAGCAGGAGAGGAAGAGGGAAGCAATACAGAGTGGCAGCTGGCACTCTCCTGGAGGACTGGACACTGGTTGCTGAGCAAGGAAGTCCTCTGGGGATCCCAAAGAATGACTACGCCCCTGCTGGATTTAAAGTCCCACGGAG
Organism: Ateles fusciceps; assembly: GCA_036589455.1. NCBI lineage: Eukaryota > Metazoa > Chordata > Mammalia > Primates > Atelidae > Ateles > Ateles fusciceps. The sequence goes on from JAZHEH010001386.1 coordinate 10,814,778, forward strand.
CAGACTGGGGCTCCTATGGTCCTCACTGCAGCGGGCCCAGGGGCTCCTCTGATTCAATGTAGGGCAGTCTCAGGGCGAATGGGGGACGCTGTTATGCGTCCTGTGGCATCCACACCTGCCCCCTCCCCTCCTGCAGACGCATTTGGCCCTCCTTTTTGCACAGCTGCATTTGCTCCCCTTCCTTAAGTGATGCAGCCCACCTTTGCTGAGGCTTCTCTGTGGCAGGCTCTGTGCAAGGTCCTGGGGCTTGAACAGTCAATCAGCTGAGGTCGGTCCCTGCCCTTCTGGGGCTATGTGTTAGGTGGGGACAGAGCCAACAGCCAAGACATGGATGCTTCTGGCTGAATGCTGGCCTGGGAGCCGGAAGGAGGGGGAGGGGCAGGAGTAAGGCTTGAGGAAAGCAGAAAGGGTCCAGTGACCCTGTGGCCCGGGACCCAGTCCTGTCCCAGGGATCCCCTTTCTGCCCTGAAGATGTCCGTGTCTGAGAAACACTGCAGAACAGAGCAGAGGGGAAGGGAGGAAGGGGGGCAGAGGGGTGGACTCGTGGTTTGAGGTTGAGCCTGGTTGGAGGAAGAACAGAGATGGAGAAAACCTCAGCCCCAGGGACCACTGTGCGGCTGCACCTGAGCCTCACTGCGGGCGGCCTGAGCCCAGCGCGGGAGGCCAGCCAGACCTCTTACGGCCCACTGCCTGCTGGCTCCGCTGCAGAACGGAGGGCAAGGGGCGCCATCCCGCATGGCTGCCGTGGGATCCAATCCAGGCAGCAGGCTCTGCCAGCTGCAGGCCTGACCCACAGACATGTAGCCGCCATGACCCACTCTGGTCCCGGCACCCCCGCGGGGCTGCTGAGCAGGGAGAGCCAGCAGGGAGAGCCCTGTGAGGTGCCCACCATAGCCACCTCTTCTGGGCCAATTTTGGTTCCTCCTCACACCTAGCACAATGCCCACTGGCACATATGAGTCAAAAATGCTTGGGAAATCAAAATTATGACTGAATAACGAGTGAATAAATAAATGATGGATGGATAAACAAATCCATCAACCAACCAGGTATCCGAGTTCCAGCAGCCGGTCCTTTAGAAATGGGTGTGCCTGCCACCTGGTGGTGACTGAGCTAACTGCAGTCTTGGTCAGGGCCAGCATCACCGGTCCCCAAGCTGCAGAAGCCTGGGCTGCCACCACCAAGGCGGATCCCCGGGTCACCCTGCTTCTCCTCCTGCCTCCCAGCCATGCTGCCTTATTTTCCAGCACACTCAGGCAATTTTCTGTTATGTCTGAAAACTCTCCTAGGTAAGATATTCCTCCCTCACCTGTGCCCCTCGGAAAATCCTACCTATGCTCTCTGACCTTTGTTTTCCTCTGGTTCTCTCTTGTCCTCCAGGCAGAAAGAGCATGAGAGGCTTCCTCCCCTCACCCGGACAGGAAGGTCATCCAGGGAGGAGTCAGGCCTTGGACCGGACCAGCAGGAATTCTGTCTGTCCCTCCCTGTGTCTTCCCCGACTTCTAAATATGTTAAGTCAGTTGGTTTGTCCCGGCGTGGCTCATTCACTCCTGCCTCTCAATTCATGTGAAGACACTTGGCCTGCTGGCTCCAGGAAGTCCCCTTGGGCGCCCAGGACCCAGAGCCACACTCTACCATTCAGAGCAGGACAGCAGTGAGGACCCACCACGGCCAGCAGTGAAGGCAGCACCTCCCATACAGGGAAATGCCCTAGCCTGGAGACAGGAGTTGGCGCTGTGTGGCTTTGAGCAGGTCACAGGCCTCCTCTGGGCCACAGTTTCCCCATCTGTGTAACTAGGGGTGACTCTGAGTCTGGCATTCTGTGGCTCTGCCTCTCCATGCCTGGCTGATGTCCACCGCATTTCTTCCCTCCGGGTCCTCAAAGGGGAAGCCCGTGAATGATCACAGACCCATCTCCACATGACTTTCTCCCCTGCTCTATCTGGGGGCCCTGTGGCCCAGTCTGGCTGACACATAAAATGTAAGCATCACAGCTGGGTGTGGTGGCACACACTTGTAATCCCAGCACTTTGGGAGGCTAAGGCAGGCGGATCACCTGAGGTCAGGAGTTGGAGACCAGCCTGGCCAACATGCTAAAACTCTGTTTCTACTAAAAATACAAAAATTAGCTGAGAGTGGTGGCGGGCACCAGTAATCCCAGCAGTTAGGGAGGCCGAGGCAGAAGAACAATACATATGTAGTTCATCACAGCAACTAACTCCAGCAAGTACCCATCATCTTCCTGAGAACAAGGCTGTGGATAGATGCCCCATGCATTAGCCAGGGAAGGAGGCAGGAGGGCTGAGCCTCGAGGGGAAAGGCCTCAGGGATCCCAGGGAAAGGCAGGAGAGAAAGGGGCTGACAAAGGAGTGAAATAATGCAGGAAAATGTGCTTTCCGACTGTCCAGCTAAGGAAGTGCTATTCACAGTACATATCTGCTTGTCGTTGCTTTGTCCATAGGGCTGGTCATCGTGGGGAGTATGGGAGTGATGGAGAGTCCAGGTGGCTGGGTTGGAGGAGGTCAGGGAAAAGCCACTACACTCTTGTCCACAAGAAGCTGTGAGTCTGAAAAGGAGACACTTGAAGGACAGTGCTCTGGGGAGTCGGGGACAGGGCCGGAGTAAGATTGGAGAGTGAGAGGAAGGGCCATGGGGGCTGGGCTAGAGAAGGGGAGAAAGCAGGAGCAGGTCTCACTGGGAGGAGGGTGGGGAGTTGTTCCCAAGTGCCGCTGGAAGTTCATTCCTGTAGCTCAAAGGTCAGCAAACTACAATCCACAAGCTAAATCCAGCTTTTGTAAACAAAATTGTATTTATGTACTCTCGATGGCTGCTTTCTTGTTGAGACAGAGATCACATGGCCTGCAAAGTCTAAAATAATTTCTCTCTGACCTTTTATAAAGTTTGCTCATCTCTGCTGTAGCTGGTCTGTTGATTTATTCATTGAATAATTGATGGCACCTACTAGGTGCCAGGTCCAGAGTACCCCTGGCTGGAGTCACGGAGATAAGGGATGTCACCCCTGCCCTCTTGGTCCTTACACTCCAGAGGGAGAGACTGGTAGGTAGGGGCCGTCTGTCTAACCACAGGGGCTTCTACCACATAAGTCAAATTGTTGTTGAGTATAGCAGTGGCCACACAATCCAATGCACCACTGAAAACATGAATGAATGAATGAATGAATGAATGCAATGTGTTAAAAGGCAGGGGAAGAGAAAAGCACAGAGGGCCACAGGAGCCCCGAGGCAGGGCTTTTAGTGTGAGGGGCTAGGTGGTTTATTATGGAGGCTTCTTGGTAGTAAGGCTGGTCTCCCAGGACGAAAGGGAGTTAGCCACCTGAAGAAAGGGACCAGATAGGGAGGCGTGCACTCCCAGGGAAATGCAAGGCTCCTGGCAGGACTGGACCCCCAGAGCTGGGCAGAACTGTGGGGCTGGAGGCTGCAGGGCTGACGTGCTGCTGGTTTGAGTGTGAAGTTAATGGGAGGCACCAAGGGGCTTCGGGCTGGGGCCTTGTATCACTGCTCTAGGGGAGTGGATTCTGGCACAGGATGCCTGTGTGCCATCAGGGCAGAGAGGCTGAGGCCTGGGGCAGGGCAGTGCAGGGCAGTGGAATGCGGAGGATGGGGATGGAGGGAAGATTTGAAAGATATATGAGAGGCAGGACCAATGATACCTGGGCATTGACCAATTGTGGAGGATGAGAGCGTAGTTGGTTGAATAAACAATAGGGCAATAGGGCTGTCACTGAGAAGGGGAACAGTGGAGGAGGAGAATAGGGTGAAGACAGCGAGTGCAATTTCCCACATGTGGAGTGTGAGCCACCTGTGGGATGTCAAGTTAGAGTCCTGAAGACAGCAGGACACACAGCTTGGGACTCAACGGAAAGGCCCGTGCTGAGCTATAGATGTGAAGGCTGTCAGAGTGAAGAGATTGTGCAAGGAACATGTGAACTGAGAGCTGAGACAGAGACAGAAGGGGAACCCAAGGATATTCTGGGGTACCTGTTAAGCACCTGGCTGAGGACAGGGTGCTGAGAGCCAGATGCTGTCCCTGTCCTTCAGAGCTTACTGTCCGGTCAGCAAGCGAGGCATGTCAAGAGATCATTTCCACGGAATACAGCAAGTGAGAAAGTGGATGCATGCTTGCGTGGCTCCTGGAATTTGGCCAAAAATGATTTAGCAGAAAGCATTTTGTCTCCCTGCCGAAGGCGAAATGGACAGCCCATGATGCTGGTGCCTGCCCAGCCTGTCTTCCCTCTTCTGAGAAGGGCATCTCGGTTTCCCAGCAGAGAACCACTTCTCCACTCTCTGAATGAGTATGAGGAGGTTGGCCCTCCCTGCCTCCCTCCCACGCTGGGAGCAATGATCCCACATGATCCAGGCTCTGCCACTCCCTTTGAAGACACCAAGTAGTTTGGGGACAGGTATGTGACCCAAAGGCACCCAATGAGATTATCTCAAGGCTGTGCCGGGGACAGAAGCGCTTTTATCGCTAGGCTTGGTGGGTGAGGATAATACAAACACAGGCTGGGAGGGGGAACCAAGGGCCCGGAGAGAGTGTGGACGTGGTGACAGTGTTTGAGCTCTTCAAACTGAGCTCTACCCTGGCCCTGGCTGGCAGAGGCAGTGAGTCCCTTTACCCTCTGGTGACCAACTTTTTGGAACGCCAATGTGGGACACAGCTATACCAAACAAAACATGAAAAGCATAATAATATCCGAGCCCGATGGCTCACACCTGTAATCCCAGCACGTTGGGAGGCCGAGGCGGGAGGTTCACCTGAGGTCAGGAGTTCAAGACCAGCCTGGCCAACATGGCGAAACCCCATCTCTACTAACAATACAAAAAAAAAAAAAAAATGGCTGGATGTGGTGGCGCATGCCTGTAATCCCAGCTACTTGGAAGACTGAGGCAGGAGAATCACTTGAACCCGGGAGGCAGAGGTTGGAGGAGCTGAGATCGTGCCATTGCACTCCAGCCTGGGCAACAAGAGTGAAACTCCATCTCAAAAAAAAAAAAAGAAAAGAAAAGAAAAGAAAAAAGAAGCATAATAATATTCTATGTCATATATACACATTTTATTACTTTAATGTAAAAATATGAACATAGGTGCTTATTTGAAATCCTATGTTATTCTCTATTACTTACCTTTCTGGTCCATAAATACTGTTATTTAAACAAAACAGCAATAGGACTAGTTTAAAGAGGCAATTAGTACTAATTAGTAGTGGGACAATTAAACAAATGATTTATGTGAATAAACACTATTTTTATAAAGTCTCTTTCTGTCCATTTAACATTTTTCTTTTTTTTTTTGCGATGGAGTCTCGCTCTGTTGCCCAGGCTGGAGTGCAGTGGCATGATCTCGGCTCACTGCAACCTCTGCTTCCCAGGTTCAAGCAATTCTCCTGCCTCATCCTCTCGAGTAGCTGGGACTACAGTTGCCCACCATTATGCCTGGCTAATTTTTGTATTTTAGTAGAGACAGGGTTTCACCATGTTGGCCAGGCTGATCTCGAACTCCTGACCTCAGGTGATCCACCCTCCTTGGCCTCCCAAAGTGCTAGGATTACAGGCATGAGCCACCATGCCCAGCCTTATTTTAACTCTTTTTAAAACTCTTTACTAGGTATTTAAATTCTATAGGCTATACTACTGTGTATTTTTTTTTAATTTTCTTTTTTCTTTTCTTCTTCTTTTTTTTTTTTTTTTTAAGATGGAGTCCTGCTCTGTTGCTCAGGCTAGAGTGCAGTGGCTCAATCTTAGCTCATGCAACCTCTGCCTCCTGGGTTCAAGCAATTCTCCTGCCTCAGCCTCCGAGTAGCTGGGACTACAGGCATGTACTACCATGCCTGGTGACTTTTTTATTTTTTAATAGAGGTGGGGTTTCACCATATTGGCCAGGGTAGTCTTGAACTCCTGACATCGTGATCTGCCCACCTTGGCCTCCCAAAGGGCTGGGATCACAGGTGTGAGCCACCGTGCCCAGCCACTACTGTGTATTCTTAAGATACACACATGAAAGATTTTGTAAAAGGAGAACACAAATACAATAGGACTGATTAAATAGATATGACCTATATTTAATTTTTTAAAACCAGCAATGACATGTTTTGTTTTGTTTTGTTGTTTTGAGACAGGGTCTTGCTCTGTCACCCAGGCTGGAGTGCTGTGGCATAATCACAGCTCACTGCAGCCCCATCTCCCAGGCTCAAGCAATCCTCCCACTTCAGCCATCTGAGTAGCTGGGACTACAGCTATGGACCACCATGGCCAGCTAATTTTTTTATTTTTAGTAGAGACAAGGTCTCATTATATCGCCTAGGCTGTTCTTGAACTCCTGGGCTTGAGAATCCTCCTACCCTGGTCTCCCACAGTGCTGGGATTATAGTGAGCCACTGTGCCTGGTCAATGACATGTGTCTTTGTGTCCCATGCCATAGTAAGATCATCTGACTCTTCCTGTTTTCTGTTCTGATAACACTCCTCCTGACTGCCTGCAGCCTTTGGGACATGCTTTATTTCCTTTGGATAGTGGGACAACGGTAGACAGTCAAATGCCAAATCCAGTTAGGCCTGCAGTTCTGCCATCGTCCAGTCTGTATTACACTGATTCCTCTTGTCGATCCAATGTAATGATATCAAACTCAATATCCTCGCAACAAAAACCTTTGAACCAGGAATTCTTAGAATTTTATACTAACTAGCCACAGCAGGTTTTTAGGCTTGTAGAAATTAGTGTATAGCTCTTCAAAAATGTCCATCTACTTTTTTTTAAAATATCGAGTCTGGCTCTATTGCCCAGGCTGAAGTGCAGTGGCATGATCTCGGCTCACTGCAACCTCTACCTCCCAGGTTCAAGCGGTTCTCCCGCCTCAGCCTCCCCAGTAGCTGGGACTAAGGCATATGCCACCAAGCCCAGTTAATTTTTGTATTTTTAGTAGAGACGGGGTTTCACCATGTTGGCCAGTCTGGTCTCGAACTCCTGACTTCAGGTGATCCACCTGCCTCAGCCACCCAAAGTGCTGGGATTCCAGGCATGAGGCACTGCGCCCGGCCCACAAACGTCCACCCACTTTGTGTCTACAGGCTTGTTTTGGTGGACCAGCAACGTGTTTATCAATCAGGCCCTTTGCATCTTACATCCATAAGATATGAATCTACTTTATAGACTATCCATGTCTAAAATGCCTGTCATTTTAACATGCTTGGAAGTACCTTAGAAATCATCAGAAGTTGAACTCTTCCTTCTAAGGGAAAATGCTTTTAAAGCCCAGAAATAATTCAAACTTGTGAAATCAAAGTTGGATTCCGAATAACTTACAGTTTTAGTAAAGAAATTAAGAAAATCCTACTTAATTTGGCTGTTTTTTGGTGGCTTTTTTTTTTTTAAAAGATCTGAAGCAGTCTTATTTCCAAAATATGTCACTATATTTTACTGTATGACTTTTCTGAGACAACCTACCCATGGCATGGACATCTCTGATGCAGTCAGTTCATCCTTACGGCCTTTCCACAGATCATCAGAAGGTTTTGGAGAAAGAACACATTTCTCCGTTACTGTAATCCCTTTCTCCATTCTCATTCTTAATCCTTAATGTGTTTCCAAATTAGAAAATTCTTTTTATCTCGCCCTTTCAGAATGTGATTTAACAGCAGGTCAAGATTTTAACATCTTTGCCATGGATAGCAACAATGAGGAGCATTTTGGAGGCACATGTCTAAGCTGTCTCCTTCCATTTATATAAAGTAAAAAATTTGGCCAGGCATGCTGGATTACACGCATGTAATCCCAGCACTCTTGGAGGCCAAGGCAGGAAGATCTCCTGAGGTCAGGAGTTCAAGACCAGCCTGGCCAACATGGTGAAACCCCATCTTTACTAAAACTACACAAATTAGACTGGCATGGTGGCGGGTGCCTGTAATCCCAGCTCCTTGGGAAGCTGACAGGAGAATTGCTTGAACCCGGGAGGCAGAGGTCGCACTGAGCCAAGATTGCATCAATGCGCTCCAGTCTGAGACTTCATCTCAGAAAAAATAAAATAAAATAAATAGATATCATGTTATCTGTGAACAAAGGCCGTATATTTCTTCCCTCCCAATCTCTCTCCCTCGCTCTCTCTCTGCTCTCTCTGTGTGTGTGTGTGTGTGTGTGCATGCACACACATTTTTTTGTTCTTTTGAGACAGGATTTCACTCTGTCACCCAGGCTGGAGTGCAGTGGTGTGATGATGGCTCACTGTGGCCTCAAACTCCTGGGCTCAAGCCATTCTTCCACCTCAGGCACTGCCCCTGTCTAATTTTTTTTAAATTGGCTTTTTTGTAGAGATAGGGTCTCACTCTGTTGCCCAGTTTGGTCTGTAACACCTGGGCTCAAGCAATCCTCCCACCTCAGCCTCCCAAAGTGCTGGGATTCACACAGGAGCCACCACAACCAGCTAATTTCTGTAATTTTTTTGGAGAAAGGCAGTTTTGCCACGTTCTTGGCCTCCCAAGAACAATTCTTTTACTCTGAGATGTTTCAAGCATAGAGAAAAGTACAGAGGGTCGTATCACAGACACCCACATGGCCAGTATGCAGCGCTGTCAAATCATCTTCCGAATGCTAAACCTTCAAGCTGACTTGCCTGCTCCAGAGAGGTTAAAAGTCAGACTGCCTGGGCTCAAATCCTAAATCCACTTACTTAGCTTCCTGTGCCTCAGTTTCCTCTTCTGTCAAAAGACAGACATGAGTGTGCCCACCTCATAGGGCTAGGAGCAGTGAATGAACTCATAAGTGTAGACAATTTCAAGCAGTGCCCAGCACACAGTGAGCACTCAGTGAAAGCCAGCTCTTATTGGTTCATCTTCTCTCTTGCCTCAACGGAAGAGATCATAATCTGCTATAAGACCAGCCCCTTTGGAGGGGTTCCAGATCCTTCCCTTCCCACCTACTCAGGGATGGCGCTCACGATTAACCCCTCTCTACTGGAGATGATAATTGGCATCTAAACAGGTTTGCTCTCATTTCAAACATACTCACACACACCTCCCAATACGCCAAATACCCTCCACCTTCCGCCTTCTGCCTCCCTCCACCCCTCACAGCCGTCAGGACCCAATGGCCGGCACGTGTTCTCTTCATTGCCTCCCATCCCACTGGCCCCTCAGCCGGTTGTGAACCCCTTCCAGCTCCCCACTCCCCTTACCTGCTCTTCCTGATGTCATCAACCTCTTCCCCTGAGACGCTGCACAGTGGGGACGCCTCAGTCCTCACCCTGCCCTGATCACAAGTCACAGCAAGATTTGACCTTGCTGACCCCTCTCTCCTCCTTGAACACCCCCCCCCCCAGCTCTCCTCCGCCCAACTCAGGGTGCACTCCCTCTGCACTGCCTCCCACCTCCCTCTGACCCCTCTCTCTCACTGGTAGTGCCAGGACCTTTGCCCTGGGTCCTCTCCCTCCTTTCCTGGACCATCTCACCCATGCCAGTGGCTCCACTTACTACAAGAAGCCAGATACTCACAATTTACATCTCCAATCCCAGCTTCTCTACTGATTTTTCAGATCCATGTAGCTAACTACAGCTGGGACTGCTCTTCCTAGATGTCTCAAAGACACTCAAACTCAGCGCGATCACCATTAAGCTGATGGCACAACCACTTTGCAGAACTGCCTGACAGCCTCTCCTAAAGCCAAACGTGCCCACCCGGTGGCACACATTCCACCCGCAGGTAGCCACCCGGTGGCACACAATCCCACCCGCACGTACCCAGCACAGATGCAGGCACCAACAGACATGTGCAAGGATGCTCACAGCAGCGCTGCTCATGATAGCCCCAAACTGGAAAGTACCCACATGCCCATCAACAGTAGAACAGAAAAATAAATCATGAAATATTCGTATAAGAAAATATCCACATTACAGCAATGAAAATGAACACCAAAAAAAAAAAGAAAGAAAATGAACAATCTATAAATATAGCCAACAATATGGATAAATCTCATAACACAATGCTGAGCAAAAGCAGCCAAACAGGAAAGGCACAGCCCTCCCTTATTCATGGGAGACTGGTTCCAAGACCTTCCTCAGATACCAAACTCTGTGGACGCTCAAGTCCCTGATATAAAATGGAGCAGTATTTGCAGATAACCTATGCACAACTTCCCAGATACTTTAAATTATCCCTAGATTATTTATAATACCGAATAAAATATAATTGTTATATCAGTAATTGTTATGTTATATTATTTAGGGAATAATGACAATAAAAAAAATAGTCTGTATGTGTCCAAGCGCAGATGCAATTATTTTGCTGAATAACTTTGATCCAAGGTTAGATGAATTCATGGATGCAGAACCCATGGCCACGGAAGAGGGCCAACTGGATATACTATATGCTTCCATTCATATGAAAGTCAAAAATACGCAAGCCCAATCTATGGTGCTAGGAGTGGAGACAGTGTTTACTCTCAGGGTGTAGGAACTCAACGGGAGGGCAAGGGGGCTTCTGAGGGTTGGCTGTTGTTTCTTAACCTGCTACTCAGCCTGGATGCTGGCTGCACAGCTATGTTGATTCATGCCAAGTCTTTAATTAGGACTTGTGCACTTTTCTGCAGGTACGTTAGACTTCAGTGGGGAAAACAAACAAACTGACACATTCTTTTTCCTATCAAGCATCCCCCTCTTTCTGGTGTTCTCTTTCTTTCATAGAACGGCCCCAGCTTCCCACCCAGTTGCCCAGACCAGAAGCTCAGGGGTCATTCCCCTCCACCCTGCCATTCCCTTCTCCCTGCCATTCATGTCCAGCCTACTCCCCAGCCCTACCCCTCTTTCCTCCTCACTGGCTCTCAAATCCACGCACCGCTCTCCACTTCCACCCACGTCTCTTCTCTCTGGCACTGGCCAGCACTGCCTCTTCCTTGACCCAGACTCGATTCCCTTTGCTTGAGCTTCTGCAGTAGCCTCAGATCTGGGCCCCTCGCCCCCAGCCTTATCACTTCGGATCCGTCTCCACACAGCAGCCAGAGGGATTCTTCTAGAATGAAAACCCAATCATGTCTCTCCCCCTGGTTAAACTCTTTCAGCGGTTCCCGGCAGCCTCTAAATAAAGCCCATTCTCCTGTTTCAGGCTTCCAAGTGCTCTGAGTCCTGGATCCCTGCTTCACCTTTAAGTACCCCCCCAGCCACCCCCCACAAATGCTATGCTTCACCCTTGAGAGACAAGTCTTAGAATTTACAATCACGAGCATCAGAGGCCATCTAAGAATCCACTTTTTGATTTACATGTGAGAAACCCAAGAGAAAGCGCCACTGGCTGGACAAAGGTGGCTGGGGGAAGGGGGAAGTGGCAGTCCCACCAGCCTTCGCAGGAACTTTTCCAGGGGTCCCTCTCCTTCCCCCTCATCCCTGTTTAGCCAAGGCAAGTCCCACACATCCTTTACGTCTCACTTAGCTATCCTCCTGCCCCCTGAAGGGTTCAGGCTCCCTTAGGCTGACACAGCAGCAGATGCTGGCCCATCACAGCACACATCACATGATGGCAAAGCTGTCGCTAAGTGTCCACACCCAATGCTGGCATGTGGGCTCCACTGAGAAGGGCCTGGTGTCTGTCTTGTGCATCAGAACATCCCCAGCACCTATCAGGGGATCAGATACATAGCAGAGGTTCAGCAAAGATCTCTTGAATGAATGAAGGACTTTGGAAGGAAGTTCAGCCTGCAAAGTGCTGGAAGCTGCAAAGTGCTGGAAGCCTGAGGTGTACCTCCAAGGGAGTTGGTGGAAAGTCGAGTTCACCCTTGAGAGACAAGAGTCCTAGAATTTACAATCACAGAACATCAGAGCTTGGACGGACCTCAGAGGCCACCTAAGAATCCAGTTTTTGATTTACAAATGAGAAGCCCAAGGGTAAGAGCCACTGGCTGTTCGAAGATGGGTGGGAGGAGGGGGGAGGTGGCAGCCACGGAGTAACACAAGGCGATGATGAAAAGTGAATATTTAATGCCAGTAGGGCTCCTCAAATAAGTAAATTCCTTCTAAGCACGATGGCCCTGCCCCTGCAGGTGACCCACTTCCGGGTCTCCCCCAGTGGAGCTAGGCACGCTCTTTCTTACAATCACCACTAGATGGCGCCACTCCCCAAGGCAAGGGAGAAAGCAGGGTCAGCCCACTAGGGCTCGGTCCTCCTCCTTACCGAGTTCCTCCCGAGGCCTCTCTGTGAGCCTCTCTGCTATGCCAGTGCCCAGGTGGCATGATGCCTGGGTTCCAAGAAATAGCTTGCTTCAACAGGTTACCTTTTCTCAGTACCGGAGACAGGGTGGGCAATGGGCTGTGACCTTGGCATTGGCCGGCACTGCCCTTCTCCCCTCCTACCAGACTCCCAGAGGCCCCTGACACAGGCTGCCCCACGTCACCCCTCCACCAGGGGCAGGATCTGGCCAGGCTGAGATCTGCTTGTTTTGTTGTCCCTGGCGACGCGGGGTGGGTGGCACTGGTCCCACTGCATCCTCCGGCTACCTTGCCATCCTAAGCTTACAGGTGTCCGCCCAGCAGTTGGTGGCTCCAGTCCTGCTGGCCTGACGAGACCTTTGGTGCCTGCCCCTACCCCGCAACCCAGCGCCTGCCCCATGCTTCCGGCTGTCCTGACTCTGCTCAGCATGCATGAGCCTCAGCCAGGGGTCCACGGGGAGCTGGAGCAAGATGATCCAGCCCCTCTTCAGCATCAGGAAGCTTCATTTATTCATTCAACAAGAATCCACTGAGCATGGTCCTGGGTATCTGGAAGGTAGTGGTGAAGTGGATGGACCCACTCCCTGGCATCTTGGGGCACGTAATATAATGGGGGTAGGGGAAACGTGCTTAACCTCACATTAGCAAGCGGTGGTTTAATTGCTTATCTAAGTTTCTACTGTTGCAGTTTCTATGAACTATGAACCATTTCCAGAACTCTTCGAATTTTAGAGTAGAGTGGAGCTTAGAAATTCTCCTAGTATAATCCTCCGCCACTGCCCTTTCAAGATTCTAGGATTCCAGAATTCAGCCTAGGGCTCATTCTCTTTACTAAGGAGACAGGGCTTGGGGTAGGAGTGAGGAAACAAGAGTGAGATTTCTGTGAGGGCCTGGGGAGGGAGGGAGGGAGACTCCCAGCTCTGAGTCGCCTGCCACTTCTTGACCTCGGTTGATGGATGAATGAATGAATGAATGAATGAACCCCTGAGAAGGGCTCGCCCCCACCTGTGTGTTCTCTGTGGCGAGCTACAATTAGCGAAAACAGAGGGCACCATCTGCAGGGTGGGGCAGGGGGAGCTCCAAAGCAGGCCCTGAACGCCTCCCCCGCTCCCATCCTGGGAGGGAGCTGGCCCGCCCAGTGCCCTTCCTGCCCCCAACGCCGCAGGCTCTCTTGGCGCCCTCTTGGCAGCAGAACAGAGGGCACCCGGAGCGGGTGGCAACTCGCCTCGCCACGGGCTCGCAGCGGCGGGCGCTGGGCGCTGGGGGGACGCGGAGATAGACAGACAGATAGCGCTCCCCCTCGCTCGCCCCCGCCCCCCACCTTTCCCACGCGGCGGCCTCCGGGAGCGGCCCAGACCCAGAGGGCACCCACCCCTGCCCCTCGGCCCGTGGACCGTGCCCTCTATTTCTGTGAACCGCAACTCTGAAAACCCTTTGGACCCCCACCCCACCCCCCCGGCAGCCTGCTGCGCGAGTGTGACTTTGGAAAGAGGCACACTGCTCGGCCGGGCAGGGTCTTCGGAGGAGACCCCTCCCCGGGGCTCGGCCGGGCGCCGGGCTCGGGAGCTGCAGAGCCGGCAGGAACCACGAGGTGGCGCGCTAGCACCTGAGTTTGCCCGGCGAGGCAGGGCCAGGGGGACGGTGGGCAGCGAGCGGGGGCAGGCTGGGAACTGAGATTTGGATTCTCTCCCCCAGAGAAGGGCGAAGAGGAAAATGGGGTGTGGGGGAGAGAGGAATGAGCTAGACTTTGGGAACAGCTAGCATGACCTAGGGGGCCCTGCCTTGCGGGCCAGACAGGACTAGGAGCGAGGGGTCCGCACGGAGGGGAGCCATTCTTCAGGGCTTTTCTGGTGGGGGGAGGAGTTCAGCGGAGCAGCCCAGCTCCCACCTACTGGGGATTCGGAAAATACGGAGAGGTCTAGACACGTCTGCAAACAACCACACATCCACACGCGGATGGCCCTCCATTCACGCCGCCTACACCCCATACACACGGCCACGCGTCCTCGCACACACCCCTGCATGCTTGTACATCCATGGATACTGTGGAACACATGAAGTCCTCACAGCACACACCCCAAGTACACGCGTCCCACGCACCCGATCCCTAAAAGTGTCCCCAGTCCCAGCGCTGTCCCATGATACACAGAATCTGCCCTCAGACTTATCACAGAGCTAGCCTGTGTCCACCCAACCTCATGCGGACCCCAGGTCCCTTGCTCCCTTCAGCAAGACCGGGCCATCTCTGAAACTGCACACACATAGCTTTGGAGATAGCTCTGGTATCACCAGACAGGCTGTACATATCCATCAACCCCTAAATCCACACAGGCCTGATTCCCCTTCTCCAATCCCCCTCTCCTTCTCCCAGGGCTAAATTATGTCTCTTATAGGCTCACGTCACTTTTACCTGGTGGGCCCCTTCCTCCATAAAAAGAAAAATTTTTAAATTACTTTTCGTAATTATGTAATGCAATAATACAATAGCAATGACTGCATTGATATTAAGACAATATATTAATATCATACAAACATTCTCTTCCACCTAAAAGGTGTTTTTCTTTTCTTCTGATTTTAAGATAAATTAAACCATTTTCAGGGGTCCTGAGTCCTCACCACTTTGGGCACATTGGTGTGCCTGTCATTCGCACAGTGTATGCACACGTGTGCACACACACACACAACCATACCCCACCTTAGACCACCTCCTTCCACAAACACCCAATGGGCAAATTGCCCTCCTTCCCCACCTCCCCTAAGCCCATCTCTTACCCGCCAGCCAGAGAAACAGACTGGCAGGTCCTGGGGGCTTCGCAGAACGACCCTTCCCCCTCCACCTCCACCCCACTCCTTCAGAGAACTTATCTGAGCTGGAGCTACTAGAGTAGCAAGGAGTGTGTGTGTGTGTGTGTGTGTGTGTGTGTGTGTGTGAACAACAAAGACTGGGGGAAAGAGGAGAGAGAGGGGGAAGAGAGAAGGGAAAAGAGAGAGAGAGAGAGAAGAGCATAGGAGCGATAGAGCAAGAGCGTGTTTTGCCTGGAAGGCAAGACTTGCAGCCAATCAGCGCGTAGGAGCCTCCCTCGGCGACTCCAAAATTGAGTCTATAACCGGCTGACCGGGCGGAGCTGGCAGCATTTGACTGTGGCTTGGGACGCGAGGAGAGGCGCGCAGCGACCGCCTGACGGCCGGCAATGGTGTAAGCGCCTCTCGGCCTTCCCTCTCCCCAGACCCGGCCGGATCCTCCCCTCGCCCTCTGGACACACACCCCTGCCTCATCTCCTCCGCCTTTCCTGCTCTCCCGTCCGCTCCTGTCCTCCGCGGAGGTCAGCGCTGGGGAGGTGCAGCGCCCGCCAGGATGAGTGGCTCCTTCGATCGCAAGCTCAGCAGTATCCTCACCGACATCTCCAGCTCCCTTAGCTGCCATGCGGGCTCCAAGGACTCGCCCACCCTGCCCGAGTCTTCTGTCACTGACCTGGGCTACTACAGCGCTCCCCAGCACGATTACTACTCAGGCCAGCCCTATGGCCAGACGGTGAACCCCTACACCTACCACCACCAGTTCAATCTCAATGGGCTTGCAGGCACCGGCGCTTACTCGCCCAAGTCGGAATATACCTACGGAGCCTCCTACCGGCAGTACGGGTCGTACAGGGAGCAGCCGTTGCCGGCCCAGGATCCAGGTGAGGACCACGGGGTCACGAGGACAGTGGGAGACACTGGAAGGTTCCCGAGGGAGGAAAAGGCATGGACTGGAACCCAAAGTCTAGGAAAACGTCTAAGAAAAGTACGGCCTGGAGTTAGAGAAGTTGGCCTAGATGACCCCAGAGGGACCAGGCGACCTTCCAGTCCCGGGTCTGCGAGCATTTGGGGCGCGATGAGCGCGGTGCGCCGCGGTCCCAGATGAGGATCGGGGTGAGCTGAGAGAGGAAGGGGAGGGCTGTGGGTTGTCAGGGAACCTCCGAATCGAGGTGATTTTCTGGACATTTCAGCAGGAGATCCTCGATCAGGTCTCAGAAGGGTTGCGGGTAGGCGGCTCGGGGCTGGAAGCTCTAGGGTCCTCCTTTGGACAAGGGATGGGGAGACCGGGAGTCGTGAGGGGGGCAATGAGAGGGACCCATGGAAGTTGCGGGAAAGCGGAGGAAAGCAGCGACTGAGAGGCAGAGAAGCTGAAAAAGGGAAAAGTGAAGGCAGCAAAAGAGAAGCGTGGAAAGACAGTGAAACAGGAAAGAAGGAAGGGGGACAGGGGAAAGAAAGAAAGTCTGCACTATCCTTGAAACTTTTCGGAAAATCTAAAGCGATTCTCAACTGAAACATTTTTTAAAGGGCGGGGGGTGGACGGGGAAGGAACCAGAGAAACTACCGACGGCGAGATGGGACTGGGCAGGGGGCGGCAAGCAGCCGGGCGCCGAGGAGCCCTGAGGCTGGGAAGCGAGCCGGGAAGGCGTCGTGAGCGAAGCCGTGGCGGTCCTCGCCCGGGAGGCGGGTGGCGCCGGGGACAGTGCTCCGGGGGCCGGGCGCGGAGCTGGGAGCGCCGCGTCGTGGGCGGCGGCCGGGTCCGGCTCTGCGGCCGCAGCTCCCTCCTGGGCCGCAGGCGGCGGAGCTCGGGGCCGGGAATCCAGCGACGAGTCGGTGGGCGGAAGGGAGGGGGCGTCCCGCGGGGCCCTGGAGGGTGGTAGGAGTCGCAGGCCGAGGCTAGCCGCCCCTCTCCTGCCCGTGCGTTCCCCGCAGTGTCGGTGAAGGAAGAGCCGGAAGCCGAGGTGCGCATGGTGAATGGGAAGCCCAAGAAGGTCCGAAAGCCGCGCACGATCTACTCCAGCTACCAGCTGGCCGCCCTGCAGCGCCGCTTCCAGAAGGCCCAGTACCTGGCGCTGCCCGAGCGCGCCGAGCTGGCCGCGCAGCTGGGCCTCACGCAGACACAGGTTGGTGTTTGGCCGTCCAGGGCCTTGTGGGCGCGCGGGACCCAGTAGTTCCCCAGGCGCCGCCGAGCCTGGCTGGCCATTAAGGAACCTGCAGGCTCCTGGAACTCTTGCCTGTGGGATGGGGACCTGCGAGGTTCAACTTAGGTCGGGAAGTTCTGCGTTAGCACGTGTACAAGTGAGCGTAGTTGCGAACCCGTGCAACAGTGTGTATCTGTCCCGCGGAGAGGTGCCCTCCTTCCTCTCTCTACTCCAGAATCCCCAGCTCCCAAGTCTCCCAGCAGTGCTGGTCACTTAGTGAGTCCACATCCTGTCTTCCCTCCACACTAGACACGTGTGCAGGGTGTCTGTGTGCACGTAGGCGAGTGTGTTTGCACACGTACTGTGTGGACCTGCACCACGCAGGGAGAATGCTCACATAAGGAGTGCGATCCTGCCAGGGTCATTGTGCGTCAGGATGGGCCACGTGTGTGTGGCTGTGTGCCTGGGTGAATGCAGGTACAGAAATACATGCTTGCATCAAGACACCACATTCCTGCTCAGCACCTCAACACTCCTACCTCTGCCGAGAGCAGAGAGGCCAAACTCCCTACCAGGAGGAGATGGGGACTCAAAATGAGTGCCCCACCCCCACCCCCAGCCAGTCCCTAAAGCCCCAGCAGCCTGTCACGGCTCAGGGGAGGAGCAGTGGACGCCTGGCTCCCTCCAGGTGTTGACAGGCGGGCCTAGGTTGCGGCTGTGGCTGCGTGGGGCCCCGTCCGCCGGGAATCTGGGTCACCTGGTGAGGAGCTGATTCATTGTTTGTACCAGTCATGGGGTGGGGAGTGGCAGGAGGAGGGGGAGATACCCAGGGGAAATTTGGGGAATCATGGCTCACCTGCTCCTGAGTCCCCAGGTCACCCCCATTACCCGGCCTGAGCCCAGGAGGACTTCCCCACGCCTGAGTGTGTGAATGTGGGTGCTCATGTTGTGGGGTGCTTATCTGGGTGTATCTGTGTCTGTGTGTATTTTTATAGAATGGTGTCTGTGTGTGCGGCTGTGAGTGGGAATGTGGCTGGCTATGGAGACGCGTATGTGGGTGTGTTTGTCTCTGTGTATCTGTGCACCTCTGCTTATGGGTGTCTAATGTGAACAAATGTCACCAACCAACCATCTCCCACCTCAGCTGCCTTTTTTTTTCCCAAAATGAAGTCTTGCTTTGTCGCCCAGGCTGGAGTGCAGTGGTGTGTCTTGGCTCACTGCAACCTATGCCTCCCGGGTTCAAGCGATTCTCCTGTCTTAGCCTCCAGAGTATCTGGGATTACAGGCACCCACCACTGCACCCAGCTAATTTTTAGTAGAGACAGAGTTTCACCATCTTGGCCAGGCTGGTCTCGAACTCCTGACCTCATGATCCACCCACCTCAGCCTCCCAAAGTGCTGGGATTATAGGCGTGAGCCACCGCGCCAGGTTCAACTGCCTTTTATTCAGTGCTTACTACGTATCAGGCTCCCCCAAGTTTTTTATACGTCGTACCTTATTTGAGCCTCAGAATGACCCTATGATGCAGGTAATAGTGCTGTCCTCGTCCCTATTTTGCAGACAAGAGGAAGGCAAGAACCAGAGAGGTTAAGTAACTTGCCCAAGGTCACCCTTAGGAAGGGGCAGAGCAGAATTTGGACTCAGGCAGCTGAACGTTCCCAGCCACAATTCTACCCCAGGTCGAAGAAACGATTGGTGTCCTGGGAGTCAGGGGGCCGGGTTTTGCCTGATTCTTACGTGAAATTGGGTGCTGGCTTTGCTTGCTGTTATCTGGGTTCCTCCCAGGGTTTTTTGTTTTAGCATTTTGAGAGGCTAACTAGCTAACCCTTTTTCTCTTGCCCAGGTGAAAATCTGGTTCCAGAACCGCCGTTCCAAGTTCAAGAAACTCTACAAGAACGGGGAGGTGCCACTGGAGCACAGTCCCAACAACAGTGATTCCATGGCCTGCAACTCACCACCATCGCCTGCCCTTTGGGACACCTCCTCCCACTCCACTCCGGCCCCTGCCCGCACTCAGCTGCCCCCGCCGCTCCCGTACAGCGCCTCCCCCAGCTACCTGGACGACCCCACCAACTCCTGGTACCACGCACAGAACCTGAGTGGACCCCACTTACAGCAGCAGCCGCCTCAGCCAGCCACTCTGCACCATGCCTCCCCCGGGCCCCCGCCCAACCCCGGGGCTGTGTACTGAGCACCCACCTGGCCTGCACAAAGGACCCCAGGACCAGGCAGAAGGCGCCTCCGTCCTAGCCACTCAGGAATCATCGAGGAGCACAGGGGAAAGGAACTCCCTTCCCCCACCCTTGCCTTTTCCTCCAGGGACCCAAGCGCTTCCAGATGACATTTGCATGGACTAAGGATGCCCCCTGAACCTCCCTCCCCATGCCTAGATACTGGGGTGCCCCTCCAGATATGGGGTATCCACCCCAGTGGGGACAGCCGTTCCCTTACCTTCTCCAGGAGCCTGGATTGGCTTTAAATGGCTCATCACCTTCCAGCTTCTTAAACTTAGTGCCTGTTCCAAGACTGGATGTGGGACACTAGAGGGTTTGCGGGTCCCACCTGTGCTGGGGCACCTGGCACCGTGGATCCTAAAACTCGCCAGGCCTAGTTCCTCCTGAGCCGCCGGTGGTCTCCCCCTGCTCCAGCGGCCCCTCTGCCGAAAAGACAGTGGACATCATGACTAGGACTCCCAGTGGGGACCTGAACTGCTCCCCGCCCTGCACTTCTAGCCCTCATTTAAGATTTGAGGGTGAAACCAAAGAAAACTCCCGAAGTATGGGAATATTTGAAGATTCGTGGCTTTAGAGGAAAGAATGAAAGGAGCCATCTCTCTCCCGTCTCTTCCGTTCCAAGAGGAGGAGTGGGTCTCAGACATTTGTTCCTAAGGACCTCTTTCTTCTTCTGTGTACAGGACTTTGCACAACTTTGGTTTTAAAAGCTGTTGAAAAATAGGAAACAAAGGGCATTGTTCACAGATAGGGCCAAGTCTCCCCTTGCACGGGCGCCTCCGTTCCATCCCTTCCCCCCACCTCCTCTGCTCCTCCAGTAAGTTGGCAATTTTGGTGCCAAACCCCAAATCTCCAAGGAGACATACCAGGCAAGACAAACCCCCAAACACCCGCTTTCTGGTGGCCTTGGAAACAGATCGCTCCGAGCTGGAGAATGTCGGGTGAGGTGCGCGGGGAGATGAGGGGGAGAGTTAGAACTTGTGCCTTTAGGAGTAAGGGGTGACTGCCTGGAGGGCTGGTGGCACTGCCCCTCCCTGACCCAGACATCCCCCACAAAGCTAACTTTCCTCCACCCCTGATGCAGTAAAACATGAAAAAAAGAGAGGTAGAAGACCATAGCTATATATCTAAATATATAGTGTGTATTTTTTTTTAACAGCAACAGAGAGAAGCAGCCTCCTCCCTGCTGTGGTTTCCTATTTATGTGAGCGTGTTCCTCCTGGACGGATCTCCTGTGTGTTTCCAGCTGAGAGATGTGGGCTCCGGCTGGATTTGGGTTTTGTGGGAGGTGCAGGGGCCAAGAGAGACATGGTAGGTCTCCGAGAGTCCCACCGGGAGGAAAAGAAGCAAAGCCAACTCCCACCCCTCCCAGCCTTCTCATTCCTGCTTTCTTACTGGACCCGTCTTTATATATAATGTTAATAAAAAGAAGAAAATAACCACTGAGCTCTTTGAACTGGAGGCTGGAGGGCAGCTCTTGCGGGGAGGGTCTGGGATTCAGAGAAGGTATCTGGTGGGGAGGGACTTCTGAGCACTGAGGGACACAGAGTTCCCGGGAAACCATTGCTAAGGTGCTGGGCTGGGCCTGGCCCCTGGTGGCAGGTGCTCCTGACCCCATGGCTGTCCCCAGTCTGGGCAGGTCTTGAGGGAAGGCACCCAGCAGCAGCTTCCCTGGCTCCCGCACTGCTTGGTGTCTTGGTGCTCAGAATCAGACAGCTCCCTCTGCACGGCCGCCGCCGGGTCACCCCAGGGCTGCTCTTTGATCTGGAGCTCACATGCAGACTTGCTTGCACATGTGTGTAAACCCCCCCCCCACCGCCACCTCCACGCCCAAGCACTCCTGGCCCCTCACCCTCCTGTCTATCCCTTTCAGCTTGGGGTGAGGGTGGGGCCTCAGTCAGGGGATCCCACTGCTCCCTCACTGGGAGGGGAGCTAGCACTGAGATCCAGGCCTGGTGCTGGGGGAGGGGGTCTGTGTTTACCTTCTCAAGGAGGGTGCAGGCCCTGACTCAGAGCCTTCTCACTGCCATTACCCTCCTCTTCTAGGTGCCCAACTCCAAGGCTTTGGAGACGGAGAGCTGGAGGTGGTAGAATGAAGGGAGGTGTGCATGACACATCTTGGCACAAGAAGGAGACAGCGTGAATGCATGCACACGCCTGTGAAGCCACCTCTCTGTCACATGCACGCATCCAGACACACGATGACATCGGAGAGACACCTCCACAACACACACCTGAGACATGTTGGCATCACACGAAGTACAAAGCCAAAGTCATAACACTCCAAGAGACGTGGGTTGCCAACACACAGGTGCACAGACACACATCACTCAGTCACCCCAGCATCACACACACACACACACACACACACACACACACACACACACACACACACACACTGGCAGAGCAGCTCCCTGTAATGGAAAAAGTCAGATAGAAAATCAGCAGTATGGCCAGGGGTGGTGGTTCATACCTATAATCCTAGCACTTTGAGAGGCCAAGGTGGGCAGATTGCTTGAGCCTAGGAGTTGGAGACCAGCCTGGGCAACAAGGTGAAACCCCGTCTCTACAAAAAATACAAAAATTAGCCTGGTATGGTGGCATGTACCTGTAGTTCCAGCTACTCAGGAGGTGGAAGAGGGAGGATTGCTTAAGCATGGGAGGTCGAGGCTGCAGTGAGAAGTGGTCACAGCACTGCACTCCAGCCTGGCCTATAGAATGAGACCCTGTCTCAGAAAAAAAAAAAAAAAAGGAAGAAAAGAAAAAGAAAGGAAACCACCACCCAACACTACCCAATAGCCAAGGTGACCCAGCTCAGATAGGAACCTCCGTGTCTAGGACCTCACTTTCCTCATCTGTCAAATGGGGATAACAATCCCCCATCTCTTTACACTAAGGATGAGGCAGAAGGAGTGGGTCTCAAGCTCACAGAAGGAATTTGTTGGAGGCTTGCAGCCACTCAGATGAGGGGTTCTCCTGCAGGGCTCCAGAGCTGGAGAAACCCAGGCCCCATCCAGTCCCCTCCCTCTCAGAAGGCAGGCTCTTCCCTCCTCCATGCCCGTGGGAGGCGGAAGGGAGAAGGGCCTCCAGCCCACGGACGCCAGCCGGGCTGGCAAGGGTTAAGGTGGCAGCTGCCAGGCAGGGCTGAGCTGAGCAGTTTGGTTTGAGGGCTGCGTGCAGGCGGGAGCAGCGAGGCGGCAGCCGGGCAGACTTGCTGGAGACACTGCATTTTATTAGGGCTGGGCTGCCAGCAAAGGGAGGGGAGAGAGAAGGAAAGGGCAGAGAGAGGAAGGAAGGAGGGGAGGCAGGGCAGGCAGGCGGGTGGCTCCAGGATGAAAGGATGTTGTAAGCTCCCTAATTCCTCCCTGCTCATCCCGGCTCTGTCAGGCTGGATTAACTGCCCAGGTGACCTCCTGCGGGGGTCAGCCCCACCCCTGACCTCCCTTCCTCCTCTCCTCACCTCTAGGCCAGTCAGGTTGCCCTCTTCATCAGCCCTTGTGGGGGCCCCCACAGGCACAGGGGGCTGGGGTGGGGGACCTGGCAGAGTAACAGGGTAAGGCTGCTGAGCCCATCTTTACCAGGTGCTTCTCGACTACACCCATGGCCTCGTGACAGCCTTCATGAGGGGGAGGAAGAAGCAGGGCAGGCTAGGGAACCCCAGGCTGCCCCGAGGGTCACTGTTCTCCAAAACTTAGACACAGCTGGCATTCGCTAAACTCCTGCTCCATGCCAGGCACTTTGCATGTGACCTTCACAACAGCTTGGGAGGTAGGTCATATAGTGCCCATTTACCAGATGGGAAAAACGGAGGTAAGAGAAATGTAGGTTCTGCCAAGGACACATAACTAATACTTGGCATGCTAGAATTTGAACCCATGTCTGCAGAAGGGGTGCTCTTAGTGGGCTTTTCAGAATCTCTGGGCATCCCAGGGCAGAGTGTCTGAAAGCTGGAGCCACTGCAGCCACAGCCACTCCAGCTGGCCAGCTGGCTTCCCCAGGAGGAGAAATGGGAGAGGGGAGGGCTGGTCCTGGAAGACCTTAATGTCGAGCGAGGTCAGGAATGTGCATGCTGGAGTCGGCTGACATGGATTTCAATCCTGCCTCCAGTACTTTATTTGTTGTGTGACCTTGGGCAAGTCATTTAACCTTTCTAAGCCTCAGTTTCCTCAGCTGTCGTATAGGGATAATACTACCTACCTGGCAGGGTTGTTGAGAGGATTAAATGAGATAATGTGAGTAAAATACTTAACAAGGTCCCCAGCAGATAGTGAGTACTACTCAGTTAATGGAAGTGGCTGCTGCTCATAGTGACTGGGGGAGATGCGGCCTGCCCCCTGACCTGCCTCCTGCCGCATCCAGCACTCCACACCCCAGTTCAGACCCAGCCCACCGGCTACACTTGCTACACTGGCTGACCCGCCCATCTCTAGGTGCACTCAAAAAGGAATAAATCAACCAATATTTGTTGAGCACCTGCTATATCCCAGGCACTAATCCAAGAGATGGTCTGACTGATGACAGAAGCCTGGAAAGGAAGGCACAGACCCTGTGCCAGGAGCTCCAGTGCCAGAAGCAGACCCACCCCAGAGAGGCCTGAAGCTGGGGGCACCTGACACAGTCCAGGGAGGACAGGATGGACTGTTGGAGGAAAGGGCAGGGCAGTTGGTGGTGAGTGGGGAGGGAAGCCTGAGAAGACTGCATGGAGGAGGAGGCATTTGAAGGAAGACTTGAAAGAAGATGGAAGCATGATGGGCAAAGATGAGGGTTTGGGAACATACTCCCACTCCAGGACTCCATGGGGTCAAGAGGAATGAGGCTTGTGGAGCCTGTGAATCATGCTGAGGCCAGTGCTGCAGGGAGGGAAGGTGCAGACCCAGAGGGTCCCCAGAGCCTCCCCTGGATGTCGGGCTAGGAGGAGGGCAAGGATCTTGCTGTTCCCAGACCCTCAGCTTTGCTGGAAGATGCCCCAGCCCCCTGAGCTTGGGGAAAGGAAGCTCCTGTGCCTCTTTTGGAGGAGACAGCATCTGCCCTTCTCACTGGAGGAAGTGGATGAGAAGAATGGTCTCTAACTCTTTCCCCTGAGGACCCGTCCCTCAAGGGGGTCCCAGACACTAGGGCATCTGAGAGACCCCACCCAATTCAACCTCCATATGCCATGCCCCCTTGGCACCACACCACACCTACTGCTTGTTTCCCAGTCCAGCAGAGCCACCGCACAGCCACTGGGATAATGTGAGCTAAGTGAAGATTCTAGACAGCTGGCAAAGACCCTCGACACTCAGCCTCCCAGCCCCTGACTTCCGTGACCCTAGCTGACGGCTCTAGGTGGCTACATTGGCAGAATTGCATTTAACTAAGCCTGGAGGGGATTGGAGGGGAAGGGGAGAACAGAGGGGGGAGGAGAATGGGAAGCAGCCAGCACCCTGGCCTCTGTTTTTCCAGCTTTAATTGCAGTGTTAATCACCTTAATAAGCTGTTTACCAACTACCCAGCAGCCTGAGACTGGGAGACTTCGAAGCCAAAAAGTGCTTGGAGATGAGTTCCTGAAGCTCCAGGCGGGCAGGAGGATGATGTTGATGAGGCCCTGGTGGGGCTGGGGGTAGAGTGAGCAGGTTGGGGGATTGCAGGAGGAGGCTGGGGCCAGGAAGTCAGGAAGGGCAGCCTCCAGCTCTTCCAAGGAGCCCAGCAGCCTCTCCACCAGAAGCCCCTGAGGTCCCTTCCTCAGGGAAACCTTCCCCAATCTCCAACATGGGTGCCCAGCCCCTGCCTTTTGTCACTGGACTGTGCTTGTCACCACTAACTCGGTGACTCTCTGTGGGCTCATCCTAGCTCTGCGGAGGCACAGCCTGCATGGCGCCTTCCTTATTGCTCTGTCCCCAGCTCATAGCATGGGCATGAACCACGTGGAGTATTTTTGTTTCCCTTGGGGAGGGTTGCTGGGCTGGAAGGCAAGGGCCCTGGAGATGCCTTTTTATACCAAAGTCCCTAGGGGCAGAACTGGGGGAAGGATCTGAACTGGGGACATCAGGAATGAAGTCAGGGACCTGGGCATGTTCTTCTGGACACCCCTCACTGTCACCTCATGACTAGCACAGGCTGGAATAGCAGGATGCTCAGTGAACACAGAATGCATGCATGCATGAATGAATGAATCAATGAATGAATGAATACATGAAATGATAGCTCTTGGGACCCCTCTCCTAGTCCCTCTGTGAGCATCAAAGGTGAGGGACTATGAGGCCGAGGGAACATGATAACTGCCCCCTCCCCAGGCTGGTGGGGTTAAATGAGATGACAAGAGGAAAGCCCAGCACCCACTTGCTACTGCTGAGCAGCTGCAGAAGCTGACAGTGATCACGCTTTCGCTAGGCATTGTCTCATCTATTCATCAGGAAGCAGGCCCAGAGAGACTGTGTGACTTGCCCAAGATCACACAGCAGGTGAGTGCCAGGGCTTCTCTGCCTACAGCAGGCTACATCCAGACAGGTACTCCTGAGTGGGCTCTCAAACGCTTGCAGAACCCAGAGAGGCCTCTGGATTACAAGCAGGTGGTCCCAACGATCTGACACCCTTGCATACTTTTCTTCAATTGGTCCATTTGGCTGGGGAATCTAGCCGGCTTCCTGGGAGTGGGAGAGTATGGACCAGGCCCATTAAGTTCCAGGAGTGTCCTGGGAAGCTCAGAGGCCTAGGATGTATTAAGGAAGGGCCAGGAATCTCCTGGCTGCCTCTGCCCAAGATGAGGAGTCAGAGAAGGAGGGGCTTAGGGGTCGGGCAGCCGGGATAGGCACCCTGGAAGGAGACAAACCTGGGGGATGGGGACAGAGGGTGGGGCCTCGAGGCCCAAATTCCTGGGTTGTCCCCTGGGGCAAATCAGAGCAGGATTGGAAGTGTCTGCTGAGTCAGCAGGGAACAGAGACTCCACACCCTGGAGGATTAGCTGGAGCGGGGGAAGGGTGTCCCCCACCCCAGGCAGTTCACCTTGCACCTGGCAGCAGCGTGCCCTTCCCTGCACACTGAGGGTGCCCGGCCACGTCATGCAATGTGTGTGGCACTGTCCCACACCCACCTGCCAGGTCAGTTAGACCTGCCCGGAGCTCAGGAACCACTGATGGTGAGTTGGGGAGGATGATGTGCCTTCAGCCAGGGGAGAGTGGGCAGCTGAAGAAGTCAGAAGGCCAGAGGGAGCAGGAGGGGGGCTGGAAAGGAAGGCAGCAGAAGATAATTGCTCCCAAAAGCAGAGAGATCCTCCCAAGTTCTGGGCGGGGTGGTGCTAACGGAAGACCTACCATGTGCTAAGCCCTATGCCGGGAGCTTCTACAGGCACTGTCTCATGTCATCCTCACAGCTACCTAGCAAGGTCAGTGGCATTATTATCCCATTTTGTCAGTGAGATCAATGAGACTGTGTAACCTCAGGTTAGTCACTTGCCCTCTCTGAGCCTGACTTTCTCTCATCTATAAAATGGAGATAACCATATCTCTCTTGCAGGACTGCAGAGGAAGTTAAATGAGATAACACATATAAAGGACTTAGCACAATGATGGGAGCTCAAGAAACTGTACCGTCAGGTTTTTGTTTGTTTTGTCTTGTGTTTTGGAGATGGAGTTTTCATCTTTGTTGCCCAGGCTGGAATGCAATTGTGTGATCTTGGCTCACTGCAAACTCTGCCTCCCGGGTTCAAGGGATTCTCCTGCCTCAGTTTCCTGAGTAGCTGGGATTACAGGTGCCTGCCACTACGCCTGGCTAATTTTTGTATTTTTAGTAGAGATGGGTTTCACCATGTTGGCCAGGCTGGTCTTGAACTCCTGACCTCAGGTGATCCACCTGCCTTGGCCTCCCAAAGTGCTGAGATTACAGGCGTGAGCCACCATGCCCAGCCTGTACCGTCCATTTTAGATTAAATCAGCCGTGGGCGGGTAGGACACTCCCCAGTGTCCCTTCTCAGTTGGCCCAGGGCGTTCGATGTACCCTCCATGAGTTCAAAGTTGACCCTTTCTTCTCTATCAGGGGGAGGTCACCTACAAAATTCCTTTTTTTTTTTTGAGACAGAGTCTTGCTTTGTTGCCCAGGCAGGAATACAGTAGCTCCATCTCAGCTCACTGCAACCTCTGCCTCCCGGGTTCAAGAGATTCTCCTGCCTCAGCCTCCCAAGTAGCTGGGGCTACAGGCATGTGCCACCACACCCAGCTAATTTTTGTATTTTTAGTAGAGACTGGGTTTCACCATGTTGGCTGGGATGTTCTCCATCTCTTGACCTTATGATCCGTCCACCTTGGCCTCCCAAAGTGCTGGGATTATAGGCGTGAGCCACCTCGACCAGCCAATAAAATTCCTTCCTCTGCTTGGGAAAGTGCTTTCTTGATCTCATGGTTCAGATAATAGAGGATGATCACCCAGAAAACAATCATGCGCCTAGCACCAGCAGAAGGGATGATTACAGGGGTTCACATATCTCAGTTACTGATCAGTTAAAGATCTGGTCTCCACATCTATGTGCCTACAGATTTTGTTTTGCATTTCCATTTTAAAAGGAATATATTTTCTTATTTATTGCTATACTAGAGAACAGGTACTGATGTCTTATGTTTGTCTCGTAGCTAGCCACTATGCCAAAAATCTCTTAATTCTGGAAGATTTTTCCTCTAGAGTTTCTTGAGTTTTCTAAGTATACAATCAAGTATCAGTAAAAGGGAGATAGGTTTTGCTGTTTTTTTTTTTGAGACAGAGTCTCCGTCTGTCACCAGGCTGGAGTGCAGTGGCACAATCTCAGTGCACTGCAACCTTTGCCTCTCGGGTTCAAGAAATTCTCCTGCCTCAGCCTTCAGAGTAGCTGGAACTACAGGCACGTGCCACCATGTCTAGCTAAGTTTTGTATTTTTAGTAGAGACAGGGTTTCACCACGTTGGCCAGGATGGTCTCGATCTCTTGACCTCATGATCTGCCCGCTTCGGCCTCCCAAAGTGCTGTGATTACAGGCGTGAGTGATCGCACCCAGCCAAAGACAGTTTTATCTCTTCTTTTTTGCCTAGTTGGAGAGATCTGGGGTTATAGGAAAGGACAAGGTTTCATGTATGAAGAAGTCTGGGGCCTTGTCTGCCTCTGCATTAGCTCTGACTCAGGCAGGCACTGGATGGCCTTCCCTCAGGCGCCTTCCCACCGGAGGTGTTCAGAGGTCTGCCTGGGGAGCACAGTCAGACATCCTCAGTCTTTAGCCAGCCTCCTGCACAACCTCCTCCGCTACTCACAAAGCAGCTTCTGTCCAGCCCATCACCCATGCTCCAGGGTGGCTGCAGAAGATAGCCCACACCAGGGCTTTCTTCACAGGTGGCTCCAGCCCAAAAGATGCTTGGTGGAAACAGAGACTTCTGAGCAGAGAAGAGCAGCAGAGGAACTGGTACTTGGGCAAGATTCCTCGTGGACAGAGGATGCTTTCATCTTCCTTGCTTGGCAGTCAGAGATACGAATAATTATGAATCCTTGCTGAATGTTACTGTATTATTGTGACTTTTTTTTTTTTCTTTTGAGATGGAGTCTTGCTTTGTCACCTAGGCTGGAGGGCAGTGGTGCGATCTCAGCTCACTGCAACCTCTGCCTCCCGGATTCAAGCAATTCTCCTGTCTCAGCCTCCCAAGTAGCTGGGATTACAGGCATGTGCCACCACACCCGGCCAGTTTTTTTGTATTTTTAGTAGAGATGGGGTTTTACCATGTTGGCCAGGCTGGTCTCGAACTCCTGACCTCAAGTGATCTGTCTGCCTCGGCCTCCCAAAGTGCTGAGATTACAGGTGTGAGCCACGATGACCAGCCGACTTTTGTCTTTCAACTTATTTAGTCCTCACAAAAACTCTATGAAGCACATGCTGTCATCTCCACTTTCCAGGTAAGAAAAGTGCAGTACACAGAGGTTAAGAAACGTGCCCAAGCTCATAGAGTTGGACTGGAATCAGGAATCTGGCTCTTTATTATTTTGTGTTCCTGGGGGGTAGAACTCTACTCTTCTCCATTATGTGGTGAAGTGGTGGGTCAGAGGAGAAGTTAGGGGGATGGAAAAGAGACACTTCAGGCTGGGCTTGGTGGCTCACGCCTGTAATCCAAGCATTTTGGGAGGCCAAGGTGGGCAGATCCCCTGAGGTCGGGAGTTCAAGACCAGCCTGACCAACATGGTGAAACCCCGTCTTTATATTTTAAAATTAAAAAAAAAAAAGAGAGACACTTCAGCACCAAATTGGTCTAGCCAGGGTGAAGGAAAAAGCCACCATATCTTCTAGCTTACCTGGTATCTTCACAACTTACTAGGGGTGCACTCTCTCAGTCTCCATGACCTTTGGAGGCATCATTTGATCACTAGCCCGACTGCAGACGTGAGGAAATAAAGATCCAGAGATGTGAAGTGACTTGCACAAGGCCTCTCAACTCAGCGCCTGCATCTCGGCGTGCAAATCCACGAAGACTTTATGAGGCTCTATGGAGGAGGAGGTGAAGCTTATTTCAAGGGGGATCGGGGGATAACAATTATTGCTCAGATAGGGCTGCCCAGGGCCTGGGAGTGGGGGGAATCCAAAGTCAGAGATGAGTCCCAAGACAGAATTCAAGGTTTGGAAAGGCGAGTAGGAGGATTTCAGGAGGTAAGACAAAGACCTGGGTCACAAGGGGTGGAAGAGCCTGCACTGGTGGGTCCAGCTGATCCCCCTGGGCTTGGGGAATGTGACAGGAGCTGGGCAGAGGCATGTCAGGATCCTCCTGCAGTCTGGCTTCCCCCGGGATCTGTTGGAGCAAAGAATTCCCGGTGGCTCCAGGGCTGGGAGGAGGAGTTTGCAGCAGGCCCCAGCTTGCAGAGACAGAGAAAGCAGCTCCTGGGTCCAGCCAGAGAGGAGTGGTCTCCTGGCTCTGTGGCAGGCAAGGCGGGCAGTGGGAAGGGCGTGACCTGGCAAGTGCCATGTGCCCGCATCCCCTCTTAGGCCTCTACCCAACCCCATGTGCTAAGCCTCTCCACCCCAAAGAGAGTGGGAGCATCAGGGTTGAGGGAGGGGTGAGCAGGGAGAGGAAGAAGCCAGGGAGCCCAGGAGCCCCCAGTCCAAGAGGAGGGGCACGTGCAGTGCTCTCTGGCAACCTCCAGTCTGAAGAAGGAGTGC
Organism: Ateles fusciceps; assembly: GCA_036589455.1. Classification (NCBI taxonomy): domain Eukaryota; kingdom Metazoa; phylum Chordata; class Mammalia; order Primates; family Atelidae; genus Ateles; species Ateles fusciceps. The sequence continues at coordinate 10,845,283 of JAZHEH010001386.1, forward strand.
AGGTCTTAATGGGGCAGGCTAAGGTGCAAACCAGGACAGAGGAAATTATCATGGGGTGGGCTTGTAGGTGGAGGAGATGCCCAGGGGAACCTTTTGATCGAAGTGGGATAATCCAGATTCGTGCTCTAACCTCATGATGTGGCCCCTATGTTACATCAGCTGGAGATGGGGAGGACAAGGGAGTGAGGGCCACAGGCCGCAGTGAAATCTCCTCATGCGGCAACATGATCTTCCTTAGACTTAACCCCAAGCTCAACTAAACCCTGAAAGGAATGGCTCATACAGAGCTGAGAGGAATGTGTTCCACATGCACTCCACAGAGAGGGGCACCCTCCCCTGGAAATGAAGTCATCTCTCCATTTTTGGGCCAGAGACGCTGAAGGCCTGGCACTGTGAGGCATGAATCAGAAAGCTTGATGTTTGGAGGAAGCTTGGGGCCGACTCCTTTCCCCTTCCTGGACTGGCCAGACATTCCCCCCCCCCAGGGTGCCAGTGGGGCTGAGTACCTCCGTATCATCAAACTAGGGGGCTGGGATGAGCCAGCTGGAGGAGACATCCCACTGAGGCACAGGGGAGCTTAGTCTGATGGTAGAGACAGGGTCTGCCTTACAAAGCTCCATAATAGAGTGGAAAGTGGTGATAGACACACATTAGCCCACCCTGGCCCCTGCACCCAGAATGTAGCAAAAGAAATGATCTGAGCTTCAGAGAGGGTATGTAACTTGCCCAAGGTCACACAGCAAGTAGTATCAGATCCAGATGTTTAGTTCGCAGAGCTGTGCCTTCCTCACCACTCTGTGATCCCAAGTCCCCTCCTGCTTCCCTGGATTGAAGTCAGCATCAGGGAAAAGGGGCAGAGGGATCCGTGGAGACTTCTGAGGGAAAGGCTACTTAAGTCCCCTTAACTAGCCTCTTGGGTTCCCTCGGCTGAGTTGGGCTCCAAGGCCATGTCCGGGAGCCATGGGTTGTACCAGGAAGGGCTGGGGACAGAAGCTCTTCTTGCTAGAGCATAGGAAAAGAAGTAGGCAAAGCTTCAGGGAACACAAACAATCAAGTCAGAATAAAATTATCAGGTTTCTGTGGCTGTTCAGCCTCTTTCTCAACCACTCACCAGGGAAATACTCCCAGAAAAGAGATGGAGAGCTAGGAAAAGGACAGAGAAAGGGAAAGTGGCAGGAGAAGAAAGAGATAGAGAGAGACTGTCCCACCCCCCACACATGTGCTTGCACACAAGGAAGCTAATCTGTATATTTCTGGGCATGCGTGTCTGTTTCCGCCCACGGTCCGGTCGCTGGGCATCTCCCTTGCGGTATATCGCGGTGTTGGGCTTCTCTCTGTGAGTATATAAGCTGCTCGTGCATCTCTCTGTGCATGTCCATGTACAACCCTGGGAATGCTTCATGTACACATGTGTCTCTAGGTGTGGCTCTGCCCCCTCCCCATACTCCCTGCATCCCATTGCATGCGCCCACCTACCTGTGTGCAAATCTTCTGTGGGTTCACATGTGCACGTGCAATGTCTGTGTGCCTGGCTCCCTGGGCCTGCCTGGTCTCCAAGCATTTCTCTGGGTCCTTTGTATTCTGAGGTTTGGAGTAGGAGGGACTTTTATTCCCCCTTTTTAAGCAATCCGCACAGGCCAGGAAATGGGAAATGCATGGCTAGGAGGCCACTTGTCCCTCTCAAAGTGTCTTCATCTTGGAGGGAGAGACAGCAGTCACCCAAGGACTGACTGATGCAATTTCTCCCGGCTGCTCAGAGAAGGGGCAGGGGCACGAGGTGGGGTGGGGTGAGGTGAGGAGAGACAGTGCCGAAGGAACTCTTCCTCTTTATCCCACGTTGAAATGAGACGGGAAGATATGAAAGAGAAACACTTTGGGGTTGGTGACGTTTTCTTTTCAACCATAATTGTTAGAACATTACTCACCTCCTAGAATGGGGCTCCCAGGTCAAGGGGAACTCTAGTCTCTTGAAAACCAGCTCCTCCGTGGGCGGGGTCGAGAGGGTCTTTGCAGAGGCCTGAAGCTCATCCCCACACCTCGTTTTAACCCCCTGCCTCCCAGCATCTACCTCCAGTTCCCCTCTCAGCTCCATCACGTCCCCCCTCCTGCCTCCTCCTGGCCAAGGGAGGCCTGGGAAGGAAAGGGTTATCCCAGGGGCAGTAGGGATGGGAAATACCTAGAGGATGCTTTTTGGAAGGAAGAAGCCTCTGCGGGTTCAGCTGAGAGGAGCTTTGCCATCACTACCATGGGAGGAATCAAGATTAGACACCAGGCAGAAACTAGAAAGACTTCGAGCAGGGGAGGAGAGAAATGAGAAGCAGGAAATCATTGCCCACCTTCGCTGACTTTCCTCTCTCTTCGCACATCCCTTATACATTCTGGGGAGGTCCTTGATCTCCAAGGCCCCGTCTACACAGGCCTCAGCTACCTGGATCACATTCCATTGACTTTCTGGATACAATCCCAGAGGCAAGTCCAGGCATCCAAACTCAAATGAGGTTTGGAGCTGAGTAATCAGCTGCTATGGCTTTGCAGACATTTTGTCGGGAACAGCCAGCTCCCCACCCCCACCTCAGATTTGGGGGTGGAGGAGGGGCGGCCTGTCACTGGGTGTCTTCCCCCCTCAACCACCGCCACTGCGTTCTCCCTCTTCCCACCTGCAAGTAATTTGGCCAATGGGAGGGCAGTTAAGATTGCAGCGTGGAATCCCTCAAGAGCGGTGTGTATTTGGTGAGGAGGGGGGCTACCTCCCTACCCCAAGACCCCATGTGCCCTTTTCCTCTTCATAGCAGCAAATTACTTGTAATTATCTCACATTGAAAGCCTTCAGGAGCTGCTCCCAAAATTGCTTTAATTGAATTAATTAAATCTCATTTTGTTGGGGGAGAGCATGGAGCATGACTTAAAATAGTACATGGGGAGAGGGGAGGTGAGGGACCCAGACAGGAGAGGACACCCAAGTCAGCTTTCCTGTTGCTGAGGCCCTTGGAGATGGTAACATGTGCCCTGGACATTCTCTGGACACAATTTTCCGTCTTCCAGTTTCAGCTGACTTCAGATGCACTGTGCTGCGCCTTCTGCATTTGGGACCTTGCCTGGATCCAGCTATCGGATGGTGGTGACCAGCGATGCTTTGAGTTCTCCAGCCTCATTCCTCCTCCGCCCCCTTAGGAGGCAATTCTCCCAGAGGCTGAAGGTGAATGGAGGGCAGTAGGAATTCCCCCCTGGCTGTAACACCTCCCCTTTCTTCCCCCGATAATCACAGCAGTTGTAAATGCCATTTATTAAGTGCTTACTATGTTCCAGGCACCGTGTCAAGCATGTTACAAGCACTATCTCATTTTGTCATCACAACCACACTGCAAAGCAAGTCCTATTAGTAGTCTCATTTGGGCGGGGGTGGGGGATGGGAACAAGCAAGGGACAGAGAGAGGTTAAGTAACTCACCAGAAGTCACGCCGCTAGCAGGTGACACAGCTGGGACTCTGTAGCCTAAAGCCCCTGTTCTTAACCACCCAGTCTCGGTACCCAGCCATTACTGACCCAATTTTCCCAACAGGGCTTTTTGGGGAAAGGAACCATGGGGCTCTCCTTCTACAGCCTTGATGGCTTGGAGGGGAAGAGAACGGGCACCTCCTCCACCCGGGCTCCAGGGCCATCACCACCCAGGAGCTCAGGGAAACTGGACCAGCTCCCAAATGGAAAAGAGATTCCCATTTCCCCTGAAAAGGAGGGATGGGGGAAGGAGGGGGGGGGACACTGTCAGCTCAGCTGGCCTCTGGCTGAGAGAGTAATTACACTCCTTCTGCTACTTAACTTTACAACCTGGGCTGTTGTTTTAACAATGTGACTTGTGTTGGGCTGTCCAATTAATCTCGCCTTTGGAGGCTTTCCTAGATGGGGCGGTAGATCTTATCTTGGGTCTGTGGAAAGAGGTGTGTGCAACCTGCAGTGGGCGGGAACAGCTGCCTGGAGGGCCTGTGGCCTCAGAGGAGACCCAGAGGAGAGAACCAGGGCTGGGGTGACTGAGCCAGTGGAGCCTGGGGCCTGGAGCAGGGAAGACACTGGAAGAAGAGAAAGGTTTCTCCTCCTGGCACTCCCCTTCCTCACTACTCTTGGATCTTGGCTTTGGCCTACCTGTGTCATGTGCCATCCCCAAGAGAATCCTCTGGGTGTGTTTTGTGGAATGGGGGTGGTCACTGACCCAGACAGGGTGAGGAACTGCAGCGTCGGGAGCTGGGGGGTTTCATACCCCCTCTGCCCTACATGTGACTCCAATGTGGGCTTCTCTCTGGCCTGCAGAGTTGGCTGGAAGTGTCTGAGTGGGCTTTTCAGACGGGGCAGGCACCAAGATTGCAGTGTCCGGGAACAGGTCTAGGCAGTAAGAGGGAAGCTCAACTTGGAAGCATTTGGCCTGGATTTGGAGGCCCCTCCCCCAACCCCTCGGGCCAGGCTGGATTCCCTGAATTATTCTGCCACTCTTGTCCTCAGCCCCCCCTCCCATGGCGTTCCTTAACCTGCTGATCCTGGTGGGAGCGAGGGTGGTGCTATGTAGTCTGGTGGGGTGTGGTGGCCAGAAGTCTGTCGGGTTCTGCTGCTCCCAGGCTGCCTGCCCTTCTCGCCCAGCACTGACCCCCCAGGCCCAGGCTAGATCGGAGCCCCTTGACAAGACCCATGCTGCTATCTGTGTTCCCTTTGCCTGGAACTCACCACAGCAGCGTCTGGTCATTTGTTTGCCTCGGTCACCATGGTATCCCTAGGAGACAGCAGAGCACAGGCTCTTCAAATGTTTGTTGCATGGAAGAGAATTCCAGTTTTTTTTTGGTGTTTTTGTTCTCAGAACTGCCCCTCCTCCTTCCCCCAAGGTGAGCTGAGGCCATCCTGCCCCCAAGCAGCACACCTCTCCAGGTAGGACTGGACTGGATCCGTGGGCGTGCCCTCTCTCAAGGTGAACCGGGCCTCTCCCTGGGCTAAAGGTGAGGCACAGGGGCTGGAAGGTGCCTGGCTCCCTCCAGAATGGGGCCAGGAGAGTGTCTGTTGGGGGAGGAGCACTCAGACCTTGCATGAGCATCTCCTGGGTTCACACAGGAGCATATGAAACGGTGGACATTGTTAGAACATTCCAGAGACAGAATCACAGAGCTACTTAGTGGCCAAGGCAAATCTAGAATCCAGTGCCTCTGATTCCTATAATTCCATGGCAGAAGAGTCAACTGGACCAGAAGAGATGCTTGACCAGCCCCTACCCATGAGAAGTCAGGAAACAAACACACCTCACAGCCAGTATGCAAAGTTTTGTACAAACTTTAATCTCTGGAAGCTCGTGGTGTGAAGCTCAAGCTCCAGTTGGTTCTAAATCTGCACAGTTCCTTTGAACAGAGACAGCTTCGAGGAGCTGAATCGATGGGCCTACCCATCTATTTGGGGGTGTCTATACCCGCACTAATCTAGAGAGCAAGTTGCCCCCATTTTTCCCAGAGTATTGCCTTACCAGGTTTTCAAAAGCGTGTGCCTGTGGGTTCATGGAAATAGGAGAGAGCCTTTCAATAAATACCTATTGAATTATACGAAAAATTGGACTCATTATCTATTCAAAAAGGGGAGACAGGGGAAAGAGGGCTTTTTTAAGGAAGAGAGCATAAATTACCCATAGGTAATTTCTGCATCTCTTCTACCTCCCAGGATGGTAAGTATGTAAATCAGTTATGGGGTAAGGGGTTGACCTCAGGGAAAAATTGCTGGGTGGGTGAGAGTTGATGGTAGCCACTGTTGAGGTCCGCTTCTCCTTCCACTCACAAATGTGTTGGGCAAGGCCCAAGGCACACAAAGAAAAAATACTCTATGTTTCTTGCTGGTTTTACATCCAGGCTGTCATGGGGGGAGTGGCAAGACCAAGGGTCCTGGGGACAGTCTCAACTCCAGCCAATGGTTCTCTCTCCAGAGTCTTTGTCCTGCTGGAGTGAAAGTGTCCAGTCCATGGTAGTGGTAGGGACAACAGTTATGGCCAAGGTCCTTGATTTAGGGGCACAGGCTCCACTCTTTTTCTCCTCTACCTCCTTGTCCTCCAGAGAAAACCCATCTGGTGCTGGTTTCCTCCCAGCCCAGAGAAGGTGCAGGCAGACGGCCTGGGTCCTGGGCTTTGCAGGAGGGCTGGCAGCCTGATGAGCCCTTCCCCAGACTCACATCATCTGAGATGAAGCCAGGACATCTGAGGAGTGATGCTGATACCAGGCTCCAAAGCTGTTGCCATAGCCACCTGGTGGGCAGGGTCCCTGCCTTGGGTAGATCCCAGAGGGAGGGGGAGGGGTGGGGAGCAGGGAGACACGGAGAAGGTCCTCCCAGGGAAGTCTCTTTCTGGCCCCCCCAGAATTCTGCTTCAGGAGCTTCTTATACTTAGAGCGTTTGTTCTGAAACCAGATCTTTACCTTCGGGGGAGAAAACGGAAAAGAATGAAAGATCGGGAGAAAGATATGTGTGAAAAGTTTCGAGGAAGGGAAAGGGATCCAGGTGTAGGAGCAGTCGTGGGAGCCCAGCCGAGTCTGCGAACATTTGCTCCAGGCCTCTACAGCCCCAGAATTCGCCTGAATTCCTGCCTCTGAGCTAGTATCCATGTCTCCCTGCCTGCTGTACCCTCCTCTTCCTGACCCACTCCACCCCACCCGCACATACATGCACACCTTTCAACACACATTCCCGCCAGGGCTTGCTAAGAGCCAGCTCCAAACATTCCCCAGAGAACTGTGACAACAGGGCCACAGCACCAAGCCATCAGTCATTCACACCTGGGGCTGGTGAATGAGTTCCCAGAGAACACGTGTGGGGAAGGTGAGGGCTCGGGAAGGATGACACTGGCCCCACCTGGGTCTGCGTGAGGCCGAGCTGCGCTGCCAGCTGGGCCCTCTCGGGCAGCGCCAGGTACTGCGTGTGCTGGAAACGCTGGTTTAGGTGCTGCAGCTGCAGGCTGGAGTAGATGGTCCTTGGTCTGCGCAGCTTTTTGGGTCGGGGCCTGCGGGCGCCGCTCCAAGGGTTCCGGGGGACAGCCGCGGCTTTTCCGGGTCTGGTGGGTAGCACAACACGGTGTGGGGGGGCGAGGAGGTGAGCGAAGGGGTAGGACAGGCGATTTCATAGGCTTATTTGCATCTTGTCTGCGGGCCGTGGGCGGCAATTGGCAAAAAGCACAGCCACGGGGATCGCCCCCTTGCCCCTGCCCTCTACCTTCCGCGTGGAGCGTTTCAACCCCCCACATTCACCGCGCCAGGTGATACAAGGCGCAGTTCTGCTCTCAGGGGAGCTCCCACTCGTATGGGTTCGTGACCGCAGGAAGAAAGCGCCGAGGGCCACAGCCCAGGTACCGCGGCGCCTGCAGTGGAAGGTCGGAGTTCAGCCCCGGGCGGTGGCGCCAGCTAGGGGTAGGGCGGGGCAGAAAGGCTAGTCGAGGGCTAAGCCGAGGCCTAGAGATGACAGAGGAAGGACATTGCAGGCGGAGGGAACTCAAGAGCAAGGCTCAGAGGCTCGAGATGGTGTCCGCGTGGCAGCTTCTGGCTGCGGCCAGAGGGGTGGGTGACAGGCCCGGCTGAGAGGACCTTGAGTCCCAGCCTCGCAGCGCAGACAATGACCCTGGGTTTGCCCTGGTCTCGCCTACTGTAACGGGACGCCTCTCTGCCCAGGTGCACCCCACAGGAAAAGTGATCATCTCTCCCCTCCCGCTGTGGCCGGATGGGTTTTCAGGGGCCCAGAAGCTGGGTCTGCCTGGGGCAGCCCCTTCCTACGTGGGGCAGCGCACACAGAGGGGTTCCCGCGGCAGGGAAAGAGAACCGGCTTCCAAGAGCGCGCACGCAGCCCGGCCGGGCCACTCTTGGATCGCGCTGAGGTGCCGCCGCGGGGGAATCTGGTCAGCTCTGGCCCGCCTAGCTCTCCAGGAATCTCGGCCGTGGGACAGCCAGGCCCTAGAATGCTGAGGGGCGGGGAAGGGTTAGGACAGGGCTTTTCGTTCTTCCGAGCCAGCCACCCTAACCTGCAAGTCTCTACGGGGACGCTGGAGAGGTCCCAGGCAATGGGAGGAGTAGGGTGGATGGAGCAGCCTCAATGCCTGCGGGCTTAGGGCAGCGTCCGCCGCATTCCCTGCGGGTCTGTCCAGCTAACCTGAGCAGAGAGAGAGTGGCTTGTGTCCGCCCGCGTCCCCCCCCCCCCCACCTTCTTCCCCTAGTCAGGCTCACCCTCCACACGTCAGTGTACCCGCCCTCGGCCAGCCAGCGGTCACCAGCTGCCGTCACCTCCCCCGCATCCCTCACCCGTGGCCTCGGGCGCTGCGGGCTTCTGGAGATCCTCCCTCCTCGACCCTGCCTCAACCAATTCCCAGAAAAACCGTTGGGTTTCCGCTCCCGCCCGCGCCTGTCCTGCCTCGATCCCACTGCTGGCAGCTCTGGGCTGGCAGCCCAGAGCCCACCCGCGCCTCTCTGGCTGCGTGGACTGCGCAATTCGAGCGCGAACGCAGGGCGTCTCTGAGGCCGACCCGGTTGCTGAACTCGCGCAGCCCTCCATGCCCCAACACTCCCAGCAGACCCCCTCCAAGTTCCTTCCCTGACGGCTGCCTTTCTCTACCCTAGTTCCAGTAAGTTGCAACTGGATCCGCCCGGGTTGTGATCACGGAGCCCCAGGGCCTCCCTCCAGGCTCAACAGCCAAACCTCTTCCGGAGGCAGGGGTGGACATAGAGTGGAAGTAAAAGGAGGACCCCAAGCTCTTGATCACATGCCCTTCACTCTAGAGTGCCCAAACCCACCAGTTCCGGTAGAGAAATGCTAGAAATGTATTCTAAGGAAATCTGGGTGTGTGTGGTTTTTCGTTGGATTGGGGAAAGTCCTTAAAGAAAATGAACTCTCTCCACTCTGTTGTCCTTAGATCAAACGAAGGAAACGCAAGGGATGTGGCAGCCAAGACTGACAACACCAGCCTACTGCCAGTAACTCTCCTGAGGACAAGGTCAAGGTATCCCCCCTTCCCCCAGACACACACACACAAACATATCCTATTAGTATACACTGAAGGATTCATTCATAAAAACTAGAACTGCTCCTCGAAACTGCCCCTACTCCAACCACACCCGCAGCCCAGGAGAGACAGTCTCAGTTCTGCCACAGAAGGCAGTTAACCTTTGGGGGTTTGGAGGAAGCTCCCTAAAATCGATGGTCCTGGTGGCATGATTTACCCATCTATACATCAAAGAAGTTGAGCTCCCAAATCCTAGGGTCACTCTGGCTCTGATGGTTTGTGAGCTGATGTCACAGCCACAGGAGAAGGGAGGAAGATGTCTTGGTCCTGAGCTGACGCCAGTGAAGTCACCTAGTGGCTGTGCCTCCTTGGAAGAGACTGTGCCAAAGACAATTGCAGGGGGAGGGGGGTGGCCAATTAGATGGAGGCAGAGAGTCCAGGGACCTGGAGGCTAAGCTGGACCAGTGCAGATGGGATTGTGGGCAGTGCCCATACCCAGATTTTATGTCAGCTCAGCTGCAAGGCCCAGGATCCCAAGATGGGCCAGCTTCTCTGCTTCCAGGCTTTCCAGCGAGCACTTTTTCAGGAGTTCAGCATTGCTCCAGGCAATGGGCCTAACCTACCCCAAAGCCAAAGGGTGGCGATGACAGCAATGGCCTGCCTCTTTGACTAGAAGGCTGAGGTAGTCAGGGAGAAATGAGGGACTTTCTAACCAGCCTTTGGCCACATTCTCAGAACAATGGATGGAGGGGTCCTAGTCCCAGATTCTGCCAGGCCAGCTTCCAGTCAAGGTCCGGCCTGGTCTGAGGAGAGCGGGTAAGGCCAGGGAAGGGAGAGGACGCAGCCCAGAATCAGCCTCGGTGTCTACAGCCCTCCAACCAGGACTTGATTTGTTTTTCAGGGTTTGGCTTGATCACAGCTTTCTGAGACAAGACTGAAGGGGAGAGGGGCGACATGGGACAGGAAGGGAGTGCAGGATGGGGGGGGAATTCTGAGGAAGGGGCTAGGCCCCTATCCTCGCATCTGGATTGCTTCAGTTTTCCCTTACTAGTAGGTACACATATCCCCGCTGCTCCAGTGGGTGGGGGTGGGAGCCCTCCCGCCGTCTTTATACAACTGCAAATCGAAACCAGGTCGGTTTTGAAAGGAGACCTAGATCTACTCTCCCCCCTCCCCCTCCCCCCCCCCCCATGTCTCCCGCCCCATCCCTTCGCCCTCCTCCCCCACCCCCCACAACCCAGGGAATCCGAGGAAGGTTTGAATCCCGCTAGCTGCGTCCAACCAGGCGAGGGAGAGACTTTAGGGGCGCCCAGGAGCCGTACCCCAGAGGTGGGAAGAGCAGACACGGGTCAACTTACCTGCCTCGCGTTCCTGAGGGTGCTCTGCGGGGCCGCAGAGGGGCTGAGGGAGCGCCGCCGGTTGCTGGCAGGCCAGGTAGGAGTCTCCGGGGTTTGCTGGCCCAGTGTAGGGGTAGGACAGGAGATGGCCATACGGCCTGGAGTAAGACAAATCGGGGAGGCTGCGGTTGTAGGGGACAGGCCAAGCGGGTAGGCAGCCACTACCGACGGGACGGGGGCAAGGTCTGGGAAGAGAGCTTTGGAGGCGTCCCGGCCGGCGAGCGGGCAGGGCAAAGAGGTCATTGTGGCCAGGGCCCGGGCTGAAGGGCCATGGCCTGGCACGTAGTCCGCTCCCTCTGCCAACTTTCTTTTCCAACGGGCCCCCCAGCCAGCAGCACCCACACTTAAGATCCTGGGGAAAGTGTCTTTGCGGAGAACTCGCGCCTGGGAAAGGGGTTCTGGGGGGTGCCCCTCATGGCTTTCCCCCTCCCCCTAAATCCATGGGGCCCCCCCTCCTCTCCATCGGGTCTGGTTCCAGGGACCCGACGGGGGCCCCGCCCTCTTAGACGCCCCCGGATTGGCTACCGCCCGCGGTGACCTCACGGAGACTTGGAGCCGGGCCCCCGCCCCCCCGGGGCAGCCCGCTGTAAAGAAGTGGGAAATGGGAGGGGGCGGTGCGCACACCCAGGTCGGTCTATCTCGGCGTCTTCTCCAAGAGGTGCTGGGGTTGCAGGGCAGTTGGTGCAGTCCAGGAACCGCGGTTATAATGGCAAAAATGCTAGAGAGGTGGCAAGCCTGGATACCCAAGGGACGGGGGAGCTGGGCAGTGGGCAGAGGCCCTGGGGCTGCGGGGACGCAGGGAATCTGCATTCGCAGCCTCCAGATCTCGGGGGTCTGCACGTCAAAAGCCGCCGTGGACCTGCAGGGGAGTCAAGTGCAGACCGCCAGCGCCAGCCGCTTAGTCAGTGAATCGGAATGCGTCGCTGCTGAGCACCGGCAGTTTGTTGGTAAATAGACGCCAGGGCTGGGAGGGTGCCGCCCGGTGCCCAGCCTGCCCCGCACGCGTGTGGCGCGCACGCCCCCCGCGGGGCGCCCGCGGCCTGGCACGCCGCGACCCGCCGCCACTGTACCCCACTGCCCCCCATGCTGGCTTCCGCTTCCGGCAGGGGCCCGGGTTTGGCAGCTCCTCGCAGGCCCCCGAAACTGCAAAAGGGATCCTCCCTCTGAGCTTTAGCCCGCACAGTTTCCCGCCTTTCCTGGCTCCACAGGAGGCTGAAGTGTTGCTTGAACCCGGACAAAATCTGGGAGTGGAAGATGAGTCCAGTTGGATGGCTTCTGGGAGGGCACAGGAAATACTGCAGGCCAGTCTCCCTGGCGCATTTTCCAGGCTGTGTTCAATACTTGCCTCTAAACATTGGTGTCCATGGCCTTGATGGACACGTGTCCGCATATACAAGCATTTATTGGCACATGTACACAACTACACAGGGACTCCATTCAAATACATATATACTCACATATACCAATATGCAGGTGCCTACACTGATGTTCACACTAGCATTCGTTCATTTATGGATCTGCAAACAGAGTTCAGGCTGTGATGTGTATACACATCTATACACCTAAAGATGAATTAGCACTATCCCTGAATAAAAGCACTATCCAGTACTTGTCTCTTACATAGTTTCGATATGCAAGTCAAATCATTGGTGTATATACTCAAAAATACAGAAGATCTAAGCATGTGACATTTATACTTGTGTTCCTACACCATGAGAAATACCTGTCCACACACATCTAAGATGCCTCACGTTTGGGGAGAGATAGTTCCATCCCTAAACCCACACCTGTCTTCACAAATTCCCCAACACAAAAACCCACACACCTGTTCCCACTTTATGCAACTTGGCAGGCATATTCATGTTTGTACACACACACATGCTCTCACTGTTAGGGCTCAGAGTGAAGGTAGCAGTCACAGATTTGGGAGATGGAAGAGCCTGGTGATAAGAAAAAGAGATCAGGCGAGGTGGCTCAGGCTGGTCATCCCAGCATTTGGGGAGGCTGAGGCAGGCAGATCGGTTGAGCTCAGGAGTTTGAGACCAGCCTGGGCAACATAGGGAGACCCATCTCTACAAAAAGTACAAAAATTAGCTGGTCAATGTGATGCATGCCTGTAGTCCCAGCTACTCAGGAGACTGAGGCAGGAGGATCACTTGAGCTCAGGAGTCAAGGCAGCAGTGAGCTGAGATTGTGCCACTTCACTCCAGCCTGACTGACAGTGAGACCCTGTCTCAAAAAAAGGAGAAAGAAGAAAGGAGGAGGAGGAGGAGGAGAGAAAGAAGAAAGAATAAGAAGAGGAGGAGGTAGAAGAGGAAGAAGGAGGAAGCCTGGAAGAATAGAACACACTGGGGAATGGCTGGGCTCAGGCCTCCTTAGAGAGACAAAATCAACCAAAGGGGTGTGCAGGGGTGATTGAAGCTCACAGTCAGGAGTCCTGCAAGGAGGAAGGGTGAGTCTATTTCAAACTGGACTCCCCAGTGGAATAGATAGAGGTGAGTTTTTCCGAGGAGAGACTCCTCTAGCACCTGGCTTGGGGCTCTCCATCTTGAAGCCTTGGAGCTGGGAAGAAAGGGCTCTGGCAGGAGAGCTTCCTTCTCCGGGCAGCTGGAGATCCCACTCCCCTCTCATCCAACAGGGTGTGGAGGGTTTGCTCAGTAGAGAAACGATTATTCTTTTTTTTTTTTTTTAAGAAGGAGTTTCACCCTTGTCACTCAGGCTGGGTGCAGTGGTGTGATCTCGGCTCACTGCAACCTCTGCCTCCCGGGTTCAGGTGATTCTCCTACCTCAGCCTCCTGAGTAGCTGGGATTACAGGCATGCACCACCACGCCTGGCTAATTTTTGTGTTATTAGTAGAGTGGGGTTTCACCATTTTGGCCAGGCTGGTCTCGACCTCCCGACCTCAGGTGATCCACCCACCTCAGCCTCCCCAAAGTGCTGGGATTACAGGCGTGAGCTACCATGCCTGGCTGAGAGATGCTTATTGTATGTGGGACTACCTTCTCCCTTTCTTCCTTAATTCTAGCTGTGCCACCCTCTCCTTAGAGGTGGGGCTGTGAACCTGTGAGGATATATCCTTCCAAACCTTTCTTTCTACCATCACCATTTTCCTCTAGAGGGAGGGGAGGCAGCCTTACAGCAGTGCTGAAGAGAGGTTCCAGGGATGGCATCAAAGGTGTGCATCAAAGGAAAAGAACGTTTTTGGGGGTGGGGTTGGCTGTGAGGGAGGGTTTCCTAAAAGAAGTGCTTTTGAGCTGGAATTGACAGGATGAGTGCAAAGATATTTCCTCTTAGAGCCATATGCACAGAATCCTTTCTTGTCGGACCTAGGAAGGAAGGACAGGCATGGGTTTTCTGGCAGGGCTCTGCCACAGCTGGCTTTGGGCATCCTCCAAAGCCAGGAGATACCCAGTGCATACCTGTCTTAAGTCCTAAGCCCTCAGGGCTTCGCTGAACTCAGAGGATCTCAACCCCTAAGAGACAGCAAGACATACTCTGCAGCCCTTTAGAATTTATCAAGCACTCATTACATCCAAGTCCTGTGCATCTATACACACACACGCACGCACGCACGCACGCACGCACGCACGCTGAAACCCCAAGTATTATTATCCCCATTTTACAAATGAGGAAACATCTCCTTCAAGGCTCCCTTCTCTCATATTCCAGAGGGTGTGGGGCTGGGGCACCTGCTTAGGATACCCTGGGGTCTCCTCAGATGCAGGCTCCCCCAGAAAGGGATCTTCTCCAATTGGAATCCCCATCTCACCAACCTCAGGAAAGGTGTAGATGGTGAGGATGTGGGCTGGGAAGCACAGTAATCTCATATTGGATCAGTAGGGAGAGAAAACGCTTGCTTAGGAAAAAAGTTGGACGAATACAGAGAAGATTAGCATGGCTCCTGCACCAGGATGTCACACAAACTTATGAAGCATTCCATATTTTTTTAAAAAATTTTAAACAAGAGAGGGCTGACCGGGCACATTGGCTCACGCCTGTAATCCCAACACTTTGGGAGGCTGAGGCAGGCAGATCATGAGATCAAAGGATTGAGACCATCCTGGCCAACATGGTGAAATCCCATCTCTACTAAAAATGCAAAAATTAGCTGGGCATGATGATGCATGCCTGTAGTCCCAGCTACTTGGGAGGCTGAGGCAGGAGAATTACTTGAACCCAGGAGGTGGAGGTTGCAGTGAGCCCAGATGGTGCCACTGCACTCCGGCCTCACGACAGAGCGATACTCTGTCTCAAAAAAAGAAAAAAAAAAAAAAAGAGGGAGACGCCCTTGAGACGCCCACCTGAGGCCTGGGTTGGGTTCTGGTCCAAATCAGCCATGAAGCTGCTGGTTGGGATATTTTGTGTCAGTCATTTGCCTTCTCTGAGACTGGTTTACCAGAAGGGATAAAAGAACTGAGCTGGACTAAGAACTCGAAGCCTTTGTCATTTGCTTTATGACAAATTGCAAAAACTAAAATCCAAAACCATAATAAAACCAAGAAGAAGGGGGGAGGAGGAGGAATGGAAAGAAGGAAGAAGAAGAAGAAAAAAAACCTCTTTCCTGTCACTACCAATATCTCAGGCCCCTAGGTCCTCACAAAAGCCAGAAGTGGCTCTCCCAAGTCTCCCTCACAGATCCTCTCGCTTAGCGCCAGCGGACGGCTCGGAAAATTCCAGCACCCTGGCGATGCGGTGGAGCCAAACCTCGGGGCCCAGAGTTTGGGGGTTGGGGGAGAAACTGCGCCGCGGGGGTCTCGGGGATTCGGCCGAGGTGCGAGTATTGGACCTAACCGGCTAGATGCACGGTTTGCTTATTCTTCTTGGGTTGCCACGCAAACGCCATCGCATCCGCTCTGCTAATGATTCCTTGCGCAGCATAAGCACCCACGGAGGTGGGATGCATTCCTTGCTTGATCACCCTGAGCTCCGACCCTCCCCTCCCGGTAGCGGGAACTCCCTCCGAACCATCCCCTTCCCTGGCGGTCCTTCGAGAGCACTCCTAACACTTGGTGAGTGCGCAGAGCTCTCCGCACTGTAGCTGGGCTCGGTAGGGTGCCTACCGCACAGCCCCAGGAGCAGCTGTCTGTGTCTGCGCCGAGGTGTGTAACCCCGAGCCCACTCTCAGGGCAGCACCTGCGTGGATCTGCTCAGGGGGACAGAGATTCAACAGCGACCACAGTCCTCCGCAATCAGTGGCCCTTCCGGGATTATGCGTACCCTTTTTCCTCTATCCCCACCCACCTGCCCCAAAACGAACTTTTAGTTTAGTGTTGTCATTCTCAGTGGATTTTAAGTTTTATTTGGATGGACCTTTCTCTTTTAGTAGCTCAGGTTGGAGAAACTGGATAATTCGGTTTGGCGCCGGGAGAAAAGGAATCAGATCTTCCCCCCAGCCTTCCTGAGCTTGGCCCTGCGCGCTGTGAATATAGCCCCCGTATTCAGCGAGGCCCGGCGAAGGGGCAGTCTGGAGAGACCTGCGTCTTCCTCTCTGATTGGACTTTTCCTGAAATTTGGAATGATTGCGCCTCTTTTTCTCTTTCTGATCGAGCATTTAGTGCTGGCGCAAACCGGGCAGCCGACTGGTTACTGAGGCTACCGCCAGCCCGGCCGTGAGTTTCCATTTGCGCTCACCCCCAAGCTCCCTGAGCGCTTTCTCAGGGATTGGAGTTCCCGTCTCATTTTCCAAATAACCCTGGAGAAGCTCCCAGGGGAGAAGGAGGGAAGAGGCCTTGGGGTCAGCACCACCTCGATCCCAGCACCGTGCGCGCGGCAGTGGGGCTCCCACGTCCCGTGTCCGTCTCCCGCTCCGCCCTCGGAGACCCTCTCCCAGAGTCGTCTTCGCATTACTTGCAAATTTCAGCCTCTGCTCAGGAAAAGTCTTTTCTTTGAGATTAGCTGGGATGTTTTATATACACACTAAACATGTTAAAAATAAAACCAGGAACAATTCTTGGACCTGGATATCCCCCCCCCACTACACACGCGCGCACACACACACACACACACACACACACACACACGGGGGCGGGGGAGAGAAAACGGTTAACAAAAAATCGGGCGATTTTGAGGGTGTCTTGGAACTACACTGCACCGCTGGGGGAGCCACGCGACGCTGAACTTCGCTGAGTGCGGGAGGAGGAAATACCCCGGGATTGGGGGACGCGTGGGCTGGGGGACGCGTAAGTTCCAGGCTCGGTGGCCCGGAGCTCTGGAGTTTTCCTTTGGGCGTCCCACCCCGGCCCTGGTGGACCGAAGGGAGGTGCCCGCACTGGGAGCTGGGCTGACAGACCTCCAGGTGGCCTGCCAGGGCGCCCCGGGGGAACGTAGGGAGCCGGCGAGAAGCCCTGAGGCCAACCCGGCTGCAATGAATTCGCCGGCCCGAATGAAGGCAGCTCCGCCAGGCTCTTCAGACCTTCCCAGACCCAGCCATGGAAACTAGGCGTTTTGCCGACGACTTCATCGCCGTGTGCCGGGTGAAAGCCGGAGGTGGGGAGTAGTGGGAGTTGGAAGGTTTCTCTAGCGGCAACATCAAAGACAATGCATGCACTGGCGCACACACTATAACACACAGCGCGCACACATACACAACACAAACACACAGATGCACAGACGGCTACTTCCACAATAGCCTCAGCACACACTCCAGAGGCAGACACAGCCATATTACACATACACAACACACACAGTATGCGGCCACTACATATCCACACACAACGCCCCCCGCCCCCCCCCACACACAAACACTCACGCCTGCCCTCTGGACCCGTGGAGTTGATGGAGGGTCTACAAGGGTGACGTTATTGGTTTAAGTTTTTGACCAGTGACCCCACCCAGACCAGACCCTTTGGAGGTCCAGACTGCTTTTCTTTCATAACAAAAAGTCTGATGCCTAAATCCTGATTACAGCAGCTCAGCCTGGGAGGAGACAGCCTTACCTCTGCTTTTGGACCTGGGAGAAGGAGGGCAATATTGCCTTGGGGAGGAGAGCGGAGTAGCCGCTTGGGCACACAGACATACCATACCCCTTCCCTTCAACATGATAAAAATTAACTACAAAAAACCTCAAACTCAGCCTTTCCCTCTGTGTACCCCTGTGTTGGGCTCTTAGGCCCCCAGGCCTGGTGTGGGGGAGGGTAGACGGAGGTAAGGTGGAAGGTAACTCAATCCACCCTCTCCTCTCTCTCCCCAAACCTCCCCCTCACCTTGCCCAGCTGTGGGGGGTGGGGTGGGAGTGGTTGGCCTAGAGGAGGGTCCTGGACCCACTCTCATCCGTTTTCAGAGGGGGTGGTGCATCACACACCTCCTCCAGCCTCGCTTCCACCCTCTGCTGTCAATCACCCTCATTAATTCTCCTTGGAAAACGATCCCACACTGGAAGTTCACCAACTGCTGCCTGGAAAAGGCTGGAAGACATGGTGAGGGGGAAGGGAAATGGGCAGAGAAGTGGGGAGGGTTTACACTGGCTGCATGGGGTGAGGGCGGTGCCAGCTGGTTGGGGAACACAGCCCCCAAAGACTTTCCATCTTCTCAAGTCAGTTTTCCTCTCCCCCTCCGCTGGAAGCCCCTCCCAGACTCTGAGCTGACTGTCACCTGTCCAGGCTGGACCTTGGGGAGAAATAGCTCTTTGCAGCTCGAATTCTGGCATGAGCCCCAAAACTAGTGAACAAGGGAGCTCAGCCCCACACTCCCAACCACCAGTCAACCCAGTGGGGCACCGCTGCCTCAGGTGCTTTCCACAGGAAAGGGAGGGAGGACAGGGTAGTAGACCTCTGAATATGTAGGCAAGAGGATCCAGATGAAGGCTCAATTCCTGGAGGCCCCTCTAAGGAACCTTGCAGAGCCTGTCCCAGGGCCTCTGGGGGAGAAGCAGAGCAGTGGCGACCTGAGGGCTTGTGTCTTGAGTAACACAATATTGATAATACCAGCAAACACTTAAGTATTGTCTGTGCTCTAGGCCCTTTGCTAAGCCCTTACACGGTTCATTTTATTGAATCATCACAAGAATTCTATGTGGTATTCTCTCTCTATAAGAATATAAGACAGGCTGGGCACAGTGGCTCACACCTGTAATCCCAGCACTTTGGGAGGCCGAGGTGGGCAGATTACCTGAGGGTCGGGAGTTCGAGTCCTGCCTGACCTACATGGAGAAACCCCATCTCTACTAATGATACAAAAATTAGCTGGGCATGATGGCACATGCCTGTAATCCCAGCTACTCCGGAGGCTGAGGCATGAGAATCACTTGAACCCGAGAGTCAGAGGGAACGAAACTCCATTTCAAAAAAATAAAAAAGAATATAAAACATATTCTATCAGCAGTACCCTCATTTTATAGATGAGAAAATTGAGGCACAGAAAGGTCAAATAACTTGCCTAAAAGCTGGAACTGGCCGGGCGCAGTGGCTCACCTCTGTAATCCCAGCATTTTGGGAGGCTGAGGCGGGTGGATCACCTGAGGTCGGGAGTTTGAGACCAGCCTGACCAACATGGTAAAACCCCAGTTCTACTACATACAAAAAATTAGCCCAGTGTGGTGCCTCGTGCCTGTAGTCCCAGCTACTTGAGAGGCTGAGGCAGAAGAATCGCTTGAACCTGGGAAGTGGAGGTTGCAGTGAGCCAAGATTGTGCCATTGTACTCCAGCCTGGCTAACAAGAGTGAAACAAAACTCTGTCTCAAAAGGAAAAAAAGAAAAAAAGATGGAACTGGAACCCAGACCAGCTGGCCCTCTAACTACCGTGGGGTTGTCTTTCCTGGAGAAGCACCACTCAGCAAGGGCAGAGGAAGGGCTGAAGGTGGCTGAGAAGAGAAGAGGACCCCAGGAGAGGAATGACCTCTATAGAATGGCAGTAAGAGAAGTAATAATATTAATACTGGCTAATATTGTGGGCTTGTGTACTAAACATACTTTACGTGCATTTTCTTAGAAATCTGCACACAATCCTGCAAAGAGAGTCCATTTTTTTTTTTTTTTTTTAGATAGGGTTGCCGAGGCTGCAGTGCAGTGGTGAGAACATGACTCACTGCAGCCTCGACCTCGTGGGCTCAAGTGATCCTCCTGCCTCATCCTCCTAAGCAGCTGGGACTAGTGGCATGTGCCACCGTGCCTGGCTAATTTTTAAATTTTTGTAGAGACAAGATCTCACTATGTTTCCCAGGCTGGTCTCAAACTCCTATGCTCAATCCAGAATGCTACTCTTGGTTTTTTTGTGTGTTTTTCTTTTGACTTTTGAGATGGAGTCTCACTCTGTTGCCCAGGCTGGAGTGCAGCGGCATGATCTCGGCTCACTGCAGCCTCCACCCTGGGTTCCAGTGATTTCTGGCTAATTTTTGTATTTTGAGTAGAGACGGGATTTCACCATGTTGGCCAGGCTGGTCTCGAACTCCTGACCTCAAGTGATCCACCTGCCTTGGCCTCCCAAAGTGTTAGGATTACAAGTGTGAACCACTGTGCCAAGCCGCGAGAATCCTATTCTTATCCCCATTTTACAGATGAGGAGACTGAGGCACAGAAAAGGTGTGTGCAGGGCCCACATCCACTTGGCTGAAAGGCAACAAAGTGAGGAAAGAGCTGAGACTGAGAATCAGGAGGCTCCACACTGTGGAGGGTCTCAGACACCAACCAAGAGCTTCACATGGGGCCCATGGGCAGTGGAGAAGACCAGGATGGGAGTGGAGAGGCTTCCCAGAGGCATCTTGGGTACCAGGGTGGGTTGGGGAGGGAAGTGAGAAGGAAAGGTTTAAGGGGGTGGTGGCAAAGGCGATGGAAAGGAAGGGAAGCATGACAAGCATAGCTCAAAGACAAACCCTACTGAGCCTGGTAACTATGGACAGGGTAGAAGCAAAAAGGACTGTGACGTTCCTGGCCTGGGCAACCAGAGGAGCCATTTGTCTGGTTCACAGATTCAGGCATTTGATGGTGGGGATGAACCATGGACCAAGATCCTGAGTTAGATGTTCCAGCCAGCAGCCAGCCACACTGACTAGTTTGCCCCCTTGCACAGGTGTCTTTCCCAGTTTGCCAGTATGCACAGGTGAAACTTGCATATATGCAGATGTATGCAAATGAGAGTAGCCTCACCTGGGCCCTGAGCCAGGAGCCAGTGAGGCAGGCCCTCTCCCACCTCCAGGGAGGAGGAGGACTGCCCCAGCTCTGACTCACTTGCTGACATGCCGCCTGGAATGCCACCTCCCCAGCTGCCTTCCTCCAACTTGGGGAACTCGCTCCTGAAATCACCATGAAGCTCAAGCCCAGAAGATCGCAAGCAGGAAGACCTGGGGCTGGGGTTGAGATCTAAATCAAAGTAAGGATGTGTTTTGAGTCCTGGCAAATCAGCAGCGGGCAGGGGACAGGAGGAGGCAGGGCAAATGCCTAGGCAATATAATATTTATAAGTAAACAACGTACATGGCCTTCCCCAAAGCATTTGGACATCTGTAACTACAGTGGGGCCTCAGGATAACTTGGGAAGTTATTTGCCCCATTTTACAGATGAAGACACTGAGGCCCATGTCTTAAAGTGCCTTGCTAGGGAAGACCTCACTCATGTGTACAGAGCTGGATTTTCAATCCAGGCCTCTGACTCAGTGCCTTTTGTACTACTTTATGGTTTGGTGCTGGGCTGAGGGAATGAGCAGCTAATTTTGGAGTCGGGGGCTCAGTTTGGAGAAACTGTGGACCCTCAAGTATCCAGTTATAAGAAAGAAACCACTAGTCTTTTCAGTCCTTAAGGACTTCAGCAAATAAGTGAACTCTTGTCTCTAGACCTAAGGCCATACCTCTCAAGTGGGGTGCTGAACCATGCACCCCACTTCTGGCTTCTTCAATGCTCTCTTTTTAAAACACCAACTAGATACAGAGTCTGCATAGGGTGCCAAGGAGACTCGTCCTACCCAATAGCAAATTTAGCAATTTGTGTATATGAAAACTATGAAAAATAAACAAACAGGCCGGGTGCAGTAGCTCATGCCTGTAATCCCAGCACTTTGGAAGGGCAAGGCGGATGGATCACCTAAGGTCAGGAGTTTGAGACTAGCCTGGCCAACATGGCGAAACTTCGTCTCCACTAAAAGTACAAAAATTAGCAGGCGTGATGGTGCATGCCTGTGGTCCCATCTACTCGGGAGGCTGAGGCAGGAGAATCGCTTGAATCTGGGAGGCAGAGGTTGCAGTTAGCTGAGATCGTGCTACTGCACTCCAGACTGGGAGACAGAGCAAGACTCTGTCTCAAAAAAAAAAAAAAAAAAAAAAGAATAGATATGAGTGATTAAAATGTTAAAATGCAGGCACATAATAAATGCTCAGTAAACAGGCATTAAATGAATGAATGAGGATGAGTGAAAGGTTGTATCACTGTTTACATTTATCAGAAATCCCAAGGCAAGGGTGACATTCAAGAGGCAGTCTCCTGCCAAAAGGCCCCTTCTCCCTCCCTGCTGCTGTTCCTCAAGGAGAGGCTGGGAACGGTAGTGACCCCCTAGATCTGGCCCTTGCCAGCAATGTGCCATGGAAAGCATACCAGCTTGGGAATCAGGCAGATCTGAATCTTTTGTTGTGGTGGTGGTGGTGGTGAAGTCTCCCTCTTGTCCCCCAGGCTGGACTGCAATGGCGTGATCTCGACTCACTGCAACCTCCGCCTCCCGAGCTCAAGCCATTCTCCTGCCTCAGCCTCCCAAGGAGCTGGGATTACAGGCATGCGCCACCACACC
Organism: Ateles fusciceps; assembly: GCA_036589455.1. Taxonomy (NCBI): domain Eukaryota; kingdom Metazoa; phylum Chordata; class Mammalia; order Primates; family Atelidae; genus Ateles; species Ateles fusciceps. Next base: position 10,867,376 of record JAZHEH010001386.1, read on the forward strand.
CGGCTAATTTTGCATTTTTAGTGGAGACAGGGTTGCACCATGTTGGCCAGGCTGGTCTCTAACCCCTGACCTCAAGTGATCCACCCGCCTCAGCCTCCCAAAGTGCTGGGATTACAGGTATGAGCCATCTTGCTCGGCCTTTTTTTTTTTTTGTAGACAGGGTTTTGCTCTGCTGCCCAGGCTGGAGTGCAGTGGTGCGGTCATAGCTCACTGCAGCCTCAATCTCCCAAGCTCAAGCAATCTTCCCACCTCAGCCTCCCAAGTAGCTGGGACTACAGGTGCATGCCACTATGCCCAGCAATTTTTTTTTTTTTTTTAGTTTTTGTAGAGATGGGGTCTCAGAATTTTGCTCAGTCTGGTCTCAAACTCCTAAGCTCCAGTGATCATCCTGCCATGGCCTCCCAAAGTGCTGGGACTACAGGCATGACCTACCACATCTGGCCCAGATCTGAATTCTAATCCCACCTACATCACCTACTGACTTGGGCAAATAGAACTTCCCTGTGTCTCAATTTCCCCCATCTGTGAAATGGACATAATAAGCCCAACCTCACAGGGTTGTGAAGATTCAGTAAATGACTCTAAGTGACCATGCAGAGCAGACATTTCACACACGTTAACTCCCCTTCCTCTTGTTGGTTCCTTTGGTCCACCCACAAGGGATATGCCTTCTCCACCACTCAATCCACTTGGCAGGGTGCGGTGAGATGCCACAGCCAACTTGATTAAGAAGCTTTTGTCCCCAAGGATTTGGTGATGGTGGGAGGTGTCACTCCCATGATACAAAACTCCTGCAGGGCAGAGATGCTGGCTTCTTTAGCTTCTCATCCTCACAGCACCTGGCACTGTGCCTTGCATGCTGAGGTGTTCAGGGCAGCCTTTATTCTCCAGCTAATCCTGAAGCCACCCTCAGCTTCTAAGCACAGGGACACTTGTGAGGGTCATTCCCCCGCTGGTGGCATACGGAATACTTTCACACTCAGGATCTCAGCTAATCCTTACCTCCCAGTCAGGCGGGGCAAGTATTGCTGTCCCCATTCACAGATGAAGAAACTGATGCTCAGAGCAGCTCAGGGCCTTGCCCAACATTGCACAACCAGTAAGTGACAGAGCTGGGATTGGAACCCCAGCCTCCTGACTCGGGATTGTCTGGGTTTTTCCAGAGCAGACTCTCTCTGAACGGGTGGGTGAAGGAGGAGATGGGGACAGGGCTTTCAGAAACTGGATGTTGCATGGACGTGAAGGAGTCTCTGTGCTGTGTGGGAGGTGGGCGGTGGCGGGAGTGAAGCCCCAATCCCTGCAGCAGGGAAGTACAATGACAAGAGCCAAGAATGAAGGAGCAGTAAGGCAACTGGCCCTGTGGAAAGTCGGCAGTGGGGGATGCAAAAGTGTGAAGGGCTTCGGACTAATTCTGCGTGATGCTTGAGGCCAAATGGAAGCTGCTGGAATGCTGATTTATGCTCAATATAAGGAAGACATTTTTAATAACCAGACCTTTCAAAAGCAGCACTTTCTCCGCCTCTATCTTAGGTACCAACTCCTACCTTAAACGGAGTGGTGATTTCACATCTTGTTTCCTCTGCTGGAATAAGACATTCCGGGGGCAGGTTCATCTCTCCTTGAGCTTTGCTTCCTCCTATGTGGTTTGTTTATCATCTGTCCTCAGTAATTGTCCGTGAGCCCCTGTCGCTGAAGGGGTTCATGCAGAGGCTTGCTGTGGGATCTCAGGGAATGCCGTGAGATGGGGCTGAGAGCCTGGACCCAGGAGCAGTAGGTTTGAGTCTAGTGCTGCTGCTTACTAGCTAAGGGAGCTGGCACAGGCGGCTCAGAGTTTCTGAGCCTCATTGTTGTCATCTGCAAGGTGGAGTTAATAACACCCACTCCATAAAATTGCTGTGTGGACCGTGAGGCACTGTATGTGACTAGGTGGGTGCCCAGCACACAGACAGCCAATAAAGAGCTTTTTGGATGATATACGTAGTTGAGGGGCTGTGTCATAGACTAAAGAAATGGGCTAGGTACCCACTAATATCCTCCGGTTCTGACATATGATCCTATTCCATAACCACCAGGAAAGGAGCTAAGCAGAAACCAGGAAGCAGATTGACTCAACATAGGAAACTGAGTGAAAAATAAACAACCCTCATTCAAGTCTCTCGGTACCTGAGACTCTCGCATGGACTTTTCCTATTTTGGGCCCTGCCCCTCCTTAGCTAATCCCTCCAGGTCTGGGCTTGGGACCAGGGACTCTCCTGGTTCCTGGGCATCATTAGCCCTGGAAAAGGTACCCGGAGTCCCAAGTACCCCGCCCTGCCCTGGAAACCTAGCCTCAGCCAAGAACAGGACCCGAAAGTTCAGATCTGGTCATCACCTGCTCTAACCACAAGCCCTTAACCAGCCCAAGCCTCTAAACCAGAAAGATGACGTGGCTCCTCCTGGAGGGTGGCAGTGCCAAGTGCCCAGGGCTGGGAGGGGCCTCCAGCAGGGCTGCTCCTCATCGTTTCATGGCCCTTCTTAGAGATGGAAAGCACCTCAGAGGCCCAGAGCCAGTGGGTCTCAAATTCTGGTATGAAGAAGGTCTGGGTGGGGCCGGGTATGGTGGCTCATGCTTGTAATCCCAGCACTTGAGGAGGCTGAGACAGGAGGATCGCTTGAAGCCAGGAGTTCCAGGCCAGCGTGGGCAACATAGTGAGACCTCGTCTCTACCCAAAAAATTAAAATTATTTTACAAATATATAAAATATTAATTATTAAATTTATTTACTTATTTATTTATTTTTTTGAGATGGAGTCTTGCTTTGTTGCCCAGGCTGGAGTGCAGTGGTGCAATCTCGGCTCACGGCAACCTCTGCCTCTCAGGTTCTAGCAATTCTCCTGCCTCAGCCTCCCAAGTAGCTGGGATTACAGGCACACGCCACCACGCCCAGCTAATTTTTGTATTTTTAGTAGAGACAGGGTTTTACCATGCTGGTCAGGCTGGTCTCAAACTCCTGACCTTGTGAGTCGCCCACCTCGGCCTCCCAAAGTGCTGGGATTACAGGTATGAGCCACTATGCCTGGCTTAAATTAATTTATAAAATAAAGAAGCTCTAGGTGTGCCTGGAGACCTGCATGATAACAGGCACTAATGGTGAGAAGCTGATATGGCTCAGCACCCCTAGCGTTAACACATGAAGAAGAGGGGATAAGACTGGCCCATGAGGACATGCTGGAACTGGACAGGAGCCCAGCTCTCCAGACCCTAGCACAGACTGTTTTCAACCCAGCTGCCTCTTGAGACTCACCCACCCAGAAAAGGGAAGGCCAAGTTCACAGGGAAGTTTTTCCTGAGTCTACGCCTCATGCCTCCATCAGAGGTTGTATCGATCACATGAGAACCATTCACCCTCCTGGAACTGGCCTCTGAACAAAATGAGATTGAAGTATTGGTCCTGTCGGGGGGGGCACCCCAAGGCTGGGGCATGGGAACAAATAGGCATTTGGGGCTACATCTGTGGAGGGTCACACAGGCATGTGTTTGAAAATAGCCATGGCACTGGTGGAAAATTTTTGGTCTGATTTAGAATAATCTCTCTATTATTATTTGCACCTAGCAAAATGGGGGGTTGGGCTCAACCATCTTCAAGGCAAAGGGTGCGGGGTCTCAGCAGAGCCTGGAGAATGCCAAATAGTGGATGGCCAGCATGCAGGATGGCCAGGGAGGTGCAGCCAAGATGAGAGAAGGAGGTGGGCAGGCGGCTGTAAATGATCTTATCCCCCCTCACCCCCATCCCCACCCCACCCCAGGGTCAATTGCCATTCAGCCTCAGCCCCAGAGGTTCCATTATCAGCACAGGCTTGGATGATTGAGTAATTGTGTGGATATTGTGTTTGTGACCATGACCACGTGACGAGTGTGTAACTGTGTATTTGGTGGGTGTGTAATGAGACCGCATGTGTGTGACTGTTTGTGGCTTGGGTGCGGCTCTGTGCATTGTATGGGAGCTATGTGCTCGTGGCTGCATGTGACTGTGTGGTTGTGTGTGTGACTGTGTGCGTAGAAATGGGCGTTGCCTGTGCGATGCCTGCGACTCTCAGAAACTGGTTCTCAGAGTGGCTGGGAGTTGGGTGTGTGGATGCGGCAATCTGTGTGGCTGTGTGTGGCTCTGTGTGATGTGGCTGCAGCTCTGCGTGGAGACAGCTGTCGTGGACGATGTGACTGTATGGGACTCTGATATTGTCTCCAGGAGGGCCTGGGAGAATCTGGCTAGGCTCTGCTCTGACTGTATCTACGCAACTGCCTGGTGGGTTACTGGCTTTGCATGTTGAGTACGTAGCTGGGTGTCGCACCCTCCTGTATGTGTCACTATGTGCTCCTCTGAAGGACTCGGTTGTGTCACTGTGTGTGACTGTGACTGTGTGTGTGACCCAGCATCCCTCTCAAACCACCTTCCTTGTTGGTGACTTTGATGTGGTTGAGTTTCTAGGGGCCATAAGGATGCCTACCTCACTCTGGAGGACTTCAAAAGATGGCGACTCTTTCTGCCCAGCAGAGGGAAAACCTATCTCCCCCTCCCTCTTCCCACTCCCCCTGCCTGGAGGAGAAGCCTGTTTTCCTATTTTTACTGCCTAGGATGAGTTCATGGCCACAACTGACTCACCACTCTTTCCAAAAGACTTGGGGAAGGAAATAGGGGTTGCTTGGTTGGGACCTCTGCCCAGGAGCCCAGAACGTTCAGGGCAGAGCCGAGGAAGATATCTGGGTCTGCTGTGGGCTGTGTGAGCACCTCAAGCCCCTTGCCCACCCTGAGCTTGGAAGGTCAAGGAGACTTCTTTAGAGGTCACTGTCTGGCCTCCAGCCTCTTACGCCAAAAGACGGGCCTCTGTCCTTATCTAAAGGTTCTCCCCCTTCCATTAGTCCAGTTGAAAAGTCAGGCCAAGCCAAGGCCAATTGAAAAGTAGGCTGGAGCTCTGGAGGTGCGTTCGACACATCGCCCACATCCTGGCCCTGCAGGTGGTTCAGTGGCAAGGACGCCTGGGCTCAACAACATTGTTTGCGCGCCCCCTATGGGCAGAGCCTGCCCAGGCGGAAGGAGGCACAGCTAGAGGAAGGAGCCTTGAGCAGTTTGACGGGGGAGAGGCAGTCCTTGTCCCCAGGGACTCTTAGCTTTATGGGGGACTCTCAGCCTTCACCCCGCTACCCAACACACAGACCCTGACGTAAAGAATCAAGAGGATTCAAACTGTATTTTCCTAGGCTTGGAAAAGCGTCATGTCCAGAACCTGAGGAAGAATTAGAGAGGGCTTCTGGTGGGGCTTCGGGGGATGTCGGTGCAGGCTAGGAGGGAGAGTCCATCCTGGAGGGTGGGTGACTGGGAGGAGCCATGGATGGAACAAATGCTTGGGGGATATATAGGAGGTGAGGAGAGGTGGGAAAGCCAAGTGGCATTGTCCTTGTGTGAGATGACAAGGTAGGACTTGGGCTGGACCTGGTTCACACTGCACAGGAACTCTGCCTAAGCAAAGAGTCTATGGATGGAAGTCCCCTTTGGTATCTACCTAGTGCCTCTCAGCTGCAGCTGCCCACACAGTCCCCTATGTCTGGTTGCCCAGGAGGGGAGCTCTGAGGCTCTGAGGCTGGAGCTTCGCCCCTTTCCCCTGCTCTACCCTGGGGGAGCCAGACACCCCAACTGCGTTCCCAGCTAGCTTGCCTGGCCCGCCGGCCCTCCTGCCCCGCCATCTCCCAGCTTAAAGACCCTGCCAGGCTCTAGCCCAGCCAGTGGCTGAGGCCATAAAAAGTTCCCTCCACCCCCGCTGTCCTGGCTCACTGCCTGGGAGGCTCCTTCCAGCTCCTGTGACAGCCTAACTCACCAGATCCTACACTTCCGTCTGCCTGAAACTTCCCCGACTTTGAATTTGGGGGTGTTTGGGCCACCCTCCTGGAGGAATTGAGAAGAGCTTCAAACTAAGAAGTTAGGAGGCTGGGCCTTGGGGAACCCACTGGGCGGGGCACTTAGCCTCAGTTTTCCCCATCTGCAAAATGGAGCTAATGGTGTTGCCTGCTGGGTTTCCAGGGTGGGTAGGGAAGGCTCCAGTGAGCTCATGGGTGTGAAGGCCCTGGTGAGTTGTAAATAGTCCAGTACTCGTGGGAGGGGAGGGAGGGAGAGGAGCCATGTTATTCCAGCTGGGCCTGGCTGCCTGCATGGAGGGCTTGGGCAGAGGGGTCTAGGGGAACTGTGAAGGTGTCTGTGCCAAGTGCTAGAAACAGGAGATTTGAGGCGGGAACCCCACTGAGAGCTGGGTGTAGATAAGGCCCTACAGGGGCCAAACCTGGAGATGACAGCAGCAGGGTCTGTGACATGAAGGCTTGGGGTGAGTCACTTGGACAAGTGATCCCGAAGAAGCTGCTTTTGGAAGAAGGGTGGTGAGAAACCTGAGGTCATCAGGTGATGTCACTCTCAGCCTCTCTGAAATCCTTGCCTCTGCAGGGAGTGGATGCAGATGCCATCTCCTCTGCTCCCTCTGCCCCTAGGCTCTGGGGGAGAGGAGGCTGAGCTCCTGGTATGGACTCAGGAAATTGGCTGCAGCTTTTTCTGACAGGAGAATTCTGAAGTCCTAGTCAGCTCACCAGGAAGGGCATCTGCTGCATTTTTCTTCACCCTGTCAGAGAGGCAGGTCCAGAGTCCTCTCCCCTCTTCTTCAAACGGGCAGAACAGTCAGTGCCTTCCCACACGTACCCCTCACCGCCTCCAGCGTATCTGCCCACTCTCTCCCCTCCACACACTCACCTTGGCTTTCCCTCAGAGCCTTTGAACAGGCTGCTCCCCCCTCTGAAATGCCGTTCCCCCAGACCACACCCCCCCCAGCCTCAGATCAAATCCTGCCCCTGCCAATTTCTAGCCACGTGACCCTGGGCAAGTCACTACCTGAACCTCAGTCTTCCCATCGGTAAAATGGAGTTAATACTACCTCCCACACTGGTAAGAATGAGGAGATAACACATGAAGCACTGAGTCCCGTTCCTGTCACAAGGGAGAGGTTCAACACCTTCACCCCTTCTACAATCCCTTCCAACACCTGTTTGCCATTTACTGATTTGCCTTATTTATTGTTTCATAATAAATCAAAAGACAGATATTCATTGAGTACTCACTATATGTTTAACACTGTGGAAAGTTCTAGGGAGACCCAAGGGGGGTTCTTTGCCCACCTGGAAACAGGTGCCAGCCTGGATGGGCAGATGACATCTGTAACAATGGAACACCCAACAGCTTTAACAGCGCAGCGGTGGCACTGGGCTGGGTGAGTAGCTGGCTCCTGGAGGAGCCAGAGAATGGGCAAGGGAGGCGTGGCTTGGGGAGGGCTTCCTAGAGAAGGGGGCCTTGGCTTGCAAGGAGGATAGGCAGAGAGGAGAAGAAGGGCAGTGTGGAGAGAAGGCATGGCAAAGGCATGACCGTGGGGACACAGGAGTAAAGAGAGAGTGTGGAACATTTTCAGGGTAAAGACTGGATGGAAAAGGCCAGGCCACACACTGGAGACCCTTGAGAGCCAGGCAGAGGAATTTACGTCAGACATGGGAGGAAACAGGGAGCCACAGCAGGTTCTTGAGCAGGGGGGAGGAGTACAGGTTGAAAGGGAAGGGATGAATTTCTCGTTTATTCATATCAGCTGTATTTCAGAATCTTGCTGGGTGCTTATTACATGTTTTCCCACATAACCACCATGCAACCTGGTAAAATATATCTCTTTATCTTCATTTTAGAGATGGAGAATGAAACAGAGAAGTTGAATAACTCCCCAAGGCACAGAGTAAGCAGAAAATGAGACAACTGAAGCGTGTCTAACTCCAGAGTCCACTTCCAACACAACTCGGTTGCCCTCGCAGAGGCTGTGGGGCAGGCTTCGGCAGGACCTTCTTCCCCTCTCCACCCCCACCGACCCCTTGGTAGAATTTGCTTCAGAGGCTGTAGGAGTCTTGGGCTGATGGAGGTAAAACGAGCCTCGGACGGTTGCCTTTCCAGCTGCTTTATATGAAGGAGAGGCCCGGGATGACTGGAAGCCTGCTGTCCGCTCACTGCACAGGGAGGGTCTATGGGGCAAGGGCTAAGTGCGAGGGGGGTAGGCAGAGGCGACTCCGGGCTTTGGGGCCTGCCTGCCTGGGAGGAGCAGGAGGCTGTTGTCAGAGCCAGAGAAGCCAGAGCAAGCTGCAGGAAGAGTGAGGCGCTGGGTTTGGAACGCGCTGAGCCTGACGCAGTGGGCCAAGCAGAACGGTCCCCGGCTTCGGAAACCCAGGCTCAGACCTGGGTAGGCAGGTCTGACCCCGAGGACTTTCCAAGCACTCTTTCCTGTCCCTTCCAGACTGGGGATGCCCAAGAATGGTTCTGTGGTGCCTCCTTCCTCAGCCTCCCCCACTGGCACCCGGGGTTGTGTTCTCAGCCTGGGGTGGGGACATTTGAGGATAGTACTGCCTGGCCGCCTCCCTTCCCGCTCCTCCCCCGCACCCCGCTCAGCCTTGAGGCCCGAGAGCCCCTTCCCACATCCTGTAAGGACTGTTACCCCATCCTTGCTTGTACCCATCCCACCAGCCCCTGGGGTATCTGTGTGTGTCTCTCTCCCTCCGAAGGGCACTCGTTCATTCAACAGATGTCTCTGGAGCACCCACTACGCCGCCCTGTGCCAGGCAATGAAGACGATACAGCCACACCTTCATGCAGCTCACAATAACCAAGTGATTAAAATAAACTCATTGACAAGTGCTGGGAGGAAGAATGAGGCCAGGGCGGTAGAGAGGGAAGGGATGGAGCACCCGGAGACACGGCACTGTTTCAGATGCGGTGAGCGAGGAAGGCCCCTAGAAGAAGTCTCTCAAGTTTTGAAGAACAAGAATAAGGAAAAGTTGTAGGGAACAGTATTCTAGGTGGAAGGAACCACCAGTACAAAAGCCCTGAGGCGGCCGGGCGCAGTGGTTTATGCCTGTAATCCAAGCACTTCGGGAGGCCAAGGCAGGAGAATCAGGAGGTCAGGAGTTTGAGACCAGCCTGGGCAACATGGTGAAACCCTACCTCTACTAAAAATACAAAAATTAGCCAGACATGGTGGCGGACACCTGTAGAGGCAGAAGAATTGCTTGAACCCGGGAGGTGGAGGTTGCCATGAGCCGAGATCTCATCACTGCACTCCAGCCTAGGTGACAGAGCAAGACTCCATCTGGAGGGGCGGGGTGAGGGGGAAGCCCCAAGGCTGGGTGACCTGGCGCGTGTGAGAATCAGCAGCCTAGAGAGGAATGGGTGGGGGAGAGGCAGGATGTGAGGCTGAGGGGACAGGATCCTGACGGGGTAGGGCCTTGTTATCCTGAGCCAGAAAGGACGCTGTTGGCGGGTTGGAGGTGGGAAGCAGGAGAGGACACGCTCTGATTTCTGTTTCTGAAGCTCCCTTCAGCTGAGGACGTGAGGGCAGAGATCAGGCAGGGGCACCTCTCGCCCTGCCCCTCCATCCCCCCAGCCCTCAGACTCCGCTGCAAACCTAGACCCAGGCTCCAGGGAGCGCTCCACAGGAGTTGCCTTCATTTACTTCTCCTCGTGAGAAAGGTTCTGGGGTGACTTAGTCACTACCTGGAGGGGTCTCCTATCATTGCAAGAACTGCCTTGTTTGCCTTTGGGGGATGCCCTTGTCCCAGTCTCTGTGTCAGGGACTCTGTGAGGAGGTGGCAAGGGATGGGGGTGGTGGAGGGGAGGGGCCTGGCAGGTGACCTTTGCCCTCTGCTCTCCCCCTTCAATTCCCATGGAGCCCCTGGCGACCCCAGTGGGGTTTGGGGGTAGTGGCCTCCTACTGGGTGGGGCCTGTGGAATCTGGCAGCCTCCTGGGGCTGACCCTGGGGGATGGACGCCCAGCAGCAGCCCTGGGAAAGTTCTGAGTCAGATCCGGAGGGCAGCCCGGGGCGGCCCCGCTGAGGTCACGGTCTGGTGGCTGGAGGTGCTGACCCCGAGTCCTCCACCCCCAGCTGATGTTTGTCCAGAGGCCCTCCAGTGAGTGCCTGGCGCCTTCCTGGCCTCCCCATAGCACTCCTGGGATGAAAGACACTCAGAGCTCAGACAGGGTGTGGCTGGGCTCTACTCTCCACCCTTCCTGTGTGCCCAAGTCTGAGGGGAAACGTGACCCTGCTCTCAGGGAGCCTCCAGTCTGATGGGAGAGGCAGGATCTTGGCCTCACAGAGCCCCCAGTCTGATAGGAGAGGCAGGATCCTGGCCTCACAGCCCCCAGTTGAGGGAGAGGCAGGATCCTGGCCTCACAGAGCCCCCAGTCTGACGGGAAAGGCAGGATCCCGGACTCACAGAACCCCCAGTCTGATGGGAGAGGCAGGATCCTGGCCTCACAGAACCCCCAGTCTGATGGGAGAGGCAGGATCCCGGATTCACAGAGCCCCCAGTCTGAGGGAGAGGCAGGGTTCTGGCCTCACAGAGTTTCTAGTCTGATGGGAGAGGCAAGATCCTGACCCCCACAGATCCCCCAGTTTGAGAGGAGAGGCAGGGTCCCGGCCTCACAGACCTTCTAGTCTGAGGGAGAGGCAGGATCCTGGCTTCACAGAGCTTCTAGTCTGACAGGAGAGGCAGGATCCTGGCCTCACAGATCCCCCAGTCTGAGAGAGAGGCAGGGTCCTGGCCTCACAGAGCTTCTAGTCTGAGGGGGAGAGGCAGGATCCTGGCCTCACAGCCCCCAGTCTGAGGGAGAGGTAGGATCCTGGCCTCACAGAGCTTCTAGTCTGATGGGAGAGGCAGGATCCTGGCCTCACAGCCCCCAGTCTGAGGGAGAGGCAGGATCCTGGCCTCACAGAGCTTCTAGTCTGATGGGAGAGGCAGGATCCTGGCCTCACAGCCCCCAGTCTGAGGGAGAGGCAGGGTCCTGGCCTGACAGCCCCCAGTCTGAGGGAGAGGCAGGATCCTGGCCTCACAGCCCCCAGTCTGAGGGAGAGGCAGGGTCCTGGCCTCACAGCCCCCAGTCTGAGGGAGAGGCAGGATCCTGGCCTCACAGCCCCAGTCTGAGGGAGAGGCAGGATCCTGACCTCACAGAGCTTCTAGTCTGAGGGGAGACCAAGACATGTAAAGAGTGCAAAGTGGAGACCAACAGGAAACTCTGCACTGGATGAAGGCTGGAGAGGAGAACAGCTAAGGCAGAGGCATGGGAGGAGATGGCAGTGCTGAGTGGAGCGACCCCCGAGGAGAGACCCTCAGCCTCCGATAGGCTTTGTGGACATGGGGTTCTTTGTGTCTTGCATGTCCCCCTCCTCTGTGTAACCACGGGGAAGGGGCTGGGTCCAGAGGCAGCTATAGACTCTGGCAGCCACTTTCTCCCTTGGAGGTCCTCCCTGGAGAGGAGGGCTATGTCCTAGACGCTGAGGGCAAACACTGTCCTGACAGGATGGTGCCCCTGGTGCCCACCTGGGTCCACTCACTCCTGGCTTCTTCATCTGGAAGCTCAGCCTCTGAGGCTCTCGGACCCACAGTGCACCGGAGCAGGGAGTTGTGCGAGGGTCAGGGCAGCAGGCTAGCTAGGGAGGGGAGAAGCCACCTCCCATCCTCCCTCAGGCCTTCCCCCTCACAGGGCGGCCTCAGCCTGTGTGTGCAACAGGTCCTCCCTGGTCCTCCCTGGTGCTTGCCGGCTGTCAGAGCTTGTTTGGCACAAGGCCTCTCATCCCGGTGCCTCTTCCCCCTCACCTTCCTCCCCAGGAACAGCAGCCAGAGGCCGGAGACAGAAGGAGACCAGAGGCTGGAGCTGGGCTGGGGTAAGGCGGAATCCTCAAGCCTGGGAGGAGAAGCGAGTGCCCCTGGACAGAGCCTCACGCTGTGGGGTTCCTGCCTGAGGTGTGGACATCAAGGAGCCCCTCGTAGGAAACACAGGACTGAGCCTCAGACTCAGACACAGCAAGGAGGAGTCTAGATTCAGGGCCATGAAGATCAGACTGTCCTGGGGGAGAGATGTGAGTGGTACATGAGGGGGAGAGTATCCCAGTCATCTAAGGGCGGCACTGGCTGCCTCGGGAGAGTGAGCTGCCCATCAACTGAGACATTCAAATAGAGGCTGCCGAGGCTCACCATCCTCTCACGGAATAGTCACTGAGTACATTCTGTGGCCAATCCAGGCAGCAAGTGAGGGGGTCACTATCTAACCACATGGCAATTTTTTTTTTTTTTTTTTGAGTCAGAGTCTCGCTCTGTCGCTCAGGCTGGACAGCAGTAGTACAATCTCAGTTCACTGCAACCTCTGCCTCCCAGGTTCAAGTGATTCTCCTGCCTCAGCCGAGAAGCTGGGATTACAGGCACCCACCACCACACCTGACTACTGCGGGGTGTGTGTGTGTGTGTGTGTGTGTGTGTGTGAAACTGGAGTCTCACTCTCTTGCCCAGGCTGGAGTGCCATGACGCAATCTTGATTCACTGAAGCTTCTGCCTCCTGGGTTCAAGCGATTCTCCTGCCTCAGCCTCCCGAGTAGCTGGGATTACAGGTGCCTGCCACCATGCCCAGTTAATTTTTGTATTTTTAGTAGAAACAGGTTTCACTATGTTCACCAGGCTGGTCTCCAACTCCTGATTTCAGGTGATTCTCCCACCTTGGTCTACCAAAGTGCTGGGATTACAGGCATGAGCCACCACCCACGGCCCACATGGCAATTTAAAGTCCCTTCCAGGCCTGATAGCCAAGACAAAGTTAATCCAGGGGAGGGTTCCTGGAGAAGGCAGAAGAGAGAGGAAGAGAAAGGGCTTCTATGAGGGGTTGGGATGGGGCAGACCTGAGGCTCTGGAGCCGGCTGAAGCTTTGGGCAAGCTGCTGCTAGACACCGGCCCCCACCCCAGGGGGTGTAGAGGCTTAGGTCCTGGGGCTGCGGGACTGGCAAAGGGAGCCAGACAGCTTCTTAGAAAGTGGCAGGCAGGTGAGCGAGCTCCCCAGTGATAATTAAGGAACAAAGGTGCCGAGGCGCAGGGAGCCTGCGCGGGCCTCTGGGGCAGGCGGGCTAATGGGAGCCTGAGCAGAGGTAATAACCAGCGGCAGAGCTGAGCAGACAGCCCGGCGTCGCGACGCCCACGAGCCGCCCCCGCGCCCTCCTGCGCCAGAACAATGAGTGCAGCACCCAGCTGGGGCGAAAACATGGATGCCGACTGCGAGCTGTTCCCCGCGTTCCAGGAGGCTGCTGCGGGGATGCGGGTTTGCAGGAGAAGGGGTCTGGGGGGCTGAGGAGCCTGGAGGTGGAGCGAGGAGGGGGCAGGGTGAGGTTGGGGAGTCGCCGGGGATGCTGAAGGTGCATGGGTGCTGCGAGGAGATGCTTGCCCAGAGGTAAAGGCAGCACCGTTCCTCCAGCCGTGTTCTCGTACTCACCTACCGGCGTCGGACAGGCGGCCACGGAGGCGAGCCCTGCGCTTGGACTCCCGGGCTCTGGCTATGCTTTGCATTGTACTGTGACTCTGGGCAAGGCTCTGGGAGCCTCGGCTTCCTCACCTGTTGAAACGGAAGCAATGAGAGGGTCATGCCAGGTGGCTAGGATGGGTCAGTGAGCGGAGTATGGGAAAGGCCCCGTCTCACAGCAACCCCCAAAACAGGTGTCCCCAGACTGGTCAGAAATCGGAACCTCGCAGGGGCCGCACACTGTGGCTCATGCCTCTAATCCCAGCACTTTGAGAAGCCGAGGTGGGAAGATGGCTTGAGCTCAGGCGTTCAAGACCAGCCTGGGCAACGTGATGAAACCCTGTCTCTACAGAAAAATAAAAATAACTGAAAATATGTGCAATGTGGTGGTGCATGCCTGTGGTCCTAGCCACTCTGGAGGCTGAGGTGGGAGGATTGCTTAAACCCAGGAGGTCAAGGCTGCAGTGAGCCATGTTCACGCTACTGCACTCCAGCCTGGGCAACAGAGTGAGATTCTGTCTCAAAAGAGAAAAAAGAAAGAACCTCACAGGGAGTCACCCCAGGTCAGTCCTCTACCCGAAGCTGCAAGAACAAATTCCCTCACAAAGCCTCACTCAGTCCTTGGACATCCCCAGCCTCATCCCCTCCACGTGCACACCCACACACACACCTGTGTGTCACACCTGAGACAGCAAAATCCCACAGGGTCATGAGTATCTCAAATGTTTGCTTCCCAGCTACACCCCCAAATAGAGGCCCACAAAGTCACCCAACACCAAGTCACCCCGTGGTGTGCACTCCTGCTAACCACACCAAACCCTGCTGATAGAGAGAGCAGCAAACCCAGTAGATAAGCATAGGCACCCAGGCGTGCACACACATCCACAGATACTCCGGCGTCTGCCTACAACTTTGGAAATTGGCTTGAAATATCACTGAGTTCAGCTCCTGCTTCAAGACTGGAGACCATCTGATGCTGTCTCACAACTGATGGTCTGTCTAGTCATCGGAGGTTGCTGCTTGCATGCACATTGTACGTGTGTTCACATGCACACACCCCCATTGATGCATGCTGCTTGTCTAGTCATTGGTCTCCTCCCTTCCACATCCCTCCTTGCCCTGATCTGATCCAGCACAGTGCTGTCTGATTCATCTATCCAAGACTCAGCCTTCCATTTGTCTCTCTGCCGCTCCAACACCCAGCATGGCTCCCTATTGCCCTCTAAGATAAAGTCCAAGTGCTTCACACCACCATTCCTCCCTCCAGTCCTCTAGTGGTTTCCCCAACTTTATAGGACCCCAGTAACCTTATCGAGGACATTCATGCTGTCCCCCCAATCCAGCCCTTGAATCCCCTTCACAAGTTGTCCAGCCTTCCTTTGAGGTTCCGGTGATAAGAACTCACTACCTCGAGATAACCCATTTAATTTCATTACAGGCAGCTGCAGCTCTTTGAGCTTAAGCTAGTGAGGGCCATCCCAACCTGGTTCAGCTTCTGCTGCTTCTTGGAAGTTTTCTGTAATCTCTTGCCCTGTGGTTCTGCCTTCAACATTCCTTGTCTTCATTCGAGCTGTTGTTTTGTGTCTGAGGCCTCACAGGGAAGAGGTGCCTGGCACTGGTGCTGAGTAAGCGGGTGTCTATTGATGGTACATATCTATATGCACATTCATGTCCAGATGTGTGCAGTCTGTCCCTTGCATTCTGGGTACACACAGTGTCAGGGATCATTTCAGAAAGCCCCGCTGTGCCTGCTCTTTGCCATGATGTTTGGGGACCATGAACCTGGGACAAAGGTGCTCTGAATTCCCATTTCCATTCCGAACTCCCTTCAGAAGGACAAGCACAGCTCAGGGAGGGGGTGAGAGGTCCCTTCTCTGCTCTTCTGTAGTTCCCAAACTGTCACAGCACCAATGAGTTTTGTGAAGTGATTGCAACACCTGCCCCCGCCCTGCCTCTGGCTCCTCCCTCATTATTTTTCTCCCTAGCACACATGCCCTTCTAAGCCTCTGTCACTTGCTTATTTATTTTAGTTCCATTCTGTCTCTCTCTTCTCAAATGTGAGCTCCTTGAGGACAGAGATTCCTAGTGCCTAGAACGGTGCTTGGCACACAAGGTTCACTGTCTGCAGGTTGAATGGAGGTGGCGGATTTCTTCACCTACCCTGGACAGTGAGCTCTAGAAAGGCAGAGTCCACACCCCAGACCTGCCTGCCCAGTGCCCAGGACCATGTGGTGGCACAATAGGAGCTCAAGTCCATGTTTGCTGGCTGAATGATCAGGGACTGTCAATGCGTTTCTTTCTTTTGGTTAAAAAAAAAAATTTGAGGCCAGGCATGGTGGCTCACACCTGTAATCCCAGCACTTTGGGAGGCCGGGGTCGGTGGATCACCTTAGATCAGGAGTTCAAGACCAGCCTGACCAACATGGAGAAACCCCATCTCTGCTAAAAATACAAAATTATCCCAGCTTGGTGGTACATGCCTATAATCCCAGGTACTCCGGAAGCTGAGGCAAGAGAATCGCTTGAACCTGGGAGGTGGAGATTGTGGTGAGCCAAGATCGTGCCACTGCACTCCAGCCTGGGAAACAAGAGTGAAACTCCATCTCAAAAATAAATAAATAAATAAATAAAATTTTGAGACAGGGATCTCACTTTGTTTCCCAGGCTGGTCTCGAACTCCTGGCCTCAAGTCGTTTACCCTTCTCAGCCTCCTGAGTAGCTGGGATTACAGGTGCGTGCCACCATGCGTAGCCCTGTGAGCAGCATTCCCTTCCACTGGGGGAGCACATCGAGAGCTGCCTTTGGGCACAGCCACGGGAGGATGGGAGAGAGGCCAGAGACAGAGAGGAGGATACCCAGGCTTGCTCTCTAATGAGGTCTGTGCACACACCCACCTCCTGGATGGACAGTTCCTCTGGCGGACCAAATTGTGGCCTTGAGGGGTGGGCATGAATGAAGGGTAGGCGTCATAGCAGGCTTCTCAGGTGTCCCGGGAAAGGGAGGAGGAGCTGATGGGCGTGGCTCAGAGGGGATAGAGATAGAGCAGGACTGCTCACCTTTGCACACCCCCAGCGGACCAGGGAGGCGACCCCTTTCTGACTCTTTTGAATAGGGTGCTTCACTCACCCACACTGACCCCATTTACTTCCAGCTGAAAAATGGAGCAAATAATAGTACCTGCTTGTAAGCAGAGCCCAGAGTGGACCCTCAAAAGTTCTCAATCATTGTGAGGATATCAATGATGATGATGATGATGAAAAAATAAATAGAATGAAACAGGGGTCCCTGCCTCTCACTTCTCAGTCCCCTTGATTGTCTCAGACTTTTTCTGGCTTTGGGTTAAGGAAACAGGATCCCATGGGCCTTAGGGGAGCTGAAGGCTGGATGGGGACTCAGGGGTCCAGAGAGAAGAGACCTCTGGGCCCACGGGAGGAAGGGCCCTTTCTCTTCCTTCAAGAGAAAGAAGAGCCTGCAGCTGAATCAGCCCCTCCTCGTCCCCTTGCTGCCAGGCATTATGGGCATGGCAGGGGCACAGAGGGTGGCGGCATCAGGACCGGGCTGGCTACCATGTCAGGAGCTTGGGGTGGCCCATTGCTGTGGTTCCGCCAGCTCTGGGCAGAGCATGTCCTTGTCCTGGATGGCCCAGGAACAGTGAGGAGGCACCTGGGACAAGGAGTCAAGAGACCCAAACTCCAGCCCAGGCTCCGCTTCTCACTCACCTTAGGGCAAGTCACGCCCCGTGGCTGAGCCTCAGCTTCCTCCTGCGGCAAATGGGAGGATTGGATAAGGTGGGCTCTGACGCCACCCCACAGGCAGGCTGTGGCTCTCTAGAGAAAGTGAGGTGAAGCCCCTTGGCACGGGGCCTGGCACGTAGCAGGTGCTTGGTAGATATGGGGACTCCCACTCGTTTGAAATGTCCTCTGAGGAAAGGAAGGGCAGGTTTCCCTTCACATTCCACCTGCCCTGGCTTCTGCCAACAAGAACATCCTTCTCCAGGGAGCCAGAGGCGGAGAGTGAGGTATGGGTTGGCCTCCTAGGCTGTCCCCTGCCTCTTAGCTCAGCCACTTCCATCCCACCCCCTCACCTTGGCTGCCTCCAACGCCCTGCCTTCCCCCTTCTTCTCCCACCTCAGAGTCATCAGCTGAGCTTTGATTTTCTGTGAGAGGTTTCTGCTCACTTTCTGCCCTCCCCCCTGAGCCTCTGGCTGCCAGTCACCACCCCGGCCCTCCGAGATGGTGGCTGGCAGGGGCACCGGTGGGGGTTCCGCCAACCTCCTCTCAGACCTTGGCTCTCCGGGGCCTTCTCAGGTGGTTTCACCCCTGGGCAAAGCCCAAGCCCTCAGCTAGTTTGTTCTATAATTTTGAGTTTCTTCAGTGCTCAAGCCTTGTGGACTCCAGAGGTACCAAAGCCCCATCATCCCAGCACTGAGCTCAGGGCCCCACACAGAGACCCTGCCCCCTCCCTATTCCCAGAGCTCCCAGGTTCCTGCTCAAGAAAAGGTCCGGATCCATAGAGAGGCAGGCGGGGCGTGGTGGCTCACGCCTTGTAATCCAAGCACTTTGGAGGCCAAGGCGGACGGATCACCTGAGGTCGGGAGTTAAAGACCAGCCTGACCAACATGGTGAAACCCCGTCTTTAAAAAAATAAAAAATTTAAAAATTTAAAAAATAAAAAATAATAAAAAAATAAAAGAGGTAGCCCACAACCTCCCGTGTGGCGGATAAACCGTTTTTAATAGGTAACTTGCAAATAGCATGGGGCATCTGGAGGGGTAGCCATCTGCCAGCTGGAGCTGGGGAGCGCACATCTGGGCTGAGACTGGAAGTATGAGCTGGCATTTACCCATCATACAGTGACAAGGAAAGGAGAGGTCATTTGAGACCTGGAAAAGCACAGCAAAATGTGTGTTCTGGGACTCCCCACCTCCCCAAGGTCCAGGGCTGTGCAAAGACAGCAGGGGACCCTGGAGCCTCAGGCAGAGGCTGGGCAGGGGAAGCCTTTGTGGGCCATTCCCTGGGGTCCAGCAGCAAATGCTCCATGAGGCCGCCCCTAAACAGTGTGGGCTCCAGGACAAGAGTGCAATTGGAGGGCCACCATCCAGCTAAACATCGCCAAACGCATTCTTTCCACTTTCTTTAACAATACACCTTCCTAACAACAATTTTGTTTTGTTTTGTGAGACAGAGTCTCGCTCTCTTTCCCAGGCTGGAGTGCAGTGGCACAATCTCGGCTCTCTGCAACCTCCGCCTCCCGGGTACAAGCGATTCTCCTGCCTCAGCCTCCCAAGTAGCTAAGATTACAGGTGCGTGTCATCACACCTGGCTAATTTTTGTATTTTTAGTAGAGAAGGGATTTCACCATGTTGGCCAGGCTGATGCGGAACTCCTGACCTCAAGTGATCTGCCCACCTCGGCCTCCCAAAGTGCTGGGATTACAGGCGTGAGCCACTGCACCCAGCCAACAATTTTTTTTTTTTTTTTTTTTTTGAGATGGAGTCTTGCTCTTTCACCAGGCTGGAGTGCAGTGTCGTAATCTCGGGTCACTGCAATCTCCGCCTCCTGGGTTCTAGCGATTCCCCCTGCTTCAGTGTCCCGAGTAGCTGGGGCTACAGGTGCGTGCCACCACGCCCGGCTAATTTTTTGTGTTTTTAGTAGAGACAGGGTTTCACCATGGCCAGGATGGTCTCAATCTCCTGATCTCATGATTCACCTGCCTCGGCCTCCCAAAGTACTGGAATTACAGGTATGAGCCACCGTGTCTGGCCAACAACATTTTTTAAATTGCATAAAGCCATGGTTTTTATAGTTAAATATAATGTGACTAAAATATTCTAATTTATTAAAATAAAAGGCAGAATATAAATTGTAACTAATGAATATTAACATAGAAAATTAAGATTATTTAATTGAATCTAATTTATTTATTTATTTATTTTTTGGTCTTGCTCTGTTGCCCAGGCTAGAGGGCAGTGGCACAATGATGGCTCACTGCAGCCTCAAGCTCCTGACCTCAGGGAATCCTTCTGCCTCAGTCTCCTGAGTAGCTGGGGCTATAGGAGTGCACCACCACTCCTAGCTTTTTTTTTTTTCAATAGAGACAGCGGTCTTGCTTTGTTGTCCAGGCTGGTTTCAGCCCCTGGCTTCAAGTGATCCTCCTGCCTTGGCCTCACAAAGTGCTGGAATTACATGCATGAGCCACCTTGTCCATCCTGAATCTAAATGTTTTATTTAAAATTTTGTAAATCTAAATATGATAGATTTTGATAAAATATAATGCTTTGTAATTGTAGTGTTCACGGTCCATCAAATTGCCAATGTAAAGAGTTACTATCCAGTTTCATGCATGTTCCATCTAGACCTGCCTTTATACAAATTAAGTATCAGGCCGGGCACCTGGCTCACACCTGTAATCCCAGCACTTCAGGAGGCTGAAGTGGGCAGATCACGAGGTCAGGAGATCGAGGCCATCCTGGCCAACATGGTGAAACCCCATCTCTACTAAAAATACAAAAATGAGCTGGGCGTGGTGGTGCATGCCTGTAGTCCCAGCTACTCGGGAGGCTGAGGCAGAAGAATCGCTTGAACCTGGGAGGTGGAGGTTGCAGTGAGCCGAGATCATGCCACTGCTGCAGTCCAGCCTGGCAACAGAGTGAGACTCCATCTCAAAAAAAAAAAAAGAATTATATGAATTATTTAGCAGAGCAAAGTGTTTCTCATCTGCAACACGCACTCGTTCGAATACTACACTAATTGATGAGTACCTCTGGTACTCACAAAGAACCAGGATACTCAACACTACAAGGAGATTTGATGTAAGAATCCATTTCTTTATTCTTGAATGTTTTCTTAAATATTAATAATCTATTGCATGTATGCTACTTGAAAGAAATAATCCAACAAGTATATCTATTTTTTCTTTCATATACTTGTGTTTTTGTCATTAGGACGGAGCCGTGACTTCCAAGCTTCTTATGTGGCAGACTGGAAACCGGAAGTTATGCTCCCCATTCATTTTTCATTTCGCCCCAGCACCTGTGCAAAGTCCATCTCCGCCAGTGGCATGCAGATGCAGTTGCTTTTTATTTCAAACTCAGAGCAAGAAGCACCTGACTGGGGCCCGACTGCTGTAGTGACAGAAGTGTAGAGCAGAAGTTTCAAGCTGTGGGTTGCGCTGTGCAGCACTTGGTACTGCAGCCTGCGTGACCTAGGTTGTCACGGGTTCTCCAGCAAAGGAAGTGTCAGTGTCATATCCATGTCACGAGGGACCTGGGGCAGGGATTCCTCTTGATGGCTCTGGAAGCAGTACTGCTTTGAAGGGTGTTGAGCAGAGAAGTGACATGATGAGACTCTCATGTTAGAGAGACCGCTGAGGCAGCAGATCAGAGGGCAGTGAGGAGGCTGGGTGCCTCTCACGGGGAATTGTCAAAGTAATTTCTGGATGAGAAAGTTAGAAGCCTGGACTAAAGAATTAGGTGTGAGTACAGAGAAACCCCAAGAGGTTAAGAGAGAGATTTAGGAAGCAAGACTCTTGTCCTGGACCCCATACTGTTTAAGAGTGGCTTGTTTCATTGCTCATGCTTTTTCCATGCTTTCTAGAACCT
Organism: Ateles fusciceps; assembly: GCA_036589455.1. Classification (NCBI taxonomy): domain Eukaryota; kingdom Metazoa; phylum Chordata; class Mammalia; order Primates; family Atelidae; genus Ateles; species Ateles fusciceps. The sequence continues at coordinate 10,888,350 of JAZHEH010001386.1, forward strand.
TCTCTCCAAGGTTGGGGCTAGGGGCAAGGCACAGGCAAATAATCATATAGTTAAAGTAAGAGAGGTTCAGAATCAAGGACAAAAGGTGCTATGGACCAACCCAGTTTGGGCTACCCCAGCAGTTAGCAACTAAGAGGAGGCGGGGCTTGGCGGACCCTCTCCCATGGAGCCCTGTGCCTTTAAGTGCAGAGAGGGCTCTGGGTTGGACTTCAGGGGCGCTGCTCTGGGATGGGTGCAATGTGGAGGACAGGCTGGGGCTGGGGCCAGGGAGGAGCACCGAGTGCCAGAAGCAGGGCCTGCTTGGTTTGGAGCCAAGGGCCTGAAGGCATCAGGCTGGACAACATGACCTCACAGGGAGCCCTTCCAGCTTCAGGCTCTTTCCCCCCCGGTGGCAAGGGCTAACCCTCTGCCTGCGCCCCCCACACTCCACCATGTCTACACCTGGCGGCTCCAGCAGATGGTTATCTCCCCCTCCCCCACCCCACGCCTCCACCCAGCCCTGCCTGTTCGTCTGCCAGTCTGCCAACAGCCCCACTCCTGGCCTTTGATCTCGTGCCACGGCAGCCAGCCCCATGCTGCAATCCCCCGCCCCCCCGGCTGTCCAGCTTCACAGCCTCTCCTGGGCTTCAACCCCATAGGAGCTGGAAACCTGGGACCCCTGGGGCTTTGGCCTCCTGCTACAGACTGGCCCATGATGGTCTGGGGGACATGGCCCCTCCTCGGCCTGCAAACACGCACACACAGGCACACCTTCCCAGGGTCACATGAGCACACAACTTGAGGGTCACCCCCACAGTCCTTTCCTCCCTGGGAGGCCTCCCTCCATCATTCCCCCACCTCGGGACTCCTCCTGTCTCCAGAGCCCTTTTCCTGCCCTGTCCTTTCTGACTTGAAGCCCAGGCAGCCATGGGGAGGCAGCGAGGTGGCAGGAGGAGACTCGGCAATCAGAGACACAGATGCTGCCAGTGATAGCGCCATGGTCTTTACCTGAATCTTCTCCTTTTCCTGGGATTGGCAGAGACAGGCCAGCACTGAGGCAAGGGGACAGATGGGCTGACCTATGGCAAGTGAGGATGACCAGCCATTCAGGTGAACCGGCTGCCGCCCCAGGCATCGGCCCTCTCCAGCCCCAGCCCCATTCCCAGGGCCTCGAGTAAAGTACCGGCTGAGACCAGCTGGCACTGGAGGGGGAGGGGGCCAGATAAGTTCTCTGTGCTGCTGGTGGCGGCTGCCACCCGCCAGGGGGCTGGGGAGAAGCAGATGATGCTTTGATGAGGCACGGATGCTGAGGCAGTAACTCAGAGTTGCCCTCTAGGGCTTGCTGTGAAGGAGGTATGGAGGAGGCAGAAAAGCATGGAATTTGGCCTCCTCCTCTGGCTGGGAGGGGTAAGTCCTGGCAATGGCAGAAAAGAGCAAAGCCACATCCGGCAGAGCAGGGCAGAGGCTTTGTCCAAAACCCTACCCCAGTCCCACCCCCAGCCTTGGGCACAGACGGTTGGGCCTGGCCTGAGCTCTGCTGGCCACAGCCATCCAGGAGCCAGGCCGGCATGTGTGGGTGCGCACTGCCCAGGCTGGGGCTCTGAGGTCAGACCCCGAGTCTTCCACACCTTTCTACCTGCTCCACCACAGTGTTGGAAGGCACTGCCCGCTGCCAATTACAGCCAGGCGACTTTCCGGAAGGCCTGGTTCACTTCATTCACAGCCCATTACCATGTACCTACTGCATCCTCAGAGCTTCGCAGGGACAGGAGGTACTGGGAGCGTTGTCATCACCCCCAACTGTTTGTGGGTCACGGAAACCAAAACAAAGACAGTCTGAGAGGGGGGCCCCTGGGGCTGGGAGTTCCTCAAAGCAACCCAGAGGAGGTGTGGCTGGAGGGGGAGAACAGAGGACAGGCAGGGATTAGGGAAGAGGGGGACCCACTACAGTGGGAGAGGGACTGCCACCAAGCCACAGGAGGCCGAGGGTGAGCAGATGTTCTGACCACCAGCTCCAGACCCACAGCCTGGGGGAAAGTGGCAGGAGCAAGGAAGGTGTATACCTGCAGAGAGGGGGCAGAAGAATCACTCCTGGGGCAGGAGAGGCCTTGGGGAAGGAGTGAAGGGAGATTCAGAGTTGACTGTTTCTTTTACTACACTGTTGAATCTCATATGAGAATGTACTACTGGTGGCCTTAAAAAAAATAATGAATGATGAAATCTAAATCATGTGTTGAGTTTAGTTAATAGCAGTGTACTGTTTTTTGTTTTTTGTTTTTTGTTTCTTTTAAGGCAGGGTCTCACTCTGTTGCCCAGGCTGGAGAGCAGTGAAACAATCATAGCTCACTGCAGCCTCAAACTCCTGAGCTCAAATAATTCTCCTGTCTCAGCCTCCGGAGTAGCTGAAATTACATGCATGTGCCACCACATCCGGATAATTTTTAAATTTTTTTTTTTTTTTGAGATGGAGTCTTGCTCTGTCGCCCAAGTTGGAGTGCAGTGGTGCCATCTCGGCTCACCACAACCTCCGCCTCCCGGGTTGAAGCGAGTCTCCTGCCTCAGCCTCCCAAGCAGCTGGGACTACAGGCATATGCCACTACGCCCGGCTAATTTTTAGTAGAGGCGGGGTTTCACCGTGTTAGCTAGGATGGTCTCAATCTCCTGATGTCATGATCCACCTGCCTCAGCCTCTCAAAGTGCTGGGATTACAGGCATGCGCCATCTCGCCCGGCCAATTTTTAAATTTTCTTTTTTTTATAGAGACAGGGTCTCCCTCTGTTGCCCAGGCTAGACTCAAACTCCTGGACTCAAGCGATCCTCCTGCCTCAGACCTCCCAGAGTGCTGCAGTTATAGGTGTGAGCCACCGTGCCTGGCCCAGTGTTTGTTTTTTAGCCATGACAAAATGTACTTTGGTGATTTAGGATGTAAACAATAGAAGAAACTGGGTGAGGGGTGTATGGGAATTCTCCGTTTGCAACTTTTCTGTACACCTAAAACTATTCTAAAATTAAAATGTAGGCGTTAAAAATATATAATAAACACAAAAAATGCCTCACTGAAAGTGCTGCCTCCAAGAAAGTCATGTGGTTACCTGCCACAGTGGTGGCCAGATGGCCCGATGGGGGAGGCCACAGCGGGAGCAGGCCGCCTGCAGGAGAGGAGGTCATGTTACAGAACGCAGGTTGGTGGGGACAGTCTCAATACTTCACTAGTGGGCAGCAGGGAGATTTTTCTTGATGTGTCAAGGAATTTCTAGGGGATTGGCAAGCCAGGCTGATAACCAGCCAATCCATACAGTGTGATGGGGTTATGGTGGCAAAATTCAGGAGCTGTGAACGCTTGAAGCAGGGACCCTAACCCAGACATGGGGGTACCGTCTCATGCCCGAAGGATGAGTAGGTGACAGGGGGAGAAGGGAGGAGGATCTGCCCCTGAGCTCCTTCTGGAAGGGTGAGGGGTGAGGGGGTGTGGGGTGCGGAGCTCAGGGGGAATGGCAGCTCAGGGCCATGGACAGAACCTGGAGTTCAGAGTCAAGCAAACCTTCGGAAGCCCAGACTCCTTACTCACTGTGTCCTTGGGAAAGTCACTTCAACTCTTGGGGCCTCAGTCTCCTCATCCATAAAATGGAGAGGTTCACTCTATCTGTCCTACCTGGCTCCCAGAATTGTAAGCATCACATGAGACAGTCATCGTCAAAGGGCTTGACATGGGGCAGAATCACCCTGGAAAAATGAGCCTCGCGTCCATAGTGAGCTGAATGGTGGGCACACCGTCTCTGTCCTGCACCAGAGTCAGCCGTGACCGTCCACAGTCCTAGATGCAGAGCTCGGAAGAGCTCCTCCAGCCAGGGCCTCCCCAGGAGCAGCTGGCCTCTGCATCATTGCTGGGGCAGATGCCAGGCCCATATGAGCCCCCAGGAGATGGGCCAGAGTCCCCCCGTGGTGGGTGGAGGGCAGGCAGCGGGGGCCTGGGAGAGCTGGCTGCCAGGGCTGGGAAGATGCTGAGGTGAAGATGGAGGTATCTGTGAGGGCTCGAGCCCAGGGGGGAAAAATTCTTGCTGGAGCTGTATAATTAAAATCCTATTAAGCGGCGCCTGGCAGTCTCCTATCAACCCCCAACAAGGCTCCACCGACGAACCCTTGCAGCAGCTGGGCACCCCGCTCTCTGGGCAGCGGCTTTGGGGCTAGCTTGTCTGGGGGGTTGCGGGGGGCCAGGCCGGCTTTGGGCAGAGCCAGGGTGGGCCAGGGTGTCACAGGGAAAGGAAGGCAGTCAAGGCTCTGGTCCAGCCTGCATCTGGGCCCTGGCACCCCTGCCATCTTCCCCCTCTGCCCCGAGAGCACTGAACGTCCTTCTTCTGCCCCCTCAGCCCCCGGCCCCGGGCTAAAGCACTGGCTTTCTGGCTTCCCAACTGCCCTCCTCCACTTCTCTCCCGGGCTCTCAGCTCTCTTCTCTGGGCCCTGGAAGGCAGCTCCTCTGAGCTCCGGCTGAGCTGAAGCTACTGTCTGAGGAGACACCTGTGTACCCCACTCTCTGGGCACTGGCTTGAGGCTGGTTTGGCTTGGCAGAGCCAGAAGGGCCAGGGTGGGCACCAGGGAGGGGAGGGCAGTCCATCTGAGGCGACTGTCTAAGGCAACGTCCCTTTCTTCTCCTCTCCTTAGGGTCTGGGTGGCCCTTTCCAGGCAGTCTGCCAAGACTCCCCACCGTAACCCTGTCTCCCCTTTGCCCTGTGCCCGTCCCTCAATGTTCACTGAGTCTGCACACTGCTGCCTTGCCCTGTGTCTCCATCCTGAGCACGCTGGTGTCTTGGCTCCCCCCACCAGACTGATTCCTGCCTCCCCCATCACTCTGGGGGCTCCCTGCAAACACTGTGAGTTCCATGAGCCCGAGAACTGATTGGGCTCCCCACAGGAGGGGCCCTGTCTAGAGAGGCATGGTGTCCAGGCAAAGCACCAGAGTGGGCAGGAGGAGGGGGCCTGGGCCCAGGGGCTCCCCACCCATCCCCTCTGAGTGGCCTGCAGGAGGGCTTCCAAAGCAGGGCTGATGAAACGGGGGTGGGTGGAGAATGAAGAATGGAGGAACTGGCTGGGCCCTGGCCCTCACCCTCTGAAGAAAGAGTCCCAGCACCCCAAAGGATTTCCAGGTCTGCCCCCAGCCTCAGCCCCTGCCCCTCAGCACTGCCCCAGGGCCTAACATGGGGATGGATGCTGTAATCCCCTCAGAGGGGCATGGAGGCCTGACGTAATCCCACCCCAACCCCCCAGATGTCAGCCCAGGATGACGATGTTGGGTGAGAGTGGAGGGAGGAGCAGGCAGACAGCCTCGAACACCAGCTGGTACAGGTGGCCTGGCCCCGCATGCCCTCCCCAGAGCTTCCTCGTCTCCCTCCTGGTCAAGGGGTTGGAGACATTTGAGAGGTCCTAGGGCCGTAATCCCCACCCCCCACACCAGACTGGCTGGGACCAGCTCACAATGGATAAGGAGGCTTTCCTAGATTCCCTGTGGCCTCTAGGGAAGAGGGTTTCACTCCCCCTCTCACAATCCCCCTAGGATCTCAAAGGACTGTCAGGACCATGGTTCACTGCCCCTCTACCTCTCTACCAGATTCTGCCAGTTTATCAGAGACCTCTTCACAGCCCAGGATGCCCTTCACTATTCAGCGGGACCCCCTTCCGGCAGGTCTCTGGTCCTTGTAACCGAAGAAATGAACTCAGCTCAACTTTGAGCCTGAGCCTGAGGAGGAGGGAAAGTGGGAAGGGGAGACCCCCACCCTCACCCCTCGATAGTCACTGAGTCTGCACGCTGTTGCCTTTCTCTGTCTCTATCCTGAGCACATTGGTGTCTTGCCTCCCCCATCAGGCTGGTTCCTACCTCCCCCATCACTCTGGGGGGGTCCCTGTAAGCACTATGAGTTCCATGAGTTCCTCACTCTGGCCCTCCAGCATCAGCCTGGCATCTCAAGGAGTCAAAAGGCAATGGTTCAAGTCTGGACTCTGCTGCTAACCGGCTCCACGGCCTTGGCAGCCATCATACCCCATTTTATCATCTTGACGGATGTATGGATGTAGAGATGGACCCATCTCCCCCATCCCCCATGCTGCTTTCCCTACGCCCTCCTGAGGAGAGTGTGGGATTACAGTTAGCCACTCCCCATGCACCCCCATCCCACCAGGTACCTACCCAACTCTTGGCCATTTCATTTCAACAAGCATTTATGAAGCACACACTCTGTGCCAGTGATGGGGTCACAGAGGCAAAACCAGGCCTGAGGCCATTGCACTAGCTCCCCACTGAGGTCACTTAGGGGAGGCATGAGACCAGAAATCAAAACAAGGCCACTTGGCAGAAACACAGAGATTGCTGGATGCTCCCTGCAGATTTATGCAAACGTGAATGCAGATGAACCAAGGAGGGACAGGGTAGTTTGTGGACCAAATTAGTTTCTGAGTATACATTTGATGTAATGTTCAAACTGGAAGAGACTTTGGCAATGGTGAAACTGAGGCCCAGGGAGGGAAAATGCCTCACCCGAGGCCTGTAGCACACAGGTAACACACCAGGACCCAGGCAGAGCTCTGTCACCAAACCAGAGGAACTGGGCCTTCTTGGGGGCTGGGGGGCATTCTCCAAACTCCCCCAGAGTGGGGTCAGCCAAGAGCACTGTAGCTGCCTAGGCTGCCTGAGACTGAGCCCCGACACAGCGACACCTGAGCCTCGGGTCAGTTCTGGAGCAGACACATCCCTGCCCTAGAGGCCTGGTGTTCTAGGTGGGGGAGTGGGCAGGAGCCCCTGGACAGCAACACAAGGCCCGGGAGCCATGTCCCAGGAAGGTGTGAGCTTTGCTGCTTGCCGATGAGGGCCGGGGAAAGAGAGACTCATTCTGGCGGCGGGGACTTAGGAGGGTTTCCTAGAGGTGAGGTGGATATGGACAGAGGGGTGGCTCATCCTGGATCTCCCAGGAGCGGGTTGGCTTAGTACTGTCCTTCTGTGCAGGTTCAACAACACGGATTCCTTTACCCTTGTCAAAGCCACTGTTCTGGTCCAGGCGCCTCATTGGAGAACAGGAGGCTCAGAGAAGGGTAGTGACACCCCCACTGAGTCCTGCCACAGCCAAGTCCCCTGCCTTTGCCCTCTCCTTTCCAAGTCACACCATGTGGCCCTGGCCACAGACAAGGAGTCGCCAGGCCTAGAAGGCTCTGAAAGGCCTGTTGAGGAGACAAGGTGGAGCAGAAGGGAGGGACAGAAGTCAGGCTCTGAGGTCCTGGTTCCCTCTGCTTCCTGACGTCTCCCCCTATCCCTGGAAGCTCTCCCCACTTAGATCTCAGTTGAGACCCGCACAGCTGCAGGGGCAAAAGCTCAGCTAGTGGTGGCCGCCCACCCGGTCCAAAGCTGTGGTGATGTCACCTCCAGTTTTCCAAAATGTGGGATCTTCTCTGATGACAAAGTCCATAGGCGTTTCATTCCATGCTGAGGACAGTGTGGAGGGGGAAGGCTGTGGGGTGGATGCCAGAGATGCCCCACTAACCCCAGAGAAGGAACCAGAAATCTGGACAGGGCAGAATGCCTGCTCCTGGGTTAGTCGCATATCTCAAAGGCCCTCATCCACAAAAGTGCAAAGTTCTTCCTGAAGTCTTCCCTCCGTCTCTCGTGCTGCAGTTTCAACTCCTGTATGTTCATAAAGTCATTAATACTGAAAAACTCAACTAGTAACCAGGTAAGTTTTTCTCTCCCATCATGGGCCCAGCACCTCATCTGTCAATAGGAGCTATAAGAGAAAGTTACCCTAAGCTCCCAGCGCATTTTCCCCATACAGCTCCCGTCCTTCTCATCCACTCCCCACTCCCTAGCCTTCCCCTTTCCCTCGGGAGTCCTCATTTCATTGACTGTGTTCTCCAAATTCTCTGCTTCTCCCTCCGCACTGTGTGATCCCAATTGGACAAACCATTTCTCTCTCTGACCTCAGTTTCCCAGTCTGTAAAGAAAGGGACATTCTTCCCCCTTCGCTGAGGGGTGTCTCAAAGATCTCACAGCCCACCAAGCCCCAGCTGACTGAGTCAAACGGGGTCAAGGAGCTGGCCTTGCTCCCAGACCACAGAAGGAAGCCTCTGCTTTTCCAAGGAGAAGCTGAGGTTCAGGGTTTCTCTCTGGTCCCGGAGGGCAGGGCTGTCCTAGCTGACAACATCAGCTCGGTGCCCTCCCAAGCCGTGCCAGTGTCAGCATCCTCCTCTCACCCCACCCACCATATCCTAGCCTCACTGAGGGTGACAGCATCACCAGCCCCTGCCCATAGCGGGGGCCTCTGGCAAGCTGGTGAGTGAACGGGTGGGGGTCCCTCCACTCCCCAGGTCCTATTACCTGAAGTGCCACCGCCCTGACTCTATAATAATTGGGGGGCTCATTTGCATTTTGCCTATGTGTGATTTCAGAGCGGCACCCTGCCCACCCCTTCCTAGGGACTCAGCAGTTGTTTGCCCAAACCCACAGCTGCCTTCTAAGGGAAGGAGAGAAGAGCTGGGGGAAGGCAGGAAGTGGGAGCTGGGGGATGGGCACTGGGCCCCCAGGTCCTCCAAGGAAAAGGAGTCTTGGCAGAGCCCCGGGACCTTGTGCCAGCGCTGGCTCAGGAGCCAGGGTGGGGACAGGGGGTGACGTCCTCCACCGCCCCAGTCTCAGTTTCCTCATCTGTAAACTGGAGCTAATGACACTTAACGAGCGAGAGGGGTGGGGGCATGTAATTAGCTCCTGTTGGCTCTGGACTTTGAAGTGGGGTGGAGGAGGGGGCAGCTGGGTGGGGTGCAGGTGGCACAGAGGTGGAGGCCCAGGTGCACTGGCCTGCAGTGGGGAGGTGCAGGTCCCAGGGATCTCTCCCCATCTGGGGGAGATAAAAAGCTGAGATCACACACGTAAGGGAGGCCCTAGAGAGCAGGGGGAAGACCAGTGAATCCAGGGCCTGGGGCACAGAGATCCCCAGTGTGAACAGAAGTGCCCCAGACCATCTGAGAAAGGAGCCGGTGCCCTCCCTGCCCTCTGCTAGGGCGGGGCTGCTGGTGTGAGGGGCGAGGGAGTGGGATCCAGAGGCAGGAGCTCTCTCGCGCTGTGCTTCTTGTATCCTGTGACCCATGGTGGCCTGGCACACACCTGGGCACACATAGAGCATGTCTCCGTGGGCCAGGGCAACAGCTCCTGCACAGAGGCCCATGAAATAGAACAGGGATGGCGGGGAGGAAGGAGGTTATGGGGACTGAACCCAGAGAGGTGAGGACAGGAGGGAGGGGAGCCACCACCTCCCACGCCCTTGGCCTTTCCGCTCGCCCCACGACGTCAGGGCTGAGTCACTGGGAGAGGCTGCTGTCCAGCAGGGGTGGGAGGACCCTGGGGACCAAGGCCTGGACACCATCCCGGGACAGGCAGTGTGTGGGGCACCTTTGGCCTGGTTGGCGCTGTCCAAAGGATGCGGGCTTGAGCCAATCATCCACAGCTCAGCCACCCACGCCTGGTGGGCAGAGCTTTGGACAAGCCCAGGAGGCCCCCAGAGGGCCATCTGGGAGGGTCAAGAAGTCATCTCTGGCATCCCCCCTGCCTCTGGACAGATTGACAATGAAACCATCCAAGATACACCGAAATATATTGAGACCTCCTTCTTGATGTCAAACCATGAGTTGCCTTATTGCAAGCTCCACCCATTGGCTCTTCATCAGGGGTAAAGACCAGGTGGTCACTCTCTTCCTGGGACCCCTCTCTCCATCATGCTTTCTCTCTCCAGCTCTTTTCCAATAAGCGGTGCCTGGAGGTGGTTGAGTTTGGCAAATGGGTGGATTAAATGTGCGCCACCCACTGCTTACCCAAAGCGTAAGACCCCAGGATTAGCGACCCGGTGACTTGTTTGGTGGAGCCCATAAATACATGTGCTAATTTGGTTTCCTGAATAGGAAGAAGAACTGTTCATTCATTCATTCATTCCACAAATACGTATTGATACCTACCAAGTATCAGGCACTGTTGTAGGCGTGAGGATATGGCAGGAGAGAAGACGGGCAGGAGCCCAGCCCAAAAGGCTCCATCTCTAGCCAGAACAAGAGTGTGGGGGAAGGGACCACAGCCCTTCAGGGACAGAGGGGACTGTTTCCAGAAGAGGCCTCAGAGGAGGAAGAATGCAACTGTCCCGGAAAGCTCTGGGTAGAGACTCCACCTGCCATAAATCCCAGAGACCCATCCACGGAGGTCCTCTGAGACTGGGACACCACTTCCCCACTGGTCACCCTGGCCCTGCTGAGCCTGGGACTCGCCAGCTGGAACATCTGCAACAACCGATGTGGTGTTCCACCCGCTGCTCCGCACTCCCACCCCGAGGGTGCTGCGGAGGGCGGCAGGCCAGATGAACAGGAGGCCGGTCTGTGCAGCTTCGTCAGCCTCCTTGAAAACCAGGCTTTTTTCTGTGTTCTATGTTGACAGCCCTAAGATGTCTGAGCGAGAGGAAGCTTCCCAAGTTCTCAGGGGCCAGCTCAGAAGCTCCTGAGAGCTGGGTATCTGGGCCTCAGCACACTTTCCAAATGGGGCCCCTGGTCTGGGAAGGTGGCGGCATATCACCCTGCTGGACTGAGCAGCCTGGGCCTGGGCTGCCCCCTGGCCTTGTTAAGGTCTGCAGAGTGTAAGGCCAGGACATTCTGACTGTGGGGACTCCCGAGACCACCCCTGTCCTCTGCGCCGCCCTCCTATACATGCTCATCTCCACCCACTCAGCGGCTGGCTCCTCTGTCCGCGTGTCTCTGAATGGCTCTGTCGCTGCTTTGTCTCTCCCCATGCGTCTGTGACCTCTTGGGTTCCTGCAAGCTCTAGGGAAGAAAATCCTGGAATGGGCTTTATTAGGTCAACGGACAGAATTGGAATATGAATGTATGGATGGTAGATGAGATAAAATATTCCATCAAAGCGAATTTATGAAACCAGTAACTATACTGGGGTTAAGGATGAGAATATCCCTATTTTCAGGAAATACACGCGGAAGCATTTAGTGGTAAAAGGCCGTGATAGACGTAACTCACCCTCAAATTGTTCAGGTGGAAATCTGTATGTACATATATACGGATGTATATAGAGAAGGAATGATCAAAGTAAATTAGGTAACATGTTAACAATAGATCAGCCTGGGTGAAAGGCATAGGGCGCTCTTTGTGCTGTTTCTTTTTGCAGCTTCTGAAATAGTTTTGCCCTCTTGCTCTGCTTTTCCCTAGACCCCTCCCTGATACAGCCCCTAATGCTCCCCATGTCTTTTCCTCATTCACTCATCCCTGGGACAGTGCCTGAGCCATCGCAGACACTCAGGGCATGTGGGGGCTGTGTGAGAGGGACTCCTGTCTTTCCGTCTTTGCATCTGGGTCAACATCTCCATTCATTCGTTCATTCATTCACTCACTCACTCACTCACTTATGAGTAAGCACCCTCATCACTCAGTTCGCATCCCCTTGGTGACCCTGGATCTTTGAGGGGAGACAGGAGGACCCACTTACAGAGCACATCATGGTGGGTCTTGGTGGTTCTGAGAGGGTCTCTGGGCTGTACCTTGAAGTCCCTGACTCCTTGGCGGCTGTGTTACCACCTCCAGATCTTTGTCAGGCGTCTCTGTGGCGTGGGGGTGGCCTGTGCCACAGGGCTTTGGTGGCTCCTGCCTCCTTGCCTCCCCTCAACCTGCAAGAGGAGAGTCTGCCACCCTTCGCCCCTGCTCCCTTAAAGGGCATCCATGTCCCAAACCCAAGGCAATGGCTGTGGCCCTGCTGGGGCAGCTGGGCTGGGGGCCAAGGGTCTGGCCTAGGAAGGGCCTCTCTCTTCTATCTTCTAACCCCTTCTAGTCACCCCTGGGCCCAGCACAGTGCCTGGCATCCTTAGTCTGGTGAGGTGACATCACCAGGGCTCCCCCCACGCACACACGCCCCACAGCAGCTGTGACTCCCTACTGCATCTCACCATCTTTTCTCTGCGACATCAAAGGCCCCAGCAGCAGCGTCCCCCTCCTCCTGGGCCCTGGGGGGTAATCAGAGCCAGGTATGTGTAAATGCTGGGCCTTCAAATAAATAAATACTGGAACACGCAGGGCCTCCCACCCCCTCGCTGCTGCCCGGCGCCCTGGGCTGGGACCTAGGCACGGGGCCAGCCCCTGATGAGGTCCTGGGGACCGCCTGGAGCTGGAGGTGTGAGTGAAGAGTCTCGCGTGGGCTGAGGCCTGGCTTAGCCTCAGCAGCATCAGAAAGACTGCGGTGGGGGGAGGGGTGCATGCAGCGGGGAGCAGTGTGGGGAGGGAGGGTCCCGAGGGGCAGGTGCCCCCCCATCTCCCGCAACCCCACCAGCCCTGCCTCACACGCCACACCTTTGACTCCAAAGCCAGCCTGCCTCTTCCAACGAGGCCGGATGGCATCCCTCAACACTGAGGAGGAAGAAAATACAGGCAGTGACTGGAATTTCTGGAAGGAACCCCTTTGGCGAAACCAGGGCCCTGAAGGTTTCCATAGCAGGGGGTAGTGGGTGAGCTTGTACCCGGCACCTGTGGGCCATCACTGCTTCCACAAGTGAGAAGGAGGATGGACTGTCTATTTGGTGCCAGGGCTAAAGAGAGGGTGGTCCCCTGGACCCCTTGCAGGACACACAGCTTTCCGCTCCTTGTGGGCCAGTGGACATGCCAGGCGGGCGGCATGAGCGCAGGGCTCACGGCTCCTGTCTCGCTCATCAGCTGTGTGACTTCTGGCCAGGCACTCAGCATCTCCAAGCTTCAAGTTTCTCATCTGTAAAACTGCACCCCTCGAGCGGCCTCTCCTACAGGGGGAGCAGAAATGCTCAGTGAAGACCACCCAGATGAGGCTCTCTATAGCTGTCAAGCACAGCGTCCCTGTGAGACTAAATGGAAGGCACCTTGACAGGGGGTCCCCATGAGTCTTTGACTCTCAGGGCCTGGCACAGAGTAGGTACCAAAAACATGTTGTCTGGATAATTGTTCTTGAAAAATACGAATGGATGAATGAATGTTCTAGACTTGACTTTTTATTTTTTTTGAGACAGAGTCTCACTCTGTCGCCCAGACTGGAGTGCAGTGGCACCAGTTCAGCTCACTGCAACCTCCGCCTCCTGGGTTCAAGCAATTCTCCTGCCTCAGCCTCCCAAGTAGGTGAGATTACAGGCACCTGCCACCACACCCGGCTGAGTTTTTGTACTTCTAGTAGAGATGGGGGTTTCACCATGTTAGCCAAGCTGGTCTCGAACTCCTGACCTCAAATGATCTGCCTGTCTCAGCCTCCCAAAGTGCTCAGATTACAGGTGTGAGCCACCATGCCCCGCCTTAGACTTGACTTCTTGACTCGAAGTTTTTGGCCATGCCATCCTTGAATCCCCAGCTTTTTGGCCCAAGACCCTTAAAGAATCCTACAAAAGCTATGGATTCCTCACCCCAGACACACGTACACACGCAAGTGATTTCTGGGTTCACACCCCCAGGCCGGGGCCAGAGCTTCTGCCTTAGTGTGGGTGCAGACACCCCAGCTCCTCAACCGTGAATACCCACTAGAGAAGCGCGTTCTCCATGCGGGGGCTTTACGTGTGTGATCCCTGATCCACCAACCCCTGCAGGTGTTATCGTTACCTTTTACAGACAAAGAAACTGAGGCCCAGAGACATGAAGGGGCTTGCAAGGATCAGCAGCGAGGATGTGTTGGGGACGGGGTTTGCTCAGCATGTCTGACTCCAGAGGTCTCTGGGGCTTCAAAGCCTGGGCTTCTTCCAGGCTTTGCTCCCTTGAAGTTAAGATTCTGTCTCTAGGCCTTTTTGCCCCCAGTTGGGGTCCAACACATGATAGAACAAAATGCATGTCTGGAATTTTCTAAGAGGGTGGTGAGCGGGCGGCCCCAGGTGGAGGTGGACAGAGGCAAGCTGACAAATAAAGAGGGTGAATTGGAATGTGAGGCCCAGAAAGAATTTGCTGATGAGCTTTGACCTCATACTTGGGGCCAGAGGCAGAGGGCAGAGAGTAGAGGGCAAAGGGCAGAGGTCAGGGAGTAGGAAGCAGGGGTGGGACAGTTTGGGAGGTAGGGGAGAGGAGCACAGGGAGGCTCTGAGGCCACAGGGCAGGGGTGCTCTCCCTGGGAGGGCTCCTGGGAGTAGGGTGGGTGCAGGTCACACTGCCCTGAGTGGACCAGAGCCAGCCGGGGTTGGGGAGCTTGTATACATGAGTCACATTTGCAGGCATGGATGAAGGGCTTGCTCACTATGCCCCATCCTGTGCTGAGCAATTGAAACACTGGGTTCTGCTCCTCTGGAGTAAGACAGAATGACTGTTGGATGCACTTCACAGAAAAGGAAAATAAAGCACTTGCCCAGGGTGAGCCATCTAGTAAGTAGCTTGGCTAAGCAGAGTGTGCAGGAAACATTATCAAAGAAATGGATGCGTGGTGGGATGCACAGTAGATGGGGATGGAGGAGCAGACCTAGGTCTGACTCCCAAATCGAGCTCTTAACCTTTCCTTAATCCTGGGGGGCAGTAAGGAAGAGAGGGGGGCTAGAGTCGTCCAGGGTCCCCAAAGGAGAGGCACCCTGGCTGTTTTCCTTACCCCTTCTCACTCAGGATAAAATCAGAAGTCACAGCCACAGCCTACGAGGTTCTGTGCCACCTGATTCCACTCACCTCCCAGCGCTCTCCCCCTCCATTCATTCTACTCCAGCCCTAGTGGGCTCCTTGCTACCCTCTCAACACGACCACTCCCCCTCACCTGGGGAGTGCGCACTTACGATTCCCTCTGCCTAAGATATCTCCCCCAGCTGCCCACTTGGTTGTCAACATCAATAAATATTTGACAAATAAAAGAATGAATGTATGAATAGCTCTGACAGGTCCTAAAAGGAAGAGCAGGATCTCCTCATAGGCACCACTGGGTTCAAACATGTGCTAAATCTATGTGAGACATTGCCCTCTCCTCCAAGAAGCCCTCCTGAATGTGTACCATCTTCAGCAAAAAGCCAAAACTCCCAGAGTTGAGAACTTGCTGCATCCGGAAGGACACGGTGCCTCCCTCCTGCCTCTCGCTCTCCCACCTTGATCTCCTTTCCCTGTGATCTTTCTAGGTGAGAGAAAGGGAGAAGAAAGCCCAGCTCTGGGGTGCCCTCTTGGCCAGCCTATAGCAATGGTACCCCAGCCAGGAGGCAGGAGGAGGCGGTGCCCCAGGCTTAAGGCATGAATGGGGCAGGAGGCGGATGAAAGGCTGGACTGCTCCTGGCCTAACGAACAAAGGGGACAAGAGCAGGTGTGAGGGGACTGGGGGCCAGCCGGGAGGAGAAACTGGATCTGAAGCTGGAGATCAGTTTCACCTGCAGTAGTGCAGGTTTCCATTAGCTTTCTTTGGCTGTCACTCACGCTTTGGGGACAAAGCTCAGGCTGGAGGTTGAGGAGAGGCAGGGGCTGGGGACTGGGGCCTCCTTTCTCTCAGGGTCGGTCTCCAGCAGCATCTCTACTTCCCAGGAGGCAGCCACACAAGGTCAAAGCCCAGCAGGAGCTTAGAAAAGACAGTCCAACGCTATCATTTTACAGAGGGGACCACTGAAGCCTCCAGAGTGCCGTGACTCACCAAGGCCACACAGCTACGGGCACAGCTGGGACCAGAATCCAGGAGTCCTGGCCGTCAGGGCAGCGCTGGGAACTGACTTTTATGTGCAGCCTGCCCCCCTCCCTCCTGGGGGCCTCTGGGGATGATGTGAGCAGGAAATCTCTATGCAGTTGGACCAGGTCTGGATGGTACATGGAGAGGAGTGGGTAGGCCTGGGTGAGGACCAGATAGGGTGCTCCCCCAGACAGGGATGCCATCAGCAGACAAGTTGAGCAGACAGGGCTGGGCCTGGCCTAGGAGAGGCCCCGCTCCAAAGAGCAATGTCATGCGGAGGGGGACATCTTCCTCCCATACAACCACTGGGGGCCAGGCTGAACCCCACCCATGCAAGAGCTGCATTGCCCCAAGCTACAGAGGAGCCTATGAGGGGGACCAGAGGCCTAGGCGGGGGTGAGAGGGAGGGGGCCGGCCAGGTAGGAGGGCAGGGAGAGGGGGAGGTGGAGGAGGACAAAGCCGGCCTGTGTGGCACCTGGGACATTCCCAGTCTCTGCCCTGTCCCCTCCCTGATCCTGCTCTGGATGGGGTGGGAACAATGCCCCCATTGAGGCCCATGCCCCCAGGGATAACATCTCTGTCCCCCAGGATGGAAGCCAAGCAGGTGAGCCTGGTGGGGGCTGGGAGCCAGCTGTACAGCAAGGAAGGCGGGACCTCAGCGATGGAGCCAGGGGTCCAGGGGCAGAGGTTTCCCACTGGAGCCACACTCTGCTCCTTCCCCTGGGGCCAGAGCATGGGGGAGATGATGGTGGTCTCAGTGGGAGAGATTGGGGTCAGACTCCTGGGTAGGGCAGGGATCACTTCCCAGTTTAGATGGAACCCTTCTCTGCTCTGGGAGGGGAACGCGGGAATGCCCAGGACCCAACCCCTGATCACAGGAGCTGCCGCTGTTGGAAGAAGGTGCCTGCGAGATGAGGCCTGACTCTCTTCCTTTAGGGGATGCTACAGAGGAAGCAGGTGGAGAGTGGATATATGCGGGAAGTCACAAGTGTCCCTGCAATGGCTTTTCATGTTAGACATAGAAATGGCTCATCACCTAGTTGGGGGCACCAACTGGGTTCCCAATCCAAAGACTCCAAGTAAAAGAATAAGCTGCATTTGCTATCATTCTTTAAAATTTTGTTTTGTAGACACGGGGTCTTGCTGTGTTGCCCAGGCTGGTGTCGAATTCCTGGCGCCAACCCATCCTCCCGCCTCATCCCCCAAAGCACTGGGATCATGGGCGTGAGCCACCACACCTAGCTGCTATCATTTAAAAAGAAATCCAGTAGTGTGGATTGATCTCTTATCCATCTGAGTTGGGTGGTTGTCTGTAGGCTGAAGCCAGCCCTGGGTGAAAGGGCTCCGGTGGGGGCCCAGAGCCCACGCTCTTTGGCTGTATGACCCTAGCAGGAAACTCAACATCTCTGAGCTCAGTGACCTCAGCTCTGCAGTGTGGCTGGAAGCCAGAGAAGCCTCACCTCAAAGGGTTTGTTTGCAGTCGCTCTGCCCCCGGCCTCCAGAGGACTGTGAGGCCCTGCCACTGTGAGCCCCTGGCCTGGAGCAGTACCCAGAGCATACTAGACATAGAAACTCAGTCACTGGAGCCAGGTGCAGTGGCTCCACTATGCTTTAAAAACGTTTATCCACAAGTCCGTCCTAAATTAAGTCAGCAGGACTGGGTGTGGAGGCTCACGCCTGTAATCTCAGCACATTGGGAGGCTGAGGAGGGCAGATCACCTGAGGCCAGGAGTTGGAGACCAGCCTGGCCAACATGGTGAAACCCCGTCACTACTAAAAATACAAAAATTAGCCAAGTGTGGTGGCACAAACCTGTAATCCCAGCTACTCTACTCAGGAGACTGAGGCAGGAGAATTGCTTGAACCCAGAAGGCGGAGGTTGCAATGAGCCAAGATTGCGCCATAGCACTCCAGCCTGCCGGGTGACAGAGCGAGACTCCATCTCAAAAAAAAATAAAAATGAAAAACCTCAATCATTGTCTGCTGACTTAATTTTTTGGGGGAGGTGTTTGTTTGTTTTGAGACGGCATCTCATTGTTGCCCAGACTGGAGTGCAGGGGTGTGATCTTGGCTCATTGTAACCTCCGATTCTCAGGTTCAGGCGATTCTCTTGCCTCAGCCTCCCGAGTAGCTGGGATTACAGGCATGCATCACCACGCCTGGCTAATTTTTGTATTGTTAGTAAAGATGAGGTTTTGTCATATTGGCCCGGCTGGTCTCGAACTCCTGACCTGAGGTGATCCGCCCCCCTTGGCCTACCAAAGTGCTGGGATTACAGGCGTGAGCCTCCACACCCAGTTCTGCTGACTTAAATTACGACAGAGTTGTGGATAAACATTTTTAAAGCATTAGTGGTTATAGCAATGTTAATAGCAATCCAATAACATGAAGAGAGACTCAGTCCCTGCCCTGTAGAAGCCTGCAGTTCAGTGAAGGAGTCACTGGGGGCAAGGATGACAAAAGCAATCCACCATGGAGGTTCAGGAAGAGTGGCACTTCCCAGGAGGGAGCGGCACTGAGAGGACCTCAAAGGATGGGTGGGACTTTGGCAAGCAGTGATGAGAAGATGGGATGTCCTCAAAGCAGAGGGATGGACATTTACTGACTGTTAGTTACATTTGTTGAGCACCTACTGTGTCCCAGTTACTGGGTCCTGGGGCACAAACATGAAAGGATGTGCCCCTGCCCTCAAAGAAACCATCCAGCATCTCAGTCACTGCCTTGGTGAGGGCACCAGCCGCAGCTTACGTCAAGAAGACATTTTCTGAGCTTCAACTAAAAGTTGCCGTTAAGAGGTCTCCAAGCAAGGTAGTTGGCAAGGGGTGAGTAGGGTGCTGAAGGTGGAGTGACTTTCATGTGAAAAAGTGGATCTAAGTGCCTGGCGTCCACTTGGAGAAGGCCTTGAAAGGCAGACAGAGGAGTCTGGATGTTTTTCTACAGGCAACAGGAGCCATGGAAAGCTTTAGAGCAAGGGAAGTCCACACTTACAGCAAAGTCCTTCAGAGATATCCCTGGTGGCAGCAGAGGCCAGAGTGGAGGTAGGGAGGCTGGAGAAGAGGGAAAAGGAAAGCACACGTGGGCTTGTGAGGGGAAAGGGGCGAGCTGGAGAGGGGAGGGAGAAGAGACAGGGAGGTGGGTGTAGCCACCAGCAAGGGAGAGAAAGCTACGAACTTCAGGCCCTCGGAGGGAAGAAGTGGAGGTGGAGAACCTCCCAGCACCCCAGAGCAGGAAGAACACCTTGGAGGAAATGTAATGGAGCCTCCATCCTGCTCGGGGTTCCCCCCTTATGATAGCTCTCACAAAACTTCAGGGAGGGAAAGTTTACCACCTATCGGTTGAGCGAAGTCTGTGGTGGGACAGCTCCAACTAAAGGCTGAGGGCTTCTGTAAGTCCTGTTCAGACAGGTAAATGTAAAATGGGTCAACGAATGGATAGATGGATGGGTGGGTGGGCGGGTGCAGAAGAGCACAGAGGCAGAGGATTCAAAGAGCAGATCTCCACATCCCTGCGCCCAACCCTGTCACACCAGTCCTGATCCTCCCCATCTTTTCTACCCTCCTCCAGGAAGCCTGCCCTTACCTCTCCACCCATCCAGCTTTCTCCTCCATCTCACTTGCTTCCCCAGCTCTCACCAGCTGGGGTGCCCTCTCCCCCAGCTCCTGCCCTCCCATAGCAGCCTGAGAGCTATGGCACAGGGGACAGAGCCAAGGGTCATGTCCCCTGGGGCAGCACTGCATGTTCCCTGGTGTCCACACAAAACCCTGTTTCCAGGGGACCTTGGAATGGGGATGTCAGCATGGAAAATGGCCCGACATGGTCCTCCAGTCTGTGTCACAGGCATCCGTGTGCATTGCAGGCATGAGTCGGGGGCGAGTAAGACAGCCCAGACACCTACCTAGATGGGCTTTCCTCCCTTGAAGCCCTTCCGTAAGAGTGGAGGGGACATCTGCTTTCAGCAGGTCCCACCTGGGACCTCAGGTACAGGCATCTACCCTCACACTTTACACAGGGGAAAAGGCCTACTGACTCTCCAGCAGCTCCCAGCCACAGGATGGACAGAGGAATGCTGGCCAGGGCTTGGCAGGCTGCACATGAAGGCGCACAGAGACCTGTGAGGAATTTTACCCTCCTGGGGGGTGGGGATGGGGAAGAGGAATGTCACCTGGAAACCATCCACCCCTTTCTTCCCTCTCAAGAACCCTCAGCCTTGAAAAATCCAGGAAGTCTAAACCCCCGAAAATCAACCATGTCCTTGTTATAGACTGGCCGATGCTTCCTGGCCTCTCCCCTTTCAAACAGTCGCCTCAAGATTCTCCAGCTAATAATAATAGCAAAAGCACTCACTGCATGCCAGGCACTGCTCCAAACTCTGTGAACTCTTTCCAGCTCAATCCTATCATTATTCCATGAGCCTGGTACTTATTTCCTCATTTTACAGATGCCAGCACTGGGGCACGGAAAGGTTAAGTCACTTGCCCAAGGTCCCACAGCAAGCAAGCGACAGGGTGTGAGCCTGCACCCATATCCACTTGCCAAACACGGCGTACCCTACAAGTCATTTTCTGACCCTAGAGGGAGCTGGAACCCCAGCTGGTGACAGGGGTGAGCAGAGGGGGAAACTGGATTTAGAACTTGTCCAATTTCCTCCCGTAGCCCTGGCACCCTGTCTCTTAGAGGCAGCCCCCTGGGCCAATTCTTCAATCCAAGGGAGCGAGAGCAGCTCAGAGGCAGGAAGAGAGGGTTTGCTCCTCCGATCCAGCTGGACCCTGGTTAAGGGAGACGGCGTGTCACATACTCAGCAACTGTATCACCAAAGGCAGTGGCCCAGAGCTTGAGAGGGAAGGTTTTGGATGCCAGTCTCACCTCCACTGCTTACAACTGGGTGATCTTGGGTAAGTGACTTCACCTTTCTGAACCTTAGTTCCGTCATCTGTAAAATGGTGAGTCATTGATCCTATCTTCCAGGGCTGTGGCGAGGATTAAACATGGCATCTGTTAGAATGCTTAGCCCAGTGCCTGATACCTAGAAGGCCCTCAATAAAAGTCAACAGCAACTATGACCCAGCTGGCAGAAAAGCTGTAGCATCAACGAGAGGTGGGGAGCGGGCCCCCCCCGGGCTGCTGAGAGGCACCCTCAGCCTTGATATCTGCCCTTGTCCCCAGGAGCAACCCACTCGCCTTCGTGGAGTTCTGAATTCATCTGTGGGCAAGCCCATGGGTGGGAGTTGTGGGGGGGAGAAGCAGAGTGCACCCACTAGCACCTTACAGCCAGAACACAGCCAGAGTTGAAGCCAGATCGACCCTCTGCGGGACTGCCCCTGCCTGTGTCACAGGTTTCCCTTTGGCAAAATGAGGCTGTTCCACCCGCCTGAAGGCTGCACTCGGTAATGTTTATTTTCTGTCTTCTCTCTGTCCAGTCTCCTGGATGCCCGCAAAGACAGCTGTCTCCCTTATTGGGGGAGGGAAGATGGCTGCAGGCTCCATACCTTTGAGGGAACAAGGACAGTCCTCTCCTGGGGAGAAGAGCAGATGTTTGCCTCCAGCTGTTTGCTCTTAATCAGTCCTGGGGGAGAGCAGCTGGTGCCTTCCCCCAGGGATTCTGTCTGAGAGTGGCTGAAAGTGGCCTCCTGCCTGGAGCAGCAGAGGGCTGAGCAGCTGGAGGAGGGGTGAGGCACAGGAGGCTTTCTCAGGGCCACGGCATGAGCCCTGTAAGTCCTCAGACACTGGGCTCATGGGCTGGTGGAGGAGGGAATGGAGCCAAACCAGACTCCTGTCCTCCCACCTTGCCCCCGCTGGGTCCCTCCGACCCTCCAGCTTCAAACAATGTCATCTTCCTCCAAGTGCCCCCACTAATGTCCTGGAATGGCCACCCCTACTAGCCATCTTGAAATACTCTCTTCCACTCCTCTTCCTCTTCTGCCCTCTCTTCCCCACACTCCTTCTCCTCCTCCTCCTCCTCCTCCTCCAGGAAGCTCTCCGGCACCCAGAAGAGGATGGGTGATAGTTGTCTCCATTGCCTCCCTGCCAGGATCCACCCCTCCTACCTGCTGTTTTCCCACCAAAGATGTTGAGTCATGACAGTGTTGGACTTAGTGGTATGCTGAGTCACAGACCCTACAGAGAGCAGGGTTTAGGGACAAAAAGACTGCAGAGAAGAAGCCAAGTGAGCAGATTCTGAAGTCAGGCAGACACAGTGTGGGTCCCCATTCCGTGGCTTTCGGGACAAGCTAAGCGAACCTCTCTATGCCTCAGTTCGCTCACTGTGGAGTGGTGAGGTGGGCATGTGAAGCTCTGTGACTGTGCCTGATGCTGTCATTACGATGACGACTGCTGCAATCCCAGCATCTCGGGACCACATCTCAGGTGCTTCGGTTCTTGGGATCACAGGACTGCAGAGTCTTAGCTCTGGGAGACTCAGAGGTCATCTGGGTCAATTCACCTTCTCACCTGGCTCCCTCCTCCAGCCTGTCTTTCTGGAAACATCAGTCCTGAGTTTCTCAGAGCAAGGACTCTTCTGAGATGGTCGCCATTCATGGCACCTACCTGGTGGCATTTTGATGACAGATGACGCAGGTGGGTGAGTAAGCCTCTTCCTGTCCCAGTCTAGCTTGACCCCCACCCCCCACCCCCAGAGTTCTTCTCCCTGGCCCCAAGCAGATGCAAACCAGTAGAGTCATCTCCAGCCCATGTGAAGTCAGTCAGCTGGGGCCTGGGGGCTAGAGAGGCCTCAGCCTCAGTGCCCTCTCCCTTCTGCCCAAAGCCCTGATCTCCAAGACCCTAAGTCCAGGCAAGGTAGGCGAGGGAGAGGATAAGTCGCCTCTTTCAGGCCTGGCCCTCTCATGAGGGTGGAGGCCAAGGCTTGTGTGGGTCTGGCTCCTTCCACATCCCTGTTCAACCTGGTGGGCTTCCTGCAGGAGGCAAGCTTGGGAAAGGCTCTTTCATGGTCTGAGAGGTGTGTGTGGCACGTGTGGAAGGCTGTCTGGGCTCTGAAGAGGTGGGGACTGAGAAGCAGCCTGGAAAGGAGGGAAGAAGAGGGGTGAAGAAGAGGAGGGAGGGAGGGGAGAGGGACAGGGCGGGCTTTCCACCAGGAAATGGGGTGGCTGATGGTAGGGAGTGCAGAGAAGAACCGCGGCAGGAGAAACACCCTCAGAGAGCCGGTAGAGCCAGAGGCCCGAGTGGGGGAATGGAGTCCTGTTGGTATATTTGGTTGCTAACTCAGAGTGTGATGTGTATGAGGCCTCTGGTGAGGGAGCTAGCCTGGTGGGTGGGTTCATCAGCTGCCTGGGCCGGAAGAGGTGCAAAGGACAGGCAGAGCCTCTGAGCACACCCCCCAGTCTTATGTATCCCCACCCGGAATCTCCAAAGCCCACTTGTAGATTTCATCCCAGCCGCCAGATCCAAGCACCCTCTGTTACAGGTCTTTGAGAAGCTTTGCGCTCTGGAGGAGGGTTGAGGGTGGGGATGGTGGGGGGCAGGGTGTGGTGCTAAGAGATGGGAAGAGGACTGGGAAGGAACTCTGACAGCCCTCATGCCTCTAGTGGAAACCCTTGCCCTGCCTCTCTGCCTTCCCTCCCTCCTCTTCCTCATCCCTCTTCTCCCCTCCTTTCCAGGCTGCTCCTCAGACCCCTCGTCTGGAAATCCTTACAGAAGCCACTTCCCTCCTGCTAGGCTCAGCTCTTCTTCTTGCCACCACGTGTGTATGTCTCAGGCTCCCCTCATAGGGACTTGGCATTGCACCCCTTTGTCCCCCACCTGGCTACCCATTAGGGGCCCGCAGGAAGTAGGGCAGAAACATGTGGCTCTGCCAGTATGGAGCATGTGGTCCGTCCCTGGGAACCACGCTGGCAAACAACCTGCTGCTGCTGAAAGCAAAGGGAACAACAAAAGCAATGTCCCTGCACCTGATGCCCGGAGCCCAGGGACCAGCCTCTAGGTGTCAAAGCCTTCGGAAAAGAACTGGAAAGGGGCCAAAGGGAGTGCCTCACACTCCCCAGGGGTGACAGGCATAGGCCCTACCCATCACCCAGGGACTGCACCAGGAGCTGCCACCAATCTGCCTCCCCAGGAGACATGCCACCCAGCAACTGGGCAAACAGCCGCTCTCCCCAAGCCACTTCTCCGGCCTTTCCTGAGCTTCTCCCAAGGGGATATCTCTCTCCTGTCTCCAAAAATCGCCCCCTTTTGCTCCTTCCCGCCCTGTTCGACATTTCCTTCCTCCAGGAAGTCCACTGTGGTTTCTAGCATCCACTCTGTTGGCTGCTTTCTCCTCCTCCAACCCGCCACTAGTGCTATGACCAGCACGCCTGTGTATAAACGGATGTGCGTAGTGAAGAGCAGAGGGGGAGGGGCTTATTCTCATCATCTATTGCTCAGGTACCTGCAGCATTTCCATTTTCAGAACATCTTCCCATACAGTGGCTCAAATCATCTTTAAAATGACTGAAAGAGGTAGGCTTTTTTTTTTTCTTCCCCTGATGTGGAGTCTTGCCTTGCCGCCCAGGCTGGAGTGCAATGGTACAATCTCAGCTCACTGCAACCTCTGCCTCCCTGGTTCAAGCCATTCTCCTGCCTCAGCCTACCGAGTAGCTGGGACTACAGGCACCTGCCACGATACCCAGCTAGTTTTTGTATATTTAGTAGAGACAGGATTTCTCCACGTTGGTCAGGCTGGTCTGGAACTCCTGACCTAGTGATCCACCCGCCTTGGCCTCCCAAAGTGCTGGAATTACAGGCGTGAGCCACAGCACCCTGCCAAGAGGTAGGCTTTTTTTTTTTTTTTTTTTTTTTGAGATGGAGTTTCGCTCTTGTTGCCCAAGCTGGAGTGCAATGGCGTGATCTCAACTCACTGCAACCTCCGCCTCCCGACTAGCTGGGATTACAGGCGCAGGCCACCATGCTCGGCTAATTTTTTTTGTATTTTTAGTAGAAATGGGGTTGCACCATGTTAGCCAAGCTGGTCTGGAACTCCCGACCTCAAGTGATCCGCCCGCGTCGGCCTCCCAAAGCGCTGGGATTACAAGCGTGACCACCGCGCCCGGCCGAGGTAGGCATTTTTATAGCGGACACAGGCCCAGAGAGGGAAGATTTGCCCAAGGTGACCAAGCCTAGTAGCAGAGTCAGCCCAGGTTTTCCTGACCTTCCATGACTCAGTGACGCCCGACTTGATACCAGGCTTAGTCTAGGAGGGTCTCCGGGAGGAAGTGTGCGCGTGCACGTGCGCGCTGCCAGGCCTGCAGCGGGCGAGCCAAGAGGGAGACCCAGGTGGAGAAAGGACGACGGGTCGCAGCCGGCGCTGCGCGGCGTGGGAACCGGCTGGGAGCGCCGCTGGGCCGGAGCTCGGGGAGGGGGCGCCGCGCCGCGCTCACCGCAAGGTTCCACCCCTCGGCGGGCGCAGACAATGGGGTCGCTGTGCTGGGCCGCCCCCTCCCCTTGCTCGGGGGCCCGCGTCCGCCCCCTCTCCCCAAAGCTGCTTTCAATTTAAACGCCTCCAACCAGCGGGCGCTGCCCTGGGGGGCGCGACCGCAGCGCCGAGCGCCCCTGTAATTTCCGCAGGGAGCTGACCGGCTCAAACGCGGCACCGCGGTGCCCCGACCGCAGGCCCCGAGACCGGAGACGGCGCCCAGACTGCTTTGCCCGGGTCGTGGGAGCGCCATCGGGGCGGCCTCCTCAGCGCCCAGCCCGGCCCTGTCGCCTCCTCCAGGCAGCCCGCTACCACCGGGAGCCGCTGCTCCAGGAAGGCTGAGTGCCTTCCCCACACCGCTGCTGCCTCGCGGTTCCTCCCACCTCCGAAAGCCCAGCTCCCTTCTGGGGAAGAGGAACGTGGGGGAGGAGGCCAGGTTGGGGTTGTCTATTCTGTTTTTACCTCAAGTCTCCTCCATCAGACTGGAGGCTCCCTGAGGGCAGAGGTTGTGAGGGGAGGTACGAACGGGGGCAGTGCTGGGGAGCTCCCTGAGGGCAGGGTTCGAGTCTCCCTAAAAGAGAGCGAGTGAAATGACGTTTGTAAGCATGGCAGCCTGGTGCCCAGACCTAGAGCAAGCTTAAAAAAAAAAGAAATGAAGGAATACTGCTATTGATTACATAATAATAGTTTCTCTAAGGTGGGGCTGGAGAGGAAACAGTCGCTGTTCTTCCCTCACTCTACCAGTGCCTGGCTCACAGCTCTCTTCCCCAGAACACTGGAGAAGGAGAGGACACTTCCCCCTTGCTGGGTCCCCTCACCCCCAGGAGCCCTTCCTGGACTATGAGTCTGGGGCAAGGCAAGGGTTCCATTTGCAGTTTGGAAAGGAGGGGGCCCCAGCCTCTTGGCTTCCAGCAAAGGCCCTAGCCTGGATTGTCTCAAGGAGCGGGTGAGCGAGGGCAGGCGGGGTGGACAGGGCAAAGCTGTCTGCGGGTCCCTCAGCTCTGCAGGGACGCAGCAGAGACAGCGGGCTGGACACCAGGAACTGTGGGAGCTGCCGGCAAGGGGGCTCCAGGGTGGGCGCTGAGTTGTGCCAGTAGACATGCCTGCCAAAGCCCCCTTCCCACCTGAACTGCTGGTTCTGTTTCCTGTGTCCCCGCTCCCCTCTGCCTAGAAGCTGCATCCAGCCATCCTCCCTCCCAGGAACTGCAGCGGGGGAGGGGCTGCATTTTGAGCTAATACACTTGGGGGGAGTTGTTTAAAGGACCTGGTTGCCCTGATCACTGCCACTCTGGGCCTGTGTAGATGGGCTCCTTTGCAATTTTCCAGCTCAGGGGGTGTGTGTGCCCCTGTATGTTCGTGTGTGTGTGTGTGTCTGTGTGTGCGTGTCTGTGTGTGCCTGTGTGTATGTGCATGTGCAAGCCTGTGTGTGTGTGCCTGTGGTGCACCTGTGTGTGTGCAGCCTCTGTGTGTGTGCGCGCACGTGTGTGTGTGTGTGACTGTGTGTATGTGTTCTGAGCTGTGGGGAGGGAGCTCAGCTGGGGGTCCCTGGCTTGTCCTGAGTGCTCTGCTCCACCTTGTCCCCTCCCCCCAAGTTCCAAACACCCCTCTCTTTCCAGCCTGGCTGTTGTGGTGAAGCTAATCAGAGGTAATTATGGGGGAAGAAGGGATCCTGAGAGGAACCCCACAGAGACCACCTCATCCGCCCAGCCCATCCCTGGTGGCCCTGGCCTCCAGGGCCTAGGCCAGCTCAGCCTTGCCTGGTGAGGGTGAACCCACCAACGCCCCACCCCTATGGCCCTCTGTCTCCCACCCACTCCCTATTCACAGAGCTGCAGGTAAGTTTTCACACATCTGGGTTTTCCTCAGTCTCCCCAAAGCTGCTCCATACCCACTCATTCATTTCAGGTTTACTTGGGCACCTCCTCTAAGCCAAAGTCCACACTGGGCACCTGACAAAAACTGATCCCTGCCCTCATGGAGGAGCTGCTAGGATTTGGGTCAGGGTAGCCTTTGCAGGGGTGAGGGGGTATCGCTTTGGAAAGGCAGAGGGCCCCTGCAGAATCACAGCCCTTTCAGGGGAGGGCCTCATTTCCACCACCTTGCTGATGCCAGAGGAGCAGAGCTCGCCAGCCCAGAGCTTCTTGACTTCCACCAGTCCTAGCCTGCCATGGCACCCATCCTCCCTCCCGCCCAGTGCTGATGGATGTCAGGCCACACCCTGCTCTGTCTCCCTGTCCTGACCACCTGCCCTCCCGCAGCTTCCTCCATCCACTTGGGTTCTCCCTCCTTTTCTTCTGGGGTGGGAAGGGGGTCTTTCTGCAATGCACAGAAGCTGGATGGAGAGTGGCATCTCTCAGTCACCTCCTTGGGGTTCGAGGCTCCAAGCTGGGAGAGCTCTTAGAGACCATGGAGATGGGCTCTCTCTCACACCCTAGGAAACTGAGGCCCAACAGGATGGGGGAGTCCAAGCAGTCAGAGGCAGTGGAATTAAACCCCAGTCTCTGACTCCCAGTCCAGTGCTCTTCCTGGGGAGTCCTCCCTGAGCCTGCATCTGGAGGGCAGAGTCCAGGCCTGCTCCTTCCCCCAGCCCCTCACTGTGCCTAGAAGGAGAGAGGAGCAAACAGGGGTCCCCACCATGCCGCCTTTCTGTCCTGCTCCACTAGCCTGGGCCCAGAGATAAGGCCGTGGGGTGGGAGAGACTGCAGGGGGCTTCGTTGAGGGTCTCTAATTTCCTCCTGCCCCTTGATGTCCAGAGGAAAACAGGCCTCCTGTGCCCAAGAGATTTCCAAGCATAAACAGAGGTCAGTGCCCCCCTTGCCCCGGAGGTGCCAAGGTGGTAATTAGGCTTGGGGGTGCATCCTGGAAGGATGGGGGTAGGGCAGCCATTATCCTGGAGAGCTGAGCTCGGCAGAGGAGCTGTGTGGTCTGGGCAAATGGGTGGTTTGTAGGTGGTCTGGGGAATGAATGACTGAGTGTTTGGGGAGGGAAGCTTTCTGGTGGGAGGTGGAGGGGGAGGGAACAGAGGGATTGGAGAGTAAAGCCCGGAGTCTTCCCCCCCCAGTTCCCTGGTCTGAGCCCTTGCTCAAGTTCTGGAGGCATCACTCTGAGACACACGGGGAGGGCAGGGGGTCTCAGGGATGGCACCTGGACAGTGGAACACCTGGGGGGGCCGTAGCAGGGGGCAAGGTCTCTGCTGAGATCAGGGCTCTGGGGAGTCACCATCTCCCCCACCTGCTCCCTCAGCTGCTGGAAGGCGCAGGAGGAGGCGGCGGAGGTGGTTCTTACACGGGGTTCCTGGCATGCTGCGGTGCTGGCTAAAGCCCTCTGGCGCTGGTCCTGCTCCCCCTGTCCCCACTTCCAGCCACATCTAACCCCTCTCATGTTAGGGACAAATTCCTTCTGGGATGAGAAGGACCCTTTGACTCTCAACCCCCAGGAGCTCCAGATCCACGAGTCCCCTCTCCTGACCCCGAAACGCCCCATCCACAGCCCCCTCAGGCCAGACTGCACCAGGTCCATGGTATCAGGGACTTCCTCACCCCGAGCCTTGGTTTCCCTACTCATAAAATGGGGGTAATACAATATTTAACTGTGAGGACTAAATAAACCAGAGGCAGTGTGCGTGAAATGGCAGTTATGGCAATGACTAATGCCCCAGAAGATGTCCCTCACGTCTGGAAGCCAGCTGTCCTCCCAGGAATGGTTACTCAGAACCCAGGACTGGCTGTGGCCCCTGGCATAGAGACCAGGACCATGGCTGGCAGGAGATGGGGTGAGCAGGTCATGGGCAGGGGGTGGGGCTGCTGGGAGTGTCCAGTGGCGTCCTGCCAGGCCTCGGGCACATTCCTCCTCCCCCAAGCTCCCTACCTGCCCATGCCACCTGTGCTGCCAGCACCACACCTGGCCTCTGCAGCAAGAGAAACTGCAGTGAGACTACCAGACACAGCTGCCCCGAGGAAAACATTGAACTGGGGAAGCAGCCCCTATCTGGGCAGCCTGCTGGGGCATCTTAGCCACTGACCAGCACGGAGGAGACAAGCGTCTATGTCCTGGTTTCATCCGGTGTCCTTTGGGAGCCTGGAAACATCTTCAGAACAGGGACTGGGTCCCCACCCTCAGATTGAGTAGTGGTTCCCAGAGGCCAGCCTCTGTGCCCCTCTGAGGCAGGAATTGAGCCCTCACCATCACATCAGATTCCTGAAGGGAGAGCTTAACCCAAGAACCTGACCCAAGGGGACCGGGCTGCAATTTGATGGGTTAACCTGGCTTCTTCATAGATTCAACAGCTGCACCCCACCCCTTCTTCACATCCAAAATTCTCCACTAGGGATCCGGGCACAGTGGCTCACACCTGTAATCCCAGCACTTTGGGAGGCTGAGGTGGGCAGATCACCTGAGATCAGGAGTTCAAGAACAGCCTGGCCAACATGGTGATACCCATCTGTACTAAAAATACAAAAAATAGCTGGGTGTGGTGGCGCATGCCTGTAATCCCAGCTACTCGGGAGGCTGAGGCATGAGATTCGATTGAACCCATGAGGCAGAGAGCTAAGATCATGCTGTTGCACTCCAGTCTGGGGCAACACGGTGAGACTTTGTCTCAAAAACAAAATTCTCCACTGACAGGAAAATATCAGGGGAAGAGAATTAAATTGGAAACCCTGGGAAATGGCCTCCTGCTGTCTGCTTGGAGATGGCTGTAGTGGGGTGTCAGGCAGTGTGGGTGCAGAGGTGGCCTCTGCAGGGTCAGTCCCCAATAAATCTCCCTCCTCTTCCCTTGTCTGCTCAAAGCCAGGCAGGCTAAACCCTTCTTTCCTCTGTGGTCTGTTCCTAGGGAGCTGGAGGAACTGCATGGCATTTAGTGTGGGGTGGGGGGCATGAAGACACCTTCCTCCCCCAAAACCTACAGTCAATCCTGTGGAGCAGCCTACAGGGCAGCAATCCTGGATATTTGGGGGCTCTTGATACCAGGACCACCATCTCCCAGCAGGAAAGAATCCCCTCCCCCTGCTATCTTGAACCACCCCTCTCTATGCAAACATGGATCACCTGGAGTTGTGGAGTGTTGAGGGGAGGGTAGCTGGGCGAAATGGAATGCTGGTTCCTAGGCCAGAACTCGAAGGATTCCCTGAAGCATCTTGGGAGGTATGAGATATGTCACTTAGAGAGAGGACAGAGCTTTCATGAAAGAGGATGACTAGGAGGCTGGCTTGTCCATCCCTTGCTTCTGTGCCAAGCTCCATTATTTCTTGGGAATGTTTCCCTGCTTTCAGGTCTATTACCATGCTCATTCAGTGCGGAAGTCTGCATACCCTCATCTCAAAAATAAAAACACACTGGGGCTAGGTGCGGTGGCTCATACCTGTAATCCAAGCACTTTGGGAGGTAGAGGAGGATGAATCACGAGATCAGAAGTTTGAGACCAGCCTGGCCAACAAGGTGAAACCTTGTCTCTACCAAAAATACAAAAATTAGCAGGGCGTGGTGGTGGGTGCCTGTAATCCCAGCTACTCGGGAGGCTGAGGCAGGAGAATCGCTTGAACTCAGAAGGCGGAGGTTGCAGTGATCCGAGACCATGCCATTGCACTCCAGCCTGGGCGACAGAGCAAGACTCCATCTCAAAAAAAAAAAAAAAAAAAAACCACTTAGTAAACACTTACTGTGTTCCAGACCTACTGTGTGCTGAGCGGTGGTGTTCTAAGCATGAACAAGCAACACTCCCTTCCCTCGGTCGCTCACAACCTAGGGGCTGCAACACATGAGACAGACTCCAGTTTAAAACAGAATTAAATGCAGGCTAGGTCACAGATGCCAAGAAATCTGGGTGTGCAGATGGGGAAGTTTGTTTTGAAGAGATAAGCCCCACCCCTAGCATCCGAGGTAACTGGAATCCAATACGTTGCAGTGCCGCTCATGCCCAGAAGCCTTCTCCGAGTCCCCAGTCTAAATCCCACCCCCATTACAACCTCTCTTTGAGATCCTAAAGACGCGATGAACTTAGAATTTGTTAGGATATATTTATTTATGGGATTATGTGATTAATCCTCCTCCCCCACAACACTGTAAGTGCCAGGAATAAGCTTGGCTGTGAGCCAAGGTGGTCAGCCATGAGAATGCTTGGCAGGTCTGGGATAAGACAAGCCATAGGATGTGGCTGGACTTGAAGGGGATAAAGTAGATAGTGGGGACCCAGGCTGGCAAGGTAGGTTGGCACCAGATCAGGGCAGGCTGTAAATGCCAGGCAATGTTGGGACTTTATCCTGCCGGCAATGGGGAGCCATCAAAGGTTTTTCAGCATAAGAGTGGCATGCTCCAACCTGTGTTCTGACATCCCTCTTGGTGCAGTGTGGAGGAGGGATTGTGGAGGGAAGGGAGGATGGTGGTGTGCTCCTTGGAGTCATGGGAGCCAGCCACTGTTGCAGTAGTCTCAGGGACTGGTTAGAAAAGGTGTCAGCTGAATCAGGAGCAATGGAAATGGAAAGCAAAGAAGGTACCTTCAAACCACTAATGCTGCAGAAAGGATGGGACTCAGTGGCTGGTGAAGCGAGTAGAGCACTGAGGGTGACTCGCTAATTCCTAGTCTTGTTATCTTGGAGGTGGTAATGACTTTAAGCTGTGTAAGGCATACCCAAGGAACTAGCATTCAAGGGAAATGGGCTACTCTGTAGTTCTACTTCAGATAAAGCCTATGTTCTTTTTTTTTTTTTTTTTTTTGAGACAGAGTCTCGCACTGCCACCTGGGCTGGAGTGCAGTGGTGTAATCTTGGCTCACTGCAACCTCCACCTCCCAGGTTCAAGTGATTCTCCTGCCTCAGCCTCCCGAGTAGCTGAGATTACAGGTGCCTGCCACCACGCCCAGCTAATTTTTGTATTTTTAGTGGAGACGGGGTTTCACCATGTTGGCCAAGCTAGTCTTGAATTCCTGACCTCGTGATTCACCCTCCTTGGCCTCCCAAAGTGCTGGAATTACAGGTGTGAGCCACCACACCCAGCCTCTAAAGCCTATGTTCTATAGCTGCCTCTCCTGGAAACTCAGCTTCAGGGTGGTATACCTTCCCCCAGGGCAGTGAGGCTCATAGAGACCACTAAGGAGTGAGGTGGGGGCTGTTAGGGCTGGGCAGGAGGCTGCCTGGCTTCCTGCTGCCTCTTGGCACTGCCTCCTGACTTAGCCTCTGATTTCCTGCCCCTCTTGGCACTCCCAGGCCCTCATAGATGGCGGGGGAGGCTCCCAAAGAGGCTGAATGAGTTGGAGAAGAGATCTGGGAACTCCCAGGCCATGGCCCATTTCAGTGAGGGTTACCCGCAACGTGCTTTGATCTCTAGAAGATTCCCTTGTAGTTAGTTAGCGGGTGGAGCAGGGATGGGGGAGAGGAGACCTGAACTTGAGGGCAGGTTTAGCCCCAAGAGCTTTGTCCTCCTCTCCCTGCCTACCAGACACCCTAGTGCGCACTGCAACTGTGTTAAAATAAAAGGCATTCCCTTGCCCCCTGGATTCTTAGAACTCTCAGCAGACCAGCAAGGAGGGTCTGGGAGACAGATGGGGTTGAGGGGGAGACTTGAGAGTAACATCACCCTACCTACAGTGTACTGGGTCCAGCAACAAGCAAAGTACAGAGAGCCAGCCCACGCCCCAGGATACGAGCAATGAATGAAAATTGTCCATGGCCAGTTTTCAGTGGGGGAGCACAGATACAGCTCCCAGATCCCGGAAGCGGGAGCCCAGACCTCAGGCATCACAGAATGGCCCACACAGAGCCCAGACGACAGAGCAAGTGTCCGGGAGGCCAAAGTCCCCGGAACAGAGATGCAGCTGCGTCGCCCAGCAGATGCAGACAACAGGAAAGAAGATCTCAGAGCGGGAAGGGACCCACACCACACCTAGCTCTCAAAGCTTTCCAAGTGTGTCCCCCCGCATCCTCCCTAGGGGTTCTCATGAGATGGGATGAAGGAGCCAAAGGAAAAGGGGACCTCACTCCCGACTCCAACCGGAAACTCTCTGCTTCGTTTGATTTCTATACCAGGCATCTGCCTGAAATTCTGCTTGGGGAAGAAACGAAGGTTGCTGAGAATACAGACACAAATAACCCCACAGTTTAAATTAGCGATCCTGTAATAGTACAGACTAGAAAAACCAAGGCAGAGCCCACTTTCCCGGTTGCCCAGGCTGGAGTGCAGTGTCACAATCACGGCTCACTGCAGCCACGACCTCCTGTGCTCAGGCAATCCTGCCGCTTCAGCCTCCCAAGTAGCTAGGACCACAGTGCCACTACGCCTGGCTAATATTTTATGTTAATATTATTCTTATTATTTGGTAGAGATGGGGGTCTCCCTATGTTGCCCAGGCTGGTCTCAAACTCCTGGGCTCAAGCGATCCTCCCACCTCAGCCTCCCAAAGTGCTGGGATTACAGACTTCAGACACCTCTCAGCTTTTAAAATGTGTGTTGGATGACCGCATGAGTTCCTGGACTCTTTGTCCAGTGTTCTTTAGCTACAGTGATTCTAAAGGATGGGGCACATCAGCATGGGAGGTTGTGCCCAGTGGAGAATCCCTGTGGTGGGGTTTACGATGTTATTGGAGTCCTGTTCCTCAACCATGGCGGCCCTAGCTAGGGTCCTAAGGCCAGCGAAAGGGGGAGGGAGGGGACAGGGGCCTGCACCCACCCCGCAAGCGCACGGAGGCCAAGGCCGCCCCCCTCGTTAGCCAGGCATGTCCAGACTTCTCTCCTGCCCCGCGCCCCTCCTGGTCGGCGACCACCCGGCAGCCGGCAGCAGCAAGGGGGTGCGGCCAAGAAAGGGTTAATCTGGCAGCGCCTTTCATCAGCAGCTTGGCGGGCTCCCAAGGCCCACAGGCTGGGTACCTGGGCGCCTACCTCCGTCGGTGGGGCGGGGGACGTGACCACAGGGCAGCCCTGCCGTCTGCATTCCTCCCGCGTGAGTGCGTGAGTGACGGCCGCCGCGCCGGAGCCCCTCGCCGGGCGCCCGCCCCGCCGGCCACGCCCGCCTGGCGGCGCGCAGGGCAGGGGGCGGGCCCGCAGCAGAGTGGGTGCCCCTCCAGCGGTGGCCCAGACTCGGGAGGGAGCCCCGTGCTGGGGGGGCGGATCAGGAAAACTCTGCAAAGAGCGAGGACGCTGCCGGGGGACACAGAGGAAGAGCCGACTGTGGTTGGGGTCAGGACTCCGGGCAGGAGGGATGCCCAGGGCTCCCTTGAGGAGTGATAAGACGGGGTAGGCACCGGCAGGCCTAGGCCAAGCGTCCTGGAAATGCGACTCTGTCCCCTGAGTCCTCCCCATGCCCCAGGTCTCCACATAAATTTCAGCCCTCCCATTACACAGTGGTGGGACGGGGCCATCCTCAATTCCTCTTCCCTGAACTCACCAGCCCTGGCCTTTGATCTCTCCTGGGACCTGTTGATGGAAACAGGAAGTTGCCTTAGGCTTGAAGCAAACTCAGAGTGTACACAAGCAAGCACCGCACCTCCAGGCTTCTCCTAGGGCTGGGGTTGGGGCAGACTCCTAGATGAAGACAGCAGTGCCAGGACAGGGGGAGAGCTTCCTTCTCTCTGAGAAGCCTGGGGGTTCTCCGAAAAGCCCAGCAGCGCTAGAGAGGAGCCTCCCAGAGAAACACGATTCCTTAAAAAGAGCCTCCCCCTCAAAGGACAGCTCAGCCCCAAGGCCTGTCACCCACTCCTCCTGACTCCTGGGAGATGCAACTCCCTCACACAGGTCCCCCTTGTCCATCCAATCCTTCTCGAAAACAGGCAGCCTGAAAAAGAGAGCTGGACAGTATAGCGTCTCAAATGCTCAGTAGCCCTAGAGTCCTTGGACTCAGCAGGAAATCAGAAGAGATGAACCCCTTAGTGATTTCCAAGTCACCCTTCAAACTGGCACTTCAAACTCAATTTGTGGTGCAAACTCCGCTTTTGTTTCCAGCCTCTGGATTGTTTGTTCGTTTTTGAGATGGAGTCTCTCTCGCTCTGCTGCCCAGGCTGGAGTGCAGTGTGGTGATCCCGGCTCACTGCAACCTCCGCCTCCCGGGTCCAAGCAATTCTGTCTCAGCCTCCCAAGTAGCTAGAAGTACAGGCGCATACCACCACATCCCACTAATTTTTGTATTTTTAGTAGAGACAGGGTTTCACCATATTGGTCAGGCTAATCTCGAACTCCTGACCTCAGGTGATCCACCTGCCTCGGCCTCCGAAAGTTCTGGAATTACAGGCGTGAGCCACCACACACAGTCTCCAGCCTCTGAGTTCTAAGGGACCTGGGTACATGTGCAGAGGAGGGGAAGGGAGAGGCTGAGGTGGGGGAAGGGAGAGGCTGAGGTGGGGAAGGGCCCTTTGGAGGAGAGGCAGAGCAAGGGCAGGACAGGTGGGGAACCAGCCCCCAGCAGCTCCAGGCTCCCAGGACAGCAGAAGCAGAGATCTGCCGCTCATCCCCTTTTCCTCCAGAAGTCCTTTCAGACTTTTAAAACTCTTTACTTCTTCCGTCTCCTGGAGGCCAGTTGCTGCTGTGAGAGCAGGTAGAAGTTTGATCTAATATCTAGATTTTTCTGAAGCCCTTCTCTGCCTTAAGAATTCTGCTAGGTTAAAGGCCGGGCAAGGTGGCTCACACCTGTGATCCCAGCACTTTGGGAGGCCGAGGTGGGCGGATCACCTGAGGTCAAGAGCTCGAGACCAGCCTGACCAACATGGAGAAACCCTGTCTTTACTAAAAATACAAAACTAGCCAGGTGTGGTGGCACATGCCTGTAATCCCAGCTACTCAGGAGGCTGAGGCAGGAGAATCGCTTGAACCCGGCGGGCAGAGGTTTCGGTGAGCCAAGATCGTGCCATTGCACTCCAGCCTGGGCAATAAGAGCAAAACTTCATCTAAAAAAAAAAAAAAAAAAAGATTTCTGCTAGGTTGATCTCCTCCTCCTTCCCCATCCTTAATTATGTAATTAATGTCTGGGGAGTGGGGGAGTGGGGCTAAGGCCACCTTTCAGGGGAGGAGCAGCAGTCTCACCTTCATTCGGGGTCGGCATTTATTCCTGACCTCAAGAAACAGCCGCCTTTGCCTGAACAGGAGACTGGTAAGGTGCATGAGGGGGGAAAGGGGGATACAAGTAGAGTATTCGGGAGACCCTGCTTCATTTTCCCTCAACTCAGCCCTGGGGCCAATGACTCCAGCTCAGTTATCCCATCTCTAAAATGGGATAATAACTCCAGCAACCACACAGTGGGTGTTCTGAAGGTGCATCTGTTCGTTAGAGACGGGTGCTGGGTTCGGCACCCTGGGAGAGCAGGCCAGCCTGGCTGCTGTGATCACACCCCAGTCTCAGATTGAATGAGATGACCACCAAGCCACCTGCCCACAGCGCCCCTGCCCTCAACCCCAAATTGGGACATCTTTCCAACATTCTAGGCATTATCTTGACTAGAAGGCTGAAAAGCTACAAATAATAATAAAACATCAGGCTAAAATCAGGTAAGGACTAAATAAGATCAAATAGGAAATTAGGCAACAGACCTCAAAATAACTGGTTTCTCCTCCATCCCTTTGCCTGGCCCCTGGGGCTTGTACTTTGGTAGGGTGACAGCTGTCCCAGTTTGCCTAGGACTGTCCTGGCTTTAGCATTCAGAGTCCCACATCCCCAGGAACCCTTCAGTCTGGGGCAAACTGGGCCAGTTGATGATTCTTTCTCAGGACAGGTTTGGAGACTGGAGAGATCACAGACGTCTGACTTCCTCCACCCTGCCTGGTTTTCTGAATGTATCCATTTTGCAATGGAAAAATCCTGGAGGCCTGAGAAGTTTTCACTCTCCACCCCCCTAACCATGTGACATCACAACAAAAAGCAGCCTGCTCACCCTCCACTGCAGTCCAGGACCCCCTCCCCTAGTTGTCCCTTCTCCAAGAAGAATTTTCATCTAAGGACTAAGGTCCTGGACCCCTGCCTCCATTCACACAAGCCAGGCAATGGCAGGGCCCAGGAGCTCCTAGCCAACCGGGGAGAACCTTCTAGGAGACAAGCCCCAGGTTGCCATCTGGTGGTAATTCTCCATGGAGGAGATTTGCCCAGGTGACCCCTAGGTCAGGCTCCTTTAAATAGCCCTTAAATTGTCTTTGACACAGGCAACCTGGGGTCGCTGCTGGGGTAGGAAGCCACACCCCCAAAGGCACCACCTTGAAGCCACTTCTTGGGGGAGCCTTCCAGCTGCGCCACAGCCCTCTACAGGCATTCCTGAGGAGGAGCTGCAGCAACAGGTCTCTGGGAGGGGTGGGTGGGGGTGAAGGAAGTGGGGGTGCAGGCCCTCCCTGTTACATGCCCAGCTGTTTTCTTTTAGGAAACACCAGACCCCTGCTTCCTCTACCACCATGCACACACATACAAATCTCTGTTGATCTTAAAACACAACCATCATTGTGCAAGATGACCAAGGCCCAAGGGAGGCCCAGGGCGGGGAGCCCAGTGAACCGTGGAGAGGCCCCCGCTCAGCGGTGGATCTGTGCACGCGGTAGAGAGATGGAACCCACAGGGCCCATACAGGTGCCTGGGCCCTGTTTGGAGCATGGCATCCCCCATGGCATCAGGGCAAGGGTGTGGGCACACAGCCTGGCCTTGGGCCTCTCACTCAGGGCCAGGCCTCCCAGGCTGGCCAGGGAGCTGTCAAATCCCCCACTACAGAGACAAATGGAGCCGTCAGAGAAAATAGCTTCTAATGGGGAGCAGGAGCCAGGCTGGGCTGGGGCTGGGGGGAGGACTCTGCTGGCCAGATGTGAATTCTTCACTAATCACACCAAATTGGCCCAATTTGTTCACTGACACACGGGGGACCAGCTTCATCTTTTCCCACTGAGCAGGCTCCCCTCCCTCCTACATAGAAGTAGTTTGGCTCCAGGGATGGGGCTGGCCAGCTGACAGCAGGGCTGGGAGGGAAGAGGGCAAGGCAAGACTCACATGCCCTCCCTCCCTGTAGGACCCCAGGAGCTGGCCTGGGGTTGCCTCTCTCCATCTCTGCCAGCCCCTGAGCCCTGGGTGCTGAGGGTCACACAGTCTGGGGGAAGGAGGTGAGGAAGAGAAGGGAAATGAGTGGCAAAAGTGGGAAAGAATTGGGACATTCTTGGGAAGAGTAAGGAGGGGGCTTTGGGAGAGGCTAGGGGACTATTTAAGGCAAAACAACATCACTTGGTCGAGGCAGCTGAGTTCACCAGGTCCCCATAGGGCCACCACTCCAAGCAGGCTGGTGAGAGGAGGCAGAAGAGAGCCCATGCCCCACCTCTCTAACTCCAAGCCAAACTCACCTCTTCAATGCTTGCTCCACAAAGAGTCTTGAAGGCTGGGACTGTCACAGGAGGCCTGCCAGTGGGACTTGGAGAAGAATCACCTCTCACTTTCCCCTTCCCTATGGCCTCTCTCTCCAGGGCTGATCAAGAGCCAATAAGGAGATGGGCATCTCCTGGGGTTGGGGGTTCCAGGAGGTGAGACAGGAGTGCTGATGGTGAGTCAGCCAGGGCGAGCACATGCATGGAGGCCCCCAGCCTCTGTAACCCTGTCTGCTGTTTCCTATACCAGGTAGACACATTCATGCACGTGGAGTTGGGGTGTCTTGGCCCACCATCCATGGTCCGTCATTCCTACACGACCTCCACTCCCATCTCACCCACTCCCCGGTCTCCACCCCACTCCCCGATCTCACCCACTCTCTGATCTCACCCCACTCCCCGATCTCACCCACTCTCCAGTCTCACCCCACTCCCTGGTATCACCCACTCCCTGGTCTCACCCCACTCCCCGATCTCACCCCACTCTCTGATCTCACCCCACTCCCAGATCTCACCCCACTCCCCACTATCAGCCGCTCCCCCGGTCTCACCCCACTCCCCGATCTCACCCCCACTCCCCGATCTCTCACCCCACTCCCAGATCTCACCCCACCCCCCAGTATCACCGGCTCCCTGATCTCACCCCACTCCCCGGGTCTCACCCACTGCCCTATCTGTCACTGAAGCCCTTGTTTCAGTGGAACAGCCACCCTGGGGCCTAAGGGTTTCAGTGGAAGACAGAGCGAAGGAAAAGCTGGCACAGACCCTGACAGCGGGCTTGGGGCTGTTGGGTAGGGAATTCTGGGGTTCTGTGGTCTGGAAAGGGATAGTGTGAAATTCCCCCTTGGTTTCCCCTCTTGGGGTGGGGAGGATTTCACTGAAAGAGAAGTAGAAGAGAGCTGGTAAGCCTTAGGGCCTGAGGCAGGAGCACCAGTGTCCAGCCAAAGAGTAGATCGATGAGGGCCCCCAGTTCCCGCCCGCGGGCTGGGGGAGAAGGTGAAGGGCATCTGAGTGCCCCAAACTGGCTAGCTCTGGGGGAAAAAAACACCTCCCAATCCCATGTCCCCTTCCCCATTCTTTCTCTCTCTTACCTCAGGGTTAAATCATTCCTACCCCCCGGGGGATGGCTCTTAAGAACTTTCCCAGGTCACCTTTCACCCCAAATCCCAAACCTACCCAAGGCCCAATCCTGTTGTAATCAGCAACTCCTCCCTTAGGGGGATTCCACTCCTGGAACCCCGTGGAGGGTGGGGCCATCCCTGAGGGGGAGATGAGCCACCAGGTGGGTTCAGGGAAGGCAGGGAAGGCACCTGGTGTGGTGTGATAACCTGTGGGACCAGGTGGGGCCTGCTCCAGGAGGGAGAAGCAGGACAGAGCTGGAGGCAGGGGGCTTGAGAGATGGAGGGCAGAGGCAACCAAGCCCTGCAGGGGAAGTCCAGGGCATCCTGGGGGAGAAGGGGCGGGAGGGGGAAGGAGCAAAGTGCTAAACGGACTTCATCCTGCTCAACCAACAAGCTGATTTTTTTTTTTTAATAATCCCACCAGGCACAGTGGCTCATACCTGTAATCCCGTGCACTTTGGGGGGCTGAGGCAGCAGGATCACTTGAGCCCAGGAGTTTGAGACCAACCTGGGCAACATAGGGAGACCCCCATCTCTACAAAAGAAAAAAATTAGCCAAGTGTGGTGGTGCATACCTATGGTCCCAGCTACTTGCGGGCTTAGGTGGGAGGATCCCTTGAGCCTGACAGGCTGAGGCTGCAGTGGGCCATAACCCCACCACTGCACTCCCGCCTGGGCAACAGAGCGAAACCCTGTCTCAAATGAATAATAATAATAATAATTCCTACTCCTCCCAATCTCACCTGCCTCCCTAGGTCAAGGTACCTGCCTTTGCTCCTTTCTGGTTTTCCCTGACTAAGCAGAGCGCCCCCCTCCTGGCAGGGTTGTAGACCTGGATTCCAGAGAACGGAGCACAGCTAGGAAGGGAGGAATGCACGAAGTCCCTGGACTTCTCTTAGAAACACTCTCAGCCTTCCATTTTCCGGCACAACTCCTAGGTGATGTGTGGGCTCCTCTTCACTAACAAGAAGGGCTCTTACCAGGCCCAAAGAGTCACAATGACCTGGGGTATGAATTCTAGTTCTGCCACTTACTTGCTCTGTGACTACAACCTACTATCACATAACCTTGAGCTATTATGTTACCTCTGTGAGCCTCAGTTTCCTTGTCTATGAAGTGGGAACTCTACCTTTGAAGGTCATTGTGAGGACTGCAATCCATCCTGTAAGCTGTTTGCATAGTGGTGCCTACCATACGGAGCAAGTTGAGTCAATACCTGTTGAATGAATGAATGAATGAATGAGTGGACTTGAACGGCTTTCTGTTTATGTCTTTGCCTGATTCCATTACAGATTCTTGGGCACCATCTGGAACAGGTGTCTGAATCCCCAGTTGGACAGGGACTTAACCCCTCTGTGTCTCAGTATCCTCAGCTATAAAATGGGAAATAACGAAGTACCTGCCTCATGGCTTTATTTTGAGGATAATGAGTTAATCCAGGTAAATCTCCTGGATCACTGGCTGGTAATAAGTAAGAGTCCAGGTGGCTCGCACCTGTAATTTCAGTACTTTGGGAGGTCAAGGTGGGAGGATCACTTGAGGCCAGGAGTTGGAGACCAGCCTGGGCGACACAGTGAGATCCTATCTCTACAAAAATATTTTTTTTGGGGAAGCTACTTGGGAAGCTGAGGCAGGAGGATTTCTTGAGTCAAGGGAGTTGAGGCTGCAGTGAGCTGCGATCACACCACTGCACTCCAGCATGGGCAGCAGAGGTAGACCCTGTCTCAAAAAACAAACAAACAAACAAAAAGTGTGGGGAATGTGGGTGTTGTTAGACAAAGTCCATTGTCCTCTCCAGCCCACACCATCCCATTTTCAAATGGCTGAAGAATGAGATGCCCACAGCCCCAGCCCCTCCACCTTAGGGATCAGAAAGCCCTTTCCTCAGTAAGCTCCTCTCCCAGAAGGAGAGGATACCCTCTCTAAGACCAGAGAAACTCCAGGCGGGTTCCACATCCCTCGGAGCCTGCCTAGCCCCACCCAGGCCCGGGCTGGTGACACCACCCTCCCCTCCCACCTCTGTCTCCAGGACTGATCCTTCCAGTGTCCCTGCCCTGCACTCAGCGGGGTGACTTCCCTCCTCCCTCTGCCTCAGCCCTCCTTTCTTGCCACCCCCTCTGGCTGGCGCCTGGGCCTCTCTCTCCCTGGTGGCATGCCGATGGCGTGCAGACTGAGTCCACAGCAGGCCTTGGGCGCGGAGCATTGGGTGCCAGGGCCAGCCCGTGCCAGTGGCTCAGGCCTCCTCCTGCTGAAACCTGCCACCGCCCAGTGCCCGTGGACACACACTCATCCCCTTCCGCCGCCGCCAGGAAGCGCCAGGCTCCAAACACCTTTACCTAGAAACCAACACTCCCTACCTTGTTCCCATCCTGGGAGGGCCCGGCGAGCCTGTCACCAAGGGTGGGGCCCAAGGTCTTTGCCTGGGCTCTGGCCCTTCCTGACAGTCCTTCCCCCCTCCCTACTCACCCGGGTCTGACCTACAGTTATTCTGGCGTGGACCCCCGTCTCCCAGTGACAGGATAAAAAATCCCTGTAGGCTATTGGCAAACAGGATTTCTCAAAGTTTCACCTGGGATTCCTGTGAGAGCAGGGGCTAGGGAGAAGCTGGGCAGGGAAAGGCCATCCAAAGCAGCGCACTCTCAAACTCTTTCATTTCATGCTCTGTGGCATCTGCTTTGCGTTATATACATGCACATTTTACTCCCTATTCTCTCCAAGTCTGCTTACTAAAAAGCATACACTCTAAAACATCTTCGAGTTGAATTATTTTTTCTTCAGAAATACATGCCTGTAATCCCAGCACTTTGGGAGGCCAAGGCAGGAGGATCACTCGAAGCCAGGAGTTTGACATCAGCCTGGGCCACACAGGGAAATCTCATCTCTACAAAAAATACAAAAGTTAGCTGCACGTGGTGGCACATGCTCATCGTCCCAGCTACTAGGGACGCTGAGGTGGGAGGATTGCTTGAGCCCAGGGGGTCGAAGCTGCAGCAAGCCGTGTTCATGCCACTGCACCCCAGCCTGGGTGACAGAGTGAGATCCTATCTCAAAAACAAAATCTTTGGGTCAAATAGACATAGTAGAAAGATACACATGGCTCTGGTCATCCTCTGGCACACACCATATGCTCAGGGCACATTTAATATCTCCATTCGAGAAGCTTAGGCTGAGAAAACAAGAAATGGGAGGAGGAGGTCTAGGGTGGAGAGAGTAGAAGAGGTGGGGAAAGGGGTACTGAGGAAGATTCTGGTAACTGTTCCTTGGGGCTGACCTGACCATCATTTCTTCCCTCACCTGGCTAATACAAGTTTCATCTGAGACCAAGTTCTCCATCCCTAACTCCCATAAGAGCCATTTGTCTCTGATCTTTCCACGGTGGGGATAATCAAGATATCCTTCAAGCTTCACGGTTCCCAATTCCAGTGGATCTGAACCTTTGCTCCTGCCCAGAGAAGAGCTCTTGGCAGTTCCAACTCTCGGGGATATCAAAAAAGAGGCTGGCACACCTCAGCACTCTCCCCACACAGCAGCATTCATCATCTGCATCGCTCTGAGCCCTCAGTTTCCTCATCCGCAAATCAGTGGGGTTCGATTTAGGTGTCTAAGGATCCCTCCCACAGCAAAAATCTTAATATGCTTCATAGAAACTGGAGGCCACACTAGAACATTAGTCTATTTGCTTCTTAACTAATATTCTTCCATTAATTTCACAAACATTTCTTGAGCAATTACTATATGCCCTGCTCGGTGGGAAGATGCTGGGGCATATAGTAAGGACGGATGGTTCTCACCCATGTAAGACTCAAATGTGGGGATCTGCACTGTGTTTGGAAGTCTGAAGTCTGTCTTTGTTTTCTTTTCTTTCTTTCTTTGTTTCCTTGTTTCTTTCTTTCTTTTTCTTTCTTTCTTTTTCTTTCTTTTCTTTCCTTCCTTCCTCTCTCTCTCTGTCTCTCTCTTTCTCTGTCTTTCCTCTTTCTCTTTCTTCCCCTCTTTCCTGATCGGGCTGGAGTGCAGCAGTGCAGCCATGGCTCACTGCAGCCTCAGCCTCCCAGGCTCAAGCGATTCTCCCCCATCACCCTCTCAAGTAGCTGGGACTACAGGCACACACCACCATGCCCGAATACTTGTATTTTTTTGTAGAGGTGGGACGGGGTGTTCCTGTGTTGTCCAGGCTGGTCTCAAATTCCTGGACTCAAATGATCCTCTCAACTTAGTGTCCCAAAGTGCTGGCATTATAAGGTGGAGCCACCATGCCCAGCCCTTTCTATTTTCGTTGCATTACGCTTAACAAATCTAAAAGTGCCAGAGCCTCTGGAGAGCTGGCCAGGAGACCCAGCTCTGCTCCCACCCCCGTGCTGTGTAAACACCCCCCCCACACACACACACACAATGATCAGGTGTGCTCAGGCTTAATTTATGCAATCCAATTGTATCCATTCTCTGCACTTAGTACTTAACTGCCCCATACCTCAGTTTCCCCCATCTACAAAATGGATTTAACAAAGTACCTTCCTCATGGACTCCTCTCTACTGCTCCCTACATC
Source organism: Ateles fusciceps (assembly GCA_036589455.1). Classification (NCBI taxonomy): domain Eukaryota; kingdom Metazoa; phylum Chordata; class Mammalia; order Primates; family Atelidae; genus Ateles; species Ateles fusciceps. The sequence goes on from JAZHEH010001386.1 coordinate 10,932,327, forward strand.
CCTCCAAGCCTTCTGCCACTGGCACTGCACATGCAGGCCAGTGTGTGAGAGCAGAGAGGGCTTGGAGGTGTGGGTCTGGTGTGTGTGTGTGTGTGTGTGTGTGTGTGTGCATATGCAGGCCGTGTGTGAGAGCAGAGAGGGCTTGTGTGTGTGTGTGTGTGTGTGTGTGTGTGTGCATATACAGGTCAGTGTGTGAGAGCAGAGAGGGCTTGGGGATTGTGTGTGTGTGTGTGTGTGCATATGCAGGCCGTGTGTGAGAGCAGAGGGCTTGTGTGTGTGTGTGTGTGTGTGTGTGTGCATATTCAGGCCAGTGTGTGAGAGCAGAGAGGGCTTGTGTGTGTGTGTGCGTGTGTGTGTGTGCGCATATACAGGCCAGTGTGTGAGAGCAGAGAGGGTTTGGGGGTGTGTGTGTGTGTGTGTGTTTGCATATGCAGGCCAGTGTGTGAGAGCAGAGGGCTTGTGTGTGTGTGTGTGTGCATATTCAGGCCAGTGTGTGAGAGCAGAGGGCTTGAGTGTGTGTGTGTGTGTGTGTGCGTACATATGCAGGCACACACACACACGCACACACACCCTAAGCCCTCTCTGCTCAGGGTGTGTGTGTGTCCACCCTAAGCCCTCTCTGCTCTCACACACTGGCCTGCATATGTACACACACACACCCCCACCCCCCAAGCCCTCTCTGCCTCACACACTGGCCTGCACACACACACACACACACCCAAGCCCTCTGCTCTTACACACTGGCCTGTATACACACACACACCCCCCCCAAGCTCTCTCTGCTCTTACACACTGGCCTGTATATGCACACACACACACACAAGCCCTCCTCTTACACACTGGCAACACACACACACCCCCAAGCTCTCTCTGCTCTTACACACTGGCCTGTATATGCATACACACACACACACACAAGCCCTCTCTGCTCTTACACACTGGCCTGCATATGCACACACACACACACACACACACACACACACACACACCCAAGCCCTCTCTGCTCTCACACACTGGCCTGCTTGCTGTGCAATGTGCCAAGTGAAGCAAACCCATCTCAGGGCCATTAAACTTATTCTTCCTCTTGGCTGAATTGCTGGGTCCCCAGTAGTCAAATGGCTCATCCCCCCATTTCATTCAGGTTTCTGCTCAAACACCATCTCCAGGAGGCCCTCCCAATCACTCTCTGCCCCTTCATGATGCTTCAGGTTCCTTCAGAGCACTTATCACTACCTGGCATTAAATATCTATTTTCTTGTTTCTTTTATTTCTCCTTCATTAGAATGTAAGCCCCAAAAAGGCAGAGATTTTGTCTGATTGTGTGTGTATTTGTGTGTGCCCCTGTATCTCTAGTCCCAATATCTATAATAATGCCTGGCACATAGTAGATGCTCAATAAATATTTCCTTGAATTCATCTTGAATAAATGAGATGTGGAGATGTGAAAACTAAACAAACTGAAGGAGTGAAGTGCTTCGCGCAGCCCCTGGCAGGTGGTGAGCAATGGTAAGTGGAAACTTATTATTAAACATACGCCAATAGGCTCACCTGGAAAAGACTGGGATTTCATGAGAAGGAAGACAAAATTCAGCATAAATTACATATACTGCAGCCGGGCGCAGTGGCAAATGCCTGTAATCCTAGCATTTTGGGAGGCTAAGGCGGGCAGATCACCTGAGGTTCAAGACCAACCTGACCAAAGTGGTGAAACCCCATCTCCAGTAAAAATACAAAAATTGGCCAGGTGTGGTGATGCATGCCTGTAGTCCCAGCTACTCAGGATGCTGAGGCAGGAGAATCGCTTGAACCCGGGAGGCGGAGGTTGCAGTGAGCCAAGATCTGGCCACTGCACTCCAGCCTGGGTAACTAGAGCGAAACTCCATCTCAAAAAAAAAAAAACCCCTGCACATATTGCTTCATGCAATAAATATTCCTGTTGTCATGTCTGTCTTCCATCTTAATTAGAAGATGCTCACTCCGCTATGTTTGTTCTAAAACGTCAGCCTGCTCAGCAATTGCCAAGTCTTAATTTTCTTTGTCCACTCTCAGAGTGAATGATTTGGACCATCACAGAGGTGTCACTTCCATGGTCACCTGGACCTAATTGGTGGGGAGGACCCTCCAAGGCTGCTAATCGGTGACAGGGAGGCTGAGACACCCACACCATCAATGTGAGAAGTTCTCCTCTCCCCAGGAACCCTAAATAAGGACAGGAGGGTCAACGAGACCCTCCTGAAGGGTCTTTTGGCCACTTTCCTGCCTCTCATTGGGAATTCTCACCCCCAACCTCGAGCTCTGTCAACCTAGTGCTCTGGGGAGAACCAGCACACAGGGCCCCCCTTCTCAGCCTAACCCCAAGCCCTGTGCTGCTCTTCCTCTTCTTGGCCTGTAAGGACAGAAGGGGAGACCCCCGCTTGCTGGGCCTGGCATGGCCTGTGAGACAGAGCGGTCATGCAAGGTCCTCTCTCCTCTCCCTGGCAGGACCCCGTGGGAACAGGCAGGAAGGCGACGGTCCTGCAAGTTTGAAGGGAGAGACAGGTCCCAGCCCTTCATGGCTACATCATAAGATCACCAAACACTCCCTGGGCCAACCTCCTCTAATACCCTAACTGGAAAGGTGGGGTTAATAGCCCCATTTACAGCTGGGCAAGCCGCCTCGGACAGGTCAAGTGGCTTGCCCAAGGCCAGAACACAAACCCTCTCTGCAACTCTGTTGGTTGGGTCAGGCTACAGTGGGCAGAAACAGGAGCTACCTGAGGAGGGAAGGAGGTGTGGCCCTCAGGGCAGGCTTCCTGGAGGAAGAGGAGGAGGCCAGACTGGATGGAGAAGGGAGGCGGCCAGAGAGGCGTAGGAAGGGTCGGGCCTGGGCAGCGCGATCCTGCGCCCGCCTTAGATTCAAGGATAGGGCAGGGCGGGATCCAGCCCGGGAGGGGCCGCCACCTGAGCTAGCGCCGCATCAACCCTCCTCGGCCCCCTCGAGACCCCAGCCCACCTCCCAGCGGGGACAGGAGAGCCAGCGAGTCCCCGGGATACCCCCAAAGTGGCGAGACTAGAGCAGGCAGTGACGGGGTATAAGGGTTCTTCCACCTCTCCCAGACACTCAGGGCCCCGGGGTAGGGGCGCGGGGGCCAGCCTATGCGACCGGGGTCTCTGAAGATATCTGCCTGCAGTAGATACCAGGCGGCAGAGCCAAAACAGAGGGTCAGGCTTGGGTCTGGCGCTCGGCACCCGGCACTGCTGGGCTGGGACGGCGTCGGGCCGCAGCCTGCTGGGGGAGGGCCCGGCTGCCTAATGGTTTTTCCGAGGAGGCTCCTGCGGATTAGGGATTAGAGGTCGGCTCAGAGCCGAGCGGGGTGGATGGGGAGAGGATCCAGGAGACTGCAGCTCTGGCCTGGGCTGTGCTGAGTGAGGAGAGGGCCTTGGGCTTTGGAGCGGGGTTTGGCCAGGGCTCTGCCAGTGCCAAGTCAGGCCAGGAGTCAGGTGGGTTTTTGTGCTAACCCAGCCCGTGCCGTGCTGCGTAGACAGATGCAGGGGCTGCTGGCTGTACACCTGCCAAGGAGGGGTGAGGAGCCCGCGAAGGTGCTGGGCTGTCTTAGAGCTGCGATTGCTCAACACTTTACGCAAGACAGAACCGCCAGCCGCACAGCCTTCCGTGGGGCGGGGCGCGGGCTGTGTGTGTGAAGATGGTGGGGTCTAAAACACCTCAAGCCACCTCCTGCGGATGGGCCATTCAGAAAGGGACAGGGGCTTCCTCAACAAGTCCCCCACCACCCGGGTGGGACCCCTGACCTGTCACTGAGCTTCTTCAAGCCCTCTCCCTCCATCCACCCTCCAGCCCCTCGCCCATCCCCACCCCGCACTCAGCCCCCTTCACCTGGGCCCCTGCCAGTCCCTGCAGAGGCCAGTTCAAAGCTCCAAAGTAACTGGTGATGGGGGGAGGGGGCTGGGACCTCCTGGAGCCAGACCTGCCCCACCCCCACTGGATCAAGCCCTGGGCAGGAGGAACTGTCTTCCCAGAGGACCCCAGTTCTTTTTAGGGAGGTGACCCAGAAGAGGGGCTGGGCCTTGAGTGCAGGCTGGATGACTTCAAAGGGTGGTGGGTGCGGTTGGCGCCTGGTCACAGGTGCCACTCAGGGTGGGCCAACCTGCCCAACCAGGTCAGGGCCTGTGCTGCACCCGCCCTCCAGCCCAGAACATCACAACACAGGCCTGACAGCAGCCCCACCCACCAGGGACTCCCCCAGGGCTCAGGAGAGGACCTGACACAGGGATCTGAGGCGAGGCATCCAGGGCGGGCAGGCGGGTCACACATCCATCCCCCACCCTGCACCCAGAGCCTGTGCACACCTGTTCTCACACACACACACACACACACACACACACAGCCCCCTGGCTGAGTAGGCACAGAGTTAGGTGCCAGGCCCACAAGGGGCTCCACCAAGCTTTGCCCAAAAGTTCTTCCTGCTATCTTCTCCTCCCTCCTGAATTATTAGGAGGTGAGCAGAGGGTAGCCCAGTCTCCAGCCTGGCACCAGCTCTTTTGGGTTATGGACTCCTTGGAGCTGAGAGAGGAGGCCTAGGCTTACCTCTCTGTACATGTCAGGTGAACATCTGCAGGTACCCACACACAGCACTAGGTGCACAGAACCATGCCAGGCACTTGGGGGTCGGGGGAAGACTAGGGCCGCGTGCGGTGGCTCACACCTGTAATCCCAGCACTTTGAGGGCCCAAGGCAGGAGAATCGCTTGAGTCCAGAAATTTGAGACCAGCCTGGGCGACATAGTGAGACCTCATCTCTAAAAAAATAAAATAAAATATGACTGTTTCTCTTTCAAATCATGAGCTAATAGCCTCAGTTTGCTCATCTGTAAAATGGGAACAATAATAGTACCTACCATGCAAGATTGTTGTGAAGATTAAATGAAATGCCACGTTCTTAGCACAAGGCCTGGCATATAGTAAGTGCTCAATTAGTGGCAGGTGTCACTGTCGTTAATATTATCCTAGTGGGGAGAGTCTATCTGGAGAAGCACATATGCTGTGAACCAGACTAGACTCTTGCAACCTTGTGTGAATCCAGCGTTGGCCTCTGCCTTCCTCCTCCCCCTGCACTGGCTGCTCTGCCTCCCGCTACCCCAAAGGGACCCCAAGATTCAGACTGACCCATTCATCCACCAGAAGGGACTCCAAGCCCCCAGGCAGAGCAGGAATGTTTGGTGGGGGCACTTGACTCATGGCCGTCTATGGTGACGTCTCAGAGAAGGAGAAAAGAGCTCCAGAGAAACAGTCTTCAGCAATCGGGTTCCAGGAAAGCCTCACAGAGGAGAGAGCTCCCAGGAACAGTGGGAAGAGCAGTGGGCAATGACTGTGTATCCTGGGTCAGAGGTAGGTTGGGGAACAGGGAGTCAGGAGGGTTTCTCCCATGTCTCTTTCCACTCCCTGGGCTGGCAGGGATGAGCAGGGTACCAATGAGCCACATCAGTATGGGATGCAGGGGAGCGTGGCTCTTCAGCCGGCCCATGCCTCTGCAAGCTCTGTTCATCTCCATGCGTCCAGTTCAGTGCTCTGGCAGGCATGTGGGTGTAACTTACTGGGCATGACCGTGCCAGTCTATGTGCCAGGCCCTAGGCATATGGCCGTGACTGAAATAGACAGGGGCACTGATCCTGGGATGCCTACAGTCTGGAGGGCACAGTGACCCCTCAATCTGAGAAGGCCTCCTGGAGGCAGATGTCAGGTGGACAGGAAGGGAGGAGGAGAAGAGAGGGCACTGGTTGCAAAGGAAGTCTGAAAGAGCAGAGCATGCCAACCTGAAGACCCCCCCATCACTGCCGCCAAGGAAAGAAGGGGTGGCCTGGCCAAGTCTGGCGTCTGAAAGGTCCCGGAGCCTCTGAACAAGTAGGGGAGGGGACCAGAAGGGGGTGGATGCTGCTGGCACTGGTTCCTGGCCTGAGTGGGAGGGGACGTTCTTGGACCCTGCTGGCCCTGGACTCTGGCCACCGCCGACCTCCCTCTGTTGGCGGCGTGGCAGCAAGAGCTGGATCTGCTGCATTCCTCGGAGGCCCAGGTTGCCTTCTGACTGGGCTTGGAAGAGCCCCTGGGGGCAGGCAGGTCTCTCCTTGGTCCCCGGGCTGGAAAAACTGGTCTTCCTGCACACCCCCCACCAGCAGCCTGGAGTTCGAGGAGAGGGTGTCAGCAGGAACAGGAGGTTCCTTGCATTCCACCACTCACTCCACGGGGGATGGGAATGGGAGGGGAGTGGGAGGAGAGAAGGTGAGAAGCACATGGGGGAGGAAGCGGGATGGGAACTGGGAGCTCTCTGACCAGGGAGGAATGTGACTAGGCTGAATGGAGTGGGGGGACTGTTTTTTTCCCTTTAAATATGTCATCTCAGTTGGGGGACATTTTTAATAGACTTCAGAAGCAGGATGAGATCCTGGGTCAAACCTCTTCCCTTCCCCTGTCTGAGAAGGACGATAGATAGATGCCTTCCCCCGCCAGCAGGAAAGCTTGTAGTAAAACATCAAGAAGACCTTCCCTAATGAGTAAATGAAATAGATGACCATGAGGCAGGACCGAAGCATCCCCCTAAGGAAAAGAGGAGAGAGTGGTATCTCAGCCTGGGATGCACCCAGGAGGTACGACCTTAGGATGACTTAGGTCCCCTCATCTTCCTGTGGGTGGAGGGGGAGTAGGGGTGGGGGCTCAAGATGGGGGCACTGTCCCACTATCTTCATGGATTCCCCCCTGCTTCCTGAGCCCCTAGGCTATGTCAGACTCAAGAAAAGCCCCAGCCACTAGCAATATCCTTTGCAGGAAGAGAGACTTAGGAATGTAGAAACAAAGGAATCTTGATGGCCAGAGCTAAGCTTGATGAGTCCCAAGATGGGCCCAGCGACAGGGCAAGGCCAGATCCCTTAGAACATTCCCACTCCGTCACCTGGGTCCTTTTCCCTCACTGGGCACAGAGCTGCCCCCTTCCCCCTCCCTGCCTCCCCCATTCCTCCCCCAGGGCTTGCTATGTGCTGACCCAGAGTGGGTGCTCAGGGGTGCAGTGGGTTATAATGGACCAAGCCCAAGCCCCTGAGTTTTCTCCAGCTCCATGAACTGTCTTCCCTAAAAACAAAACCCAACCCCTCTTGGGGGGAGAGAAAAGACCAGTATCTACTCAATGTCCTTTCTAGCATTCAGGGACATAGTCACTGAGGTTTTGTGTCTCAAAATATATGCCATGTATCACCTGCCTGCCTCAGCATTAGAGGAACCTTTGTTCAGAATGCAGACCCTCACAGTGTCCCCCACTCTAATTCACTGGGCCCAGGAACCTGCATTTTATACAGGCTCTCCACATCAAAGTTTCTCAGGATTCCAAGAAGTTTAAGAATCTTGGCTGGGTGCAGTGTCTCATGCCTTTAGTCGCATGCACTTTGCGAGACCAATGCGGGAGGATCACTTGAACCCAGGTGCCCAAGACCAGCCTGGGCAACGCAGGGAGACCCTGTCTCTATAAGAAATAAAATAAAATAAGCCAGGTGTGGTGGCCACATACCTATAGTCCCAGCTACTCAGGAGGCTGAGGTGACAGGTTCACTTGAGCCTGGGAGTTTGAGGTTGCAGTGAGTCGTGATGGCACCACTGCACTCCAGCCTGGGTGACAAACAGAGACTCTTTCTTTCCTTTTTTTTTTTTTTTTGAGACAGTCTCACTGTCACCCGCAGTGGCATGATCTCGGCTCATGGGGCAACCTCTGCCTCCTGGGTTCAAGTAATTCTCCTGCCTCAGCCTCCTGAGAAGCTGGGATTATAGGTCCATGCCACCACACCCGGCTAATTTTTGTATTTTTAGTAGAGACAGGGTTTCACCATGTTGGTCAGGCTGGTCTCGAACTCCTGACCTCGTGATCCACCTGCCTCGGCCTCCCAAAGTTCTGGGATTACAGGTGTGAGCCACTGCACCTGGCCAAAACCCTGTCTTAAAAAAAAAAAAAAGAGGCAGGCATAGTGGCTCATGCTTGTAATCCCATCACTTTGGGAGGCCGAGGCCAGCAGAGTGTTTGAGCCCAGTGGTGGTTCGTGCCTGTAGTTCCAGCTACTTGGGAGGCTGAGGTAGGAGGATCACCTGAGCCCAGGAGGTCGAGGCTGCAGTGAGCTGTGATCACATCACTGCACTCCAGCCTGGGTAACAGAGTGAGACTGTCTCAAAAAAAAAAAATTTTTTTTTTAAAAGAAAAGAATCTCTGCAAGGGACCTGCCCAACGAGCAGTTCCTCATGGTGGGGGATGCTGTTTGGGGGGGTCTCTCAGACACTGTGTTCCCCAAGGCCAGTCATTCAGACCTGATGGGCAGAAGCCTTCTGCAGCCTCTGCAGTATGACTGGAGGGGGAAACCTCCCCATGGCAAGTGGCCTGATTACTGAACATCCTTCCCTGATATCTCTATTCCTTTCATTTGACTTTCCCTTAACAACATTTCTTGCAAGCCTATTGACTGCCAGGCACTGTGCTAGAGACTGGTCATTTCTCACGAGGTCCTGCACACCTGCCGGGTCGGGGGGCAAAGGATGAGTGCCAGCTGGCATGGAGGCAGGGGAATGGGCACAATGGCCTCCTAAGGTCCCCTAAGGACGCAGAGGCATCCCTGTCCAGGCTTTCCCCCTCCCAGCTCTCAGGACGGGTGTTGGTGCAAGGTATCCTATCCTGGGCCAGGCTTCACCCTTCCTCCACTCCACAGCACTGCCCAGTCCAGGTGAGACTGGGAATTTCCTGACAGTACCGAGCCTCACGGAGGGGGTGGCTTCTGACCCTGCAGTCTGACTTCCTTCCAAGACGTATCAATGGAACGTCAGGAAGCTTTACTAAAGCGGGAACTAACTGATGGCCTCATTATTCATTTACACATTCATTTATTCACCAGGCTCCTCCTCTGTTCCAGACTGGGACTTCAAACATGGAGAAGGTATACTCCGTGCCACCAAGAGATGCTCACAGACTCAAGGAAAAGCCACACATGAAATAGACACTTGCAATTCAGGGCATTCAATCATTCGCTCATTCTTCACCAAAGATGTATCAAGGGTCTGACCCTCTCCAATCCACCAGTGCTGTTATCTGAGGCAGACGGTGCAGAGGGAAAGGGCTTTGCCGTCAGACAGTCCTGGGTTCAAATCCCTCCTCTGCCTCCTGGTGAAAACCAGAAGGGCTTTGCTTCATGAACCTGGGACTTCCCCTGACTTGTCAGAGAGCCAGGAGCATTGTCAATTAGGGGTAATTGAGGTAATAGGCATCAGACCGTAGTGAGTGAGTTTCTAATCAGCAATTTCTCCTGCTGCTTCCTCAAAGCACGTATCGCATTGTGTGGGCTCGGTCTTGGCCACCCCCTGGATGCATACACAACACATTCATGAGATGTGAGTCTTGGGCCTGGGTGTTCAGCAAGGGTTTGCCGTGTGAATGGGCACTCAGAGTTGACTATCCAACGCATAAACCATAGAATACCAAATAGAATGAAGATGAACAGCAAGAATTCGTATCTGAGAGCTGGACTATGCCTTAAGGCCCTCTCCTCACTTCTTTCTGTTTTGGAGAATCTGAGTCTCCCATGGGGAAGCGGGGCAGCATGCCCAGCCTCACACTGTGGACAGCAGAGCTGGATCTAGGACCAGGTGAGCTTTTTCTAGAGATCACATAGTCTAAGCTTCAGGGTCCTTCATCCACAAATTGGGCACATGGTACTGACTCCCAGCGATGGTTCTGACTTCTCTGGCCACCCTGCTTCTCCAGAACACATCAGCAAAGGCAGGCCCTCTTCTTGGGCACGCCATTTCCTCTGAATCTCTTGGTGTTTGGGACCTTGGGAAGGAATTGGGTATTGCCCTGACGGCTCTGGCTTTGATTGGATCTATTGGCTGGCTTTTGGTTGAGGACGCAGAACCCTGTGGGATCAGGTGAACCCACAAAGAGTTAAAGCTGACTCCTCTGACTGTTTTAGTCCCAACAAAAGTATTCCATAGAGGAGGTGAGCGTGGAGCCAGACACACACACGGAGTGACCGCCACACAATCTTCAAGCCTGCCCACAGGGGCAGTGAGTGAAACTGACAACCAACACCAGAGTCAACTAAGGAAGGACACCTGGGTCCTCTCCCGCCCCCAAGCTCTGCCTTCCACTCCCATCCATGCTCCCCCGGGCATTGCGGAAGCCACAGTCCCCTCCTCCCTTCCCAAAGGAAGCCTTTGTATGTATCTGAGACATGCTTAGAAATGTCTAGAAATTTCTAGCTGAGAAGGCTTCCTGTACTTTCCAGACATGAAGACCTGGGAGGCAGGAAGTGTCCTGGGACCACCGCCCCCAACTCTCAGGGAATGCTGGTGCTAATTTTCCAGAGCTTCTTTGGTCCTTTCCAGAATTTTCTCCTCTTTCTGCAGGAAGTGTCCCACAAGGAGAGGAGAAGAATGCTCCCTTCCCTCCAATACACACACAAACACACACACACACACACACACACACACACACACCGGCCTCTAAGAGAGCAGCTTTTCCCAGACTACACAGCCAGCTGAGTGCCACCCCAAAAAAGAGGAAGAAGAGGACCCTGCCCAGGGGATTTGGGAAGGGAACAGCTCAGATTCCATCCAAGGGGATTTGGATCAGACTTGAGAAAGGACTTCCTGAACAGGTGGATACTGCCCCCTGGATCATATCACCAGGACAGAAGGGAGGACGCCCTCCTCTAGAGGTTGTGGCAAATGCACAACCCACTGAGCAGCAGTTCTCAGGAGATTTAATGCACACACCCGCTGGCGCAGCTGTTCTGTAGAAGCACTCCTACAGAGGCACACTCACAGGAGCACAAAGGTGCTCGTACCAGCATCCTTGTCCCAGAGTTATCTGTGACGATGGAAAATCAGAGACTGCCCAGATGCCCTTTGATAAGGAAAGTTAAGCAAGTTAGAGTTCAGCCACACAGAGAACAGATGCTCTGCAGCCCCTAAAAATGAGATCACGCTGTGTATACAGATGGCCATGATGGCAAAACAAGTTGAAAAACTACTTGGAAATTCCCATTTGTATTTTATTCATAAAAAGGGTTTTTTAAACGCTTATAAAGGTCTGGAAGGAAACACACCGATCAGTTGGGGAAATGGGCTTTGTATTCTATAGACTTCTATATTTGAATTTATTTTATTTATTTATTTTTTGAGACAGAGTTTCACTTTTGTCACCCAGGCTGGAGTGCAGTCTCATGAGCTTGGCTCCCTGCATTCTCTGCCTCCTGGGTTCAAGCGATTCTCCTGCCTTGGCCTCCCGAGAAGCTGGAATTACAGGCGCCTGCCACCACGCTAATTTTTATTGTATTTTTAGTAGGGACGGGGTTTTACCATGTTGCCCAGGCTGGTCTCGAACTCCTAACTTCAGGTGATCCCTCCCCTCCAGCCTGAGCCTCCCAGAGTGCTGATATTACAAGCGTGAGGCACCGCATCCAGCCTATATTTGAATTTTACAACAAGTACGTAGCACTTTTGTAACTTTTTAAATGAAACTTTTTTTTTTTAATGAATGAAACTTAAGGAGTAGAAGGGAGGGGACAGGGCAGGTAGGGGAGGTTTTGCCCCATCCTCTAGGCAATGAATGGAAGTGATGACTCTGGGGACACCTTTCTCACCCCAAGGAGAGGTCAGCCCCCCTCCCACCCACAATCCCGTGAGTCCCAGCTCAACTGAATGTTTACAGAGCACCTGCTCCAGCCGAGGCACAGGATTTAGAGGAGCTTGGTCTTTACCTCAGGGACTCCCAGTGCAGTGGGGGAAGACCATGCCTCTGTGGTTCCTGTGCATGCAATAGGTCTGACCCCAGGCGCATCCCCCCCCCTCACATATGTGCACACGTTCACACACACGTGCACACGCACACACACAGGGGCTGAGGGGTGGCTGGAGACCAGCTGTCTGTCTCTCGGGAGTCTGTATTGTGGGTAGGGGCTTCATAGAGTTTTGGGAACCTACAGTAAAGAAGCCTGGAAAGGACTCCAGCTAGGACAGGAGACACACACACACACTCACACACACACACACACACACAGGCTCTCTCACATCCTGATGCTCTGATACCATATTGTACACTCTTAGGCCCACCCTCAAAATTGCTGCCATCCCCCAGACCCTGCTTGGAAAATGCTGGGCATGGGGTAAGGTGGGGCAGATGATGAGGGGAGGTGAGAAGGGAGGGGGAGGAAGAAGCCCCCTTCGAGATGTAGTCCGCTGCAGATGAGCCCCTTTGTCGGGCTCCCCTCCTCCATTCCCTCCCAAGGGCTGCCAGGACAGAGGCTCCTCCTCCCCTTCCTTCCTCGCACAGCCCCAGGACAAGGAGGGGCAGAATCCACAATGCTGGGCATGGAAGGGGAGTGAGGGGACCTCACCCACCTTGCCTTGAACTGCCCCAAATGTCCCTGCATTGCTTTTTCTTTTCTTTTCTTTCTTTTCTTTTTTCTTTTTTTTTTTTTTTTTGAGACGGAGTCTCACTCTATCGCCCAGGCTGGAGTGCAATGGCACCATCTCAGCTCACTGCAACCTCTGCCTCCTGGGTTCAAGCGATTCTCCTGCCTCAGCCTCCCAAGTAGCTGGGATTACAGGTGCTCGCCACCGCGCCCAGCTAATTTTCGTATTTTTAGAAGAGATAGGAGTTCACTATGTTGTTCAGGCTGATCTCGAACTCCTGACCTCATGATCCGCACCCCCTGGCCTCCCAAAGTGCTGGTCACAGGCGTGAGCCACCGCACCTGACTGCTTTTCTTTCTCACCTGCTGAAGATTTTCCCGGCACACCTGTAAAGGGGAAATCCTTCTGAAGTCTAACTGATATAGAAGGGAGGGGCTTAGAGGGGGTCTTTCTAAGGTTTTGCCAGGATCTCCCCTACCCCCCACTCTTCTGTGGGACCTAAACAAGCCGCTTGGCCTTGGCGCTCCAGCGTCCCCGTGTGTAAATGGGACTCAGCAATACTACACCAAGTAGGATCCCATCGGCCCTTTGAGTGGCTGTTTCTCTTTTGGTAAATGAAGGTGGCCCCTTTGTGGGAGCGGGAGGGGAGGCGTAGGACGCAGGTGAGGACCTGCCAGGTGCGGGGCCGCCTAGGGGACAAAGCGACCGCAGCTGCCGAGCGGCACCCAGAGGCCGGCGCGGGAACTGCAGCTGCCCCCCTCCCGGACCCTCCGCGGGAAAGGAGGCTGGAGAATCGTGGGCGAGTCCGGCTGTCCTGCCCCACCCCGGGCTGGGTCCTCGGCAGCACTCCGGGGGCGGAGCGGGCCAAGGAGAGGCTAAGAGAGACGGAGACTGGGTCTTCCACCTGCAGGGAACTCCTGTCTCAAAGTGATGTCTGGGCCTGGGCTGCCATAGCCCGGGACCCAGGACAGGGGCAGGATGTGGGGGAGGTGCCAGGAGAGGGCTAGGTCCAGGCTGAGCGGTGGCAGGGGGAAGGGGAAGGGGAAGGGGCAAGGGCAGCAGTCTCTCTAGAGGAGACAGGCTGAGGGCTTGGAGACCGGACGGCCGTTCAAAGGGGGGAAACAACCGAGATGCTGGGGGAGGCCATTTTGGCCAGCCCCCTGCCCCCAAGCCCCTCCCAAATAGGATGCGTTGTTTTGTTTTTTGTTCCGTGAAAATCCACCTGGAACAAAGACTTTCCAGTTTCATCCCCTCCCCTTGTCTCCACCCCAAGTTAGGAATCCCCAGGTCCAGCACTTCTTGGGAAGTCACTCGTGGAGGGCCAGCGACCTCAGATGTACCCCTCCCCCTGCCCAGGCTTGGGGGAGGGAAACCACTGCTTTAGTCACGCCAGATAATCACCTCTGGTCACTCACTGTCTGGCCTCTTCCTCCAAGTAACTCCAACTATCTCTTAGACATTATCTCACCATGCAGGCTTGGTGGGTGGGTGGGTGGGTGGGAGAGAGGAAGGGAGGGGGAGGCAGAAGTGGGGGAGGCAGCATTTAAAAACGGAGAAACTGAGGCCAGAAAGGGCTAACATGCGCACGCACCCTGCTTCCCCACATAAGCTAGAAAGGTGACATTGTCATGATCACAGGAGGAATGGAGGGCAAACTGCAGAGAGAACTTACCAGAGAACTGCGAAAATGGCCATTTGAAAGGCGCTTGGGAGGAATCACCAGCGCCCCCAAACACCAGTTATGTGCCAAGTACTGCGTTAAGGGCTGTGCAGGAATGATCTCATCTGTTCCCCCACTGAGATAGACACTATCATTATTATTCTTGTTCTACAGATGAGCAAACTGAGGCAGCCACTTGTTCAAGACCACTGGATAAGCCAGTGGAGATGCCAGGATTCAAGCCTAAGGCACTGAGACAACCTCCTGGTGGAGCAATGGAGCGTCTGGAGGCGGAGGCCTGCCAGGGATGACCTCCTCTGGGCCCTCCCGCAGGGCTAATGGAGTGACCTGTAGGTGTCCATTAAGACGACAGGTACAGCTCACCCAGGGGGTGGACTGTGCCCCTCTCCCAGTCATCGATGAAGGCTCCAAGCCTTAGCAGACCCCAACAGCCTTTCTCTCCCCCTACATTTGTATGTGATGTAAGAATTATGCTGGAAGAGGAAAATAAACAAGAGTTTCAATCCTTTTCTTTTCTCTTGTGTACATGTTACCCTCAGAGCTTTTCTAGTGCTTTTTTTTTTTTAGACAGAGTTTCGCTCTGTCACCCAGGCTAGAGTGCAGTGGCACTATCTCAGCTCACTGCAACCTCCGTGTCCTGGGTTCAAGTGAATCTCCTGCCTCAGCCTCCGGAGTAGCTGGGATTACAGGCGTTCGCCAACACAGCCACCTAACTTTTGTATTTTCAGTAGAGGTGGGGTTTCACCGTGTTGGCCAGGCTGGTCTCAAACTCCTGGCTTCAAGTGGTCCACCTGCCTCAGTCTCCCAAAGCACTGGGCTTACAGGAGTGAGCCACCATGCCCAGCCAACTCCTTTTTTTCTTCACTTTTCTTTTCTTTTTCTTTCTTTCTTTCTTTTTTTTTTTTTTTTTTGAGACAGGGTCTCACTCTGTCATTCAAGCCTCCTTAATGAAGCCAGTGAACCTCAAACAACAGGTAAATTAAAGGCCTGAAGCTGATCACATAGGAGGCACCCAGAGGGGGAAAAGGAAGGCAAGGAGCCCAGGCCTTGGGACTGTCCTGGCTCGGACAATTCCCAGGCTCCCTTCCCTCCTGTGCTCATAAAGATAACCCAGCGAGACTCAACCCATCATGGCTCACTGCAACTTCTGCCTCCTGGGTTCAAGCGATTCTCCCATCTTAGCCTCAGTAGCTAGGATTTCAGGCACGTGTCACCATACCCAGCTAGGTTTTTTGTATTTTTTGTGTAATCAGGGTCTCATTATGTTGCCCAGGCTGGTCTCAAACTCCTGAGCTCAAATGATCCACCCACCTCAACCTCCCAAGATGCTGAGATTATAAGCATGAGCCACTGCGCCCAGCCACTAGTGCTAACTCTTGAGACTCCTTCTTCCCTCTCCTGGCCACTGCACCTGTTCCCATACCCTGCCCAGTGCCACAGCAGCAGGGTGGCCTCCCAAAGCCTGGAGCAGAGGAATTCCCTAACTCTGCCCCACTCTAGGCCGGGATCCAGCACATTTAATGTCATACACCCCTATGACCTGGAAAGTTCCTCGTGAGATCTGACCCAAATCCTTCCTTCTACAGCACAGCAGAGGCTCTTCACAGAGTGGGAGACGTGGCAACAGTCCCTGCCTTCAGCTGGAGCTGGGAGGAATGGCCTGCTGGCTTTCATGGAAACAGGGCTTCGTGGAACCCTGGCCACTGACTGGCCACTGAACTATGGCCACTGACTGGGCTCTTCGAAGCTAGGATGAGGAGGATAGTGTCCAGCCCGGCCTGGACCTTCCTACCTCCCAATTGCCTTCCTCATTAGAATAGCAAATGGGGGAGGCACAAAGGAGCCCCTAATCTGAGGGAGTCCCACTCAGGTCCCTCCCCCAGAAAAGTCTCATTACCACGGCCCCAGCCCTCGGCTCTGCCATCACCTGTTTACTCTGTCACAAGTACAGCACGACTCAGCGAGACTTCAAAGGGGAGTGTCCCAGTGGTGTGCGTGCAGGGCAGGCAGACAGAGACGAGGGGGCAAGGAAGGTGCAGGGGGGCTCGAGGCCCAGCGCCTTTCCCTAAGTGGAGCAAGCACGCTCTCTAGGCCCAGAGCTCCAAGGCAGCACTGCCCCTGCCTCCAGCGAGCTCCCAGTTCTGGCATGGGACCCCCTAGTCTGATGGGGTGACCTCTTCTCTATCTCTTTCTGACACACACACACTAGGACACAAATGTGGAAATTACTCTGCTGCACACCTGGGCTGTAGACATTAGGCTGGGGGGTCAAGGAAGGCAGCTCAGCAGTCCCCTCCCCTCCTTCAGACTCCACGATTCAAACTTGAACCCACAATAGACCCCGAGGATTCATTGTATTACTGGTCACCTTGGCCAGGTGGGGTGGGTCACACCTGTAATCCTAGCACCTGTGATCCCTGAGGCGGGCAGATCACTGGGCGAGACCAGCCTGAGTCAACATGGAGAAACCTTGTCTCTACTAAAAATACAAACATTAACTGGGCTTGGTGGAGTGTGCCTGTAATCCCAGCTACTCAGAAGGCTGAGGCAGGAGAACCACTTGAACCTGGGGGATGGAGGTTGCAGTGAGCCGAGATCACACCATTGCACTCCAGCCTGTGCAACAGAGTGAGACTCTGTCTCAAAACAAACAAACAAACATTGTATTACTGATCACCTGGATTCCTACCCAAGTCCCTCCCCAACACAGCTACTCCCCTACCCTCATGCTTCTCCATAAACCCCTCCATCCACACTGGGTCTGGGGGAGTCTTCCTTGGTGTCTGTCCTTGACGCTTCTTCTTGTAATGCCAGCATCCTATCATGAAATCCTGCCTCTGGGCAGAGCTTCGGGGGTAGAAGGAATGGGTTAGGAGGCCTTCCCCTACCCCAGCACCACAAGATGCATACCTCCCTCCCATGGGTCCTACCTGGGAGGATGAGATGGTGCGCTGGCAGCTACCTTCTCCTCCTTGGCCACCCCACATCCCCACCCCCTGGGGGCCTAAGGAGAAGCCATCACATGCCTCATGCCTTCAGGGGTTTCTCTCCCTGAGTGCTTTCTCCATCCCCAGCCTCCTTAATGAAGCCAGTGAACCTCAAACAGGCAAATTAAAGTCCTGAAGCCGATCACGTAGGAGGCACCCAGAGGGGGAAATGGAAGGCAAGAAGCCCAGGCCTCGGGACTATTGTGGCTCCGGACAATTCCCAGGCTCCCTTCCCTCCTGTGCTCATAAAAGGCAGAAGGTTGAAAAGGGGGGGTAGGGGCAGAGCAGGCAGTCTCTGGGATTCTAAAGTAATCACTCCCAGTAAAGATTTCTTTTTTTTTTTTTTGAGCTGGAGTCACGCTGTGTCGCTCAGGCTGGAGTGCAGTGGTGCAATCTCAGCTCCCTGCAACCTCCACCTCCCAGGTTCAAGTGATTCTCCTGCCTCAGCCTCCCAAGTAGCTGAGACTAAAGGCTCGCACCACCCCACCTAGCTAAATTTTTTGCATTTTTAGTAGAGATGGGGTTTCGCCATGTTGGCCAGGCTGGTCTTGAGCTCCTGATCTCAGGTGATCCGCCCACCTCAGCCTCCCAAAGTGCTGGGATTACAGGCATGAGACACCTCGCCTGGCCCCAGTAAAGACTTCTAATGCCCCATCTGTGTCGATGTGTCATTGGGAGCAGTGTCATTTTCAACAGAAAACACGGGGTGCAGACGGCCCTGACAGCTCTCAGCAGAGGAGCTGTGACACAGTCATGGTGACAGTGAGGCTGAGGAGAACACTGCAGAGATACCCACAGGAAGAGGGTGAGGGATAAGAATAGGAAGAGATCCAACCACATGAGACCCTACCTGTGTGCAGACAGCAGTGGACAGTCCCATGGGCAGTATAGAAGATGATTTTAGGCGTGATAATGGTTAATAGTGTTCTATTTTAATGTGAATGAGAAAATATAACTGGTGCACCGAACCATAATTTCACGGGTGTTATTCTTCAGCAGTATTTATTTACTTATTCCATTTAACAAACACAGAGCGGTTTCTAAGCACCCAGCACCCTCTGGCTGCTTTACAAATACTAACTCTGGTAATTCTCTCAATAACCCTGTGAGCTAAGTACTACTTTTATCACCATTTCACAGATGAGAAAACAGAGGCACAGAGAGGTCAAGGGACTTGCCCAAGTCACACAGTTAGTAACAGATGGAGCTAAGTATGTTTTTGTAAGAGTTAGGGTCTTGGCCAGGTGCGGTGGCTCACACCTGTAATCCCAGCACTTAGGGAGGCCGAGACAGATGGATCACTTGGGACCAGGAGTTTGAGACCAACCTAGGCAATGTGATGAAACCCCATCTCTACTAAAAATACAAAAATTAGCCAGGCGTGGTGGTGCATGCCTGTAATTCCAGCTGCTCAAGAGGCTGAGGCATGAGAATTGCTTAAACCTGGGAGGTGGAGGTTGCAGTGAGCGGAGATCGCGCCACTGCACTCCAGCCTGGGTGAGAGAGCAAGACTCCATCTCAAAAAAAAAAAAAAAAAACTTAGGGTCTTGCTCTGTCGCCCAGGCTAAAGTACAGTGGCATCATCATAGCTGACTGCAGCCTCCAGCTCCTGGTTCAAGTGACCTAAGAGCACAGGCATGTGCCACCACACCCAGCTGGAACGAAGTTGGTTTGTTTTTTTTTTTTGAGATGGAGTCTCACTCTATCACCTAGGCTGGAGTGCAATGGCGCAATCTTGGCTCACTGCAACCTCTGCCTCCTGGGTTCAAACAATTTTCCTGCCTCAGCCTCCTGAGTTGCTGGGACTACAGGCGTGCGCCACCACGCCTGGCTAATTTTTGTACTTTTAGTAGAGACAGAGTTTCACCATGTTGGTCAGGCTCGTCTCGAACTCCTGAGCTCGTGATCCGCCCACCTTGGCCTCCCAAAGTGCTGGGATTACAGGCGTGAGCCACTACGCCTGGCCTGGAACTAAGTATTAGGCCATAAAACCTTACATGGCAAAAATTTTTTATTAAAAAAATAATAGTAATAAAAAATAAAAATAAAAAAAAGTTTTAGGCCAGATGTGGTGGCTCATGCCTGTAATCCCAGCTCTTTGGGAGGCTGAGGCAGGAGGATGACATGAGACCAGCCTGGGCAACATAGTGGGACCCTGTCTCTACAAAACAATTTTAAAAATTAGCCAGCACTTGCCTATAGTCCCAGCTACTCAGGAGGCTGAGGTGGGAGGATCCCTTGAGCCCAGAAGGTTGAGGCTACAGAGAGCTGTGATGGCACCACTGTACTCCAGCCTGGGTGACACAGCAAGACCCTATCTCAAAAATATATTTACAAATAAAAAATTTAAAAATCCAAGTTTTCAAAGGCATCATCAAGTCATTAGCAGGAATCATAGAAATTGCATCCTTAGCTCTGCTTATAAAAGTCAAAAAATGCAATCCCGGCCAGGCACAGTGGCTCACTCCTGTAATCCCAGCACTTCGGGAGGCCAAGGCAGGTGGATCACCTGAGGTTGAGAGCTCGAGACCAGACCGACCAACATGGAGAAACCCCATCTCAACTAAAAACACAAAATTAGCCAGGTGTGAGTGCACGCCTGTAATCCTAGCTACTTGGGAGGCTAAGGCAGGAGAATCTCTTGAACCCGGGAGGTGGAGGTTGCGGTAAGCCAAGATTGTGCCATTGCACTCCAGCCTGGGCAACAAGAGCAAAACTCCGTCTCAAAAAATAAAAATAAAAAAAATAATGTAATCCCAGCTACTCGGGAGGCTGAGGCAGGAGAATCTCTTGAACCCGGGAGGCGGAGGTTGCAGTGAGCTGAGACCACGACACTGCACTCCAGCCTGGGCGACAGATGGAGACTCCGTCTCACAAAAACAATAATAAATAATTGGGTGCCTACTGTGTGTCAGGCACTGTACTCAGTTCGGTGCTGGAATGAAGGGAAAAGGGAGGAAACAAGGGAAGGAACAGACTGTTCATCTATGAATTCTAACTGGGAAGCATCTCGATTTGCCGACAGCCGAAGTCCCGTCTCACGCATGTGGCCAGCACTCTGATCTGCGGGCTCAGTCTGCCCCAGCCCACAGCCCATCCCTGGCTGTAGCGGGGGTGGAGGCGCACACTCCTGAGAGCTGGGCCACGGCAGGTCAGAGGAGCAAGCAGCTCTGGGGAGAACGCCCAGCCTCTAGGGAAGCAAGCAGGGATTAGGGTCGTGGTGCAGGAGCCGCTGCAGCCGCTTTCATCTCCCCGACCCGGCGGGCGTGCTGTCTCCAACCTTCAGTCTGTGTGGCCTCTCCTGCCGGCAGGCCTGCCTTCCACCTGCCCCACCCCCTCCCTATGGATTTCAATCTCTCCCACCCACCCATCCACCCCCAGCATTCCATTGCCTCCCTGGCATCCCCCCCCCCCCACCCGCCCTTCACAGCCAGCCCCTCCCCTCCTCTCAGCCCAGCTCCTTCTGGCCCTCTTGCTGGAAGCTGGTACCCCTCCTCCTCACTCAGCACCGAAAGACCCTCTCACCGTGACTGCCATCCCTTTCATGCCTAACACGGGTCCCTCTCCCATACCCTGAGCCACAGCCAGTCATCGGGAGGGCACAGGAGAAAGTGCAGGCAATCCACTCTTTCAGATCACTTTTTCAGACTTTTCCATTTTTGCCTCCCTGCCCCCATCTAGCTCAAATGCACACACCTCCTGCCTACCAGGCCTGTGCCAGGGCAACGGCTTTGGGCTTGCACGGCACAATGGGTCTCTGCCTCTGGCAGGTCATAGGCCCATTTCCTTCTTCCAAGGAGCATCACTCATTCCACAAGGAGAGGACAGTGGGTGGGGATGGGAGGCAGTAAGAAAGAAAGAAGGGAGGGGGTCCAGATAGGAGCCACCAGTGCTAATGCAAACATACGGCGCTTCGTTTGTGCCGTGCACTGCTCTCTGTCCAAAGTGCCTTAGGCTGCTGAACTCATCTAATCCTTATAACAAGCCTATAGGTAGACACTATTGCCATTCCATTTTTACAGATGAGAACATAAGGCACAGAGAGGTTTGGTAACTTGCCCAAGGTCACACAGCTAGGTGTTCAGGGCAGGACTTGGACCCAGGCAGTTTTGTCTCAGCTCTCACTGTGTAACTGACCTGCTTTAAAGCCCCTCACTTACAAAATAGGCCAAGGCCCACTCCTCCGAAAGGCATTCCAAGCCCGTCCCAGGTTCCAAGCTCTCTCTGCAGCTTCCCCTTGACTACGCCCTTCTAGGAGCCTGACAGCCCGAATCCCACCTCCGACAGCTCCTAGCAGTGTGACCTTGGGTTAAGTCACTCTAGCTTCCCCGGACCTCTGCTTCTCATCCCTAAAATGGGGGATAATGATACCGACTCTCAGGCTGATTCAGTGAGTTCAGCCAGGTAAAGTACCTACTAGGTGTCTGGCACCTCAATACGAATTAGGAAGGAGGAAGATGGAGGGGGAACCCTGGGGTGGTGAGGGGGGGGTGTCTGGGTTGTTAGGTGGGTGTGGGGGCGGTCTCCTGCTAGGGGCCATGGTGGGGAAGGGGGCTGTCACCCAGAGAGGAATGTGCTCTGGAGTGGTCTGGCCAATAACCAGCATGGGCCCACACCGACACTTAAGCACTCAGGATTAGATGGCACCACATCAAAGGCTCCCACGCCCACCTCCCACCCATCCACAGAGGGGGAGCCCTGGCTGGGGCCTGACCAGACCCTGTACCTTCTCTAACAGCCCCTGAGCCAGGGTGCAGCCCTCAGTTCAGTGTTTAGGGCTGCCCTAAATAATTGGGTGCCTACTGTGTGTCAGGCACTGTACTCAGGTCAGTGCTGGAATGAAGGGAAAAGGGAAGAAAGAAGGGAAGGCTCCCACGCCCACCTCCCACCCTTCCTCAAAACCAGCCTGGGCAACATCGTGAGATGCCCCTGCCTCCATCTCTATAAAAATTTTAAAAATTAGCTAGGCATAGTGGTGCGTGCTTGTGGTCCCAGCCACTCGGGAGGCTGAGGTGGGAGGATCGTTGAGCCCTGGAGGCCGAGGCTGCAGTCAGCTTTGGCTGCACCACTGCACTCCAGCCCGCTACCTTGTAGAGCTTCCCCAAAGGAAGCCTGAGCCCTCAGGCTGGGAAGGGTGTCTGGACACAGCCTGACATGAGCCCATCCATCTTTGCTGGCCCTGTCCCCCTGGGCTGGCCAGACACAGCCTACCCATGAGGAATCCAAACGAACCAAATTAATTTGGGGTTTTTTTTGTTTTTTTGTTTTTTGAGATAGAGTGTCACACTGTTGCCCGGGCTGGAGTGCAATGGCGCGATCTCAGCTCACTGCAACCCCTGCCTGCCCGGTTCAAGCGATTCTTCTGCCTCAGCTCCCAAGTAGCTGGGACTACAGGCACGCACCACCACACCTGGCTAATTTTTTGTATTTTTAGTAGAGTTGGAGTTTCACATTTTGGCCAGGCTGGTCTCGGACTCCTGACCTTGTAATCCACCCCCCCTTGGCCTCCCACAGTGCTGGGATTACAGGTGTGAGCCACCGCGCCCGGCCCAATTTGGTTTGTTTGTGTATTTATTTATTTTATTTTTTTAGACAGGGTCTCACTGTCACCGAGGCTGGAGTGCAGTGGTGCAGCCAAAGCTGACTGCAGCCTTGGCCTCCAGGGCTCAAGCGATCCTCCCACCTCAGCCTCCCAAGTGGCTGGGACCACAAGCACGCACCACTACGCCTAGCTAATTTTTAAATTTTTTATAGAGATGGAGGCAGGGGGCATCCCACGATGTTGCCCAGGCTGGTCTTGAACTCCCAGACTCAAGCAATTCTCTCATCCCAGCCTCCCAAAGTTCTGGGATCACAGGCGTGCGCCACTGCCCAGCCAGGAATCAAATTACTCTGTGAATGTGAAAAAGAAGAAGACGGAGAGGTAAAGACAGAGCTGGGGTCCCAGAGCCTGAGCTGGGGTCCAGATCTGGAGCACATTTCCTGAACCCCAGGCACAGCTCCTCCTCGGCTTCCTCATCTGTAAAACGGAAAACACAGCCCTTCCCCTGCCCTGTCTCATGATGGCTGCCAGGGGACTCCAAAGGGGAACAGGTGTGTGAAAGTGCAACTGTAAAGTACTCAAAAATTCAAGCAGCTCTTACCTGAGATGTGCCTGCATCCATCCATTTTAAATATAGCTGTTAGAGCAATCGCTACGCAAGACGGTGTGTGTCAGATGGAGCTTTCAACACGGAGTAGAGGGCCGGCCCACTCGGAGCCCTCCAGAACCTTGATCTGCTGAGGCAGGGGGGTTCTACCATCAGGATTTAATTCTAAATCCATCTATTCTGGTCATGCCTACCACTTCCCTCTTTCTTGAACCAGTCAGATGCGGGGGATACATATACATATCCCCTGCTCTCAAGGGCCCCTCAGTTGATGGGGGACAATCAGCCTCAGGTCTCAGGACCCTCCCCACTCAGCACCCACCCTCCTAATTCTGGAGACAGACCCTGGCATAGGGAGACACAGCAGCCCTATGTTGTGGGGTGAGCTGATGAGAGGAGGGAGTGGTCTGGAGCCTGCTCTCCACCCACCCACTCACCTCTGGGTTTCTTTCAGCCTCTTTTTTTTTTTGAGACCGAGTCTTGCTCTGTTGCCCAGGCTGGAGTGCAGTCACATGATCTCACCTCACTGCAACTTCCGCCTCCCAGTTTCAGGTGATTCCCATGCCTCAGCCTCCCGAGTAACTGGGACTATAGGCATGCACCACCACGCCTGGCTAATTTTTTTGTATTTTGGTAGAGACGGGGTTTCACCAGGTTCGCCAGGATGGTCTCGATCTCCTGAAGTGTTCCGCCTGCCTCGGCCTCCCAAAGTGCTAGGATTACAGGCCAGAGCCACCGCGCCCAGCCCAGCCTCATTTTTGAGGTTGCTGCCCTGAAGGCTACCTGGGAATGGATGGGTCCCTGAGACTCCTGGAGGCCCCTGTCCTCCCGATCTTGCCCATAACAGCCTTTTAGCCCAGCGTCTGGGGCTGGACACAGGGATGACCCAGTGGTTCTTCCCACGATAGTCCACCCCAACCCCATCTTTGCACTCCTCCCTGCCACTGAGGAGGCTGGGATGGTGTTGGAAAGGAGACCAGTGTGGCCGGCCAGGCGGTGATTTCCAGAATTTGGCAGGGAGGGAGTGGGGCCAGGTGGGAAATGATCCAGATGTTGAAGACAGTAGGGGCCCAGCTGGCCCATCTCTCCCTGCCCCTGAATGACAAGAACCCTGCTTCCTCCTCCAAGCTGAGTGATCTCCCCAAGGAGAGGCACAGAGGAGGGAAATCCCTGCGCATGCTCAGGGCTGCTGAGCGGGGGGTCTCCCCAAAATGGGAGTGGAAGATGGAGGCAGAAAGAGAGAGCAAACTAAGCAGGAATCTCACGAGGGCTTGGCTCCATGGTTTCCTGGAAAGGCCTCAAATACTGGACAAAGCTGGGCATGGTGGCTCATGCCTGTAATCCCAGCACTTTGGGAGGCCGAGGCAGGTGAATCACCTGGTCAAGAGTTCAAGACCAGCCTGACCAACATGGTGAAACCCCACCTCTACTAAAACTACAAAATTAGACGGGCATGGTGGTGCATGCCTATAATCCCAGCTACTTGGGAGGCCGAGACAGGAGAATCATTTGAACCTGGGAGGTGGAGGCTGCAGTGAGCCAAGATTGCACCACTACATTCCAGCCTGGGCAACGAAAGCAAAACTCCATCTCAAAAAAAAAAAAAAAAATGCTGGTCAAGATAGATGTCAGAGGCCTCAAACATCCCGAATTTCAGGGAAAAGGCTTCACTGTCCCTGCATCCTGGAGCCCTAAGGAAGTGGCCTCCTCCCTCCCCTCCACCCTGATGTCATTCTTCCCTCCCTTCCTTCCTTCTTACCTTTCTTTTCTTTCATTCATTCATTTATTCAAAGCATCAGGCCAGGCAAGGTGGCTCACGCCTGTAATCCAAGCACTTTGCGAGGCTGAGGGGGAGAGGATCGCTTGAGCCCAAGAGTTGGAGACCAGACTGGGTAACATAGTGAAACCTCATCTCTACAAAAATTAGCTGGGCCTGCTGGTGTGCACCTGTAGTCCCAGCTGCTTGGGAGGCTGAAGTGGGAGGATTACTGGGGCCAGGAAGGTCAAGGTTGTAGTGAGCTGAGATCATGCCACTGTATTCCAGCCTGGGCGATAGAGCAAGACCTTGTCTCAAACAAATAATAATAATAATAATAGAAGAATTAAGTGGCCACTTTCTGCCCGGCCCTTGGTTAAACACTATGGGGCTTCTGTCTGGCCGAGACTTGTGTCCTTATGCCACTGTGTGTATCTGGCTCTCTGGGTAACCCGTGTGTCTTGTCTCTCTCATCACATGGAAGGGTCCCCCAGGATAGGGCTGTGCTTCACCCCTTGGTTGGGGGCTCCCCCAGAGCAGGTGTCCCCTTTGGACAGCTCCCTCCCACCCAGGCAATAGCAGGAGAAGAGGAGAAGGCAGCGCCGAGCCCAGCCCTCCCTGCAGCAGAGGTGTGCTCAGACAAGTCTGTCTGGGGTGAGCAAGCCAACCTCAGCCCAAAGCCCCGATTTCTAAACTCCCCCACTCCTCCGGGCCTTCTCCCCAGCCAAGAACCTCAGACCACAGGCCCCGCCAAGTTGGCCAAGCCAGGAGAAAACGGGCCAAGTTCTTGAGGTAGGAGAGGTGGTGAGAGCCAGGGAGCCAGGTGTGAGGACCAGAAGGAGAAGCCTTCAAAGGTGAGGCATGGTGGCCCCGAGAGGCAGGAGCTTGTTCCAGGCCACAGGGCAGGGACGGCAGGAGCTGGCATCCAGGGCACTGCCTGGAGCTGCCTCCCTGAGAAACACAGTCCCACACTCAGGTCTCAGATGCTGACACTCAACACCCACTCCCACTCATGCACGTTTTCACCTGGGATGGTGCTGGGAGAGGAGTAGGGAAGAGGCCACTTCCCCCACTCCTCCTCTGTAGCCAGGTCGCAGACACAGGGGCCATCGCGCCCTGGAGCCTTCAATCCCTGCAAGCCCCAGGACCCTCCTTCCTCCATCCATCCCAGGCTCTGGGCTCTGGGGACCCCCTTCTTGCCAGAAAATGGAGAAAAGAGCATCCCCACTGTGCTTCCTGGAACTTGGTCTTCAGAGAGTGGCTGAGCAGGAAGGGGTGAAGGAAGGAAAAGGGAAGGAGTAAGGGAAGCTGGGACGAAGGAAGAAGACGGCAATGCTGAGTCCTGAAGATGGGGAGGAAAGCCCAGGTGTGCACACAGGCTCATGCATCAGCGCGCACACACACACACACACACACACACACACACTCATGTGCGCACACACTCATGCCCGCTCGCTGCCACCGGTTCCTCTCACCTTTACATGGATCCTCTCGCCAGCAGACCCCGGCCCATTCATTGGCACACTCAGGGCGCAGCTGCTGACACAGTTATTCCCCCTCATTCCCACTCACTCATGTAACCACACCTTCACACACACTCATCTACTTAGTCCCAAACCCTCACTCCCATGCGCGCGTGTGCACACACACAGCACACCTGCAGTTACTCACGCTGGTGTGCACACGTTCACATCTGTACACACAATCCCACAGTACCTCACAGTCATGCATACACGTGTTCACACACATCCTTGGGCAGCTGGCAGATCCCTCTGCCCAGGTCTGACCAACTCAGAGGGCCTCTCCCCCATCCTGTCCATCTCCTGATCCCTGGGCACCCCCACACATGGCCTCTCCTGGGGCCTATCTGGAAATGCTCAATAAATATTGGGGTTCCTGCTGCAGCCCCTCCACTCCTCAGCTCCCACTTCTGGTGAGCTGGTGAGCACCCATTTTTACCACCTAGAACTGGCCAGAACTACCCAGGCCTGAAGGGCAGTGAGGTTCTGGCCAGGGGCCTGGGTCCTGCCTTCCACCCACTGTCTGGGGCCTAGACTCCAATAGGGCCCTGAGCCTGCAGCCCAGCCGGCTTGCCCTCCCCCTCCAGGAGGGACCTTAGGGAAGAACACCTGGGCCAGGCACAGTGGTTCAGACCTGTAATCCCAGCACTTTGGGAGGCTGAGGAGGGTGGATCACCTGAGGTGGAGAAACCCCGTCTCTACTAAAAAACAAAATTAGCTGGGCATGGTGATGCATGCCTGTAATCGCCACTGCTCGGGAGGCTGAGGCAGGAGAATCGCTTGAACCCGGGAGGCGGAGATTGCAGTGAGCTGAGATCGCGCCACTGTACTCCAGTCTGGGCAACAAGAGCAAAAACTCCATCTCAAAAAAAAAAAAAAAAGAAAGAAGAGAGAGAGAAGGGCACCTGGGGCACCCCTGATGCCTTAGTGTCCTCATCTGTACAAAGGACGTAGATTTCCTGCTCGTGTTGGGTATCAGGAGGCTCCCACGTGACCAGGAAAGGGCTGTGAAGTGGAAAGTAGCACGTGCAGCCGAGGGCTCAGTCATGCCTTTCTTACTATCACAGTGCCCTTGGGGAACTGCAGCCCAGGGAGGTCAAGGGCGCAGTCCGGGGCTGCAGTATCGATGGGGGTTCACGCCCGGTTCTCAGCCCTGGGAGTCTGTGCACAGCCAGGGCTCTCACCACCCTGCAAGGCCCTTGCCCCTCCCGACCGGTCTCTCCAAGAGGCCTGGATCTGCAGCACCAGAAGTCCTGAGCCCGGGGGTGCGGGGGGTAGGCGGTGTGAGCCTCTCCTTGGTGGGCATGGGACCCCTACTCCTGACTGACAGATACTGCCAGAGGTGCCTGGACTGCAGCAGGGGCTCAAGGTCCAGCCCAAGCTCCAGTGCCCTGTGGGGGGGAGGTTTGTGGGGTTCTTGTCCCCCTACTTCCATCAGGCCATGGAGAGACTCCTAGGCACGACCCCAGGAAGGGGCACTCTGGGGTGGGAGGCCATGTTAGTCAGAAAATCCAGACCTGCAAAGGGCCTAAAGAGGCCGAAGGAGGAGTGAGAGGGCCCTGGGGCTGCCCCCTCCTCCAGGCCCAGGAGCCCAGAGGGCCCTGACCAGAAAGGAGGTGGAGGGCCCAGTGCTGGCTTACTTCCTACTGCCCCAGAACCCAGCTCAAGCAGGGAGCAGAGGGGAGGCGCAGGGCCAGGTTCTGGGAGGGTGAAGACACAGAAAAGGCCAGCCATCTATGTGTGGGGGATGCAGATCCCCTGAAAGGGAAGAGAGAAAAATAAAGGAAAGAGACAGAGATGGATAGAGAGAGAAGACAGAGAAAGGCTGACAGAGTGAGAAAATACACAGAGGTAGATAGAGAAATGGGGAAGGAGGGAGGGGGAAGAGAGATAGAGAGACCATCCTTGGGAAACTGCAGCCTGGGAGAGAGGTCCCTGATCTAGACAGAGGATCAGAGACAGAGAAAAGAGAAGGGGTGAGAAAATGGAAAGAAAGGAGAGGCGGCGCCTAGAAAGCCAGTGCTCCCTTCGCTGGAGAGCTGGGAAGAGAGCGAGGGCAAGATGCAGGGAGCGAGGCTCTAATTATCACAGGCGGGCTGGGCGGGCAGCGGGCAGAGCAGAGGGCAGCCTGTTTGAAGTCTGTGGTGAGAGAAGCATCAAAGGGCCAGGAGACGAGGCCAGAGGGCGAGGGGAGACACAGGAGGGGCCACCCTCTGCTTGGGCCACCTGAACCAGACAGTCTCGGCTCCAGCCCTCCTCCACCCCTTACCACAGCTGGCCAGAGGTCAGAGCCACCTGCTCACGGGCAGCATCCCCAGGAGAAGGGCAGGCTGCTGGCCTCAGGGACTTCTGAGCAAGGCGGGCATCTCTCATGGTTCCCACAGCCACTACCTCTCTGTCTCCCAGAAAAAACGTCCTGGCCTCTCTCTGCTCCAGGTTCAGTGATCTGAGGTGGGCTCCAAACTACTCCAGCTTCAGCACCTTAGGACCAATCCCCATGACTTGCCTTTCCTTAGGTCAGGAAACCTCCAGCTCTTGAGGTTCGGAACTTCCAGCCAGCCAGGGATGCCAGCCTCTCGGCTGAAAGGGCATGTCCTGAAATGACCTCTAGCTGTCTCCTGCCTCCGGTCAGCAAGTCAGCCTCACTGCGGCTCCCAGCAGATGGTTTCTCCAAAGGATGTATCTCTATGCCTTCCCTCTTCTGGCCGTTCCAGAGTTCTATACCCCTCTAGGCCAGAAAGTCCTTCTGGTGGTCTCACCCAAATCCTTCATGCTGCCTCTTATTTCAGACAGAGGCTGACTGGCCCCTCACCAGCCCTGGAAGCTGGGAGGATCCCCATGCCAGCCCATCTCTGGTCCTCCAGCCTTCGCATCCTCTGAAGGCCTCTCCTTCACCTCTCTGACATGTCCCCTCCAGCTGATACTCCTTGGACCCATCCTCCCCAGCTGGGCCTGGGACTACAGGGAGGAGGAGGTGTTTGGAAATTAGAGGTAGCATGAGGCAAAGAAGTCAGACCAACTTGAATAGGAATCCTGATTTTCCAGCATCCTGCCTGGTAATACTGAGCACATTCTTTCACCTTTCTGAGCTTCAGTTTCCTCATTTGTAAAATGGGAGAAGTACTCGCTACCTTGAAGAGATGTTGTGAGAATTAAATGTGACGATGTATGTAGGGCACCTGGCATCCAGCATGTTCTCAATGCATGAGGGCTCCTCACCAGACCCTAGAGTCCCATGAGAGAAGATTTTTTTCCAAGAGAAGGGGCAGAAGAGACCAAGAAATAGGCCAACGTCTTCTAGATTTTTCCATAACATGGCTTCTCTCCATCAGTCTAGATGACTGAGAGCTGACCGAACCAAGGTAGATGTAAAAAAACTCATTCCCTATGTATAGCTTTCTTTTAAAGACTCCTCCAGGCTCCCAAATCTCTGCAACAAACCTACTCTCACACCTACACCCACTCCCATTCTTCTACCCACCCTTCCATCACCTATTCATCCTTCCTTCCATCCATCCATCCATCCAACCATCCTA
The DNA here is from genome assembly GCA_036589455.1 of Ateles fusciceps. Lineage (NCBI taxonomy): Eukaryota > Metazoa > Chordata > Mammalia > Primates > Atelidae > Ateles > Ateles fusciceps. The sequence goes on from JAZHEH010001386.1 coordinate 10,962,388, forward strand.
TTCTTTCTTTCTTCTGTTCATCTATCCATTCAACCAGCCAGCCAGCCAGCCAGCCATGTACCCATCTAACAATCTATCCATTCAACCATCCACCCTTATATCCATTTACCTACCACCCACCAATCCATCCAAACAGCTACCCCTCCACCCACACACCTCACCTGCCCACTCGTCCATCCATCCATCCATCCATCCATCCACTTACCCACCCACTCACACATGCATCCTCCATCCACTCACCTGGACATCACCCACTTCTACATATTTATCCACCCACTCACCACCATATATTCCCCTACATTTATAGGTCATCTCTTATATTCATGACACCGAGCCAGCTCCCCAACCTTCATGGCCTCCCCCCAGTCATTGGGAAATCCCAGCATCCTTCTTGGAAGCACACTCCCATAGAAGAGATGGGGCCAGTGCCTCACCACCTCCATGAAGACTAAACCAAAGAAGACAGTCCTTTTCTGCAGCAGGAGGGGCCTAAACTATCTAATTACTTTTGGATAAAAAAGAAAAATAGGGAGGGCTCTTTAAGAACAAAGCAGACCCCAGCCCATTTAGCAGAAAGAGGAGGATTTCCATAACCACTCCCAAAAGCATGGGATGGACCTTGGGATGTCCTTGGAATTGGGACCTGATTGCTCAAGGATTGGGTATGACTCAGGGAGGAGCCCGGTCATCTCATCCAGCTCCCACTGGCCCGGCTCCATTCTGGAGTTTCCCAAGACCACAGATTCTTCAGGGGTGGAGGGGACAGGTACTGGGGAGGCAGAGGCCTGGCCACAGGAATTACGGGGGATCCAAAGGGTCTCTCCTGATGCTGATAGAGCGAGACCCCCGGGTTCTCTCTTGGCCCTCCTGCTCCCCAGTTATGTGAGTTTGGGTAAATCCCTTAACTTGTCTGAGCCTTGGTTTAAACACCTCTGAAATGAGAAAAGTAGCAATACTCACCCTTCCTGTTGTGAAAATCCAATGAAAGTAAGCATGAAGGAATTTTGAAAACCATTTCTGCTTTTACACAGGCCAAGAAAAGGCTAAACTTTGGGCCTTGAAGTCATGAGAGAGTTACTCTAACCATACTCATTGCTCTGCGTGACACAGGGGAAGCCAAGCACAGTAACAGCCAGGCCCACTGTCATCCCCATGGCTCCTCCATCCAGCCCCATCCCTCCTGAGCCCGTGGGGGAAATGGACAGCTTGGCCTTGCGATGGGTGCAGGAGGTTGCTGAGCGTTCACCGCTCACCGGAGGGAGCCTGCCCCCTGTCTCGCTCCTGCTCTCAGAGCTCACTGGCCTGGCCCTGCCTGCCCCCAGGAATGCAGGGGAAAGAATGGAAGATCTGAGCTGCAGTCAGCAGTCGGGGGAGGGGTGGAAGGGCAGAGAATGAGGGATTCAAAGACACTGGGGTGACAACAAAGATGTCAGCCTGCCAGGCACAGGCTGGAGTGACAGAGAAGCAGAAACCAAGGTGAGACCCAGCCCAGGCCAGCAACGGAAGGTGGTGTCCCAAGACCCACTTCTCAGGGGCCTGTACCTTTGCTTCCACACATACCCCTGCTGAGCAGGGGACACACACACACTCCACACACACACACATACACTCTCTCTCTCACTCCCAGGCTAAAGAGGCTGTGGTGAGGGCACCGCCCCCGGGCTTGAGGTGTTGGTGCCAGCCGGGTGGGCTGGCACAAGGTGGGGAGAGGGCGGTACAGGCAGCTAATCCCCCCCAGCGTCTCCCAGACGCCCACAGAGACCAGGGTGAGCTCTTTGTCTGAGCGTGGAGACGACAGAGGGGCGGCGGGCAGGCGGGCAGGCTCCTCTTTCTCTCCCTGCCTCCCGCCCGGGGCAGGTAGAAGCCTGCAGTCTGTGGGGACGGGTCGGAGGGAGTGGGGTGAGAGGATTAAGAGAGAGACGGGCGCTTACAACTTGGAGGGTTCCCTCCCTCAGGCCCAGAGGGCTTGTGGCTTTGGGGTGGGGGTCCCTGGAAGGGCAAGAGGCCGTGAACCTCAGCAGGGAGCAGGCCTTATTTGCAGTGGTTGATAGGTCTGTGTACGTTTCACACACCCAGCTACACTCAGAATCACAATCACTCGTGCGTACACACACGCGCGCGCACACACACACCGCACATGCAGAGCCAGAGCCCCGAACTCTGCATCCACACATGTGTTTACTTACAGTCTCACACGCAGAGACCAACATCCAGGGGGGATAATTACACACCCCACAAGATCACAGTTGTACAGTTTAAACTCTAGTCCTTCGTCTCCTATCATACTCACAGGCTGCCCCCCCCACGGACCGCATGATGGAGTCACACGCTGTCCTAGTCACCCACAATGGAGCATGCCATGGTCACCCGTGGGTCATCTCACACCCACACACCACCAGATCCCAGCGACACAATCCTCCATGCCCCGAGGGGTCGCAGCCCACCAGCCCTGTCACACCATGTTCAGACTACACAGCCCCAGCACAGGGGGTCAATCAAACATGCATGCCCCTTCTGTAGGCCCCAACACACCACGTGGCACGCTGTTGCCTCTCTGTGCCTGCCTCTTTCTCTCTGCACGTATATATCTGCCCAACCCTCCCACCCAACACCCAAACATTGCAGGCAGTCTAGGGTACCCCTCCCTACTCCTTGAACTCGGCCCCTGCTCACTTCACCTAAGGACAGGTCCCCAGATTTCCAGGCCAGGACTAAGCACCAGAGAATAAACCCGACACTGTGGACATACGAGGCCTAGGCTGGGTCTGGGCTGGAGAGGCAGGCAGCAGGTCCCCCCCCCAGGCCCACCCTCCATGAGCTCTCGAGCTCTCGAGCTTACAGGGACATATTCTGAGCATTGCAGTCAAGCCTCAATTGCCCTGGCTGGCATCACCACTTGCCCCCCCAACTCTGGCCCCTGCAATGGGCAGGATCACATTTGCCCCTTCTCTTCCCTGACCCCAATCTCTGCCCTGAAGCCCGCAGCCCAGGAGCCCAGCGTTGGCAAGCTGAGTCCCACTGCGGCTGGCTCCTCCAGCAACCAGGGCTAAATATACCCCTCGCCCGCTTTCTTGTGCCTAACTGGAACCAGCTGGGCAAGACCCACCCTTCCGCCTGCAGGACAGGTCATGGACCATCACAGTACGGACAGGCAGAGCGTCAGCAGGGGCTGCCTGGAAGCCGTGCCTGATAGCACTGGACCCTCAGACTGAGGCCTGAAAATAGCCCGGGAAGAAACGCACGTGTCTCAGCACCTTCTTCCTCCAATACCTCTCCAAGACAAGAACAAGCCTGGCACAGGATACATCAACTATGTCTTTTAGTTTCTTTTTTAAAGAGATGGGGTCTCGGCTGGGTTCGGTCATGCCTGCACTCCTAGCATTTTGGGAGGCTGAGGGGGGTGGATCACGAGGTCAGGAGTTTGAGACCAGCCTGGCTAACATGGTGAAACTCTGTCTCTACTAACAATACAAAAATTAGCCAGGCGTGGTGGCGCACACCTGTAGTCCCAGCTACTCGGGAGGCTGAGGCAGGAGAATTGCTGGAACCCAGGAGGCAGAGGTTGCAGTGAGCCGAGATCGCGCCACTGTACTCCAGCCTGGGTGGCAGGTGACAGAGCAAAACTCCGCCTCAAAAAAAAAAAAGATGGGGTCTCATTCTGTCGCCCCAGACCAGAGTGCCGTTGTGCAATCATAGTTTACTGCAGCCTCAAGTTCCTGGGCTCAAGTAATCCTCCTGCCTCAGCCTCCCAAGTAGCTGGGACGACAGGTGCATGCCACCACGCCTGGCTAACGTTTTACAGTTCTTTCGTGGAGACCAGGTCTTGCTTTGTTGCCCAGGCTGGTCTTGAACACCTGACCTCAAGCAATCCTCCTGTTTCAGGCTTCCAAAGTGCTGCGATTACAGGCATGAGCCACTGTGCCCGGTTGTCAAGTGGACTATTTTTGAGTCTCAATTTTTCTGTCTGAGACATTTATAGAGATGAAATAGCACTGATCTCAAAGTGTTGCTGGCAACAGTGAGTTAATACAGGTAAAGCACCGGAGCTGTGCCTGGCACAGAGTGAGCGCTCAATCAATCTGGCCATTATTATGAACATTCTGGGCGTCCCTCCTAGGCCAACGCTGCCCTGAAAGTGCTGGAGTGGCACAATGGACACACACACGCAGGCTCAGGACTAGCTGGCTCACACCAGTCTGCCTGGGGACACTGGCGGCGGGATGGGCAGAAGGTGGAACCGATCTGTGAGGGGACCAGGGAGGGGTCTGATGAGCCAAGACACGCCCCCCACTCCCAGCCCTGCCCTAGACCTAGCCACGTCCTGGGCTCCCCCTCCCCCACCAGGACTCCACCCGGGCTGTGGTCTCTGCTGTGGCTGCAGCTCCCACGCCGCGGCCCAGTTTAGCGGCTCCAGCCCGCGGCCCCAGGACATCCCACTCTCCGGCCCAGTCCAGAGGCCTGAAATAGGAAGGAAGAGGGGCCTAAAAATAGCCCTAATTACAGAGAGGCCCAAGGGGGTGGGGGCGGCGGCTCCTCTCTGGCTCCTGGGCACTGCCACAGCCTGCTCAGGATCCTGGTCCGGCCTTGAGGAAGGGACCCCACCCTGGCCCTCCTGGCCCCAGCCCACCGCCGGCCTCCCAGTGGGACAGGGAATGAGGGGTGGGGCGGGGGGATGGGCCAGAGGGGAGCTTAGCCCAAGTTAAGGCCAACATGGTCCCCTCCCCTGAATACAGGGCTGTGACAGCCCCACCTCCTCTGCTCTCCCCACATGAAGATCATTGGACAACTCAAGACTGATGGCTGCCACAGAGGCCACTGCCCTCACTCAGCCTACCTCCCCTACTCCTGGCCCACCCCCTCCCTGCCTCCTCCAGGAAGCCTGCCTTGAATACCCTCATCTAGCTCAGGCTCAACACTAGTAGAGGCTCCCAGATGGCCGCACCTCTGTCTCCCCCACTGGATTGGCCTCTGGGGTAGGGCTGTGTTTTTGCGTCAGCCTGGGGGCTCCCAGAGGGCAGGGGCTGCCTCTTCTACATTTCTGCCTCATTAGAAGGGAAAGAGTGCCAGGATACACAGAACAAAGGGAAAAAGAGAAACTGGTTCACGTAGATGCCTACATTCTGAGAAGACCCAAGGGCTGAAGTCATCGTGGGCACCTCCCTGAGCAGAGCATTTTGAGTCAGGTCTGAAGGAAGTGAACCAAGGAGACATCAGGGGGACGGCGGGAGAAATAGGGACTTGGTGCAGGAGAGAGTGCTCAGGCTCTGGGGACCCTTGCCCCAGGCCCTTCCTGCCCCACCTGCCCAGGAAGCTCAGGGTTTTGGAACCTGTGAAGCTTGGGTTTGAGTTCCCTTCTGCTACACATGTGCTGTCCTGCCTTCCGCAAGTGGTTTCACTTCTCTGAGTTCTGCTGTCTTCCTACGTAAAGCGGAGATAACCAGGACCTCACTGGCTTGTAGGAGTAAAGGCTATCACGCCCTCGCTGGGCAGGCACCCTGAAGGGAACGGCAGGTAGAGGCTCTCCCCAGGGAGCTGGACGCTCCTGCCCCTACCGCGGCCCTGCTGGTATTTCGCTGCTTGTTTTCCTCTGAGTATAAAGTCCTGGGAAGGCGTTGGACAGGGTGTGGGTGTTGTGGAAGGTTAATCATCTTGGTGAGGGGGACCCCCAGCAAGGCGGGGGGGACACATGATGCGCTGGTGCCATCTGGTGACTACACATAGTAATAACAGTTACCTAGGTTGAGAGGAGAAAAGGGATGGAGAGAAGATCAGGAAAGGGGATGAAAAAGAAAAGGAGGGAGACAGAAAGGCAAGACGGAGGAAGGGAAGGCAGGAGATGGAAGGAGAAGAGAGACGCTTAAGAAGATCGGGACTTCTCAGATGTTGCCACGGGCCTAGGTAGGCCGAGAAAATTTTTCTGTGGCCTCTCTAGGGTCCCAGAAGCCATAGAGACCCCATAGTACATGGGTCTGAGCTATGAGGCCTGACGACCAGGGAACTGGATCCAGCAGGTCAAACCAGGTGTTACTCCATGGGGACCCCCAGTCCTCAGGCCCAGCTTCATGAGCGTTGGGCTGCTGGCCCTGGACATCAGGAAGGGGTAAAATGGTCCCCATGAACCAGGCCAAGTTGCCCCTGGAAAGGTTGGCCATGGGCACGCCCATGAGCATGAGTGAAGGGAAGCATGTGCCTGTGCATGTCACCTGCATGCAGGAGCCCAGCACGCACCCCACTGGCCCCGGGGACACCCGTGACATGCACCTGCGTTGTGTAGGATTGGGCTGAGCTGAGTGTGTGAGGGGCCCCCACCTCACCCTCTGCTTCCTCTCAGGGGTGGGAGGCCGAGGGTGAACTTGTTTACCACTTCTGCTCCGGGCAGTGGTGATGAGCTCAGACTGGCCCAGTGCCCTCCAAGGGCAGGGCCAGGCCTGAGTCATGGGGGTCAGATGACTGTGGAGGCTAAATGGGTCCCATCCTGCAGCCCCCAGGAGCTGCTGGACACCCCCACCCTTTCCCTGATGGTGGGCCACCCTTCCAAAGCATTCAGCACCCCCAGGCCAAACACGAGATGGAGACGGTTCAGGGTTCAGACCACCGCAGGCCCCTCCCCACGGCTCCTTCTCTGCCCGGCCAGGCCCCTCCCCTAAGCACCTATCCTGGAGTCATTCACTGCCCTCTGGGGGCACCTAGTTCAAGCTAACACCCTCCCAGAACGGCAAACACTCCTCTAGTCACATGCGAGGTCCCAAACACATCCTAGAAATAAATAAAACATTGAGGCTGTTACTTCTCCCTGGGCCGCAGGCTGCGGCACTGTCAAAGGAGGAGACAGATCCATGCTCTCCAGGGGCTCTTCTCCAGTGACCTCTGCCCTTGGCCTGCAGTGCACGTTTCTGAGGCTGCAGTTGATGAATACTAAGAGAAGGCCCTCAGCTCTGTTCCCCAGCAGACCTACGTGGTCAGGATTATCTACTGATTGGAGGCCCACACCCTGCCTCCCTTTGGAAAGCGTGAGGAACCAAGGTTAGCTTTAGACACCCAGCAATAATTCCACCTTGGCTGGGCACAGTGGTTCACGCCTGTAATCCCAGCACTTTGGAAGGCCGAGGCAGGCGGATCACCTGAGGTCAGGAGTTCAAGACCAGCCTGGCCAACATGGTGAAACCCAGTCTCTACTAAAAATACAGAAATTAGCCGGGTGTGGTGATGGGTGCCTGTAATCCCAGCTACTCGGGAGGCTGAGGCAGGAGAATCGACTTGAACGCAGGAGGCGGAGGTTGCCGTGAGCCGAGATGGTGCCACTGCACTCCAGCCTGGGCAACTGAGTAACGCTCCATCTCAAAACTAATAACAGTAATTCCACCTTCATGATGGAGTTTTGTCTTCCACATCTTTTCTAGTATGCTGGGCTATTCGGGGTCCACTAAAATAAACTCTTCACAGTAAAGCCTCCACTTTATTTGGAGCACTGCCCAAGCTACAGCTTCCATAGCGCCCCCTCCCCCACAGACCCTGGCTCTGGGAGGCCCCTCTGCTGTTGTCCCAGAATGGACGGTGCACGCGGCCTTCCATCCACGGCTGGCTTTAGCTGTGTTTGGGCCTCGTCTCCCTCCACAATAGGAGTGCTGCTCCCTGTGGGCAGGACTGGGACCCTTCCCTCTGGGCGTTCCCTTCCCCCAGGTCCCACCCTATGATCCACAGACATTGGCAGAGACCTGGACATGCAGGCAGGTTTAATCCAGGTCCTGTCACTAGACTCACTGGGTGGCCTTGCATAGGCCAGCAGCCCCCCCACTCAGGGCATTCAGTGTCCCCATCTGTATGAAAGAAGATTGGAAAAGATGACCCCGCAGGGACCCTCTGAACCCTAAAACTCTAAGTTTACAACTCACCAACAGGAGCATCTGTTTTTGTGGCAAGACTGAAGGAAGCCTGGGGGGGGGGGAATTAGTGCCAGGGCTCCCTCCTGCGGCCCCAGCTCCCCACCCTCAGCCCCGAGCTGGCACTGACTCTTTCCCACTGCTGCGTTGGCAATGCCGGCTTCCTCCCGGCCTCCCCTGGCTTCACCAATTCCCCCACACGCCACCCCCGGCGGCCTCCTGCTTCAAGCCCTGACAGTGCCCCGGCACCCCCATCCGTTCCTCTGATCTTCAAGCCTGGCAGCCCCTCTCCCCAGTTTGGCACTGCATCTTTCAGCCCGCTGTCTGCCAAGCCTGGGCATCACCCACTCTCCATGCCCGGGCCCCAGGGGTTGGCTTTGGCCTCCCCAGATCTTCAAGCCTCAACATCATCCTCGCCCACCTGCCCTGGGCGCCGGAGACTCTCCAACTCTTCCTGAAGTCAGCTGGGTCATCCCCCTGTCTTAGGGCCAACCTACACCTCCATGAGAACTGGCTGGTGGCACTCCTGTCAGCCCCTCAGGTCCTCCAATGAGTCTCAAAGTGGTGACTCCATTTACTCTTTGGTGAGAGAGAAGGACAGTTTCACCCCGTCATCATCAACAACATCAAAGAACCTAGGCGTTGCCTCTGAGTCCCAGAGGCCGCAGGGGCTCTAAGCCACAGGGCGAACCCCCAGTGGACCACTGGCTGATAGGCTGAAAATGGGATTTCAGGGCTCTCTGGACAGGAGGATTCTTCACAGGAAAACTGAAAGCAGACTCCGCCTGTAGGCCCAATACACTGGGGGTGTGTTCCTACCCCGGGAACCCCCATGTCTCTGCCTGCAGCTCCTGCTTCCCCGTGGGACTTTCTACTGCATTTCACACTGGTGACTCTTCCCTGGTTTTTTTTTTTTTTTTCTGAGACAGGGTCTCACTCAGTTTTCCAGGCTGCAGTGCAAGGGCACAATCTCTGCTCATTGGAACCTCCACCTTCCAGGGTCAAGTGATTCTTCCACCTCAGCCTCCTGAGCAGCACATGCCATCATGCCCAGCTAAGTTTTAAATTTTTTATAGAAATGAGGTTTCACCATGTTGCCCAGACTGGTCTTGAACTCTTAGGCTCATGCAATCCACCCCCCTCAGTCTCCCAAGTGCTGGGATTATAGGTGTGAGCCACTGTGCCCGGCCACCTTCCATGTTTTTTTTTTTTTTTTTTGAGATGGAGTCTTGCTCTGTTGCCCAGGCTGGAGTGCAATGGTGTGATCTCGGCACACTGCAACCTCCGCCTCCCGTGTTCAAGCGATTCTCCTGTCTCAGCCTGCCGAGTAGCTGGGACTACAGGTATGCGCCACCAAGTCCGGCTAATTTTTGTATTTTTAATAAAGGCAGAGTTTTGCCATGTTGACCAGGCCCTGGTTCTTAAAACTCCTCTCCCCGTGGGCTTTTCATATTTCTCTTCTAATCTTTTCAAAATGGATGAGTTATATAAAGCACATGTAACAGTATGGCAAAACCAGAATGCTCGCTACCTAGCTTAAGGAATAACTCATTTCCAAGAAGAATTAAAACCACCTGTGTCTTCTCCTGAACTCATTCACCTCCCTCCGCGTAGGTGAGCTCCTTCCTAACCCTATCAGTGATTCCCATGAGCATGTTCTACTTTCACTACATCTGCATGGATCCCTTCATAACATGGATATGTGTCTTTCACGTTTGTAAATTCTACCTAGATGGACTGACAGTATAGGGACCCTGCTGCCCTTTGCTCAACATTTCATGAGTTTATGTATGTTCATACATGCACTCTAACTCATCCATTTGCACTGCTGTGTAATATTCCACTACAGGTTAATGGACATGTTGATTACTTATCTGTTTTCAATTATGGTTTCTTTTGTTTTCTGTTTTTTGTTTTGAGACAAGGTCCTGCTTTGTCACCCAGACAGAAGTACAGTGGTACAACCACTGCAAACTACACCCTTGACCTCCTAGGCTCAAGCAATCCTCCCACCTTAGCCTCTGAGTAGCTGGGATGACAGGTGTGTGTCACCACACCCAGCTATTTTTTTTTTTTTTTTAGAGATAAGGTCTCGATTTGTTGCCCAGGCTGGTCTTAAACTCCTGGACTCAAGCAATCCTTCTGCCTTGGCCTCCCAAAGAGCTGAAATTACAAGCATGAGCCACCGCACGGGGCCTTCAATTGCTTTTTAATGCTGTAAGTAATACATGCACACATTCTCAGTGTAAAATATTCAAATAATACAGGATAGCAAATAGCTGTTATTTCAGCTCATCTCAGAAGTCACCTTTGCTGACCACCTGTGTGTATGCTTCCTGCCCTTATTCAGGTGTGAACATGTCCATGCCTGTGCATATGCGTCTGTACCTTTGTAAGCTCCGTCTCCTTGATATCCACACCTCTTCTCTCTCCTGATGCACCTGCCCTTCTGATTTCTCCTTCTTGGTCTCTCCCAACTCCCTTGCCATAGCCTACCTAGGTCTCTGCATCAGCCTGTTATTGTAGATTCTGCTGAGTTTTCCTGGTCTCTCTAGATTCACCAGCTCCAAACACTGAGCTCCTTAAAGCTTCACGGCTTTGCCCCTGGAGTGCCCCCATCTCCACTATCTCCCATCAAATGGTCCAAACTGACATTCACAGCCCCCTCCCCCCAAGCCTGCTCTTCCTCTTCCTCTTCCCAATCCTCCTTCCCTCCTTCCCTCCAGATCTCAGATCCACTGATGCCTTCTGCCATGTCCCTGACCCCAGCCCTCTTCTCCCCAGCCCCAGCACTGCCTTAGAGGCTCACCAGGTCTCTCCTGGACTATTACAAGGACTTCCTCCTAAAAGACTGCCTTGCCTCCAGCCCCTCCCCACCTCCATTCCTTCCTCCTCATCACCTCTTTGAGGAGAGGGAGAGTTTAAGAGCCCTTAAGAGAAACAGAAAGGGAGTTCCCTCCGCCTGGATAAATCCAAACTCTCCAGCATGGCATTCAAGGCCTCATGGGGCTCTCCAGTTCCCAGACGGCCTGTACAGGATCTCACTGAACTTAGACCCAGTGACAACTGTCTTCTTTCAAGCCTCAGTACCTTTGTTTGTGCTGTTCCCACTGCCTAGACACCCTTTCCCATCATCACTCGGCAAACTGGCATCCACCATTCCAGATCTCCTCTGAGAACTCTTCCTGACCCTCCCAGCAAAACTCCCCCTCGAGGCATCCACCATGCTCTGTACAAAACTCTGCTGTAACTCCTGACGACGCATGCTCAGGCTGACCAGAAAACTCCTAAAGTCAAAAAACCTTTATGTGAGCCCTGTATGTGTGCTCATACAATGTACACTATGTCTTGATTTGACACTCGAATAAATACGGTCACCATGCTTAAAACGATGGGACTGCTGTGCTTTGTCGCCAGTCACAGGCTTCTCTCCCCCTGCCCGGTGGAAGCTTTCTGGGACTGTGACACCTCTTATTCCCCCCATGCTTGGCACAGCCATTTTAATTAGGGGTCAAAGGATGCCTATTTGGTGATAAGATAAGCTCCATCATCCCATTTGGATTTCTGCTGTAATATTTCATCATCTGTGCCTCCAGGCACATTTATGTGAAATGGGAAAAGGCACAGGGAAACTGCGCCCTAAAACTTTCCAACTGTTTCCATCTGCAGGGGCAGAACTGCGGAATGGGGGAGCTGGCCCAGCAAGACGGCAGAGCCTAGGGTCCCCACCCCAGCCCTGGACACTTCCTGGGATCATGTCAGCCCTAAAGACTTAGAAAATCATTTACTTGCCTTCTATAGCCATCTCTGCTCCCTGTTTGAGTGCTCACACATGAGGCCAGAGGGGAACTGGGGTTCTTCCCTCCCCCACTCCCCAGACTAACCCCTGCCCTCCCAGACCACAGACAAACTGGGCAGCCTCTCATCCCCATAGCTGCTGTCCCCAGGTCCATCAGCTCAGGTGTTCTGGTCAGCAGCCAGGGAGAGCAGGATGGAGAATCAATCCCAAAAGGGCAGCTCCATGCGCCCCTCATACCAAGCCCCCGCCAGCCAAGTCCTCAGCCCGTGGTGCTGTCTCCATGTGGCTGGCTCCAGATTCCCCCGACATGAGAAGCAAACTGTTCTGCAGACACTGGGGTCTGGAGGCTCCACTTGGTAGACAGAGGACAGTGCATTATAATTACAATTTCAATTAGCTGTTCACTTTTCCCTCGCACTTGCTAACCAAGATCCAGGAAGAAAAGGTTGATGTTAATCATCAGCTTCTCTTCTCCCACTAATGCGGTCAGACACTGGTGCCTTGATAGCACACAGGCTCCGGGAATAAGCACTCTGGGAGGAGACTTCTTCAGGGCCACATTTGAGGCCAGGGTCAGGAGAAGACCCCACATCTCCCAACAGAGGGGCTTCACCAGCCTCCCTCGCCCGGTCCCTCTGCTTCTGAACTCTACCTTTAAGGTCTTGTATGCTCAACCTTGTCTAAGAAATAGGCTAGGCACGGTGGCTCATGCCTGTAATCCCAGCACTTTGGGAGGCCAAGGCAGGCAGATCACTTGAAGTCAGGAGTTCGAGACCTGGCCGACATGGTGAAACCCTGTCTCTACTAAAAATACAAAAAACTTAGCCAAGCATGGTGGCAGGCTCCTGTAATCCCAGCTACTCAGGAGGCCGAGGCAGGAGAATTGCTTGAACCCGGGAGGGGGAGGTTTCAGTGAGCTGAGATAGCACTACTGCACTCCAGCCTCGGTGACAGAGCGAGACACCATCTGAAAGAAAGAAAGAAGAAAAGAAAAGAAAGAAGGAAAGAAAGAGAGAGACCACTCCACAAGGAACTCCTAGTATCATGAGAGCAACCTAGATCCTGTCCTTAGGAAACTTTCAACCCAATGACAAAATATCAGGGAATGCCTAAAATGACTTTCCTTAATCTGCGCTTTCCCATGAAATATTGAGGAATGCTATAGTTTAATGATATTAGTAAGAGCAATAATAACTGCTACCATTTATTAAGTGCCTACGATGTGCCAGCTGCTGCACAAAGTTCTTTTATGCATTATCTCATTTAACTTCAACAATACTTTGAAGTGAGGATATGTACGTAACATCCCCATTATGTAAGATCCTCATCTTACAGATGAGGTGAGTGAAATTGAGAAAGGTTAAATAACCTAAGTAACAACTAATACCAGTGGTAAGGGGTAGGGCCAGAATTGGAACCCAGAGTATTGTTGTTAACCGCTATGGTATGCTGTGCTCCTGCACTTGACTTAAATCCGACATGTGGACAAACACCCCTCATCGCGTATGCTGTCTTTCCTCGTGGAGCCTAACTGCAAAAAACATGTGGGTAGCTATGGGCCCCATGGAGAAAGGTGATGGAGAAGGAAAGGAGGCAGGATGAGAGACCCCCAGGTCCCTGGGCCCCTGCGTTAGGGTACACGTTTGATGGTGGTGGAGGAGGTGCTGATGATATGGGTGAGGTCAGGAACTGTGTGGATTCATTCTCAGAACTCTGATCAGGCCAGGCACGGTGGCTCACACCTGTAATCCCAGCACTGTGGGAGGCTGAGACCAGCCTGGACAACATGGTGAAACCTTATTGCTACTAAAAATACAAAAATTACCTGGGCACAGTGGCGCATGCCAGTTATCCCAGCTACTCAGGAGGCTGAGGCAGAAGAATCACTTGAACCCAGGAGGCGGAAGTTGCAGTAAGCCAAGATCGTGCCACTGCACTCCAGTTTGGGCAACAGAAAGACTCAAAAAAAAAAAAAAAAAAAAAAAAGAACTCTGATCAGCTAGTGGTAAGAATTTCTTTCTGAAAGTGGACAACACCTTCAGGCCCTTCCAGAGACACACAGGGCATAACCGAGGGGCTAAAAATGCCAACAGCAAGGCAGGCTTGGGCCAAACCGCCTGCCACAAATACGGGCAAAGGCATCTGCCCACACAACCTCTGTGCACAGAGGACGAGGGGCTGTTTGCTCCATCCACACTGTGGACCCAGAGATCCACTTTTCCAAACCCTAAGTGTTCTGTCTAGAACAAGTGTCTCAGCGCACTCACATTAGCAATGAGGTAAAGGGGGTCCTGGGTTCTTCCTTTTCCCCCCAAATGCCCCCTGCCATGGCACTTTCCACACTGTGGAAATAGCCGCAGTTTCCAGCCCATGCCCTGCCTCCCCTCCCTCCCAGCCTTCCAGACCTTTGGAGTTTTCTCTGCCTTCTTCCCATCGCCCTCTCCTTTCTGTCCCATGGTCCCATCTCGTCCCCATGTTATAAAATTGTGATAATGCTTCTTTCCTCTCTCTCCCTCCCTCCTTCTCTCTCTCTCACTTTCTTTCTTTCTTTCTTTTTTTTTTTTGAGATGGGGTCTCGCTCTGTTGCCCAGGCTGGAGTGCAGTGGCATGATCCTGGCTCACTGCAACCTCCACTTCCCAGGTTCAAGTGATCCTCCCACCTCAGCCTCCCAAAATGCTGGGATTAGACAGTGACCCTCCATGCCCAGCCCTCTGTTTCTTTCATCTCTGTTCTCAGCCAACTCTCATTTGAAGGTGCTCAGTAAATCCCGAATCAGTGAATGAATGCATGAAAGGAACCTCACAGACGGGGGAGAGTTGTTTTTTTGGAAGTCTTAAGCCATAACAGTGGGAGACAGCCAAGCACAGGGTGCAAAGTCCAAGCCAAGCACCGCTGGCTGCCTTTACCCACCACCCTCCCCGCCCCCTGGAAGGGCCCCACTGCTCACCTGAGGACACCCAGGCCCCCGCCCGTGGCAGCCCTGCCCTTTTTTTTTAATTTATTTATTTTTTGAGACGAAGTCTCACTCTGTAGCCCAGGCTGGAGTGCAGAGGCACGATCTCGGTTCACTGCAACCTCCGCCTCCCGGGTTCAAGAGATTCTCCTGCCTCAGCCTTCTGAGTAGCTGGGACTACAGGTGCGCGCCACCATGCCCGGCTAATTTTTGTATTTTTTAGTAGAGATGGGGTTTCACCATATTGGCCAGGCTGGTCTGGAACTCCTGACCTCGTGATCAGCCCGCCTTGGCCTCCCAAAGTGCTGGTGTCCCCCCTTTATCTCCTGTCCCTCTATCCAGGGACAGGCCTTCCGCGTCCAGGACCCAGCTCCAGCCCAGCCTGGATCTCGCCACGCCGGCGCTCTGGGAAGGGAAACGAGGTGGTCAGAAGCTTCCACGTGGGGGCGCTGGTGGGGGCGCAGGAAAGACTGAAGCAGACCCCCGCCCCCAACTCTCCGTGCGAGGTCGGTGAAGGAACCCAGATGATCAATCTGCCGCTGCCCCCTGCCGGCCCCCAGGGTCCCCACCAGGCAGTCATGACCCCCACCGAGCCCCCTCCCTTCTGCCTCGCCTCTCGGCCCCCGCCAAGCCCCACTCTCTCGGGTTCGCCCTCCTCAGTCAAGATGAAAGAGCCCGCGAGCGGCAGATAGGTCTAGGTTCGAATCTCGCCTCTGCCCCTTAGCGGCTGGCGGCCTTCTCCCAGGGCCGGCCTGTAAAATGGGCCCAGCACGCACGGACTTTGGCCAGAGGAGGCGTTCAGGAAACGTCAGCTTCCTGCCCGCATCCGCCCTCATCTCGCATTTCCCTCTTCTCTGTTCTCCCTCTGCTTTTTCCCCGCTCCTCCTTTGGTTTTGTTTTAAGTCCCTCCCTCCCGCGCCCTTTCTCTTCTCGGCTCCGCAATGTTAGCCAAACCGCAGTGTTTAGCAATCCTGCGCCCACCCGGCGCCCCGGGAGCCTTACCGCGGCCGCGACCCGCCCCCGTCCCGGCTCCCGAGGGGGCGCCACCTCCGCGATGTGCCCCGCCCCCACGGGTCGCACGCCGCCCCCAGCCCGGCTCACCTGGGGGTCGCACCCTGACTCGCGCTCAGCCCTGCCCCCAGCCCACCCGGCATCTGCCGGGTCCCTCCTCTGGCGGCAGCGCCGCAGTCCACGCGCCGCCCGGGCTGCGGGGACCGGGCGGAGCTGGACGCACCGGCCAGGGCCGTGCCCGGGTGGCCGAGGGCACCGGGGGGGGGGGCGGCGGGCTCGGCCGCCAGGACTGCCAGCGCCAGCCTGACCGCAGCCCGAGGGCGACGCTGTAAATAGCCGCGGTTTCCAGCCCGTGCCCTGCCTCCCTCCCAGCCTTCCGGATCTTTTGGGTTTTCTCTGCCTTCTTCCCGTCGCCCTCTCCTTTCTGCCCCGTGCCCCCGCCTCGTCCCTGCTGTGCGCCCACCACATCCTGCCCCACGCAGGATGGCTCCGGCGCTGGCGAGGTCAGGAGCCGGAGAGGGGGCCAGGAGACCAGCGCTCCTTCAAGGGAATAAAATAATAATAACCACAGCAATTAAGTTAGGGTTAACTGAGTACGTGCTATGTGCCAGGGACTGCTGAGTGCTTTACAGGCAGGATTCATGAAATCTTTACTACGCTCTAGGAGGGCCAGCTTCAGTTTGCAGATGGAGAAACTGAGGCTCAGACTCAGTAGGGACTAAGGTCACCCCATCTGCATCTGCAGAATGGAAGGCCATCGCCCCTGTCCAGAGGCCCGGGCTGTGATTCTGCCTGAAACCTAGTGAGTAAAACTCCAGTTGAAGGTGGGAAGGGGCTGGCTGGGGGTCCAGGAAGCTAGTCTGCCAATGAACTCTCAGTGTATCCTAGAGCAAGCCCGGCCTGCCTCAGTTTCCACACCTGTGAAACCAAGGGGATGAAAGGCAACATTCTGTTCCTCTAAAGAACCTGTTAATGACAGTGGAAAACCCCAAATGGAGTGTGAGGCATTAGGCGTCCTGCGCTTGGGGGAGCTCAGTGGGAGGCTGGGGGACTGCCTCCCTGCAGAGTTGAGACCAACCCACCAGCCAGGACTGGCTGCCTGGGAATTAGGCTAAGCTGGGGAAGCTGCATTTTAGCAAATTTGGGGATTCTGAAGCCATCCAGTTTAGAACCCACCAAAAAGATTCCTGGAAGTGGGTGGGGTAGGATGGTGGGGGTCCTCCCTCAAACACTCCATACTTGCCCTTATTCATCTCTGCCTTGGCTGGCCTGGACTCAGGGTGAGTGCAGGTTTATTAAGAACCTGCTGCGCCAGGCGCGGTGGCTCACGCCTGTAATCCCAGAACTTTGGGAGGCGAAGGTGGGCAGATCACAAGGACAGGAGTTCAAGATCAGCCTGATCAATATGGTGAAACCCCGTCTCTACTAAAAAAATAGAAAAATTAGCTGGGCGTGGTGGCAGGTACCTGTCGTCCCAGCTACTCGGGAGGCTAAGGCCGGATAATTGCTTGAATCCGGGAGGCAGAGGTTGTAGTGAGCTGATATTACACCACTGCACTCCAGCCTGAGCGACAGAGCGAGATTCCTCATAAAAAAAAGAAAGAACCTAGTATATGCCAAGCACACATCTGTCACAGCCCCACTCTCAGAGACCCTGGCATAGTCAACAACCACATGGCTGACTAGCAGAGGTGCCCTCAGCCCAGCTGTCCCTTGAGAACTGGAGCCGAGCTGCTTCTTCCAGGGGTGAACAGCCCCGAGCCAGGCTGTGCAGATCAGTGAGCAGAGCAAGGGTTGCATTTCACCTCCACCGGCCCCCCTCGGCAGCCGGCCTTTTGCAGGACACAACCTGCACAACCTCGCACAGCAGCCGGTGGGGGAGCCATAGAGATCCAAGCAGGAGATGTTGGCAAAGGAGTCAATTACTTGTTGCTGGAGACAGGAAGAGAAAGAAGAATTCTATGGAAAAGGTGAATATTAAGCTGGATCTTTAAGAATCAGTGGGAGTTCACCAGGTGGAAAGGGAGGTCCCGCAGAGGCAACAGCCTGTCCCGGGACAGGGGTAGGGGTGGCCTGGGAAGGAGGGTGCACTCTTCCCTTGCTCCCACCACTATGCTGGCACATGTCAAATCAAACGTAGCTTATCAGCCAACCAGAGGTCTCCGTGCCTGGACTGTGAGATGCTATAGGATGGGGACAATGTCATACTCATCTTCCACAGCTCACTGCCTCACCCAGTGCCAATAATTGTGTTTTTTTGTTTGTTTTTTTTTTTTAAGCGGAGTCTCACTCTGTCTCCCAGGCTGGAGTGCAGTGGTGCAATCTTAGCTGGCTGCAACCTCTGCCTCCCGAGTTCAAGCAATTCTTCCTCCGCCTTCCAAGCAGCTGGGACTATAGGCGCATGCCACCATGCCCAGCTAATTTTTGTATTTTTAGTAGAGACAGGGTTTTACCATGTTGGCCAGGATGGTCTCAATCTCTTGACCTTGTGATCTGCCCGCCTCGGCCTCCCAAAGTGCTGGGATTACAGGCGTGTACCACCACATCCAGCCCCCCAATGCCAATAATTGTAACAGTCATCTTGGTCAGCAGGTAGTAAATATTGACCATCACACCTTGTGCTAAGTGTTCCAGGGCATCATCTCATTTTCAGCCTCAAACTTTGGAAACAAGTGCTATTATTAATCCTGTTTTACAGACAAGGATTCTCAAGAGGAGTTAATAATATGCTAAGGTCACACAGCTATTTAGTAGTGGAGCCAGAAGTGGAATCCAGGCCTCTCTGACCACAGAGCCCTTATTCTAGACTGATGAGTGGATAGATGGATGAATGGATGGGAGGACAGGCGAGAGGAAGAATTCAACGAAGGACCATGAACGCCATGCTAGGGAGCTTGAATTCACTCAAGGGCAATGGGGGAGACGCTGGAAGGTTGTGAGCAGGAGAGACAGGTCAGTTTAGGGATTTAGAAAGATCACTTTGACAACAGGGGAAAGATCATTTAGAGCCAATGATGCTTGAAATCTGCAGCCATTTTTCTGGCAAATCCCAATTCCCACTTGTGGGGGAGGCTCATTCCTTTAAGCACTGTGTTATTTCTCTTAGAGCAAGACATGTGTTCTTATGCACACACAGGGACTATTGATAGGGGAGAATGCTGGAGAGGAAGGGCTCAAAGACAGGAAAAGGAGACAGGAGGGGACACTGCTAATTTTCAGGGAGAGGCCTCTCTGTATAGGGGGAGTAGAGCACCAGGAAGGGAGAAGTTGTATGGCCCCCTCCCTATTTCCAACATGAGAAGGTCCCCCTCGGGGTTTCCAGCCTGGATGCTGCAAGCCCCAGGTCCCACACACTGCCCCACTATGCACCTGCCACCAGGGGAAACACAGCCAAAGGTGAGGCGGGTGTTGCATCAGAGTGTTAAGCCCTGGGATGAAATATTAGAGGTGGCAGTGGAGGAGGTCTAATCCCTCCTCCTGAGCAGCTCCTAATATCATTGGCCTTTCCAGCCAGGGAGGGAGGGGAGTCACAGAAACCTGCCTGGGGGATCAGTTAAAGCTGAAGTAAGGAAGCAGGAATAGGACCTGAAAACAGGTGCCGTTTCCCCTACCTACACTCAAGGAGCCAAAGAGTGGACCAAAGCCCGCAGCAGACAGGCATCTTCAGGCTGAGAGGAGCTCCCAGAGGGCTCCGGGGCAGAGCAGGCTCACCATGCTGCCTTGCCTCGCCCTGCTTCTCCTGATGGAGCTGTCCGTGTGCACTGTGGCAGGTGATGGTGGAGAGGAACAGGCACTCAGCACTGAAGCAGAGACCTGGATAACTGTGGCCTTAGAGGTACCTTTGGGGGAGAGGCTCTGACCGGGGCAGGGGATGATGGAGGGTGGAGGGGCAGAAGATCCCATGTGTGGCTGCCAGGAGAACAGGCTGTGCCCTGCAAGGTTGCCCGACTCTCTTCCATGAGTTGATTCAAGGCTATGAGCCCTGGCCTGGCAGACCTCCAAAGTGTGTGTTGTGTGTTGTGTGTGTGTGTGTGTGTGTGTGCTGTGTAAAATACGCAGAAGCGCCAAATGCCAGTCCAGAGTGAATGTCTGCTGACCACGAGCTGTTACTCCTGGGATTGTCATTGCCCAGGCTGGCCTCACCGTCTGCTGGACAACCTCCCAATTCTAACACTAACTCTCTGCTTCTTCAGGAAGGCGCTGTCCCCAGCATTCAGCTCCAGCTGCGGGAGGTGAAGAGTGGCAAGGCAAGCCAGTTCTTTGGGCTGATGGGGAAGCGAGTGGGAGGTGAGTGACAATGGTGGGTGGGAGCTCAGCAAGCAGGGGTCCTGAGTGGGTCCTGCAACATCGAGCAGAGGCCCTAAGTTAAAAGCCCAGGACCTGGGTTCAGGTGGTCCAGTCCAGTAGGGGTCGCTCATGAGATGGGGTGGCATAGACTGTCCGTAGAAATTATCATCCAGGCTGGGGGAGGGGGCCGGTGGCTCACGGTCTGTAATCCCAGCACTTTGGGTGGCCGAGGTGCGCAAATCACCTTGGAGTCAGTTCAAAACCAGCCTGGCCAACATGGTGAAACCCTGTCTCTATTAAAAATACAAAAATTAGCCAGGCATGGTGGCACACACCTGTAATCCCAGCTAGGTGGAAGGCTGAGGCAGAAGAATCACTTGAACCCAGGAGGCAGAGGTTGCAGTGAGCTGAGATCCTGCCACTCTGCAATACAGCCTGGGCAACGGAGACTCTGCCTCAAAAAAGGAAAAGAAATTATCATCCAACCAGGACACTTTGGGGGGGAGTGTTAATAATTACGCCAGGCAACCGGTGTAAACCAGCCTGTCCCCAACAATGGGAAGCATGGTCACCTGAAGGGTGGGGGCTCAGGCTCTGCACGCTGCTGGTGCCTTCCATGCTCTGCACGACTGGGAGTGGCAGTGAAGCTAGAGACCAGTCTGGATGTGGGCAAAGCCACAAGCCAAGCTTTCTAGTCAATTTTGTTTGGCTCAAACAGAATTACTAACTCAAACCTGTGTTCCCTGAGGGCACTTTCAATTCAGGAGTCCTGTCCTCGGGGGACCAGGAGAAAACAGTCTGCACACACAGCAGTTTTCTATTTTCCTATTGTCAACATTATATGTTTAAAGTGGTAACGCTCCGAGTTGCCTGGGTGTGAAAAACTGGCACTTTCACACTGACTATTGGAGGACATGTTGGCGATATCCAGGAAAGTTGGAAATGTGCATGCCTTTCTGACCCAGAGTCTCACTTCTCAGGTACACACGCTGTTGCTACATGAGCACTGAGGGTGTTCATTGCCAACATGCTTGTAATAGCAAGGATCTGGAAATTACATAATGACCGTCATCAAGGAATGGTCAAAATATGTTAGGCATATCCTTAACCTTTGTGGCCATTAAAGAGAATGAGGCAGACCCATGGAATGATATGGTACAAGGTTAAGCAGAAAGAAAGCACATTACAGATCAATATTCGAGAGGAGCCTACTTGTTTTTAAAAATTGACATACTCTTCCTGCAGAAGGTTTGCTCAGTTGTGAAAAAAAAAAAGACATACTCACAGATATCCAAATGCATGGGGAAAGTTCTAGAAGGATAAATATCTAACTGTAAACAGGGGTTACATCAAGGACAGGAAGTAGAGATGAGGGGGAGAAGAGAGAGAGAGACTTTAAATTTTACTTGTACAAACCTTTTCAAAATAGTGGATGTATTCAAGGACTGCTTTTGTAAAAAAAAAAAAAAAAATACACATATAAAAATAGAGAAAACCAACTTGTGACCAAGCACTTTTGGCCTTAGTTTCCTCTTCTACAGAATGAGTTTTGAACTGAGCCATTTCAAACTTCTTTTCCAAATCCAACAACCCATGAAGAATGGGGGATGGGGGTATCAGAGAAATATTTCTTGAGCACCTACTACGCTCAAGATTAAATCTCCACAACACTATCCCCCTTATCACAAGCAGGGAAGCCAAGGCCCAGATAGGTTAAGCACTTTTCCCAAGGTTGCCTGCCCAGGTGACCCCAAAGTCTGTGCCTTTCCAGCTGCTCCATACTGCCTCCTACCGGCACACTCCTATTGCCATAGAGGATAACCAGGGAGTGACTAGAATTCCACTGAGACCCACCCATACACAACCCCCAAAGAACTGGAGCCTCTCCCACCTCACCAAGCCCCCAGGGAAGCAGTGCAGTCAGTTGGCAGTCCTCATTCCTTCTTTCTCCCTCCCCCCAGGAAGACCTCTGATCCAGCCAGGGAGAAAAAAAGGTAAGTATTGCTCAAACCTGCCCTCAGCATGCCCCCTGGGGAGGGTTGAGTTGTCCTCAGTGTGAACAAACCGGGTGGGCCAGGGGCAGGCCAGGCTGGCAATGCTGTGCAGAGGGTGGGGCCAGTGTGGTTTGGCCGTGCCAGGCTTTCTGGTTATTTTCTTAGAGGGGTGGTCCTAAGGAGTGGCTATAGGGATAGGAGGGGACAGTGATGGCTCTAATTCTGCCAACGTTTCAAAGTTACCTTAGGACTAAAGCCTGGAATTAGGGAAAAAAAAAAAAAAAGAGCAAACCACCAGAGACAAGAGTGCTTAAAGCTCCAAACCCTGGCACCCAGATTATCTTAAAAGTGCAAATCTGGAACAGGCGCAGTGGCTCACACCTGTAATCTCAGCATTTTGGGAGGCCAAGGTGGCCAGATCACTTGGGGTCAGGAGTTCAAGACCAGCCTGGCCAACATGGCAAAATCCCATCTCTACTAAAAATACAAAAATAGGGCACGGTGGCTCATGCCTGTAATCCCAGTACTTTGGGAGGCCGAGATGGGTGGATTGCCTGAGGTCAGGAGTTCGAGACCAGCCTGGCCAACATAGTGAAACCCTGTCTTTACTAAAAATACAAAAAAAAAAAAAAAATACAAAAATTAGGCAGGCATGGTGGCAGGCACCTGTGGTCCCAGCTACTTCAGAAGCTGAGACTAGAGAAACTTTTAAACCCAGAAACGGGGGTTGCAGTGAGCCCAGTCCAGCCCGGGATGACAGAGGGAGACTGTCTCAACAACAACAAAAAGAAACAAAGTGCAAATCTAAGACTTCTTCGTCACCAGGTTGGAGTGCAGTGGCACGATCTTGGCTCACTGCAACCTCCACCTCCCGGGTTCAAGCGATTCTCCTGCCTCAGCTTCCTGTAGCTGGGACTACGGGTGTGCACCACTATGCCCAGCTAATTTTTGTATTTTTAGTACAAATGGGATTTCACCACGTTGGCCTGGATGGTCTCGATCTCTTGACCTTGTGATCTGCCCGCCTCGGCCTCCCAAAGTGCTGGGATTACAGGTGTGAGCCCCTGCGAGTGACCTACCCTGCTTAAATCTTTCAGCGAAAAGGGAAAAACAAAATCAAAAGAAAATAAACCAACATGCGGGGCATGGTGACTCACGCCTGTAATCCCAGCACTTTGAGAGGCCAAGGCAGGTAGATCACGAGGTCAGGAGCTCAAGACCAGCCTGGCCAAGATGGTGAAACCCCATCTCTACTAAAAATCCAAAAATTAGCCAGGCATTGTGGCGGGTGACTGTAATCCCAGCTGCTCAGGAAGCTGAGACAGAGAATTGCTTGAATCCGGGAGGCAGAGTTTGCATTGAGCTGAGATCGCACCACTGCACTCCAGCCTGGGAGACAGAGCAAGATTCCATCTCAAAAAAAGAAAAGAAAAGAAAACCAGCCTGTATCCTCCACTCCCTCAGTGCTCTCAGGACCAAGTCCATTCCCCTAATACAACACACTGCATCCTTCAGGACTGCCTCATTGACTCGACTCCCAGCCCCATTTTGACCAGCTTTCTTTCCCTGACTGCCTGCCCTACACAGACAGGCTTGTCTCCATGGCCTGGCATGACCCTGTCCTTGGCACATTGCACTACACTGTCTTGCTGGGTCACATGGCTGGCTGGTGTCCGCAGACCGGAAGTCCCCCAACAGGGAAGCATCAGGTCTGTTGTTGCCTCTGTATCTCTAGTTCCGAGCAGTTTCTGCCTGTTAGAAGCACGACTAGGTGTTTAGGAATGGAGAGCAGAGGGAATATGGAGGAAGAAATCAATGAAAGAACTAGTGAATAAAT
Source organism: Ateles fusciceps (assembly GCA_036589455.1). Classification (NCBI taxonomy): domain Eukaryota; kingdom Metazoa; phylum Chordata; class Mammalia; order Primates; family Atelidae; genus Ateles; species Ateles fusciceps. The sequence goes on from JAZHEH010001386.1 coordinate 10,986,150, forward strand.
CAATCAGTCGGTTCGTGTTTCCTCACCTCTTCGGATGACAGAGGAATGATTCTGTCTGCAAGGCCCCGGCCCTGGCCCTGCCCTGGCCTTCCCTGCTTCCCAAGATAGCCCACCGCTGCTGCCTCTTTCTTCTCTACCACTTCTCTCTCCCACTGCGAGTGTATCAGCTGGAACACACACACCAGGGCCTCCTGGGCAAGAGAAGCCCATCCACAGAAGGTCAGGGCCACTGGTGGTTGCAAGGGCATCATGGGAAAATGGCCACTTTGCCACCAGTCTCCAAGGTGGGGGCTGGGCAGCGGGACACAGAGGCCCCCAGGAGAGGCAGTTGAGTGCAAGGAGGTGGTCTCTTTGATGACCCAAGACTGAAATCGCTGTGGCCCTGAAGCTACACCCTCCCCCATCCCCCCCCACACCCAGGCACACTCTGCCCTGCCCCTACCCCTGCCCCTCAGGGCCAGCTGAAACCATGGGGACTTAAGCCTAGTTTTCCAGGCCTTGGAACATCCCCTATTCCCTCACGGTTTGCAAAGTTCTCATCACTGATCATTAAGAGAGTCATGCCTTTACTCTTCAGAGATTTTTCTGCCTTCAACCACTGTAAATAAGTGCAGATCACTCTGGGAGGGTAACACTGTAAGCAGTTATCAGCTCACACCTTCTACCAGAGGCCACACCCCCAAATGGTTCCAGGGGCCCAGGCAAGAAAGTGGGTAAATGAATCAGGTTGGGGAAAGGTCACGGCTCAAGCGAGTGGGCACAACAGGATAGGCAGTGGGCATCCCAGCAGGTCACAGACACTGAGCTCCAGTCTGCCCTTCCTGGCACCTAACCTCTTCCACCGGAGCTGCAGAATTCTGGACCCCTCCCCTCCCTAGCACCCCTGATAGAACACCTGCTCGAGTCATTCCATTCGAGAGCCATGGAAGTCACCTCAATAACAAATAGAGATGAATGTCCCTCCATGCATGCTGTGGGCAGGAATATTAAAAGTCAGTCATCACTTTTCAGAGATTGAAAGCTACTTGCCCAAAGTCACACAGTGAGCCAATAACAGAGCCAGGACTAAAGTGTGTCTCCTGTTTCCTGGTCCATGGCACTTTCCATGTCCCCAGGACAGCCTCTGGGACTCTTGGATAGCCTTCCCCACCTTTAGAGAGGATAATTGAAGGTGGGCTCCGTCCATGCTCTGGAGGCATTAGCAATTGACAGACGAGCCTGTAATTCCATTGCCCTAGAAATCTCCAGACAGGAGAGCAGGGGTTAGGAAGATGAAGGCCTTCAATTCGACTAGGGAAGACTACCAAGGGTGGAGGATCCAGACAAGACCCCCCATAACCACAGTTCATATATCAAACTCTCCCCCAGGCAGAGAGTATGAGGCCCAAGGTTCAGAGTAAAGCCCCCACCGCAGACTTCCCAGAGGACGTGGTGCCGCTCTTCCTACCTGGACGTCACAGCTGATGAGCCGGCAGGCCAGCTCTCTTTTCCGTGTCTCCTGTCCTCATCACTAGCACTTCACCCAAGGCCCACACTGAACCCACTGGGCTTCTTCCTGGACTCACGGTATCAGGCAGCAGTCCTGCATAAGTGCATGGTCTTCACTGTTGCAAGCTGCAGTTGACTCTGCCTTCCCTCGAACTCAGAGCTGGCATCTCACTGCACAGCAGTGGGGAGACTCGCACACTGTATATCCCGTGCCTAGCACACAGTAGGCACTCAATAAATGAGTGACCAGTGAACAGCTCTTATTCTGGTGCACAGGAGAGGGTAGGAATGGCCTGGGCTCTGTAGCCTGTTCAGAGGCCTCACTGGTATGTCAGCAGGCCAAGAGGCCTTTTGCAGAATTGCAGAGAAATACTGAATGGCCCTGGTCCTTCCCCCAGAGGAGAAAACAGGCTTGGGACACAGGTAAGGATGACAGAAACAGGAATGAGGCCATGACGGGGTGGGAAGGTATTACAGGCATTTCAAAATGGAAAGGATTTGAAAACAAGGGGTCTTTTTTCCCTTTATCGTCCTCTGAAGCCCCAGCCGGAAGAAGACACCCTCTCCCTACTCACAGACATGATCTCAAGGGCTCAAATCCATGCATCTCCTGACTCAGAGAACTGGGTTCCAGGTCATTCATCAATTGTCTTGTATAAGGTGACCCTTCAACTAACTGCCTTGTGGTTAAGACACAGCCCCATTCTTGAGCACCTTAGAAGACCGAAACAGCTCGCAGCCTCAGGGAGCCCCACACTGATAGGGAGGCAACTGTCCCTGCACTAGTAGTTTATAGGCAGGTGAGACACAGAGGACCCCTTAGAAAGCAGCACATGAGCTATCATGAAATCCCGGAGGCAAACCTAGGTCCTAAGTGTGGAGGTGTAGGGAATGCGCTGGGAATTGTGTGTGGGTCCAGCAGTAAAGGAGGTGCCTTAATCCACTAGGCTGCAAAGCATTTAGCTTCTGTGTCCCTCTCCCCCGGCTCCAAAAAAAAAAAAAAAAAAAAAAAAGGTGAGGAGTTTTTCTGGGTGTTTGATTATTTGCAGGCAGGTGCAGGGGAGGAGAAAGTAGGCACGCTGGTACAGAGGGTAGGACCCTCCTCTGGATGCCAGGAAAGGCAAGGAGGAAGCCAAATGGCACCAGCACAGGCAGGAAGAGTCCTTCCACTTGATCTATAGTGAGGTAGTCTCTCTCCCAAGACTGTTCACTGTGAGCCCCAAATAAACCTCAGGCCCCCGTTTTCCCCATCTTCACACCTTACCATCATGTCCAGCAATGAATATGGGAGTGGGGGCCAGTGTGAGCCTCCTCCTTGGACTCCGACACTGCTGCAGAATTTTCCAGTTAATGTACTTCCCATCTCACCTGCTCCTAACCTCCTAGCCCACCAGGCATCCCCCAGTGCCTGCCCCACCCCACCCAGCCACCGGTTCGGTCCCAAGAAGTGATTTACTGCAATAACCCAACTCAAAGCACCAGCAGAGAGCTGAAGACGTCATTCTTGTGTTTTGTATTCTGGGACATTTAGGAAACAAGTGAATTCACCAAATAGTGAGTTTCATCTATGTGCCAGCATTTCACTAGGAACTCAGATGGGACTGGGGGATACGAACGAGTGTAAGATTGGAATTTGCCCTTGAAGACCTCATGGTACTACAGGAGAGCCAAGATATACTAAAGGATGCAAACCCACCTTCTGCTCCCCAGTGCTATCTTTCTCAAGCTCACTATGTTCACTCCTGCTTCTGGTTTCTGCACATGCCAATCTTTCCATCCTGGTAAATGAATTCTTTGCCAAGATCCATTTCTCTGTAAAAGTTTTCCAACCCAGGAAACACCCATCCATTCCCTCCTTGGCATTCCTGAAATGCCTTACAAGTTCTTCCATTCAGCACTTCCTCTTTCACTATGTTGATGTTTTAATTAATGATTTACCTCCCCGGCAAAAGAGGGTCTCTGAGTAACACAGATCACCTCTTATTATCTTTGTGCCCTCAGCGCCAACAGTAGTGCCTGGCACGAGAGGTCCCTGGAGAGCATTGTGACAAAGGATTCACATTTCCTGTCCTCAAGGAGTCTATCTCTAGAAAGCCAAACTTAATACAAGTAACTGAAATAAGTAGTAGCAGCTGCGACTTACTGAACACGTCCCATAGTTCTCAAACTCAACCTGTCCATACACTGAACTTTTGATCCACTGCCCCAAAGCTACTCTTCATCATCTTCTGCATCTCTACAAATGGCACCTCCATGCACCCAGCTGCTAGAGCTAGGGGGTTCCCCTCAATTCCTCACATCTCATTATCCCCTAGCTGTTGAACCCTCTACAATCTATCTTGAGTCCACCTACTTCTTGCCATCTTCCCTGTCACTGTTAGTACCAGCCACCTTCCTCCCTTGTCTGGAGGGCAGCAGCCTCCTGGCAGACCTCCTTGCTTTCCACCCTCCTGCCAGCCAGCCACCCTCAGCCTTTGCCCACCACAGCATGACCTTTTAAAATGGTAACTAGGATCATGTCCATCCCTTGTTGGCCATAGTCCAACGGTGTCTTAGCATTCTTGACATCCTTGCAGAAACCTCCAGGGCCCTGTGCTCTCTAGTCCCTCTCCTCTGTGTCGTCACCTGTCACACTTGTCACCAGGCTCTCTCAGACACACACAAATGCTGGCCTGCTTCCGGATCTGGACACTGCCCCAGTCCCTCTACTCCATATTGCCCCACCCCCGCTAACTCATCTTTCAGGTCCCAGGATATAGGCCCTTTTTAGACAGGGTTTATACTGGTTCTCCAGACTCGACTAATGCCTATCTTAGTTGGTGGCCCAAGGGAACTTGTTTACTGACTACATGAATGAATATATGGCAGGCACCACAAGAGAATTTTCCACAATTCTGCCAATGCAGATAAGCCACTTACTTGAAGTTACAAAGGAAATGACAGAGAGGATTTGAGCTACAGTGGCTTGACTTCACATGCACACACTTAGTCTATGCCATGAAAGTTGAGACAAGTCTCAGGCAGAATTAGGGGCCTATTTGGGTGGGAAACATTTCCAAAAGCCCCACTCCCAGGACACTGGTCCAAGAGGCTCCTTCCAGATCAAATCATTTTAGGAAATGTTACATCCTGTGTCTTCTTGGAAAACCCCAATGCCCATTAGCCTACTGAAGGTTTTGGGAAATCTTGAAGTCAAGAAACATACTGGTATTGTTTATTTTTTTATTTTTAGAGACAGGGTCTCGGTCTGTCACTCAGGCTGGAGTGCACTGGTGGGATCTCAGCTGACCACAGCCTTGACTTCCTGGGCTCAGGTGATCCTCCCACCTGAGCCTCCCGAGTAGCTGGGACTACAGATGCACACCACCATGCCCAGCGAGTTTCTTTGTAGAGATTGGGTCTTCCCATGTTGCCCAAGCTGGTCTCAAAATTCCTGGGCTCAAGTGGTCCTCCCCACTCAGCCTTCCAAAGTGAGCCACCATGCTGGGCCTGATATTAACTTTGGAAACACACTTTTCCAAATTTATTTGGCCACAGAGCCCTTTTTGCCTATATTTTTGTATTTAATGGAACATACTTCATGGAATGTTGAGTGGAGGCTTTCTTAGTAAATACAAGAAAGGGAACAGTAGACTAATCCAGTTGCACGCTGAGGTTATGTGTAAGGAAATGATGAAAGCTCGGTAGGTTAAGTCAGATTACGGAAAGACTTGAAAGCCAGGATAAACATGAACTTAATCCATTGAGCAATGAGAAGCCCCACCAATTCTGGAGCAGGCAGGTGATAAACAGTATTTTGACAGCAGAAAAAGGCAGGGCGTAGCGGCTCACGCCTCCTAATCCCAACACTTTGGGAGGCCAAGGCAGGCTGATCACTTGAGCTCAGCTCAAAACCAGCCTGGGCAACACAGCAAAACCTCGTTTCTACTAAAAAACACAAAAAAATTAGCTGGACGAGGTGGTGCATGCTTGTGGTCTCAACTACTCCAGAAGTTGAGGTGGTAGGATCGCTGGAGCCCAGGAAGGCGAGGCTGCAGTGAGCTGTGATCACACCACTGCACTCCAGCCTGGGTGACAATAAAGCAGAAGAGAGTCTTCACTTTTCCTAATTCACTTAAGGAAGTGGCTACGAATTCCAAGGCCAGCCAGTTACCTTAGAAGCAATTTGACAGCTAAGATATGATAAATCACCAAATGAGATGAACTGACTGAGGCTGCCATTTACACAGAACACGAACAGTGCCCCCTGGAATTGCACAAGGTGGTAGCCTTTCTCTAGGCACATCTGGCTTCCAACCACAGGCAGTTAATGAAACCTACAGGGCAAACTGAATTCCAGCCCTTTAGTTTCCAAAGTGCCCATTTCACTTCTCCACTGTCATGTATCAAACCATTCCAAAACGTGTGGTTTAAAACAGCATTCTGACAATTCTCTGGGTTAACAGGACTCAGCTAGATGTCTTTATTGTCCTGAGGTATCAGCAAGGGCCACTCACGACGGCGCATTCAGCTGGGAATTTGGCGGGGTTGAAACCTTCAAAAGACAAAAGTCTGGGTTTTGGTGCTATGACTGGAGCACCCTGGTTCTCCTCCTATGCATGGTCTCTCACCATTCAGTAATCTAGCCCAAGCTTCTGGTTTGGAAACATGTCAGCTCATTTTCAAGAGTAACAGTGGAAGCTGCCAAAATATCACTTCCATAACATCCTCTTAGTCAAAACAAGTCAAGTTCAGCCCACAATGAGGAAAAAAGTAGACCTTACTGGAAGCAGCAAGTGCACAGAGGGATGAAGGCAATTGTTGGCGGCCATCCTTGGAGATCGTCTACCATACCTCTTAATCTGTGAGGTAAGTAAGAGTGTAGGTTTCTGACAAGTTTGGAATTGAACATATGGTAAGCTCTTTCCAGAAATAAATGCCCGATTAAGAACAAAGACTGGTTTCCTGGAATGAACATGACTTGTTGAGGATAAAGGTGTTTATATCTCACATTTGCGAGGAGCCATGGAGTCAGAGTTGTGCAATAGTACAGGTTATTTTCTCCACTCTTGGGCACAAGTAAACAAATCCCCAAACCCCTAAATGGTGACATGACCTGGACTTAAAGGTATTGCACAAGAGGTTGGGGCAAACTGATGTTCTGGCACCAGGGACATTGCTCATCACTGGGCAATCCTTTGTTTCCTTCTTAGTGACACTCATCGGGTTTTTGTTGCGCATACCACACAGGAAGAAGCTATTTTACTGCCCCTATCAGCAGGAAACAGTCTGGAGGAGGCAGTCACACATAATTTTGTGGAAGTGCTGGGGCAAAACTAATAGAGGTCCGATTCCATGATCTCAGTGAACAGCAAACAGTGGCTTCTAGAAGTCCTAGCACATATCACATACTATCATTCAGCAAAGCAGCTTTCATATTTTATTCTCATGACATTCGACACTTTGACATGCTGTGCATATGTGCACCTGTGAGACACGAGGTAGAGGAAACTAATGCTGAGAGCCTCAGTGAGTCAGGCCTTCTCCCCGCTGCCATTTCATTTCACTTGATGGGATTGCTTATTTGAGCCTGAGCACACTAAGAACTAGCCGAGGGTTGTGCGGTAAGAGGATTCCTGCTGTCTCACTCGGGCTTTTTCTCAAATCAGGGTTTCTTCAATCCATGTCCAAGAATGGACTTCAAAGGCACAATTTCCTCAACTATAGACAAATGTGTGTATATTTACAAGGGCGATTTTTAAAAATCCAGTGCTTTAATCAGTCTCAAAAGGTCAGAAGAAAAAAGTGGTAGAAGGATCATGGCTGAGCTGTGCTGCTTGATCCTGGTGCTGCTCGTAAGACTTTGTTTTGCTGTCACTTGACTTCTCAATTGCTCCTCAGAGGAGGAAAAGGCAGGTCCATCTAGTACAACACTTGAAGTTACTAATACGCATCCAAAGAAGCTGATTTCCATTTGCTTCATGTTCCACAAGGAATGTGTGTTGCAAGCAAGCTGTCGTCAATTTTTGTACACTCATTTTAGGTACTTTGTAGCCTAACCCTGATCTGAACCAATTGGCTTGACACAGGCAACTCCATTTGAGGCCATTCCTAACCCCAGCAGTGCAACCCACTCAGAACTATAGGGACAAATCAGGACAAATCAAAGTTGAGGACAAGTCAAAAGCATCACCTTGTCATTTAAAGATCACAAGCACACTGTTAAAAATTACTTGGCCAGGTGTGGTGGCTCATGCCTATAATCCCAGCACTTTGGGAGGCTGAGGTGGATCACCTGAGGTCAGGAGTTTGAGACCAGCCTGGCCAACATGGTAAAACCCCGTCTCTACTAAAAATACAAAAATTAGCAGGGCAAAGTGGTGGGTACCTGTAATCCCAGCTACTTGGGAGGCCGAGGCAGGAGAATTGCTTGAACTTGGGAGGCAGAGGTTGCAATGAGCCGAGATCGCACCACTGCACTCCAGCCTGGGTGACAGAGCGAGACTCCGTCTTAAAAAAAAAAAAAAAATTATTTAATATGACTCATTAGCCCCATATTAAGAAATGAGAGGCTGGGCGTGGTGGTTCACGCCTGTAATCCAAGCACTTTGGAGGCCAAGGCGGGCGGATCACCTGAGGTCAGGAGTTCAAGACCAGCCTGACCAACATGGTGAAACCTCGTTTTTAAAAAAAAAAAGAGAGAGAAAATAGACTCATCAGGTGACCAGACCTTATGATAACATTGGCAAAAGTATGGGATTTGGACTCAGGGAACCAAGGTTCTCATTCTGTTGCTGTAATACAGCCAGACCACTATGAGCCTCAATTTCTCATCTGAAGAGGGGTATAATATCCACCTTACCGTGCTGTGGTGAGGAATGAAGAAAACTATGGAAGTAAAGAGACAGTGCTTACTAAACAGTTTATTCCTAAATCAGAAACAATGCCAGAATGTGGCACATCTTTTGCTTCCTGGTTTAGCTCTCCAGCCCCCCAAAATTGCTGCTTCTAAAGCCAACTAACATCAATTCTGTTGTTTTTGTCTTTTGGAGACAGGGTCTCACTCTGTCACCCAGGCTGCAGTGCAGTGGCATGATCTCAGCTCACCGCAACCTCTGCCTCCTGGGTTCAAGTGATTCTCTTGTCTCAGCCTCCCGAGTAGCAGGGACTACAGGCACATGCCGCCACGCCTCATTTTTCTATTTTTTGTAGAGGCGGAGTGTCGTCATGCTGTCCAGGCTAGTCTTGAATTCCTGGACTCAAGTGATCTGCCTGCCTTGGCCTCCCAAAGTGATGAGATTACAGACTATTACAGAGCTTTTAAACCATGCCTGGCTTAAAAATCAGTCCTTTTTGCTGTAATGTGTTGAGTTGGTTAATGAATTTAAAAAAAAAAAAATTAAAAATTTAAAAGAAAAATAATCAGGGCTGGGCACGGTGGCTCACCCCTATAATCCCAGCACTTTGGAAGGCTGAGGCGGGTGGATCACAAGGTCAAGAGATCGAGACCCAACAGGGTGAAACCCCATCTCTACTAAAAATACAAAAAAAATTAGCTGGGCGTGGTGGTGCACGCCTGTAGTCCCAGCTACTGGGGAGGCTGAGGCAGAATTGCTTGAACCCGGGAGGCGGAGGTTGCAGTGAGCTGAGATCACGCCACTGCACTCCAGCCTGGGTAACAAGAGCGAAACTCCATCTCAAAAAAAAAAAACAAAAAAGAAAAATAATCAATCCTTTGCCTGAAAGTTTTCACCAGCTTCATTTTTATCCTTGTAATGGAAGCCATTAGAAACAAGGGTGCCTATAACAAAAAAATCTAAACAGAAGAGAGAGGATGATTAATCATTAAGAAATCAAAAAAAGTTATAGAAGCAAACAGCAGAAGGGAGGGTTGGGGCGACACAGAATTGAGCCGGACAGGTGAGGTTTCTGGCTTTACTGCTTATTTCCACTTTGGACTCCAGGTCTCCTTTGGCAAAGCAGTGTACACATCTACTGCGTAGGGATAATATGAGGGTCCAACGAGGCAGTATGAAGGTACAGTCCCAGGCACATGGGAAGCAACCAGCCCATGCTAAGGCTCTCTCTTCCAGAAATAGAGTAGGTACTTCCATTGAGCAGGTTTCAGGAATAATTCCAGACTTCTCTTCTTCTAATAAAGGAGCATGGGGCCAGGTGGGGTGACTCACGCCTGTAATCCCAGCAGTTTGAGGCCGAGGTGAGCAGATCACGAGATCAGGAGTTTGAGTCAAGCCTGGTCAGCACGGTGAAACCCCGTCTTTACTAATGTGTGTGTGTGTGTGTGTGTGTGTGTGTGTGTGTGTGTGTGTGTGTGTACATATAAAAGTTTAAGCAGCTGAGCTTGTGTTACGCAGATAAGAGGGAGTTAAAAGCTAGGTGCAGTGGCTCATGCCTGTAATCCCAGCACTTTGGGAGACTGAGGTATGTGGATCACTTGAAGTCAAGAGTACAATACTGGTCTGGACAACGGGTGAAACCCCGTCTCTATTAAACATACAAAAATTAGCCAGCTGAGGTGGCCTGTGCCTGTAATCCCAGCTACTTGGGAGGCTGAGGCAGGAGAATTGCTGGAACCCAGGAGACGGAGGTTGCAATGAGCTGAGATCACACCACTGCATTCCAGCCTGGAGAACAGAGTGAGACTCTGTGTTAATGAAAAGGCTAGGTATGGTGGCTCATGCCTGTAATCCCAGCACTTTGGGAGGCCAAGGTGGGCAGATCACCTGAGGTCAGGAGTTCGAGACCAGCCCGGCCAATGTGGTAAAACCCTGTCTCTACTAAAAATACAAAAATTAGCCAGGCACGGTTGCAGGCACCTGTAATACCAGCTACTCAGGAGGCTGAGGCAGGAGAATTGCTTGAACCCAGGAGGCGGAGGTTGCAGTGAGCCAAGATCACACCACTGCACGCCAGCCTGGGCGACACAGCTACACTCCAACTCAAAAAAAAAAGAGTTAAATGGGATAGTCTCATTCAAAGTTGCCAAGGGAAGTGAAACTCTGTTCCCTACACCTGTGGGGGGCTTAAATGAGATAATAAATCCTTTTATTCTTCAGTGACTAAAGTGAGTGGAGACTTGGGATCAGCACTGTGCACAAATCCCAGCACTTTGGGAGGCCGAGGCAGATGGATCACCTGGGCTCAGGAGTTTGAGACAAGCCTGGCCAACATGGTGAAACTCCATCTCTACTAAAAATACAAGAAAGTAGCCAGGGATGGTGACGGGCACCTGTAATACCAGCTACTCAGGAGGCTGAGACTGGGGAATTGCTTGAACCCAGGAGGCAGAGGTTGCAGTGAACCAAGATCACGCCACTGGACTCCAGCATGGGCAACAAGAGCAAATCTCCATGTCAACAACAACAAAAAAGAACAGGGAGATTTGGGCACATTATCATTCTAAGAAAACATAAATATGAGAGAAGTCTTGCTTTCCTCCATCCGATCACCCACCCCGAATAAGTGACACACACAGACTCTAGCCTTGCAAAAGAGAACCCTTAGTTTGTCCACTGTATGAGTTCTCACCACTACTGGCCACAGTGAACAAAACCATTCCAGCACATACAATTCCCAGGCTCCTCCTTTCCACCATACAGAGGCAAGTTAAGTGTTCAGCCACCCTTTTCCTGTGCTGGGTACATCTTACAGGAAAATGCAGCTATTTTCACAAATAATAATTTCTACCTGGGACAGAGTCAATAATTAGTGGTGACGCTGCTCAATACTGGTGAATGAGCTTGGAGATGAGAAGGGCTGTCTGTTCCCATCTCCCACAGGCATCAATTGTTCCCCCACATATCCTAACTTCCTATTGATTCCTTTGCCCCTAAAATCAGAGAAAAATGGCACTTAGTGAAAGAGTGGGTAATACTGACTCATCACTGCCACGTATGCAGGTTAGCTAGAACCAAAGGGAGGCAGATCACATCTGTGCCACCATCTAGACAAGTTCAGAGTGAGCACGCCTTTGATCTTCACAGACAGCCTGCATCACAGGGTAAACATTCCACAGCCACAAACCACAACCCTTAAGAGTTGACTGCTAGGGAAAGCAAATCCCAAGTGCATTTACTAAGCAGCAGATCGTGTGCACCATTTTCATACATAAATGAGAGCCCTCAGATAAAACAGACTTGAGCAGAGAACATGCTTTATTGAGGAGCAGATATAGAAGAGCACATTCTACCACATGTGGGGAAGGGTTTAGCTTCTGTAAAAGGCCTTTACCCCTTAAGAAAACCCCCAGTGAAGTTGCTTTTGGATAAACTTTTAACAGTGACACTGAAACTGGAGGGGAGCTGCCACTGAACATGCTTAAAATTAGCTCCCCCAACCCACAGTGAATATAAGTAGTGTACAGAGATGACAAGAGAAAGGCACAAATGACCAGAGTCAGGGATTGTGGTGAGGGCTCCACATGAGGACAGCATGTTGCAGGAGACCAAGTTGGGAAGGCTGACATGTCATACACCAAAAGTTGCCCCAAGATAGCAGGTTATAATGGGCTAGAGAGAAATTAGAGGGAACATCTCTTCTTCACTTAAACAACACCAAAAATAGAAGACCAGAGAATAGAAGGATGGTACGAATCCCAAAAGGGAAATGGAGGAGTTGTTCGTGGAAGGGCAGAAGCACTTTAATCCTAGAGGGAGGGTGAGGCACTGTTGAAAAGAGAAGCAAACCTTGGCAGGGATGGCCATTCTGCCTTGCTGAGTCATGGGCTGAAATACGGAAGTCACTTTCAATCATTTTCAACTTCTCCCAGGGCATTCAGACAAAATCAGTGCAATTTCTATGGAAGTACAAATGTACTACATCAGGACTGGTACAGGTGAAAAGGTTTCTGCAGTGTAATTAACCAGTTAGCATGTAGCAGGAAAGGGGAGAACTGGATATGACTTTGGCACCTGCAAACGTACAAAGGGACTGGGAGTAAAGAGAGAAGGAAACATTTACTAGTGGGTACTTTCTGGTGAGGCAAAAAGAAGTATCCATTCCCTTCCGCCAAGACACTGCCCACTGCCCACAGGTGAACTCAAACACAGAACCACCACTTCACTCTTCTCTCCACCTCATTCAGATAAATTATATGCTAGTCCCTGGGAAGCTCTTCAAAAGTACTTGGCTCTGGTTAGCCCAAAACTGATCAAAAAGAGGTCTCTCAATCAAAACGAAGAAAAGAAATTTAAAGCAAGATGAAGCCCAAAGTGAATGGACCCCTTCCTAATCCACACACACCCACAAGTGCCACCTCTTCCCTGCCCCTCCATAGAACACATGTATTAGGAGTAACTGGAAAGGTCCTGGTGGTGGCAGCCATATTTGGAGGTCTGGTGACCAGGCGGCAAGCACTAGTACCACGCTTAGAAGACACAACACAACCTCATGGGGCGAGAGGACATGAGGAGAGAACCAGTGACTGGACAGGTACAGTACCATAACAGAACTCCTTGGGTCAGTGCTGAGAGATCTGCACTCAAGTCTAATACAGATCCCATCCAGGCAACCTCACTGAGGCCGAAACAACAGTTCCTCAGAACCAGCGTCTGCAGTGTACATGAAGGTCGGAGCCAGGACAGTCCTGAGGGGGATGGCCTTCCCAAAGGACACTGTACTTGCCAATCACAAGAGCAACAGAAATGACAGACAGATCCCTAGGGTACGGATTCCTACTGCCGGGGTTCGCTGGCTCAGAATGACAGGTCACTTTAAGTGCCCTTGGGAGGGGTCCATTTTAAGCAGCTGGGATCCATGGTTTTATTGGAGTTGGATCTTTTGGCCTCTTTGGCTATCCACTCATCAATCAGGTCCTGGGGGAGAACAATGGGAAAAAGGATTACACACTTTCAACTCAAGTGCCTTTACATAGACTCCAAAATAACTAACAGCCAAGAAGGGACTGCCAAAGGTTTAGCAACGTATTAGGGTATAAAAAATACTATCTTGGTCATGCACGGTGGCTTACACCTGTAATCCTAGCACTTTGGGAGGCCAAGGTGGGCAGACCACGAGGTCAGGAGCTCAAGACCAGCCTGGTCAACATAGTGAAACCCTGTCTCTACTAAAAATACAAAAAATAAGTCAGGCGTAGTGGTGGCAGGCGCCTGTAATCCCAGCTACTTGGGAGGCTGAGGCAGGACAAAGGCTTGAACCCAGGAGGCGGAGGTTGCAGTGAGCCAAGATCATGCATTACATTCCAGCCTCGGTGTCAGACTGACACTCCGTCTCAAAAAAACAAAAAACAAACAAAAACAAAACAAAACAAAAACCTATCTTTTAACTTATAACAAACTGCTTTCCTACCAAATCCATTCTTCCTACTTTACCCTCAGTGAGAAATGAAAATCATCGCTCACCTACCTTTACTGTATTTATGAAACAATTTAAAAAATTAGAAGTGAGCATGAGCTGAGAAAGCATTTGTGAAGATTCCACTAAAGATGGGCAATTTCCACCCATCTAAGAAAATCATGCAATGACAGAAGTGCTATACAACATAAAGCTGCTTCACTTGTGCCATCCAAATTCGAGACAGGAGCTTACCAAAAGCTTCTGATGCCGATAAGGCAACACAGGCATCAGTGCCAGCTACAGAAATAAGACCTAGTAAAAGGGCCGTGTAGCAGAACTCCTTTAAGGGAAGGTTCTCTTGAGTCTTAAGGCCCCTACTTTGCTCTCCTAAGCCCTGAGGGACATCCAGCAATGAGCAGGCTGATGAAAACCTTACCTGTCTCTTTAAAACTAGGTGTTTTCCCTTCCAGTACTTGAGCATCTGAAGGGCCTGCAGAGTGCTGACAATGTCCACGGGATTCACAGCTGTCTCCTGACTGATTTCTGAAACAGAAGAGCTACTAACAACTTGGCCAAAGCGCAGGTTCCCACCCTCTGGTCCCCCAACCAAGGTCTACTTTTCCTTAAAGGAAATCCAATGGACAGAATCTTCTGTACTCAACCCGATCTGCTTAGAGTTTACAAAGCATTCATTTGACCAGTTCAAATAACTACAGAAGGATATTGCAGCAAGAAGCTACTGTTGCCCCCTTAGAAATCAGGGCCAAATATAGATCAAACTAAATTCTTCCACCCTTGCATAAATACACAGGGATGTCTTTCTCAGAAAGATGAACCAAAGGACCTTAAGTTTTTCTTCTTGACTTTTATAAGAATTAAAATGTTAGGAACTCTGGATTTGAGAAGCCAATTAATAACTATTCCCAAGGGCCAAATGCTTTGCTAGGTGACTTCAGTGAGGGTCTTTGCAGTGGTCCATATTCAGTGAATCTTCCGTTCTCATATTCAGGGGAAACACAACATCCAGTAAACCTCTTGAACAATCAACCATTCCAAGGAGTCAAAAACCAACCTTTGATAGAAATCTCTTTGCCTTGGAAATTATGCAGGTAGCGGAGAAGTACTTCTTTCCAGTAACTGCGATAGCTTATAAGCCCCAGATCTGAGAGTGGACGTTCTGGGGAGCCAACTTTTTCTTCGACTTTGGAAAGCAAATAACCTGCCAGGAAACAAATATATTTTTCTAGCAACACTAGATCTTATCCTAATAGCAAAAAACAGTGTGCCAACACAAAAGAAGGTTTAGGAAGCACCATCTACTCCATTAGGGTTTAGCCATTCAATGGAATACTGTGTGATTAAGTACAGTACACCACCTTTGTATAAACAAAAGAAGAATGTGTACTTGCATTTACATAACACAGTAGTTCCCCCTTATCCACAGGGAATGTGTTCCAAGACTCCTGGTGGAGGCCCAAAACTGGTGAGTAACAAATCCTATATATACTATGTATTTTCCTATCAATAAATATCTGTGCTATACTTTAACTTATAAATTAGGTGCAGGAAGAGAATAATAGTGAAACAGAACAATGATAACAATATACTGTAATAAAAGTTATGTGAAGGTTGTCTGTCTCTCAAAGTATCTTATTGTACTGTACTCACCTATTTTTGGACCACAGTTGTCTACAGGTAATTGAAACTGCAGAAAGTGAAATGACAGATAATGAGGGCACTACTGTAACAGGCACTAAAAGAATTCTGGAAGGCTTCACTATAAATCATTTTGATAACAATGATTCTCTGTAGGTGTGTGTTGAAAACAAGGGAGACAGGAAACAAAAATGTGAAGCCACTTTGTTATACAGTTTTTAAATCTTGGAATGGTAAGAACAGATTATCTCAGTTCCACCCATGAGATAGTGGGGGGGTGTAGAAAACCCAAATGATGGGTCAGGCGAGGTGGCTCACGCCTGTAATCCCAAACTATGGGAGGCTGAGGCAGGTGGATCACAAGGCCAGGAGATTGAGTTCGTAATCTGGGAAACCCTATTAGAACTAACCTGCTTTCTTCAACAAAAACACAGCAAGGAAGAAAAAGATGGGAGTGGGAAGTTTCAGGCTAAAAGTGAATCGTGAGCCACATTTCTCAATAGTACTGTTAAAAAAGAACAAAGTCACACCAGGGAAATTTGACTATCACATTTATGATATGAAGGATTTTTTTTTAAGGTGTAATGGGCCTTATCTTTTAGAAATATCAAAATAATGGCAGGTGGGAATATAGGTAAAACAAGATTAGCCCCCAATAAAACTGTAATTAATGAAGCTGGGTGATAGGTACAGGAGGGTTTATTATACTCTTATTCTACTTTTGCTAATGCTTAAAAATTTCTATAAAATCAAGTTTATAAAAACAGTGTTACCTATTCAGAGATACACAGTTCCCCTCTTATGCCACCTCCCAGTTCATCTCTTCTCAGGTGGCTTAAAAATGAAAGGCTTAGAAGGCTAATTCTAGGAATTCGTTTTGATTACAATATACCCTGTCCTATGACCGTGGACACGGAGTAACATACAGTGCAGCCTTGTTATTCTCAGCAGTCGTGTTTTAGAAAGTCACCAAGAACCCTGACTTAGTGAATACTGAACCGCTGCTCCTAGGGGAAATATAGAGAGGGTTAGGTTCCTGCAAGCCTCTGGTCATATATTGGTCAACTATCAATATATAACCTTATTTTATGTTTCTATTTAAAAATGCCTTATTTAATATATACTGTTGATATCATTAACATTGAACTCACTGCCAGCAACTCTGTAATTCGCCTGAAGAAACGCTATCTAACCACTCTAAGGTACACCAGTATTCCTGAGATGAGCAGCGTCAGACACATCAGCACTACTCACAGGGGCCATTTACAATCAACAGAAGGCCAAAAATGTGTGGCACGAACAGAGTGAAAATGAACTTGTTTACAGTATAAGAGCTGGAAACTCTGAAGTCAGCCAGGAATGTGCACATCCATGACTCTTATTTTTTGCTGCTCTGTGCATGTCCACGAATGACCACAAAAATGTTAGGACTGATTTTGGGGTTACAAATAAAATTTAGTAAGTAAACAAATTCACAAACAGAATCCACAATTAATGAGGGCAGAGTATCTTACACAAAGGGTCCATCAGGTATATATATCACCTCTAGACAAGTCCCTACAAAAGCAAAATCCCTAGCATCAAGGAACAGATTTTTAAGCCTCATGCATGCATGTGCTACTTAAAAGTCACAAACTAGGATAATCCTAATGAGCTTACTTTATCATCCTCTGTACCTCATACTAATTAAGTAGGAGTCCAGTATTCCTTCAGTGTTCAATGTGTATCAGGCAGAATGACAATGTTAGGTTTTTCCTACTTGTTCATTCATTTACTAAATATCCATGTACCTCCACTACATTCCAGGAATTGCAGAGACCACAGGACAAAAAGACAAACAACAATATTCACATGGTCCCTGCCTTGTGGAATTTAGGACTTAGCAGTTTCACTTACTGAAATCAATGAGCATCTTGCCATAGCCCTGTCTCATGTACTGAGGCATGGTAAGGATACAGGATACGTTGTAGTTGAGGAATGAATTCTTTTCCTAAAATCAAGAGCACACAGATGAACATGTCATGAGGATATGAAACCAAAGGTTTCAGCACTTCCACAGATACAAAATAAGGTTACCTGCAAAACACCTGGCTAACCAGTCCCAAGGAGTGGCTGTCAGGTGCACCGCTGTTATATCCACACCTTTCCTGATGGCTAAAGCCATTAATCATCCCAGATTTCCCTAGCTGAGACCTCTAGTCTCATTTTAAGGGGGCCGACTCTGGGTTCCTGACAGTCACAGAGCAGGGCAAGAAGGTTAAACGCGATTTTTGAAAAGGAGCTGCCTACTGGAAGAAAAGGGAAGGAAAAAACACAGGAAGTCCCCATTCTACAAAGGAATTAAAAAGCAATCACACTGAATCAAATAAAAATGTACGATTCCACTTATAAGAAATGCCCAGAATAGGGAAATGTATAGAGGCAGAAGGGCTGAGAGGGATTCAGTGGAAATAGGAGTGATTGCTAACAATTTCTTTTCAGGATAATGCAAACTGGGTTGACTGCACAACTCTGTGAATACACTACAAACCACTAAATTGTACTTTTTCAGTGTGTGAATTTATGGTGTATGAATTATATTTCAATCAAGTTATTATACTGAAAGTCATAAACAAAATCTGGCCTTGGCCCGGGTGCGGTGGCTCATACCTGTAATCCCAGCACTTTGGGAGATGGAGGCAGGTGGATCACTTGAGGTCAGGAGTTTTGAGACTAGCCTGGCCAACATGGTGAAACACCATCTCTACTAAAAACACACAAAAAATTAGCCGGGCATGGTGGCGGGCGCCTGTTATCCCAGGCTACTCAAGAGGCTGAGGCAGGAGGGTCACTTGAACCCAGAGGTGGAGGTTGCAGTGAGTCGAGATCATGCCACTGCACTCCAGCCTAGGCAACAAAGTGAGACTGTCTCAAACAAAAAAAAGAAAGAAAAAAAAATCTGGCCTTGGGTCTTTAAAAAGGCACAGTGGTGTTATCACTGAAGGGACTGTGCTAGAAGGAGCCCAGCTAAACAATCAGGCTAAAGGAGTATATTCCTGGTTTTAAGCTAATAACACAGAGGCAGGCAAAGCCAGGAGAGCTGGCTTGACTACAAGATGTGGGCTTGTGGGTTACTAGGGAGGGCTCTGGCCAGTCACTAATAGGCAGCTCCAGTCCACAATTCTGGAAATGAATGAACCAGAGCTTTTAATAAAAACTGCATTTTCATTAAACAATCTTTGATACATTTGTTTGCCTTTCATAAAAAATTTATTTAAGGGAAGGGGTGTCATCATTGCCCAGAGTACAGCTTCTTCCTGTCAGTGATTTTAGCCCCCTGGCTGCCAACATCGATCACCCTGCTCTGGCCATTGGCTTCTTCATCTCCAGATCCTGCTTACCTTGGAAAAATATCCAATCAGGTGACAGCCAGTGTTGTCTGCCTCTGTCATAACATAGAACAGGAAGGGTTCCACATCATAATATAATGTCTTGTGGTCCAGAAAAAGTTTGGCCAACAGGCACAGGTTTTGGCAGTAGATCTGGAAGCAGAGAGAGAAACAGAGTTCATGTGTGGGCCACTGATTCCTAGACAGATAAAGGCCTAAAATTCACAAACATACCATAATTGTTAATGAAACACACTGCATATTTTGGTAAGAGTTCTCATGTCCTCACAGGTATGACAGAGACAAAATACATTTCTTCTGAAACCTCTGAATATACAACATTACAACTTCTTTCTAAAGTCACCATTTTTTACCTTGTTTTTCTTGCCATCCACTTCAAACACGGAGATTGAACCTTTGCGATATATCTCATCACCAGGTGGGTGTTTCCACACACACTTGGCCTGCAAGACAATGAAATTCACATCAGGCAACCAAAGCCTCCCAACAAGACTGCTCCTCAAAAGGGGAAAGGAGTAACAGGTCAACTGTGGTTAATGAGCTACAGGACAGTTGGACAAGTTGAGAACATACAGCAAAACAGAGATTTTTTTCCATAAAACAAAGGCTTCCAAAGTCATTTGAATGTATTTATGACACTTTTATAGCAATCTGGAACTAAGTATTCTGGATTACATTCTGGCACTGTGTTAGCTCAGGAGATTAAAATCACACACTACATAAAGGCCAAATAAATAAGAATACCTTTGCTTATTACCAAATGCCTCAAGCCAACAGGAAATTCTTAAGCAGCTTATTTCCAGAAGCTTAGGGTGGCTAAGTACTTTACTCTCACCTTTACCCATAACTTCTCATTACCACCTAATCATTACGGTCTTTGTTCAGATTAGAAAACCCACTCACAATGGTAAAAACCATGCACCACTACCTGTCCACCCTTCTCCCCCTCCAACTGCATTCCCTTTGTTTCATAAGGAAATTAAGAGAAAGTCCTGCGACTTTAAAAAAAAAAAAAAAGGCAAGGCAGCCTGGCTGAGCAGCAGAAAGCTGGGGTCACTTGGCCACAAGGGGGCACAAAGTACCCCCTTTTCCCTCAAGCCTCAAGTGCTAATTATTTTAATGCAGCCCACCAGCCAGTCAGCCAGACATCTGCTGTTAAGTAGGTGAATTCTTTTAAAAGTTTACATTTTAAAATGTTGTATAAGGCCAGGCACCGTGGCTCACGCCTATAATCTTAACACTTGAGAGGCTGAGGCGGGCAGATTACCTGATGTCAGGAGTTTGAGACCAGACTGGCCAACGCCATCTCTACTAAAAGTACAACAATTAGCCGAGCGTGGTGGCAGACGCCTGTAATCTGAGCTACTTGGGAGGCTGAGGCAGGAGAACTGCTTGAACCCAGGAGGTGGAAGCTGCAATGAGCTGAGATAGCACCACTGCACTCCAGCCTGGGTGACAGAGCAAGACTGTCTCAAAAAAAAAAAAAAAAAAAAGGTTGTTTAAAAAGTATAGGTATATAAAAACTCTTTTTGAGATTAGGATCTCCTCTGTCACCCAGGCTGAAGTGCAGTGGCACAATCATAGCTCACTGCAGTCTTGAACTCCTGGGCTCAAAAATCCTCCCATGTAGCTAAGATTATAGGTGCACAGCACCATGCCTGATTAGTTAATTTTTAAAACCGTTTTTGAAGCAACAGGGAGTCACTATTTTACCCAGACTGGTCTCAAATTCCTGACCTGAAGCACTTCTCCCACTTCAGCCTCCAAAAGGGCTGGGATTACAGATATGAGCCACTGCACCTGGCCCATGAAACACTTTCTATTAAGCAATTTTACTGCAACTCTTTTTGTCAACTCAAGAAGCATGTTCCAATTTGTCACATGTAAACCCAAATATTTATTAACTGGAATCCCTGCAAGAAAGTTCCACCTGTAGCTTGCTCCTGTCTCTGCCCCTTTACTCATGCTGGCTCTTCCCAACAATAACCAAACTAATGCAACAATTATTATCTGTTTAGAAACAGAAGCCAAGCCAAAGGAAGACCATTTCATTTCAGTGATCACACCTGAAGCAATGGGAATCAGAACAGGCATGGGTAAAATAGGTATTTCCTGAACTCTGATTTTTAGAGCATATAATACAATAGATTTTCAAATACTCAGAATGTTTATTTGATCCTCACATTTATTTAGACCCTTTGTTTTTCTCCTTCTACTACTATTTCTTGCCCTTTTGGCTATTTCATTGGTTAGTGTCACTTAACCAGAAACAAAAGGAAAAAAAAAGGCATAAATGGTAAGCAGTTCACATCAATAAAAACACCAGCTTTGCTTTCACATAGTAAAACCATTTTACTTTATCTCCACGGACTGCCATCTGTCAGTGCCCCTCCTCTGACCCCATTATTCCCTGTGCACTGGTATCTCTAGCAGTCCCCGCCAATCACCTCCCCCTCCATTACTCTAACCCCATGCAGTCAAGTGTGCCAGGGCCTGGAGAACCTGAGTCAAAGCAACAGTTCTGGGCCCCAAACCTACAGACCATGTGCTCCTGAACTGGGAACATAAAAAAGTAGTATCGCCAACCAAACTGGGGGAGAAGAGTATATATAATGACAGAAATCACAGGAAGCCTGCTCAGCATATAGAAATCCTGGAAAATGGCTGGTCCGATGGTAGTGGGTTATCAGAATTTATTAACATTAGTGTCACTAAAGTTGGTATACAACCTCCCACTGCTAAATTTGACTGGCTTAAAAAAAAAAAAAAAAAAAAAGAAATCCTGGAAAATAAAAAGGAAGGGGAAGAAAAGAGACACCCCAGAGGACTTAGAGCCAAATTATATTGTGATTATAAGAAGAAGGGCCTGGCACGATGGCTCACACCTGTAATCCCAGCACTTTGGGAGGCCCAGGCAGGTGGATCACAAGCTCAAGAGATCTAGACCATCCTGGCCAACATGGTAAAACCCCATCTCTACTAAAAACACAAAAATTAGACAGGCGTGGTGGCATATGCCTATAGTCCCAGCTACTCAGGAGCCTGAAGCAGGAGAATCGCTTGAACCCAGAAGGCGGAGGCTGCAGTTAGCTGAGATCGTGCCACTGCACTCCTGCCTGGGCAACAGAGCAAGACTCCATCTCAAAAAAAAAAAAAAGAACAAGAGAACAAAAAAGTCTTCTCTGTCTGAAAGGCCAATCTAATCTCCACCTCTTCCCCTGCTCCCCACCCTTGCTCCATGGCAGAAATTCCTCTTAAGACAAAGCTTCTGTATTCCATAAAACAGGGGGAAAAAATGGCTTTTTTTTTTAAGCTGCAAAAAATCTAGTAAACATATTTGTCAACAATAACAGATTCATTAGGAAATAATAAGATTATTAGGAAAAGAGGGTAAGGCACCAAAGGACCCATTCTGCTACTTTCATAACCCAGGCTGATCTCCCTTAAATATTAAGGTAAGTACCTATTGAACATACGTTTCCTGGGCATCAGTTGTCCACACTAGTTGCTACAGATATGAAGGTGAGCCATGCTGTCCCTGCTCTGCCTAATGAAGTCTGCATTTTCATCTAGTTTGGGACACACAAAACCTGTGAGCAGAAGTAATTCATATTCCAAGCAGGAAATGCAGAGGAGTAGGCAGCAAGAACAAAAGACAGGAAGATGTACATGACAGGATGTGGTAAGGGCCCTCAGCTGCTTTGGGTGGCACCCAGCACCAGCCATGCTTCAGGCTCTACACCGTGCCTTGAATTGTGGCCTTCCATTTCCTATGCCTTCGTCCTGCTGCTGAGGAACACTGAAAAGGTGCCTGAACAGATGTCATCGCATGGCAAAATCTAGAGATCCTACAGCTTATTGCCATCACGGTCAAAGCAGAGGAACCCAAGACAACTCACCATGTGCCGGCGGAGTATCGTTTGGCTCTTCATGTATTTTAAACAGAATTCACACATATAGAGACGTCCTAGCCGTGCATATTCTTCAGGATAGGGAGAATGGTACCAGGTATCAAGCTCATATCGGCCAAAAGCAATTGTTTTAATCATGTTGCTTCCCTCTGTGATTTGGCCTTGCAGCCTTAACTTCTCCTATTGCCAAGAAATCAAAGGTCAAAGGAGGATTAGAATTTATTATCTTTGTTTTTAGGCAGGACACGGTGGTTCCTGTAATCCCAACACTTTGGGAGGCTAACACGGGCAGATCACTTGAGGCCAGGAGTCCAAGACCAGCCTGGCCGAAATGGCAAAACCCCATCTCTACTAAACATAAAACAATTAGCCAGGTGTCATGGTGAACACTTGTATTCCCAGCTACTTGGGAGGTTGAGGCAGAAGAATCACTTAACCCAGGAGGCAGAGGTTATGGTGAACAGAGATCACGCCACTATACTCCAGCCTGGGAGACAGAGTGAGACTGTTTTAAAAAATAAACAAACAAACAAACAATACCTTTCTTTTTAAAATCGTGTGTACGTGCCACCATGCTAGGCTATGAAAAAAAATCAGACAGATTTGGCTTCTACTAATGAGAATTTACACTAAAGAGAGCTACATGAAAAATCAGGCAGGCATATAGAAAACTCACTACCCATACTGCCCAGAGCACAGGTCTCAAAAGAGGGGTTTCTCCGCTACCTCCCACATTTTGGGCCTCACCAGAATGAGACTTTGGAAACTTCATTTTTATCAGCCTAGACCGAACTGAATTATCAATAAAATCATCACAGATACAAACTCTCAACCCTTATAAAGTATTCTAAAACTAAACAAATGTTGACTTAGAATTTGCCTTAAAGTAAGCTTCTGCAGAAGCTTTTATAAAACTATATGAATCTCTATGACATGCATCTACAATGGCCACTTAGAAAAAAAGTAGGCCCTTTAAAAATTATTTTTGATTGAGGCTTCCTGCTATCAAAAAAAAAAAAAAAATTATTTTTGAAATGTGCATGATAATTCTGGAATCTAAACTCTAGGAAGTAGAAAATATTTCTGGCTGGGTGTGGTGGCATGCCTGTAGTCCCAGCTACTCAGGAGGCTGACGTGGATGAATCATTTGAGCAAGTGAGGTCGAGGCTGCAGTGAGCCATGATGGTAGCACCGCACTCCAGTTTGGGCAACAGAGCAAGACCCTCTCTCAGAAAAAAAAAAAAAGTGGTTTTTTTTGATATGCTCTGAGTTGGCTACAAAAGTATTATAATTTGTAAGCACAACAGGTGTAAAGTTGTGAAAGGTCAGCCTAGGAAATATTCCATGCCAGAATAGGATAGGGAAAACCAGCATCAGCAACAGCCCAGCCCAGCCAAGGGTAGCCAGCAAATCCTGCCTCCACCAAGTTTTCAACAAGTCTAGTATTTGATACAATTTTTTTTTAATTATAAGGGGGTAGTGGATGGAGATGAGATTCACTTTAAAAGCTGAGCTTCCCTGAACACATTTAATCTGTTATATCAGAGGTAAACTCAATCACCAGAATTTTCTTCAAGCAAAATTGTTAAAAATTCTGCCCAGGACAGCAAAACTCAGTATAAACTAGCTCTAAATAAAGATTAGAATGGAAAACCAATGTATCAAACTTGGCTGTGTCAAAGACTAATTCTAAAATAGCTGACAACAGCCTTTTCCATTATTCCCCTTCACTGCTATTTTCATTCTTAGTGCAGAGGAAACCTTGCAAAAGGGGGAGTTCCTGTTGGGATTAAGAAAACAACAGAGATGAGTCTCTCCTAGGCTACAGGTTCTCAGAATTGCAAATTACCCAGCTGAGACAAAAGGGGCACCTTCTGTTTATCCAGTTCATCCGCTCTAGCCAAACTGGTACTTCCAGGAGCTGAGGTGGAAAGGAGGGAATAAAAAAAGGAAAGGAGGAGGGGTGATTTATTTTAAATCTGAATGGGAAGGCCAGTCTCCAAAAAGAGACAGCTGGGAGACAGGGAAAGAGATTTAAGAAGAAAGGTACACTTAATTCCCATCAAACTGATTTGCAATCATTTTTCTTGGCAGTCCTAAGCACCTTTCACAAGTGGTCTTCAGTTTGGAGGTTTTAATACTCACCAAATCCTCTGAAGCCCGGGCTTGTGCTCTTCGGAAAAGATCCAAGTCATACTCGCTTGTCAGGTTTTCTAACAGAGGTTCCCGTGTGTTCCCATAGGTCTGTCTGTGTTCCTAGGAAAATAACCAGATCATGACACTGTGATACTCTCTGCTTCTAAGAACTTCATTTCAATCCATGCAAACCACACAACCATAAGCTATTTATTTAGTGCCTACATACTAGGTGCTAGGGACTGAGCACAAGACATACTTATCAGGTTAATGTCAGAAGACTCCCACTACCCACCCCGGTGAATCTGGGGGAGGAAATGCTCCCATACCTCCGGAAGGGAGCTTCATTCTTCTGTCTCTAAATGGATGCACTTCAGAGGATCAGAACTCTATGCCTCCGATCCTTCATGTAAGAATGTGCATGACAGTACAAATAAATAAAATACAACAAACCCAGAGACACTACAAATTCCCAGAATCCCGAGATCTGGAAGGAGTTTTGGTGGATACTCCCCGATTTAAAAACAAAACAAACAAAAACCAGATTTTCTAAGCCTTAGTGTCTAAGAGTTTAGACTGAAAAGATCTGCAGGAAGGAGGGGCAGGGGCAGCGGGATGAAGCAGTCCTTTGTAACTTCTCTCACTTGAATTGCCGCAGCCACCATTCACTGTCTGCAAAAGGCGTACTACTCTCACTTTAGAACTCCAGTCCACATGTACAGGAAAAATAGGCTGGACTCTTTAAAAAATGCCTTTCTAAATATTAAGAAAGAATAAAACAGGGAAAAGCCACAGAAAATTAAAAGCAAAAAAATAATCCAAGCTTAAATAATTTCCCAGTCTTACCATAGCAGTCACTACAAGAATCCTTTCCAGGAAAGAAATTCTACAAAGGAAACTTCCCTTTTAAACCTTTGATTTTAGCCCTTCCCACTCTGTTCTAGGCTCCACCTCCCATCCAGAGAGTAGGAGATAATGGTAGTTAGGTGGAGTGGACGGATTATCCCAGGAAAACATGATAGATTTCACACATATATTAGCACGTGAAGGCATCATTCATCAGTATCTTTATCCTTACTAAAAATTTTTTCTGGTTAATCTGGTTCCATCTGCTGTGAATCTTTTTAAATTTGGACTCTATCATCTAAGATTTGGGTTCAAAGCATTAGTTATTTCTTCTAGTTTAAGGAACATTGGGGGAAAAAAAAAAGCTTGAAAAAATCCTAGCCAGTATTTTAATCAAGAAGGTTGGATCCTAATAACCTATCCCAAATTATTGAAAAGCAGTTGTTAGTTAAGATTAAAAATTTCAGGAACTTTTACTTCAGACACTTTCTACCCGTATGATTTTGGGCAAATTACCTCTCTCAGTCTTAGTTTTCCTGTATATAAAATAGGGGAAATACCACCGATCATCCTGGACCGTTAGGAAGATCAAAGGCACATCACAACAACAGTGCCAAGCACTCATCACTCAACATATGGTATCACTGCCTTATTACACTTCTAACCAGTCTGCAGATAGAAACAGTGAACAAGACTGGGGCAAGCAAACAACCTGGTACCCTATGGCCCACTACTAAAGCCCTCACTCTACAAACTAACACAATGTGGTGTAAAGGTCTAACTACAAATTCACCCCATGACCCATCACACACTGGCCTATGTCCACTTATTCCTAAAATTATCATTTAAGACAGTGATGACTATCAAAAAAGTAAATACACACCGGGCGTGATGGCTCACACCTGTAATCCCAGCATCTTGGGAGGCCGAGGTGGACAAATGAGGTCAGGAGTTCAAGACCAGTCTGAGCAACAAGGTGAAACCTTGTCTCTACTAAAAATACAAAAATCAGCTGGGTGTGGTGGCCCATGCCTATTACTCCAGCTACTTGGGAGGCTGAGGCAGAATTACTTGAACCCAGAACTGGGGAGGCAGAGGTTGCAGTGAGCTGAGATCGCACCACTGCCGCACTCTAGCCTGGGTGACAGAGTCAGACTCTGTCTCAAAAAAAAAAAAAAAAAGTAAATACAGTCATCCCTTGAGATCCCTGGGGGACCAGTTCCAGGAATGCCCCCCAACCTCCCTGCATGTAACAAAATCCATAGATGCTCAAGTCGTTTATGTAAAATGACGTCATATTTGCATATAACCTGGGTACATCCCTGTAGTATACTTTAAATCATCTTTAGATTACTTATAATGTGATGTAAATGCCATGTAAATAGCGGTTACACTGTGCTACTTCATAAACAATGACAAGAAAAAGCCTGTACACATTCAGTACAGACACACACACCCCCCCACTTTTTTCCCCCAAATATTTCCGATCCATGGTTGGTTAAATCCACAGGAACAAAATCCATAAATACAAAGGGTCAACTATACATAGTCTGGCATATTTTTGTTGTAGTGAAATCATGCTCTAAGTCTTCACAAGCCCTACATTTAAGAATCTATTCTAATGGCTAAATAAGAAAACATTCCAACTCTATAAAAAAAAAAAAAAAAAACTGTCAGAAAAGCGTAAAGGAGCAGCCATAAAAAAGAATGAAATCACGTCCTTTGCAGCAACATGGACGCAGCTGGAGGCCATTACCCCAAGCAAATTAACAAAAAAACAGAAAACCAAACGCAGCGTGTTCTCACAAGTGGGAGCTAACCATTGGGTACAGAGGGACACTAAGAAGGAAACACTAAACATTGAGGATTCCAAAAGGGAGGAGAGGGACAAGGGTCGAAAAACTACCTTTCAGGATAGTTTTTCTGTTCACTACCTGGGTGACAGGATCATCAGAAGCCCAAGTCTTAGCATCACACAATAGATCTACGTAACAAACCTGCACATGTAGCCCCTTATCTAAAATTTAAAATAAATACTTTAAAAAAAAGAAAAAGACTGAAAGAACATACATCATAATGTTAAGCAGTGGTTTCTATCTTGAAGAACAATTTTTTATTGGAATGTTTCTTCTCTACATTTTCAGTATTTTCAGTAGTAAGCATGTATTAATACATTTAGAATAAAGTCTTTTCCTAAAAAAGATGTTTAAGTGAAAAGACAGAATCTAAAGTGCTGCATACAGTAAGAAGCTACTTATGTAAATAAGGGATTGTGAAAAAGCTAGGATATATCCAAAAACACTAACTGTGGCTATTCTTAAGTAGTAGGATTTGTTTTCTTCCACATAGTTTGCTTAATCACTCTAAATTCTCTTACAAATGTACATCACTTCTAAAGTCAGAAAAAAAATGTTAAAATACTACAAGAAGATCTATTATAGAACATTCACCCAGTTAATAGCTTTTAATCATAGAAGAAATCTATTTTTCCATTAAAAGAAGCAGCCTACTATTAAGCTTGAATATTTTTCTTCAGATATCTCCAGTGCCACGGCACGTGTTCTAGTCGGTACATTTGACCCTTTAAGATGACAGTAAAATTTATGAACAACTAGAGGGTCAATTTTTTTTAGATCCAAATTCTAATTGTATTTCATTTTCCCAAGACCTCCTGTTTCCACTCTCAACAACTCAGTTTGGGGGGATGAAATAAACTTTAAATGCCATAGAGGAGTCACTTGGTAGTCACATGTAGAGACTACTAAATGGCAAATCTGAAAGGCAGAAGCTCAGAAAGCAAAAGGAATCAAATGTGATAGCAGGAGCTCATGCTCATTAAATATTTAACTTTTCCTCACCATATATTTCTCTTTTTGTTCTTTGCTCAGTCCAGAATTTCTTTTCTTCCTGAGTTCAGCCACTTTTTCCTTATATCGAAGCTGCCTCTCCGTTGGTGCCTAAAAGGAAAAAGGAGAAAACTGAAAAGCTCACTAGAAAACTCATTATGAAGTTAAGCTTCAAAATGAAAGTGCCAAGGCCCAGTGCATTGGCTCACACCTGTAACCTCAGCACTTTGGGAGGCCGAGGCAGGCAGACCACCTGAGGTCTGGCCAACATAGTGAAACCTCGTCTCTACTAAAAATACAAAAATTAGCCGGGCGTGGTGGTGCATGCCTGTAATCCCAGCTACACGGGAGGCTGAGGCGGGAGAATCACCTGAACCCAGGAGGCAGAGGCTGCAGTGAGCTGATCATGCCACTGCACTCCAGCCTGGGAGACAGAGCGAGACTCCATCTCAAAAATAAAAATAAAAAAGCACCAAAATGTTTTAAAATTTTTAAAGAGAAAAAAATGACAGAAATGTTCTAGCCACACTGCAAATCATGTGGCAATTTTATTTTATTCATTTTTATTATTGAGGCAGGGTGTCGCTCTGTTGCCTAGGCTAGAATGGAGCACCACAATCATGGCTCACTGCAACCTCTACCTCCTGGGCTCAAGCCATCCTCCTGCTTCAGCCTTCCAAGTAACTGGGACTACAGGTATGTACCACCAGGCCTGGCTAATTTTTTCATGAATATGGCAATTTAAAAATTCTAAATCAGGTTCTCATCACCCCATTACCTTTACTGCCAATTAAATATAGGTTCAGAAATACAAACATTTTAATATTAACATAAACCAAGGATGGACATCTCTACCAAAGCAACAAGAATAAAATTAAGATCCTTTCAACTAATCATTTATAGACATAGAATGGTTACTGCTTTCCAGTTAATGCTTATGGATCTGATCAACAGTGGTACAAAACTTCATTTACATATATTCACTTAAATAGAAAAACTGAGTAAGAATAAAACCCAAGGCTGGGCGCAGTGACTCATGCCTGTAATCCCAGCACTTTGGGAGGCTGAGGAGAGTGGATTACTGGAGGTCAGGAGTTCAAGACCATCCTGGCCAACGTGGTGAAATCCCATCTCTACTAAAAATACAAAATTAGCTGGGAGTGGTGGCATGCTCAGCTACTCGGGAGGCTGAGGCAGGAGAATCGCCTGAACCTGGGAGGTGGAGGTTGCAGTGAGCACTCCAGCCTGAGCAAAAAGAGTGAAACTCCATCTCAAAAAAAAAAAAAAAAAAAAAAAAAAAGAATAAAACCCAAGATAGACAAGGAAGAAAGTGTAGTTACCACTTACGGAGTGCTCTTTACCTGCCAAGCACTGGGTATTTAACACACATAATTTAGCTGACTGCCCTTCAAGGTAGGCATTATTCACCACTGCTTATTAACAAAGAAGTAACGTTTAGGGAGGTTAGCTGACCTCCCCAGGACAACATAGCTAGAATTACAGAGTCAGTATTCAAATTCAGATCTGTTTGGCTCCAAAGTCAAACTTCTTCCTCATCACCATACATCTCTGCTTTCCACCAATAATCTAACTGCAAAAACAGACACCTAAATGATGAACAAAACATAACATGTGACAAAGGCTGACATTTTGAGAGCACTACAAGGGAATACATGAGGAAGAAATAGTCAGTAACAGTAGGAGAGTATTTGGAAAAAATTCTTGCAACAGCTGAGAATTGCACAGGCCTTAAAAGAAAATACAATCTCTTCTCGGTACAGGGATAGCGTTCCAGGCAGGAAAACAGCAAGAGTAAAGACCAGAGCCATTTAGGGAAGAGCAAGGAATTAAGCGCAAACAATGTGGCACGAATGTTCAGAGAGGCAGGAGGAGGATTAGGACCAAGCCAGGACGCTTCCTACAAACCAAGGGAAGAGACAAGTAGAAGAAAAATGACACAATCAACAAGTGTCAAATGCTGAGGAGAAGTTACTGGTGGCCTTGGGAAGGTGCTAGCAGAGTGGAGAGGTCTGAAAGCAAGCTACAATAGTCTAAAAAAAGATGCCAAGTGAGGAAATGAAGCAGCAAGTGTCATCTCTCGAATAATCAGAATAATCTTCTATTACTACAACAATTACAGATAGCATGATTCCCTCATTCATGAGGTAGAAGTGTTTGCTTTGTGAAAACTTCTATTTGAAAATCAAACGTGATTCTAAGTTTACATCTTGAAGAAATACCACAGGAAACGAGGCATAGATATGCCTGAAGACAATTATAGAGGAGATCCAAGAAATGGACCTCAAACTACGGCCAGCACTTTCACAAGGCCCATACCTGGTGCCTGGTTGCATGCCTGTTGTTGTCATCTTGCCTGTGAGACAGCATCCTTTCTTCTATCTGCTTATCCCGGCTCTGTGCTCTCACCTGCAACCATCAACAACGTCAATAAATCCACCTGCTTCTAAGACTACGTTTACTTAAAGCATAAGAATACAATAATAATGCCTGGAATTTATGTGGTACTTTACTTTCAAAGGGTCTTTACACCTATTTATCACAATCTCTACAAGAAAGAGATAAGGCAAGCTTCACATTCTGCCTTCTCAGCCAATAACAGAATCAGCGAAGTTGAAATGATCACAGCTAAATGATGGGATCACTAAGATTTTAATCATGTCTGATGACTCTGAGCCTGGACGCTTCCCAAAGTATAAAAAATAAGAAAAAGCATGAGGAAGTTCAAGAATAGAGTAAGGAAGTACAAAGAAAACATTAAAAAACCTGGGTTTGGGCTGGGCACGGTGGCTCATGCCTGTAATCCCAGCACTTTGGGAGGCCGAGGTAGGCAGATCACCTGAGGTCAGGAGTTTGAGATCAGCCTGGCCAACACGGTGAAACTCCGTCTCTACTAAAAATACAAAAAATTAGCTGGGCATGATGCCAGGTGCATGTAGTCCTAGCTGCTTGGGAGGCTAAGGCAGAAGAACTGCTTGAACCTAGGAAGTGGAGACTGCAGTGAGCCGAGATCATGCCACTGCACTGCAGCCTGGACAACAGAGTGAGACTCCGTCTCAAAAAAAAAAAAGAAAAGAAAACCTGGGTTTGACCACACGTGGTGCCTCACATCTGTAATCCCAGCACTCTGGGAAGCCAAGGTGGGCAGATCACTTGAGGCCAGGAGTTCAAGACCAGCCTGGGAAACATGGTGAAACCCCACCTCTACTAAAAATACAACAATTAGCCAGGCGTGATGGTGCACACCTGTAATCCCAGCTACTTGAGAGGCTGAGGCATGAGAATCGCTTGAACCCAGGAGGCAGAGGTTGCAGTAAGCAGAGATCACACCACTGCATTCCAGCCCTGGGGACAGAAAAGACTCTGTCTCAAAAAAAAAAAGAAAAGAAAAAAAAACCTGGGTTCAAGTCTCCAGGGAAACTTAACTGTGTAGTTACGTGACCTCAGAGAAATCACATCAGCTTTCAATAGTTTCTGCTTCATTATCTAGGAATCAGGAACTGACATCCAACTGCTTATTCCACTTCACCACTAAAACTCAGCATGGTCAAAACAGAACAACTGGCATTTCTCCATAAATCTGCTCTACTCCAAATCTTCCCAATATTAACAAATGAAAATACTGTCTGAATAGCTGATCAGGTCAACAACTTGAATGTTATCCTAGATTCTTCTCTTTCTCACACCTCACATCAAATCCATCAGCAAGCCTAACGGGTTGCTCCCCCTCTCAAACATATCCTGAATCCAACCTAGTCTTAGAACTGCTGCCCATACAAAGCTAGTCCAGGCCACCAACTACTGCCTGAACTTCCATGAAGTCTCCCAATCACCCTACCCTGCATCAACTCTTGCCCCCCACACTCCATTCTCCATATTAGCAGGCCTTCAGTTTTAAAAAGTGTGCATGAAATCCTGTTGTGCCTTTCTTAAAGCCCCCAAATGCTTCCCATTCTACCAGAACAAAAATATATTCCTGTGCCAAGGTCCACAGGTCCTTCATGATCTGGATCCAGCCATACAAAACCTACTGTCATTCAGCCTCTCAAACCCAACAGTTCAGCCAAGCCTCACGGCCTTTGTACTTGCTGTTCCTTCCACTTAGATATCTTTTCTCCTAGATCTTTACACAACTGCTTCTTTGCCATCATCCATATCCCGGATCAAATGACAACTCCTTAGGAAGGTCTTCCAGAACGACCCTGGGAAAAGGATTTCTATCCCTACCCTCGCCCCGAATACAGTCACTCTCTGTATCATTCATCTTTTTTTCCTCACAATATTCATCACTGCACAAAATTACTTATTAATTTGAAGGCTTACGTTGCTGCCCCCTATGAGAACATGAGCTCCTTAAATGCAGTCTTTTATTCACTGAATCCTCAGATACCTGTATTTGGCATAGGCAGCTATAGAAATATGTGACTGAATATAAACAGTAACATCACTGATTGCAAGGATGTCCTGGGAAACTCAAGAGCAATCATGTATATGCAGGTTCTTCAAAAACACTAGAGCTGTTAATAAATGCAGGGAATTTGTCTAATCTTTCCACTTGAGGTTCTACATGTTATAAAAATATATCATCTCAGAAATTCTCCTGCTCCTCTGTGCACACGTTCCAGTAGTAAAGATGGATTATGCTGAGCCTAATGCCCCTTGCAAAGAAGAGGGAACAAAGAGGATAAATTCAGGATAGAAATGTTTTCCTTTTGTAGCAATTTTCTTCACCAAACTGAAATTTTTCTTTTTCTAAAATAAACTGCTTAACGTAACATGGTCATATTGCTACAAACCAGCAATTTTAAAAGCAATAGACATCTCAGGAAGACTTTTATGTAAAACCATCCATGGTATCAGATCATTATATTTAAAGACAAGTGGTAGAGAACAACTCTAAGAAAGCAGAGATCGCAGTTATTTTCAGAGAAAGAAGTACCTTAGAAGCCTTGCATGCTTTTAACACAGATGTGGGGAGTTTTTTCTGTTTTGATTTAGTCCCAGACTAATGGGAAGACAATGGGAAGACCTACAACTTACTTTTACACAGAGTAGAAGAAACTGCTGCTTATAAAAAGATTTTGAATGAAGAAAGATATGAGTAGGGTCACAGACCTTAAAATCCATGTAAGCATGGAAAGTACTACTTTGCTGAAAGACTAAATACACAAAAGAAACTTTCACCCCTGTGGTCTAGCTGTATATAAGAGAATAAATTCCTGACTCAAGGAAAATTAATGTTAGCTAAGGAATCTAACTTTCCTCAGAATGAAATTGGCTCAGACAGGAATAAACCTGTGACCCTGGCCTCATTAGCAAAGTAACAACAACAAAAACAACAATAATACTTTGGTCTAACCAGCTTAGATAACCTGTCCAATACTACCGGAGCGATCCATGTAATTAACAGCATTTTCCACTCTTGCTTCCCCATAATTAGATCTCTGGTTCCATCCTTGGGAACAGCAGCCCACACAGGAACATACAAAACAGGATCTGAGTCTCTACTCTTAAATACATTATTTCAAAATCCCAAAGGTTATTTAGGAGCTATGTTTCCAGAATTTAAAACACAAATTAGCCAAGAGTAGGTGACTGAGAGTAACAAAAAGTATTTCACAGAAATGGACAGAAAAAGGGACAAGAATTATGAAAAGTTTTTAAAAGCAAAATGACTTCACAGATGTATCAGAAGAGAACTGAATGCATAAATATTAAGATCACATATTTATGCAAATTAGTCCACAATGGAATAAGTCCCTAGCTGCTTCCAAAGCCAATTTTCAATAGAAAATATCAACGCACTAGTGGCTGATGTTCCAAATGTTTCATAATCTCGTTAGTTTCTTTCAAAGCACTCATTACATATTACGATTGTCTGTTTAACTACTTTTGTTAAAAAAAGCACAGTTGTTTTTTATGTTTCCTCTACTACAATGTAAGAACAAGGAACCTGCCCTTCCTGTGGGCCACTGTATCCCCAGTGTTGAGCAAAGTGCCTGGCAAATGGTAAGCACTAATAAGTGTATGTTGAATAAATGAGAACACAATTACCTTGCATTCGTCAGCTGAGAGGTTATGATACAGTGGGCATCCTGAGATGGAGAAATGTCTCTCATGTTTTCCTGTAAGGTGTCCTGTTAAAGGAGGGAAGACTTAATCTCAAGAAAGAAGACAAGCTTAGAAAGTAGTATGTTTCTCTACGACTTATGCTCTTTAAACTTTCCTATAGAGTTTCAATTTTTACAAATACATAATACTCTTAAGGAATAGACTAGGATCAAGAATACTTCGAGGCCCAGTACAGTGGCTCACACCTGTAATTCCAACACTTTGGGAGGCCAAGGTAGGAGGATCACTTGAGCCAGGAGTTCAACACCAGCCTGGGCAACATGGTGAAACCCTATCTCCACAAAAAAATACAAAAATATAGCTGGGCATGGTGGCATGTGCCTGTGGCCCCAGACACTCGGGGGGTGTTGGAGGATCACTTGAGCCTGGGAGGCGGAGGTTTCAGTGAGCTGAGATCACACCACCGCACTCCAGCCTAGGTGACAGAGTGAGACTGACTCAGAAACAAATAATACTTTGGAAGCTCAGGTTCATACTTTTCAAAGTTCCAATACATTAAAACCAAAGTCAAAGTAAACTTTCTCACTTGAGCCCAAGAGTTTGAGACCAGCCTAGCCAACATGGCCAGGCGCAGTGGCTCATGCCTGTAATCCCAGCACTTTGGGAGGCCAACGTGGCTGGATCACGAGCTCAGGAGTTCAAGACGAGCCTAACCGACATGGTGAAACCCCATCTCTACTAAAAATACAAAAATTAGCCGGGCGTGGTGGCGCACGCCTGTAGCCCCAGACACTCGGGAGGCTGAGGCTGGAGGATCACTTAAGCCTGGGAGGCAGAGGTTTCCGTGAGCTGAGATCACACTACTGCACTCCAGCCTAGGTGACACAGTGAGACTCTGACTCAAAAACAAGAATACTTGGGAAGCTCAGGTTCACACTTTTCAAAGTTCCAACACATTAAAACCAAAGTCAAAGTAAACTTTCTCACTCGAGCCCAAGAGTTTGAGACCAGCGTAGCTAACATGGCAAAACCCCGTCTCTACTAAAAAATACAAAAAATTAGCCGGGTGTGGTGGCACATGCCTGTAATCCCCAGCTACTCAGGTGGCTGGGGCATGAAAATTGCTTCAAACTGGGACGTGGAGGTTGCAGTGAGCCAAGATCACGCCACTGCACTCCAGGCTGGGTTACAGAGTGAGACTCTGTCTCAAAATAAATAAATAAATAAAAGTAAACATTCCTCTAATGCAACGTATTTTTTATTTACGCTATGGTCTACCCCATTGAGAGGCTAACTCCTAGGGATAAATAACACAATCAGGCTCTCTCCGACCTATCTCCTCCTTTCCATTCTGGTCACTCTGCCCCAGGTATACTGGTCTCTAAGTGTTCCTCAAAAACTGGTTAACTATGCTCTTGCCCAGAGCCTTTTGCACTTGCTTTTCTCCCTACCAATAATGCTTATTCTCAAACTTTCAAACAGCAAGTCTCTGCTCAAGTGTGACCACATCAGAGTAGCTTTCCCTAGCCAACTACATATATGTGTCACGTATACATATGTATGTACACACCCAACTGTATACATATGTATATACATGAATAATAGCCTGCTCTCAGCACTCCCAGTTTTATTTTCCTTCACAGCATTTATCTCCAGTTGATACGTATCTATCTGTTTGCCTTCCCCAGCTAGACTCTAAGCTCCATGAGAACAGACTTTGACTTGTTCACAGCTACATCCTCGTAACTTTAAACAGTGTCCAGCAGATGACCAATATTCAGTAAAGTATCTGCTGAATGACTGGCCAAATACAATACATAAAATAAAAGGAACAATTTAGCAACGCATGTTTAGTAACAAGCAGAAGCTGAGGAAAATTCCTTTTCTTGCAGCATGGCAAGTAGATCCCCTTAAACTCTTAAAGCACATTACCCATCATCTCTTATGCTAGTGTAATATGTTGTCTTTCTTAGTTTTTCATTGTTTATTCCAAGGAAATCAATGAAGGCCTGAAACAATTATCTTCTTTGAGTGACGACTCGTATGGAGTTCAGGAGAACTTTGCTGTATTTATTTTGTGAAACTCCTGCTAAGACCAGGAAATGATCCAAACTAATTAAACAGTACAGAAAACTACTGGGCATGGTGGCTCACACTTGTAGTCCCACCTACTCAAAAGGCTAAGTAGGGAGGATCGCTTGAGCCCAGGAGTTGAAGACCAACCTGAACAACACAGCAAGAACCTTATCCCTAAAAAATAAGGAAAAAAAAAAAAAGCCAAGCTTTAAGACATGTGCCTGTAGTCTCAGCTACCTGGGAAGCTGAGATGGGAGGATCACTTGAGCCCAGGAGTTGAGGCTACAGTGAGCTATGATCACACCACTGCACCCTGCCTGGGCAACAAAGTGACCGCTGTCTCTCTATAAAAACAAGCAAAGGTACCACCACAGAAAATGTACTGTTGGCCTGCCACGCAGCAACTTACTCTGTTCTACCATTTTTTCAAACTTGATAGCCACATGCAAACGGTGAATTTGAGAAGCAGACCCAGTAGTGAAAGGCCCCTTATCTCCCAATTAGCATCTTCCAACTCTAGACAAAAGCTTAAGCCCAATATTTGCACTTCAGCTCACTGAAGGTACACAAATAAGGTTCAAACCACTGAAAGAATCTCTAAAGTAATTCACTAAGGGGTAAAACTCATAAGAAAACATATTTATCACAGAAAAAATATTTTATCTTGTTTATACTTACTAAGTACACAAAGCACAAGACCTAAAATTACTAGTTACAGAAGGCCAGGGTCTCATGTATACCCTTAATTTCACAGCCTCTTGACAGGAAATGCTTTTCTCATTACCTTAACAGCTATGGCCGTGCAACCACTATTCTGCACTAGCTTACCCTTAAGTAGTCCTCACTGAGTAGGAGCTTTGTGCCACGCAACAAGATATTTTGAGGTAGTTTTTGTTTTTACTGGGAAAAGCTCTCGAAAAACTGAGTGGTTCATCATACTTAATTTCCTTACAACCAGATCTATTACTATGGACCATAGGCCAAGAAGAGAAATGCTTTTATTCAAGAGAGCAACTCATTATCACTCAGCACATGCCCACTGAAGAGCCTAGGAAGCTAAATCCCAATAGAACACAAAACATTTCTGGATGAACCACAGAACAAAGGATGTCATAAAGCTGGGGCACACTGACCTAGAGAGTTACAGCCTGGTGTCGGACACTTCATATTGAAGTTGTAGCTTTCATGGAAGCGACGGCGCTTGGGGCGGTGTGAGAGATCACTGCCTGAGTCCTTCAGGGACATGTCCTTGGCAATGCTCTCATCGTGAGACACATTGGGGCTGGAGATGTCTATGTCAGACTCAGAAGAAGGTGCATTTCCAGTTGGAGTTCGAGGTGGCGACTCATCATGATCAGCTGTATTTTTTGTTTCTAAAGCAAAAGCAATTGGTAGAAGTTATGAGTGGGGTTCATTTATCTAGAGGTTTACTATTCAGAAGAGTTTATGGGCTTCCCAAATCCTCTTTCTATGATTCAACCAGTAACTTTTAGGTACTCAACTGCTAAAAGGCTAAATGGAAAATGAAGAGGCACTACTACACCACTCCTTTTGTGCATCTTTAACTTCTGATTAAAATTAAATTTGGACTTTACCTATTACACCTATCTGTGTTTCTCCTGAGTGGCTAATCATGGATAATCAAAACTGGATGAAAATAAATTTTAAAAACATTACTATCCCACTTCCCTTCCAGGAGATACATAGTACAGGAGATAAGTGAAAGTGATTGTCCTTCTGGATGACACTGAACAGATTTGGTGTAAGATGTGAATGGACTTAGATTTGAGTGAGCCTGTTAGTAGTCTAACAATTCAATCTTAAAATTCCAGACTCTGAATCAGGAATTGCAAACCAAATGCCTACAGGGACTCAGCGAGGCCAAATAGACAGCTCACTGTCCATCTAAAGGGGACAACTGCTATTCAACTCCAGCCAATTATTACTATGGGTGATTGGCCACCCAGTGTTCCCAGATCTTTTCATTGTTTACAATAAACTATTAATCCAGGTTTTCATATGAAATCACTGTGTTTTCAAATACTAGCAAGAAATTTAAAAAATTTTAAACACTGTGCCAGCAAACCAACCAACCATGTGGACAGGCTAGAAGAAGTTCACCAGTCTGTAACCTCTGCATTGAGAAATTTAGAGATAATTGGACTGAGAAGTATGGCTATAAGAAAGTCTGCTTCGGCCGGGTGCGGTGGCTCACACCTGTAATCCCAGCACTTCGGGAGGCCAAGGCGGAGTGATCACCTGAGGTCAGGAGTTCAAGACCAGCCTGGCCAACCTGGTGAAACCCCGTCTCTACTAAAAATACAAAAATTAGCTGGGCGTGGTGGCGGGCCCTTAATCTTAGCCACTCAGGAGGTTGAGGCAGGAGAATCGCTTGAACCTGGGAGCAGAGGTTGCAGTGAGCTGAGATCGCACCATTGTACTCCAGCTTGGGCTACAGAGCGAGACTCTGCCTCAAAAAAAAAAAATTGGAGCTAAATGGACTAAGTACGGCTATAAGAAAGTCTGCTTCAAGCCCTTTTCATCTGTGGTTGAGAAGGCCCAGTCTCTTTTCCTGTTACAGGTCTGATTTAATATACTCCAGCTACTCTGGACCTTGAGAATACTCTGATAGAAAACTGTCCTCAGCAAGATGTAAGAAAGGAAGCAATAAACAGCATTCATCTAGCTCAAGTATTAGGCATGCATCTGCAGTGGCCACAAGGCCTCCTTAAAAAGAAATTCACCCAGATGCTCTGTAATAGGTCTAAGTCATACCATAGCCACTCACCTCTATCTGAAAAATCAACCACTTGCTCAGTTTCTGAGCCAGATGAACGAGTCTGCCGAAGAGGGTATTTTTTTGGTGTCACTGGGGTAGGCTGCTGCTG
The DNA here is from genome assembly GCA_036589455.1 of Ateles fusciceps. NCBI lineage: Eukaryota > Metazoa > Chordata > Mammalia > Primates > Atelidae > Ateles > Ateles fusciceps. Next base: position 11,025,770 of record JAZHEH010001386.1, read on the forward strand.
ACTACGGGTCACTCTTCTGGTAGAGTAAGCGGGCTCTTCAGTACCAAAAGACTGCAAATTTGAACAGGGCTGGAATCTGATCCCAATTTTAAAAGAAAATAAAGAAGAAAGATGGAAATCTGTTTTACTTCCTATCCATATGATTTATTAGAATGTAGCTCCTTCTCCTCTTCATATTTCACAAAACCCAACAAAGCCTTAAAATATCTACTTAATTAAATAAAATATCAGCAAAGGAGACTAGCTCAGGTATAGAGTGTAACATGGTACAGCATTAATAGTTTAGGTTATGGAATTATGACTGAAGTTGATTCAACTCCTTTCTACCGTAACAACCAGCTGGGGCGTCTTGGGCAAGTTATTTTCTCCAAGGCTATTTCCTGACCTATTGAAAAGGAAAATACTAGGCCGGGCATGGTGGCTCACACCTGTAATCCCAACACTTTGGGAGGCTGAGGCAGACGGATCACCTGAGGTTGGGAGTTCAAGACCAGCCTGACCAACATGGAGAAACCTTGTCTCTACTAAAAATACACAGTTAGCTGGGTGTGGTGGCGCATGCCTGTGATCCCAGCTAATTGTGTATTTGGGAGGCTGAAGCAGGAGAATCATTTGAACCAAAGAGGTGGAGGCTGTGGTGAGCCCAGGTCGCATCACTGCACTCCAGCCTGGGCAACAGGAGCAAAACTCTGTCTGAAAAAAAAAGGGGGAAAATACTAGTAGCACATTCCTCATCAGTCTGTGGTGAGGCACAGGTGAGATAATGCATGTAAAGCACTTAACACGGTCCGTGGTACACAGTGCTTTATACATATCAGCTGCATCCTCTCATGCGTTCTTCGCTTTTTCCAACCCATCATAAAATATACATTCTTTGCTAAAGATGTAACAACAAACACAATGATTTCCTTTCTTAAGGGGTCAATTTTTTCTTTCTGATTACCCTCTCTGGCACAATCATAATAGATTCATAAAGGTAAAGCAGGAATACAGCATTTTACGTTTTTTGGATGGAAAAACCTATTCTGAGGCACTCAGCAGCCCTTTTATATCTCCAACCTGATGACAAAGGAAATAAAAGAAATTCAAAGCTGAAATTAAAGCATATTTTTTAATAGATATGTTTTAGTTTTGTTTTTCATTGACACAATATGACACATATTTATGGAGTATACTCTGATGTTCTGATGAAGACATATACATTGTGTAATGATAAAATCAAGATAATTAGCATATCCATATCTCAAATGCTTGTCATTTCTTTGTGGTGAGAACATTCAAAATCCTCTCTAAAGTATATTTTATTTTAATTAATTTTTTTTCATCTTTGGAGGGCGGGATGCACAGGCCAGGGTTCGGTACCAGCCTCACTCTCTCATGGCTATCCACCCCCAACAAATATAATAAAAATAAAAAAATCTGAAGAAATGTTATAGATTCTCCAAAGAAAACTGTAAGTTCCCAAGCTTTTGGGTGAGCAAAGTTAACACAAAGCAAGGTCATGAGTTTGTACACCTCCAGGGGCCTACTTTCACAATATGATCTACATTTTCCTCTCGGGAGGACCACCTTACACTGATGATATTGTAAATGGTGCCCCTGGAGATGTGCAACTCTGTGGTCACCAGGTATAATAACTAGAAAGAGACCCAGCACTTATGTATTTCCTAGCTGTTTTGAATATTTAGTTTTCAGGTGTCTAGGGCATGGTCAATTATACTTTCTAAGAATATTATGTCTTTTCCTTAAGACATGCTGTCCCGTCTGCTGAGAATGAGAATAACGAATTCCCCTCTACTCATAAATTCCTATTAGAGCCTTTAAGACATCATTGTACGGCCCTGCATAGTGGCTCATGCCTGTAATCCCAGAACTTTAGGAGGCCAAAGTGGGCAAATCATTTGAGGTCAGGAGTTCAAGACCAGCCTGGACAACATGGCAAAACCCTGTCTCTATTAAAAATATAAAAAATAGCCAGGGATGTTGGCGCTCGCCTGTAATTTCAGCTATTCGGGAGGCTGAGGCAGGAGAATTACTTGAACCCAGGAGGCAGAAGCTGCAGTGAGCCAAAATGATGCCACTGCACTCCAGCCTGGCGACAGAGAGCAAGACTCGTCTCAAAAAAAAAAAAAAAAAAAGTAACTAAAGCAACACTGTTGAAGTGCTCAAAACATGTTAATTTTTTTTTCCTTAATCTATTATCACCTATGGATCATCAGCTTTCCGTATTAGCTGCAACTTTCTTTCCTCCTTAAGGAATACCAGAGCAGAGCCAGGAGGGGTCAAGGGTACCCTCCAAATCTAAGCCCAAATGCCTAAATGCACTAGAGGGACAACCCCAAGATTCTCAATTCTTTATTACCAAAGCAAAACTATGTATTTCCACACTGATATTTTGGTACAACTATTTACATCTATCAAGTCTGTACTGGATTACATTCCAGAATTAAACATGGTTTTAGAAGTACTGGCCTCCACCAATAACAAGTCTAAAGGACTAAAGATGCTCTTTGACTTATAATGGGGTTAAGTCTTTAAAAACTATCATAAGTTGAAAGTACTGTAAGTTAAAAATGCATTTATAAAAAAAATGCATTTAGCCAGGCGCGGTGGCACGTGCCTGTAGTCCCAGCTATTTGGGAGGTTGAGACTGGAGGATCTCTTGATTCCAGGAGTTCTGGGCTATAGTGCGCTATGCCAATCGGGTGTCCGTACTAAGTTCGGCATCAATATGGTGAACTCCCGGGGAGCGGGGGGACCACCAGGTTGCCTAATGAGGGGGTGAACCGGCCCAGGTCGGAAACGGAGCAGGTCAAAACTCCCGTGCTGATCAGTGGTGGGATCGTGCCTGTGAACAGCCACTGCACTCCAGCCTGGGCAACATAGCGAGACCCTGGTCTCTTTAAAAAATAATAAAATTTTTTAAAAAAAATGCATTTATAGGCTGAACGTGGGGGCTCACACCTATATCCCCAGCACTTTGAGCAGCCAAGGTGGAAGGACTGCTTGAGTCCAGGAGTTTGAGACCAACCTGAACAACATAATGAGACCTTGTCTCTACAAAAACAATGAAAATTAGCTAGGCATGGTGGCGCGCACCTGTAGTCCCAGCTACTCAGGAGGCTGAGGTGGGAGGATTGCTTGAGCCAAGGAGGTCAAGGCTGCAGTGAACCAAGATCGCACCACTGCACTCCAACCTGTGCAACAGAGTACAAGACCCTGTCTGCAGATACAAACGAAAAAAAAGCATTTATACACCTAACCTACAGAGCATTATAGCTTAGCCTATCCTACCTTAAACAAGCTCTAAACACATTAGCCTATAGTTGTGCACAATCGTCTAACACAAGGCCTATTTTTAATAAAGTGTTGAATACTGCATGTAATTTATTAAAGACAGTATACTGAAGAGTATCAGTTTACCCTCATGATCAAATGGCCAACTGGGAGTTATGGCTCATTGCCACTGCTCAGCATCATGAGAAAATATTTGGGCCACATATCGCTAGCCCAGAAAAAGACTGAAATTCAAAATTCAAAAAGTTTCTACTGAATACATATCGCTTTTATACCACGGTAAAGTAAAAAAAAAAAAAAAAAAAAAAATCACTAAATCAAACCACTGTAAGTCAGATACCATCTGTACTTCAAGTCCCTAGGCCTAAACCATTCAAATAGGAAGTGCAGGGATAACATTACCATTTTACTGATGGAGACACTGCGATCTCAAAAAAAAAAAAAAACTCCAGACATACATGTGTGTCTATCCATTACACCATCCACAGTTCCTTTGGGTCTACAAATCAGATAGTAGCCCCCAACAGAAGCATGGTTAAAGACCTGACAACGCTGCATTCACTCTACATTTTACCAGTCATCTGGTGCACTGTCATCTACACCAAGCCAAGGGACCAGTTTCCACATTAACCAGGAAAATAATGTGACGGACAGTCAGCCAGATGTGAGGAGTGGTAAGGAAAAATGAAGATTTTTACCTTGAGAACTCTGGCTTAGCCTGGCTGATGAGCGAGTGACTCGAGCAGATCGTCGGGATGTGCCATCACTTTCTGAACTGTCTGTGTGCTCGAGATCTGTAGAAAAATCGGAATCTTCGGTTCCATCTGAACTACTGCCTGCATTCCTCTGCAATACCATAAATCCAGACATTAGCACAGTAGCATTTGGTCTAAGGGTTTGCATTAACACTGAAAATAAAAGCTGTGACACTGAAAACACCTAAGTTTTCAAACCTATGAAAGGATTCCACAAGCATTTCCCATCCTCCCAATCCCCAGGCAACTCTTAAATGGAACAACCTACAAATAAGGGACTTTTGTTAAACAAATTAAGAGAATTAATTTTTTTTTTTTTGAGGTGGAGCTTCATTGGCTCTTGTTGCCCAGACCAATGGCGCAATCTCAGCTCAACCTCCGCCTCCAGGGTTCAAGCAATTCTCCTACCTCAGCCTCCTGAGTGGCTGGTATATAGGAGCCTGGCACCACCCTCAGCTAATTTTTGTATTTTTAGTAGAGACGGGGTTTCACCATGTTGGTCAGGCCTCCCAGTGTTGGGATTACAGATGTGAGCCACCACAGCCGGCATGAAGAGAATTAATTCTTACTGTATTAGCACTAAGTCTGAACCAAGACCATTTGGAGATGAATATCACAAAAAAAGGTCTACTGTAGTGAGAAAATCATTGGGGCTGGACCTCACTTAACTTTAGTGTAGCTTTTATTCAATGTCTCCATGAAAAGCTCTCACATTTTAAAAAAAACTATATACTATTTCAAAATATGATGGACCACAACTCTGATCCCAAAAGAATTTAAGCAGAAAAAGATAAAAATTGTTAGTGTGTACGCCATCTATCCTTGAAGTTTCTCCACATGAAAGCCATCTATCTTCCAAAAAGGCAGCTTGCACATGAAGACTCATGGGTATTCAAAAACAGTTCTTTTCAAAGCCATTTTTTCAATGAACGATTATTTGTTAACTATTATCCTCTTGAGGAGTTCTTAGCCACAGAGATAACTTTTCTCAATTGAGCTCTAGTACTATATCCTTTACGAAACCAGAAACCAAAGAGTATTTGCTAAAAACAATACGAAGATTCACACTGTGAGTCCCAATTCTTTATTCAAAACCCTGAGGCCAGCTGTGTTTAGAATTTGTAATGTTTCTGGAATTTCAGAAGGGGAGTACTTTGCAGATATCCTGCAAATAATACCCAATAGCAACTGCAGCAGAAGATATAAACAGTCACACTAAATGAGACACATAAAAGCCAAAAGTTAGCCTCAGGACAGATTAAAACAGGTTTGCCACCAAGCAGGCTACTAAAAAAAATGTACATTTTCAAGAACCTGTTATTTGGGAAATTAAGAAGGGGACTGTGGCCCTATTTCAAGGCACCAATATTATTCCTGCATTTAGTGAGCCTGTACCACCGGCTGGGCGAGGTGGCTCATGCCTGTAATCCCAGCACTTTGGGAGGCAGAGGTGGGTGGATCGCCTGAGGTCAGGAGTTCAAAACCAGCCTGACCAACATGGTGAAATCCCATCTCTACTAAAAATACAAAAATTAGCTAGCTATCGTGGGCATCCGCCTGTAATCCTAGCTACAAGGGAGACTGAGGCAGGAGAATCGCTTGAATCTGGGAGGCGTAGGCTGCAGTGAGCCGAGATCACACCATTGCACTCCAGCCTGGGCAACAAGAATAAAACTCCGTCTAAAAAAAAAAAAAAAAATATGTGTATATATATACATATATATATATATATACACACACATATACATACATACACATACATACCACCTACCAGCTGGGGTCATTTTAGGAGACATTAAAAAGTGTACATTTTCAACTCGAAAAACCTCTGTGAAGAGAAAGATTTCTACTGAAATGAGCAAGACCACCACCCAGCTTACCAAATAACTCAAGGGTAACCTCCTGGGAAATGAGCAGGAATCACAGAAAATGGCTAAAATGAAGGGGGGGGATCTTAAAAGTCACCATTATAGTCCAATTACCTAGATATTTAAAGCCTTGACGTGAGACTTGTTCCTTCCTGGCTTGATAATGGAATTCACCTCTTCGATGTGGCTTTCACCAATATACCTCCCATTGTACTCCAGATTTAACTGCTCCTTCACTTCCTTCCTGTAACACTCTGTATACACCTCCAAGCAGAGAACTTAACTAGATCCTTGTAAAGTTATTCATGTCTGTTTTCTCCTACCGAGTTGTGATATCCTTAAGCCAGAGATCGCGTCTAATTAATATCTGAACCTTCAGCAACCACCCGGCACAAAGTAGTCAATAGACATTTGTTGAATTGAGTTAGATTTGTTCTATATTCTGGATCTGCCACTGCCTGAGTGGCTTGCGGCAGTCCATGGACCTCCGTTAGTTCAGCTGCAAAAAGGGACAGGGCCACTCCTGGGTGATCTCCTAAGCCCCTTCTAGTTCTTTAAGTTGTTGGTTTTTACCAACTGCATTTTCTACGCGCTGTCGAACTAGCAAATAAGGAAAGGTTAGGGAACCGGCCTCAGTAGGATCCCCTGGGAGTGGGCGCTGGCTTCCCAACACTCAGACTGCTTTGTTGTGCCCCACACCTGGAAAGGAACGAAGCCTCCAAAACCCCGCCTCTCCACCTATCAGCGTCCCCACTCGGAAAGGCGGGGGATTCGGGCGACCCAATCGAGGTCCAGCTAAGCCGCGCCCCCCACGGGACAGACTGCCAACCCCGGCCAATCAGGAGAAGAGGGATCGTTCTCTCCAGCCAATGGTAGAGCGCTGGGGCCCGGGCCAGACACCGCCCCCGCACGCGGGGAGGTGACCGTTGAGCCCAAACAGGCGGCGTCACCAACCAATCAATATGCTTCCAGACGTTTCCGCGACCAATTAACAATAAGAACGCCTCCGATCCAGGCAAGCAGAGGGCGGGAATAGTTGCGAGCAAAGGCCGAGGCCAGGGTCGGGCCCACATTTTTCTGTTGGATATGGACAGAGGAGAAGGTGGCTGAGCAAGGTTCGGGGGAGCGGGAAGTTGGGACACAAGCACTGTGAGGCGTGGCCAACTGCGTCACGGTGCTCAATCGACTGTCCTTAGAAACCCGCCATCCCTCCTCTCCCGTTTCTCACCTTCCTTCGCGGCATTGCTGGCGGCTGCGGCCCGACGGTTCCGATTCGGGCAGCGGCGGCAGCAGCAGGAGGAACGGTGGCTCCGGCGGGCTCCGTGGCGGCCTCTGTTAGCAGTCCCAATCCTGCGGACGATCCCTAGTGCCTCCTGCCTCTCAGCGTCTGAAGCGTTCTGCGCAGGCGCCGCGGGCTGAAGCGCTTTTTCCTTCACTTCCGGCCGGGTCTCGCGTCACCTGACGTTACGGGCCAAGAGAGTGCTGGGAGGTTCGATCCTTTTGGTGAAGCTAGTGAGCGCCATTTTGAAGTTGGGCAGAAAGTGACTCCCGTGGTGGAATCCGGGGCCAGCCATTTTTAGTTACGTGAGTGGTACTCTGTGGGCGTGGAAAGCCATTCTTGTTTGGGGCAGAAGCCTGACAGTTGATGTAAATGGTTCTCATCTTTACCTTGGGCAAAATTCCCTTCCCGGTTGTTTTAATTTCTAGATTCGAGGAAGGAAACCCCCCCAGAATCCATCAGATTGCTGAGATTAGATTTAACCCCTTCGTTGCCTGATTGTTTAAAGGACGTTTCCGTTTATTATATAAACTCAAAGTTGCGGAGGCATGTTTTGTAAAAGAAACTGTATTTTAAGAACCATCCTGTGTCTCGAAGGGGTAGGAATGGGGAATTGAAAAAGGAACTAAAGAGTAGCGTCCGCCATCAGGAAGTTTCCTGTCTGGTAGAGGAGACATTGTCCTTGCCCTTAGCTGACAGCAAGTAAGTTAGTTGATGTCGCGGGAGGAGGCAAAACCATTTTCCAGAAGCTGCAGCTCAAAAGAATTCCCAATTTAGCTCTGTGGCGAGCGCCCACTTCCTTCCCGCACTGTGTTTGGGTTTGAGAGCACTGGGGGCTCTGGGGTGAAAAATGTGACTTAAAAGTGGGGGATGCAGTATGAGAGTCAGAAAAGCTTTGAGTGACCTCTGGAATCCAGATGCTTGAGTCGAGAGTTAAGAGGTGGAGGAAGAGGAAGGAATGTTTTTAGTGAAGCTAAAGCCCCCCCCAAAGAATGGACATTTAAATAATAATGAGAGGGCCTAGGAAGGAGAATTTGGTCACAGATACTAGGCTGAAATAAGAGCCATAAGAAAAGGCAGGAAAGTGGACAGCGGGTGTTGCGGATTTAACCTTTCTGTAAGAAAAGTCTTGAGAGGACCAAGTCTTGGCCGATTTCGACTGGGTGGAATCCAGGCACGCTCAGTCAGTAAGTTAGGATCCCGAACCCCAATTTCAATCTGAGGCCCCGTTAAGATGGAGATTTCCCCCAGGAGCAGGGCTAAAGAACAAAGTAGCAGAAGGTAAACATCTGGTGTGCTAAGAACTCTGAATAGTTAACGTTCCAAACCCTTAGCCAGCACTCCTTGGGGGATGTCCTGGGCCAATGTTGACACAGGCAACTTTTAGTATGTAATACCTAGCTTTTAGTGCTTAGTATAAATACCTTTGATAAACTACCTAGGTTGACTGCACCTAAGAACTTATTTGAAAATGGCTCACTTTACTTCTTCCTTTGTAGCCCCTCAGCACTTAAGCATTTAATTTCATACTGTTTTTGTTTGGGTTTTTTTGTTTTGTTTTTCTTAATTTCATACTGTTACTCTTATTTTGCACTCACTGGTATGTTCCTGAGGTTACATTTGAATGTTCTGGCTCCCCCAACTGGTGGTAAGGATCTCTTATATTAAGAGCATATCTCAGTTATTTCATCCCATCCTTCTTTTTTTCTCTCTCTCTCTCACCTTTTTTTTCCTTCCTATACAGAGTCTTCCTCTGTTGCCCAGGCTGTAGTGCAATGGCTGGATGTCGGCTCACTTCAAGCTCCACCTTCGGGGCTCAAGAGATTCTCTCACCTCAGCCTCCAAAGTAGCTGGGACTACAGTTGTGTGCCACCACACCCAGCTAATTTTTGTATTTTTTGTAGAGACAGTTTCACCAGGTTGCCCACGCTGGTCTCGAACTCCTGAGCTCAGGTGATCCGCCCATCTCAGCCTTGCAAAGTGCTGGGATTACAGGCGTGAGCCACCACTCCCAGCCATACCATCCTTTCTAATGGTGCTCAAACTTTGTTCTATCCACAGTAAATGCTTGCTAGTTAGTAAGAATATCATTACTGTTTTATCGTCTCTGAATGTATAGCACTCAGAGATTATGAAGTATCCTTCCCTGGAAATTAGTGTTTCAGAATAAGATCTTACCCTGGCTTGCATCCATCACACAAATACCAGCATTACAGAAGTTCAATGTTAGTTAGTTTCTTACACTAGATTCCCTAAGACTGTAACTGATATAAAGAGTTAACAGTTTCATTTAGATACGGTTCTTGTCCTTGGAAAGTGCACGCTCTGGGAGAAAGATGAGAAAACTAACACCAGTATGATAGAAACATGATCATAAGGGGAAAAAATGTGTATAGTACGAGAGAGTAGACCAGCTAGGTATATTTAGAATGGAGAGGAAGAAGATCTTAAAAGCTTATTCCTTCTTCCTTTCTTCCTTTTAAACCAAATATAATATATACTTTGAGGTTCATTTTCATCACAACACAATTAGCTTTCCAAGCAGGAGCTGATATTGATTTCAAAGCCTCTGATTTGTTGCCCCCTGGCCATCCTCAACCACCAAACTTCATGTTGACACTCTCGACAGTTCTCCTTGCCTTTATACTTTTTCACAGGCTTTCCTTCCTGCCTGGATGCATCTCCTAACCCTCCTTAAAATTTTCTTATTTCAGAAAATATTTTCTGATTTATTCTTTGTAAGATAGTGGGGCATAATTTATTTTGCACTTAACTGCTGGATTTGTACTTTTCCTTGTACAATTTGGTAGATACTCTGTTCATTTCCCTTCCCAAGCAGATAATAGGAACATAAATAAATCATGTTTATTGTATCCTCAGCTCTACTCACATCCAGTACAGGGATTTTATGTCAGATCTGAATTTGAATCTCAACTTGCTGCTTCCTACCTGCGTTACTCTTGGACAAGTATTTTTTTGTTGTTGTTTTTGGTTTTTTGTTTTTGTTGTTTTTTTTTTTTTTTTGAGACGGAGTCTTGCTGTCACCCAGGCTGTAGTGCAGTGACACGATCTCGGCTCACGGCATCCTCCGCTGCCCTAATTCAAGGGATTCCCCTGCCTCAGCCTCCTGAGTAGCTGGGACTACAGGCGCGCACCACCACGTCTGGCTAATTTTTTTGTATTTTAGTAGAGACGGGGTTTTACCATGTTGGCCAGGATGGTCTCGATCTCCTGACCTCGTGATCTACCCGCCTCGGCCTCCCAAGGTGCTAGGATTACAGGCGTAAGCCACTGCAACCGGCCTGTTTTTTGTTTTTTAAGAGACAGGGTCTCACTCTTGTCACTCAGTCTGGAGTGCAGTGGCACAATCATAGCTCACTGCAACCTTGAACTCCTGGGCCAAGCAATCCTCCCACATCAGCTCCCGAGTAGCTAGGACTACAGGTACACACCATCATGCCTAGCTAATTCTTAAATTATTTGTAGAGAGAGGATCTTGATATGTTGCCCGGGCTAGTCTCGAACTCCTGGCCTCAAGCCATCCTCCCACCTCGGCCTCCCAAAGCACTGGAATTACAGGTATGAGCCGTGCCTGGCCTTGGACAAGTTTTTAAATTTTCTTTTCTTTTTTTATTTATTTTTTTGAGACAGAGTCTCACTCTGTCGCCAGGCTGGAGTGCAGTGGCGCAATCTCTGCTCACTGCAACCTCCACCTCCCGGGTTCAAGCGATTCTCCTGCCTCAGCCTCCCAAGTAGCTGGAATTACAGGCACCCGCCACCACACCTGGCTAATAGAAATATCTTTCTGGCAGCTGTGAAGGGAACTGATCAGAGTAGCAGGGAGACCCAAGGCAGACCAGTTAGAAGGCTGCCGAAATAGCCTTAGCCAGCAGCATGGAGAGTCAGAAGGAGGCATTGGTAGTGGGGGCAATCTTTTCTGTGTATATCCTTGTGTATTTCCTTACTTGTATCAATGTCTTGTCTCAGTTTTTTAAGCTCCCTGAAAGATCCCTCAATGTCCTTTAAAATGTTTCCTTGACGGTAAAATTATAGGTACCATATTTCAAATACAAAATTGAGTTATTTATTGTTTGCTTCTCCCAGAGGTTGGGAGCCTTGCCTGGAAGGCCATAGCATCTCCAGCTTCTCCCTTCCTGCGTGGCACCCAAAAGAACTCAGTAATTGGGGTGGTACCTAGTTGAATGTTTCTCACCCCACTGCCAGTTGTTGACTCAGCTAGGAAAGGCTTGCACAGAACCAGCCATGCTCTCTCCTCTAAGCCTCTTCCTGACCAGTGGGGTGGCCAGTAGGGGTTAGGGATCACCATTTCCTCTGTGTGCAGTCTTGTAAGGTGGGGGAAACATGCCTTGGCCTTTTAAACACAATGCCAGGCCAATCTCATAACTTCTGAGGCAAAATACTGGTTTAGTCTCTATCCCTTTGGGAGAATCTCAGAGGTTGCTTGATGTGACCATAATTCGTATTAAAATATTTTCATTTGCAGCTGCCTCAAAAAGGGTCAGCACAGTCACTAATAGCACAGTCACTTCTTCCTTACTTTTGCTGGAGATGGCCTGGAGCTTCTCTTACATTCTGGCCACCTAATTTGGTTTTTGTAGCACCCTTAGCCCCCACCCAGAGCCCCACCCTGGGAGAAGTTATTGGACTGATCCCAGCAGGCTCAGGCACAGCTCCCTGCCTCTGCAGCTGGGGATATAAATAACCACCAAAGCTAAACAGTCAAATAACTACATTTTGAAAATCGCTAAAAAAAAAATCACTCTGATCTTGATTCAATAGCAGTTCCTCTCTCACCTCTGCCCTTCATCTCCCCATTTCCTCCACTTACCTACCTCCCTTTCCTGATCCAAGCTCCCTAGGGAAGTCAATCTGAGCACAAAGCTGTCTTATGATGAAGACATCCTTTTCCATATTGGACGGGGCCATAGCCCTTCAGGGCTGTAGTTATAGTTACAAGATGTTGTTATGGCAGCAGAGGCCTCAGGGCAACATATGTTCCATACTGGTAATTGGGTTTTCTTTAACAGACTGTCTCTCCCTGGGTTCTCCATGCCCAAATTCACTTACCAAGAAGATCAGGGAATTGCCATTATGGATGAGCCTTCATTTTTTGATTCCAGCAAAACCAAATTGCTCTTTATTCCCCAGGGTGGAAAGTACCTGGTTACCATGGGTTGAGACATTTAGACTGCAGCCATTTTCATTTATTCACTCAACAAATGTTTATTGAGCACCTGATAGGTGCTAGGCATTGGCCAGGAGCTGAATAAGCAGACATGGTCTTTCTCTCTGTCAACTTAGGACAAGTATGTACAAGAAGGGGCTAGAGGAGCACTTTCACCTCCCCTCAACTCTCCTCTGCCATTTCAAAATGATTAACCCAGTGTAATAACACTAAATGAAAATTTGAGGAAAATAAAGACATCCTTAATCTCACTGCTGCCACAAAAGCTTTTTTTTTTTTTTTTTTTGAGAGAGAGTCTTGCTCTGTAGCCCAGGCTGGAGCGCAGTGGCATGATCTCGGCTCACTGTAGCCTCTGCCTCCTGGGTCCAAGTGATTCTTGTGCCTCAGTAGCTGGGACTACAGGTGTGTGCCACTAAGCCCAGCTAATTTTTTTATTTTTAGTAGAGACAGCATTTCACCATGTTGCCCAGGCTGGTCTCAAACTTGTAACTTCAAGTGATCTACCCACCTTGGCCTCCTAAAGCACTGGGATTACGGGCAGGAGCCACCATGCCCAGCACAAAGATATTTGTATTTTTTGTATATTGCCTTCCAGTTTTTCTCCTCATGCATATATTTTATGTACATATTTTAATATAGATATACTCATTGTTTACATGAAATTTCATTATTATTATTTTTTAGACAGGATCTTGCTGTGTTACCCAGGCTGAAGTGTAGTGGCACAATCACCTCTCACTGCAACCTTGACCGCCTGGGTTCAAGCGATCTTCCCACTCAGCCTTCCAAGTAGCTGTGACTACAGGTGCATGCCACCACACACCACACCCTGCTAATTTTTTATTTTTTGCAGAGATAGGGTCTCATTATGTTACCTAGGCTGGTCTCAAACTCCTGAGCTCAAGCAATCCTCCCGCTTCAGCCTCCCAGAATGCTGGGATCACAAGCATGAGCCACTGTGCCTGGCCGAAATTTTATATTTTGTACATCTTCTCAGCATTTTCTGTGTTTCCATAAAATCCTCATAATTGAAACTATACTCACTGTGTGACATTGCACTTTGGTGCTATGATGTAATATGCTCTCATTCCCCTGTTGTGAAGTTATTGAAGCTCTTTTATGTCCAATAATGCTGCAGTGGGTATCTTCATGCATCCATAGCTCTCTCCTGTTTTTATTTCTGCCTCTTATATATTGCTTTTTTCTTTCCTTAAGGACTTGCACAAATTTACAATGCCACCATCAGTGCAAGGGTGCCAACTTAAGTCATTGTTTCCAGAACTCAGTGTTACCACTTTTAAAAAACTTGTAATTTTATTTTTTTATTTTTTTATTTTTATTTTTATTTTTTTTATAGAGACAGGGTCTCGCTGTGTTGCCCAGGCTGGAGTGCAGTGGCTATTCACAGGCGCGATCCCACTACTGATCAGCACGGGAGTTTTGACCTGCTCCATTTCCGACCTGGGCTGGTTCACCCCCTCCTTAGGCAACCTGGTGGTCCCCTGCTCCTGGAAGGTCACCACATTGATGCCGAACTTAGTGTGGACACCCAATTGGCATAGCGCACTACAGCCCAGAACTCCTGGACTCAAGAGATCCTCCCACCTCAGCCTCCCGAGTAGCTGGGACTACAGGCACGGGCCAAAAACTTTAATTTTAATAAAAATGAAAATGGCGGGCCAGTCACGGTGGCTCACACCTGTAATCCCAGCACTTTGGGAGGCTGAGGTGGGGGAATCATGAGGTCAGGAGTTCAAGACCAGCCTGGCCAATATGGTGAAACCCCGTCTCTACTAAAAATACAAAAAAAAATTAGCTAGGCGTGGTGACTCACGCCTGTAATGCCAGCTACTCAGGAGGCTGAGGCAGGAGAATTGCTTGAACCTGGGAGGCGGAGGTTGCAGTGAGCCGAGATCATGTCACCACACTCCAGCCTAGGCAACAGAGTGAGACTCCGTCTCAAAAAAAAAAATAAAAAGGCACTCCAAATGTGCTTTTGATTTTATATCTACTGAGGATATACTTGAGTCTTTCATGTGTTTATTTACTAGGTCTATTTCCTCTTCTGGGAAACCCTATTCATTACTAAATTATCTTGGTGAGTTAAAATTTAAGTTTGAATGAGAGAGAGATGCTTTGTCTGAGCTACATTCAGTTATGGGTCAGTGTTATTGTTACTAAGAAGGCAGAACATGGCCGGGTGCAGTGGCTCACGACTGTAATCCCAGAACTTTGGGAGGCCAAGGTGGCTAGATCACCTGAGGTCAGGAGTTCAAGACCAGCATAGCCAACATGGTGAAACCCTGTCTGTACTAAAAGTACAAAAATTAGCTGGGCATGGTGGCGGACACCTGTAATCACACCTGCTTGGGAGGCTGAGGCAGGAGAATCCCCAGGAGGCAGAGGTTGCAGTGAGCCGAAATTGCACCATTGCACTCCAGCCTGGGTGACAGAGCAAAACTCCATGTCAACAACAACAACAAAAAGAACGCAGAACATTTGCTTCAGGATCATTTCTTCAGTCTTTTCTCCTCACTCTTTCCCTGTGGCATCACAATTACATCTAATGGTAAATCCTGTCAAGTACACATACTATTGAGAAAGAGTGAGATTGTAAACAGCATGTGTACGTGGCATGGATGAAAATGGTGAGGAGAGGCCAGGCACAGAGGCTCAAGCCTGTAATCCCAGCACTTTGGGAGGCCAAGGCAGGCAGATCACTTGAGACCAGGAGTTCAAGACCAGCCTGGCCAACATGGGAAAACCCCATCTATACTAAAAACACAAAAAATTAGCCAGTGGACCTATAAGTCCCAGCTACTTGGGAGGATGAGGTGGGAGGATTGCTTGAGCCCAGGAGGCAGAGGTTGCAGTGAGCCTAGATCACGCCACTGCCCTTACCCCAGCATGTGTGAAGGGGCCATGATAAAAGCCATAGTCACTCTTGCCCACTATAAGAACCGTGAAGATGATTCTGTAGACACTACTTTCCTGGTGACCTGGGAGACACTAAAAGGTTTCCCAAACTAGTCAACCTCAGGAGGATAAAAAATGACCCTGCATTTTGCCATTTGTAAAATGTGGGTCTTTTTATTTGTTGGGAGATGCTTTCCCAGGCATGGGGGCTAGGAACGGATCCCTCTGAGTCATTTACACATGTTTACCCAATCTCCCTTGTGATTAACTGTACCCAAATATGAATCAACTGGCCAATGGGAGGGGTGTAAGCCACAACTAGGAAACACATTTTCTCTATTTAAGGCAAACCAGCCCATACATAGCTCAGACCCACAGCCTTGGACATGTTAGTCTTGCTCTTACAAACTGAGGTTACTGAGCCCAATCCAATCTCAGATGTTAAGGATGGATTTTCTTGCTAGTCTGGAAATAACATGAGGATGAGTAGGGATCCAGTCCTTTTATTATGTGCCTGGCCTTGCCAGCAGATGTCACTACACCAAACCACATTTTCCAAAGATATGACTGGAAGGAAAGGACTGGCCTTAGAAAGGCCAAGTCCGAGCATTATGACCCTCTTCTCCCATGGCTTCCATTAATACCCTGGGAAACTATCAAGGATATGTATATATCCATGGTTCCCAACAGTCCTGAGGCCTAAACTCAGCAGGTCAAGACCCAAGTCTCTGGGGGAGAGTCAGAGTTCTTCTTATCCAGGGACCTTCTCCAGATGGGGTGGGTAGCACAACTGCTGTAGGAAGGGTGGCAGACCATTTAAATGGGGGGTACACATGATAGAGTTATCTAGGAACAAGACCCATAGTCTTGGGGCTGTTCCAAATGTCATGCGGAGCTGATACCTCAGGCAAAGCACTCCACCCACCCTCCGCCCTGTCCCTCTGTCCACATGGGTGGGGCTATCCCTTGCTTGAGGGTTGTAGACTAAGGCTGATCCATGGGTTTTGGGGGCTCGCCAGTGACAGCCAGGCATAGCCACACCATGTCAGGATGCTGGGAAAGTTCCTAGCAGCTTAGACCATCGTGACTGTTCTTCGAGACAATTGTAAGTAGCATCAGTAATCTGGGAGAAAGAGCCATTGGCCACTCTTCTGTAAAGATCTTCGTTCCACGTTCCTGTCCCTGGAGGGATAAAGTCAGAAATCCTTCCCTGGCCTGCAGTGTCCTGCATGGTCTGTCTTCTAAGTAACTCTCCAGGCCCATCTCACACAAACCTGCTTCCTTCTCTGTGCTGCAGCTTCAGTGGCCTCCCTGCAATTCCTTGGGAGTGTGCCAGTTTCTTCTTTCTCAGGACCTTTGCACATACGCCTTACTTTGCCTGGAATGTTCTTCCCCCATGTTCTTCTTTACCTGTTTTCACTAATCCTTCAAATCTCAGCTCAAATATCGTTTTCTCAGGAAACCTTTTCCTGAACCCTCCAGGCTAGATCAAGGCCCCCACTGCCATGCTCTTATAGCACACTGTGCTTTTCTTCATAGCACTTGTCTCTGTAATTATACATTTATGTGTGTGGTATTTGGATTCTTTACTTTCTGTCTCCCCAACACTCACCCCAGACTAAGTTCCATGAGGGCAGTGTCCATTTTACTTCCATTGCCTTCTCAGGACATAGCAGAGTGCAAGGCAATTAGGCATTCAATAACTATCAGATGTATGAATGAATGGCAAGTGGGCAAATGAAGGAAGGTAGAAAACATAGTGTTACTCTGTACCTACATTTATATGGTATTTGCTTGTGAAATATAGTGGCTAATTCTGGTCACTCTACCTGTGGAGGAAGATAAATCGGAGTCAGGGAAAGTCATCTAAATTGGTCTAAGTGGAGACTACTGTATCAGGCAAAATGTTAAAAGATTGTGGAAATATGGAGTCTGAGATCATGATCCATATATATGGAAATACAAAGGGGGATACATGCAGATTTGTTTTCAAAATCCCAAAAGTCATCGCTAAGGGTCATTTTTTGAAAAACGAGCTGTGGATTCTCCATCGGAGGGACTGTGTATTATTTATCTGCATATCTCTAGCACCTAGCTTGATGCCTGGACTTAATAGGGGCTCGAGAAATGTCTTCTGAACTATTTTGTTGTTAAAGCTCAAAGGAGGTAGACTTGGGTCAAGGGATAAATAAGGTAGTATGCAATTATTCACTTGGGAAACCCCAGAGGCAAAAAAAGAAAAGTGCGAATAGGGTCAAGAAGGGTTCCTTTACATGTATAGACAATAGCTACACAATGGACTGTTTCAGGGAGATTAGGGCTATTCAAGGCCCATCCGTTGACCTTTTGAGATCATCCTCATGAAGGGCAATTACCATGCACTCCCACAAAGTGCATCTTCTTCCCACCAGGAGGGACCGAATTCTAAGCTGTATAAATCGTTGGTCTCATCCTATCCCAGTGCCTCCGTGTTATCACCTTCAGTGCCCTCCACTCTTGGGTACAAACCCTGTTGGCCCCTTGGCATATTCTACTCTGTTTCCCACCGGAGAAGAAAATCCCAGAAGGTGGTACCCTTCAGTCAGAAGTAAAAATGGCCACATCTCTCAGGGCAACCAGTGCCTGGGCCTGGTATTCCTGAGCCCACAGCGGGGAGGCCATTAGCCCCAGTCCCAAGAATCCCTGCAACCAGCATCCCTGGCATTTAGCCTTCCATCCCTGCCACTTAACCCCCTGGCCCCATAAGAAGGGACATTTCAAATAGTTTTTCTTGGAGCCATGGAGGGTTCAAAAGAATTCTTGAACATTAAAAAAAAAAAAAAATTCCTCTAAAAACAGCTATTGAGCTGCTTGGCCTTACTTATTTCTTCCCTCTCCCAGCAATGTGGAGCTTAAGGAAAAGGTTGAGGATTTGGATGTGTGTCCATTAGCCTCATACCAGCCAGTTCCAAAGGTCTCATACACATACAGTTCCAGAGTCTCAGGGCCCTGGAGGGGTGAAGGCTGCATCCTGTCCCAGAGTTGGGTCTGAAGGAATAGGCATCAAGAAAATAGATACCTTGACTCTTAGCAGTGGTGCACTGGTGCCTCGTGGAAACTAGGCTTGGGGCTTCCCTCTTTACTTCCCACCCCTCCCCTTCCAGCAGCCTATAAATCACTGAGTATTAAATACTGTCTGGAGGACCCTGTTTCCCCACCCGTACCCTGAGGCTCCCTGCCAGGCAGAAGGCTGCAAGCTAAGCAGGGAGAAAAGAGAGAATGGGCAGCAGGCAGGGGTGCCCATCATTTATCAAGCAAACACAGCAGCCAGCCACTCTTTCCAGCAGCACTCTGGCAGGCTGGGCAGGCCATGCAGCCAGTGTTTTCTGGCAATGGAGAGCATAGTCCCACAAGAGTCCCCCTTATTTGGCTGCCCCATCTAAGAGGTGGGGAGACAGAGTCAAGGAGTGAGTCCTTTTTTCTTCTGATTTTTGGTGGTTTCGGAATCCAAACACACTTCTGGTCTTGCATGGATTCTTACCTCCTCTTCCACCCTCTTCCTCCAAGTCACCCTTAGGGCCTCCTCTTGCAGCTTCCCTTTTGACTTCACAAAGAGCTTTCCTACTTTCCCTGGCACACTATTGAAGTGTCTTAGGAGTCCCAGTTCCCTAGCTCTGGCAGGCTTTCTGAAAGGGCAGCGCCAGCCTCCTCCTCCTTAATGTTCTGGTTTCTCCTTCATGGAAACCCCCCAGGTTTCCCCCATCTTGCTCTCCTCCCACAAGGTAGGAAGCTTGGAGAAAGGGAGTAGATTTGGTTCTAGGCTAGTCCACTGGAGGCAGAAACATAATATTAAATAATGGTCCTTTTGCAGAGAAGCTCAACTCCCATACCATGAGCAGCCAGAACCCTCCAGATGCACCTCCAAAATTTCTTAGCATTATAAACAAAATCAGAGTTCTAGAGTGTTTAGAGATGAAGAGGGTGACAGAGAGGCAGGGGAATGACTGTTCTGGCCTGTATTTCTCACTTGTCTAGGTCTGGGTCTCTCTGACCTAGTCCACTGAGCCCCTTCATAGTGGTTATACACAGTCTTTGAAAGCAGTTGGACCTATCCCTTCTAGCTATATAACCGGACCTATCCCTTCTAGCTATATAACCATCAACACATTTTTTAACCTCTCTGTGCCTCAACTTCCTCACCTGTGAAATGGGGGATAATTGTACCAACTGAATAAGGAGTTATGAGGATCAAATGAGACCATATGTGTAAATTGCTTAGCTTGCAGTCAGCGCCCAGCAAGTGGAAGCCTTCTTCTATGCTGTGAAGCAGGGGCACGTGGCCTGTTACATCATGGCTGTTGGCTGCGTTACTTCCTTCCTGGGGCCTTGATGTTACTGTCTCCACAGGTGTATGGAGGGGGCTGCTTTTTTGGCATTCCAAAGAATACAGACCCCCCCACTGGTTCAGGAATCCCATGGTTTCTAATCAGGAGAAGAATTCAGAATTGGATGTACAGGGCCAATAAATTGACAGGATTGGTATCTAAACCCTGACTTGACATTCTGGGCAAACACCCAGGAGGCCAGAGAGTTGGACGGAGCTTTTGGGTGGGACTTCCAGGGAAGGTGCCAACTTGTGTGATATTATCAGAGTGGCAAGGAAGAAGCAAGGCCAAGCTGCTTCCTACCCCAGCAGAATACAGGCTGCTTTGTGGAGGACCAGGCCTTTGCCAAAGTTGAATGGAAGCGGGGGGGGGGGTCACAGAGGCCACTGGTGGAATGTACTGGAACATTCCAGGCCCTTCCGCTGCACAACACAACTCCTCGAGGCACTGAACCATCAGGGGCTTCCAGAATTGGGTACAAGGTCCTCACCTTCCACCATGCACAGCAGGAGAAACCACCTGCTGAGAGGATCACTGTTCTAAGAGTCACTAAGTGGGAGGAGTGTCAGGCAGCCCTTTGGGACTTTTTCATCAGATAGAGAGACTTGGCTGCCAAGGCCATTTTGTTGAGCCAGGGCTGTCTTGTAGAATAGATGTGTTGGGTATAGGAAACCCACAGTAAAAACCAGAAATAGCCAGGTGTGGTGGCTCATGCCTGTAATCCCAGCACTTTGGGAGGCCGAGGCAGTGGATCACCTGAGGTCAGGAGTTCGAGACTAGCCTGGCCAACATAGTGAAACCCAATCTCTACTAAAAATACAAAAATTAGCTGGGCATGGTGGCAGGTGCCTGTAATCCCAGCTACTTGGGAGGCTGGGGCAGGAGGATCTCTTGAACCTTAGAGGTGGAGGTTGCAGTAAGCCAAGCCTGGGCACTCCAGCCTGGGCAAGAATGAAACTCCATCTCAAACCAAGAATAGACACAAATTCATTCAGGGCTGAAGTGTTGGGCAGGATGTAACTGGGCTTCATTCTTTCCGTCAGAAGTAGATTTACAGTGACCAGGCACAGTGGTTCGTGCCTGTAATCCCAGCACTTTGGGAGGCCAAGGAGGGCAGATCACTTGAGGCCAGGGGTTTGAGACCAGTCTGGCCAATGTGGCAAAACCCCATCTCTACTAAAAATACAAAAATTAGCTGGGCATGGTAGCACATGCCTGTAATCCCAGCTACTTGGGAGACTGAGGCAGGAGAATTTCTTGAACCTGGGAGGCGGAGGTTGCAATGAGCTGAGATTGTGCTACTGCACTCCAGCCTGGGCAACAGAGAGGGGTCGGGGGGTGGGGTGATAAGTAGATTTACAGTGATGCTAGAGAAACTTAGAGAGTCAGAGCCCCTCACTTGCACAGACTGCTCCCAAGGCACTGTACCTAATTCTATGTGTATGATTTTTAAACTCTTTTACTTAATGAGGAACCCCCAAAGTGATTTTCTTTTTAAGAAGAAACATCAGGCCTCACAAAATCTGGAGCCTTCCCCACTTTCAGCCTGCAGGACTATTAGCCTTATTTTCCAGATGTGGATCAGGATTATTAGTTGGAGAAACAGTCAAATACTTAAATAACCAACACTGACTCAACATTGCTGGATGCACTAGCTTATGCTAGTTTCTGACAAGAAATACCAGAGTTGACTAGGTGCAGTGGCTCACGCCTGTAATCCCATCCTTTGGCACTTTGGGAGGCTGAGGTAAAAGGATTACTTGAGCCCAGGAGTTCAAGACCAGCCTTGACAGCCAAGCTCATTGGCTCACGCTTGTAATTCCAGCACTTTGGGAGGCCGACTCAAGCAGATCACGAGGTCAGAAGTTGGAGACCAACCTGACCAACATAGTAAAACCCCGCCTCTACAAAAAATAAAAAAATTAGCCAGGTGTGGTGGCGACTGTCTGTAGTCCCAGCTACTCCGGAGGCTGAGGTGGGAGGAGAATTGCTTGAGCCTGGGAAGTCGAGGCTGCAGTGAGCTATGATTGTACCACTGCACTCCAGCCTGGGTAACACAGAGAGTGAGACTCTCTCTCAAAAAAAAAGAAAAAAAAGAAGTACCCTTTCCTCTCAGTTGAGGAAAAAAGACAACCATATTTAAAATGACTTGGAGGAAAGCTACTTTAAGCTACAACAAAATTATGGGCTACAAACTGAATACTTAAGTCCTGAAAGAATCAGCAACTGATAAGGGCAGATGAGGAACATTTGGAGAAAGCAAGGTCTAATTTGAAGCTTAAGTAAATGACAGTGAAGATGGAGTTCACAGGGCAGGGGAAAATCTCATTGACCAAGGCACAGAAAATAAAATTGAATAAGAATCTGTGGTGATATTTTGTGGTTATCTACAACATAAGTGATATTTTTCAATTCTGAAAATAAGCTCTGGGGCCTATGCCCTGGTTCTAAAGGAAATCAGACCATAGACCACCTTTCAAATTACTCATCTCTTCTGTTATATTTTCATATCTTCAAACTGGATTTTGATGATTTTTTTTTTAGGCAGAGTCTCCCTCAGTTGTCTAGGCTAGAATGTAGTGGCACAATATTAGCTCACTGCAGACTTGATCTCCTGGGTTAAGCACTCTTCCCCACTCAGTCTCCTAAGTAGCTGGGACTACAGGCACACCCCACCACACCTGGCTAATTTTTAAAATTTTTAGTAGAGACCAGATCTCACTGTGTTGTCCAGGCTGGTGTTGAACTCCTAAGCTCAAGTGATTCTCCCAACTCAGCTTCCCAAAGTGCTGGGATTACAGATGTAAGCCACCAAACCTGGCCCTTCGATGAAACTTGATGCCTGATTTGGTGCATGGTGTGAAGGGAAGGGAGAGGGGGTGGATGTAGAATCAGGTGGAGAATGTTAAAGATATTATAGCTTATTTGCCCTGGGGGACAATTATGGTTTTGAGGCAGACTTGAAAAAGGTAATTGGGAACAGTGGAGAAGCAAGAAATCTAAAGTGGGGGATGAAACAGATCTTTTGGTTTACACACAGTCTCCTGCGAATGTACTCAACCAGCATCCCCTCTCCAGAAACTTTCCTCTGGGAGCGGGTGCCTAGGAAAGTCAGCTGTGGGGACACAAACTGTTCCCACTAAGGCACTGCTCTAGAAACCATCTGGTTTCTCAAGGTACCCACATGACACAGTAGAACTAGAGTGTACTTGAATTCATTTCTCGTGAAGTACCATCTGCATGCTGGTCACAGTCCTAGGTGTTGTAGAGAGATGACCAAGACATACCTGCTCTGCTTAGGAAGCTTATATATTTTAGTGCAGGAGGACATTTTTCTTTTTCTTTTCTTTTCTTTTCTTTTTTTTTTTAAGATGAGGTTTCACCATGATGGCCAGGCTGGTCTTCAACTTCTGACCTCAGGTGATCCACCTACCTCGGCCTCCCAAAGTGCTAGGATTACAAGCGTGAGCCACCGCTCCCAGCCGACATTTTTTTTTTTAATGAGAAATACCAGCCTGGGTATTCCATAGTCCAAAGAGCCATATCTGTCTCTCACAGTAAACCTTTAGGGATATCATAAGGGCAGGTATATTTGTTTCCTGGGACATTCCCCTGAAAAGATTAGCAGGGTCTCCCACACATCATCGATCTCTGAGAGATAAGTTCATCTAAATCCTTTTATGTTTTTTGAAACAGCTTGATTGAGGTATAATTTACAAACCATAAAATTTACCCATTACTCATGTACAATTCTATTTATTTATTTATTTTATTTATTTATTTTTTTTGAGATAGAGTCTCACCCTGTCACCCAGGCTAGAGTGCAATGGCGTGGTGTCAGCTCACTGTAACCTCTGCCTCCCAGGTTCAAGCGATTTTTCTGCCTCAGCCTCCTGGGTAGCTGGGACTACAGGCATGTGCCACACACCCAGCTAATTGTTGTGTTTTTAGTAGAGACAGAGTTTCACTATGTTGGCCAGGCTGGTCTCAAACTCCTGATCTTGTGATCCGCCCACCTCAGCCTCCCAAAGTGCTGGGATTACAGGTGTGAGTCACCGCGCCCAGACTTATTTATTTATTTATTTATTGAGACAGAGATCTTGATCTCTTGACCAGGCTGGAGTGCAGTGACACGGTCTTGGCTCAGTGCAACCTCTGCCTCCCAGGTTCAAGCAATTCTCCTGCCTCAGCCCCCCTAATAGCTGGGATTACAGGTGCCTGCCGCCACACCCAGCTTTTTAAAAATATATTTAGTAGAGACAGGGTTTCTCCATGTTGACCAGGCTGGTCTCGAACACCTGACCTCAAGTGATTCACCTGCCTTGGCCTCCCAGAGTCCTGGGATTACAGTCGTGAGCCACTGTGCCCAGCCTATTTTTGTTTATTTTTATTTTTATTTTTTGAGACAGGGTCTCACTCTGTCACCCAGGCTGGAGTGCAGTGGTGCAATCGTGGCTCACTGTAACCTCCACCTCCTAAGGTAAACAGATCCTCCAGCCTCAGCCTCCCGAGTAGGTGGGACTAAAGGTATGTGTCACCACACGTGGCTAATTTTTGTATTTTTTGTAGAGACAGGATTTTACCATGTTGGCTAGGCTGGTCTTAAACTCCTGGGCTCAAGTGATCCTCCCACTTTGGCCTCCCAAAATGCTGTGATTATAGGCATGAGCCACCATGCCTTGCCAATTCTATTTTCCTTTTATTTTTCTTTTTTGAGATGGAGTCTTGCTCTGTTGCCCAGGCTGGAGTTCAATGGCATGATCTCAGCTCACTGCAACCTCTGCTTCCTGGGTTCAAGCAGTTCTCTTGCCTCAGCCTCCCGAGTAGCTGGGATTACAGGCACCCAGCCAATTTTTGTATTTAGTAGAGATGGGGTTTCACCATGTTGATCAAGCTGATCTTGAACTCCTGACCTCACGATCTCCCTGCCTCGGCCTCCCAAAGTGCTGGGATTACAGGTGTGAGCCACTATGCCCCACCTGATGCTGTTATTTTTAAAGTATATTTATAGAATTGTGCATCCATCACCACATTCTAGTTTAGGGACGTTACTATCATCCCAAAGAGTTCGAAAAGTGTCCATTGGCAGATAATTCCTGCTCCCACCTCCAGTTCTCAGCAATCACAAATCTGCTTTCTCTATATATAAATTTCCCTTTCTGGACATTTCGTGTACATGGAGTCATATAATATGTAGTCCTTTGGGTCTGGCTTCTTTCACTTAGCATAATGTTTTCAAGGTCCATTCACCCTGTAGCAAATATCAATAGCTTGTTTCTTTTGTTTCTGAAAAGTACTCCATCTAAATTGTTTTTTTTTTTGTTTTTTTGTTTTTTGATACAGAGTCTTGCCCTGTTGCCTAGGTTGGAGTGCAGTGGTGCGAGCTCAGCTCACTGCAGCCTCTGCCTCCTGCGTTAAGCAATTCCCTGCCTCAGCCTCCTGACAGGCACCACCATGTCCAGCTAATTTTTGTATTTTTAGTAGAGACGGGGTTTCACCATGTTGGCCACGCAGGTCTCGAACTCCTGACCTCTTGATCTGCCCACCTCAGCCTCCCAAAATTCTGGCATTACAGGCGTGAGCCACCTGCCTGGCCCTAAATTCTTTTAGAAGTTATTTATGTTTTGAGGCAGCACTGAATGGGATGCAGGAATCCTGGTCCTTTGCTTGTCTCTGATTTGCTGAATGGCCTCTGATAAGTCCTGCCCTTGTCTGGGCATCTGTTTCTAGGTCTGCAACATGAGAGGGCTGAATGATATATCGTCTCTAATGTTTCTTCCAATTGTTTGTTTAAAATCTACTTTGTATTTTTCTGACAGTGCCAGTAGGTCTAATATTCTAGAGTTTTAATGTCTCTGATTCTACATTTACTCTTTTTTTTTGTTTGTTTTGTTTTGTTTTGTTTTGTTTTGTTTTGTTTTTAAAGGCTGGTCAAGTGAAGCAGTGGGAGTGGAGAAGGAACAAAGAAATCTGTAACTGGTTGTGATCAATTAGTTGTAAACACCACTGCACTCGGACCAGCCTACATTTACTCTTTACCTATTTGAGAACTTCTACCATATCATTTATTGTCAAAGATGAGACTCTTTATTTTATTTTATTTATTTTTGAGATGGAGTCTCGTTCTGGAGTAAAGTGGCATGATCTCGGCTCACTGCAGCCTCCGCCTTCCAGGTTCAAGCGATTCTTCTGCCTCAGCTTCCCAAGTACCTGGGACTACAGGTGCGTGCAATCATGCCCAGCTAATTTTTGTATTTTAGTAGAGATGGGGTTTCACCATGTTGGCCAGGCTGGTCTCAAACTCCTGACCTCAGATGATCTACCTGCCTTGGCCTCCCAAAGTGCTGGGATTAGAGGCATGAGCCACCATACTGGGCCGAGAGTCTTCATTTTAAAAGGGCTGCCATTTAGCAAGGAAAGTAGATTCCCACTGAGAGCAAAAGGAGACTGAGGGGGTGAATGTCAGCCAGTCTAAATGAAGAAGGAACAAGTGAGAGAACTAAGAAGACAGCATGTTGTGGGCCACAGCAAGGGACAAAATGTGTCAGAGAACGTACTGAAGGTCAAAATCCAGGCCATCTGGCTACCCTGAGAGTAAGAGGGAAGGGATGCAGGGAGAGGGAGGCACCAGAGTGGGAAGAGATGCTGAGGGCTAGGACCCCCCTCCCTACTCTGTTCCCATAACCTCATTCATTCCCTCAGCCCTCCTTCCCAATCCCTCTCAGGCTGCTTGACTCCTTTAGTTTGACCCCATTTCCTCAGGATCTTGTTCCCCGAGGAGCCAGTCCTGACATTTCAGACAGAGGCTGAGTAAAGGAGGTAGGTCGGAAAGAGACACTGTGTATCTGCGTCATCTTATTTTCTGTTTTATTATTTTGGAACTTGGAGGGGAGAGCAAAGACGTAAGCACTTAGAATTTACTAGGGAGTTCAGAGACCGTCTTCTGGGTACCAAGGAATACCAAGACGTCTCTAATCTGCTGAATAATTGCTACTAGGTGTCATATTTTGGAGGGTAAAAATAGTGATTTGAAACTCCCATTCTTGTTGGTTACTGTGAGATAAATGGAGGCACAGGGTGGACTCCAAGGTGCCCTGGATGTAGGGCCAGCAAGGTCCTTCAGAAGTGGAAAGTTCCTCTCAATTCAGTAGCCAGCAGGGTAAGGCTTCCCCTGCTGATCCTCTGATCTGCCAAAATTCCCCACAGCCTTTTGCCCTTGGTAGTCTCTTAGACTCCTGCAGCTTGTAAGACTCGAAGCCTCATAGGGACTGCTTGGAGAATGGCCATATCTCTGATTCACACCTATAGGAAAAAGAATCCCAATTCCTTGAGTCCTCATTTATTTGTGGCATTTAGCTGTGGACATCCCAAGAGCATGCTGCAGTCAAGGGCCTAAGCGTTTGCTGTTGGAAACCCGTAAGGCAAATAAGTCCCTTATAGATGAAAAAAATTATTGATATGCTTAGTGTCTAATCCCCTACCTTTTTTGGGAGGAGGACGGAGTCTTGCTCTGTCGCCCAGGCTGGAGTACAGTGGTGCAATATCAGCTCACTGCAACCTCTGCCTCCCAGGTTCAAGCAATTCTCTGCCTCAGCCTCCCGAGTAGCTGGAATTACAGGCACCCGCCACCACGCCTGGCTAATTTGTTTGTATTTTTAGTAGAGTCAGGGTTTTACCGTCTTAGCTAGGCTGGTCTTGAACTCCTGACTTCGTGATCCACCCGCCATGGCCTCCCAAAGTGTTTCGATTACAGGCGTGAGCCACCGCACCTGGCCAGACCTCTACTTTTGATGTTTTTTGAGTGTCATCCTCTGACCCAAAGTCTTTGAAAGCAGCAACCAGGTCATGTATCCCAACTGAAATAGCATCTAGCCCAGGGCCACTTCTGCATACAGGCTTCCAGGCCTGCTGGTTTATGAACTTCAACATAGGGACCATGTTTCTGAACATTATTGTCATTCAGAGCTTAGTGCCTAGCTCAGTGTCTGGCACATAATGAGGTCATTTCAATAAATTTCTGATGAGCAAATTAATTAATGGCAATGATGTTGATAAGGATGACATAAGGGCAGTGGCAAAGGTTTTGTTGCAAGTTAGATGCTTTGTAATGAATGCAAGGCATCTCCCCTTAGCAGCACACAGCCTCCCCAAAGCCAAGGCTTCTTTCATTGGAGGAAGCAGACATGAGTTGATCTTCAGATGTGGTCCTTATCCTCCCTTCATGCCCATGCCAGGAGAAGCTATCAGTGATAGAGAAGGGAATAAGAGACAGCTGGTCGGGCATGATACCTAGTAAGGAGAGGACCAAGTTCTCCTATGCGTGCCTCCCTTCTCACTCCTCCAGCTAGGATCAATTTTAGTGTCTTTTGCCAGCAACTTATCAGGAAAGACCATGACTTTCTGGACTCAGAAGATCCATTTCTTCAGCTATACCACCTCCACTGGCTCTTTTTCTACTGTCTAGGTTCTTAATTTCTGGTACCTTGGCTTTGGAATAAAGTTTAAACACAGCGTCCATGGAACCATGAACATTACTCCTCTTTTTGAGGGAAGAAAGCATCTGTACAATAATGTGTCACTTTATTTTTAGAACAAGTCTGTGAGGTTGATGGAGCAGGGGTGATTCTGGCACTGAGAGAAGAAGCCACTTACCCAAAGTGTTTCAAGATCCTTCTTCCCAGGGCTTTACCTTTAAACACACGTTGTATGGCTCAGCCAATAAAAAACACTCATCATCTCCTAGGACTGAGAATTTACATGTTGAGGGATCCTAACATAGTACAAGTTGTCAGGCAAGAAAAGCTTTCAAAAGACCAACTAATCTATCTTTTGGCCTGTCAGGCAGGACCGATGGTCTAGAAGTTGAGTGTTGGTTGGGAAAGTATTGAATCCGGAGTTAAAAGACCTAGGATGTAAGTCTCAGGTCTGCCATTTACTAAGACGATCTTGGGCAAGTCACCTAGTCTCTGTGACTTAACCTCCTGAAGAATGAGAACAATAATATCTGCATTTTCTGCCTTACAGGCCTGTGGTGAGAATGAAATGAGATAATGTGGCCGGCGCAGTGGCTCACACCTGTAATCCCAACATTTTGGGAGGCTGAGGCGGGTGGATCACAAGGTCAGGAGTTTGAGATCAGCCTGGCCAACATAGTGAAACCCTGTCTCTACTAAAAAAATACAAAAATTATCTGGGCATGGTGGCACATGCCTGTAGTCCCAGCTGCTTGGGAGGCTGAGGCAGGGGAATCACTTGAACCCCAGAGGCGGAGGTTGTGGTGAGCCAAGATCATGCCACTGCACTCCAGCCTGGGCAACAGGGTGAGACTCCATCTCAAAAAAAAAAAAAAAAGATAATGTACATGAAAGCTATAAAACACTAGATGGATGTTAATTTTAACATCTTAACCAGATTTGCATCTTTGGAGACCCTTTATGTAAGATGTAAACAGTAATCCTTCTGTGTTCTTTCTTTTTTTCCTAATCAAGTTCACAGATGAACTTTCTGTGTTCTTTTTTTTTTTTTTTTTTTTTTTTTAAGACGGGGTTTCACCATATTGGTCAGGCTGGTCTTGAACTCCCGACCTCAGGTGATCCACCCGCCTTGGCCTCCAAAGTGCTTGGATTACAGGCGTGAGCCACCACGCCCGGCCCTGTGTTCTTAAGAAAGTTTTACAATCAGAGATTAGGAGCTCAGCTCTGGAGTCAGGTTACCTGGGTAACCTTGGGCATGTTACTATATTTCTCTCTGAAGTCTCAATGAAGACGAAATAATACCCATTTCACAAGTGTGGTCTTGAGTATTAAATAAGATAATGTACGCATGGTACTTAACATGTACCTAGCATGGAGAAAGGAATTCAATGAATATTAATTGCTACCGTCACTGTTTTATTAATGAAGATGTGAGGCAGGGTAGTCCAATGTGATGTGTTAGGCATCTGAGCTAGGAATCAAAAGGACTCACTTCTTTGTACCTCAGTTTCACTGCTTGCACCATGGTAAGAATCCATGTTTTTCCTTTTCCAGATTGTCATGAGGTTTTTTTAAAAGTATGTGAAGACTTTGAACTACTTGAAATTGAGGAACAATATAAATGCAAGGTATCTTTTTTCTTTTTTTTTCTTTCTTTTTTTTTTTTTTTTGAAATGGAGTCTCACTCTGTCACCCAGGCTAGAGTGCAATGGCGCCGTCTTGGCTAACTGCAACCTCTGCCTCCTGGGTTTAAGCGATTCTCCTGCCTCAGCCTCCCGAGTAGCAGGGATTACAGGTGCCCACCCCTGTGCCCAGCTAATTTTTGTATTTTTTTAGTGGAGACAGGTTTTCACCATGTTGGCCAGGCTGGTTTTGAACTCCTGACCTCAGGTGATCCACTTGCCTTGGCCTCCCAAAGTGCTGGGATTACAGGTGTGAGCCACTATGCCCAGCCTAAGCTATCTTTTTTCAACTGAGTTAAGCTTATAAAGACAGTTTTTATCAGTTCATCAATTTTTGTTTATTCTTCTCTGTCTTTGATTAGGTTGTCCTCTTCATGGAAAAGTAGTACAGCATTTCTTCAGTCAATTAAAAAGTTCAAAAAAAGAAAAAAAAAAAACAGTTCAAATGTCAGATCTTGAGGTAAATCCTTCAAAACTGCAAGAGTACCCTCTTTGCAAAGAAAATCTTTCTTCAGGATGTTCCATTGCCTCAATTCATTCAGTGCATGTAGGCTAATTTTAATGTTCAACCCACTCTTGAATTTCCACTTTGGGTATTATCTACTTTCAATATTTAATCCCAGAATGACCTCTCCTTGCCTCACAGCAGGCTCCCAGATTACCTCTTTTTCTCTGATTAGTTAGTATGGCTTCAGGGAATATCTTCTTTTTAACATTAAACTGGGCAAAAACAGAAATAGAAAAATCTGTAGCAAGATCAAAAATAGAATTCACAGCTAAATATAAATCTGAAGGGAATTATTCAATTATTTGGATGGTCCCTAATCACAGACAATCCAGGGTTGATTGACTTGCTTTTTCCATATTTAGAACAAAATGGTTAAGAAATACTAAGAGTAATATTTTCTTTTGAAGCATCATTTTTTAAGTAGTATCTTAAATGCTATTTTCTTTCCCAAATGCCTTTATATATGTTACAGCGTATGCTTTTCACAACTGCATGCATTCTCTTTGGGGACCTTCCAGCCTCATTTTGACTTGTAGGCCAGAGAGCATTGATCTGGGAAGACCAGGATTTGTTAATGGAGTCACGGTGCAAACTTGGGCAAGTTTTTCAGTCACTTTGTTCCTTCCACAGTGCTGAGCTAGACTTGGAGTGGACGACTCTGAAGGGAAATTCCCTGCCCCTTTTCAGAGTCCCAATTTAATTTACAGGCTAGTAATTGTTTTTTTAAGGTTGGATCAACACCAAGTAGGGACTTGGAAACGTGGAGAAAGACAGATGTGGGTGTCACATGAGGTAAAGTCGCCATTAAATGCACAAATATAATGCAAATTACATGCAAATGATATGCAAACCTTGCATTAATTTGTAGGATCTTAGTTTGGAGCTTGTAGCACTGAAATCCTGTAAGGATTTAAAACTAATGTTTCTAGGTTAAATTAAATGTAACACTTTTTGAAGGTATTGCTTTCTCTGTGATTCAGGGACTCAACTGTTTAAAGTTTGACACTGCTCCCACTCCCGTCCCCAAAAATTATTTCACTAATGTTTGATTGCAATCTACACCCATCGCCGCCCCCCACTCCCCAGCTCAGCCTTACGTCACGTGACATATTTGCATACTACCTGGGACTGGGTGTGACGCTCCCCCTTTTCTGCTTCTTCTCATTGGTGGCGCTGGAGAACCAGCCCACTTCAATATAGACCAATCAGCGGTCCCTGGGAAGTTGGCAAGCTGAAGGGGGCGGTGTGGGGGTGGGCTCTTGCCTTGGATCGCTAGGCACATCGACCAGTCATCATCGGGGAAAGGGAATATTAAGGCGTGGATTGGTTGGGATGGAAGGTCTAAGTCTCCGCAGTCCAATGACTGCTCTAGGATGGGGGGCCGGTCCCCGCCCCGTAGAGCAGATAAGCAGCGGCAGCGGGGGTTGGGGGGCTGTGTGGGGCTCGCTGTGGGGCTGAGGCCGGCAGTTGGGCAGGCCATGGCGGGGGTCGCAGCGGGCGGCAGAGGCGGAGGTGCCTGGGGGCCGGGGCGCGGAGGGGCCGGGGGGACTCCGGCGGGGCTGTTCTCCCCCCAGCCCCGGCCGGCTCCCCCCGGGCTGGGCTGCAGCCGCTTAGGGCCACGATCCCCTTCCAGCTGCAGCAGCTGCACCAGCGCCGGGACGGGGGTGGCCGCGCAGGTGAGCTGAGCCTGGAGCGGGTGCCGGGGGAGGAGCCGTTGGGGGATGGGGGCGCGTGACGGGGGGAGGGGTACGGGGGAGAAGTGTGAGGGGAAAGTGGATGGGGACGAGGGAAGAGACGGGGGCGTTCAGAGTCTGCAAGGGCGGAGGGAGAGAAGCGAGGAGCCTTGAAACGTGGGGGAGCACCGCTGGGACGGAGTGTGCGGGGAGTCGGGTCCGGAGGTGAGGGGAGGGACCTGGCAGATGGAGGCTGGCTTTGGGGGCGTAACCGAAAAATGGGCAGAGGTGTTCTGTGGGGTGAGTGGAAGATGCAGGGGGTGGGAGCGAGGTGTGAGAAGGAGTGACGCATGATGGGGGCGCCCGGTGCGGAGAGTTGGTGCTGGGAGCAGGAGTCGGTGGGCGCTGGACGCCTGCACGGGGAGGGGGGAGGGGCATGGAGCAGAGCCCCGTGCAGCCATGTGTTACTTCTCCAGCTTGAGTTTGGCCCCAGCATCCCTCTGTACTGCGCTGGAGTTCCATTCTCTACCACTTCACGTGCGCTTCCCTTTATGCCACATCCTGGAGCTGATTTCATCTCAGCCCGTTGGAATAAGTTAGTTTAATGGCTTTTACCGCGGTGCAAATGCCACGCTCCCTACATTCATAACCCTGTGTCCCAGAAGTTGTATGTTCCCAGATCGTTGACCTGCTTAATATGGCTGTCTCATTTCAACCATCGTGTGTGTGTGCGCGAGCGTGTGTGTGTGTGTGTGTGTGTGTGTGTCTGTCTGTCTGTGCGTCTGTGCGTGTAGTGGGGGGAGACTTGGGCAGTTTTTGCCCCCTGCCTTTTTTCTACCCCCCTCCACCTCCCAACCCACCAAGGCTGTTTTGTCCTGGGCATTGCCAATTAACGTGGCAGTGGGGTGAGGGCTACAGTCAAGTGCACGGTGGCAAGTACCCCCACTTTCTGAACAGCATGGAAACGGGTCCTTAATAACAGCTTGATGTGGGTGGCTGTGGGGGAAACAAGGGAGAAGCAAACTTTACCTTGCTTTCACACTCAAATCTGTGACAGATCCCACAAATGCAAGTACTTAGGAACGGAAAAGGAACCTACTTGCATGAGGAGGTTGGCAATAAGTTGAAAGTGAGTCTTGCATTTGATTCACACCAGATGTGAAAAGATCATTGCACACTTCCAAAGCCGGAGCCTCTACCAAATGTACAAAAGTCACGATCCCTGCCATCTTAACGGTTAATGACATTCTCTAAACCAGAGTCTCTTGAGCTTCTCGTGATTACTAAGCCTAGTTACTGCACATCTCCATCCTGCTTCTGCAGGGCTAGTACAGAGATAGTAGCTACTATAGGGCTACTCCTTGCTAGGTAGGAAATGGGATTAAGAGGATCTCTGAGGTAGAAAGCCACCAAGTCTTTCTGGATTTTTCACTGTATATGTTAGCATCACATCTTGGGGTGCAGAAACTTGGTTAAATCTGGTAGGAAGATGGTGACCAAGTAGTAAAAGTATGTTTAGAATCTGGTGGTGTAGAGTAAGGCAATGCCCAATCTAATTCATGCCTATCATGAGTTACAAAGCAAAGCGCAAGACTACAAACCTGTTGGTTTTGTTTGGGCTTCCTCGAAACCCAGGGAAGTTGGTAGAACAAGCACCAGAACCTTAGTCACTTTTAGTGGAAATGAACCGCAAGCCTACCTGTACAGTAGCTGGAAATTGATTAGCAATCATATTTTAAGATCGGTTATTTTGTGTCTACTATAGAACTAATATTAAAAGGACAATTGCTGGTGGATGCTGTGAAAGAGGGAAGAATGTAGGTTTGGATGTCTGGTTTCATTACATGGCCTGCTCCTTTTATAGGGCCAGAGGCCCTAGGATACTGGTAGAAATGTAGGAAGCTAGATCTCTGCATAACTTGTCAGGTGATTTAGAGCAAGTTGGGTGGACTCTTGCTTATAGATTGGGCTGATCAATCATTTATCCACCTATTAATATCCCAGAAGCGTTAATAAGGCATTTGCCTAGCTGGTAGTGGGGGGATTATCTCTAGATTTTCAGTATGGCAGTAGAGAGGAAAAATAGGAGGAGGAAGGAGTAGCCAGAGCATGTGGCCTTCTTTGTGGCCAGGCATTAGGGGAATGTACCTGGCCTCTGTTTTGGAGGCACATCAGGGCTTTTACGTGTTAATTTCAGCCCATGTATGTGTTCACATTATTTCCATTCCTTGGCCTTGGAAAGCAGTGGAGGTGGTTTTCTCTAGGACAGTAGAGTGTATGGAATAAAAGGAAATCCCTTGTAATCATAAACCTTTAAGAGAATGGCAGTGGGAGCTGAAATGCCTGGGTTTTAAATCCAGGTTCTGCCATTAACTAGCTGTGTGGCTTTGAGGAAGTTCCTTCTGTGTCTTAGTTTCCTCATCTGTGGATAATAATATCTATATCATAAGAATCAAATGAGTTAATAGATAGAAAGTGCTTAAAACAGTGCCTGGCACATGAGAAGTGCTATAAAAGTGTTTGCTGCTGCTTATATTAGTATTCCCTCTGCCTCGCCAAGGTGAGAGCACTGTTGGCCAAAGCCCATTGCCATTTCAGGCTTCAAAGAGCAAATCCAGATTGATCTGAAACCAGTACTGCAGGTTTCAGAATTTCAGGGCCTCTTCTTGCATTTTTATTCTCTCATCTTTTAAAATGAACTTTCTAAACGGGGCTCTGAAACCCAGCTGTTTAAAAAGGTATGTGAGCTGGGACTCCGCTTTAGGAACAATGAAGACTCGGCTCTAGGAACAATTAAGTATCGTCACTGTTTCTCTTGCCCATCTCAAAGTGATGTAACAGTCAGGGCTGTGCAGTTATCTCCCCCACCACACATCCTGCTGTGTTCTTGAGAAGATATATTAGACCTTGTAAAAAGGGTTATGGTGTAAAGAGCGGGATTTGCCTTCTGAAACCATTCATCCATAAGGTATATCTTCATAAAATGAGGAATGGCTTCATTTTTACGAGCCTGGGCTAGGAGTGAGGAAGGCCAATGAGAGTGGAGAGAAAAATGAAAGTCAACTCTAAAAAAGCTAAGAGCCGCTAGTGAGTAATAGAAACCTAGGATCAATTTCTTACTGCAGTTCTCTCTTAAATTCTCTTTGTGTCTCATGTCAGTTAGAGGCTGCCAACTTTTATGCTCTTCCAGGACCATGATGAAGGACAAAATAGGACTAGGAGGTGAATTGTTCTGGGTTCCAGTCTTACCTATCCTGTTTAGTATGTCTGTCTTTATGTCCCTGGAATGAAGATAATGTTTAATCTAGCTTTGCAAATTATTTCTCCAGTGGATCAGCCCCTCTGGAACCAGCTGGGTGCGAGGAAAGCTAAATGCTGCCTTGGAACCTCCTCTGACCACCAGAACCTTCTTTAACCAGGGATTGGCAGTTATGGTCTGCAGGCCACATCTGGCCCTGGGCCTGTTTTTGTAAATAAAGTTTTATTGGGACCAGCCACACTCCTTCATTTGAATATTGTCTAGGACTGCTTTTGTGGTGTCCGTGGTGGAGCTGCATTGTTGTGATAAAGACTGTAGGGCCCACAAAGCATGCAATATTTACTATATGTCACTTTACAGAAAAGTTTGCCTGCTCTTGTCTCAACCCGTGTACCTGTTTTTCCTATATAAAGATCAGTTTCAAATGTGTGTAATTAAACCTCAGAAAATTCTAAAGGGGTAAACAAAACAAACAAGCCTGTAGTCCCACTCATATTTTAAGGCAAAAGAAAAAGGGTCATCTGCTTCCAGTCAGTTCTCAATCTTTGTGGAATATCGTCATGTGTGAATCCAGCCTCCCCACCACCACCATTGTCAGGTGATGTGTTCAGTAGACATAAGCTAATTCAAATTTACATAAAAGCTTAACTGTTAAGCAAATTTGCCCCCCTCCTCTCTTAACCCATTTCCCCCAACCTGACAACCCGCAACTGTGGTGAACACATTTCAAAATCAGATGGAAATTACTTTAGACTTACCTCCTGTTTTGAATTTTTCTCATTACCTTTTATTTTTCTGAACAGATTATGGAAAGCTGGCAGTAGTCATGGTTGCCCTAAAATATTGGCTTCCCCCACAGGGACATAAGAAGGGTAGTTTATATCAAATGTTGATTAGATTCCCCAGGATGGCTGTTTCCTGAATACAAGGCTGCAGTGCTTATATTATTAAATTGTTAAACTCCTTTCTTTGCAATGCTTTGAAAACGTATTCCTTGGGGGAGGGGTGTTTAGATAGGTCTGGAACCATAAAAAAGGAAGTTGCATATTAGAGACCCTAAGAGAAAGCCCTCAGCAAACTGTGGTGCATGTGGCCACTGGTGCCAGAAACAGCCTGAAGAGAGTTCCAGCCTTTCTATGCCAAGGCATCATCTTGCTATAATGAGGCCTGGGGGTGCAGTGAAAACCTTTAAGAGCTACAGTTGCCCTTCTAAAACCTGTGATTGAGGCAGCTTCTGTTTGGGAATCTTTAAAACACCAGACACTTCCTAGCCCAACACTGCTAACTGTTGCTTTTTGACAGCTTTGCCAGCACCAGGCACATACATGGTCAGCAAAATGCACTGCTGAAGCATCTGACTCTTAAATGTTATCACCAGTGATAACATCCTTGAAATTGGGGGCTGGTTGCTTAACTGCTTTATCTCTTTGGTACGCAAAGGAGTGTGGGTCCATGGGTTCTTCAGTATTGTAAATAACAAAGGATTATATAGTACGAGAAGTTCTCACTTATATAACATAGAGCTAAGAAATCTTAAGCCATTTTAGGTCAGTGGCAGAGGGGTGAGAACAACAGTGGGCTGTGATGGCAAGAGGACGTTGTTCTTTCAGATTCTAGACATAGATAGATCTTTAGAAAGCTGGAGACAGTAAGTGGCTCATGCCTGTAATCCCAGCACTTTGGGAGGCTGAGGTGGGCGGATCACCTGAGGTTGGGAGTTCAAGATCAGCTTGACCAACATGGAGAAACCCCGTCTCGTTTTTTTTCCTTGGATCACTAATTTCTTTCACAGAAGAGAAACCCCGTCTCTAAAAAAATTTAAAAAATAAAAAAATTAAAAGTTGGAGGCAGTAATGCAAAACTTTCATAGTGATGGTGCTAATTTAGGTGTTACCCACAGTGGTTGGTGGGCTTTAAGAGCCAAGAGAACACTATGCCTGTCTTTTCTGCTGAATTTAGATTATTTTGAATGGTGTGATGGGCACCAGGGCCACACTATTCCTTGATCGTAGAAGAACTGTTAGAGCATCTTCCTCCAGATTCTTAGAAGACTCACATAGAGCCTTCCTGCTAAAGGATTCAGACTTTAGGGTGTGGCATGTTCTGGAGGGCAGGTCTGGTTATGCAGTTCTTACTGACACTATCACGTTTGACTCTAGCTCAAGTGTTCTGACTAGACCTGCCTGGGCTTACCCTTACTCCACAGGCAGTTTGGAGCCCTTTTGTTTTACTTACTTACTTACTTATTTATTTTGGAGACGGAGTCTCACTGTGTCTCCCAGTCTGTAGTGCATTGGCACGATCTCGGCTAACTGCAGCCTCCGCCTCCCAGGTTCAAGTGCTTCTCCCGCCTCAAGTTCCCAGGTAGCTGGGATTACAGGTGCCCACCACCACGCCTAGCTAAGTTCTTTGTATTTTTATTAGAGACGAGGTTTCACCATGTTGACCAGGCTGGTCACGAACTCCCAACCTCAGGTGATCCACTGGCATCTGCCTCCCAAAGTGCTGGGATTACAGGCATTAGCCACCACACCCAGCCCTGGAGTCCTTTTAAAGTGGTAGAAAGGGGCTGGGCACGGTGGCTCATGCTTGTAATCCTAGTACTTTGGGAGGCCAAGGCGGGCATATTGCCTGAGCTCAGGAGTTCGAGACCAGCCTGAGCAACATGGTAAAACCCCATCTCTACTAAAAATACAAAAAATTAGCCAGGCGTGGTGGTGTGTGCCTGTAATCCCAGCTACTCGGGAGGCTGAGACACGAGAATCACTTGAACCTGGGAAGCGGAGGGAGGCTGCAGTGAGCCAAGATTGCACCACTGCACTCCAGCCTGTGTGGCTGAGTGAGACTCTGTCTCGAAAGAATAAATAAAATAAAATAAAATAAAATGGTGGAAAGGAAAACCTTGTGTGTCATTCCCAGTTCAGAGCAAAGGTGGATGCTCACCAGAAAGTTAGTGAGAGTGGACAGTCTCTTGTTGGGTTAGTAAGTTCTGCCATCCTTTGAGATGCATGTTATCCTTCTTTGTCACCGAATTGGGAACAGGGAAGAGTGAAAGCAAAGAAAGGATGGGTGGGAAATCTGGTCAGCTTCCCTGCTTTGTCTAGGTTCAGTCTTCACAGAGGCCTCCATTATTTGGTTTGCAGGATATGAATTAACCAAACATTAGCCAAATCTACTCACATTATTAGGTCAAAAATGCATCCTGATCTCAGAAAGGGAAGGGTTGTGGATGATATTTGAAATTTCTAAGTTATTTGTGCCCCAGTTTTCTCCAGTTGTGTGGAGCTCATGAAGGGGCCGTTGTCTTGGCAACAGCTGCATGGTGGGGAGGTTCTCGTAACAGCTGGCTGCTAGTGTTCGGGCTCAGCTCTCGGCCCCCACCAAACCTCCTGGTTTGGAAAACTCTGCCTGGCACTGTGCCTTCCCCTCAGGGTCACTACAAAGCTGAATGCCTAGCCTTACAGTCATTTAAATGCTTCTCCTCAGGCCCACATATGCCTTGATCAACTCTTACTGTGTGGGAGCACTGCAGCTAATCAAGGGTGGCTTTAATGAACTTAAAAGAATGCTATCAAAGTATTTCATAATAGGAAACTTCAAGTCCAGGCCCTGGGGGACCTGGAACTGAAGTCCAGGCTGTGTACAGACATTTACCCTGTCCTGCTCAGGCACACAGGTTTGTGGGTTTCCTCAGGAGCCCCCGAGAGTTGCTGGGAGAGTAGGGGGCGGATGGAGTGCCTTTAGCTCAGCCCTGCCTACGCATTAGCAGTCTGAGCCCCCAGCTCCCCAATAAAAGGGGTGGAGATTGGGGGAGGCCTGGGAAGACTTGGAGGGTTTTAGTTGCTCTGAAACAGCTGGCCTGTCATCAAGGGTTGAGGAGTTTTCTCTCAGAGATTGCCTGAATGTGGCTTCTCAGAGGATGGATGGTATTTGGCAGAACAAAACTGTAGGTTTGGGGTGCCTCCTCTCTTTTTTTTTGAGACAGAGTTTCACTCTTGTTGCCCAGGCTGGAGTGCAATGGTGCGATCTTGGTCACTGCAACCTCTGCCTCCCAGGTTCAAGCGATTCTCCTGTCTTAGCCTCTCAGCCTCCCAAGTAGCTGGGATTATAGGCATGCACTACCATGCCCGGCTAATTTTGTATCTTTAATAGAGATGGGGTTTCACCATGTTGGCCAGGCTGGTCTTGAACTACTGACCTCAAGTGATACCCCTGCCTTGGCCTCCCGAAGTGCTGGGATTACAGGCGGGAGCCACCGCACCTGGCCTTTGTCTTTTTGTTTGTTTGTTTGTTTGTTTGTTTTTGAGAGATAGGATCTTGCTCTGTCACCCAGGTTGGAATCCAGTAATGCCATCATAGCTCACCATAGCCTCCTGGACTCAAGCCATCCACGGGGTGCCTTCCTCTCTGACTGTGAGCTCTCTATCCTGTAAATGAAGGATGACTTTTCCAGGGGAGCCATGTTTGTTAGGGGCAGTCTAGTTCACCCCCAGCCCTACCACTTTACTCCCTTATCATCTGATCCTAAATGAAGACATGCAGGAGAGCACCAAGGTATTACCTCTTCAAGGGTCAAAGGAAGGATTAATGTGCAACTCTTAAAGCAGATTGCTAACACATCCATAAGTGAATAAAATATAAATTCAAGCTGGAGGAGGCAAAGAATGAAGAAATAGTGTTTGGTGAGGTTAATAGAGAAAAATACTGGAATGTTTTGAGTAAGCTTTAAAAAAAAATTGTCAATGTATTATTCTCCCTAAGGTTAAGTTAAATTTTTAGTCTTTCCTTTCCTTTCCCTTTCAAAGGTGACATTGTTTCACTTTGTCTAGTCAGCTGTATTCCTTATTTTTCTCAAACCTCTTGAATCCCTTCTGCCCTATACTGGAAATTGTGTGCCTGCCTTTTTAAGAGTAGGCACCTCATGTTTCAAGTTCAAGTGCAATGGAACTCACCCTGCAGCTTGA
The DNA here is from genome assembly GCA_036589455.1 of Ateles fusciceps. Taxonomy (NCBI): domain Eukaryota; kingdom Metazoa; phylum Chordata; class Mammalia; order Primates; family Atelidae; genus Ateles; species Ateles fusciceps. Next base: position 11,066,015 of record JAZHEH010001386.1, read on the forward strand.
ACAGATTTGAGTGTTTTTGCAGAGGGAGAGCCAGGGAAGATGGGGAGTGTCATGCTCAATAAATACTTGGATTGAGTTGCTGGGAAGGCAGCAGAATAGGGAGAGTAAGCCACACCTCCCCTAGGCTCACTCAGAATGGTGTTTCCCACTTCTGGTCCCCACATACTGTTCCCCCTCTATAATACCTCTCTTCAGCTACTTACAAGGCAAAACCCCCAAAGTGTTAGTGTTCTCTCTTTCTTTAAATCACTGGTCTCCTATTCATCCTGGTCGTTGGGCTTGAAGCCCAGCTGGTGGCAAAGACGTGGCATTTCCATAGATGTCATTGCTAGGCCTGTAGGTCTCTTTTCCCAACACAATTACAGCTAGAGGGTGAGCTTGGGCAGTTACCAGGTCGATCCATGGAAACAGCCAATGTGTAGGATTGTGTTATGATTTTGTTAAAAAGCCAGACCGCCTGGCTTTAGGCTTAGAAGTGGATATGGTGAGAGGCCAAGGAGACCAAGATGAATGCTAGCTGTCTTTTGACTCCAGGGTAGATTTGTGCCAACTTCCTAGTAGTGTTCTGTATAGCAAGAAGATGCGGGAAAACAAAATCTGGATCTGTGGCTTTTCTAGGCCAAGAAGGAGAATTATCTGTTGGCCCTAGAATGGCTTCAGAGGTGTGATCAAGCCAGAAGCCCGGCTCTCCCAAGCCAGGCGCCATCCTGTGATAGCAGGCACTGCTCATTTCTCTTCCCCCCCTCACCACTAGAGAGGGAAGTGCAAGGAAGAGATGCTTGTTATCACTCCCAGACCCTGGACATTACACTGTTGTCCACAGAGTCTCTGTTCCCTGCCTTGAAGTTTGCCAACCATATGTCTGGTGGCTTAATGAAACTGCGTTTTAACCTGCCCAGCTGTGTGTAAGTTTGAACAGAATGGAAATGTGATTGGGAACATAGGCAGCTTCTCTTACTCCCTCTTCTCTCCCCTCCCTCTACCCCACATTCCCTTCCCTTTAAGAGTTTGCTGTGCTCTGTACATGTCTGATTGCCCATGTGGCTTTGGGAGAACCACTCCTAATAACATGTGCGCTCCCTACCCCACAGCTGCAGGCTGGTGGAAAGCTTGCCACACAGCCCCTGTTTGGAGATTGGCTTTTTTTTTTCTTTTTTTTTTTTTTGAGACAGAGTCTCACTCAGTCACCAGGCGCCAGGCTGGAGTGCAGTGGGGCGACCTTGGCTCACTGCAACCTCCGCTGCCCGGGTTCAAGCATTCTCCTGCCTCAGCCTCCCGAGTAGCTGGGACTACAGGCGTGCACCACCACGCCCAGCTAATTTTTTTGTATTTTTAGTAGAGACGGGGTTTCACCATGTTGACCAGGACGGTCTCGATCTCTTGACCTCGTGATCCGCCCGCCTTGGCCTCCCAAAGTGCTGGGATTACAGGCGTGAGTGGAGATTGGCTTTTTAACTCCTGCCCATCAGATAGGACATATAAGCGGGGGGTGGGGTGGGGGTGGGGAGTGGATAGCATTTGGCATGTTAGAGGGGGATGCAGCCAGAGGGCTTTCACAATATGACATAGTCTGGATTTAGAAACCGGGGAGATGAGGGCTATGTGAACCACACACATGGGAGTATGCACATCTTAATGCTGAGAGCAGCACCTGGACTCCTCCTTACTGGAATCTGGGGTAGTTCTGTGTTCACAGAGGAAGACAAAAACAGTTGCTTCTATAGAAAGAGTCTCTGAATCTCAACTCTAAGAGGCCCAAAATTCACCTGTAATTTTCAGGAAAGTGGCAAATATAGACAGCATTAGGTATTTTGTTTGTTTGTTTGAGACGGAGTCTCATTCTGTTACCCAGGCTGGAGTTGAGTGGCACAATCTCTGCTGACTGCAACCTCCACCTCCTGGGTTCAAGTGATTCTACTGCCTCAGCCTCCCGAGTAGTTGGGATTACAGGCACCTGCCACCACACCTGGCTAATTTTTGCATTTAGAGACAGGGTTTCACCACGTTGGCTATGCTGGTCCTGAACTCCTGACATCAGGTGATCCACCCACGTCAACCTCCCAAAGTGTTGGAATTACAGGCGTGAGCCACTGTGCCCGGACTTCATTAGTTTTGACAATATGTTCCATTTGTTTAGCTCTGTGGTGCTTCTGACTGGAACTCAAATGTTTTTCATGTATCTTCACAACAGCCCTGCAGGTGCAGGTGGCATTTCATTGTTTTTGCATTTCATTGCTTTTGCAGGTAAGGAAACTGAGGCCCAGAAAGGAAGTTCCTGTTCAAGACCAAATGACTAATAAAGCCCTTTTGCTTAATTAGGCAAAGGGCATTTCCCACATATGCAGAAAGAGTCCATTATGAATTTTGTCTCAGGCTGGCATCCACTGCTGCCTGCCCAGCACACCTCCGGCTTTTCCTCTCTATTTATATACCTGTATTCCGGGAGTAAAGATTCGTTTGTTAAGCTAAGCAAAAGAGAATTGGGGTGGTGGCTTGCACCTGTAATCCCAGCACTTTGGGAGGCCCAGATGGGCGGATCACTTGAGATCTGGAGTTTGAAACCAGCCTGGCTAACATGGTGAAACCCCATCTCTACCAAGACTACAAAAATTAACAGGGCGTGGTGACACCTGCCTCTAGTTCCAGCTACTTGGGAGGATAAGGTAGGAGAATCGCTTGAGCTGGGAGGCAAAGTTTGCAGTGAGCCAAGACTGCGCCACTGCCCTCCAGCCTGGGCAACAGAGCGGGACTCTGTCTCAAAAAAAAAAAAAAAAAAAAAAGAATTGGAAACTGGGCTGCAAAGATATCTGTTTCTTCCTTTAGCACCCCAAGGTGACTCTCCACACCATAAATACTCGCTTGGTGTCAATAGTTGGAAGATGATGGTTGTTATTAATACATTATTATATGTATGATATGGTGGTGGCTTTTAAGTGTTTGCAGCTGGTTTGAGATATGCCGTTTCCATGTAGAATGAATAGCTAACCAGGGACAGATAAGACATAGGAGGCAGACAAGATTTTTCTGCCTCTATGGGGTGGTCATGGATACTGAGCTTGGGGCAAGGCCATGTCAGGGAGACATGCGAAGATAGATCTTACAGGAAAAGGATTCTTATGTGTGATGATGTGAAACCCAGAAAAGCACCTGGGAATACATGTGAGTGGTATGTTCCTATGGCAGGGGCGGGGTAGATGCAAGTGGCATTGTGCTATGACGATAGCTTAGTCCTCCCTGTAGGGGACCCCTGGTGTGACCATCCTCCTACTTCTTAATGGGAAAGAAGCCTAGAGGCGGCACACGATCTGTCTGAGCATGTCTTCCTCTCCTAGCTTTAGGTTATCTGAGAGTGGAGTCATTGTAATGTACGATAGTGCTCTTCCGAGACAGGCATGTGCCCAGTAAGGGAAATAGCAAGGCCTTGAACTCTGGGAGAAAGCTCCATCTGGGGACTACGTATTGTGGAGAATTGCCTTCTTAGAGGTTATCTAACCCTCCCAAATGGATTATAGGCCACTCTTACCTCCAAAGCAGACTTAATAAAAATTCTTTTTTTTTTTTAATAGAGATGGGGTCTCACTATGTTGCCCAGGCTGGTCTCGAACTCCTGGGCTCAAGTGATCCTCCTGCCTCAGCCTCCCAAAGTGCTGGGATTACAAGTGTGAGCCATTGCACCTGGCCTAGAAGTCTTTAATATTCTAATAACCATGTGCTTGTGTGAAACTTTTCTGTTTTTTTTTTTTTCTTTTTTGGAGACAAGCATTTTGTTCTGTTGCCTAGGCTGAGTGCAATAGTACGGTCTTGGCTCACTGCAACCCCCGCCTCCCAAGTTTAAGCGATTCTCCTGCCTCAGTCTCCCGAGTAGCTGGGATTACAGGCATGTGCCACCACATCTGGCTAATTTTTGTATTTTTAGTAGAGACAGGGTTTCACCATGTTGGCCAGGCTGGTTTCAAACTCCTGACCTCAGGTTATCCGCCCATCTCAGCCTCACAAAGTGGTGGGATTACAGGTGAGCCATCACACCCAGTTGAAACTTTTTCTTTTCCTAGTTATTTCTTAACTTCACAAGGTAAATCCCATTACAACAAATATTACAGAAATGCTTCTGTATAATAAAGCTGTTTCCATGGTTCATATAAATGCTTCGTTGTTTTTTGTGGGGTTTGTTGTTTTAAAAAAAATAGTAACTAATAATGTCATATGCCAATTACTTTTTCTGGTACCTGTTTGTGTAATAGCTCATCTCATTTTGTTTTTTTGGTTTTTTTTTTTGAGATAGAGTTTCACTCTTGTTGCCTACGCTGGAGTGTAATGGCCCAATCTTGGCTCACTGCAACCTCTGCCTCCTGGGTTCAAGCGATTCTCCTGCCTCAGCCTTCCGAGTAGCTGAGATTATAGGCGAATGCCACTACGCCCACCTAATTTTTTTTTTTTTTCTTTTTAAGATGGGGTTTCACCATGTTGGCCAGGCTGGTCCCGAACTCCTGACCTCAAGTGATCCACCCACCTCGGCCTCCCAAAGTGCTGGGATTACAGGCGTGAGCCACCATGCCCAGCCACCTAATTTTTATATTTTTAGTAGAGTCAGGGTTTCTCCATGTTGGCCAGGCTGGTCTCGAACTCCTGACCTGAGGTGATGTGCCTGCCTCAGCCTCCCAAAGTGTTGGATTACAGGCCTGGCCAGTAATAGCTCATCTCTAAAGCAGGACACTTGGGTGCTTGCCATTTGCATTGTAGACAAAGAGAAGGAACAGAGCTGTGGAATCACTCCGCCAATAGCCATGCCTCCTTCGCTTCCTCTTCATCTTGATCCTCCCCTCCTCCAGTAGTTCCCTGTTCTTTTCAAACAGAACACCACACAAAAACCCAATGGAGGAAAATGTGTGTGTCTCAATGTGAGTGTGTGTCTTGCATGTGGACATGTGGTGGAGTGTGAGAATGTGTAAGAAAAAGTACATGTGAAGAAAGCAGACAGTAAAGCAAATGGGGCAGCTGTTAATAGGCAAATCTGTGTAAAGATTATAAGGGTGTTTTATGTACTGTTCTTATTCTTGCATCTATAAATTTGAAATTATTTCCAAATAAAATACTTAACACATGGATATACGTGAGGCTAATTTGACTGCACAAGGAGTTCTCTGGAATGCAAATTTTCTCCTACATCCTTATAACGTATTCTCCGCCATTTAACAGGTGGAACAGCTGACATCCAGAGAAGTTAAGTGATCTGAGTTCACATAGCACATTGGGGCGGAGGCAGGATGTGGGCCCAGTATTGACCACTATAGTAGGCCACCTCCTGGGAGACCATAGCTGGTCCTTACTACTGTAGCTGGACCAGGTTGGCGTCAGATTCTGACAGCTGATTGGGTGTCTGCTGCTGTGTGTCCGAGCCCAGTCTATGCCCCACATTGACCCAGGAGTGGAATCAGCAGGGTTGCAGCTGTCTTCTGCTGAAGCACACTGAGCATATTCAAGATGGCCAGGAATCTTCCAGAGAAACTGCTTCCTTAGGCTAAGAAGCACTCTCACTGTGCTCTGCCCTCGACTCTCTTCATTTTTTAAATTTTTTTCCTTTTAGATGGAGTCTCGCTCTGTCTCCCAGGCTGGAGCGCAGTGGCTCGATCTCAGCTCACTGCAACCTTGCCTTTCTGGTTCAAGCAATTCTCTGCCTCACCCACCCAAGTAGCCGGGATTACAGGCGCCCGCCACCACACCCAGCTAATTTTTGTATTTTTAGTAGAGACGGGGTTTCACCACCTTGGCAGTCTGGTCTTGAATTCCTGACCTCGTGATCCACCATGCCTGGCCATTTCTTAAAGTACATGAAACTGGAAGGCCCTGTTGTACCAGAGCCATGGAGGACTGTTACCTCATATTTATGTAGTTGAGATCTGAGGGGAAAAGGAGGAAGTTTGGTTTACAAATTGATGCCAGGTATAGGTCTAGGCCAGACCAGCTTTCTTCTGCTGTGTACCAGTCGACTGGTTGTACCTGCCGCCTTGTGAGTGAGCAGGTTGTATGGTTCAGTGCAGCACATTGTATCAAGTAGGTCAGAAGTTACAACTTTATGCACAAAGAGGTGGTTCACTTTTAGTCAGTGAAAACCTTTCATTAACCACAGGGCCCAAGGAGGGGTGGATCTGGTAATCATTGCTAAGCAGACAGAGCTAGAGGTTCAGACACTGCCGCTGTGTGCCGGCCCCTTTCCTCTCACACCAAACCACATGTTATGCATCTGTCTGTGCTCCTGAAGGCCCTTAAATTATTGTCATTGGTTTTGCTTACTGATGTTTTCCCCCAGCTGCCGGAGTTGGGGGTAAGTGAATGAATGTGTCCTACTCGAATTCTTAACATAGAGAAAACATTTTCCTGAAAATCTTTCGTTTTAGAGTTCATCCTTTATCTGAAATGCCTACCTGTAGCTACCTTAGACTTAATTAATCCTGACCATGGTTAAGTTGTCATCAAAGGATTTTCTTCAGGGGCCCAGCTCATTGTCTGAAATAGATCCATGAGCACTTACTATATTGTTACCCCAGCTTATATATACAAGATTGTTTGTCCTTAGGCAATGATGAAGTTATACACTCTGCTCCTCCCGTTCTCTGATTCCTCAGGCTCTTTCCTTCCCGAAAGTAAATGCCAGGGAGGTGACAACTGGAATCAGGGCAAGATGCAGGGGGATAAGAAGAGGCTGACCCCAAATTCCTGTTGGGTTGTTTGAAGCTTAAGAGTTCTGTGTTGGAGCCGCCGTGCAAATGGCAATGCTGTCTGCTCCGAGAGGACCATCATAGCTGAGCCTGGACCTTATAGTTCTTGGAGGCTTGGATAGGACTTATTGGTAATGAATGTCCCAGTGTTTCCCTAGATCAATTTTTTTTGCTTCATGAGGCTAAGCCTTTTTACTTGAGTTTTAAAAGAAGGTGACATTACTGTTAAGGATTCCTGATTTCAGAACAGATCCAAAGCCCATCATATATAGGGAAAGAGGGTATAACTTACCTTCCAGTGGTGTTGCCACCCACTTCTCTGCCTCTGGAAGCACAGGAGAAGCTTCCTCATAAGTATCCTTCTGATATGAAGCCATCAATGGCCTATGGCATTTATTGAGGGTAAGATGAATCTTTCCAATGTGATATCTTCAACACTCTTCCTGGAAGGGTCATCTAATCTTGCTTTTCAGACTAGTTTTACCCTGGAGGCACTACATAACTTTTGAGCTTCCATTTGGAAATGTGAACAACCAGCAAGACCAGGGCTTCAAAGCAGGGTCTGCCCTGGAATGTTGCTCAGTGCACTTTGAGGTTCTTTCACAGCTAGAGCTGAGCATGGGAATTTGCCACTGATTGGCGGTTTGTTCCAAAATATCAGGGCCCAGGTAGGGAACCACTAGGTGGGTTGTGGTGGTCTCTTAGATATCTCCTCTTTGAAGCTGGGGACACGAAGTAGATAGAGCTTGACTAAGGAGCTGGAGATGATCAGAGTAGACTTTCTGCAAGTGGGTTGAGATGGTTCACACAGATTTTCAAGGATGCAGGGGTTGAGAATAATAACCCTAGGGTCTTTGATTCTGAAGGCAAAGCAAATTCTGTGACTGTGACTTTCCTGGCCCTGAGGATCTTGAACAATTTCCTTATAAGTGCCCCCCAGCTTCCTCTCCATAGCCCAGCACAAAATGATTCAGGGTTAGGAGCAGAGGGTCTTGACAGAGTCCAACCTAGTGAACTGTAGCGAGAGAGCAAACCTGCCCTCTGAGTGCTCATGTCTACTTGGTGGTTACTCCCAGCTTGCCCAGTCATGTGACCAGACTTCTGCTTGTGGCTAGCCACAGGTAAATTGAGTGCTATTTATATTCTTCTGCTTGGAGGAGGAGGTGGGCGAGATCATCTGGGAGCCCACAACACAGCTGATCAGCCTAGGAAAGGCAAATCTCCCTTTGACTTTGTGCCTTTTTTTTTTTCTACTCATCTTGCCCCAGATAATAGCATGGGCTCTGAGCTTTCAATTTAGCTGATTGGTCAGTAGCCATCTCTTATTTACCCTTTAATAGCTGGGGAATTCTAGAGCTAGAGGAGACCCCAGACTCATCTGGTACAGTCTCCCATCTTCAAGGGTGAATACTGAGACAGCTGGGGATGTGTAATGATCTCTTCCTGGGCCTGTTCTGGGAGACTGACTCTAGCCAGCTTCATTCAACCTTTTATCTATCTAGCTAGACTCTCCCATATTCTAACTAAAACCTTTTTACTGTCCTTCATGTTTGCACCAGCACAGAAGACTACTGATAAATTCTAATTCATTTTACTTCCCCCCTTGGGATCAAGGTACCCTCCATTTAGCCATTTTTACCTCTCTGTGGGATCTCACTGGTTTCTGCTTTCCTTTTGAAGAGCAATCATGACAAATGGATGCTGAGGGACCACTTGGCTGTGTATATCTGAGGTTATATCCCACTCCAGCCATGTTTCTGGACTTATAGGAAGCTCTTAATTCTGCCCGGAGTGTTGGTCTTGCTGGATGACATGACACTTCTTAATTCAGTTTAGTGTGTCTTTCAATTAGTGTCTTGATTCTACCTTGCATTAACTTACATCTTATGAGTTTCAGTTCCTTGCCTCAGCCTTATCCATGCTTTTATTTCTTTTTCTTTTCTTTTTTAGTCGTAGTTTCACTCTTGTTGCCCAGGCTGGAGTGCAATGGCGCCATCTCAGCTCACCGCAGCCTTTGCCTTCCAGGTTCAAGCGATTCTCCTGCCTTAGCCTTCCGAGTAGCTGGGATCACAGGCATGCGCCACCACGGCTGGCTAATTTTTGTATTTTTAGGAGAGATGGAGTTTTTCCATGTTGGCCAGGCTGGTCTTGAACTCCTGACCTCAGGTGATCCACCTGCCTTGGCCTTCCAAATTGCTGGGATTACAGGCATGAGCCACTGCGCCTGGCTTTTCTTTTCTTTTCTTTTCTTTTTTTTTGAGACTGAGTTTTGCTCTTGTTGCCTGGGCTGGAGTGCAATGGCTCAATCTCAGCTCACCACAACCTCTGCCTCCCAGGTTCAAGTGATTTTCCTACTTCGGCCTCTCACGTAGCTGGAATTACAGGCATGCACCACTATGCCCAGCTAATTTTGTATTTTTAGTAGAGACAGAGTTTCTCCATGTTGGTCAGGCTGGTCTTGAATTCCCGACCTCTGGTGATCCTCCCGCCTCAGTCTCCCAAAGTGCTAGGATTACGGGCATGAGCCACCACGCCTGGCCTCCATGCTTTTATTTCTTGCCTACCTTCAATCCCCCAAATTAGAAGTCCAGTGACCCAGTTGAATTTGGCTATAACCTGCCAATGTTGAAATGCTAAAGGTTTTAGGTCCTAGCTGAGGAGTAAATTGAATTTGTCTTCCTAAATGAAGCCAGTATTTTTTTCTTACAACTTTATTTTGGAAAATTTCAAATATACAGAAAAATTAGAGGCACAATGTCTACCCGTTTATCTTTCACCTAGGTCATTGGTAACTGTTTGCCACAATGGTCTCTCTCTCTCTTCCTCCTTCTGTTTATGTGTGTGTGTGTCTAGACATACCCACATATGCATGTATGTACATCCGTATGCACTTTTCTGGGTGTACAATTTGACGGAAAGTTGCAAATATCATGACACTTGTCACTTCTATCAGTGGCATTTCCTGAGAATGAAAACATTCTTCTCCATAATCATAATACCATCATTATACCTAATGAAATGACATCATCTATTAGGCTAGTGCAAAAGTAATTGTGGTTTTGCCAAAAGCAAAAATGGACTACAGATGTCATCTAGTCCACTTTCAAATTTCCCCTTTGATGGCTCTTTTGTTTTTGATCAGAACCCAGCCAAAGTCCCTTTTGGTAGACTGTTTTAACAGTCTCTGAATCTGGAACTATCTTCCCACTCCTGTTTCTTTGCTTTGCCATATTTGTTTTTTTATGACTGACATTTTGAAAAGTGGGCATCAATTGTCTCTAGTTGTCCCACACTAGATTTTTCTGTTTCCTCATGGTGGTATCTAACTTGTCCTTTATGCCCTGTATTTCCTGTAAATGGGAAGTTAGATTTGGGGCCCTGATTAGGTTCAGATTAAACATTTCTGACAAGAATATCTTATGGATAAAGCTATGTACTTGATAAAGTGTCATTTTAGGAGGTACTTAATGCCAGAATGTCCACTGCTAGTCAGGCTCAGTTAAATCACTTGAGGTGGTATGGTAGCCCCCAGACTATAAAAGTACATTATTCTCAAAAATAAAAAAATTTTTAAAAAGTACATTATTCTCTTTGTAAGTGGTTTATGGGGTAATACTGTGGGATTATATAAATCTTCTGTTCCCCATGACCTTTGGCCCCGTGGTTTTAGCATCTATTGACAACTCTTCCTGATAGACATATTACTTTGGGAGTTGCATAAAGCCAGTTCTGAATTAACACTAATGGATGTGAGTGTTGACATGAGCAGTTCAAAAGAAGAATAACCAAAAAATTGTCTTTCGGCCATTGAAATCACTGGGGAGAAGGCAACAAAATGGGGCCATCAAATTCTGTCAACGTTTGTAGGTTTTTAAGTTGCTAAAACATATACCACCTGCCCTCCGCATCTGTGGGTTCTATCAGCTGAGTATCAAAAATACTTGGAAAAAAATTATACAGACTTATTTTTTCTTGTCATTGTATCTTTTTCTTTCTTTTTTTTTTTTTTCAGACAGTCTCGCTCTGTCACCCAGGCTGGAGTGCAGTGGTGCGATCACAGCTCACTGCAGCCTTGACTTCGTTGGCTCAAGCAATTTTCCCACGTCAGCCTCTGGAGTAGCTGGGCCTACAGGCACATACCACCACACCTGGCTAATTTCTGAAAAATTTTTTGTATATAAAACCACATGTGAACAAAGTATTTCAGAAAGTTTTTTTTTTTTTTTGTAGAGATATGGTCTCTTTATGTTTCCCAAACTGGTCTCAAATTCCTGGGCTCAAGTGACCCTCCTGCCCCAGTCTCCCAAAGTGTTGGGATGACAGGTATGAGCCACCACACCTGGTTTCTTGTCATTATTTCTTATACAATACAGTGTAACAGCTATTTATATAGCATTTACATTATATTAGGAAATATAAGTAATCTAGAGATAAAGTGTGGGATTGGGGGAGGCTGGGCAAGGTGGCTGATAGCTATAATCCCAGCACTTTGGGAGGCCAAAGCAGGAGAATCGCTTGAGCCCAGGAGTTTGAGACCAGCCTGGGCAACATAGAGAGATCCTGTCTCTACAAAAAAAAAATTTAAAAATTAGCTGGGCAAAGTAGTTCGCACTTGTTATCTCAGCTACGTGGGAGGCTGAGGTGGGTCATGCCTGTAATCCCAGCACTTTGGAAGGCCAAGGAGGGAGAATTGCTTGAGCCCAGGAGTTTGAGGTTGCAATGAACTGTGATCATGCCACTGCACTCCGTCCAGCCTGGGCAAGAGAGCAAAACCCTGAATTAAAAGAAAAATAAGCTGGGCGCTGTGGCTCACGCCTGTAATCCCAGCTCTTAGGGAGGCAGAGGCGGGAGGATAGCTTGAGCCCAGGAGTTTGAGACCTGCCTGGGCAATATAGCAAGACCCTGTTCTCCACAAAAAGGTATAAATAAATAAATAAATAAATAATAAAGTATATGGGAGGATGTACATAGATCGTATGCAAATGCTGCACTATTTTATATGAGGGACTTGAGCATCCACAGCTTTTGGTATCTGCAGGAGGTCCTGAAACCAATCCCGCACAGATACTGAGGAATGACTGTATGCGCTGTCTGGCAGTTTAAGTCAGGGAGAAGTCAAGCTGAATGGAGCCAAAAATAAGTCATCGTTTCTTCATAAAGCAGAAATTCTTTTGATTATGTGAAAGTTCTCTCTAATCCTGTTTTGATTTCCTTTTCCTTCTTTCACTTGCTTTCTGCCTTCCTCACTAGAAAAGGACCCCCCCACCTTTTTTTTTTTTTTGAGACAGGGTCTCACTGTCACTCAGGCTGGAGTGCAGTGGCACAATCATGGCTCACTGCAGCCTCAACCTCTCGGGCTCAAAGAATCCTCCCAACCTCAGCCTCCCAAGTAGCTGGGACTGCAAGCTTGTCATGCCACCATGCCAGCTAATAAAAAAATTTTTCTTTTTTGGAGAGGTAGAGTCTCGCTATGTTGCTCAGGCTGGTCTTAAGCTCCTGGACTCAAGTGATTCTCCTGCATTGGCCTCCCAAAGTGCTGGGCTTACTGGTAGGAGCCACTGCACCTGGCCAAGCCCTCATTTTTAAATTGTTCTCTTCCTACCTTGGCCCACCCAACATGCCCAATGGGTAAACTAGTGTTCCTGAGACCCAGATGTGATCATCCTGGTTTCTAGCAAGGGAAAGGAATAGAACTCTTCCAACCCATGGAGTAGTTCCTGAACCAAGGAAGCCAGGAGGTCATGACACAGTTGAATCTGCCAACAAAACACAGGGTGGGAAATGTACTTTCAGAAATCTTCTGTTTGGGTAATAAAAGGTCTCAGTTTGCTCTGTGACCTTGGAGAAATCAGTTCACCTGTCTACATGGTGGTGTGTCGTAGGCCCTACATCACCTTGGAAACTCAGCCCCCCTCTTCCATAAGAGAATTCATGAGCGTGTGTGGGTGCACATATCCAGAACAGAAATCAGAGTACAGTTTCTATCATAGTTGTCCTCTTGTGAGATTTTTTGTTTTTGTTTTTGAACCTCCCTAATCTCTGTTTTTTCCTTCACCTTACTTAAAACACTACTTTTTTTTTTTGAGAGTCTTGCTCTGTTGCCCAGGCTGCAGTGCAGTAGCGTGATGTCTGCTCACCATAACCTCCGCCTCCTGGGTTCAAGTGATTCTCCTGCCTCATCCTCTAGAGTAGCTGGGATTACAGGCATGTACCACCACACCCGGCTAATTTTTTGTATTTTTGGTAAAGAAGGGGTTTCACCATGTTGGCCAGGTTGGTCTCAAACAGGGGCTAGGCTATGTGCTATTTCTGCTATTCTTGCAAAGGCCATGTAGATCCCAAAGGAAAGTATGTTCCAATCAGTAACTGCTAGTGTTTTGTTTTGTTTTAAGAATGTTGAAATCCTACAGAACTCCTCTTCAGAGAATTCAGATAAAAGGTGAAAAGTTCACACCACTTCCTTTTCTTCTAACTCCAGCTTCTTGAGAATTGAACAAATGTCTAAGTAACTGCTGTCTGCTCTTTTTATATACACACATACACTTTGGGATCATCCTTGTTCTCCTTGCTGTTATAAAGAGCCAATGTAGTCCTTATTTTTTTCCCACAGTGACATCTCCAGAAGGGTTTCTCTTGGCCTGTCTCTCCAGCTGCCTACAGATGTCTGCATTTTGGGAAGTTGGACATACAGCCAGAAATGCTTTCAGTGGCTCTCACTTAAGCTGTACACTTAAATATGGAGTCAGTAATTAATTAAGAGCCTGGCTGAGAAGTTCTTCATGTGTGTACAAATATCAACACTCTTTTTTTTCATTTGGGGTAGTAAGTCTTATTGGTAGGGATAACATGGGATGTAATATTTTTCTTCGTTCTTTCTAATGTAGTTTCTTTATTTTCTTCTTCCTGTTAAGAATAGCTATTGAAAGAAGTATTGTTGAAAGAAGTGTTTGGAGCTCCAGATTTAATTTTTTTAGCTGGGATGGATGGGGTCTCCTTGGGCTTTCCAAGGAGGGCTCTTGTCCAGTCATATTTGAAATTTCAGTTTCACCACAACTTCCCTACAAAACCCACACATCCCTAGTTAAGCAGTTAAAGCAGTAGTGGACCACAGGGAGCTCAGAAGATGGCCTGCACTATTTAATCCTAACAAATGCACTGAAATAGAAAAATAATCCCTGTGAAGCTGCTAGGAGGAACTTCCCCTGCTTACTGCAAATCTGTTACTGGGGAAATGTTTAGAAATTCTGAATCTCTGTTTTACTTTGCTCTTCTACTCCAGATGAACATTTCCCTCTAACAGAAATGCTGCATCACAGTTAGGACAGAACAGGACAGGATCTGCTCCCCCCTGTGTCCAACCACGCTGCTCTGACCCTGCCTGCTTCTCCTCCTTAAGTGAAGATCATTGACTGAAAAAAACAGGTTGTAGAAAAGCGTGCATACTATGACCTCATTTTACTAAAAATACTTATGCAGGCTCGTGCAGGGAGAGAGATGAGGATTGCTGAGCACAGTGGTGATCTCTGAGTGGGGGCATGCATAGTTGGTTATTTTCAGTTTTTGCTCATCTGCATTCTTTCCTCTAACATATGCATAGTTTCTGTTATTGTAACAAGAGTTATTTTCTCTTTAAGAGAAGAGGTGAGATCAAAAAAATAAAAACAAAAGAGGGTAAATGAGAAGACTAGTGCTAACTATGCTTCAAGTCTTGATGCCATGAGAAAATGACTCATAACTTGTTTGTCAAACCAGCTGGTTGTTGAGTTTTTGCCATGTGTAAGATCTCATTGGCTGTCTCTCTCATTTTCCTTCTGTAGTCCTTCTTGGGTATTTTGGGACGACTACGATGGGTGGAGAGTAGCCTTGTCGTTATTTCCCCCGGCTTTTCTCTCCTGCATCATCCCAAAGATAGTGAAATAAGTGGAGCATGCCCCCTAGATGCCCAGCCAGAACCCACTGGTCAGGGGCTGGTTTCCCCTTACAAATTGCTAAGCCTCCACCCGACAGACTATCTCTGGTCATGCTGAGAAGAGCAGCCACAATGCCTCAGTTCCTGTATTATTTACTGTCTTTCCTCTAATGCCATTTCTGCCCTTCTTTTAAGAGCTGTCACCCTTCTCGTTTAGGTACCTGTAGGGGGGGGGGATATGCTGGTGTGGTCACACCTGAGCTGATTTTTAGCAAGGGATATTGGGAACAGCAGACACAAATTGGTGGTCCTTCTGAAGAGGCATTTCCTGGGGGAATATGCCCTAGGGGTCTTGCCTGGTAGCCTTTCCCTTAGAAGTAAGTTGCATCACCCTTGCTCACTTCAATCTCATCAGCAGGTCCTTGTCTTACTCCTCCAGTGTTTATCACAGAGAGGTGGCTCGTAGTGAGTGCTCAAATCTGCTCACCGAAGGCATCAGTCTGCTGCAGTGTGCCAGACCCATCTTCTGCTCTTGGTTCATTGTCTTATCTGCTGTTTGTGTGCCTTCTGCCCTGTTGACTTTCCTCCAACAGGCAGACACTTGACCACTGGCCCTTTCCACTCATAGCTCCCTCTCCCTAAAGCCATACTAGTATAGCAGTTGGGAGACAGGACCAAGTGGCTCTGGAAGATAGCACCTAAGGCTTCTTATCTCCAGTGTGTACTGTTTTGTTTTGTTTTTTCCTTTTGCTGTTGCCCAAGAACCAAAGCATCCGCCACTGCTCAGCTACATGGTGAAATGGCCTGGCCCAATGCCAGGGTGCTTCACCAGGTGGTTGGGCTGTGGAGGCTGCTGCATGCGATGGGCTGATAATACCCCACGGTGCTGTAAACAGGACACTCCACCCTCCTCAGCCACCCAGCCGGTGCCCCCGCTGCCTGCTGCTTTGTCACGGCCTGTCATGATATGGGCTTCTCTTCTTTGATAGGGAAACCTATTGTCGTATTTCCCTCCCGTGTTTCCTAAATCTGAGAGGGGTACTTTCCAGAAGTGAAACCAGTTCATCTTCAAACCACAAGCAACTGTTGTGACTTCTCAGTGCTGCTTCTCCTTTAACAATAATCACACAAGTGCAGGGCAGAACCTGATGCCCAGATCTTTCCAGTATGCCCACGGAGGATAAGCCCAAGAGCCCCTATCTCAATGAGGCTCACCTGGATTTCTTAGGGGATGTTCTCTATTGAGATCAGTCTCACTGGGCAGAAGAACTTAAGTGCTGACCTGAAGCCGGTGATGCCCAGGTCTGCAAGCAGCTTTATATTCCCCCACTGCATCATTTATTCCTGGGTTAGACTGTCACTAGTAAAGGGAAGGGCTTTCACATTAAAAATGGGCACCTTCCCATGGGACCAGGAGAATGTAGGCGTATGGATACAGGGGCTAGGGCTTACTCTGCAGGTCTTTGGGTAGTCTCCTCTTTCCTGATTCCTTCACCTACACCTTCAGTCCTAAAGGACGTTAATTGATTTGGCATAATCTTTCTAACTAAGGCTTTAAAGTGTATTTGCATCTCTTCATTTCTTTCCAACATCCCTAAGAGGTAACTTAGCCAGGATTGTGCCAGAGGGAGAGCAAGACCAGTGAGGTTGAGGTTGGATGGCGTTGGCTGCAGTTACACCACAGGGAGGCAGAGCTGCAGTCAGACCTACACGCCCTACCTCTTAGCTCCTACTAGATATCCGGGGGCCCGGAGCACACTGCACCAGTCTGCAGCCCCTTCAAGGATGGCATGAGACATGTCAGTGTCTCATTTTGGCCTGGGTTTGTGTTGTATTTGGGGGAAATTGACACCTTGTTTTAGCCCTTAACCAGTTTTGGTGTCCAAAGAAGCAGTTGTTTACCAAACCACTTGCAAGGAGGTTTGTGAAATAAGTGGTCGTTTTTTTAATAACGATTAAAATCTAATTTTTTTTATTTTTTATTTTTTAAAGATGGGGTTTTACCATGTTGGTCAGGCTGGTCTTGAACTCCCAACCTCAGGTGATCCGCCTGCCTTGGCCTCCAAAGTGCTTGGATTACAGGCGTAAGCCACCATGCCTGGCCAAAAATCTAATTTTTTAAAAAAGTCCCCTCCCTTATTTCCTAGGCTTAAAGGAAATATGATATTTTAGTCTCCTCAAAAGAGCTGGCACATGCCAAGAATTTGGAGATTTGGGAGGGTAGTGGAGCCTTGCTACGGGCTCTGAGACAGAAGGTAATTTTGTCATCTTGTAGCCAGCAAGGTGCTGTGCTAGCACCCTACGCCAGGATGTGGCCTCTGTGGAAATAAGGCTGAGGCCCAGCTGTCTGTTCATTTAAGGAAAAGAAACTGAGGCAGGTCTTCCTGTTTGATTTAGATGTAGTGAGATCCTTGCACGTCTGCCGGAAGAGAGGGAGTCAGGGGCTGCAGATTCTGGACTGGGGGTTCCTTGGTTTCTCCTCAATCCTTTCCCTCCCTCCTTTTTCCCCCCTTTTAATTTATTTTCTGCTATTTGTGTGACTTTTTTTATGTATGGAGGAACAAGTCAGTACCCACCAAGTTCAGAGTTTTAATGGATAACTGCTCAGAGGCAGCTGGAAAGAATGTAGTTTACCAAAATGCCTTAATTGGATTCTCACATCACAATTCAGGATTTTGGGTGCACCCCAGCTCTGTGAGTACTGGGAGCAAAGTACCACCTATGATTATTGTCCTAAAGATTTGACTTATTGAATAGGGTAGGATATGAAAGGTGATGGAAACTAACATAAAATGGGTTAAAGTTATCCCTAGGAGATAATAGGGTCCTTTACTCCAAGTTTCAAAGACTTCCTCCTCAAGAAACAAACAAAAGCAAACAAAAAATAGGTCATTGTAAACAATAGGATTGGACCTGCCATTTCTTCCGTTAGATGCCAAAAAGAAGCTATTAGTAAAAAAGCAGCCAGGCGTGGTGGCTCACGGCTGCAATCCCAGGACTTTGGGAGACCGAGGCGGGCAGTCGAGTTTGAGACCAGTCTGGCCAACATGGTGAAACCCTGTCCCTCCTAAAAATACAAAAATTAGCTGGGCATGGTGGTACATGCCTGGAGTCCCAGCTACTCAGGAGGCTGAAGCAGGAGAATTGCTTGAACCCCGGAGGTGGAGGTTGCAGCAAGCAAAGATTGTGCCACTGCACTCCAGCCTGGGCAACAGAGTGAGACTCCATATTCCCCAGCCTAGGTGACAGAGTGAGACTTCGTCTCTAAATAAATAAATACATGCAATTCATCCTCCAGGTGTCTAGGCAGGTGTCTCAGCAGCCTCAGAGGGGTCCTGATAGAAGAGGGATGTGAGCCTCAATGAGTAGTTGGAAGATTGATTTAGGAAGAAGGAGGCTTGGATTTATATCCGGGACTGCTGTTGACTTAACAGAGTGATGGAGTCTAATCGGAGACTAAGCTTCTTTGTGCCTTATCAGTTTTTCCCTATCCCCTTTTACAGCTGACAGGAGAGTAAAAGATTACAGCACACCAAAGTACTTTGTGGGGTTGGGGCAAAACTTGAAAGTACAACATAAACATGGGATAGCTTTAGGGTCTCAGTAAGGAAAGAATCTAAAAGGGATTTGTGCATGGACTTCAGATGAGGGCATGGGAGAAGTAGCTCCAGGAAATCTTCTTCTGTCACTTATCTCTCAGCCCTGGAGTCCTACTCCTTTCCTTTGAAACAGTGATGAAGCAGCCTTTAGGATTATGACATCCTACCCCTTATGCCAATCACTTGCTCGTCTGTGGCCCATCTGCCTCTTTGGTTATCTGTCATGTAATTTTGTAAATCCGCTTTCCAGAGTCCTTGCCTTGTCACTGGACTCTGATAGAGACAGTTTTGGAGGCCCATAGGACAGCATTTTGGCCTGAGCTGGCTGCTGATGTGGATCAGAAGCTCCTAGAAATATCTGGATTGCTACCTTTTGATTTTAAACCCAGGTTAGGAAAATGAGTGGTTGAAATGCTGGTGTAGAGATAAAGTTGCGGCTTGAACCCAGCATGCCTATCACCAACTTAGTAGGCAACAAGGTTGCAGGAAAGTTAAGAAAGAGGTTGGACTTTCCTGAGCCTCAGAGAGAGAAAAAAAGACAAGCAGCTATGGGCTCTTTACTCCAGGTGGGTGAGTTGAGCATGCATGCAAAGTCAGAATCCCTGGTAAAATGAGAGCCAGTCTACCCTTCTTGTGAAGATTTTTAAATTTTATTCAAGTATTTAGGTGCCTGCCAATCACCAGCCCTATGCTTTAGACACTGTGGGGGATACAAGGAGAAATCAGAGCCCATCCTTGGCCTCAGGCTGTTTATTATCTAGGAGTTACAAATACCCTATTCCTCAAGAGAGGGTGCCCATTACTAGAAGAGTACCAAGTACTGAGGAAACAGAAGATTCCAAGACAGTGCTTCCAAGGGATTGCAGTGGTGCAGAAGGCTTGGGGGAGTGGAAGCCGTAAGGCTGCCCTGACAGATGAACAGATTATCTAACCCTGGGCCCATGCAGAAGCTCAGAGGAGGGAAGGCTTGGGACGTAGGTGGGAAATGGTATGCAGTACAGTTTGTCTGAGATTTAGTGACCTTGAGGAAGAAGGAGACTTTACTTCCATCTTTGAAAGAGAGGCTTTGAAGAGGTTTAACCTAGGAATCTTAGGATCATTTAAAATGATGTGTTTTATGTATATCATTTTAATGCAATATATCAATATGATATATTGATTTGGAAAGATGTTTATAAGGTAAACACATATAGCAAAACAATATGTACAGTATGATCCCATTGTAAATTGTGAAGCACACATATATATATATGTATATGCACACACACACACACACAGAAGAGGTAAGACCTGTAAGTTTATATTTCTCATAACATTGGTTATCTCTGAGTGTTGAGAGGTGAGGGTTTTTTTTTTTTTTGTAAGAAAAGACAGGGTTTCACCATGTTGGCCAGGCTGGTCTTGAACTCCTGACGTCAGGTGATCCGCCCACCTCGGCCTCCCAAAGTGCTGAGATTACAGGTGTGAGCCACCACGCCCGGCCATGAGGGGTTTTTTCTATTTGTTTATATTTATGTATTTCCTGACTTTGCTACAGTTCACACTTAGCACTGTTGTAGTTATAAATTATTTACTTGTTTTAAATAAGTACATGTTATATAATGGCTGAGTGAGATGATCTAGAACTATGCCAGGGATTAGATAAAAATACAGAGTAAAAGTTGGCCATATAGTAACATTTTTGATACCTAAATTGGAGAGGAGTCCCTCAAATGTTCAATAATATAGGAATGGGCCAGGTGTGGTGGCTCATGCCTATAATCCCAGCACTTCAGGAGGCCAAGGCAGGGGGATCACTTAGCCCAGGAGTTCAAGACCAGTCTGGGCAACATAGTGAGACCCTGACTCAAAAAATAAAAATAAAAAAAGAAAAGACAAAAATATGGGAATGGCTAAGCAAACTAGTGTATATCAACTTGGAGGAATATTATACAGTCTTTTAAAATAACAAATATGAGCTGGGCACAGTGGCTTACACCTGTAATCCCAGCACTTTGGGAGGCCGAGTCGGTAGATCACTTGAGGTCAGGAGTTCAAGATCAGCCTGACCAACATGGAGAAACCCCATCTCTACTAAAAATACAAAATTAACCAGGCATGGTGTGTGCCTGTAATCCCAGCTACTTGGGAGGCTGAGGCAGAGAATCGCTTGAACCCGGGAGGTGGAAGTTGTGGTGAGCTGAGTTCGTGCCATTCCATTCCAACCTGAGCAACAAGAGCAAAACTCCATCTCAAAAATAAAATAAAATAACAAATATGTACATTGTTAATACATGGGAAGGGGTATATGAAATAGGTGGAACCAGGCAGAACGTAATGTAGTACTACTGATTACGGCAAAATGTATGTAAATGCTTCAATAAATTTAGAATGGAGGTAGTGTTGTTAGTATCCTTTTTTATTGTAGCAAAATACATACTTACTATTTTAACCATAAAAGCTTATGTTCACTGGCATTACATACATTTACAATGTTGTGCAGCAATAACCAGGGTCCATTTCCAAAATTTTTTCATCATCCCAAACAGAAGCTCTATCCATCAAACAGTAACTCTTACTCCCCGTCCTCCTGCTAAGCCCTTGGTAAAGTTTATTCTGGTTTTTTTTTGTTTTGTTTTT
The DNA here is from genome assembly GCA_036589455.1 of Ateles fusciceps. Lineage (NCBI taxonomy): Eukaryota > Metazoa > Chordata > Mammalia > Primates > Atelidae > Ateles > Ateles fusciceps. Next base: position 11,086,858 of record JAZHEH010001386.1, read on the forward strand.
GTCCCTATGAATTTGCCTATTCTAGGTACCTCAAGAAAAACACAGTATTTGTCCTTTTGTCTGGCTTAACTTGGCATCATCTGTATTGTAGCATGTGTCAGAATTGCCTTCCTTTTGAAGACTAAATAGTATTCCACTGTATGGATATGCTGCGTTTGTTTATCCATTTCTCCATTTGTGGATGCTCAGGTTTCTCCCACCTTTTCCCTATTGTGAAAAATACTTCAAGTACATGCTTTCGGTTCTTTGTGGGTATATACCTAGGAGTGGAATTGCTGGGTCATATGGTAATTCTATGTTTAACTTTCTGAGGAACTGCCAACCTTTTGGTGTCTTTTTAATATAAAGTTCTTCAGGCTTATTTATACCTACAGCTCCCAGTTCTTTTTGCTGTGCTAAATACACATGACTTATTAGGGGATTACTACAGATGTGAAAGTATTTTGTTCTGTTTAAAAGAAACAGCTTTATAGATTTTAAGATAGTAGAGTATTTTGAATGTGACCATGGAAAACAGGGTCAACTTAGATGATTGCAACTTCCTGATGATTCCAGTACCCTTACATTTTATCCACAGTTTCAGCTTTTACCTCCTCCCAGAAAGCTTTAACGAAAGTAAAAATAAAGGAATGGATTTATTTATTTGTTTACTTACTTGTTTATTCCATTTCTTTTTTTGAGACAGAGTCTTACCTCTGTCTCCCAGGCTGGAGTGCAGTGGTATGATCTTGGCTCACTGCAGCCTCCTCCTCCCAGGTTCAACAAATTCTTGTGCCTCGGCCTCCTGAGTGGCTGGGATTACAGGTGCCCACCACCACAGTTGGCTCATTTTTGTATCATTAGTAGAGACGGGTTTCACCACGTTAGCCAGGCTGGTCTCAAACCCCTGACTTCAAGTGATCCGCCCACCTCAGCTTCCCACAGTGCTGGGATTACAGGTGTGAGCCACCGATGCCCAGCCTATGAATGGATTTATAATTGCTTTATTTTTGTCCCATTTAGATAGACGTCAAAGACAGAGGAGAGAACCAAAAGAGTTGGGTATTTCCCTAAACTAGATTCCTCAATCCTGGATAATTGAAAGTAGTTCCTGTATGTCAGCCACCTGGGTTCCCCGGGGGAGCTAACCAGTCCTGAAGGAAGTATGAAGAGGAAGAGGAGGCCTTCAGTTAAGGGATTGAATTTGCGTAGTGTCTAAGCCCTGCAAAGGTGCTGGAGGGAGGAAGAAGGGCAGGACATAAAAGATAGAAGAAAATTTGTTTTTTATCCACTGAGAGTTCTGTCTTCAATGATGGGAAACAGTGCTGCTCTCAGGAAACTCAGTGTGGAGATCTAGGAGTTCACTGTTCATAGTCCATTAAGAGCAGGAAAAGGATAGAGGACATTTATAAAGTACCTCCAAGTCCAAAGTAAAATGGTATAAATTGTTTCCCATCATAAAGGTGGGCTGAATAAGTCAGGAAAGCTCTCGTCAGACCATATGTGCTGTTTCAGACTGTTTCAAATTCTTTGAGGATGGTGGTGGGTATGAGTGAAGATGGGGCAGGTAAACCACATCTCTTAGAAGAGGAAGGTGATTGCCACATCTCCTTCCTCCATGCTGATGGCTAGGTGTGCGGGCTGTGTTCTCTTGCAGCCAGCGTCCCATGCTGGGTGGCCCCAGAAAAGTCAGTGTGTAGGCCTCAGCCACCCCAGGTCCGGCGTACATTCTCCCTGGACACCATCCTCAGCTCCTACCTTCTGGGCCAGTGGCCACGAGATGCTGATGGGGCCTTCACTTGCTGCACCAATGACAAGGCCACACAGGTAATGATGGGATAAGGGATGAGGATGGGGTGGGAGGGCTGGCTGAGGAGGCTTTTGGTCTTCCTACCAGCTCTCAATCATTGCGATGATTTGTCTTGGGTGTTGGTTGTATATATTATCCATGTAATGTTTTATCTTGAGGCAGAGTCTCCTCTGTCACCCAGGCTGGAGTACAGTGTGCTATCTTGGCTCACTGCAACCTCCGCCTCCCAGGTTCAAGAGATTCTAGTGCCTCATCCTCCCGAGTAGCTGGGATTACAGGTGCCCGCCACCACACCCGGCTAATTTACCAGCCTGTTTTTCTTTGTAAACTTACATGGAAATGAGTTTGCATTCCGCCTGCCTGGTAGAAGAGAGAAGTCAATCTGGATTTTTCAGTTTAGCTTTGAGTATTTGTGTCAGGGTAATAAACAGCTGACTTTGGAGTTTATTCTAGGTTTAAAAAAAATGAGATTTACCTTGCTAAAATTAAACCAAGGCCAACATTCTATTGAGTTTGTATTTCCCAGACAAAGAAGTGGCCAAAAAGCATGCTGAGCCAGAATAGATCCCACTGGAGCCATAGGAATGGAAGTTCTCAGATAATGGGGAGTTCTTCCTTGCTAGCAGCCCCATCTGAGATTTCAGTGTACCCATTCAAGGACTGTGAAGCCAGCTTCCTCTCCTTCATTATTTTTCCTTAGTAGGACAATCTTTCCATTAAGAATCCCAAGCTTGGAAAGACTCTCTCCAGATCATCCAATTCGTTCATCAATTTTTGGATAAGCTAGCATTGGCCAGAGCAGGAAGCCATCTCATATGTGAAATTCTACAGACATTTCTTAATCTGATTCAGGACTTCATTCTTAGCAGCTAAGTTGTTAAGCGTCAAATCTCCCTTTCAATGCAGTTTAAACCCACTCTCGTTCAACTTCAGAGCAAATGAGTTATTTCGAGATAGGCGGAAACATTGTGGCTAGGACACGAGGGTCAGAGTCAGCCCTGCATCCTGGGTGACATGGGGCAAGTCAGCTCTTTCTTTGTGAACTGGGTGGAGAGTGCCTGGTCTGCCTCCGTGTAGGTTGTGTGGTAGCCAAATGACACATGAAAGTGCTTGGTACCTCTTTTGAGCACATCATGTCAGTTTCTTCCCTTTATTTATTTTGTTAATGCAATCCATTTTCAAATGTTGTTAGTGAATGTTTGAATGCCCAGTACTGTTCTTGGCATGTTGGAATGAAGAATAAGGAAATGAGGACAAGATTTGGCCTCTGTGAGTCTGGATTCCAGTTCTGTGAGGGCCAGTGAACAGACAGCCAAGGGATGACACGGAGCCAAATATCTGGCAAAGTTTAGAGAAGGGGAATTCTCATGGGAATACCCCACCTTGAACCAACAAGAATTTGCTGCAGTTAAAATCATGGCCCTCTTTGGATCTACAAATAGACTGTGAAAGGAGAATATCCTCCAGGAAGGAGAGAGAATAGGCTTCCTTCCTGGGAGCCCTAGGCACTGCCATTCCCTTTATCCTTTGGAAAAGGCAAGTAGGATAAACTATGCTTCCTCCTCACAGGCCTGGGAGCACACTTAACTTTGTCTTACGATGGGAGTGCTTAGTCCAAGTATGTTTGTAGTCAAGGAAGGCTTCCTGGAGGAACAGGACTTGAGATTGCTTTGACTGTGTAATCTCATTATTGTATCCCCCCTTTGTCAGATGGCAGGCTTCTGTGTAGCCCACCTATTTCTGCCTCTGTCATTTCCTGTTTCTGCCTTCTAGGAAGTCACCATCCCACTCCTCAGATAGCTTTCTCTTTGTCAACTCAAGGCAGGGTTGGCCTTAGATGTTCCCTGGTCGGGTTTAGAGGCATGGGCCCTAGGCTGTGTGTTTTTGCTCAGGCTCCAGCTGCAGGCCAGATCTTTTATATAACAAGTCTGGGCTTCTTGCCACAGGAAGACAGAGGTCAGCGATGAGCCTCGGTAGGTCTGGCAAGGCCAAGCCATGCAGCTTTCCTCTTTCCCTGGGATGGGCTCCAGTCCTCGAGGAACTCTTAGCAACCTGTCAATATTGTGGCTGCAGTCAGGACGTGGAGAATTCTGATCAACCTAGGCTTTCAAACCAAAATAATGCATTCTACCCATCTTTCATTCCTGGTCTTCTGGGAATTTTCTGCTTCTAGGTTTTGGGCTCCATTCAAACTCCTGCTTGAGCCCCCTGGCCTGGTCCAACCTACCCTATTCAACACTAGTGTTACACTGTGGAGGGCTGAGGCTCACCTGACATCTCCCTAAGTAACTGGTGCTCCTTCCCTACTGAGTACTGGGATATCACCCAGAAAGGACTGGAGAGGAAAGAGAGGTTTGACTGGAAAGATATGAAGGTGTATGGAGAGGGGCAGAGGGAAGGGAGGGTGGAAGAATCTACTAAAGTCCTTGAAAGCTTTTCAGCTGTTAAAAAATGGACTAATATAAAAAAGAAAAAGGAAAAAAGAAAAAAATGGACCAATAGGGCCAGGCACAGTGGCTCACACGTGTAATCCCAGTACTTTGGGAGGCCAAGGCAGGCAGATCGCGAGGTCAGGAGACTGAGACCATCCTGGCCAACATGGTGAAACCCTGAAAACAAAAAAATTAGCTGGCCGTGGTGGTGCACTCCTGTAATCCCAGCTACTTGGGAAGCTGAGGCAGGAGAATGGCTTGAACCCGGGAGGTGGAGGTTGCAGTGAGCGGAGATGGCGCCACTGCATTCCAGCCTGGCGACAATGCGAGACTCCATCTCAAAAAAAAAAAAAAAAAAAAAAAAGACTAATGCCAGAAACTTTTCCCAATTGCCTTAACTTGGTGGGGGGGGGAAGGGGGGTACTGTTCCTACCCCTGCCCTCACTGTCTGCCCTTTTTCTTCTAGCCACACCAATGTAGTATTTATTTTCTGCTACATCCTTCCTCACTGGCGGACACTCACGACTACTGTCCTACTGCCTAACCCTCCCCTCCTCCACCCACAGACAGCAGCCCTGGCATTCCAGTGAGGTCAGCAGCTGCAGTTGTGGTTCAGGCTAAGCAGCTCCTTCTTCTGAATCCCTGAGAGGAGACCAGGGCCCTGCCCATTGCAAGCCAGCTTCAGATCTAAGCAGCAAGCATGGAACACCTACCATCTAGATAGCCAGGCATGCTACGGACTTGAGGCTTCTTCACAGGGCAGAAGATGGAGCGAAAAACTCTCAGTTGTTGTATACAGCCCAGCAGTGCCAACAATCTCATCCTAGTATTTCTTTCTTCATTGTGTTTTAAGCTCTTAGGTGGTTACAAAGGATTGTCCTCAGGCCATCTACAGCCTGACATGGAGAGTTGGGTTACCCAAATATCTGGGGCAAGGAAATAAGAAGGGTGTGGATAGACCTTCTTTGGGATATTGGTTGTTTTTGGAAGGAGGAGGTGTGAACATGGTAATTGGGGAAGAAGTGCTTTGGAGATGCTGCATGTTTTGAGCAATGGGAGAGGGATGACCAGGTCAGTTGGTAAACTAGAGCTGGCCACCAGTTGCTTTGTGTTGGCCCCTCCTAGTGGCTGGGCCTAGGCCAGGGCAGGTGAGGGCAGTACATGCCAGTGGCTGAGGTTACCCCTCTCCCTTCTTGCTGTGCAAACCTTTGAGTCTGTGTACTTTTCTGGAGGAAGGAAGTGGTCTCATCACAGCTGGAATGACTGTTTGAGCAAAGTTCCCCTGTTGGTCTCATCTTGCTGACAGACAGGACTCTGGGTACCTGCCCTGTCCAACCCAGCCCCCATTCTACTCATCCCCAGCACCATCCTCTCTGCATCCCCCAGGTAAGGTGGGGAAGCTTCTATGATAGGATTTGTTTTTCTTTAGCCCTGACTTACCCTTTAGGGAAAAAAAAAAAAAAAAGCTTGAGTCTTGAAAAACCACATGGAGTATGAGGAAGGCCAGAGGGGAAGGTGGGCATGCCCACTGGGAAGACTTCTCTTTCTGTGTCTTTCCCCTACCTGTGTACTATCCTTCCTGCCTTCCCAAGCCAGTGCCCCAACAGTAATGACACACAATGCAGTCTGACTATCACCGACCTTTTAAAAAATGTTTTTCTTTGTGGGTGTGGGGGCCTGGGCACAGTGCCTGTTTTCCAGATTGGAGATCAGGACCAGTTGCTCAGCAGTTTGACAACAGTACCAAATATTTGAAAATGGGGCCATGATGGAAAATCTGAGGGTTGCATAGTCACTGTAGGGCCAAAGATGGTGGCCTTGGCCACTTGCAGCCAGTTTTCAGTGCTGGGCAGCAGACAACCCTCAGAGCCTTTTCCTGCCTTTTTGTTTGGCCAAAGACCTAAGGGACTGATTCGCTGCAGAATTCCAGTTGAACACGTAGTCGTGATGGTCTACACCAGGCCAGGCACCATGCTGCTTGACAGTCCCATGCAGGGAGAGTGGGTTACATTCCCAGGGCCTAGCCCAGCTCCACACATGGAGCTTACTCAGGTGCCAAGGTCACTGGATACAGTGAGGGCCAGGACTTTCCTGCTTGCGGTCCTGGAGTCTAGGTAGAAACTTTTGGGCTAGAGGCTGAGAAATTCCAGCTTGGAGGGTTTTCAGCTTCATCCTGCCCCCCCCCCTTCTTCTTATATTAGATGGCTCTCTGGGAAACTGTCCTCCACCCCCATGCCCAGCTGTCCTTCCACATGTTGCTCTGGGATCTCAATCCCAGGCAAAGCTTCCTTGGTCTAGCCACGTCCAGTTTTGCATAACCTGAGCATCATCTGCACAGCTGGCCCATGCCACTCATGGTCAGAAGCTGTCCTACTTCTCCCTCAGCTGCTTCCCCTGAGCCAGGGTGTCAGAGCTGTTTCAGTGCATGAGTCCCCTTGACAAACGTGACTTTTTGTTCTTTTATTATTTTTGAGACAGAGTCTCACTCTGTCATCCAGGCTGGAGTACAGTGGCTCGATCTCGGCTCACTGCAACCTCTGCCTCCCAGGTTCAAGCAATTCTTCTGCCTCAGCCTCCCAAGGGATTATAGGTGTGTGCCACCATGCCCGGCCAATTGTTTTGTATTTTTAGTAGAGACGGGGTTTCACCATGTTGACCAGTCTGGTCTTGAACTCCTGACCTCAGGTGATCCACCTGCCTTAGCCTCCCAAAGTACTGGGATTACATGCATGAGCCACCATGCCAAGTGACAAACATGACTTTTTGGTCTGCTGAGCTGAAACTCTACCCTGCTTCCAAAGGGTCATTTAGAATGACCAAGCAGCATGGCATGACCCCTGCTGTGGCCAGAAGGTTGGCTTTTCTTTTTGAGACAGGGTCTCACTCTGTTGCCTAGGCTGGAGTGCAATGGTATAATCATAACTCATTGCAGCCTCAAACTTCTGGGTGCAAGCGATCCTCCTGCTTCAGCCTCCCCAGTAGCTGGGACTGCAAATGCGTACCATCGTAACTGACTAATTTAAATTTTTTTCTTTTATAGAGATAGGGTCTCCCTATGTTGACCAGGCTGGTTTTGAACTCCTGGTCTCAAGCAATCCTCTTGCCTTGGCCTCCAGCAATCCTCCTGCCTTAGCCTCCCAAGGTGCTGGGATTACAGGCTTGAGCCACCATGCCTGACCAGGTTAGCGTTTTGAAGGGGGAGCTTTTCTTAGCTGTGACTTTTCTGTGCTCAGAAGAGGAGTCCTATCCAACCTAGGGCACTGGAAACTGGGGGCATGGTCCCCACTCTGGGCACTCCCAGTTTAGGAGGTGCTACAGCCCATACCTATGTACATTCCTGCCTTGAGAATATGCAATGATGGGCGGGTGCAGTGGCTAATGCCTGTAATCCCAGCACTTTAGGAGGCCGAGGCGGGTGGATCACCTTAGATCAGGAGTTCAGACCAGCCTGACCAACATGGAGAAACCCCATCTCTACTACAAATACAAAATTAGCCAGGCATGGTGGCACGTGCCTGTAATCCCAGTTACTTGCGAGGGTGCGGCAGGAGAATCTCTTGAACCAGAAGGCAGAGGTTGTAGTGAGCCGAGATCATGCCATTGCACTCCAGCCTGGGCAACAAGAGCAAAACTTTGTCTCAAAAAAAAAAAAAAAAAAAAAAGGCTATGTCAGCAAGTCAACAACTTCAAATACAGGATAACCTACTGCATTAGATTTCTGAGGCTGCTTTAACAAATTACCTCAAATTTAGTGGCTTAAAACCATAGAAATGTGGCCAGTCACAGTGGCTCACACCTGTAATCCCAGCACTTTGGGAGGCCGAGGCGGGCGGATTACGAGGTCAAAGATCGAGACCATCCTTACCAACATGGTGAAACCCCGTCTCTGCTAAAAAATACAAAAATTAGCTGGGCATGGTGGCACATGTCTGTAGTCCCAGCTATTCAGGAGGCTGAGGCAGGAGAATTGCTTGAATCTGGAAGGCGGAGGTTGCAGTGAGCCAAGATCGCGCCACTGCGCTCCAGCCTGGCACCTGGCGATAAAGCGAGACTCTGCCTCAAAAAAAAAAAAAAAAAAAAACAACCCACAGAAATGTATTCTTTCACAGTTCTGGAGACCAGAAGTCCAAATTCTGTTTCACTGGACTGAGTTCAAGGTGTTGGCAGGGCCATGCCCTCCCAGGAGGCTCCTGGGAGAGTCTGTTCCTTGTATTTCCAGTTTCTGGTGGCTGCTGGCACTCCTTGACTTAAACAGCCGTATCACTCAAGTCTCTGCTTCTGTGGTCATATCACCTTATCCTCTTCAGTGTGCGTACATCTAATCTCCCTCTGCCACTTTCTTTCTTTCTTTTTTTTTTTTTTTTGAGATGGAGTCTCGCTGTGTAGCCCAGGCTAGAGTTCAGTGGCATGATCTCTGCTCACTCCAGCCTCCGCCTCCTGGGTCCAGGTTCAAGCAATTCTCCTGCCTCAGCCTGGCTTGTAGCTGTTGTTACAGGAACACACCACCATGCCCACCTAAATTTTGTATTTTTAGTAGAGACGGGGTTTCACCATGTTGGCCAGGTTGGTCTTGAACTCCTGACCTCCTGATCCACCTGCCTCAGCCTCCCAAAGTGCTAGGATTACAGGCATGAGCCACTATGCCTGGCTGCCTCTTTCTTATTTAAGGACATTTGTAATGGTATTTAAGGTCCACCCAGATAATCTGGGATAATCTCAAGATCCTTAATACATCTGTAAAAACTTTACTATACATGGTAACATTTATAGGTTCCTCATCTTCGAGGGGCCATTTTTTTTTTTTAAGACTGGGTTTCTCCATATTGGTCAAGCTGGTCTTGAACTCCCGATCTCAGGTGATCTGCCTGCCTCAGCCTCCCGAAGTGCTGGGATTACAGGTATGAGCCACCACGACCTAGAGGGGACATTTTTTAACCTGTCACTGCATCTCCTGACACACTCTGCTCCAGCCACACTGGCCTCCTTATTATTCTCAAACATGCCAGGTTCATTGCTGCTACAGGGCCTTTGCACTGGCTGTTCTCTCTGTCTGGATTACTCTTACTTCAGATATTCACATGGGTCACTCCTTCATGTTTTTATTCAGATGTTACTTTCTCATCGGGGTCCTCCCTGACATTTCCAGTTGTATCCCCCACCCAATATTCCTATCCCTTTTCTTTGCTGTATTTTTCTCCTTGGCCCTTATCACTGTTTAAACTTCTCCCCAATGAGAACATAAACTCAGAAGGGACAAGTGTTTGTGTTGTTTTCTACATGGTTGTATGCCCAGTGCTGCACACAGTGTACATTCATTCACTATTTGTTGATTGCACGAATGATGTACACTCAGAGCCCATCTGCAAAGAGGAGACAGAGCAGAAGAGCAGTCAGCCTGAGGCAGACAAGTTAAGAAAGGCTCCCTGTCAAGAAGAATGGGAATAGTTGGCCAGATAGGCCATCTAAGATAGGGCGGCCAGGCTTGGAGGTTGGGGGGTAAGGTAAGAAAAAGGAGAGGGGAGATGGGTTTGCTTGGGAGGACTGAGAGCCAAGGATGGAGAGCCCGTGGGATGAAGGGTCAGATGGTGAATTCTATGGCCAGGGGTTGGGTGTTGACACAAAGCAGTGGCCTTAGTAGTACGGTTTACACAGAGAGGGCAATGGTTGGTGGAAGAAGTTGCTGAGTGGAGAGAGGTGGGGTAACCTGGGTTGAGAGAGCAGATGATCCTAGCTGCTATGATTTTTATTCCTTTGCTTTATTTTTTAGTTTTGAGAGAGTCTCACTCTGTCACCCAGGCTGGAGTGCATGGCGCGATCTTGGCTCACTGCAACCTCCACCTCCTGAGTTCAAGCAATTCTTGTGCCTCAGCTACCTGAATAGCTGGGATTACAGGCACCCAGCTAATTTTTGTATTTTTAGTAGAGACAGGGTTTCACCATGTTGGCCAGGCTGGTCTCAAATTCTTGACCTCAAGTGATCCATCCACCCCATTCTCCCAAAGTGCTGGGATTACAGGCGTGAGCCACCGCACCCAGCCTCACATCCTTTTAAAGTCCTATGCTAGCCTACATTTCTCTTTCCACCCTCTCGCATATCCCAGAAGAAAGAAGGTACTTGACAAGTTTGCAAGAGCTGTTAGTAGTACCAGTGGCAGCCTGAATGTGGCTTTTTTTCCTGTTACCACCCACCTGTGAGTACAGTATCTTCCCTAAGGTGAGGAAATGGGCGGAATGGTCCCTTTAGCTTTTGTCATCCCCCCCTCTATAGCCTCTGCCACCTTCCAGGGACAACAGGCTTGCACTGGGGGTGCGGGGCTCAGCTTTGATTAGCAGAGGTAGTCATCTTTAGAGTTGATCATGGAGCCTTGAGGGGGAGGCTCCTTCATGTGCCTGCTGGGTGTAGGTGGCTAGGAGAGATGGGCTTCCTCCTCACTTTTCATTGCATGCACCAGCCTTATCTGAGGCTTTGTCTGGTAGCACCCTGGTTTAGAGAGACAGGGACATTTGAAAGTAGCTTTCCGTGTACTGATAGAGCCAGCTTCATCTTGAGGGCTTTAGAGTTTGTGCTGAAGATAAGGGCCTGAAGGATGTGCTGTCCGCCCTTTCCTAAAGAAGGGAATTGTAGGGAAATGGATCTCTGGATGTTTTATTTAGCATTTGTAGATTCCTCTGTTACCTACTTACTCGTGATGCTCATCAGAACAAGAAAGTTAGGGCAGTTGTCTTTCCCTGGCTATGTCGCATGGCCCAGTAAAGGTGCTGATCTGTGAGCAGCTGGGAGAAGGAAGAGCCAGGGAGCCCCAGTCCCCAGTGGCCTCTCTCCGCTGCAGCTGTCACACACGGCCGTCTGCTTTCACAAGCTTGCTCAGACTCCCCCGCCGAGCTCCTCTTAGCAGCTGTTGGGTGGTGAGTAGTTGGGTTTCTTTTCCCCTAACCTCCCCCTTTTCTGTTTGCAACAACCTCTCAGGGGAGGTCAGCAGATCTCTTGGAGGAGATGGTTCCCAGGCCCTCGTGTTTTTGGCAGCTTGTGCTTGTGCACAGAAGTTAGAGAGGAACTGGTTCCACTGGAGCATTCCCCCTTGGGCCCCTCCCTTGGAATGGAAGTAGGGGATGCTAGTTGTGGGGGAGGGATCTGGGCCTCTTTGGCTTCATGCTTAGAGCCAACAGCTTCCTCCCTTGGGTGGGGGCTCAGGAAGTAGCCCTGCAGCTCTCCCTGCCTCCATCTTGGACACTGTCTTCCGTGCAGCAGGGGAGAGGAGATGCGGACTAAGAGCCCTGTTTTTTGAGGGGCTGGGCAGGCCCAGGAGGAAAGGAGTGATCGGGCTAAGAGGGATCAGGAATCAGGGCTGGATTCAGACCTGCGGCTCTCTCCTTTCTGAAACTGTCTCCTTCCTGCTTATTTGGTGGTGTGGCCGTCGGGGGAGCAACACTTATTCCACGTGAAGAGAAAAATGAGGCATTGCACCATATAGGAGTCCACTGCTTTGGTCAGGGGACCTATGTTGACCTTTTTCCTGTTTTGCCAATTAATAATCCCTTCATGCACTCCTGTATATTAACTTGTTTTTGTTAGGCTCCCAGGAGCCTGGGCCTGTGCTAGACATGTAGACGGCGAGAGAATAAAGAATGCCAGTGATTGCCTGAGCCAGAGCCCATACTCTCTTGGAGCTGGTTGGGATAGGAGTGGCAATGCTTGTCCTCACCATTGAGGATCAGCTGGAGTAACTGGGATATCATACATGTATAGCTCAGGAAAGAGTAAAGAGGAGGTTGGCCCTATTAGGTCATCGGGGAAGATTTGCTGGAGGATGTGAACTGGGAAGGAGGCAGTGCAGGTAGAGAAGCCTGAATGAAGAAAACTGAGTGTTCAGAGGTTGATGAGCAGAGGAGGGAAAGGCTCAAAGGGCCATTACCTCTACCCAGGAAACAGTGTGCCTGTTCCCGAGTGCCTGCCAAAGCTGCTCTGTCTCACTGTGTTTCTCTCCCCTGCAGACACCCCTGTCATGGCAAGAGCTAGAAGGTGAGCGGGCCAGCTCTTGTGCACACAAGCGCTCAGCATCCTGGGGCAGCACAGACCACCGAAAGAGGTAGCTACCCACTTTGACTCCCTGCCTAGGGTAGCGGCTTCTTCCTGATCTCTTAGCACCATGCAATGTGTCTGCTCCACGATGGAGGTATACTGCTCACCTCTCCTGTCTTGACCTGGCTTTTTCCTGATGAGATGGCTCCTTCCTAGCCGACTCCCCAGCCTCCAGGTGGCCAGGTCTTGGGACCCCAGACCCTCCTGCTAGGAAGGGGCTTGGCCAGAGGCTGCTGGTGTCTTTCAGCGGCAAGCACAGGGCTGGAGCCACCGTTGTTCTCGTTTTACTTTGGGGTTGGATCCAGATAAGCAGCTTAGAGTGGAGGAAGACAGGGAGGGAGTTCCTGGGGATTAGGAGCCCCCAACCTCCTTTACTTCCTAAGTATTCATCTAGCTTTTTTTTTTGAGATGGAGTCTCACTCTGTTGGCCAGGCTGGAGTCCAGTGGCGCAATCTTGGCTCATTGCAACCTCCGCCTCCCGGGTTGAAGGGATTCTCCTGCCTTAGACTTTCAAGTAGCTGAGATTACAGGCACATGCCACCATGCCCAGCTAATTTTTGTGTTTTTTAAGTAGAGACAGAGTTTCACCATGTTGGTCAGGCTGGTCTTGAACTCCTGACCCAGGTGATCCGCCCACCTCGGCCTCCCAAAGTGCTGGGACTACAGGCGTGAGCCACCATGCCCGGCCTTAGCCTTACTTTTAAAAGAAGGACAAAATAATGAAATGTTCCCAAACACTTTTCCTGTCCTTCCCTCTCCATCAGGAGTGCTCAAGTCACTGAGATTAAGGGGAGAAAGCCGTAGGCTGGAATATTCCAGGGCTCCCCATCAGCTCCTCCTAACATGCTGTGTGGCTGCTCCTGAGAGGGTCAACTCCCTAGGACTCACTCTCTGCCCCTTTACAAGAGGAAGTTGCTTCTGCCCTCTGTTGCTGAGAACAATGAGAAAATATGAAGTGAATACACTGAGAGCTTAAGACAAGGGGGGAAATAAAAAATATTTAAACTTTTCAGTTGTCAGAGTAAGCAAGTTATTCATGCTAAGGATGGGGAGACGTGGTCTGAGTGACCCACAATAGCAAATTGGAGAGCACTTTCTTCTTGGCTCTAGTCATAAATTTTATGGCTGTGGGCAGCAGATTGACTCTCTGAATTCCATTTAATTTAGGCTCATATTTAAATAGCTCTTCATCCCCTGAGCATTTTCCAGCCGAGGGCAAGAAGGTCCAGAATTGCACATGTGATGGGATAATATTCAAAATTGTTGATGATAATCTGTAATAGTCTCAAAATATAAAAGTTAAGATGAAATCCAATATTCCCTTCTTGGGTGTCTATCCCTGTTCCTAGTGTAGTCTACTTTAAACGGGAGAATATTCCCATCCTTCCTGGTCTCAGGGCCTTTGAGATAGTTGTGAATGTACTGTGAGGAGTGAACTGCTCTTGGCATTCAGAAACATCATCTTCCATTGCTATTAATAGAGGGGTGGTCCATGCCTTTGGAATCTGCAAAAGACAAAATGGTTTCCATGTTGTGTATTTTGAATTTTTTGGAATCCAGTCCGTCTAGTTAATTGAGGTGTCCAACTCGTCTGAGGAACAGATCATCACAGTTTTCCCACCACTGAGCTATTTTGAGATGGAAGATTAACTTCCATCCTCCTTGTGTATATCTTCATGGCCTCTGACAGGAGCCCCTCCTTGGAAGACGGACCCAGTGCACTTTGGCTTTCCTTAATCCGCCTCTCCCTTCCTCTCTCTGGGCTGCTAGATTACCAAGCTGAAGCAACAACTGCAGAGGACGAAGCTGAGCCGTGGTGGGGAAAGAGAAGGAGCGAGGGTCCCCGCTCCCAGGGGACCACGCCGTGCGGGGGGGCACTGAGGGTATGTTTCCTCCCCCCAGCCCTCTCCCCTTTGTTCTCCATGCAGGCCCCTATGTGTGGGCAGAGGTTTCCTGGGTCTTGCAGGTACCGACCCCCTACCACATTGCATGCTTTGTGAGGTTTTAGTCCTAACTTGGCCTTGCTGTGTGATATTGGAAGGGCTTCTTGCAGTTCCGAATCTCCCTTTCTTCCACCCCCCGTCCCCTTACAATTGATGCAATGACTCTACAGCACACTGTAGACTTTGCAGAGCTCAAACTTCTGGAGAAAACACTGAATGGACCTGTTGCAATCTGTAACTGTCCCCCAAATCACCCTTCATTCACTCAATTCTGTTGTGTAGACATAACCACTACTCCTGGTCAGACGAATGACTGTCTAGGCTTGGTGGGGCCATGTGTGATTTCATCATTTGCCTCTTCCTCAGGCATCCCCTCCCAGCTTCCCCTCAGGGTCTCCTGTCTTACGACTCAGCCCTTGCCTGCACAGGAGCCTGGAAGGGCTCAACCAAGAGCTGGAGGAGGTGTTTGTGAAGGAGCAGGGAGAAGAGGAGCTGCTGAGGGTGAGTAGCGGCTGCACCCTGAGTGCACCCATGCTCCGTGCCTCACTTGGTCTGGGCGAGGGGAACTGGGAATCCTGCTCTCTGGGGCCTCACAGGCTATGGCTACACAAATAGCAGCATACAAACACCAGCCTGCAAAAGGAATGCAAATGGAGTTTATTAGTCTCAAATGGCCTTACCCGTGTCACTAGGAAAGGCTTTGTGGTGGTGAGTAGAAAGAGAAGGGGCAAGGATTGGCAGAGAGGAAGCTCCCCAGCTGGGAGGAACAGCCAGGGGTCATCTTCAGCCAGACTGCCTGTTCTCACTGTTTCCTGTGTGCTCAGTACCAGCATGGGTGCCTCAGTTCCTGCTGCTCCCTGCCCCTTCTCCATCCCTACCTGGTGACATGTGTGCCTCCTTCATGCCCAGCTGCTCCTACACAGCCTTCTCCCCCCACTCCACTCCCAGGCAGAATATGTGCTACCTTTGCTGAAGCCTCAGGCACATTTTTATACTGACATGGTGCAACTGGGGAATGCTAGTTGGCCAGTATTAATATAATTCCAATAGGTACACTTCTCAGTTTATGATTTACCTACTAGTTGATTTTTAATTTGCATATATGCAGGATTTTACACATACCCAAACACATGCACACAATTTGGTGACCTGCAAGTTCAGGCACCATTGAGTGTTTTTAAAGGGGGGTGAGGAGGTATGTAATACCTGCTGATCATCAGCATATGTGTTCTGCAATGCTTACAGCACTTAGAGACTCCTGGTGGTTTGCTGCTCTTGTGCCCTCCAGCATACATTATCCTGTTTGTTCCTAGAGCCCAGGGCACAGAAGGTCCCTGCCCTCATGAGGCTTATAGTCTCGTGGGGGGTAACACATTATCAAGCCCTACAGATGATATGTAATGCTACATTGGACTGCAGGTGCTATTAGGGATAAGAGCAAAGCACTATGGGAGAAACAGGAGGGAGTTTCTTCTAGACTGAGGGGTGGCCAGGGAAATAAATGGCTGGAGGAAACGGTGTTCTGTGCTTGTATGTTATGGGCAGAGGATGCCAGCAGCAAGGGGAGTACCCTCGGGGTACTGTGCTGCTGCAGGCCTGAAATACCTGGGGTTGAGAGTCTTTACCGTCCTTCCCTGTCAGATCCTTGAGATTCCTGATGGGCACCGGGCCCCAGCTCCTCCCCCAGAGTGGCAGCTGTGATCATCCCCTCCTCCTCCTGGAGCCTGGCAACCTTGCCAGCTCTCCTTCCATGTCCTTGGCATCCCCCCCAGCCTTGTGGCCCAGCCAGTCATGAGGAACACCGGGGTGCCACTGAGGAGCTGGCATCCACCCCCAATGACAAAGGTAAGCTGTGGAGGCTGAGGCAGCAGCACTGACTCTGGGGCGCACGGGTGGCTCCACTCCCTTTTCCACCTCTAGTCAATTCAGGCCCAGTGTTCTCAATACCCTACTTATAGAATATCTTTATGAATGGCCGGGCGCGGTGGCTCACGCCTGTAATCCTGGCACTTTGGGAGGCCGAGGTGGGTGGATCACCTGAGGTCAGGAGTTCGAGACCAGCCTGGCCATCATGGTGAAACCCCATCTTAAAAAAAAAAAGAATATCTTTATGAGTTATCTTTCTTCTGCACATTATACCAATGATAATAATGGTCCCATACATCCCGTTCTAACTGATAATTTATGAAGTCTCTGTATTTATGCTTCTATTTAACCCTCATGGGATCCAAAGAAGCAATCCCATGCCAAGCTGTAGGGAAAGCAGTGAGTCTTCGTTCAGGTGTCCACTGTGCTCATTCCCAGCAATGGTTTCAAAGTGGTTGTGAGTGATACAAAGTAAGAGAATGTGGTCACTTGCTCAGGGTTGCATAGTTTGACCCAGACCAAAACCCAAATTTTTTTTACTCCAGATCTCTACTTTCCACAATTCCCTAGCTTCTTCGCTGAGAGAATGAAATACAGTTCCTACCTCCTAGTGATGATCCTTACATTGTACAGCCCTGTGCCTGTGTTGTCTGATTTGATTGTCACAGCAACCCCATGAGGTAGGCTGGTCAAGGGCATGATCTAACAGTACACATGGGTAAACAGAGCATAGAGTAAGGAGGAATAAATCTGAGATAAATACAGATAAAGTCAATATTTGCAACCTAGGCAAAGTACATTCGCTGTGTGGAAAGGGAGAGGAATTTTATCCTACAAGTGGGGTTGAGTAAAGATTGCTTCTCTGAGTTAGAGAAGAGCTCTTCTTGGAAGAAAGGATAGATTTTCAAGACTGTGGACAGGAAGAAGCTGTGGTATGTTGGCAGGGAGGGTGGTACAGTCTTGGAAGAAGGCAGAGAGAGACGAAGTTAGAATTCCTTCAGGACTGAGATTTGGAGTTCCGGTCCCAGTCTACCTCCTAGGAATATAGAATTGGTATGAGATCTTAAATTTCCATCCATTCAACTCCGCTTTTCTGTTCTGTTATACGTTGTGTATTTGTGTAAGCTGCCTCAAAGGTTTTTAAGGTAGACTATAATCACACTAGATAAGCATACCCACTACCCTCTTCCTTACCATGCATCCCTAGCCTTGCCACTTTGCACCCAAGTCCTGGACCCAGAAAAGTGGAGGCCTTCCCTTCATCTCCACTGGACTCAGCCTTGCTCTGTTCACAGCCTCCTCTCCAGGCCACCCAGCCTTCCTTGAAGATGGCAGCCCGTCTCCAGTCCTTGCCTTTGCTGCCTCCCCTCGGCCTAATCATAGCTATGTCTTCAAACGGGAACCCCCAGAAGGCTGTGAGAGAGTGCGTGTGTTTGAAGAAGCCACGTGAGTACACCCAGTGGACAGGGTGTGAGGGGGAGGGCGGGACGACGATGGAGGGTGGGCCCACATTCTCCCACCTGCAGGCGTTTCTTCAGTCTCGGACTCTTTGTCACAGAGTTGTTGTCAGCATTAGATGATCAGTATTGCCAGCTTTCCATGATCAAAAGTGTTGACATTACCTACTCTGAGCACTTAAATCTTTGCTTATCATTATCTCCATAGAAACCTGCTCTCTGCCCACATGCCAGCCACAAGCGCAGCAGTAGCTGAAAAGGAAATGTATCTGAAACCTAAGCCCTTTGTTTCTTCTATTTTTTTCCATCTCCAGGGAAGGTGTGAGAATTTGCTAGACCATAATCAGAAAGAGAGAGAGATCGGGGGTGTGGAGAGAACATACTAGTATTTCTCTTCAGTCAGAGATTAGAAGTGTTTCAGCCCCACTGGAGTAGAATGGGGGCCTAGACAGCTTAACAGTTTGAGCTTCTGAGTCAAGTCTTCACCCTGTGGCTGTAATGATTCAAGTGTCATGAACTCCCAGACAGAAATTTCCAGTTCCTGTAAGTAAGGACTATGGAAAATTTCCAAACCAGATTGGATCATTCAGAAGCCATTCTTCTGTTGATTTCTTTACACTTCGCTCCCATTAGCAGAAAGAATTGAGAGCTAACCTTTTCAAATGCCCCTGTCCCCATTAGCAGGCATCAAAAAGCTCACTTCATTTCCTGCTTCCAGCTTAATATTCACCAGGGCAGATTCACACTGGAAGTTGGGGTCGCAGTGTCAGTCAGGGAGTTTAGTCATGGCGTGGGAGTCAAGACGTAGCTGGGACGGGGTTTGGGTCAATGAGAGCACCATTTGTATCTCAAGTAAGGGAGAGACAACCCATGCTGGCAGCCAAAGGTACATACAGAAGCCACAGTAGGAGTTCCAGAGAGAACCATTGCCACGAGAGGTTTTGTTCCTGTTATGATTGTTGTCTGGTATCCCTTCAAGACTCCTAGGTCCTCAGAGAAGCTGTGGAGGGAAGAGGCCATATATCTTAGCTTAAGCAGACTCTAGGCTCTTGTACCCCTCCCCTCAATCTACATTATAGTGGAGTAATTACAACCTGGAAATGCAGGTGGAAATTAAGCTGTAGCGTCTCTTGATTTTTTCATAGACTCAGTGCCAGAAGAGGCCTTAAAGTCAGCTCATCCAGCTTCCCACCTCTGCATTAACCCTTTTTTTTTTGAGACAGAATCTCACTCTGTCACCCAGGTAGAAGTGCAGTGGCCCAATCTTAGCTCACTGCAGCCTCCACCTTGCAGGTTCAAGTGATTCTCCTGCCTCAGCCTCCTGAGTAGCTGGGATTACATGCACCCACCACCACGTCCGGCTAATTTTTATATTTTTAGTAGAGACGAGGTCTCATCATGTTGGCCAGGCTGGTCTCAAACTCCTAACCTCAGGTGATCAGCCCACCTCAGCCTCCCAAAATGCTGGCATTACAGGCATGAGCCACTGCACCCATCTACTGCATTAACCCTTTAAGAGAGGTGGTGGGCCAGGCACAGTGGCTCATGTCTGTAATCCTAGCACTTTGGGAAGTTGAGGTGGGTGTATCACCTGACGTGAGGGGTACATGCACACACCTCTCTCTTCTCTCACTTGCCCATTCTCCACCCCAGCCCACTGCCTCTCTTAAAGGGATCCTCAAACCATCAACTTCTTAGGGCTGTTTCACCCTTTAGGCTTGGGCAGACAGTAAGGAATCACGGCTATCCCTTACTCAGGAACTCTCTGACGTGACCTTTTATCCTTCCATCTTCCTAAACAATCAGAAGGAGATGGATGATTCTTCCTACATTGTAAAGGTGAGACAGGCTGGGTGCAGTGTCTCATGCCTGTCATCCCAGTGCTCTGGGAGGCCAAGACAGGAGGATCACTTGAGCCCAGGATTTCAAGACCAGCCTGGGCAACATAGTGAGACCCCCATCTCTACCAAAAAAAAAAAAAAAAAAAATAGCATAGAATGGTGGCAGGCATCTGTAATCCCAGCTACTTGGGAACTTGAGGCAGGAGTATTACTTGAGCCTAAGAGTTTGAGGCTGCAGTGAGCTATGATCACACCACCATGCTCCAGCCTGGGTGAGAGAGCAAGACCCTGTCTCTAAAATAGTCTAAAAAATTAAAATTAAAAAAGAGGATGAAACAGATATGGCAAGGACCACATGGTGAGTTAGAACCCAGGTCTTCTGATAAGATCTAGCTGCCTTTTTCACAGTTGTTGCCATCCTTTCCTCCCAAAGTTTTGAAAATCACATCTTTCTGGAGACCAGCTTGAGCAGCATATAGAGACCCCTTCCCTACAAAATAAAAATAAAGCAATTAGCTGGGCATGGTGGTGTATGCTTGTAGTCCCAGCTACTCAGGAGGCTGAGGCTGGAGGATTGCTTGAGCCTGGGAGGTCAAGGCTGCAGTGACCTGCAATCTTGCCACACTGCACTCCAGCCTGGGCCACAGAGGGAGACTCTGTCTCATAAACAAAACAACAAAAAATCCCATACCTTTCAAATGTGCCCAACAATTAGATTCTTTAAGCCAGTAGATTTCAACTGGGGAACATTTGGCAATATCAAGAGACATTTTTAGTTGTCACAGCTAGAGGGGAGGGGTCGTGGTACAACTGGCATCAAGTGAGTAGAGGCCAGGGATGCTGTTAAACATCTTACAATGCACAGGACGGTGCCCCCCAACCCCACCCCGCAACAAAGAATTATCCAGCCCAAAATGTCAGTGGTGCCGAGGCCGAGAAACCCTGCTTCCGGCTATAAAAAGTCTTAGAAAGGCCGAGTGCAGTGCCTCATGCCTGTAATCCCAGCACTTTGGGAGGCTGAGGCGGGGGATCTTGAGGTCAAGAGATTGAGACCGTCCTGGCCAACATGGTGAAACCCTGTCTTTACTAAAAACACAAAAATTAGTCAGGCATGGTGGCACCCACCTGTAGTCCCAGCTACTTTGGAGGCCGAGGCAGGAGAATCGCTTGAACCCGGGAGGTGGAGGTTGCAGTGAGCCGAGATCCTGCCACTGAACTCCAGCCTGGCAACAGAGCGAGACTCAGTATCCAAAAAAAAAAAAAAAAAAAAAAAAAGTCACTTGGCCTTGATCTCTGCTTTCAGGCTTGTGATCTGTGCCCGAAACACCATTCACTGATGAAATCTTTTTTGTGTGTGTGTACGTGTATGTCTGCGTGTCTCTCTTCATCCTCCAGGTCCCCAGGTCCTGACCTGGCCTTCCTGACTTCCTGTCCTGACAAGAACAAAGTCCATTTCAACCCGACTGGCTCAGCCTTCTGCCCCGTCAATCTGATGAAGCCCCTCTTCCCCAGCATGGGCTTCATCTTCCGTAACTGCCCCCTCCAACCCGGGGTCTCCCCTTCCCCCGGCCAGCCCCAGGCCACCACCTCGGAAGGATCCGGAGGCCTCCAAGACCTCCCCCACTGCCCTTCGAGCCATGGCAGCGCACCCCACCATCAGAAGAGCCTGTGCTTTTCCAGAGCTCCCTGATGGTCTGAGGGTCCCACCTCTGCGCCACTTTACCATAGAGACCAGTGCCTTGGTGGCAGGTCCCTCCCCAGGTCCCCTGAGATGGGTATGGAGGGGCCCTTCCCTCTCGGCCTTCGAGCACTTTCACTTACTGTGTCAAAGCCCTGGGTCCTCTTTTGATGAGCACCGGCCCCTCTGAATGTGAGGGGACCTGCCTTCTCCACTAGCAGCTGGGCAGCTCACAACTCACACCTGTGTACCTGCCACATC
Source organism: Ateles fusciceps (assembly GCA_036589455.1). Lineage (NCBI taxonomy): Eukaryota > Metazoa > Chordata > Mammalia > Primates > Atelidae > Ateles > Ateles fusciceps. Next base: position 11,108,205 of record JAZHEH010001386.1, read on the forward strand.
CCTCACTTGGTGGAAAACACCCAGAAGGTCTTGAGTCCCCCACCCCCGGGTGTCAGTCCAAATGACTGTATAGGAGGCCCTTATTTTTGTCATAGAGCAAGCTGGCCACAAACGGAGAGAGGATGCCACAGATTTCCTCTCCCTCTCCTCCACAGTCACACAAGAGGAGACCAGAAGATAGATTCCCCATCCTCTTAGCCCTATCCCCCACGCCTCCCTGTCACTGGAGGAGCTGACCAAAGCAGCCCTGAAGGGCCTAACACTTGACCAATTCAGCTGCTGGCGGAGGGAGGAGACAAGCGTCTTCCCAAGTGGCATTTTCATCTCGCTTCACCCTGACTAAAGATTGTCTTAAGTTGCAGCCCAGCCCGCCCAAGCCCCAGGTGGGTAGTGGGGGAGGAGAGCTGGCATTCCTCCAGGTGGCAAATGGCGACTCTATACTCTCCGCCCACCCCAGGGCTGGATTGGATTAGAAAAATGCCTATTTTTCTTGTATCGATGTAGAAACTCTATTTTCTCCCAAAGACACTATTTTTGCAGCTGTTTGAAGTTTGTATATTTTCCGTACTGCAGAGCTTACACAAAATTGAAGAATGTTAATGTTCGAGTTTTCTTATCTTGTGTTTAGAGGTTGTTTTTTGCAGATCTTGGTGTTATAGACCAAATAAATAAATAAATATTCCCAGCAGCTTGAAGTTCTGTTAAATATTTGGGGAAAGAGGGATGGGGTGGAGATTGAGTATTATATTGATCATTTCATCTTTGTCTTCAAGAGAAGGAGCATCAATTCCCACATGTGGGTGTTGTTATGGCTGCACAGGGTTCCCTCTGGACACCATGCTTGCATACTTTACATGGACATATAAACAACAGACCCATGAATAGATTTGTCCAAAATGAAGAGTATAGTTTGTTCTAGAGGTGGGGTGAGGGAGTCATTGGGGAAGTTACCCATTCTAGTGCGAGTCTGGAAAACCTCCCTAAGCAGAATGGATTTCAAAGAGAAAAAGCAGGTGACCAAGGGGAAGACAGTTTGACATTGTGGGTGTTCCTTGCACTGGCTGGATCTCTTGACAGTTCTGGGGAAGCTTTGGCCCATCTCAGGGGAGTACGCACAACATAGTGTGCAGCCTTGAAGGGAACAAAGAAACTATACAAAAATACTATTCTTATCCTCTCGCAGCCTTTATAATGCTGCACCTGTAAGAGCTCTTAGGCTTTGGGGGAAAATGGGAATAACCATCTCAATATTCCGGTGGTACTTTGGAATTTCCAAAGCATTTTCTCCAAAGCATTTTCACAAAAGACACATCCCCATTATACGGGTGAAAAGTTGACTACCCCAAGGGCACTCATGATAAGTACGGTTGTATCTACCTAAGACCGGACAACAAACTCCTAAACCAGGCTATCCCAACCACCATTCATGGTGGAGGGTCTCATTAATTGGGCTCATAATGAGGAGCTCATTAATTGAGCTGGTAAGAACCACCTACCATGTTAAGTGCTTTATATAAAATGTTATCGGGCCGGGCGCGGTGGCTCACGCCTGTAATCCCAGCACTTTGGGAGGCCGAGGCGGGCGGATCATGAGGTCAAGAGATCGAGACCGTCCTGGTCAACATGGTGAAACCCCGTCTCTACTAAAAATACAAAAAATTAGCTGGGCGTGGTGGCGCGCACCTGTAGTCCCAGCTACTCGGGAGGCTGAGGCAGGAGAATGCTTGAACCCGGGCAGCGGAGGTTGCAGTGAGCCAAGGTCGCGCCACTGCACTCCAGCCTGGCGCCTGGCGACTGAGTGAGACTCTGTCTCAAAAAAAAAAAAAAAAAAAAAAAAGTTATCAAAATGTGACAACCACCCAGTAAAAGAAATATGGTAAGTCCCACTGTATAATCAGGGAGGGACAAATAGATTGAATAACTTTCCCCAAAAGACACAGAAGTCGGGGAGCTAGGATTGGAAACCTGATCATTTGAATCCAGTGCCCATGTTCTAACCACAGCACTCTCTTGCTTGTTATATTACCATTAATTTCACACGAGGAAAGTTGACTCAGAGGACAAAGGAATTTTTTGAGGTCCTAGCTGGTAAAGAGGTAGAGCTGATAGGTCTCTCCTCCCAGTTATCTGGTGCCCTGGCATGGCGGGGCTGAGCCAGTAGAGTAAGCTACTGAGCAAGACAGCAAATGCATGGGGATCCCCATTCCACTAATATCCAGGAGGCAGTGGGCTGGGGACAGACCCCATCTTCTATCCCTTACCCCTCCCTCTAAAAGACTTCTGGCTCCCCCGAAAAGCCTTAGGGAGTCAGGCACAGAGTGATGGGTGTGGTGCTGCCCAGTATTTCCTTCCTTTGGCTGAAGCTGTGCCAAAAGAGCAGGCTGCTAGAAGAAAAGGCCCAGAGTCCACCTGGTGGCCAGAGATTTGGGCCAATTACTAAGTAGGGGGTTGGAGGTAGCAGTGGGAAGACCTGAGGTCAGTCTTGCCCTGGCAATTCATGCCAGCAGGTGGAGACCCAACATTTGCATGAGGAAGGGGTCCAACGAGGAGCTCATTACTGGGAAATATTCAGGAGTGCGGCAGAAGGGTTTACGCCTTTGCTGGTAAGTTCTTAAGACTTGGAAGAAACCGACTTCAATAGGCTTCCCATTTCCACCCCTCGATGTGAAGAAATAAGATCAGGGCTCAGAGAGTGATGACTAATAACATCTTAAACTTGCACAGCATACTTTACAAAACCCTTTCACCAACTTCAGCTCATTTGATCCTCAGAACAGTCAAGAGGCGACAAGACGGTTATTACTAATTATCCCTAGTTTCCAGACCTGGAAAACTCTGGCTCAGAACTTTGGTGACGCGGGTAGGTTACCCTGCCTTTAAGTGACCAAGCCGAGACTTACTGTGCGGCTCTCTTGCTTGGAAGCCTAGCGATGTGCCTAGCAATGAGCAGGTAGAGTCGCTTGACGCAGGGCAGCAGCTAGAGGGCGCTGAGGCTCCGGTCAGAGATTTTGGCATTAGGACCCACCAGAAGCCTGGTCGCCCGCGGCGGAAAAGACTATTGGATTTGCTGTGCCGGCCGCACCTCCTCCTTCCCGGCCCACCTGTCCGTCTTCGCACAGCGCAGCCAATTGGTGGCCTCCACATCCTTAAACGTCATTATTCTACGCCCGGGTAGCTCATAGGGCACCCAGTGGTGCTCTGGGTCGCAGTTGTCCTCAGCGTTGCCTGATTGGGGAAAAAAATCTCCAGGGCAAGGCATTAATCTCTAGGCAGCCGGTTCTCCTGGCCCTCAGGGATGGAGTCAAGGTCCCAGGGCTGGTTTTCTTTGCTAGGAAGTGGTTGCTTTCTGAGGTGTTTCTCCCTCGGCAGCCCTGAGCTGGCAGTTCTGGTAGTGACTGCAGGGCCCTGCTATACGGCGGTCGCATGCAGCTCCTATGAGGCCCCCGCCGCCGGTCGGCGATGTCCGGCTGGAGCTGTCGCCTCCGCCGCCGCTGCTGCCGCTGCAGCTTGTGAGCGGGTCTCCAGTCGGCTCCTCCGGGCGTCTCATGGCCTCTAGCAGCTCTCTGGTGCCCGACCGGCTGCGCCTGCCGCTCTGCTTCCTGGGTGTCTTTATCTGCTATTTTTACTATGGGATCCTGCAGGAAAAGATGTGAGCGACCCCCGGGGCGGGCCGACATTCTCTCCCCAGCCTGTGACAGCGGTCTCGTTCTTTCCTCTTGTCCTCCCGCCCGGCTGTCGCCCTCCTAGCACCCCGCTACTTTTGCAGCTACGGCTGAGCCTACCCAGAATTCCAGAACTCCAGGGTTATCTTCCTGATTCTCCGGACTTGGTCATTTTCTTAGCTGTTTTTCCCCCGCTTGGTTCTAAGGGACTGCGTTTTACTGGCTGAGACTTCTCCCCGCAAACAGGACTCGAGTCGGCCCCTTTTGATACTCGCATATGCTTGCAAACAACTTATTCGCCTTCGGGCTTGCTGCCATAGCTCAAATACCTCTCCTTCCTGCCTGGGGTACCCGATTTCACTATCTCGTTTTCCATGCTTCCTCTCCGTCTTTTTTGGATATTCTTTCCCTAGGCTATGGAATCAGTAGGCTGGGGTGTCTAGTTTCTAGATGCGCTAAAATCAGCCTCTTTTGCAGCTGAGCCTAGTGGTCCTTACAGACTCTCCCTAAATCCAGAGAGGCAAGATAATTTGAAAGTTTTTAGTGGCTCTGGATATATTAGATGACAGTGAGTGAAATATACTAATTTCTCCTCTCTTTCTCATGCATTTCATTTCTAGAACAAGAGGAAAGTATGGGGAGGGAGCCAAGCAGGAGACGTTCACCTTTGCCTTAACTTTGGTCTTCATTCAATGTGTGATTAATGCTGTGTTTGCCAAGATCTGTGAGTACCTAGATAGTAATTTGTTGCGTACCCCACCACCCCAAGTCCCTTCAGTATCCCGGGCATTAAGCATTGATTTAACCTTAAAGGCCAGCTCATTATTTCCACCCATTTAATACTTACACAGCCTCTCTGTGAAGTCTGTAAAACTAATGACTTTGAAGTGGAGTAAAATATTATTTCCCCAATTTATACCAACTTCTGAGGTTAGAAGTGTTCAGAGAATCAGTCTTCTGTATTCCAAATCTCCATTGAAAATACTTAAAACATTTTTTCTTTCCCTTTGAGTTTCTTTTGTGTGTCAGCTTCAAGCATGCTTTGAGCAGTTCTCTCTTTGTTCCCTGGGGACTAGCAGCAGGGCTGACTGGTCCCTTGAACTGAATGAGGCCCCCACTTCCACCCTGCATGTGGTCTTTTGTTAGGCTTAGGTAGAATTGGAAAGATGAATAATTTTCAGAGATTTCCCAGTGTAAGAGGACAGAAATAGCTTTGTCTTATTTGACAGGCAAATTCCTTTCATGTGGCTTCAGCTTTGCTTAGTGGTCCATCCTAGCCCCACCAGGTTTCTCTTGTTTTTTTTTTTTTTTTCTGTTTTTTTTTTTTTGTCTTCTCCCAGTGATCCAGTTTTTTGACACTGCCAGGGTGGATCGTACTCGGAGCTGGCTCTATGCTGCCTGTTCTATCTCCTATCTGGGTGCCATGGTCTCCAGCAACTCAGCACTACAGTTTGTCAACTATCCAACTCAGGTGAAACCTCAGGGTGTGATGACAGTTGGCTCAGAAATCATTTGGAAAGAAAGGACTAAGGGTTCTTCCCTCAGGTCTGTGAGTTATAAAATAAGTAAATAACAGTCCTGTGAGAATGTTTGAGAAATTGGGAGTGTATAGGACCACAGAACTTGGGTTTAGTGGTGGTGGGTTGGGCCACGATACGGCTGCTTCCTGAGGCTGAGGTCTCTGGTGCAGGCCCTGTGCTTACTCGTCTTAATCAGTGTGGTACCTAGCATAGTACCTGACGCATCACAGATGCTCAGAAATTATTTGCTGGATTTTATTTCAGGTCCTTGGTAAATCCTGCAAGCCAATCCCAGGTAAGCAAAGAAGATGGTCTTCCTCTTCTAACTCTTCCTATAGTAAGCTCTCTCTTTCTCTGCTAGAACTCTGTGTCCCTCTCAGCTTCATCATCCCGTCATGGCTGTCTCCAGGGACTTGCTGCCACCTCTCCCCCTCTGCCCATCCTGTCATCTGTGTCACTTCCTGTGATGTTCATAGGCTGGTAATCCTTAACGGGAGCTAAAGGCTGACCTAGCCTCCTTCACTTAGTCAGCTATTTCCATGTTGCATGTGTTTACACTGTCCTTAGACAGCCTAATTCCCATTTTGATCATCAGTTTCTTTGTCTCAACTTCTTTTCCTTCTCCACTGTTCCCCACCCTTGCCCTGTCCCTTCCTGGATTTTTAACCTTTGTTCTCTACCTCTTCCGTGTCTTATACTTAACCCTGTTGCTCAATCTTTATCTAGGTGCCAGCCTGGCACCCTCCTTTGTCCTCTCTAAGCCTTCCTTCTCAGTCATTCTTTTCTCCCTGAGTCTTCTCTTGGTTCCTGGGAGGGGGGAGGGGTATTGGGGTCATCGATGGCTTATGGATGCCTGAATTTTCCACTCTGTTTTTTTCCCTGTAGTCATGCTCCTTGGGGGTGACCCTCTTGAAGAAGAAATACCCACTGGCCAAGTACCTGTGTGTGCTGCTAATTGTGGCTGGAGTGGCCCTTTTCATGTACAAACCCAAGAAAGTTGTTGGGATAGAGAACACGTAGTCGGCTATGGAGAGCTACTCCTGGTATGAGTCCTGTTAGGGAAGGCAGCCTTTTCCAGCAAACTTAACCGAAGGATAGCCCCATCTAGGCAGGGAGAAGGCCAGTTAGGTGTCAAGGGAGGTTGTGGTACTCCTTGTCCCCATATCTGGTCTTTGCTGCAGGCCCCTGGCTCTGTTGAGGCCATAGTGAGAAACCTGAAATATTTGACTACAGCTCAGCTCTCATTCTGGAGAAGAGATAACTCTGAGGGTTGTCTCTGAATCCTGGTATGAGGTTGCAGAGACCTGAGAGCAAAGAGGGAAGGAGGAATATCTCTCACTGTGGCTTTCCCTGGAAGCCAGAGTTTAAAATAATATGATAGCCGCTGTTGTATATGCATTAGGCATCGTTCCAAGTGTTTTACATGTTAATTGACCAATTTTTACAGTAATCTCATATGTGGTATTATCTCCATTTTACAGATGAAGAAACCAGGCACAGAGAGGTTAACTTGCTTGGCCATGGTCACGTGGCTAGTTAAGTGGAGGGGTCAGGTTTCTAATCCAGGCAGCCTAAGCACAGGATCCAGTCTCTGGAGCACTAGACTCCAAGCTAGGAAGGTGACCTGCTGGGACTGGCTTTCCCCCTCCCAGTGTGTTGGGAAGTGAGCTTCCTGCTCTGCTCTGATGACAAAATCACTGTGTGGCTCAGTGAGCCTGTCAGTCCAGTGCCTGGGCGGGGGAGGGGGGAGTGAGCATGGTCTCTCCCCCACCTCCCACCTGTGACCACATGGCAATGTTTTGTTCTGAGGACTCTAAAGGCAGTGGCTTTCCAAGGAGCCTGAGAGAGAGAATCCTGTATCCTGGGTTAGGAAGGGGCCCTGTTGACCTTTTCACTGCAGGCTGCACCCTTTCCTCCCCAGCTATTGTCGCTGACCCTGGACGGACTGACAGGTGTTTCCCAGGACCACATGCGGGCTCATTACCAAACAGGCTCCAACCACATGATGCTGAACATCAACCTTTGGTCGACATTGCTGCTGGGAGCGGGTGAGAGCCAGTTCTGCTGTTCTTCCCCTGTATCACCAGAGGGCAGGCTGCCCTTGTCCTCTTGGTCCCTCTAGCTGATAGTCACTAACTTTGCCCAGGCCGAAGGCCTGAACTGGTTCCAAGAGACCCTTTTTCCAAGCCCTCGGGAAACCTTCCTGGAAAAACCTGCACCAGCAGGATGTGTTTGCTACTTTTACTAGCACAGTGAAGGAGACTCCTGTGTCAGGTGTCATGGGAAGATACTCAGCAGTAAAACAGGGAGGTACCTGGGAACTTTCCCTTTCATGAGGGGAAATGAGACACACATAGTGCTCACAGGAAACGGACTTAGCTGTACACTGAAAACAGTTCAAACGTATTCGCTTTGAAATCGGTGCTTCCTGACTTTTCGAATTTGGGCACACGTAGAAAGTATTTTTTGTACAGCACACAGGTTAATGGTGGAGGCTGCTGATGGCTGGAGGGGGACTAATGTGAGCGGCTTCCTTAAGCTAAGGATGTGTGGGTCAGCATCCCTACAACATCTGAGGATTTCTGCTTTTAATCCCTTTGGTAGAAGTAACTCATTAGCTTTCAAGCCTTTCTCACGAAATTTTCTTTAGTTCTCTAATGAGAGAAAAATCTGAGAAGAACGCATGATGAGACAATAGAAACCCACACCATACGCTTTCCCACGTCCCTCCTCCTTTGCAGTTCTTTAAGAGACCATGTGCAGGAGTGTGCATGTGTGTGTGCGTGCACACCCATGGGTAAGGGCACACAAGATGCACCGTGTATTTTTTTACATTTCTTCTCAGGGATCCTGTTTACTGGGGAACTCTGGGAGTTCTTGAGCTTTGCTGAAAGGTACCCTGCCGTCATCTGTAACATCCTGCTCTTCGGCCTGACCAGTGCCCTGGGTCAGGTGAGTGCTTGAAAGGGGATGGCTTGGCTTCCCCACTCTGGCAGCTGGTTCCCTAAGAAAGACTGGCCTGGCTGGAAGAAGAGGGTGGCAAGATCAGCCCTGAGGTCTGTTTATAGACTTTAGACCAATGGCAGATGCCCAAGAACTCACCTGACCTCACCTCTATCTTTCTCCAGAGCTTTATCTTTATGACGGTTGTGTATTTTGGTCCCCTGACCTGCTCCATTATCACTACAACGCGAAAGTTCTTCACAATTTTGGCCTCTGTGATCCTCTTCGCCAATCCCATCAGCCCCATGCAGTGGGTGGGCACCGTGCTTGTGTTCCTGGGTGAGTGGCCACACAGAGACACAGTGATAGCTGAATGTTTTCTCCTAAAATTTACTTGTATATTTATGAAATTTATTTAAATCATTTAGAGAAAACTTTTTTTTTTTTTTTTTTTTTTTTGAGATGGAGCTTCACTCTTGTTGCCCAGGCTGGAGTGCAATGGCACTATCTTGGCTCACTGAAACCTCCGCCTCCCGGATTCAAGCGGTTCTCCTGCTTTAGCCTCTCGAATAGCTGGGATTACAGGCATGTGCCACCACACCCAGCTAATTTTGTATTTTTAGTAGAGATGGGGTTTCTCCATGTTGGTCAGGCTGATCTTGAACTCACGACCTCAGGTGATCCACCCGCCTCAGCCTCCCAAAGTGCTGGGATTACAGGCGTGAACCACTGCGCCCAGCCCAGAGAAAACGTTTCTAAAAGAGAAAAGAGGCTGGGTGCGGCGGCTAATACCTGTAATCCCAGCACTTTTGGAGGCAGGAGGATCGCTTGAGTTCAGGAGTTTGAGACCAGCCTTGGCAACATGGTGAGACCCCCGCCAATCTCTGCAAAAAATGCGAAAATTAGTCAGGCGTGGTGGCACACGCCTGTGGTCCCAGCTACTCAGGGGACTGAGGTCGGAGGATTGCTTGAGCCCAGAAGGTGGAGGCTGCAGTGAGCTGTGATCACACCACTGCACTCCCACCTGGGTGACAGAGTGAGACCCTGTGTCAAAGGAAAATAAAAAGAGAAAAGGAAGCATTATTTCTAATCTAGCCTTCCGAGGGTCTCCCTCTGTTGCTCGGGCTGGAATTTAGTGGCACGATCATAGTTCACTGCAACCCTTGAACTCCTGGACTCAAGTCACCCTCCCACCACAGCCTCCCGAGTAGCTGGGATTACAGGCATGTACCACCACGCCTGACTCATTTTTTTTTGTAGAGGTGGGGTCTTGCTGTGTTGTTTAGGCTGGCCTCAAACTCTTAGGCTCAAGTGATCCTCCTGTCTCAGCCTCCTGAAGTGCTGGGATTATAGGTGTGAGTCATCACATTCAGCCATTGCTTAGAAGTTTTTGATTCTTAAATTTCTTTTAGTCTTATTGTATTTTATTTATTTATATATATGTCTGTAATAACTGGTATCCTGGTGCCATTCTCTTGTTTCTGAGAAAGTTACATACAACCCAGTGTTCTGACATGTATTTTATTTAAAGCCCCCATTTTGGAGAACCAAGGCTGACTATCCCACCCCACCACAGTCATTGGTAGGTTTCCTTTCCCCCCCCATAAGGCTAAGCCCATTTTCTTCCTTTTCGTAGGTCTTGGTCTTGATGCCAAGTTTGGGAAAGGAGCCAAGAAGACATCCCACTAGGAAGAGAGAGACTACCTCCACATCAAGAATATTTAAGTTATTATCTCAGACAGTGACATCTCTTGGGAAAATGGACTCAATAGGAATATGGGACTGAGTTCCAGTCTTTTTTAAAAAAATAAAATCAAGCAAAATCACATATTCTAAAAAATGCACTTGAATTTTAACAAGACAGAGTTGGTGGTTTTTGTTCTTCATGCCCTGGAGCACAGTCCACGGTAAATGAAGAGGGAGGGGAAGAGGCAGAGCTGGACATTGATTACCCAGGCTGCTCCTCTCTCAGGTGCGGTTAGCATGGTTCAGCGGGTGATTCCCCCAAGAGCCTCAGCATTGTAGGAAGGAACTCTGTGAGATCACAGAATTGTGCTAATGGCTTCTGTTCCGATGGGTGAGGCTTGTCCCATTGGGGCTGGTTCCATTAGAGGACGGGTGGCTGTCCATTAAAGCCAGAGAATGTAAAAATCACTTTGTCTCCTAAAGCTCCTATGGGCAAATATTTCATTAAAAAACAAAGTTCTGTTCTGTCTTTTTCTTAGCCAGGTGCAGTGGGAGGCTCTGTAATCCCAGCACTCTGGGAGGCTAAGGCAGTAGCATCACTTGAGTTCAGGAGTTTGAGACCAGCCTAGACAACATAGTTAGATCTTGTCTCTGCTAAAAATTAAAAACAAACCAAAAATAAATATTCATGGGCCGGGCGCGGTGACTCACGCCTATAATCCCAGCGCTTTGGGAGGCCGAGGCGGGTGGATCACAAGGTCAAGAGATCGAGACCATCCTGGTCAACATGGCGAAACCCCGTCTCTACCAAAAATACAAAAATTAGCTGGGCATGGTGGTACACGCCTGTAGTCCCAGCTACTCGGGAGGCTGAGGCAGGAGAATTGCTTGAACCCAGGAGGCAGAGGTTGCGGTGAGCCGAGATCTCACCATTGCACTCCAGCCTGGGTAACGAGCGAAACTCCGTCTCAAAAAAAAAAAAAAAAGAAATATTCATAGAGGTTGGGGTAAAATGAACCCAGAGCTTCAGAATCCGCTGTTTTGCCATTTCCCCACTGCCCCCGCTTCAGCCACAGCTCTACTGAGACCAGAGTGGAGGCCCAGTGCATACATCATCAGCTTTGCAAGGTCTATGTACTTTTCCTGATGTCCCCCCTCCATCTGTCTGTCTGTTCTCAGTCTACCTGGTCCCCTCCAGGGGGAGGCTGAATTAATCCCTCCTATTCCCCTGCCTCTTCCAGCTGCTGAAGCATTGCAGTCCTCTGCCATCCTAACTGTGCCAAGGTGTCACCATGCCAGCATCTGCCTGTTGAAAAGTATGCTGGCGGAAGTCATGGTGGCTGAGTCCTGGCACAGCCACTGTCGAGTTGTCTAGGTGGCAATGGAGGGAAAAGGCGGAGCGTAGAGCAGAGCCACCTGCCCACTGCTGCCTTTCGAGTTGGAAATCGCAATTCTCCAAGGACCAAACTTTATACATGAAAGTGCATTTCCACCAGCTGCAACTTTCTCTCCATCTGTTCAGCATCCCCAGCCCCTTGGCTCTCCAGATGGGAGCCCGGCCTCCTTCCTGAACGGCTGCCTTGCCACCCCCTGCCCAGCCTTTCAAGCCCGGCCTCATTTGTGCTCATCTCACTCTCTGGGGGCCCAGGTGTCGCTGCAGTCCTGCCGCAGAAAGCCCCCTATCATTCTGAACTGCTGGAGAGAGAAGATGCTTCAAGTACATCTGGCTGAACTTCCTTCCTTCCTTTCTCCACCCTCTTTCCCCCTCTCTTTTTTTCCATACTGAAATTTGCATCAATTAGCTTCTTCCCTACTAGATTTTAGGTCTTTGAAACTCTTCTCCTACAGATTGGTTAGGTGGCTAGGCACTGTTACCAAGGCCAGGGGACATACAGGTGCAAGCAATTGTCATCTGGGCCTGTTTTAAGAGACATCTTCCCAGCTACCAGACCAATTCCCTCTACCTCTTCTACCATTTTTGACCAACTGTCTCAAAAACACCTAGTACTAGTCCTGAGCAAGACAGGGTTTCAGTAGCTCAGCATGGCTCTCACCTGGTATTAGAGAAACAGCTTGAAAGCCTGGGGGTGCCCTGTCCATCCATCCTACATTGACTTCCTTTTGGGTGCCATGTATTGTGAACATGCTGGGAGTTCAAAGTTAAGTAGGACTAAAACTTACCCTCTAGGGACTACACGTCTAATATGGGAGACAGGAAAACACATTCTTGCATCTCAGAAATGCAGGGAAAACAGCGAAGGAAGGTGTTTGGGCAAGGTGAGGCTTGAGCTGGAGAGTAGGAAGATGAAAGGAGGAGGAGCTGGAGTTGGGCTCCACTGCCAAGCAGGAAAAGGGGTGCCTGACTCCCTTTCACCCCTTGCTCCTGCCTAGGTCAGTTCCATAGGGAACATACGGCAGGAGAGTGGATTTTATAGGAGGCATTGTTTTGCTCAACTTGCAGACACCTGAAAAGGTTTTGTGAGCTGCCAGCTTGCTCAGGGTGGCACAGGGACCAGGAGTGCCAAAGTTGACTGAGGTCAGTAACACTGTTAGCTTATAATAGGGCTGATAAGTGTGAAATGCCAGACAAGTTCAAACAAAAGTGATGGTGATCGCTAACCCTGGGCGGCCTGATGCCTCAGGTTTCTGAAGATCAAAGGACTGTCATCTGCAGTTAATTCTCAGCTATGTGTAGAAGGGAGGGGAACCGGCATGCAAATTTCCCCAGACACTGTTTTTAGTTTGGGGGTGTATGGTACTTATGGCTATTTTGGTCAAAGCATCTGAGCCACCTCCTTTACTGTTCATGCTCAGGTTCATGATCAAATGATTTTTCATTCCCTGTGGCAAGGGGAGTAACCCCCCCCCCCCCCCGCTGCCACCGCAATGTGATTTGGGGTACAACAATCATAGGGAAAGCTATTCTGGAGTTAAACATTAAGAGAGGCCAGGCGCGGTGGCTCACGCCTGTAATTCCAGTACTTTGGGAGGCTGAGGTGGGCAGATCACGAGATCAGGAGATCAAGACCATCCTGGCTAACACAGTGAAACCCTGCTTCTACTAAAAAAAGTACAAAAAAAATTAGCCGGGCTTGGTGGCACGCTCCTGTAGTCCCAGCTACTCGGGAGGCTGAGGCAGGAGAATCCCTTGAACCCAGGAGGCAGAGGTTGCGGTGAGCCAAGATCGAGCCACCACAGTCCAGCCTGGGGATGGAGTGAGACCCCATTTCAAACAAAAAAGAAAAGAAAAGAGAAACTAAAGTTCCATATTGTTTTTAAAAGGACTTAAGATGTCAGGAATTAAACATGAATGGTAGGTAATCTATCAAGTGAGGTATTTAGGAATGGATTATGTGTTTTCTCACGGCTTCCTACCACCCTTGTGAAAAGGGGACTCAGCAGACATCTGCACTTTTTTAAGATGGGAAAACCCAAATGAGGGAGGGTTACGTGACCTGTGGCGGGTCCCTAAGTATGTTCCTGAGACACGAACTATAACTCCAGGTTCCCTGCATTCTAGTTGCATCTTGGACCTGTGCCCTCTGAGGGAGGAAAGTGAAGCCCGCTGGGAGACCCTTTGCCTCTGTCTGGCCCCGTTTGTCAGTGAAACAGTTTGCAGGTTTTATGAGTAGTGCTGGTCATTTTCCCCAGATGCCCTGGCAGAGAAATTGTCCGGAGTCTCTGTGGAATCATTCAGCCCTTCCCACTAAAACACGCCAGCTGTCTTTGGGAACAGTAATCTCGTATATTTATAGAGCTCCTTCTTTCCCAAAGCTCTTTAGTACATGACATTTTATCCTTAGAACACTTCTGGGAAGAGGTTAGGCCAGAAAACAGTCTCCCCATATTTGGAAGAGGGAGCCTGAAACCCACCAAAATGCATCAACTGAAGGTCACATCACACCGCCCCACAGGAGGGCAGGAGATCCGTGGGTGGGCCTCCTATTTTACTTCCCACTTTCCAGGGTCAGGGAACCCTAACCCTCAGTGGGCTAAACCAGTGGTTTCCAGCTTTTCAGATTTTCTGAAAATTCCCAGTAGAATTTTCAAAGAATTTGGAGGTATGCTGGCTTTTGATTTTTTCAAGTAAGGACATTTTTTAAAAAATCAAGGCTGGGTCCAGTGGCTCACACCTGTAATCCTAGCATTTTGGGAGGCCAAGGTAGGTGGATCACGAGATCAAGAGATGAGAGCATCTTGGTCAACATGGTGAAACCCCGTGTCTCCTAAACATACAAAACTGAGCTGGGTGTGGTGGCATGGACCTGTAGTCCCAGCTACTCGGGAGGCTGAGGCAGGAGAATCGCTTGAACCCGGGAGGCAGAGGTTGTAGTGAGCCGAGATCGCACCACTGCACTCCAGCCTGGGGACAGGGCAAGACTCCATCTCAAAAAAAAAAAAAAAAAAAAAAAGAAAAGAAAAAGAAAAGGAAATTATGATTGGAAATCATACTACTGTATTCATAAAATAAAAAAAATTTTTTTGAGACGGAGTCTTGCCCTGTCCCCAGGCTGGAGTGCAGTGGTGGGATCTCGGCTCAGTGCAACCTCTGCCTCCCGGGTTCAAGCGATTCTCCTGCCTCAGCCTCCCGAGTAGCTGGGACTACAGATGTGAGCCACCACACACAGCTAATTTTCGTATTTTTAGTAGAGATGGGGTTTCACCATGTTGGCCAGGATAGTCTTGATCTCTTGATCTCATGATCCGCCCACTTCAGCCTCCCAAAGTGCTGGGATTACAGGCGTGAGCCACGGCGCCTGGCATAAATTAATTTTTAGTTGCAGAAAATGTTCAACATAAAATGTTATTCTACAATCATACATTGTAGGGTATATCACTATGATTGTTTGCTTGAGGTACTTGGTCAGTTTGGGCACTGTCTTCTACAGTGCAGGCCAGCAGAGGGAATGTCATATAAGCATGCTTGACTGACAGAGACGGAAGCAACCTGAAATGAGGTTTTCTGTAATTTAGACGTTTTAAGCGATTCTGAAAGCTACATCCTCCTGGCCTTGGCCGCTTCTGCCTTCCCTCTATAAGGCCTGGAGGACAGCAGGCTATGGAGGCTCAGAGCGCTTTCCAGAAAGGGCCATAAGGAGACTCCAGGCATGCCTGCTGAGATCTGCCTCCAGCACGTTCAGACCACGGCTTTGATCACCCAGCTCAGAGCGTCCAGAATATGTTCTGGAGGGTTGCCACCAGCTGGTGAGAGCCAGTTTCTGACAGGCATGGTACTCAGAGTGGGAACCAGTGGGCTATGCCTGCCATTGGCAGGAAGGGTGAGAGGGGGAGTGAAGAGGGACGTGGGACGAAGAGTGACTTCATTCTGTGCCTTCCACTCTGTGGCAGCATGAGCCCACAAGGGCAGATGGGTTTTCTGTCTGAATATGCCTGGCTCCCCCGTGATTTCTGGGAGAGGTAGAAGAGGGAAGTGGTTCGAGGCATTCACCAAGGGGAGGGATGGTGTGTTTCTTCCTGCCCACTTCTGTGTTTTGTCATGGTGTGTGGGTGGCCAGAGCTAACAGAAGCACTGTTTCAGCTGAGGTTACCGACAAGACACCATTTCCTCCTACTCAGAACCCAAGAACTGCCACATTCAGACCACAGCCCTAGAGGGAATGTGTTACTCTTACGTGAAGGCTGGGGACTCCCTGAAAATCTCTCTCTCTCTCTCTCTCTCTCTCTCTCTGTCTCTCTCTCTGTGTGTGTGTGTGTGTGTGTGTGTGTGTAGCTAGTAGGTTTTCATTTGTCTGTAAAAAGCGTCCACAGCTGTCTTCACATTCACAAACGAGTCCATACACAGGATCCACCATAATCGTGGGACTCAATTAAAAGTGATTTTCCAAATAGAATTATACAACTAAGAGCCACCGCAAAATAGGAGAAAGCATCACCTCCAGCTCTGTCTGCTTAGACGAGGTTGAGGTTGCAGAGATGCCCAAGGAGAGTAACCTGTCCAATTTCATTTCCAGTTTTCTCCTGACCCCCTCTACACACTATCTAGAACTGTCAGATTTAACAAATAAGAGTATAGGATTCTTGGCTACAGTTGAATTTCAGACAAACAACACATACATTTTTTGTGTAGGTATGTCCCTGGATTCAGATTTAGCTGGTGTTCTGTATTTTATCTGGCAGCACTATTGTGGCATTACTCATGATCACAAGTGTTCTCATGGGCCCCTCTCTTCCTAGGAAAAGGAAGGCATTCTCAGATACATCACGACTTGCAGTTCTGTGCACAAGCCTTCCAGGTGCTTTTGTTCAGGGCCAAAAATTTTTTAATTTCTGTGATGGCCACGGGGAGGTGCAAAGCCCAGACACAGTCAGCAGGGGTCACCATTCTCTTAAAATAGATTTCCAGACCAGTTTCAGGGGAGTTTGAATGGAAGGTTCTATTTGCTGCTTGTCTCTCCTCTGGAGCCCACATCTCCCGCCCTCTCACCCAGCCAGAGCTATTTCTGTGCAACAAGAATCTGATCCTGGCCCTCCACTTCTCAAATCTCTTCCAAGGTTCCACAGTCACCTTCTTAGGGCAGCACAAAAGTCCTCCAGGATTCCACTGGAGTGGATTCTCCTGCTTCAATTCCTGCTACTTCCACGCTGCCTGATCCCACGCACCTCGCACTCCCGGCACTTCCACTCACCAGGAACTATTTGCAGTTCCCCCTGTATGCTATTTACTGTCAAGCTTTGGTGCCCAAAGTTCCCTCTGCTTGGAATTCCCTCTTCCATTTGGTACTTTTAGCAACTCTGTTCATTCGACACATTTCACGAATAGGTATTGAGACCGACTCTGTACCAGGCTATGCACCGGAGCCACTTAAAGAAGGCGGCTGACCACAGCCCTTCTCTTAGGAGTCTCACAATGAGGGCGGTGGGGTGGGGGGCAATAAACAAGTAAACAAATAAACAACGGGCTTGGACTTAGTTCAAAGGCTAACTGATCTGCCTTCCTCACGCAGAGTCTACTGTTCCCTCTTTTGGGTCCTGTGATGGCTTTTTATCATCAATCAATCAATCAATCAATAAATAAGATGCTGTGTTCTAACTGAGCCCACTATGCTAATTAAAAAAATTAAAAATAAATAAAAATAAAGTGCTGTGGCTTTTTACCTCCTTCCCATTGCTACCCTTTTTTTTTTTTTTTTTTTTTTGAGACAAAGTTTCGCTCTGTCGCACAAGCTGGTGTGAAGTGGTGGGATCTCAGCTCACTGCAAAATGCGCCCCATCCCCACCCCCACCCCACCACCACCAGTTCAAGCTATTCTCCTGCCTCAACCTCCCGAGTAGCTGGGATTATAGGCACCTGCCACCACACCCGGCTAATTTTTTTTTTTCTTTTTTTAAATGGGAAATATGCCCAGCTAATTTTTAAAAAAATATTTTTAGTAGAGACGGGGTTTCACCATGTTGGCCAGGCTAGTCTCAAACTCCTGACTTCAGGTGATCCACCGCTTTGGCCTCCCAAAGTGCTAGGATTACAGGCGTGAGCCACCATGCCTGGCACCATTTTTTTTTTTTTTTTAAGAGAAGGTGGAAATCCCAAGTTTTACCTGAACTCTCCCGATATTTTGAATTCCTTGTCAGTTTATTTAATTTTATGTATTTATTTATTTGAGGTGGGGTATCGTTCTGTTGCCCAGGCTGAAGTGCAGTGGCACAATCTCGGCTCACTACAACCTCTACCTCCTGGGTTCAAGTAATTCTCCTACCTCAGCCTCCCGAGTAGCTGGGATTACAGACACCTGCCACCATGCCAGGCTAATTCTTATATTTTTGGTAGAGATGGGGTTTTACCATGTTGGCCAGGCTGCAGCTGAACCTCTGACTTCAAGTGATCCACCCGCCTCGGCCTCCCAAAGTGCACAGATTACAAGTGTGAGCCACCATGCCTGGCTAAATTCTTTGTCAGTTTAAATGAAATGTGCCTGCAGGTCAGATTTGGCCTCGGTCACTAGTTTGCCACCTACCCCTACTGAAGTACTTATGCCATTGCCTTGCATCTGATTAGTACTTATATGTATTTTCTCCCCCAAGGCTGTATCTTTAGCCCCTAACATGGGGGGATGGCACATGGTAGGTGTTCCATAACTGTTTGTGGAAGGACGGAAAGGAGGAAAGAGGAAGGAGACAACCTGAGAATAACAATTTGTTGATGAAAGTTCTTATCGCTACTGCCCTGGGCATGGGACAGGTAGAATAAGAAAGGCTGATCCTGAATATATTGCTGAATGTGAGTGTGTGCATGTGTGAGTTCCGGTGTTAGGAGGCGTGACAGCCAGAAAATATGTCTAAGAACCACCAGCTCCTTTCTTGGTGGGCTCCCAAGCTATCCCTCCCCATTCTTGGAGGATGGAGGGGGGAGGAGAAGAATGCCAGGTTCATCATAGACTTCCTGGCTTCCTTCCAGGACCAGTAGCCACTGGCACAGAGATCAGAGAGAGTTTAGATAGGCACTTGGCACCGACCGATGCATCCTGAGAGGAAGGCGCCTGGCAACAGCTGCCACCCACCACCTACCCACGAGAGTGCCCAGTGCACAGCAAGCAGCTGCGTGGGTCAGAGTAAAAGGCTTTTTCTTTTGGCTTGTCCGAAATGAGATAATAAAAATGACCCTTTCCCCCTGCACTGGGGGAGGAGACTTATGAGGGATTAAAACTCCCAAGCTAAGGTGAAGGGTGGGGGTGGTTTAGACTCGCCATCTTGGCCCTCAGAAGCCGAACAGGTGTGTGACCAAAGAGTAGGCTGCCAGTTTCTGCAGATGGTCCCCCATCCTTTCCTCAGGAGAAAATGTGGCCTCAGGCCCACATGGGGCAACCCATGTGCATTCCTGCCGCCCCGGTGAATAAGAACATATCTTTGGAAAATAGACATCTGAGATTTAGAAAATAAATTTGAGGGCCGGGCGCAATAGCTCGCGCCTGTAATCCCAGCACTTTGGGAGGCCCAGGCAGGAAGATTGCCTGAGCTCAGGAGTTCATGACCAGCCTGAGCAACACGGTGAAACCCCGTCTCTACTTCAAAAATACAGAAAATTAGCCAGGCATGGTGGTGTGTGCCTGTAGTCCCAGCTGCTGGGGAGGCTGAGGCAGGAGAATAGCTTGAACCCAGGAGGCGGAGGTGGCAGTTGCAGTGAGCTGAGAGGGCGCCACTGCACTCCAGCCTGGGCAACAGAGCAAGGCTCCATCTTTAAATAAATAAATAAATAAATTTAAGGCTGAGACGGTGTTTCACACCTGCAATCCCAGCACTTTGGGAGGCCCAGGAGGGTAGATCACAAGGTCAGGAGTTCAAGACCAGCCTGGCCAACATGGTGAAACCCCGTCTCTAATAAAAATAAAAAATTAGCCATGTGTGGTTTCACACACCTGTAGTCCCAGCTACCTGGGAGACTGAGGTGGGAGAATCACTTGAACCCGGGAGGTGGAGGTTACATTCAGCTGAGACCATGCCATTGCACTCCAGCCTGGGTGACAGAGTGAGATTCCCTCTCAAAAAAAGAAAAAGAAAATATTTGATTTGATTTTTTGGTAGAAGTAACTTAAATCATTCAGGAATCAGATCCTCCATCTTGGCCCTGATTTCCCTTGTGGGGCTTGGAAAATCGGATATTCCGAATGAGACACAGCAGAACGTGTTGGGGCAGCCTAATTAGATTGGAGTCACTCTTTGCTCTTTAGCCTGGACTAGGAAATCTTTTTTAAAATTTTGAGATAGAGTCTTGCTCCGTCACCCAAGCTGGACTTCAGTAGTGCGATCTTGGCTCGCTGCAACCTCTGTCTGCCAGGTTTAAGCAATTCTCCTTCCTCAGCCCCCGAGTAGCTGGAATGACAGGTGCCCATTACCACACCAAGCTAATTTTTCCATTTTTAGTAGAGATGGGGTTTCACCATTTTGGTTAGGCTGGTCTCAAACACCTGACCTCAAGTGATCCACCCACCTCAGCTTCCCAAAGAGTTGAGATTATAGGCATGAGCCACCGAGCCTGGCCTGGACTATGGAAACTTCTGTCCCATGATTCTCTCTCTAGTGAGAGGGACTTTGAAAGCCAAAGCCACTCCCAGCCTCCATGGTACCTCGTGCTTGGTCAGCCAGAAGCTTTGAAGCCAGACTTCCCAGGAAGCCATCTCTCCCACAGGCAGTGTTGACTCAGCCCAGACTCCAAGTTCTAACTCTGGTTCCTGTCCCAGAGTGGCCAACAGAGACAGAGGCACATAAGGGACTGTGGTACTGGGCTGTAAGTGTCTGTTCTCAGAAGGGGGGAATGTGGGGTTGGAGATACAGTGGGGGCACGGACATTGAATTGTTTAGGGTCTCTTTGCTAAAGGAAAGGAGAGCAAATTAACAGTGTCTTGAGTCCTCTGGTTCCAGCACTATTTGACAAAACCTATCTTTTTTTTTTTTTTTTTTTTGAGACAGAGTCTCACTCTATTGCCAGGCTGGAGTGCAGTGGTACCATCTCGGCTCACTACAACCTCTGACTCCCTGGTTCAAGCGATTCTCCTGCCTCAGCCTCCGGAGTAGCTGGGATTATAGGCACATGCCACCACCACGCCCAGCTAATTTTTGTATTTTTAGGAGGGACGGGGTTTCACCATGTTGGCCAGGATGGTCTTGATCTCCTGACCTTGTGATCCACCCACCTTAGCCTCCCAAAGCGCTGGGGTTCCAGGCTTGAGCCACCACATCCAACTGACAAAACTTATCTTTAGCCCGGGATGGTGGTACACGCCTATAATCCCAGCTACTTAGGAGGCTGAGGTGGGAGGATCACTTGAAAGGGGGGTCAAGGCGCAATGGGCTATGATCTTGCCACAGCATTCCAGCCTAGTGACAGAGCAAGACCCTTCCTCTAAAACAACAAAACAAAACAAATCAAAATTTAAAAAACCCTATCTTGCCTAAATCCCCAGGAACAGGAATGGTGGCAAAGTCTGTGCCTGGAATTTGAGAGTGAGAACATTCCTTCCTGTCTTCCCTGAGTCTCATGTCTAATCCCAACATCCGGATTTCTAGTCACATCCCAAGGTGTGACTGACCATCCCTCTGGGGGCTTCTACCTGACTCTTTAACACCCTCTCTCCCAATTTACCCGACTTGAATTAAAGGGAAGATGCATGTCCTCTCTTTCTTCTTCCCCTTCTTCATGAACTACCAATGATCCTTCCATCCTGCAGCTTCCTGCGTTCCTCCCCACCATCCTCCCTTCCTCTGGTCTTTCACTGTCTTTTTCCTCTCTTCACACTCCTCCCTTCTGCTCTCTCTCCCGCTCTCGCTGCCTGCAGTTCTGACAGTGGATCCTCTCCCTGGCAAAGGCTCTCAACTTGCTCACCAGCCCTGCCGTGTTACTCTCCTCAGCCTTGTAGCATCTATCCAATTATCTCTCTGACCAGGCTCATTGGGAGCCCTCCCTTCTGACCAAGCTGCCTCCTTCCTTCTATCATCCAGGATTAATTTCCATTTGGAGATGGGGGTGGGAAGCCAGTTTGAATAACGGAGATGTTTGGCAAACCACTCGGCTCTTCCCTGCCTGGCAGAGTTAAGAGAATCTTAGGGAAGATGACGCCACTGCACAGACCATTAAGGGCTGCAAGATCTGGTTTTCACAAATGTGAGATCAAAAGCTCTTTAGAGTCAGCCAGTCCTTAAAAACAAGGGCCCAGTAATGGGGGAGGAACCGAGGCCCTTGCCACAGAAAACAAAGCTGTGACTCAAAGGCATCGCGGAGATGCCTCCTTGCTCATCCGCGTTCCTGAGTTTAATGTCTTTGGCTTGGGAATTGACTTTGAGGCTTTCCAACATAGATAAAAATAGAGCTCATAAATGCCATCACAGGCACTTTCCTATAAGGTGGCCTTTTAAGGGAAGACTGGGCTCCCAGCAGAAGGTCTGAGTCAAGGAGCCTCTCAGATGGATATTCAGGGTTGTCACAGACTTCTGACCAACCAGGCTGCTGACCAGCCTGAGGCCAAATAATGGATTCAGGAAGAGGAAGGCTCCGGAGGCTTCTGTGCCTAAAACTCCCGGAACCAAATTCTTGAGAGGAATGTTTATTTCACTCATTCATTAATGTATTCATTCCACAAATACTTATCTGAATACCTATCATGTGCTAGGAATGCTGCTTGGTGCTGGAAATACGACAGAGAAAAAGAGGCTGGGTGCAGTGGCTCACGCTTTTAATTCCAGCACTTTGGGAGGCCAGGGCGGGTGGATCACGTGAGGTCAGGAGTTGGAGACCAGCCTGGCCAACATGGTGAAACCCCATCTCTACTAAAAATACAAAAATTAGCTGGGTGTGGTGGTAGGTGTCTGCAATCCCAGCTTCTTGGGAGGCTGAGGCAGGAGAATCTCTTGAACCTGGGAGGTGGAGGTTGCAGTGAGCCAAGATTGCACCAGGGCAGTTTAGCCTGGGTAACAGAGCAAGACTCCATCTCAAAAAACAAACAGACAAACAAAAACAATACAGAAAAAGAGTAAATTCCCAAAGAGCTTACAGTTTTGTGATGAGCAGAGAGAAGGACTCAGGCACCCACAATCCAGGGTGACGACGGTGCAATTGGAGGAGAAGTTTAGAAGACCTGGCTCAGGGCTGTGAGACACTTGCACAGCTTCCTGGAGGAACAGATGGATAAACCGAAGCCTGAAGAATCAGCAGGAAATTAACAGGGGGAAGGGGTGGGGGCAGGGAAAGACGAGACGCAAAGAAGACTGTTCTGGGAAGAGGGAACAGCATGTGCAAAAACAGCTTGGTTCACTCGGGGAATTGAAAGTAGATCTGTGTACGACTGGAAACTGTCTTGTTAAGTAGGGTGGGGAGGGTAAGAGGGCACCTAGAGACAGAAGCACAGGTCAGTGGTAGAGAGCCTTTCACCCCCTGTTAAGGAGTTTGGACTTAATTTTCCTGAGGGCAATGGGAGCCAATGAAGAGTTGTAGCAAAGTGACTTGATGAGATTGGCATCTTATTTTATTTTATTTATTTATTTTTGGTTTTATTTATTTATTGAGACAGAGTTTCGCTCTTGTTGCCCAGGCTACAAGAGTGCAATGGTGCGATCTTGGCTCACCGCCACCTCCACCTCCCGGGTTCAAGCGATTCTCTGCCTCAACCTCCCGAGTAGCTGGGATTACAGGCATGCGCCACCATGCTCGGCTAATTTTGTATTTTTAGTAGAGACAGGGTTTCTCCATGTTGGTCAGGCTGGTCTAGAACTCACGATCTCAGGTGATCCACCCACCTAGGCTTCCCAAACTGCTGGGATTACAGGTGTGAGCCTCTGTGCCTGGCCTATTTATTTTGAGACAGAGTCTCACTCTATTGCCCAGGCTGGAGTATAGTGATGCGATCTCTGCTCACTGCAACCTCTGCTTCCCAGGGTCACGAGATTCTTGTGCCTCAGCCTCCTGAGTAGCTGGGATTATAGGCCGCACCACTGAAGAGGGAGACCCAGGCATCTCAGGTCAACTTCCCCTATTCATTCCTAAGACTGTAAACCGTAGCCCTTTTCATATGTAATTCCTAAGACTGTAAACTTCCCCTTTTCACTTCTAAGACTGTAAACCGAAGCCCTTTTCATATGTAATTCCTAAGACTGTAAACTGAAACCCTTTTCACATGTAATTCCTAAGACTGTAAACTGAGACCCTTTTCATATGTTAAGCTATAAACCTAAGATTCTTCCACGTGTAACATCTGAAGTATAAGCCTATATAAAGAAGGAACCTTCCTTTGTTAGGGGGAGGTTGGCCGGTAAGGCAACTATGCCACCTTGTTCCTGGCTGAATTAAACTCCTTCCCTCCCATACTCGGTGTCCGAGAGATCCGTTTCCCACAGCCGCTCCTGCTACACCACCACACTCGGCTAATTTTTGTATTTTTAGTAGAGACGAGGTTTCATCATGTTGGCCAGGCTGCTCTCAAACTCCTGACCCCAAGTGATCTGCCTACCTCGACCTCCCAAAGTGCTGGGATTACAGGCATGAGCCACAGTGCCTAGCCAGATTGGCATTTTAGAGAGCTCACTCTTGCTCCAGGCTGGAGAATGTACTGGAGGGGGCAGATCAGAGGCTGGGAGGCTGGTGAGAAGGCTGTTGTGATCCAGGGAAGAACTGGGGAAGTGTCAGTGGAGATGGAAGGAAGTAGGCAGAATTGAGAGATAACTAAAATATGAAATGTCAGAACTTGGTGATTAATTGTATGAGGGCTGGAGGAGTCAAGGTTACTCCCCCAGTTCTCAGGCATGAGCCGCTTGGTGAGATATTAGAGGAGAGGCAGGTGTTAGATCTGCTGACTCTTAGGTGCCTATGGGACACCTGACCAAAGTGATCAGGTTGGTAGTTGGGTAGGTAAGTCTAGGGCTCAAGAGGAAAGCCTGGCTCAAGACGGATCGGGAATATTCCCTAGCAGATGGATGGCAGGGGAGCTGTGAGAGTGAATGAGAGATCTCAAGGAAAGTGAAGACAGTGTGAAGAGGAGAGGAACTGAATGGAATCCGAGGAAAGCCGATTTTCAAAGGATTGCTAAAAAGGAGCTTGTAAAGGACACAGAGAAGGAGCAGCCAGAGAAGGGGGAGGAAAACCAGGAGTAGTGGTCTTCCATTCTTGGCTTCTGCATTCATTTCCCCCCTTCCCCACCAAGAGCACCTTGACTGTGTTTTGGGGAAATTCATTCCTCACGTACTCTCAGGTCCCACGGTTTGGATCCCACGGGAGAAAGGCTGGCTCTGCCTCGACCTCCTGACCCACCTCACACAGCCCTCTTGCGCGCTCTCTAGCCTTCAACCACATTAATTTTTTATTTTTTTTTTTTTTGAGATAGGCTGTCACTCTGTTGCCCAAACTGGAGTGCAATGGTGTGATTGCAGTTCACTGCATCCTCAGTCTCCTGGGCTCAAGCAATCCTCCCACCTCAGCCTCCCAAGTAGCTAGGACTACAAGCATGTGCCAACACATCCTGCTAAGCTAATGTTTAATTTTTTTGTAGAGGTGGAATCTCACTATGTTGCCGAGGCGGGTCTTGAACTTCTGGCCTCAAGCAATCCTCCTGCTTCAGCTTCTCAAAGTGCTTGGATTACAGGCTTCAGCCACTGCACCCAGCCCAACCACACTTATAGTCATGGAATTTCTGAAAAACTTCAAGCCCTCTCTGGCCTTAGATTCTCTGCCTGCCCGGACTGTTTCTTCCCCCATTCCCCTTCACCACCCACATTACCTATCAGCCTTCCATTTATGCTTCCAACTTTTGCTTGAGTCTTCTCGAACATTCCAGGCAAGGCTAAGGCTTTCTATGTTTATTCATCATTCAGTAAGTACAGAGCATTCCTGTCCACACATCAGCACGAGCTGCAGGCCATTTCCTTTCCTTTCTCTTTTCCTATTGCTTATCTATAGTGCCACCCTCTAGATATTATGCATTCCAGTCATTTCCCAGGTTAAAATCTCAGAACTTCTTTTTCTTTTGAGATGGAGTCTCACTCTGTCGCCCAGGCTAGAGTGCAGTGGCGCGATCTCAGCTCACTGCAACCTCTGCCTCCTCGGTTCAAGCAATTCTCTGTCTCAGCCTTCCGAGTACCTGGGACTGCAGGCGCCTGCCACCATGCCTGGCTAATTTTTGTATTTTTAGTAGAGATGGGGTTTCACCATATTGGTCAGGCTACTCTCAAACTCCTGACCTCAGGTGATCTGCCTGCCTTAGCCTCCCAAAGTTCTGGGATTATAGGCATGAGCCACCACACCCAGCAAATCTCAGAACTTCCACGTCTGTAAACATATTGATCAAATCCTCAGATAAGTACACCATTCCAAGCCTTTTTTTTTTTTTTTAGACAGAGTTTCACTCTCGTTGCCCAGGCTGGAGTGCAATAGTGCAATCTCGGCTCACTGCAACCGCCTCCCGGGTTCAAGCAATTCTCCTGACAGCCTCCTAAGTAGCTGAGACTACAGGCATGCATCACCACACCTAGCTAATTTTTGGTATTTAATAGAGATGGGGTTTCGCCCTGTTGGCCAGGCTGGTCTGGAACTCCTGACCTCAGGTGATCCACCTGGCTCGGCCTCCCAAAGTGCTGGGAATACAGGCATGAGCCACCGAATCCAGCTGCAAGCTTTTTTTTGGTGGGGGACAGAGTCTGGTTCTGTTGCCCCAGTGGCTGGATCTCAGCTCACTGCAGCCTCAAATTCCCAGTCTCAAGTGATCCTCCCACCTCAGCCTCCTGAGTAACTGAGACTACAGGTGCCCACCGTGCTCGGCTAATTTTTGTCTTTTTCTGTAGAGACAGGGTTTTGTTATGTTGCCCAGGCTCGTCTCAAACTGTGCTGGATGCTGGGACATAACGGAGAGCCAGCCAGCCAGGTCACTGTCCCCATGGAGCTGACAGTCTAGTAGCGGAGACATAATGGAAGAGTAATTTCCCAAAAACAATTACAAATTGTTAGCGGTATTGTAAAGGAAGTAAACAAAGTACCACGATAGAAAATAACAGAAAGTTCTTATTTTGGATATGGTAGGAGGTCAGAGAAGGATACAACAATTAAGCTGAAACCTGAAAGAAGAGACAGAACCAGGCAGAAGGTATTCCAGGCAGAGAGAATGGTAGCCACAAAGGCCTGGGGTGGGGAAAGAGCTCGATGGGTTCTAGGAATCTGTGGATGGCCAGTGTGGAGAAGAAGCAACACGAGGTGTGATTGAAGATGAGGCTCTGGTAGTTGGTGGTACAAAGTTTAGATTTTATTCTTGGTACAACAGAAAGGTTTTAAGCCAGATTGCAACGTGGTTGCTACTAAGCATGGATTGAGAGACAAGCACAGAATGAGGAAGACTAAGTAAGATCCTCTTTCTATGGTCCAGGCAAAAGAGGATGGTGGCTAGAACTTCAATGGGTCAGAAGAGAAGTAGACAAGTGCATAGATTCATGAAACACTTTGAAACTAGAACTTAACAGGAATTCCTGATGGATTAGGTGTGAGACAATGGGACTAGAAAAGCCAAGGATGGTGGCTAATTTCTTTTTCTTTCTTTTTTTTTTTTTTTTGAGATGAAGTCTCACTCTGTTGCCCAAACTGGAGTGCAGTGGCGCGATCTTGGCTCACTTCAACCTTCGTCTCCCTGGTTCAAATGATTCTCCTGCCTCAGCCTCCCGAGCAGCTAGGATTATAGGCATGCAGCACCACGCCCCCACTAATTTTTTTTTTTTTGGTTTTCGAGACAGAGTTTCACTCTTGTTGTCCAGGCTGGGTGCAATGGCACGATCTTGGCTTACTGCAACCTCTGCCTCCAGGGTTCAAGCAATTCTCCTGCCTCAGCCTCCCCAGTAGCTGGGATTACAGGTGTATACCAACACACCCAGCTAATTTTGTATTTTTAGTAGAGACAAGGTTTCACCATGTTGGCCAGGCTAGTCTTGAACTCCTGACCTCAGGTGATCCACCCGCCTTGGCCTCCCAGTGCTGGGATTACAGGCCTGAGTCACCATGCCCAGCCTTTTTGTATCCTTTTAAATAGATACGGGTTTTCACCATCTTGGCCAGGCTGATCTCTAACTCATGGCCTCAAGTGATCAGCCTGCCTCAGCCTTCCAAAGGGCTGCAATTACAGGCATGAGCCACCGTGCCCGGTCGATGATGGCTAATTTCTGAACTGAATGGGTAAAAAGAGAACCAGGTTTGCTTGGCTTGGCCTGTCCTTGCCCCATTTGGTCCCTCCCTCACCCACTTCTTGGAGCCCTTGAGGCAAGTCTTCAGAAGCCCAAAGCTTGGGAAGCAAACGCCATTTGAAAACCACTGGGTTGGAGAAGATTTAAGGTCCCTTTTAGTTATAAAATTCTTTATTCTGAAAAGTCTGTGAATAGGGACAATATTCGATTTCTTTTGACTCATCCTGGAGTACCCTGCTAGAGTTCTGTACCTGGGGAGCATTCAGTTGACTTTTCACTTTGGCACAGATCTTCCATAATTGAATTTTAGATTAAATTCTTTTTTAAAAAATAAGATTCTAATGTAGAGTAAACTTTCAATTGAAATCAATTCACCTTGATAAAGTAGAGCTGTGGCAAGGATGATCTAAAATAGTAAAATCCAAAGTAATTCTTATTTGAGTTGACGTAGGAAAAAAATTTGTTTTTGCTAAACTAATTATCTACATTTAGGTAAATGTTATTTTCGGGGCAAATGCCAACAGATGGTAGATCAATCCCATTCAGAATAGGACTAAAAATCCACAGAAGATAATTCATGACAGTGAATAATAAAATCTACTTTTGATAATATATTCTGTTGAAAACAAATATTATCCTTCTAAAACTTATTTCAAAGTAATGACTTCAGATAACTCTTAGACCCGTTTTAAAGATGAATGAGATGGAGATGGAGTTGCTAGTCCAAGACAAAAATCCAAGAAAAACAGGCTCAAACCCGCCATTTCCTTTCCTTTTTTTTCTCGTATTGCTTCTTCTTTGCCTGCAGTGCTACCCTGTAGATAACATGTATCCCAACCCTTTCCCAGGTTAAAACCTCAGAACTTCTGTATCTGTAAACATAAGGATTAGATCCTCAGGTAAGTACACCACTCCAAGCCTGTCTTTTGTTTGTTCGTTTGTTTTTTTGAGACAGAGTCTGGCTTTGTTGTCACTGTGGCACAATCTCAGCTCACTCCAGCCTCGACTTCCCCATGTGATCCTCCACCTCAGCCTCCTCAGTCGCTGGGACTACAGGTGCCCACCATGTCCAGCTAATTTTTATATTTTTCTGTAGAGATGGGGTTTTGTTATGTTGCCCAGGCTGGTCTCAAACTGCTGGGCTCAAGTGATCCTCCTGCCCTGGCCTCCCAAGGTGCTGGGATTACAGGCATGAGCCACTGTGCCCAGCTGTTTTGTTATTTTATTTTACGAGTTGGGGTCTCGGTCTGTCAGCCAGGCAAGAGTGCAGTGTTGCAATCACAGCTCACTGCAGCCTCCAACTCTTAGACTCAAGCAATTCTCCTGTGCCTCAACCTCCCAAGTAGCTGGACTACAGGCACAAACCATGGCCCAGCTCCCTTTTGTTTTATTACAGAGGGAAGTAAAGTAAAGGAATCCTTTTGAATGTCAAGTACTTTTGAACAAATGTGTCATCCAATGCTGTTTATTACCCTACGATGGAATGCCCCATTTCACTGTTGGGATGGGGGCCTGGAGGTCCAGCATCTGATCTGCTTCATGTTTGGGATGAGTCCTCTGCTGTCGACCGCATCAGTGAGGAAGGTTACACATCACACCGTGGACACCATGGCAGGGAGGCCTTTCCTTGTTACCTTCCATGGTAGTCAGGGCCCAAGAGGTGGACTAGGACTGGCCAACCGGGTACTTCCACCTGGAGCTGTGGGTTTGCAGCATGAGACACAAGATGAAGAGATTAGACATCCTTTGCAGCAGCAGCAGCAGTGATGTGTCTGGTGGTGGCACACTGTGGCAGTGCCCAACAGCTGGGCCTCCTCCCTAGACTGTCCTGCTAAAGAAGGTGGTTGTTCTTCCTCCACCAGCCACTGATTTCCAGCTGAATTTCCAAGTTGGACTCTTTAGGTCCTATTAATTCTCGGAGCCAGCAATATTTCTTCGGTCAATTCCAGTTCTGGTTGATGCAGCCAGAGCTGGGGGAGTTCTTGCAGCTGGGCACCCTGGCTGATGTTTGAGGAAACAGGTTCTGAGGCCAAAGAGCTTGTGCAGAGGCCACAGCTAGCAAGTGACAGTGTTCTGGCAGAGAAGTCTGTGCTGTTTTCCTGATTCCACATTCCTCAAAGAATTCTGAAGAAAGGTACAGAGGCAAGAAACGGCACAGTGCACAGATGAGAGTGGGACTTGAAGACTAGCAGATCTGTGAACACTTAACTCCAAAACATCCATTCAGTGACACAGTAAATAAGTTGAGTCTACTCAACTTATGCCAGAGACTGTGCTGTGTTCAAATACGATTTAGCCAGGTGCGGCGGCTCACGCCTGTAATCCCAGGACTTTAGGAGGCCAAGGCTGGCAGATCACCTGAGGTCAGGAGTTCAAGACCAGTCTGGCCAACATGTTGAAACCCTAGCTCTACTAAAAAAAAAAAAAAAAAAAAAAATAGCCAGGCGTGGTGGCGGGTGCCTGTCATCCCAGCTACTCGGGAGGCTGAGGCAAGAGAATAGCTGGAACCCCGGAGGTGGAGGTGGCAGTGAGCCGAGATTGCACCACCACACTCCAGCCTGGGCAACAGAGCGAAACTCGGTCTCAAAACAACAACAACAAAATACTATTTCAGTTCATCCTCACATGGTATGATAAGGTGGGCATTAATTTGCTTATTGTTTCAATGGGAAAACTGAGCCTTAGAAAGGTTTGTCCAAGTTGATATTGTAGAAAGCGTCAGCACTGGGTTTGAATTTGAATCTCCAGACAAGGGGGCTGGAGCCCATTCATTAAGCCGCAGCTGCCTCACTATGCCATTTCATGAATCGATCAAAATGTCTCCACTGCTAATATTTGTGAACTCCATAGTGACCCCAGGGCAACATCATCAATGCGTTCTTTTTGTTTCTTTGTGCACGTTCTTACACCTGTGTCCTGGGGTATGTCATTTGTCTCTTTTCGTTTAGGCTGGGTACCGCTGGAACACAGGACTCTGCCCCTACTAAGGATCTTCCTTCCTGTATATTCATCTCCAATGTCCATGAGGGCTCCACCGACGGAGCCACTGGGCCTGGGGGACCAACTGACCAACTGACCAACTGAAAAGTTGATCACTGACCACACAATGGAAGAGCTGTCCAGAGAGGAGAGAGAGACTTCAGCTTCCTATGGCACTTACAACTCAAATGAGAGTCTGTACTCATTTTCTATTCAGCCCTGCCTGCTTCCACCTCCCCTAGAGCTTCAAGGAAAACCATGCCTTTGCTTGCTGGGCTGTAAAATGGAGCTGAAGGTCCTTGTTGGCATACTAAATAAACACCAGGCATCTCAGGGTCTTTGGGGAAGATCCTGCGCCCAGACCTGGCTCATGACAGCCAATGAACATTTTGTTGTTTGTGTTTCAGATTAAGAAAATGAGTTCTGGATGTTGCTTACCATCACAAGGAGCAGTGAACTGAATTGGTGCCATTGCAAGCTTGATTGGTGTTGCATAGATAAAAGCCTCATTAAGTCCCTCAGGAGGAGACAAGACTTTTATTTTGAGGAAAGAAGAACAAGAAGGGCTTCTTGCTTGTTGTCATTGCAGCAACAAAACATTAAATGGAGGAAATAATTAAATAACTGCACTTTTTTTTTTCTTTACTCAAACCTCATCAAGAGGCTGGGTGAGTTTTTAATTAGTGCTGCATTTTCAATAAATCCGTATCTGTATGTGGTGTCGATTCTTTCCCGGATAAGGGAAAGATAATAATGAGAATCCTATTTTTCAGTCCCACACTAAAGGGATGCCTGGTATATTTAATCATGCTGTAGAAATCCTGGCAGCTTTCTCTGAGCCCAGCCTCTGCTCTAATTACATTTCTAGATTTTAGTAAATTGAAAGGGAAAATGTAGGAACAAAATAATTAAAACCGAAGAGGAAGTGCATATTAAAAAGGAGAAGCTGTTTAAAATTCTTCCACATAGTGTTTCCAAGGACATCTACAATCGTGTAATCAGCTCCACACCAAATCAAAGGCCTTTGTACAGAGGCTGAGAGGATCACATCTCAGGTGGGAGGTATGGTCCCCATAGTATAATAGGAGCCTCATTGCACCAGGCTGCAGATGGGGATAAGACCTCTCATATCCTTCGAGATCACTGGGGATTCAGGCCCAGCCTGGACAAGCTGTTGGCACAGACTCACTTTCCCTGAGGAGTCCCCTTCCAGGTCCTGGGTAGAGTCTGGTGAAGCCGTTACAATTAGCTCCAAACATGAGGGAGCTAAAGTAGGTTGTACATGCATCCAGTTTCCTTTTTCTGCACCCTGTTCCCCACTTCCATACTCCTTCCTGCGAAGCGTACCCCTTTTCTTTTTTCTCTGCTTTCGTGTGAACTCTGAAGTCAAGAGAATGGGTAATTGAACAGCCTCAGTGACACCAGGAACCAGTTACTTGGTTACTGGGTTATTTCTGAGGCATTCTAAATTTCACAAGGACCAAAAATCTTGCT
Organism: Ateles fusciceps; assembly: GCA_036589455.1. NCBI lineage: Eukaryota > Metazoa > Chordata > Mammalia > Primates > Atelidae > Ateles > Ateles fusciceps. Next base: position 11,140,144 of record JAZHEH010001386.1, read on the forward strand.
GGCTTCAGCTAAAGGAATTATGTTTGTTGATAACAATGATAAGTGAAATTGTTCTCTTTTTATTTTTTTGAGATGGAGTATTGCTCTGTTGCCCAGGCTGGAGTGCAGTGGCGTGATTTCGGCTCACTGCAACCTCTGCCTCCAGGTTCAAGGGATTCTCCTATCTCAGCCTCCCAAGTAGCTCGGATTACAGTTGTGCGCCGACACACCAGGCTAATTTTTATATTTTTAGTAGAGATGGAGTTTCACCATGTTGGCCAGGCTGGTTCTCAAACTCCTGACCTCAAGTGATTCACCAGCTTCGGCCTCCTAAAGTGCTGGGATTATAGGTGTAAGCACTGCACCTGGCTGATAAGTGAAATCTATTTGGAAATTTCAAGCATCTGCCTAATAGGTGACAAAGGCTCTTTTTGTTTTGCAGTGGGGCCCATCATTGTAGAATTTAGAATCTACATTTCTTGATCATTCTGGCTGAAAAATCAGTTGTGTAAACTCTAGGAGTCTGGAATGTTTTGTCCGTGATTCTTAGGAAATTTTAAACTGTGAGATTATAGGGCTTGTTTCTGTATTTGAAAGTGGAAGACAGCCTGGCACTGTCAGGGGGCTTTTTTTCTCCCCCCCAAACCCCTGCAGTTTTGCTCATGGGCACCCAGCCTTCCCAGCTGAACAGACTCACCAACCACCTGGCACCAGGATGCATGTGGCAGAAGACAGTGAGCACTGTCTCCTGGAAACAGTCACATAGGCCTGGGGGGACAGCAGGGCTCTCGGAACCTGTTTCCAAGGCAGGGCCCACACTGTGTCACCTTCCAACCCACAGGTTCCTTGGGTTGGTCTCTTGTGTCCAATGCTCTGTGTGTGTGTGTGTGTGTGTGTGTGTGTGTGTGTAATGATACAATTCCAGCATGCAAGAGAGACAATGACTGCTCTGGATTATTTGGCTTCATTCATTAAGAATATTAAAAAAACATTTTATTAGGCCAGGCACGGTGGCTCATGCCTGTAATCCCCGCACTTTGGAAGGTTGAGGCAGGTGGATCACCTGAGGTCGGGAGTTCAAGACCAGCCTGACCAACATGGAGAAACCCTGTCTCTACTAAAACTACAAAATTAGTTGGGCCTGGTGATGCATGCCTGTAATCTCAGCTACTGGGGAGGCTGAGGCAGGAGAATTGCTTGAACCCAGGAGGCAGAGGTTTCGGTGAGCCAAGATCATGCCATTGCACTCCAGCCTGGGCAACACGAGCAAAACTGTCTCAAAACAAAAAGAAAACTATTTTTTTTAAAGACAGGATGTCACTTTGTTGCTCAAGCTGGAGCACAGTGGCATGGACATGGCTCACTGCAGTCGGACTCCTGGGCTCAAGTGATGTGATCCTCCCACCCTAGCTTCCCAAAGTACTGGGATTACAGACACGATGTAATAATAACTTTTCTTAAGAGAAAGTATCACTCTGTCGCCCACTTTGGAGTGCAGTGGCACAATCAGCTCACTGTAACCTCAAAGTCCTGGGCTCAAAGGATCCTCCTGCCTCAGCCTCTTGAGTAGCTGGGGCTACAGGCAGTCACCAACACGCTTGGCTAATTTTTTTGTAGAACAGAGTACAGAGTCTTGCTTTGTTGCCCAGGCTGGTCTCCACTCCTGGGCTCAAGTGACCCTCCCACCTCAGTCTCCCAAAGTGTTGAGATTACAGGCATTAGCCACTGTGCCCAGCTCAAGAATAATATTTTTAAAGTTTGAGCTAAAGGAAAGAATCATAACAACTGACACCCAACACTAACATTATTACTGTAACACTGGGACAACTTTTTTTTCTCCCAGGGCCAACATGACCCGAGATCTTTCCTTTCACTCAACTCAGTAATCACTTCTGGCCCGTGGGAGCTAAGATGTGAAGCCGACGGGAACTCAGGTGTCCAAGACAACAAATTGTCACTGAATTAGCTTCCTTTTAGTTAGGCCACCTATGTTTCCTGCCTTCTCCTGAAAGGATAGTCCTTGTTTTTGTTTCCAAGTGCTAAATTTTAGAAGTTACTCATCATCATAAAGTTCAAAAAATATTTTACTGACAGGGCTGGCTTTTAAAAAATGAGTTAATAGCATTAAGGGTCGTACTCCACAAATTGCTTGCAGACCTAAGTCGCTGTTGTGAAATGCCTTTGTTACGCTGCCCACTCCCACCCTTGGCTTGCTATGCCTCTCTTTGGTCCTCGCACCTCGGCGCGGTCTCCCGCGCCCTGCACGCGACCCCCTCCGAGTTCCCCGCCTCTTTTTACTGAGGCCCCTCCTTCCTCTCAAATCCCTGGGCCCTGGCTTGGCCCCGAGACGCATGCGCACTAGGGAAGGTAGGCGGAGTCTTGAGGACCAGGGAGGAGGAGCAGGGGAAACCCAGGGAGGGGGAGGGGAAGGGAGTAAAGGGGGAGGAGGCCGCGCGGGGTGGGGCCCAGCAGTACGCGCTGGCTGCGTCGACGTGCTGACGCCATGACGCCCCGACCGGTGTGTGTCGATGTGTGTGTGTGTGTGAGTGTGCGCGCTCCGAGTGTGTGTGTATTTGTGTATCGGCGGTCCCGCAGGTCCCGGATGTTGCGGACAGTATGAGGCGAGCGCAGGGGGACGGGGACCAGCAGCTGTCGCCGCCGCTCTCAGGTGAGTGGGGGGAGGAGAGTCGAGGGAGGGGGTTGTTCTGTCGGGGTGGGGGGGCGCCTCCCCGAAGAGGTGACTGACCCCCCACTGCCCCCCCCACCGTCCGCCACACACATATACTCTCTTCAGTCCCATTTCCAACACCCCGATTACGTGGCCTGCGAAAGCCAGAGCCGAATCAGCCGTCCCTTCTCCCTATCTCAAGCATTCAGGAGACACAAACGCGCCCCCTGCCTTCAGCTCCCCCCCGCCATCATTTCCCAGCCCCATCCCCCTTGCGAAATAGTGAGCTGTCGCCTGCGGCGAGATGGGTGACTGCGCATGCGCGAGTGTGAACGAGGTGGAGGTGCTTGTTCGCTGCCCCCGGGGCGCATGCGCATCGCGGTGTTGCGGGGACCTGCGGGATAAAGAGGCGGTGGACCACGAGTCTGCCTTCTTCCCAGACTGTGGGCTAGACTTGCTGCCGGATAATGAGCCTGTTGCTCCTGTCCAAAAGGGGGAATTTAAATTATGTGAAAGCCTTATGGACAAAGCACTATTCTCATCTGGTGTTGCCTTAGAGACTCCCAGGCTACAAACGCCTCCCCGGAGCCAGCGTGTCCCACGCTGACCCTTCTTTTGAAACTGTCACTGCATCTTCTAGTTCTAGAATTACTTTCCCATTCCTGTGCGCTCATCGTCGTGCTTGTACCTTTTAGTACCAACTTACCCTAAATTTAGGAGTAGGTGCCCCGTCCCATCACTTATTCTGGCAGGGGATTTTGGAAGCCTTGCTAAAGAAGACTAAAGGTCATAAAAGAAACCAAGTGAGGCATTTCATTTTAGTAAAATTCTTAATTCGCAGAACTAGATAAGATAGAGATAAAGGTATAAAAAGTGTAAAGTTTAGGGTCGTAACTGTAAATCAAGACCTCAGGATTCTCACCCAGCGGCCCTCTTAGTTTGTGTGACCTATTTGCCTCTTTTTGGTCAAAGATATTCCTTAGCACTTTTCATTTTATCTGTACCTTATTGGTGCTCTGTGACATGAAAACAAAGGCAATCTGAGACTGTTGGTGGACAATAACTTATTCAGTGGAGGTTTTAAGTAATGTGTTTCTTTCACATTGGCAGATAAAAAGAAATGTGAATAACGAACTTCGAAGTACAATAATATTTCAGTGATCTGGGTTTGCAGTTGGCGATTATATGTGGCCCTTTGATTTGTTCCTGTGCTGCCACTCTTTTGGATACTTTGCTGCTTCTTACTCTGCCGTCAAAACAGAGTGAAGAAAAGATAAACTCTTAATAGTGAAAGGTTTTCTAGATAGCACTGAAATGAGTAGCTAAATGGTTGTGGGGGAAGGGGAGTGCGAGAGGGGGGGGCATTTTTTGTGTTTTTCAGTTCTTCTTACCAATCCTGTCTCCTAGCTGGATTACTGGGAAGGGACCTATTAGTAAGCTTTACTTCCTAGTCTCTTTTAATTTGTATTCTTTGATGTTCTTCTATCAAGGCTTTTTGGGCTGCCACTGTTAACTCCAAAACCGTATGTTCTTGGGCCTTAAAGTATATGTGTTTTTCACTTCCCTTTTAACCCTGGCCCTTACAGGGTTCAGTTGTCTTTTGTGCTGTTTCCTGTTGCCATGGTTACAGTTAGAATCAAGAGATGACACACAGGAAGCAGAGGAATTTGGGGTGCATATATCTTCCCGGGAAAATGCTGGAGATTCATCTTTTTTCTTTGTGTGAAGACTGAGGAATAGAAGTTATTGTAAGACAACCCTACACTTAGGGTTGGGGCATTTGGTATCCATTTGGTACTTTATTGACTTCTCCTTTTAGAACTCTTAACAGTAGCTAGTTTGGTACATGGAGATGTTTAATGTTCCCTGTGTCCATATTTAGAATAGGTTCTGGTAATATCTAGAAGTGAGACTATTGTAGTAATAGATTTCAATCATTAGGATGCTTTGATTTCTCTCTCTCTCTCTCTTTCTTTCTTTCTTTCTTAGACGGAATCTTGCTCTGTCACCCAGGCTGGAGTGCGGTGGTGCGATCTTGGCTCACTGCAACCTTCACCTCCCAGGTTCAAGCGATTCTCCTGCCTCAGCCTCCCGAGTAGCTGGGATTACATAGAGTCGAGTGCCACCACGCCCAGCTAATTTTTGTATTTTTGGTAGAGACGGGGTTTAGCCATGTTGGCCAAGCTGGTCTTGAACTGACCTCAAGTGATCCGCCCGCCTTGTCCTCCCAAAGTGCTGGGATTACAGGCTTGAGCCACCACACCCAGCCTGATTTTTTCTAGAAATATTTTGTCTAGTTGAATTCACTGAAACCTCATTTAAAATGTTGATGGCATGCAGAGCTTTTAGATTAAGGCAAATATTGTTAAATAATTCTTACTGGTGCAGAGCCTTTTTTTAAAAAAATCACTCTTTAAAATGGATAACACATGTATATACATATGAAACAAAATTCGAAAGGTACACAGAGAGTGAAGTCTTCCTTTTATCCATGAGTTCCCCCTTCCCAAAGGCAACAATCTTGTTTATTCATCCAGAGATAGTATATCCTTTTATAAGCCTATATACCTATATATTCTTCACATTTTTTTTTTTTATTTTATTTTATGCAAATGGTAAGACACTATGCTCATTCTGCCCTTTGCTTTTGTCACTTTATTTATCTTGGTGATTATTCCATGTAGTAAATACAGTTCTTCTTCCTTTTTGAAAGATGGGAGATGATTCCATTGTGTAGATGTACCATCATTCAGCCAACCCTTACTGGACACTTAGGTCATTTCCAGTGGTACAGTTAATTCCTTGTATGTACTTACTATGTGTACATGGTGTCTGTTGAATTAAATTCCTAGTGGAAGCGCTGGATCAATGGATGTGCATTTGTAATGTGGTTATGTATTACTAAATGCTTTCCACAGAGTTTGTATGAATTTATATTCCTGCCAGCAGTGTGAGTCTGCCTATGTTCTCATCAACACCATTATCAAAATTTTTGATCATTTGTGCAGTCTCTTATCTAAGATTTTAAAGTTCATTATGTAGTTGGTTAAGCTTCATTACACTGAAGAGTTATGTGTAAATACCATCACTGTTTTGCAGATGGGGGGAGGGGTCATTGAGGATTTTGTTTGAAAACTAATGTCATGAGAATAAAGTCATATGTCTGGATAATAGCAAATCCATGACAATGCTAGGAAGACATACAAAACCTATATTCTAGTTTCTTCCTTTAACTCTTACATGCTAGTTTGTCTGTTAGATATTCTGTAAGCCTGAAAATGATTTATGATCTCCTTTTAATAGCTGTGACTTTAAATTGTTTATCCAAGTGAACTGCTATTCTGTTGAGAAATTGAAAAGCTAACCCAGTTAGTTAAGATGCTTTAGTGAGTGTCTGCTGCCTTGGCACAGAATACTGGTACTAGCATTTATTAAGCCTGCTGATTGCAGAATACTTCACTATGAGCTTCGAAGAAATAGAAAATAATTAAATATAACTGTGCCTGAAGAGAGCTTACAGTCTTGTTGGAAAACCTAGAAGAAATAGGTAACTTTCTGGACACATGTAGCCTACCAAGATTGAACCATGAAGAAATAGAAAACCTGAACAGATCAATAATAGTGAGTAATGAGAGTGAAGCAATAATAGTCTACCATCAAAGAAAAAGCCCAGGACCTGACAGCTTCATCGCTGAATTCTACCAAACATTTAAGGAAGAACTAATACCAGTTGTACTCAAACTGTTCCAAAAAGTTGAAGGGAAGGGAGTATTTCTTAAACTCATTCTATGAGGCCAGTCTTACCCTGATACCAAAACCAAAGACATAATCTTGTTGTAAAGCCACACCTACTGAATATATGAAATAATAAGAGAACAATGAGAAAACAGAAGTAGTACAGTAATACACTATTTTCCATGCTGAGAGGACCTTGTGAAGACATGATTAAGGGTTGGAGGAGAGTTCATTTGGGAGCCCTTCCTGGAGGAAGTGCATTTGGAACCTTTTTTTTTTTTTCTGTAATGGTTTAAGTGAAAAATTTTAAACATACAGAAAAATGGAAAGAATATTACAATTATCATCTTTATATCCATTACTTAGATTCAACAGTTGTTCACAGTTCACATTTTGCTATATTTAGGTTATGTATGTGCATATATATTTAAATATATCAATTTTTGTATTGCAAACATCATGACACTTTACCCTTAAATACTTTAGATGTATCTCTTTAAAGCTTATGGTACTTGTCACAGTTAAGGCAATTAACAGGAATTTTCTAATACCATGTAATATCCACTTCATGTTCAAATTTTCCCAGTTGTCTTGAAGGTGACACTTCTTTTTTTTCCTCCAAACATGTCTCTTTAGTCTCTTTAAGTCTAGAAGAGTTTAGAAGCCACATGATACTGTTTTTTTTTTTTTGAGATGGACTTTCACTCCATCGCCTCGGGCTGGAGTGCAGTGGCATGATCTTCACCCACTGCAACCTCTGCCTCTCGGGTTCAAGCGATTCTCCTGCCTCGGGCTCCTGAGGAACTGGGATTACAGGTTCCCACCAGATTAGAGGTTCCCGCCACCATACCTGGCTAATTTTTGCATTTTTAGTAGAGACGGGGTTTCACCAAATTGGCCAGGCCTGTCTTGAACTCCTGACCTCAAGTGATCCACCCACCTTCGCCTCCCAAAGTACTGGGATTACAATCATGAGCCAGCATGCCCAGCCTCATGAAAATAGTTTTTAGGAGACTGAGCTTTTGTCTTACAGAATATATCACTTCTGGAATTTTCTGGTTATTTCCTCACAGTTTCATAAACCAATATTGAGCTCTAAAGTTCTGATTAGGTTATGGTTAGACGTTTTTGATGAGACTCCTTTATTTTGTGTTTCTCTGCTTCTCGCTGCATCATAATGGGAGAAACATAGGGTCCTAATATCCCACTACTATGATGTTCAGTTTATTTGATCATTTAAGGTGATAAATATCAGACTCCTTTGTTGTGAAGACATTTTCCAACCTTTATAATCAGTAAGTTATCTGTGGAGTGGTGCCGCTTTGGCATTGTACTGTACACTTCTCCAGCAACATTTCACCTCATGATGATGATCTTTGCCTAAATCAGTTAATTCATTGGTTTTTGGAAATAGTGATTTTTTCTAATCCTGTCATTTCTTTTACACTGATTAGCTTTTAATCTTCTGTAAGGATTTTCTTCATCAATTAGGAATAAATTATACATTTTGTGTGTGTATATTTTTAGTAGAGACGGGGTTTTACCATGTTGGCCAGACTGGTCTCAAACTCCTGACCTCAGGCAATCCGCCTGCCTCCGCCTCCCAAAGTGCTGAGATGACTGGTGTAAGCCACTGTGCCCCACCCTTTTTTTTTTTTTTTTTTTTTTTTGAGGTGGAGTCTCCCTCTGTTGCCAGACTGGAATGCAGTGGTGCAATCTCAGCTCACTGCAACCTCCGCCTCCTGGGTTCAAGCAATTCTCTTGCCTCAACCTCCCGAGTAGCTAGGACTTCAGGTGTGTGCCACCATGCCCAGCTAATTTTTGTATTTTTAGTAGAGATGAGATTTGACCATGTTGGTCAGACTGATCTTGATCTCTTGACCTCGTGATCCGCCTGAGTTGGCCTCGCAAAGTGCTGGGATTATAGGCGTGAGCCACTGTGCCCGGCAATTTTTTTTTTTTTTTTTGAGACGGAGTCTTGCTCTGTCTCCCAGGCTGGAGTGCAGTAGAGCGATCTTGGCTCATGCAACCTCTGCCTCCTGGGTTCAAGTGATTCTTGTCCTCAACCTGCCCGTGTAGCTGGGATTATAGGCACCCGCCACCATTTTTGTATTTTTAATAGAAACGGGGTTTCACCATATTGGCCAGGCTGGCCTCGAACTCTTCACTTCAAGTGGCCCACCTGCCTCAGCCTCCCAAAGTCCTGGGATTACAGGAATGAGCCACCGTGCCTGGCCTAAGTTATAATTTCTAGTAAAAAATATAGGTCTGGCTCACACCTGTAATCCTAGCACACCTTGGGAGGCTGAGGTGGGTGGACCACCTGAGGTCAGGAGTTCAAGACCAGCCTGGCCAAGATGATTGAAACCCTGTCTCTACTAAAAATACAAAAATCAGCCAGGTGTGGTGGCATGCACATGTAATCCTATCTACTCGGGAGGCTGAGGCAAGAGAATCACTTGAACCCAGGAGGCAGAGGTTGCAGTGAGCCAAGATCCTGCCACTGCACTCCAGCCTGGGCGACAGAGAAAACTCTGTCTCAAAAAAAAAATTTGAGGTAAATTCTTCTTTTTTTTTTGTTGCCCCCCCCCCGCTTTTTGGGGGGGTAAGTTCTTTATTTTTTTTTCTTTAACACTTTTCTGAGTACAGGGGCGGTATAATATCATCTCTGATGGTGATAAATGAGTTTTTTTCACCCTCATTGTTTTAATGTCATGGATTTTAGTTTCTTCTGTGTTTTACCAACATTTACATTCTTTCTGATGCTCACACTGTCTCATATTTGGACTGTGGGAACCCTTTAAGCTTGGGCTATGAGTGCTTCCTTGCTTTCTGTCAGAAGTTCCTAGCTCACTTTGTATTTTTCCTGTCCCCGATGCAGAACCCTTACCTTTACCTTTATATATATGATATTTTCTTCCCTTTCAGTAAATTATTAGGTTGGTGTAAAAGTAATTGCGGTTTTGTCATTAAAAGTAATGGTAAAAACTGCAATTACTTTTGCACCAACCTAATAAATTATTTGTCTGCCATATGGAGCTTCTGGAACCAAATTCTGAAAACTGAAGGTGCTTTTATTTTAACCTGATGTACCTAGTGTTTGACTCACTTCTGTGTCACTGGCATTGCTGGATTCTGGATTTATAACTCAGCTTCCTTGTCTTGAATATTCTTTGTGAAGGGCAGTGTCTCTGAAGAGAGCATTGACCACCCCCTCACCCCCCACCTCTCATGAGCAAACTTGATTTTCTTTAAGATGAAAGGCACACAGAATAAAATTTAGAGGTTGAAATTATGTGTTTCTAAGCTTTGGTATGTGACGGTTTTATTATTATATAAAAACATCTGTGCGTCCATGCGCAAGTATGTCTTCCCTTTCCCCTCATCTCTACACAGAGTGTTATGTAAGATTATGCTGTAATTGCATATTTTTTTATTATCACTGGATTTCATTATAAAAAAGAAGTAAGGCAGATTGTTCTTAGTTTGGGAAAAATTTCAGATAGGCCATAAACTCTGATACCTAGCTGTCTTTCTTACTCAGGGTCTGGAACAGTGCCGAATCCTGTGGTTTTCTATCATGTGCTGTAGACTCAGGAGAAATGTCAGGGGCAGCCACAGTGTTTCCTGAAAATTCATCACACTAATGAAGGTTAATACAAATGAAAGATGCAGCAGAACTGCATTCTAAAGTGGGTTTTGGGGTGGACTAATTCCTGTCTTAGCAAAAAATGTTTCGTTAGACTCCTACAGTGTAGTGGTATTTAAGTAATCTTACTGATTTCAGGTTACTCAAAGCCAGACAATAACAGTATTCTGATGTTTATCTGAAATTCGTATTTCAGTTTCTTTTTACCATTTTGTCATATTTACAAGGTTATTCTCAACCTGGTTTCATAACAATACTGGTCCCAAATTAAATTCTGGTTGTGTATTCAGGGAAGCACACCTGTTTCTTGTGTTTGTTTTCAGGCATAGTGAATCACTCAGAAAGGCTATTCTGACACGTTGGCCAATAAGATCTAGTAGCTTCCTTTACTTTTGTTTTTGAAAAGCTCCCATTACGGGAAAAAAGTTCTATAAAGTACACATTCTTTAGGAAATGCTTGGGCTGTCATTCTTTTTTTGAGACGGAGTCTTGCTCTGTCGCCAGGCTGGAGTGCAATGGCATGATCTCAGCTCACTGCAACCTCTGCCTCCCTGGTTCAAGTGATTCTCCTGCCTCAGCCTCCTGAGTAGCTGGGATTACAGGCGCACACCACCACACCTGGCAAATTTTTTGTATTTTTAGTAGAGACAGGGTTTCACTGTGTTGGTCAGACTGGTCTCGAACTCCTGACCTCGTGACCTGCCCGCTTCGGCCTTCCAAAGTGCTGGGATTACAGGTGTGAGCCACCGTGCCCAGCCAGGCTGTCATTCTTACAACTATGATCATGTTTTAATAGAACTGGCAAGGAGTTGTCTAGGTACTCTATATGCCAGCTCGTCATGCAGCTTTGGGAAAGCTGGATGAGACCTTAGGGAATTAACCATTCAGACACACCTGCTTGACCATGAAGACCTTTATTCCTGACTTTTTATTTTCTCAAAAGTTGCTAGTGTAAGTCTTCCTGCCATGGCAGTAGTTCTTTGAAAGACTCTAATCTCTCCTATCTATATATCTATGTATTTGTAAGAGGAAAAATGTATGTGTGATCATTCATCTCCTCAAATTGAGATTTATATATTCCTTCACTTGATATTTGGAAACAGATAACCATGTAGAAATTTGCTGTAAATAAAAACCACAGTTTTTCAGTGAATATCTTTTATGCTGTCTTAATTTTTTAATTATAAAATATCTTGGGTGGGCACAGTGGCTATGCCTGTAATCCCAGCATTTTGGGAGGCCAAGATGGGCGGATTACCTGAGGTCAGGAGTTCGAGACCAGCCTGGCCAACATGTTGAAACCCCGTCTCTACTAAAAATGAAAAATTAGCTGGGCATGGTGGTGGGCGCTTGTAGTCCCAGCTACTGGGGAAGCTGAGGCAGGAGAATCACTTGAACCCAGGAGGGGGAGGTTGCAGTGAGCCGAGATCACACCACTGCACTCCAGCCTGGGCAACAGAGCAAGACTCGTCTAAAAAAAAAAAAAAAAATATATATATATATATATATATATATCTAATGTAAAAATATAAGGTATACCACCATGCATATAACCATCACCCAGCTTTATAAAATCTTGACATTTTGTTATATTTGCTCCCAGATATTTTTTCTAGTAAATAAAACATTACTGAAATAGCAAGGCCTTAGGGTACTCCTATTCTCCTCTTCTCTCCCTCCTTAGAGGTAACACCTATCATGAATTTGGTATTTATCATGTTCTAACTGTGTTATAATCCAGTATGTACTATATACTCCAATATATACCATTCTTTACCTTAATATTTTTGCTTAATATGGTTTTTTGAGATTTATTTATGTTTATATATATAACTTGAATTCATTTAAACTGCTGTTTAGTATTTGGTTGTATGAACATGCTGTACCACAGTTTATCCATTTCCTGTTAATAGACATAAGGTATTTCCGTTTTTTATTACATATAATAATCTTTTATTGTTTATTTTTATTGTGGTAAAAACAATATTAAATTTAACACCTTAACCATTTTTAAGTGTACAGTTCAGTAGTGTTTAATATTTGCACAATATTCACATTGTTGTGCAACAGATCTCTAGAACTTTTTCATCTTGCAATACGGAAACTCTATACTCACTAAACGACTTCTTGTTTCCTCCCTCCCCCAGGCTCTGGGAAGCACCCTTCTCCTTTCTGTCTCTAGGAGTTTGACTACTCTAGGTGCCTGGTGTAAGTGAATCATACAGAATCTCTCTCTTTGGTGACTGGCTTGCCTCACCTAGCCCAGTGTCCTCAAGGATCATCCATGTTGTGGCATGTGCCAGGATTTCCTTTCTTTTTAAGGCTGAATAATATTCCATTCCACATTTTGTTTATCCCTTTAGCTGTTGATAGACACGTGGTTGTTTTTATCTTTTGGCTTTTGTGAGTAACGCTGCTATGAACATGAGTGTACAGACATCTTTTCGAGACCCTGCTTTCAGTTCTCTTCGGTATATGCCCGGAAGTGGAATGGTGGATCATGTGGTAATTCATTTCTAATTTTTTGAGGAACCTCCATACTGTTTTCCGTAGTGGCCGAACCATTTTATATTGCCAGCAGCAGTTCACAAAAGTGTCAAGCTCTCTACAGCCTAACGCTTTTTCTTTTCTTTATTTTTTTTTTTGAGATGGGAGCCTCGCTCTATCGCCCAGGCTGGAGTGCAGTGGTGCCGTCTTGGCTCACTGCATCCCCCGCCTCCCAGGTTCAAGCGATTCTCCTACCTTGGCCTCCTAAGTAGCTGGGATTACAGGTGCGTGCTACCATGTCCAGCTAATTTTTTGTATTTTGGTAAGATACAGGGTTTCACCATGTTGGCTAGGCTGGTCTTGAACTCCTAACTTCAAGTGATCCGCCCTCCTTGGCCTCCCAAAGTGCTGGGAATTATAGGCGTGAGCCTCTTGTTTTTGTTGTTAAGGTTTTAGATACCTCTTTAAGGCAACACTTACTGTTAAATTTTTTTTTTTTGTAGTAGCCATCCTAATGGGCGTGTTTTGTTTTTAAACTTAATTTTATCTTTTATCAAACTGAGTTTTTATATATATATTTTTTTCTTTTTCTTTTTTCTTTTTTTTTGAGACAGAGTCTTACTCTGTTGCCTAGGCTGGAGTGCAGTGGCATGATCTTGACTCACTGCCACCTCTGCCTGCCAGGTTCAAGTGATTCTCCTACCTCAGCCTCTTGAGTAGCTGGGATTACAGGTACTCGCCACTACACCTGGCTAATTTTTGTATTTTTTGTAGAGATGGGGTTTTACATTGTTGGCCAGGCCGGTCTTGAATTCCTGACTGAAAGTGACCCGCCTGTCTGGGCCTTTCAAAGTACTGTGATTACAGGTGTGAGCCACTGCGCTCAGCCTTGAGTTTTAGATATTCATGCAGTCAGATTTATTATATTGTTCCTATGTGTTTTGTGTGTGTGTGTGTGTGTGTGTGTGTGTGTGTGTGTGTGTGTCTGTCTTCATGACGCTATACTGAGGTAATGGTTACATCCTGTATTTTCTTCTAAAAGTTGTAAAATTTTGCTTTTCACCTTTAGGTCTCTAATCCACCTGGAATTTATTTTGATGTTTAGTGTGAAGTAGAGATCACATTTTTTGTTTTCATAAGGATAACCCTGAAGTGTGGATCTAATTTTCTTTCCATAAGGATAATCTAGTGACGCAGCATCATTTATTGAATAGTCCATCTGTTCCCTACAACTTTTTATCACTTACATGTTTCCATATATGAGAATTTGTATCTGTATTTTCTCTATCCCATACCATTGGTCTGTTTGCTTATCTTGCACTGGTACTACACTGCCTTAATTCTCATAGCTTTATAATAATTGTTTATATTTGATGGGGCAAGTCTCACTCCCTTGTTCTTTTTCTGTTTGTCAGGCTTTCTGTCAAATTGTTTTTTTGTGTGTTTTTTGTTTTTAGACGGAGGCTTGCTCTGTCGCCCAGGCTGCAGTGCAGTGGCGCGATCTCTGCTCACTGCAAACCCCGCCTCCTGGGTTCAAGCAATTCTCCTTCCTCAGCCTCCCGAGTAGCTGGGACTGCAGGACACACCACCATGCCTGGCTAATTTTTGTATTTTTAGTAGAGATGGGGTTTCGCCATGTTGGCCAGGCTGGTCACGAACTCCTGACCTCAGGTGATCCGCTCACCTTGGCTTCCCAAAGTGCTCAGATTATAGGCATGAGCCACCTCACCCAGCCAAATTGGTATATTTTAATGACGCTATTTGTTGTCTAAAATATATTCACATGATATGTAACGAACTTTTCCTAAATAAAAGAAAAATTACGTCTTCCTTACCTAATAACTGATCACTTGTTTTGAATGAGCCTACAATTTCCATTCAGCTTTTAGTTTTGTTGGAGTGATTTTATAAAACAGTTTGGGTAAAGGCATTGAAGTTTTATGGTGTTAACGGCTTCCGTGATCATAAGAAAAGAAAATCTATTCAAACCAGTTGATATAAAAGAGCTTCTGATGCCACATGCAAGGTTGAAAACAAAAGCGGGGGGGCGGGGGTAGATTTATGTAAAGGAAAAGGAGATAGCTGTTGCAGAATCTAAGGAAAAGCATTTGAACAACCAAACATCAGAAAAGGCTGGAACCGAAACAGTGCCAGGGTTTTCCGAAAGAGTTTATGGTCTCTAGAGTTCTGCTATAAATAGACTTTAGTCTCCATGAGGACTAATTCAGATTCCTGGGGGGAGATCTGATTTGGTCAGTTGAAAGTTTGATTTTCCCCTGGGCCAGATATCTGCTCCAGGTTCAACTCCAGTGGGGGGGTGAGGAAAAGGGGAAGGGGAGATTTTGGTACAAACAGAGCAGTTTTGGGAGTGGCTGGAATCAGAGGCATATTTTTCTTAGAACAGTGATTCTCACTGTTGTCTCAGGAGTGTATACTCTTAAAAAAAAATTTTTTTTTGAGACCTCGTGATCCACCCACCTTGGCCTCCCAAAGTGCTGGGATTACAGACGTGAACCACCGTGCGTGGCCTCCAGGTTTTCTTACCTGCTTCTATTCAGTTTGATGTGATAATTTGGTTTGATTGAAGTACCTGAAGAAAATATGGCCTGAAAGAATATGTGGTTAGAAAAGGGAGGAGTATTTTATAGCCTTTTCAGACAATTGTGCGTATTCTTCTCTGATACTACACCAAAACTTGACAAGTATTAGTTTCTTATAAATTCGGTTGCAATATGGAATCTGAAATTATATTGATGTTACTGTTGCATTAAAATCCATTGGTCTGACTTGCACTTGAATGGATCTTTTATCCACATGTGATTTTTTTTTTTAATTTTTTTTTTTTCTTTTTTTTAAAGATGGGGTTTCACCATATTGGTCAGGCTGGTCTTGAACTCCTGACCTCAAGTAATCCGCCCGCCTCAGCCTCCCAAAGTGCTAGGATTACAGGCGTGAGCCACCGCACCTGGCACCCACATGTGATTTTTAGAGTATTGTGCTGTGGTCATTTGGGAAATACTAGTGAATCGAGTTAAGCAGATCTTCTGAATGTTTAAACATTTTAAAATACAATATCAGAAAACCCACATTAGTTATTATCACCACCCATTTCATCAGCAAAGTCTTTGTAAGTATTAGGAAGCTGTCAAGTAGCTACAAGTTTTCCAAAATTCTAGTTTTTCGCTAGAAGCCTGGATTTTATCATTGGCAACAAATACCGTCACTTGTTTTCCCCAAAGTGACAGACTCCATTTTCAAGAAAATGTCTGCTAAATATTCATGTCTAAATAACCAGTTTGTTCTTTGTTTCAAGTAAACGTAGGGTTCCATGAAAAAGGCAGCTAGTTCAGGTCACAGCTCAGAGTCACAAGTGCTTTTCCTGGAGATCGTCCCTGGTACTTGAGTACCTTGCAGAAGTGCTTTATTCATACTTCCCCATTTTATTACAGACTTTAAAAGACCTACACTCAAGGGTTTAGATTTAATTAATAATTTTTATTGCTACATCAAGAACATTCTTAAATGCAAGCAATTGTTTTTTTAAAAATCACCCATATGTGATGGCAAAAGACAATGACAATGACTGTAGTACAGTTCGATGTCATTACTCATGCTAGCAATGGTCCCCAACTTTTTTGGCCCCAGGGACTGGTTTTGGGGGAAGACAGTTTTTCTACAGCCTGGTAGTGGGGGAATGGTTTTGGGATGAAACTGTTGCACCTCAGATCATCAGGTATTAGATTCTCATAAAGAGGAGGCAACCTAGATCCCTCCCATTTGTTTCACAGTAGGGTTGAGGCTACCATGAGAATCTAATGCCATTGCTGATCTGACAGGAGACAGAGCTCAGGCGGTAATGCTTATTTGCCCGCCCACTACTCACCTCCTGCTGTGCATCTGGTTCCTAACAGGCCATGGGTCAGTAAGGTCTGCAGCCCTGGGGGTGGGTACCCTCGTGCTAAGGCACCAGCAGTTTTACCCATTATTGCTTTTGTACTATCAGCACAAGTATCAACACAATGAAAAAGGCAAATGTTATGAAAATAGTGTTGACTTCACAGACCACTTGAAAGGGACCTCCAGGAATCCACTGGGACCACACTTTGAGAACCACAACATTAAGAGAGGATGTGGGTGGGGAAACAAAGGTCAGTACTTGAAGTGCAGGTTTTTCCTGATGGAATTTTACTGGATTGTTAGTGCAGTCACTTAATATCACTGAGCATAATGTCAACATGAATGGAATATTTTTAAAGATTATAAAAACTTTCAAATTTCTTTTGAACAGAAATGTTTTTCTAAGAATTATTTTCTTTTTTTTTTTCTTCTTTTCTTTTCTTTTTTTTTTTTTTTGAGATGGAGTCTTGCTCTATGCCCAGGTTGGAGTGCAGTGGCGCGATCTCGGCTCACTGCAACCTCCGTCTCCCAGGTCCAAGTGATTCTCTTGTCTCAGCCTCCTGAGTAGCTGGGAT
This sequence comes from Ateles fusciceps, assembly GCA_036589455.1. Taxonomy (NCBI): domain Eukaryota; kingdom Metazoa; phylum Chordata; class Mammalia; order Primates; family Atelidae; genus Ateles; species Ateles fusciceps. The sequence continues at coordinate 11,157,134 of JAZHEH010001386.1, forward strand.
TATAGGCACCTGCCACCATGTCCGGCTAATTTTTTTTTTTATTTTTAGTAGAGACAGGGTTTTATCATGTTGGCCAGGCTGGTCTCTAACTCCTGATCTCAGGTGATCTGCTTGCCTCGGCCTCCCAAAGTGTTGGGATTACAGGTGTGATCCACCGACCCAGGCCTGGAATTACCATTTCCAAACAGCAGAGTTTATGGTGTTCAGATTTTCAGCCAGATAGTCTTTCAAGTATGTGATAATCTTAGGGCAGACCATTTTAATGAAGCTTATGGAATTTGTCTCATGTAGTAGTACATACAGCTTAACTTTTTTTTTCAAACACTTAAATGTATTTTGAAAATCTGTCAGAATCTGAAGGGGGAAAAATCTGAGCTCTATAAATTGCATTTGGGCAGGTCCTGCCTTTCTAGAAAAGGCATAGAAGAAAAAGTTTAGACGGAGAATCCTCCATTCTAGCTTTGTATCTTTTGGTCATTCAAGGGTCTCTCTAAGGAGGGAGAGGCCCCGATCCCCCAAAAATTTTAAATATGTTTTATGATAGAGAAGGGGGAATGGTGTTGGCCGGGTGCGGTGGCTCACGCCTGTAATCCCAGCACTTTGGGAGGCTGAGGTGGGCGGATCACCTGAGGTCAAGAGTCCGAGACCAGCCTGACCAATATGGTAAAACCCCATCTTAAAAAAAAAAAAAAAAAAGTAATAATGAAAAAAAAAAAAGAAGGGAATAGTGTTAACTGACTTTTCTTTTTAACAAATACCTGCTGAGTGACTATAAGTAAAAGACATAGTAGAAAGTCAGGGAGGGGTATGTTCTGAAATGAGTGGGAGATTAATCCAGTATTACATGTTTAGTGCTTAGAAGAGGAAGAGATCTTTGGGGAAGCTGGGTTGAGAGTCAGGACTGTCTTTGTGAAGGTTACATTTGAGCTGGGTTTTGAAGGGTAGGTATTTTGAAGTTGGAATTTTCATTGGCAGAGATGGGGAAGGGAATTCAGGGAGAAGGAATGTCATGAGTGAAAATGCGGAGGTGGGGAAGGTGCAGTATTAGTTTAGGGTGTGTACTGGACATGATGAGAGCACAGCATGGCTGAAGCAGAAGATGGGATAATGGAGGATAAGAGTGGAAAATAAATGGGCTCAGAGCATGGAGGGTTTTCAACAGTGGCCAAGCAGTTTGGGTTTAATGTGGTAAAGCATTAGAGACTGAACATTTTTGACTGAAGAAATAACATGGTTAGGGTGTGCTTTCACAAATTTTATTTGACCTCACTCATTTATTTACTGATTTCTTGACTGTTTTTTTAGTAGCTCCCCTGCCATATAAGTGAGGAAAAGTTTATGTAATGGTGGACCTAGTAAAAAATCCCCACTCTCACAGAATTTGCAGTCTAGAAAAGGAACTTCAACAAGCTAATGTAGTTATAGATAATTGTAAATGTAATGAAGGAAAGGAATAAATTATTAAGGAAAATAATGAGATTAAATTTAGTTGGAGGAGTGAAGGCCTTGCTTAGGCATGAAATACTAATTTGGTACCTACCATGTGCCAGATACTACCCTAGATGCTGGGAACATAGAGAACGAAACAGACAAAAATGCCTGCTCTCATGGAGCTTATATTCAGGCAGCAAACTAAATAAATAAAATATAAGGTATATTGGAAAGTGATAAGTTTCAAGGAGAAAAATGCAGCCCGAAAAAGGGATAGATAGGAAGTGTTGGGGTGGGAGTAGTTGTTGTGATTTTAGATAGACTGCCAGGGAAGGCCTCACTAACTCACATCAGAGGTAATGCCCGAGTAAGTATCGGTAGAAGATGAAGGAGTGAACTGGCATTCTAGACAAAAGAAATAGCAAAAACCATGAGGTATGTATGTGCCTGGCATATTCAGCGAACCGGTAAGGAGGCCAGCATGGCTAGAGTTAAGTGAACAAGAGAGAAAGTAGTTGACCTGAAGTCAGAGAGGTTGGTGAAGTCCAAATGCTGTAGAGCAGTGGTTCTCACTCTTAGCTGTTTGTTAGAATCACCTGGGGAACTTTTTATACTCCTGATGCCTGGGCTGCACCCATGCCACTTAAATAAGAATCTTTGCAGGTGGGACTTAGTGGCAGAAGAGATGGAGAGAAGTGGATGGATTTGAGAAGTATGTTAAAGAAAGAATTCATTTAATTATAGATTGAATGTGGGGGTTGAGGAAGAGGAAAGTGTCAAGAATGACTCCCAGGTTTCTGGCTGAAGCAACTGGATGGGTAGACGTGTCACTTACTGAGATGAGGGTGGGAGATAGGAATGGGAGGAGTAGGTGTGGAATTTGGAGGGAAGATCAGAAATCAGGAGTTCAATTTTAGACATGTTAAATTTGAGATGCGAATGAGGCTAAGTATAAATATGTTAAGTAGGCAGATATATGAGTGGAGCTTGAGATGAAATCAGAGCTTGAGGTAATACAATTTTATATCATCTGCTTATTGATGGTCTTGAAAGTATCTAAGTAACATCATATAGGATAAACTTAAGGGCGAAAGAACTGGGGATATGGAACTAGCTTATTCTAGTAATCTGAACAAGAATTGGTGCTAATGTGAATCAGGATAGTTTCTGTGGCACTAGAAACGCATAAGTAGATTGGAGGCTTAAGGACTGAGGAGTCTGTGTGTAATGGGGGTGGACAGCAGGCAAGGAATGAGAAGATAATGTTGAGATAAAGCCTGGGTGAATGATCTGTCCATTAGCAGATAGGAAGCTGTCGGAGGAGCTGGTTTGGGAAAAAAGAGTGTTTGGCTTTGGTTGTATTGATATTTAGGGGAGGCTGCCTAGTAGGCAGGCAGTTGGATCTGTTGCTCTGAGTTTTGGAAGAGTAAATGAGGTTCAAAACATAGATCAAGAAATAGATTTTCCTACACTGAAAATGAAACAATTTCATTTGCATAAAATTGATTCACCGTGGGAGCAGCAACATTTATGAAAATAACAACATCCACAGATTTATTACGACCTGTTAGGATCTCTACGATACGGTCCTTGCCTGTTTCTTTTAGTGTTTTCCTTTGATGACCACATTCAAGCTATACTGCCTTTCTTTCTGTTCTTCCAGTATACCCAGCTAGGTCCTCCCTTAGGGCTTTTGCACTTTTTGTTTTCTCATTTTAACTCTTCTCTCCTTCTTGGTAGAGGGATAAGGGGACAGAAAAAAATTCAGAAGTTGGTATCTGGGAAGTGGAGAAAGTTCCAACCAGATCTTTGCTAAGGTGTGGGAGTACCGATGAGCACATGAAGTAGAGTGGCTGTGGGAGCCCTTGATGTTGACATCCTGTTAACATAAAGACAGAGTAGCATGTTGGTTTCAGTGTATCCCAGTACTCAAATCTGTTGAGCAGAGATGCCACAGCAGTGGTAGTTCCCCTCCACTTGGTGGTCTCACGGTGGTGGTGGTGGTGGTCCACCTTTGAAATATAACTTGACTTGGTGATGACTTGCCTCATTGCTGTTTTTCCTGCCACCATGGATGGAAATATCTTCTGCATATGTGAGAAACTCCCTTCAGTGAAAGCTATGGGTAAATTATTTCAGAAACTTGCTGGCATGAAGAAACACAGGAAAACAGCAGGGAAGTTCTGTGCAGTCCACTTTGACACATTGTTAAGAATTACCACTCATTAGGAGCACCTATGTGGCTCTTTAAGTGGTGGTGGTAGTTGTAAACGGGAGTAATGCATTCCACACAAATCCTTAAAAAGACTTGAGATTTAAAAATCAACATATTATTTTTAGAATAAAAGTATTTGCTTTTTCTGGTTATAAAACAATTCATGGAAAAAAATAGAAAAGTATAAAGGAAATAGTAAAAAATTACCCCAGATCCCACCACACAGAGTTAACTATAGTTAACTCTTCTGAACATATTATTGCACATTTCTTTAAATGTGTATGTGTATATTGATGTTTATATCTTTACGGAAAATTGATGATGTGTTTTTAAAATGGCTTTAAAAATTCAGCATATTGTAGACCTCTTTATGCCAGTAAAAAAATAATTTCTTAAACTGCATAGAATTCTCTTGTATGAATGCATCATATTTTATTTGGCCAATTGCCCAATAATGAATTTTTCCTCCAGTTTTTCCTCATAAATTTTGCTGTGACGGCTGGGTGCAGTGGCTCACACCTGTAATCCCAGCACTTTGGGAGGCCAAGGCAGGCGGATCACGAGGTCAGGAGATCAAGACCATCCTGGCCAACACGGTAAGCCCCGTCTCTACTAAAAAATACAAAAAATTATCTGGGCATGATGGCACGCTCCGCAGTCCCAGCTCCTCGGGAGGAGGAGCAGAAGAATCACTTGAACTCGGGAGGTAGAGGTTGCAGTGAGTCGAGATCGAGCCAGCCTGGTGACAGAGAGTGAGACTACAAAAAAAATTATATATATATATATTTTTTTTTACTGTGATGAATAAATATCCTTGTACATAAATCTTTTTTTTTTTTTTTTTTTGAGTCTTGCTGTGTCGCCAGGCTGGAGTGCAGTGGCGCGTGATCTGAGCTCACCACAACCTCCACCTCCCGGGTTCAAGCGATTCTCCTCCCTCAGCCTCCTGAGTAGCTGGGACTACAGGTGTGCGCCACCACACATGGCTAATTTTTGTATTTTTAGTAGAGAAGTAGTTTTACCGTGTTGGCCAGGATGGTTTTGATCTCTTTTGTGATCTGCCTGCCACGGCCTCCCAAAGTGCTGGGATATAGGCGTGAACCACTGCGCCCAGCCCCTTGTACGTAAATCTTTATACATCAATCAGATTGATTCCTTAGGATTTATTCCTGGAGTAGAATTGCTGTACAATATTAGATTTTTCCTAATTATTCTTTAAATATTCTTATGATTGAAAAAATATGTAAACAGCATTAAAGGACATTTTGATAAAGGGAAAAAAATCAACTTTTTTTTTTTTTTTTTTTTTTTGAGGCAGAGTTTTTTGCTCTTGTTGCCCAGGCTGGAGTGCAATGGTGCGATCTCGGTTTACTGCAACCTCTGCCTCCCAGGTTCAAGTGGTTCTCCTGCCTCAGCCTCCTGAGTGGCTGGGATTACAGGCACGTGCCACCACGCCTGGCTAATTTTGTATTTTTAGTAGAGATGGGTTTCACCATTTGGGTCAGGCTGGTCTCGAACTCCTGACCTCAGGTGATCTGCCAGCCTTGGCCTCCCAAAGTGCTAGGATTACAGGCATGAGCCACTGCGCCCAGCCAACTTTATTCTTATAGCAACTGTTTTCTTCTTTCCATCTGAGGAGTTGTTTTAGAAGTACCAATTCCTAGGTCTTACTACACCTACAGAACAGAATTTTGGAGTAGAGAAAAACATATAGAGAATTAAAACTCTTGGCATTCTACGTTAATTGGCAGCTAATGGGTTCTTAGTAACATTTGTTAACTGCCAAGAAAGTGACAATAGGAATTTAGAGTATATTGGGGCTGTTAGGAAATGCTTCAGGACAAGGTAGGACTTGATTTGGACCTGGAAGGGTAGTATTCAGATAGGAGGCAGGAGAACATTTCTAGCTTTCTGGGTGGTATGAATAAATTTGAGATAGGCATATGGTTGTATGTGTGAGCTGACAAACAGACTAGTGTCAACTAATTGGAGAGGAGGGTTTGTGTTGTGGTGTAGTGGAGAGGTTTTTATGGGAGTTATGTCCCAGAGGACTGATTTTATTTTTAGCACATCTCAAGTTGTGTAGTATGCAAGTGTAAGATAAAGCAGATACCTAGATGTGGTCTAAGTTTAAGCAAACTGGATACATTGACATGTCTTTTTACTAGAAATACAGGAGAAAGATTTTTTTTTTTTTTTTTTTGAGACTGAGTCTCGTTCTGTTGTCCAGGCTGGAGTGCAATGGCACAATCTCGGCTTACTGTAACCTCTGTCTCCCGGGTTAAAGCAATTCTCCTGCCTCAGCTTCCTGAGTAGCTTGGATTACAGGTGCCTGCCACCATGCCCAGCTAATTTTTGTATTTTTAGTAGAGATGGGGTTTCATCATGCTGGCCAGGCTGGTCTTGAACTTCCCACCTCAGGTGATCCACCTGCCTCTACCTCCTAAAGTGCTGTGATTACAGGCATGAGCCACTGTGCCTGGCCAGGAGAAAGCTTCTTTATTTATATGTGAATTATTTAAATAATGATCTTCCCAATACTTATTTATTTTACTTGATAGTCTGACAAACACGTTGCAACTTTTATGGATCTCAGATTCTTTATAATATCAGAGAGTTCAGACATAGTGGTTTCTGAAGTCCTTTCTGGCACAGAGATTATTACATAACTTAAGAACACCTGGCTGGGCACGGTGGCTTACACCTGTAATCACAGCACTTTGCAAGGCTGAGGTCAGGAGTTCGAGACCAGCCTGGCCAACATGGCGAAAACCCATCTCTAATAAAAAATATAAAAATTAGCCAGGCACAGTGGAATGTGCCTGTAATTCCAGCTACTCATGTGGCTGAGAGAGGATAATGTCTTGAACGTGGGAGGCGGAGGTTGCAGTAAACTGAGATTACACCATTGCACTCCAGCCTGGGTGACAAGAGTGAAACTCCATCTCAAAAAAAAAAAAGACGCCGGGCACGGCGGCTCACGCCTGTAATCCCAGCACTTTGGGAGGCTGAGGCGGGTGGATCACAAGCTCAGGAGATCAAGACCATCCTGGCTAAGATGGTGAAACCCCGTCTCTACTAAAAATACAAAAAATTAGCCGGGCGTGGTAGCACACGCCTGTAGTCCCAGCTACTCAGGAGGCTGAGGCAGGAGAATCACTTGAACCCAGGAGGCCGAAGTTGTGGTAAGCCGAGGTTGCGCCATTGCACTCCAGCCTGGGTGACAGAGTGAGACTCTGTCTCAAAAAAAAAAAAAAAAAAAGAATACCTTGACTTTATGAAATAACTTGGCCTGTAGTCAGGCTGGTACCCACTTGTATCTCCTCAGGCACAAAATATATCCCAGTATCTGTAGAAGCAAAAATCCTCAATTGGACTATTCTTTAATGGCCTCCTAGGTCTAGATTGATTCACTTTTGGAAATTTAGTCATCTTTTATTTCTCTCTCTTTTTTTTTTTTTTGAGACAGTCTCACTCTGCCGCCTAGGCTGGAGTGCAATGGCTCGGCTCACTGCAACCTCCTCCTCCCAGGTTCAAGCCATTCTCCTGCTTCAGCCTCCAGAGTAGCTGGGATTACAGGTGCCTACCGCCACTCCCGGCTAATTTTTGTATTTTTAGTAGAGATGGGGTTTCACCGTGTTGGCCAGGCTGGTCTCGAACTCCTGACCTTATGATCTGCCCGCCTCAGCCTCCCAAAGTGCTGGGATTATAGGCATGAGCCAGCCTCATCTTTTATTTCTAAATGACATTTAGAAATTTTCATTTGAAAAATATTTTATGGCTAAGACTGAAGCTGCTAGAAGATGCTGTGAGATCAAGAGGAATTACTATATAATAATCAGTTTTAAATTATCCTTATTTATCTCATGCTGATTTCCTATTTTATCTTGAATTTACTCCCATGATGTCTTTTCATCTATGTCCAGGCTACATAAATAATTACTATTAGTTCAGCTAAGATAGAATTTTGGGTGTAAATCTATAGGAAAAATTACATAATGCATTCCAAAGTAAAATGTTAAGGATTTCTTTTTTAATACCTGTTTTGGAATATTTATATCACTTTTTACATCCTTTAGTATGGATACTTGATAACTGACTAGTACTTTTTTTACTCAGAGACTTTCTTTTTAAAGTATATAGTCATGTTCAGAAGTTATCAGGGACATACTTTAAGTATCTCCTTCCTAGCATCACATTCTTTTTACTAAATTATACAACTTTAGACTAAAATATTGCATTTTAGGGAGAACCACGGTAAGGCACCATAAGGTGACTGGCTTCTGACAGGCCTCAGGATACTGTCAACTGGGTGGGGTCTTGAAGATTCAGGATTCATTCCTCAGTTTTGCTAATAAACTCAGTTTCTTCATTGTTACCAGAGTTAATTGGTCTTGGGAAAAGTAGTTAACTGAACTCACTAATGGTTGACAAAAGATTGTGAAAATCAAAGTTTTTAGATTTGTGATACCTATAGAAGTGATTGGGTTAATTCTAAATCTCAAGAATGTTGGACAACAGTTTAAAAACTACTTACTTTTGAAAGTTATTTGTATGGCCAGGCGCAGTGGCTCACGCCTATAATCCTAACACTTTGGGAAGCTGAGGCGGGTGGATTGCCTGAGCTCAGGAGTTTGAGACCAGCCTGGGCAACATGGTGAAATCTCATCTCTATTAAAGATACAAAAATTAGCTGGCCGTGGTGGCGCGTGCCTATAGTCCCAGTTACTTGGGAGGCCGAGGCAGGAGAATTGCTTGACCCAGGAGGCGGAGGTTGCAGTGAGCCAAGATCGTGCCACTGCACTCCAGCCTGGCGACAGAGGGAGACTCTGTCTCAAAAAAAAAAAAAAAAAAAAGATTATTTGTATTGCCTGATCTGATTGGATAAACTTTTCTGACAGCTGTGGGCAGTAACCAATAAATATGCACTTGGATTTCTAGATTGTTGACAGCCAATTGTGAGCTATTATTTTCTTTTATGTCATAGTAGTTTGCTATGGCAACCCAAGCAAACATTGCTTTAGTTTGTTCTTGACAGTATGTGCAAGCTCAGTGTTAAATTGAATTGTCTTTGGATTTGATTTTTGGGTTAGTTTCATGTCATTTATTTTTTCCTCCTTATTTCATTGCCACTTAATACCAATCTTAGGTCCAAGAAACAGATTGTTGTATATCTTGGAAACAGCAGATTGTATTAAGGGGTGTGATTACTTTTCCTCAGTCCGAGGCCGATGTGTTTAATTGTTGGTTGGAATATTTGCGAGGTTTTTGTTGTTGTTTTCTTTTTGGTGTTGTTTAAAATTTGTATTTGAAAACATTTAACCTTAAATTTTTATTTACTAATCTGTGGAATTCAGTCTGATAAATGGGACGTTGACTCTGTTAAGCAGAATTTTCAAGCACCTAGAAGATTTTAATTTTTCTTCAGCTGCAACTTAAATCATATGTCTGCAGGTAAGGGTTTGTTTATTAGTGATAAAATTTGGGGACCTCCCCACCTAATTTTTTGATAATAGGCAAGGAGCCTTATAAAGTAGCTTTTTGTTTTGTTTTGTTTTGTTTTGTTTGAGACAGGGTCTCACTCTGTCACTCAGGCTGGAGCACAGTGGTATGAATATGGTTTACCACCAAACGCTGCCTCCTGTGCTCAAGTGATCCTTCCACCCCCGTCTCCCAATTTGCTGGGATCACAGGCGGTGAGCCATCATGCTTGGCTAATTTTTGTGTTTTTTGTACAGATGAGGTTTTGCCACGTTGCCCAGGTTGTCTTCCTGAGCTGAAGCGATCCTCCCACCTTGGCTTCCCAAAGTTTTGGGATTATGGCACGAACCACTGCACCCATCCCAAAGTAACTCTTATATTTGACTTTCCATCCCATTTAATTCAGCTCATCCTCCTTTTTCCAGTTCATGCCCTGTTGGATACCTGGAACTATTTGCTCTTAGCCCAGTGTCTGCTGTTGGGCCCTATCAATAAATTGTGGTGTAGTCAGAGCAAATACTAGAAGACCACCTTGATTTTGAAAGAGGTATTTCTGGTCCTCAGCATAATACCAGTTGGTTTTATGTGTAAGTGTATGTAAGGCTGGCTTTGACTCTGAGTGCTTCCCACCAGTGCTTACAATAGTGAGGCCTGTGTTTTAGTGACTCCTTATAGTAGAAGAAACTGGGGCCAGGTGGTGGTGGTGGTGGTGGTGTTGTTTTTAGTTATTTAAGAGATGGAGTTTTCCTATGTTACCCAGGCTGGACTTGACCCCCTGAGCTCAAGGAATTCCCCCTGCCTCAGTCTCTCTCATAGCTGGGCCCGGTAGGGGGCAGTTTTCTTAAGAGATTTAGTGTTGGGTGTAGTTGGTTTACTTGGGAGAGGAGAGGAAAGAATGTGTTGGGGAATAGTCTCATATGAATGTTCATAAATTGTATTTTCCTACTAATAAAATTAGAGGGAGCTTTGGTTGAAAACAAATGTACCACTTTAGATATACTAAGTTTCTCTGATTCTAAAATAGGCAGTTTTTTTGCATTTCAATTTAAGAGCAAAGTATTGTTTTTTTCTTTTCCTCCTCAAAGTTGATAGCATGTTACAATCGAAGATGTAATAAATATTTATAATAGCAAGTTACAGGAAAGGAAAATGGGAACTTCGCATACACTTATTTTGATTTTAGGAACTCATATATTCTTCCTCACCACATACATACACACCCACTCCTAGAGTTGCCTGGTGTTTACATAGTCCTTTGCAAATACTTTCTGTTAAAACTAAGCTGATACTCAATACTGTGTGCCTGTAGTCCCATCTATTAATAAGGCTGAGGCTGGAGGATCCTTTGAGCCCAGGAATTGAAGTCCAGCCCGGGCAACATAGGAATACCTTGTCTTTCTCTTTTTTAAAGATACCTCTCTCACTGTATTGCACAGGCTCGAGTGGCTATTCACAGACACAATCATAGCAACCCACAGCCTCGAACTCCTAGCCTCAAGTGATCCTCCTACCTTAGCCTCCCTAGTAGCAGGGACTATAGGCATGTGCCACCATATGCGGCTACTGTCTCTCTTTTTTTTCTTTTTTCTTTTTTTTTTTGAGGCGGAGTCTCTGTAGCCCAAGCTGGAGTGCAGTGGCATGATCTTGGCTCACTGCAATCTCCGCCTCCAGAGCTCAAGGGATTCTGGTGCCTCAGTCTCCTGAGTAGCCGAGACTGCAGGCACGCACCACCACACCCGGCTAATTTTTTATATTTTAGTAGAGATGGGGTTTCACCATTTGCCCAGGGTGGTCTGGAGCTCCTGAGGTCAGCCAGTCCTCCTGCCTCGGCCTCCCAAAGTGCTACTGTCTCTTTAAAAAGAAGAAAGAAAAGAAAAAAGAAACTAATATGATTTCCAAAGTGGATGCCATGAATTTAATAGTTACTTATTCAGTGTCTGCTACATGCCAGACATTGTAAGAGTTACTCAGTGAAACATTTAGTTGCATGTGGTGGTAGCATACCTGTAGTCTCAGCTCCCGGGGAGGTCAGAGTAGGAGGATCACTTGAGTCCCTGAGTTTGAGACCAGCCTGGGCAACATAGCGAGACACTGTCAGTAGTGAAAAACAATTCAAAAAATACCCCAAGAACATGTTTATCACCTCTGGAGTCCTGCACTGTCCTATTTAATTAGGGGATAATGGCTGCATTAATAGGTATCCTTTGTCAGTGACAAAGACAAGGAACTAAATTCACTTTTCACTTTGCTGATAACCATTTCTGGGTGAAAGAGGCCAGATTATATGTAGAGGAATTCAATTGTACATTTAAATTCACATCCTGATCTAAGAATTAGGCCTTCTTGGGATTCTTAGGATTTGCAATACAAGTTGCTCACCTACTCTTTTTGAATGGAAGAAACTTGTTTTTCTATCTGTATCTTTCAGAAGCTCTGCAAGGAAGCTTCAACACTTAAATCTTGTAAACAAAGTACCACATATCATATCCATTATATATTTATATACATATTATTTTTATATTTATAACATATTTCTGACTTTTTTTTTTTTTTTTTTTACCATTCTGTTGCGGTCCAAATATGCCTATGACTTTTTCTTTTTTTGGTCTAAATCTCACTGGCTCTCAAAAGGTTTTTTTTTCTTTCAGTGCCAACAAGCCTGATCAAAAGATTTTTTGTACCTACTCTTCTATGACTATCTCTGACCATGCTGAATGTATTAAAGAGGGTAGATGCTCAAGTGGGAGTCACATTGGAAGTACATGTTGAAATATTTTGGAGGATAATTTGACAATATCAGAATAAACAGCATGCAGGCTATTGGGCATACTTGTGCTTATGTTTACATATACTTATTTGCTACATCGTTTGCAGTAGCAAAAACCTGGAAACCAGCAGGGTACAGTGGAATTCTTTGCAACCATTAGAAAGAATAAGGTGTGTCTACAGGGAATACATATATATATACACACACACATACATATGTGTGTGTGTATATATATGTGTGTGTGTGTATATGTATATACATACATATGTGCTGGTAGATGCTGGTTTTATTCATTTTGTTGTTGTTGTTGTTGTTTTTGAGGATACAAAAAAATCCCTCTCTAACAGTTTACTTAACTGATGTCTGTTTCTCATTGTGAAGGATTGATTTTTGGAAGACCCAGTAAAATATTGACCTTTGTAAGACAGTTCTCAAAGCAACTACCTCTGGCAATAATGATAAAGTGTTAGTGTTAACTCTTCCCCGTGTTTTGTAACTTTGAGGGGCCCAATCCCTTAGAAATATATTTTAAGTTCCTGAAGTATTATTTGAAGTGAATTTGAATCTAGAGTCCAGAGTTTGCCTTCCTGATCTGAATTCCTAGCTGACTATTCTAGATGTTTAAAATTGGTTTTACTGTGTTTTTGTTCTATTCGGTATGCAGGGGTGAAAGAGTCGGGATATAATCTTGGTAACTTCTAAATGGCTTGGCATTTAAAGGAAAAATTTACTGTAAGAGATGGTAGGAAATTGTCTAAAGGAGGAAATTTTATGCATTCCTAAAGAAGAGAAACTCTTTAGTTTTTGAAAATGTGAGTTATTCTTTAAAATTTAGTCTTTTCCTGGCTCTTCAAGGCCAGAAACACTTTCTCCTTATTCAAACCACACAAAGAAATTGGTAATGGTGAGATTGGCAGTTCAGCATGGGACTGGACATTCAAACTACATTCAATGAATATTTTTTATGCTTAATTGACTTTAGTAAGGCTCAAGCAATAGAAACACATTTACTAACGTTAAGATCAGTTGTTAGATTTAAGATTAAAATCTATCTGTACTAGTGACGCTACTACAGGTTGAGCATCCCTTATCCAAAATGCTTGGGACTGGAAGTGTTTCAGATTTTTTATTTTTTTTTTCCAATTTTGAAATATTTATACCCCAATCCAAATATTCAAAGCTGAAATGCTCTAATGAACATTTACTTTGAGCATCATATCTGTGCTCAAAAAGTTTTGGATTTTGGACATTTCAGATTTTCAGATTAGGGATGATCAACCTGTAGTAGTATACGTGGGGAAAACTTATTCTTCCAATTTTTTTGCGGTGGGGGAGGGGGTGTGGTGGTCACTGTCGCCCAGGCTGGAGTGCAATGGCACAGTCTCAGCTCATTACAACCTTCTCCTCTTGGGTTCAAGTGATTTTCATGCCTCAGCCTCCTGAGTAGCTGGGATTACAGGAGTGTATCAGCACGCCTGGCTAATTTTTGTATTTTTAGTGGAGATGGGGTTTCACCATGTTGGCCAGGCTGGTCTGGAACTCCTGACTTCAAGTGATCTTCCTGCCTTAGCCTCCCAAAGTGTTGAGATTACAGTCATGAGCCACTGTGCAGAGCCTATTCTTCCAAAATTTTAGTGATTCATAGGCCTCTCACAAAATGGGTACTCTAAATATTTAATAATAATTAATAATTTGATTACATGATAGGATGAATCTTTGCTTTATAAGAAAGAGGAAATAAAGGTGGCCTTTTATTCAGGAAATAAAGATGCCTTTTCACATCTTAAGAATCAGAGTCAAATTAGGTCTGTGCTGTTTTAATCAGTAAAGGTTTGGTTGAATTGAAAATAAAAAAAGGTTACAGGAGCCAAGAACACATAGAGTTGCAAATTTATCTTTGTAACTCCATATCCTTAGGAGGAATCCGGTTTGTATAGCCACTTTAATTTTGTTGTGAATATAGACCGAGCAGTGGAATTGAGTAGCTTGACAGTTGACTTAATTTGAACAGTCACTGGAAAGCTAGGTTGAGGGAAGTCAATTTTGGGTGTGCTTTCTGGTTTTGTTTCTAGTGTCCTTTCTGGTAACAGAGAGAATTTGGTGGCCCATTTGGACCCTACTTAATGGGTAACTATAGTGCCTCACCAATATCTTTCTTGCGCTAGTTCAATTTTTCAATCATTATTGGACCCAATGTCCTGAATTACAGTCTGATTATTTTTCACCAATCTTTTATTTTTCATTTACCCACACTGAAATTCTTGAGCCCATCATCTCTTTTTCCCGTGTAACTGCGGGGAGATAGTGTGATAGCTAGGGTACTGTTGTAAACTCTGCTGCTGGCTTCCTATATGTGTTACAGTATATCACATTGGGCAAGCTACTAAGCTGCTTTGGGGTTCAGTTCTTTGATCTGTAAAATGAGATCATTTGACTGGATATTATCAAGTCTTTTTATATCTCCAGAGTTATTAATTCCTTTATTCATCAGACATTTCTTATGAAGCACCTTCTCTGTGCCAGGCACAATACAAGATGTTCTGGGTTCAAACCCCTTGCCCACAAAGAGAATTAAGAACTTCTGTCACGTTATTGAAATCAGCTTAGTCTTGTATTGGCAAGTTTTCTCAGTTTTTACTATCACTCTACAAGGCATTTGTTAAAATTGCTGGTATTATTTAGATCTTCATCTCCAAAAATACACATACCTCTACTTTTTGTTTTTCTGTTTATTAATTATTATTTTTAAAACAGAGTCTTGCTGTGTCACCCAGGCTAGAGTGCAGTGGCGCGATCTCAGCTTACTACAACCTCTACCTCCTGGTTTCAAGAAATTCTCCTGCCTCAGCCTCCCGAATAGCTGGGACTACAGATCTGTACAACCATGCCTGGCTAATTTTTGTATTTTTAATAGAGATGGGGTTTCACCATGTTGGCCAGGCTGGTCTCAAACTCCTGACCTCTAGTGATCCATCTGCGCTGGCCTCCCAGTGTGCTGGGATTACAGGCATGAGTCACTGCACCTGGCCTGTTTTTCTATTGATAAGCCAATTTCTCATCCTGGAAAAGAAATCTCATCTTCCTGGTCACATTATGACTAGTTGTTGTTTTCTTTAACTGGTAGAAAGTGAACTATGTACTATAGAGTAAGAAAATCTAGTGATTTCTTTCTTTTTTTTTTTTTTTTTGAGGTGGAGTTCTGCTCTTGTTGCCCAGGCTGGAGTGCAATGGTGCAATCTTAGCTCACTGCAACCTCCACCTCACGGGTTTAAGCGATTCTCCTGCCTCAGCCTCCCCAGTAGCTGGGATTACAGGCACCCACCACCATGCCTGGCTAATTTTTGTATTTTTAGTAAAGGCAGGGTTTCACAATGTTGACCAGGCTGGTCTCAAACTCCTGACCTCAGATGATCCACTCACCTTGGTCTCCCAAAGTGCAGGGATTACAGGCGTGAGCCACCACACCTGGCTGATTTCTTTAAGGCAAATAAAAAATACAGAATCTAGAGGTGTGATGTAATTTTTAAAAGAGAGACCTAAACAATATCATAGGAAAATTTTCTAAGATTGAGAATGGCTTTGTTTAAAAATTTTACACCCAAAGTAAAAAGAAAGTTTAGTAGATATTCTGTTCTGTTGGGCACTTAAAAAGACCAGGCGGCTGCTTCTGACTTGGAAATGGGCATTCACTCAGCAGAGCCCCCATTAGTCGAGGTTCTGAGTCTCAGCCCTGAAGGACCACATGTGATTATTATACATGCACCCAGGTGATCAGACTATAGACGGTAGATAGTGTAGAAGATTAAGTCTAATGAAACATTCATAGCAGGGGTAGGAGTGGAGCTGCTGCTTTTGGCTGTGGTCAGAGAAGACCTAATTAATAAGAAGCAATATGAAGATCTAGAAAAAGTGTCTTTCAGTCTGGGGGGAAGAATACAAAGGCCCTAAGATGGAAACAGTCTTGGCTTGTTTGTAGAAATAAAACCAAGTGTGTTTGGACTAAAGTTAGTGATAAGGGAGAGGGGTAAATGATAAATTTGGTATAATGGGCCAGCTCTTAAAGGACACTGTAGGTTCAGATAAAGAGCTTTAATTTAATTTTATTTTTTTTGAGACAGGGCTTCACTTGTGTTGCCTAGGCTGGAGTGCAATGGCGAGATCTGGGCTCACTGCAACCTCTGCCTCCTGGGTTCAAGCGATTCTCCTGCCTCAGCTGGGATTACAGGCATGTGCCACCACACCCAGCTAATTTTGTATTTTTTTTTTTCGTAGAGATGGGTTTTCTTATGTTGGTCAGGCTGGTTTCAAACTCCCAACCTCAGGCGATCCACCCCCCCTTGATCTCCCAAAGTGCTGGGATTAACAGCCACCGTGCCCAGCCAAGAGCTTGAATTTTAAGTGTGGTTGAGTGAAGGAGGATATCTGGATTTACATTTTAAAAGCTCACTGTGTTGGCCAGGCGTGGTGGTTTACACCTGTAATCCCAGCATTTTGGGAGGCCAAGGCGGGCAGATAACGAGGTCAGGAGAAACTCAGTCTCTACTAAAAATACTAAAAATTAGCTGGGTGTGGTGGTACACACCTGTAGTCCCAGCTACTTGGGAGGCTGAGGCAGGAGAATTGCTTGAACCAGGGAGGCGGAGGTTGCAGTGAGCGGAGATCGTGCCATTGCACTCCAGCCTGGGTGACAGAGTGAGACTCCGTCTCAAAAAAAGAAGAAAAAAAACACAAGCTCACTGTGGCTACTATGTGGAGAATACATAAATTGGGCTACAGAGGAAGCTGGGAGATCAATTGGAAACCAGTAACCATTCAGGTAAGAAAAGTCTGGCTTGGACAGAAATGGATAAATGTGGGATCCATTGAGCAGCAGAACAGCTGACAGGATTTGCTGATAAAGAGGATAGGAAAAGATAGGGTTTTTTAGCTTAAGCAGTTGAGTCGAAGAGATACCAGTTAGTATTTTAGTCATGTTAGACACCTGAAATGAATATAACTAAAGAATGGTAGAAATTGTGCTTTTTAATTATGTAAGTTTGTGGCAAAGGAGAAGAAGACAGCTGTGGAGAAAGACCCTGGTTTCTTGAAAACTTAGACTAGAAAAATTACTCTGACATGTTAGAACAGTAGGTACTTTATTTGAAAAAAATGAATGATGATTAGGTGCTAAAGCATGAAAAGTCATTCTAAAATAATTGCAACGTAGGAGGGCCAGGCGCAGTGGCTCATGTCTGTAATCCCAGCACTTTTGGAGGCCAAAGCATGTGAATCACTTGAGGTCAGGAGTTTGAGACCAACCTGGCCGACAAGGTGGAACCTCATCTCTATCAAAAAATACAGAAATTAGCCGAGCGTGGCGGCGCACACCTGTAATCCCAGCTACTCTGGAGGCTGAGGCAGGAGAATCACTTGAACCTGGGAGGCGGAGGTTGCAGTGAGCCGAGATTGCACCACTGCACCCCAGCTTGGGCAACAGAGACTCCATCTCTAACTCAATAAATTTTTTAAAAAATTAAAAAAATACAATATAAGATTTGTTCCTAGGATCCAGTCATGGAAGCAGGCACGAACCCATTAATGATGTGCTAAGTAAGGTCTCCATTAATTTGTTGAGGTGCTCCAAATTCATTAGAACAAAAGAACATACTTTATTTCTTTTTTTTTTTTTTTTTTTTTTTTGAGACGGAGTCTTGCTCTGTCGCCAGGCTGGAGTGCAGTGGCACAATCTCGGCTCACTGCAACCTCCGCCTCCTGGGTTCAAGCGATTCTTCTGCCTCAGCCTCCCGAGTAGGTGGGACCACAGACGCGTGCCACCACGCCCGGCTAATTTTTCTGTATTTTTAGTAGAGACAGGGTTTCACCATGTTGGCTAGGATGGTCCCGATCTCTTGACCTTGTGATCCTCCCACCTCGGCCTCCTAACGTGTTGGGATTACAGGCGTGAGCCACCGTGCCCGGCCTCTTTTTTTTTTTTTTTTTGAGATGGTGTCTCACTCTGTAGCTCAAACTGGAGTACAGTGGTACAATCTTGGCTCACTGCAACCTCCACTTCTTGGGCTCAGGTGATTCTCCTGCCTCAGCCTCCCGAGTAGCTGGGACTACAGGCATGTATCACCATGCCTGGTTAATTTTTTTTTTTTTGTCTGCGTATTTTTTAGTAGAGACAGGGTTTCACCATGTTGCCCAGGGTGGTCTGGAAATCCTGAGCTCAGGCGATGTGCCTGCCAAGGCCTCCTAAAGTGCTGGGATTACAGGCGTGAGCCACCTCGCCCGGCCAAAAGACCATACTTTCTTTCATACGGAGTGCCACTTGAAAATGAAATTGGAACCGAAAGCTAGGGAATATGCTTATCTTTCTCAGGTGTTTTTCCTGTTCTACATGTTGAATAAAAGACCATACCTGCTCTAAGAGTCACCCCAAAGGAATTCCACAGTGTTGGTTTAGGAGTTAAAAGACTGTGTTCTGAACTCAAGCCCATTAATGGCCATGTGACCACAGCAAATCGGAACTCTGAGCTTCTGTTCCCTTATTTGTAAAACACTTGTTCTGTGTGCCTCACAGAGCTGTTGAAAATCCCAAATAAGATCATAAATGTCAGAGTACTTTGAAGACTGTGAAACATTGAATACTGCTTATGAGGGAGTGGTTATATAGCTTAAAGCATTTAACTGGAAAGGACCTTGGAAATCCTTTTAAAGGAGGATGGGGGTAGAAATGCAGAGTTTGTTTCTCTCCTCTCTCTCTCTTTTTTTTTTTTTTTTTTTTGAGACAGAGGCTCACTCTGTTGCCCAGACTGGAGTGCGGTGGCATGATCTCGGCTCACTGTGGCCTCTGCCTCCCAGGTTCAGTCAGGTCTCTTGCCTCAGCCTTCCAAGTAGCTGGGATTACAGGCCTGCACCATTAGGCCGGGCTAATTTTTGTATTTTTAGTGGAGACGAGGTTTCACTATGTTGGCCATGCTGGTCTGGAACTCCTGACCTCAAGTGATCTGCCTGCCTTGGCCTCCCAGAGTATTGGGATTAAAGGGATGAGCCAATAATGCCCCAGCCTAGATTGTTCCTCTACTGTGAATCTTGAGCTTATGGTTTCCACTAGACTATAGTGCTCAGCTATAGTGGCCTGTTCTAAGTGGCCTTATAATTCCTAACCAAAGTGACTTGTGAAACAAAGGACCCTGGATAAATTTAAATGCTATAAAGATGATAAAATGTACAGGTAAGTTTAATTTTGCTCTCTTATTTGGTAATTAGAGCTTTATTCCTAGCCATAATACAGAAAGGAAAGGCAGCAAAATATGGTTAGTACTTTTTATGTGAGTTTTTTTGACTTTTGGGCTGTGGAATGGAAGCATCTTTTTCTCTTAAGAAGTGAAAAATAAAAACATGCCAGAGCTTCCTAGCAGTTAAAAGCAACTGTTGGTCAGTGAGAGAATGGAAGGAAAAAAAAAAAACAACTGGTTACAGATGGGAAAAGTAAAGGAAGAAGGAGGAAAAACATATTTGAAAGAAGGGAGAAAAGGCTTAAGTCAATTCAAGAAGGCAAAAGAGTCTCAAGTGTTCTTTTTATAATCTGTCTTTGAGTTTCAGGTACTAAAATGTGAGGTGATTAAAAGAGAGGTTGGTTCTTAGAGGAATAAATAAAATTAAGGCAAAATAATAAGGATTTATGGTCTCTATGAAGATGTATTGGATTACTATGGACATTATTTTTATTTAAGATGTGTTTTCTTACTGACATATATGAAGTCAGTCTCTCTTTCTCTGCTTAAGGAACCCCAGTGCTGTATGATACTGTAGGAAAAATATTTACCAACACAGGATTTTCATTAGTGAGGTGATCTGGACTGAATTCATTGGTTCTTTTTGGTTTGATTTAGGCTGTTTTAGTATCTATTTAAAATATTGTTCTGAGTTTTTTTCTTTAGCTTTTTTTCTCTATATCACAAGTTGTTAGGCAATCTTTAGCTTTTCTAATTTACCATTTATGCTGAATTCATCAATTTGAAAAGCTTAAAAAAAAAGCCAAACAAAGGGACTGTGACACTGTCAGCTAAAGTTTTCTTTATTTACACACAGTTCTGTTTTCAACCTTCACTCCCAGAGACAGCCTATTGCCATGAATTGAGTGTGTATCATTCCAGTGCAATGTAGATATATATGTATGTGTGTGTATGAAAATGTATTGCTTTATGTGTTTAATTTTTAGACAATAAATTATATATGTATGTGTGAGTATATATGTGCATATGTATATATATATAAATTCTACAGCACTCTTATTTTCATTCTTGTTTTCTAAAATCTGTACATGTTGGTAGATTCAGCTCTAGGTCTCCCATTTTAGCTCTTGTTTTTATTATACAGTATGAATATTTCACAGTTTTTCCACAATCCCTTTGATGGATATTTAAATTGTTTTCCTTTTTTTCCTCATTACATTACAGACAACTGGTGAACAACCTTGCACATATCTTTTCTGATCTTTGTCCTCATCTCTCTCTTCTTCTACCTTCTCTTTTGTTTCAATGGTTTGCTTTTGTCCTAAACTGTCTTATTATTCGAGTTCTCCTACTGGGTCCAACACTTTAGTATTTATAATCATTATTTGAGGGAGGGAGGGGGATGAGGAAAACCTTCCATACTTTGAATAAGGGTCCTCTTTATCAGAAAACAAGAGGCTGTGAAATTTTCTTTCCGCATAGATTCTTTTTGGAATATGATAAATTTTGCAACTTCGCATTTTATTTTAATTTAATTAATTTTTTAAGAGACAGGGTCTCACTATGTTGCCTAGGCTGGTCTTGAACTCCTGAGCTCAAGTGATCCTCCTGTCTTGGCCTCCCAAAGTGCTGCGATTACAAGGTGTGAGCCACCATGCCTGGCCAAATTTGCATTTTAATATTTTGCATTTCTATTGTCTTATGCTATTAACTGTTTTATTTTTTTAAAATAAACTTCAGTAACTGCTCACCTTTTATTCCTCTTACAAGCTTTCTTTTACTACTTTTTCACTCCTCTAGAATACTGTCTTCCTGCTGAGTGTGGGACTATTTAGTGATCTCCAACCCAGTTTATGCACTTCTTATGTTACTTTACAAGTTCAGTGTGATCCAGACATAGCTGATATTTATAGAAGGATTTCTTGAAGCATTCTTAGCCAAAGGAAGCGTTTAAAAAATATGTCTTCACGTTGATAATTGATTAGAATTATTACATTTAAATTTTTTTCAAAGACCATATGTTTCAATTACCAGTGGTTTTCATTTATAAATTTTTTCTGGAGTCTAATCCACTGTGCTTTATTCATTATTGTGAGGTTGAGTATATTTTTAATTTTTCTGCTCCCCTGTTTTTTTCACCCTTTAAACCTGGCTCCTATTCAGAGCTTTGAGCACTTGGAATCCTGAAGTGTTACAAATGAAAACTGTTACACTTCTCTAATAACACACTCTGCCTGCTGCAAGTGTTTGAGTAGAACTTCCTTTCTTAACAAGTACTTTGGGCAGCCACCTGTCTCATGAATATATCAACTATCTTTAAGAATTTGAGAATTTATATGCTGAGTATTTTTTTTAAGACAACCAATAAGACCTTCAGATGGAAATCCGAGTAATAAATAGAACTAGACTAATCAGATGTCTGTGTGTTTTCTCTCAGATCTGTTCTTGGCTTAGGGTTTGGTTCAGGTAGGTAATGAGTCTTGTGGCTGGAAAGTAACCTTTGGATCTAGGCTTACGCCAACGTTAACATAGATGAGGTATTCCATCCAAACTACAAGCACTGTATGTATACTCTGGAGTATCTGTCATGTCACCCAGTAGTAGGTAGTTCCATTTAGTGAATTATCTTTCTTTTGCCATTGTAGTCACCAAGTTTGAATGGAATTGTTTACCTGCTCTTTGTCACATCAATCCCACATTTTATGCTGCAGAGAAATGTTCCTATCTTAAATCTTTCTTTGGAAGAAAATTATGCTCTTATATGGAACACTAACACCATAGAGTTTGTTTTCCCTTCCACTCTGGAAACTGCTATAAAACTTTTTTTAGTTCCTAAGTAAAAAATCATTATTTTTCTAACTGTGGTTACCCTCTTGGGATATTTCATCTGAATATGCAACAGAAGCCCTTATTGCTTTTGTTGGAGTCAAAATATAATATAAATAACTTTGCTTTTTTTGAGATGGAGTCTCTCTGTCACCCAGGCTGGAGTGCAGTGGCATGATCTTGGCTCACTGCAACCTCTGTCTCCCTCCCAGGTTCAAGTGATTCTCCAGCCTCAGCCTCTTGAGTAGTAGCTGGGACTACAGGTGCCCACCACCACGCCTGGCTAATTTTTGTAATTTTTGGTAGAGATGTGGTTTCACAATATTGGCCAGGCCGGTCTTAAACTCCTGACCTCAGGTGATCCACCCACCTCAGCCTCCCAAAGTGTTGGGGTTACAGGCATGAGCCACTGCACCTGGCCAGTATTACACACTGGTTAAAGGGAAAATATAGTTCTGTTTTTATCAACTTTTTAGAAGTCTTAACTCTGACTTATTAGTAAGTGCATAAAACTGAAACTTGTTAGTAAAATAAACTTCGTTAATTTGACATACAGAGAGAGGAAACTGGTGTTTTTGTTTGTTTGTTTGTTTTAACTATAGAGTTACTGTCTGATCTTTCAAGCACAGGAATCTAAAAGAAAACATTAATTCAGTCATTTATTAAATAAGTGTTTGTGGCCTTCCATGTGCCAGACACTGTCTGGGTGCAGCAGCAAAACGACAAGAACCTGCCTTGGTAGAGCTTATTTTCCAGTTAGAGAAGACAGATTGTAAAAAGATACAGGATGGTAGATGACTTTATGTGCTATAGAAAAAAATGATGAAACAAGAATAGGATTGTGGCTGTTCGGGGAGGGAATTGCTTTTTTTTTTTTTTTTTTTTGAGATGGAGTCTTGCTCTGTCATCTAGGCTGGAGTGCAGTGGTGCAATCTTGGCTCACTGCAACCTTTGCCTCCCAGGTTCAAGCTAGTCTCGTGCCTTAGCCTCCTGAGTAGCTGGGACTACAGGTGTATGCCACCACACTTAGCTAATTTTTGTGTTTTTAGTAGAGACGGGATTTCACCGTGTTGGCCAGGCTGGTCTTGAACTCCTGACCTCAAGTGATCCACCCACCTCAGCCTCCCACAGTGCTAGGATTACTGGTGCGAGCCACCATACCCAGCCAATAATTCATTTTTAAGGGTGTCAGGGAAGACCTCACAGAGATGGTGACAAGGAAAGTCTTAGCAATGGTTAAAGAGTGTGCCCTGAGAACATCTAGGGGAAGACTTATTCAGACAGAAAATGAGAAGTACAAAGCCCCAAGGCAGGAATAGGCCTATTCCGAGAAACCACAACAAAGAAGGGCACTGTAGCTGGTACATAGTGAGATCAGGAAAATGTAGTTGGAAATGAGGCCAGAGAGGTAATCGTGTCTAGATTGTGCAGGACCCTTCTGGCCATTGTAAGGCTTTCACTCAGAGGGAGTTGGGATTTTATTGGAGGTTCCATTAGAGGCCATGATTAAACTAGTAAAACCAAAAAATACTTGTGTCTTGGCTTTACTTTGTCAGATGATTTTGTCTCGAAATAACTTGAGGATTAACTAATGGTTCCTGGTGGTAGTCATATGTAGATTTAAATCTTTATGTCAGCACAGAAAATTTCCCTGAAATAGAGATCTTAGGTATGGCATTTAAATTCAAATAAAGTAATAGAAAATCCTACCTATAGATATTTATTCCCGGGTGGCCCTGCTTTATTACTGACTTCTCATCCTAAATTGTATTTTTTTTTTAAATGTATTATGTGCAAGATGTACTCACACTTACATATTATTGGAGGCTACATAGAGATTACTCTGGTAGGTTATTTTAATAAGGTATGCTTTGAACGGTTTTTTTTTTTTTGAGACAGAGTCTCACTGTCATTCAGGCTGGAGTGTAATGGCACCATCTTAGCTCACTGCAACCTCCACGTCCCAGGTTCAAGCGATCCTCCCACCTCAGCCTCCCAAGTAGCTGGAATTACAGGTGTGCGCCACCACATCTGGCAAATTTTTTTTGTGTGTTTTTAGTAGAGATGGGGTTTCACCGTGTTGGCCAGGCTGGTCTTGGACTCCTGATCTCAAGTGATCCGCCCTCCTCAGCCTTTCAAAGTGCTGGGATTACAGGTGTGAGCCACCATGCCTGGGTTGAACGTTTTTATTATGAAATACAACAGAAAAATACACAAAACATGAATGTATAGTTTAAGGATTAATTACAAAAGGCAAATACCTATGCAACCACCAGTTGGACCTAGAAATGTATCATTGCTAGCGCCTGGAAGAAGCCTGCTGTGTCTCCCTTCTAGATCATAACCTATAGCATTGCTCAGAAGTAACTACTGTTCTGACATGTGTGATAATCATATCCCTATTTTTCTTTATGATTTTTCTACCTAGGATTCATTCTAAACCAATATAATGTAGTTTTGTCTGTTTTTAAACTTTGTATAAATTGGAATAATACAATATGTGATTTTTATATTTTTATGTCATCTTTCAGGAAGAAGCTAACAATATATATGTTCATAACTTTCATCCATATTGCTATATAGAACTGTAGTTTGATTTCATTGCCATATAGCATTCTGTTATATGAATATACCACAATTTATGTATTCAGTCTTGGATTGTTTCTAGTTTTTGGCTGTTAATGAACAATGCTGTTTTGAATATGCACAGAAGTTTCTCTAGGCCATATACTTACCGCAGAATTGCAGAATCTTCAGTCTTATTAGATAATGAACTATTTTCCAAAGTGGTGGTACCAGTTTGTTCTCCTGCCAACCTGTTCTAGCCCTTACCTATATTGTCAGATGCTTTAAATTTTGAGAAACCAAAACCTTAAACTTAAAAAAAAATCGGAGAGTAATGGATTAAAGGTATTGGTTTCTGCTTTAAGAATCACAGCTGTTCATTTTCATTTGTTAGAGTTGGTTGATACCTTCTGCCATAGTTACTTAACGGCATTCTATCTTCTGTCCTTAGAGGGTCAGGCACCTTGTCTGTTTCTTTACCACTGTGTCTCAAAGAATGCCGTGCAATTGGTACTCAGTAAATATTTGTTGCATGAATTCAGCCTGACTCCTGCTGCTATTAACTGAACTATGTGGGATTTTTAAGGGCTTATTTTTGAGATGGAATCTCACTCTGTTGCCCAGGCTGGAGTTCAGTGGCACAGTTTCTGCTCACTGCAACCTCTGCCTCCCAGGTTCAAGCAATTCTCCAGCCTCAGTCTCCCAACTAACTGGGATTACAGGTGCCCGTCACCATGCTTGGCTAATTTTGTATTTTTAGTAGAGATGGGGTTTTACCATGTTGGCCAGGCTGGCCTCAAACTCCTGACCTCAAGTGAATTTCTTTTATGGTATCTATTAAGACTGTCCCTGCTTTAGCATCACTCCTTTAGCACAGTTTTTGGTGATGGCTTGTTCGTTTACTGATAGTAACTGGACTCGGTTTACCAAAACATTATAGTCTAAGAGAAGTTTATTTGTACCAGTGTACTAAAGTTGGTGTTTACATTTGCAGGAAGAGATTCTATTTATAAGGAATCACTTACCCATGATTTATGCAATACTTTATTTTCCCACAAAAGGAAATAACAGCACTGGAATTTTTGGCCTGTGTTAGACTCCTGGAAGCATTACTACTTCTCTTATCCTTGTTTCTGTTTTGGGTTACTTTGTAGGATATGGTAGATTATCAGGGGTTGGCGTTGCTTAGCTGTTTCTCCAGTCTTCAACAGGAACCTCTTTCTCTCCCTTGTATAATCAGTATTAATCCAGTCTTTAGTGTCCACTATTCTGCATCTTATTGTCACAGTTATTTATTAAAACCATAGGGCGAGCCATAGTGGGGGGTGTGCCTTTATAGTCCCGACTACTCCTGAGATAGGAGGCTGAGGTAGTGCACTATGATCAGGTCTGTGAATAGTCAGTGTACTCCAGCCCAGGCAGTATAGTGAGACCCTGTCTCTAAACAAAGAAACAAACAAACAAAATCATAGGATACATGCCTTTGTTTAAATATGTCTTGCTTTGGTGCAGTTTACCCATAGAGCACTTCTTTAAAAAGATGTTTTACATAAAAACTTGGCCAGGCACGGTGGCTCACACCTGTAATCCCAGCACTTTGGGAGGCTGAGGCAGGTGGATCACAAGATCAGGAGTTTTACGACCAGCCTAACCAAGATGGTGAAACCCCGTCTCTACCACAAATACAAAAATTATCTGGACACAGTGGCGGACTCCTGTAATCCCAGCTGCTCGGGAGGCTGAGGCAGGAGAATTGCTTGAACCCGGGCGGCAGAGGTTGCAGTGAGCCAAGATCGTGCCACTGCACTCCAGCCTGGGTGACAGAGTGAGACTCTGTCTCAAAGAAAAAAAATTACAGTAATTCTTTAAGCATTTTTTGAAAGAGAAAGCTGGCAACAATGATCACTCTTGTATGGGAAAAGTCACTTCATTTTTGCTGCACTCATAGCCCAGTTTATTAGAAGAACCAGCTTGGGGCTGGGCACAGTGGCTCATGCCTGTTATCGCAGCACTTTGGGAGATAAGAGGCTGGCGAATCACCTGAGTTCAGGAGTTCAAGTCCGGCCTGGCCAACATGGCGAAACCCCATCTCTACTAAAAATACAATAGCCAGGCATGGTGGCGGGCACCTGTAATCCCAGCTACTTGGGAGGCTGAGGCAGAATTGCTTGAACCTGGGAGACGAAGGTTGCAGTGAGCTGAGATCACTCCATTGCACTTCAGCGTGGGTGACAGAGCAAGACTTCATCTCAAAAAGAACTAGCTTGGATTTTTCTGACTTCCATTTCTAAGTATAATGTTTTTTTTTCGAGAGATGACTAAGAAATAGAGCATTCAGAGCCAGTGATGCGATAAAGGAATGGTATTTTTTTTTTTTTGAGAGTCTCACTCTGTCACCCAGACTGGAGTGTGGTGGCACGATTTCAGCTGACTGCAGCCTTCACCCCACCCCTCCCCGCTGGGTTCAAGCAATTTTCATGCCTCAGCCCCCCAAGTAACTGGGACTACAGGCACGCACTACCATGCCTGGCTAATTTTTGTATTTTTAGTAGAGATGGGGTTTCACCATGTTGGCCAGGATGATCTTGATCTCTTGACCTTGTGATCTGCCCACCTTGGCCTCCCAAAGTGCTGGGATTACCGGTGTGAGTCACCATGCCTGACCTGGCTAATTTTTTGTATTTTTAGTTGAGGCAGGGTTTTGCCATGATGCCAGGCCGGTCTCAAACTTCTGGCCTCAAGTGATCCGCTCGCCTTGACCTAAGAATGGTAATTTTGGCTAGTAAATTTTTACCATTTCTTTGCAAATGTATCACCTGCTTTTGTGAGATTTTTCCCTTTTAGGAATAGACAAAGTAAGTAAAGACTTGTATGAGATTCAGAATCTAGTTAAGTCTGATTCATCTTCTCTATTTCCAACAGAGATTTCCTGTTAGACAAGACAAATTAGAGTTTTTCTACTGACTTAACTTGGTGAGTTTTTACATAGTTTTATTTTAAATATAGTTTAATCATGTGGGAAAAAGCAGAATGAAATGCATAAAAATATTTATCATGACTTTTAAAAATATACCTCTTGAGTATAATCTACTGTTTCATTTTAGTGCAAATGATAGGTAAAGTTAAAAAGTTAAAGTCATGTAAGGTAAGCATGTAAGATTTTCTTTTTAAAATAAGAATAATTACAGTGTTAAATAAACGTTTTTCATAAGTGGCTTCAAAAAAAGTCTTATTCTAAATATTCTTACCTGGAGTAAGCCAGAACTATTTATTCTGATCTTCTCTGGTGATTTCTAGATAGAGGATAAGACTTTACACTAACGGTAGAGGGGAGAAATGATGTTTGAATTTAAATTTTTAATCAATGGTTGGTAATATATGATATGGAAAACTTAGGATCAGATTATTTTTCTTCTAGAGAAGTTTTTCAGGAAGGCTGGGCATGGTGACTCATGCCTTTAATACCAACACTTTGGGAGGCTGAGGCAGGAAGATTGCTTGAGCTCAGGAGTTCAAGACCATTCTGGCCAACATGGTGAAAACCCATCTCTACAAAAATTATAAAAATTAGCCAGGTGTGGTGGCACATGTCTGTAGTCCCAACTACTCCAGAGACTGAGGTGGAGGATAATATGATTCATACCAGGAGGTGTAGGCTACAGTGAGCCATAATTGTGCCACTGCATTCCAGCCTGGGCAACAGAGCAAGACCTCGTCTTAAAAAAAAAAAAAAAAAAAAAAAAAGGCCAGGCGCAGTGGCTCATGCGTGTAATCCGGGCACTTTGGGAGGACGAGGTGGGTGGATCATTTTTTAGTAGAAACCCCGTCACTACTAAAAATACAAAAATTAGCCAGACATGGTGGCACATGCCTGTAATCCCAGCTACTGGGGAGGCTGAGATGGGAGAATCACTTGACTCGGGAGGCAGAGCTGCAGTGAGCTGACATCGCGCCACTGCACTCCAGCCTGGGCGACAGAGCGAGACTTCATCTCAAAAAACAAGAAAAGAAAAAGAAAAGAGATACCTTAAAGAAATTTGCAGGCTTCATTTTACTCTATAAAAGGAGTTTGATTTTGAACAAATTGTCTTTGTGTATTGTACCTTGGAGCTCATTTCTCTCTGGGTAACTTACAGAAAAAAACTCTACCATTTTGTGTAGCATCTTAAAACTTTTCCTTTGTAGTGTGAGACTTTTGCCTCCAAAGTTTGTGTATGTTTTGTCAGAGTTTTGTTGGGTTAAGCAGGTGTTACTGCATTTGAATCTTTTAAATTCTGACACAGATTATCAGGAGCCAGGAAATTCTGTTAAGACAGACGTTCTGTCTCACTTTCCCTATTTTGTCTGCCTGTGTGGTTTTACTTTTTCCTTGAGTCATGAATTTTGGAATGAACATTTAAAACTGAGAACTTCCTGCCCATCCTTTGTTCCATTTCGTTTACTTAGAACTGTAACATTAACATAGAATTTTGCTTATTTTTAATAATGTTGGAAGAAGAGGGAATTTATTTTCTGCAGATTGTTTCTAGGAAAGGCACGTGGTCTACGTAAATAGTAGTCTGTTTTTTTCAGTTAAGACCGTAAAGGAGATTAAAAACATACATATACCTCTCTTTCTCTTTCGTAGTTGGAAGGAGGTCTAGGTGCCTTTCAGGAAGAAAAGTGTCTCATGGGAATACTGAATTCTGTACTGCTGGATAATAATAGTTAATGCTGAACGTAATTAGTTGTCCTTGTAGGAGACCAAATCCTCTGGAGCAGGTGGGCCTTTTCAGTCTCCAAGTTAATGAACTTATTCCAAATTGTATGCCGGAAGACTAATTAGACTTTCTCCTTTGATATTCATTCCTTGGGTCCCTTACATAGCCAAATCATGTTAGCAAGAAATATTTTTAAATGGCTTGGCTGAAGTAGATGGCCAAGAGAGAACTGCCTGTTGAATTTGGCTTCTGTAAAGGCCAGGGGACTCTCTGGGGTTGCATAAGCTCTATTTGTTTCATGAGATGACTCTTCTGTTTTTGAATTCCTTGCAGATTGGACTTGCTTAAATAGTATTAGGGCCAGCTCTTTCATCTGTCTACTATTTAGATTTTATAAGGTTCTTCATAGTTATAATTGAGGGGAGTGGGTGATAGGCTATAATTGCTAAAATCTCAAAACAGCTGTGAGAATATTAACCTATATAATAAATGGAATCGTCTTACCATAGGGCTTTTCCTTGCTTCCTCCTTTTCCGATTCTTTTTCAGCTCTTCTTTAGAATAAGTAAATCTTCTCAACCTAGAGGAGGAATCTTTGATAGCATGTGGGAGGTGTTAAAATCTTTATCTTTCCCAGGTTCACTCTTTGTGGCCCTAGAGATTTGTGCCCAAGCCATTCAGTGGAATCAACACATGATTCTAATTTGTGAGAATGGAGAAGTTGTTGATTGATTGCTTTTGTGTTTCTGACTTCATTTCTAAAGATGTTCTCTTTTGGAACTGAGACCCACTTTGAAGTGAAATAGCTCCTTTATAATCAGGTTTGTTTCCTGATTCGGATTCCTGTCCTTCCATTTCAGATATTTCCCAGTGTGGAACCCTATTTACTTTTTTTTTTTTCTAGCAGCTGGTTCCATAATTAACAGCAGCAGCATGTCACCTGATGGTATTAACGCAGACCTTGTGAAATCTGTGCTTGTTGCGGCCATTCTTTTTTTTTTTTTTTTTTTTTTTTTTTTTTTTGAGATGAAGTCTTGCTCTTTTCATCAGGCTGGAGTGCAATGGTGCAATCTGGGCTCACTGCAACCTCCGTCTCCCGGAGTCAAGCGATTCCCCCTGCCTCAGCCTCCTGAGTAGCTGGGACTAGAGGCGTGCACCACCACACCTGGCTAATTTTTGTGTGTGTGTGTTTTAGTAGAGATAGGGTTTCACCATGGCCAAGATGGTCTCGATCTCTTGACCTCATGATCCATCCGCCTCGGCCTCCCAAAATGCTGGGATTACAAGCATGAGCCACCACGCCCAGCCTGTTGCGGCCATTCTTTATTCTGCTGGATCCTCCATCCAAATGGAGACAGAGGAATTTTTTCCTCTGATGCTGTTATGTGGATGTGTTTAGCTCAGGAATCCTTTGTGCCTAAATTAAAAGCAGAACAAAAATTCAAGAAGTCTTTTTAAGATCCAAGGCATTGCAGTCCTGCAAGGTGGTTAAGTGACATCTTCCCCTTTCTAGGATAAAGTTCTCCATTTGCAGCAGAGATGTATTGCATTCTCCCTGGACATATTTTTGGGGTAGATAATTATGCTAATATGTTTATATCAATAACTTACATAGTGGACAGTTTCTAGGGTGAGGGGATAGTCCCCCTGCCCTAACTTAACTTGGCAGTACATTTTCTGCTTTTTTTTTTTTTTTTTTTTTTTTTTTTTTTGCTAACTGGAAAAGTTCCATCCAAAGTGAGAATGAATCCATATTTTAACCTTTGAGCTGGCTGCTAAGGTCTTCTTGGGGATGAGGACAGTTTGTAGTTATTTATAAACTGTAAGAAGAGCAGTAAGCCTGTAAACTACCAGCACACACTGAGGCTTGGGAGTCGGAGCAGTCTGTTGTTATCCTATTGGGTTTAGTGACTTGAGAGTCACATACCTTCCTGTTCATCTTCAGCTTGACTTTATCTATCTAGATGAGCCTTACTAGCTAGGCATTTCTGTAAAATTATCTTATAGCACTTAGATTGAGGAGAAGAAGGAGAAATAGCCTTTTATGTACAAGTACATATCTAATCCTCAAAATCATTTTAGAATCTATACTTACCTAAGAAATCTCTGTAAACTGGGAAAATCTTACAGGTACTGACTTGCACACATAATACCATGCTTGTTTCTAGGTTTTCCTTATATACAACAGTTACAAAGCAATTCAGTTCTTAATTAGAGAAATATTTGGCTGTGTCAGAAATGTGTTGTACATCTTAGCTGGTATAGAAAAAATTGAGTTTACCCACCTAGACGTGTTTTTACATATACAGATATTTACACTGGTCTGTATTTAATAAATGTTAATTATCTTTTCTCCATACATCCAGAATCAAACCCAGTGTCAGATACAAAAATAATAGATCAAATCTAAGTAGATGCTAAGGATTTCCCTCAATCAATATATTGGAATTTTATTATAATATATAGAATTTAACTTGAGGCCAAGTGTGGTGGCTCACGCCTGTAATTTCAGTTTTAGGAGGCCAAGGTGGGTGGGTCACGTGAGGTCAGGAGTTCGGGACCAACCTGGTCAACATGGTGAAATCCCGTCTCTACTAAAAATACAAAAATTACCTGGGCGTGGTGGTGCACACCTGTATTCCCCGCTACTTGGGAGGCTGAGGCAGGAGAATCACTTGAACCCAGGAGGCGAGGGGTTGCAGTCAGCCAAGACTGCACCATTGCACTCTAGCCCAGGCAACAAGACGGAAATTCTGTCTCAAAAAAAAAAAAAAAAGAAGAATTTAACTTGAAATAACTTAGAGTTTAACCTGGTTCCTGACAACTGCTGTAATGGTACTGTCTATAACCAGGATCGACTTATGCTGGGAAATGGACTTCTCTCACTGTTGTCTTGTGGATTCAGGAGCTTACCCCAGTCTTGCAGATTTCCCTTTTCTTTTGTTTTCTTGGATTTGAAAAAATTTTTTCATCAGGGAAGGGTGTAAATAGTTTTGTAATGGACTAAGATCTTAAAGTTGGAGTGACTTGATAGTTTTCTTTTTAAAATGTTTTATTATTATTATTTTGAGATGGAGTTTCACTCGTTGCCCAGGCTGAAGTGCAGTGGCTCGATCTCAGCTCACCACAACTTCCGTCTCCTAGGTTCAAGCAATTCTTCTGTCTCAGTCTCCTGAGTAGCTGGGATTACAGACATCTGCCACCACGCCCGGCTAATTTTGTATTTTTTTTTTTTTTAACTAGAGACGGGGTTTCTCCATGTTGGCCAGGCTGGTCTGGAACTCCTGACCTCAGGTGATCCGCCTGCCTCGGCCTCCCAAAGTGCTGGGATTACAGGCGTGAGCCACTGCGACTGGCTGTGTTTTATTGTTTTAAAAGTATATCTGGATTCTTACAGCTGCATTCATTCAACAGCTCCTAAACTTTACCTTGTTAACTAGAACTCATTAAGGGAAAATGATCCCAAAAGAGAAGGAGTCTAGTTTTTCTTTTTTTTTTCTTTTTTTGAGACGGAGTTTTGCTCTTGTTAACTAGGCTGGAGTGCAATGGCGCAATCTCGGCTCACCGCAGCCTCCGCCTCCTGGGTTCAAGCAATTCTCCTGCCTCAGCCTCCCGAGTAGCTGAAACTACAGGCGTGCACCACCATGCCCAGCTAATTTTTGTATTTTTAGTAGAGACAGGGTTTCACCATGTTGACCAGGATAGTCTCGATCTCTTAACCTCGTGATCCACCCGCCTCGGCCTCCCAAAGTGCTGGGATTATAGGCCTGAGCCACCACACCTGGCCAGGAGTCTAGTTTTTCAACCAAAATTTCATTGAACAAATATTTACTGAGTGCCTGTTATGATGCCATTCTAGGCACAGGGGAATGCTGTTCTCATTGAGTTTAACTTCTAATAGGGAACACAATAGACAAGTGAAAAAATAAAAACAAGATAATTTCAGGTAGTGGTAATAAGGAAGAAAATAAAATAGGGTAATGTGATGAGAGGAACAGGCTAGAAGTGGGAGTGGCTTCAGATTGAGTGGTCAGGAAAGACCTCTGTGACAATAACTTCATTTAATAGGAGACCTAACTGACAAGGAAGACCCAGCAATAAAAAAACCTGAAGGAAGAAAGAGCTTTCTAGGCTGAGGAAAGAGCCCAATGTGTTTGTGGATTAGAGTTAAAGGCCTGAGTGACTAAAAACATCAGGCTTGAGAAGAGTATTAGAGAAGGTCAGGGAGGTATGCTGAGGCCATGGTGATTGTGACGAAAAGGTTGATTTTATTCAGATAACAATGGAAGCCAGTGAATAATTCCTTTCTTGTCTCTCATGTGAGTCTGATGTATAAGCCTCCTCACAACTCTGAAAAATTAATTGTAAAGGCTGCTAATTCCTTTTTAAATGTTTTAATTTACTATTTGAATAGGTAATATATTTACATGGTTCAAAATTCAGAAAGTACTAAGAGTAATACAGTAGGACTTCTTCCCACTCAGGTGTACCCAGTTTCCTTCCATGGGAGTAACCAGCATCCATAGACTCTCATGTCTTTTCAGAGATATTTTATATGTTAAAATAAATACATATTTTATATTAAAAAATAGAGCTTCCTTATTTTTTTAACAGATGCATATTATTGCATTATCTGTATCATAGTTTATTTAATCCACTGTTGATGAACTTTTAGGTTATTTCCATTTTTATATGTTTATAAATAGTGCCACAGTGAAAAACCTTTTATATTTGTCATTTAAAATATATCAGAAGGGATACATTTCCAGAAGTGAAATTGCTGGATCAAAGGGGATATGCATTTTTTTCTTTGATAGACATTGCCCTTCAGAGAGATTGTAACAATTTATACTCCAACCAGAAATGTTTTCTTTACCCTGGGTAAGTGTTATCAAACATTTTGATCTTTGCCAATTCAGTGGGTGAATCAATGTGTGACTTGATTTGCATTTTCATCTTGAATGAGAGTTGAGCATCTTTTCATATATTTAAGAACCATTGGTATTTCCATTTCTGTGCACTATTGGTTGTTCTTTGCCCATTTTTCTGTAAGGCTGTTGACTTTTTTCTTCTTGATCTCTAGATTCATTTAGTATTGGTAAATTCCCCTATAGGTGCAGTGTTTAAGAATGTAAAAAGTGAAAACCGACTGGGCACAGTGGTTCATGCTTATAATCCCAAGGCAGGAGAATTTTCTGAGGCCAAGAGTTTGAGACCAGCTTAGGCAACAAAGCAAGACCCTGTCTCTACAATTTTTTTTTTTTAATTTTAAAAGAAAGAAAACAAACAGGCATCTTTAATTTATAAAGTTTTACAAAGTATGAACCTGATAAAAGACATAAGGGAACCTCAGTCTTTCCTTTGCTGATTGAGGTCTGTCTGAAGCCCTGAATTTATTTATTTATTTTTTGGAGACAGTGTCTCACTCTGTTGCCTGGGCTGGAGTGCAGTGGCACAATCTTGACTCACTGCAACCTCTGCCTCCCAAGTATAAGCAATTCTCCTGCCTCAGCTTCCTAAGTAGCTGGAATTACAGGCACTCACCACCACGCCCGGCTAATTTTTGTATTTTTAGTAGAGACAGGGTTTCACCATGTTGGTCAGGCTGGTCTCGAACTCCTAACCTTGTGATCCGCCCGCCTCAACCTCCCAAAGTGCTGGGATTACAGGCGTGAGCCACCACACCCGGCCACCCTGAGTTTCATTTTAAGCAGTGTCTCTAAATATTTTTTTAAGTACATTTAGTATTTTGTTGGACTAGATTAAACTGCAGAAAGTTTACTCATAACAAATATTCAAAAGTCATTTAAACCTTGTAACAGTAGGAGTCAATATGACCTGTAATAACTACCCTTGGGGTAATAAGAAAGAAATGATTACCTCCTGGGCTGTATATGATTGAGCACACTGTAACAGAAGAAACAAAAAGCTCCTTTTAGGTCACATTAGTTTCTCAAAAATGAGTATACCAAAGTCATATGTTTTTTTTTTTCAATTGTCATCTGTCTTTTTGGCATCTTCTGTTTTGGAAAATGCAAACATCTCAGTTTTAAAATAGTTGTGACACTGGGGCTTTTCTTCATTTGGAAACTGTACAAAGCTTTAAACTAGAAGAAAACAGAGGGAGAGTTAGGCTTTTAAAAAATCCCTAACATTCTCTGGCAAGAAGCTCTGTTCATAGCCATCTAGCTTGTACATGCTCTGTATTATGTTCAACCATATGAAATTGCTGATATTCAACTATTTTTGTTATATAAGGTAACAGTTTTCATGGTTCAATCTAATGTCTTCACAATCTTAACTCCTATCATCTTAAAACTGATGGATATAAGTAAGGCTGGTTCACAGATACCATGTATCAGATTCATGCCTCTGTCTTAACTGATTGATTTTATGTTTTTAAATTCTCTGGATAAGTAGATTAGTCTGATGATGGAGAAATGCCCATGGGAAATAGGTGAAAGATTTGAAAAGTGACTGCACAAGCTGTCTAAGTAACACTTTTCAGAGGGTGTTCCAGCCTGGCTCAGTAAATACTGCAAAGTAAACTATTGGGACATTTTCCTTTATTGTACAGGGAATTTGTCTTCTGTCTTGAAATAATTCTGATTATGTAAGAGTTTAGTTCAGATTAGTTACTGATTTGTGTTTTCAAATGAAGAAAATTATAACAAGTCTCCTCTTGTGTAATAAATATATACTTGATACTGGATGAAAAACTCACTTTTATCAGGGCCAGAATTAGAGGTACCTGGGAGTTTTTGGCTTTGTAATATAATTTTTAGAAATTAATTATTCTCATTATATTACAAATCTTACATACTCAGCATAGTTCAAAGGGCTGTTTTAGAGGTATGTGAAAGAAACAGAAAACTTAATGAACTTGAATGCAGCTGGGTGAGTGTTTCAGTCATCAGAGTTGTTTTTTTTTTTTTTTTTTTTGAGATGGAGTCTCTCTCTGTCGCCCAGGCTGGAGTGCAGTGGTGGGATCTCGGCTCACTGCAAGCTCTGCTTTCTAGGTTCAAGTGATTCTCCTGCCTCAGCCTCCTGAGTAGCTCGGATTACAGGCGCACACAACCACACCTGGCTAATTTTTGTATTTTCAGTAGAGGAGGGGTTTCACTATGGTGGTCAGGCTGGTCTCGAACTCCTGACTTCGTGATCTGCCTGCCTCAGCATTCCAAAGTGCTAAGATTACAAACGTAAGCCACCGCGCCTGACCTTCAACAGAGTATTTTACTGATTCCATTGAGTTCCAGGCAGGTTGTGCTAGGTGGTAAGGGATAGACAGATAGAATAAGTTGCAGGTTCTATTTAAGGAGCTTAAAGTCTGCAGGAGTCAGCAGAAGTGTTCATGAGTATAAAGAAGGTAGAAAAGAAATGCACCGTAGGTTCAGTTGTGAAAGCATT
Source organism: Ateles fusciceps (assembly GCA_036589455.1). Lineage (NCBI taxonomy): Eukaryota > Metazoa > Chordata > Mammalia > Primates > Atelidae > Ateles > Ateles fusciceps. The sequence goes on from JAZHEH010001386.1 coordinate 11,193,748, forward strand.
ATCTGTGCGTCATGACAGCATTACAGGTTGAATATACCCTTATCTGAAATGCTTGGGACCAGAGTGTTTTGGATTTCAGATTTTTCCAGATTTTTTGGAATAGTTTCGTTATGTACTTACCGGTTCAGCATCCCTAATGTGAAATCCAAAGTGTTCCAGTGAGTATGTCATGTCAGTGCTCAGAAACTTTTGGATTTTGGTACTTTTCAGATCAGGGATACTCAGCCTGTAATGCATTTTTGTTTGTCCTTCTGTCTGTCCTCCAAAGTTTAATGTTCTAGTTAGAAATTGTATTGTTGACTTGAGTCACCTAAAACTGGTTAATGACTTCATGGTCTTACCATACCCACTAGGAGGCAGTCCGTTAGAGACTGCTATTAGTTACTAGCTGATACTACCTTCATTGGAAATTAAGCAATATTACAGTTGACAGAGATATTTTAAAGTGTGTTTTTTGATATAACTCAAAGAGGTCTGTCCTCACAGGTCAGAATTTAATAGAGTAAACAGGAAAATAAATGGTGGCATATAATAGATATGTTCAGCCTCAGCGTTTCAGTGTACTAGAAAGTTTGGTAAGCTTTGGAAAATAAATTTCTTAATAGAGAATGCAGACAGACTTGTCTTAACTTGTTTGAAGGCAGGAGCAATATATTTGGCTTTAGTTGTCTACTGTGGAGGTTCTCAAACTCTAACCCTCAGGTAGGTCTCCCTTTTTTTAAAATATTTTTCTGCTGGTCGTCTGTAGCAATTGGCCTGAAGTGCTAGGGAGTTCATGTAGCACCAGGCTACTTTGCTGATGAACCCTTTGCCCATCATTCCTGCTATGAGTGAAATTAATTAGACTTGTGCTGTCCTAGTCAGTTTTCTTCCCAGCAGGTTGTGTGGTTAGAGGTCCTCAGAGTCTGAGACTGATTCTCCAGTTCTACTGGCTGTGGGGTTAGGGATTTTTAAAAATTAGAAGAAATGAAAAGATGTAGCTACAAAATAAGTCAGAAGCAAAAAAGGTGGGAAAAAATGGTCAAAATCAAAGTAGTATTTTCTTTTTTCTGGTTATAATAATGAATCAAGGATCAGTAGCAATAATTAAGGCATTAAAATAAACTGGTTTTTAAAATTTGGCCTTTCCCTGGGCTTAGAGAATTCATAAATTGTTATTGTTAGGTAAGTTTGAAGTTTTTTTAACTTCAAAATAAGTTCAAATTAGTATTTTATGATTACTCATTGTAGAGCTGTGTCTATAATCCACCTCTCCAGAACCAATTTTTTTGTTCTTAACTAACGCATAAAATCAAACCTTCATTGCCACCCTGTCCCAAAGTAGGAATTTTGAAATTTCATTCTGGCCATTAATGATAATTGGGACTTGTAAAACTAGCTAATTTATACTTACTTGTTAATGGAAAAATAAACAGTTCTTTGAGTATGTGTTTTCCATCAAATGCAAGCCTCCCTTGGAGGTGACCATGGTAGCATTTGGCCTCTTTTGTTCATGTTATCATGGAATTGTGAATTGCACAAGCCAGGGAGGCCCAAATGCCACTGCAGTGCTTAGTTTGTTAGCTTAAGTGAGACAGCACACCATGTGTATGACTGGTAGCTTCATCTGTGATTTCATGGATGCTTTAATTGTAAATTCCTGTAAGATAGCGTTTATGACCATGGGAATAACATCTCATTCCATTTATTGGTATTACTCTGTGAAGGCGCAACTGTAGTTTATTCATCTCTTTGTTTATTATTTGAGTAGTCAGTGAATATTTGTGAGTTGAGTTACTATTGCATGACTTGTTGTTACTTTTTTTCTTCTCTGTCGCCCAGGCTGGAGTGCAGTGGTACAATCTTGGCTCACTGCAACCCCCACCTCCACCTCCTGGGTTCAAGCGATTCTCTGCCTCAGCCTCCTGAGTAGCTAGGATTACAGGAGCGCGCCACTATGCCCAACTAATTTTTGTATTTTTAGTACCGATGGGTTTTCGCCACGTTGGCCAGACTGGTCTTGAACTCCTGACCTCAGGTGATCTGCCTGCCTCGGCCTCCCAAAGTGCTGGGATTACAGGCATGAGCCACCATGCCCAGCCTGTTGTTACTTATTTTTTTTGCACTGTAGCTGAGAAAACTTGGGAACCATGTTGTTACTTATTATACCTCTTTCTACAAATGATTTGAGGCAGATTCCAAAAATACTTAACGTATTAAAGATTAAAAGTTGGGAGAATTATAGCAAAGGGAATAATTAAGAAAATAAAACTATTACAGAATGAGCATATGATCTTATATGGGCTTATGGTTGTAAGAGATGAGTCACAGGCCCGGCGCAGTGGCTCACGCCTGTAATCCCAGCACTTTGGGAAGCCGAGGCGGGCGGATCACGAGGTCAAAGATCGAGACCATCCTGGCCAACATGGTGAAACCCCGTCTCTACTAAAAATATAAAAATTAGCCGGGTGTTTGGCTGGCGCCTGTAGTCCCAGCTACTCGGGAGGCTGAGGCGGAGAATCGCTTGAACCCGGGAGATGGAGGTTGCAGTGAACCGAGACTTCGCCACTGTGCTCCATCAAGACTCTGTCTCAAAAAAAAAAAAAAAAAGAGATGAGTCACAAATTTGTCTCAGGATTTCCTAGTAGCCAAGCAATGAGGGCAACACGATCAGTTATAAGATTCATATTGTTTGGCCAGCTGAAAACAAACTAGGTGTTCAGGTAATTTCTCCGTTGTATATTATAAACAAGAGATGTGTGATATAATGGAATACATGCTTACACTATTGCTCCAGTATAAAAAAAATCAGAACAGTACAAAAAGTAGTTTATACCCAGTACATGTCATCCCTAACAGATATTTATATTATCATATTTTTCTTGTATCCTTATTTAAAAAGAATCACGAGAGATAAACTTGAAGTGTCTTATATTATTTTCCCAGTCTCCTTCTTCTCCCTCCTCCTCTCAGTATGAAACTGATATATAGGCTGTCAAGGCTTTTTTTTTTTTTTAACTTTTACCGCATCATACATCTGTAAATATATAAAGCTTAAATTTGCATAAATCATGTACTGTACATGTCATTCCTGAACTTGCTTTTTTAAATTAACACTGTGTTTGATATCCGTGTTGCTATAGATCTAGTTCATTAATTTTAAATCATCAAGTAGAGTTTTCCATTATATGGAAATAATACAAATTATCTATTCCCCTACTGAAGGATTTTTAGTTTGTTTCTAGTTTTTCACTGTTATAAACAGTGCCACATTGAACACCCTTGTCTGTGTCTTCTTGTGCCCACGTATAGAGTTTCTCTAGGGCAGCAGTTCTCAAAATGTGGTTCCAGGAACAGTACCTCAGGATCATCTGGGAACTTGTTAGAAATGAAAACTTGGGCCCATCCCAAATCTCTGAATCAGAAACTCTGGGGGTGGGGCCAGCAATCTGTTTAAAAGGAGATTCTGGTGCACTCTACACTTCAGAATCACAGCTCTAGCACTTGTATAGTTAAAAGTAGAATTACTAAGTTTTAGGGTACATGTATTTTCAACTTTACTAGATACAGCCAATTGGTTTTATAGAATTATTTTTATAGAATCAATTTTTACATATTTGTTAAGTCCCTTTGGCATGTGTTACAAGCTTTTTTTAAGTTTGTCTTTTGGCTTTATTTATGGTACTTAAAAATTGTAACCAAATTTTTTTTTTTTTTCCGAGACGGAGTCTTGCTTTGTCACCAGGCTGGAGTGCAGTGGCGCAATCTCGGCTCACTGCAACCTCCGCCTCCTGGGTTCAAGTGATTCTTCTGCCTCAGCCTCCCAAGTAGCTGGGACCACAGTCATGTGCCATCACGCCTGGCTAATTTTTTTGTATTTTTAGTAGAGACGGGGTTTCACCGTGTTGGCCAGGATGGTCTCAATCTCTTGACCTCGTGATCCGCCCGCCTTGGCCTCCCAAAGTGCTGGGATTACATGCATGAGCCACTGCGCCCGGCCAAAATTGTAATCAAATTTAAAAAATTGTGGCCAGGTGTGGTGGCTCATCCCTGTAATCCTAGCACTTTGGGAGGCCACGGTGGGCAGACTGCTTGAGTCCAGGAGTTTGAGACCAGCCTGGGCAACATGGCAAAACCCTGTCTCCACAAAAAAAAAATTAAAAATTAGCAAGGTGGTATGGTGGTACACAGCTGTAGTCCCACCTACTCATGAGGCTGAGGTGGGAGGACTGCTTGAGCCGGGGAGGCAGAGGTCATAGTGAGCCAAGATCGCGCCACTGTACTCCAGCCTGGGTTACAAAGTGAGACCCTGTCTCAAAAAAAAAAAGTAAACATTGTATATATTTGAGGTATGCAACATAATATTTTGATTTGCATATGCATAGTGAAATGATTACTATAGTCAAACCAATTAACATATCCATTATCTGACAAGTTACCGTGCGTGTGTGTATGCATGCATAGGAAGTAAAAGCAGCTAAAATCTGTAATACAATATTATTAACTATAACCCTCATGTTGTACATTAGATCTCTAGATGGATTCATCCTACCCCCTCTGCAACTTTGTTCCCTTTGACCTACATCTCCCTGTCTCCCACTCCCTCATCCCCAAGTTCACCAGCTTTTCAAATGGCTTTGGTATTTAGAAAGGTTTTGGAGGGAAGAATTTTGAGCTGGATTTGATTTGCTACTGAGACACCCCATTGAGATATATAGCAGTTATTTGAGAATCGTCTGAGGCTTACGAGAGAAGTGATAGTTGTAGAGATTTGGAAAACATTTGTATAAAGGCAGAAATTTGACATTGTTGGGATGGATGAAATTGCCATAAAGATATGTCTGACTGTCTGATGAAAAACAAACAAAAAATTGCCATAAAGAGAATGTAGATTGAGAAAATGATTGAGGATTAAACCATGGGGAGCAACAGTAGACGAAGATAATCTAGTAAAAGAGGCTGAGGAATGATCACAAGGCAGAGTAAGGAGAAGAATCTGAAACATGAGTGGTGTCAGGAATGTAAGCAGGGGGAGAGATCACGAATGCTGCAGAGAAAGGAATACATCTAAGAAAGGTGTAAAAATGTTGCCTTTCAAGAGAGCAGCTAGCAAAGAGCTGAGGAATAGAAGACTCCTTAAGTTTCAATAAAGCTTAGGAGAAGATGAAGCAAACTTAGAGAGGGTAACAAGGTCATTTTGCTTTGCTAGAGTATTTATACCCCAAAGGAAGGAGCCCATGGTAAGTTTGGTGTTAATGAGTCCGTCTTCTCTTCAGGCAGCCTTTTCATAGATATACTTTAAATACCCTTTGAGTATGTTCATTCGCAACATTGTGCAGAGGTATAGAGTGATATAATTGTGACTAGGTGACTACTTTACATTAAGTAGTCTTCTCTGATGTTAACATTTAAATTTGGGACCTCAATGGTAAGGAGCCACTCAAACAATATGGAGACAAAATGTCCAGTATCTAGCAGGTCAAACAATATCTGGGATAGTATCTCAATAATCTAAAATTCTTGCTTCTTGGATCTGACCAGGGTGAAGAGAGAACGGAAATCTTTGCCCCCTGACTTTGGAAATCTCGTTTAACCTTCAAACTGGCGATGTCAAGGGTTCCGAGTCCTCCACCTCCGGCAGAAATGTCGAGTGGCCCTGTAGCCGAGAGTTGGTGCTACACACAGGTAAGTTCAAGTTTTCACCCTGTGAATCTTGCATTTTGGGAGGGTTTGGTGGACAAAAGGAGTAGAATTGCTTTTCCACATTGGGCTTCCTGCTTTCTCTGGAATACAACTGCCTACGAGCAGATAGATAAGGTACTTGTTAACTTTAGGTTCCTTAGTTTTCCACGTGGAATCTGAATTCCCTAGGCTAGTGTTTTTCAGGGGAGATTGAAAGGGGGAATCTTTGAAACTAGATCCACTTACATTGCCCTTGATGAAAGTGTGTTCTAAGTTTCCCTTGTTGGGAAATAAATTTGAGATGGGCAACCCCAGGCAGTGACATCAGCATTTTAATTACAGAGACCCATTTTAAGTACAGTTTTATCATATGCTTTCCCAGCTCTGTTCATGGTGGTGGTGGTGGCCTTTTTGTTCCTGTCCCTATTTCTCTCACTTTCCATCCAGTATTTCTCAGCAGCTGAAAAAAGTTACAAAAGCTATTGGTCAGTGTGAGATTTCTTAAAATGTGGATGAGGAAACCTAAGGTGAGAAAAAGCTGAAAACTGCTGTCTTTCTATCAGGATCATGCAGAGGGAGGGAGGGGAATGATGATCTACTCTTCAGCCTGCTTTTTCAGGTTGTCCACTTCCTATTTAATTGCTTCCTGTTTTTCTATCAACAGATCAAGGTAGTGAAATTCTCCTACATGTGGACCATCAATAACTTTAGTTTTTGCCGTGAGGAAATGGGTGAAGTCATTAAAAGTTCTACCTTTTCATCAGGAGCTAATGATAAACTGAAATGGTGAGGAAGAATACGTCTAGCTGTAAAAATTTTTCTAAAGCTGTCTGTTTTGTTTGGCTTTATGGGACACTGACGGGAATGTAAGTTCCATGAAGGCAGGGACTTTGTTTTGTTCTTACTGTATTTCCCAGTGCCTAGCACAGTGCCTGGCACATAATAGGTACTTATTAAATATTTGTTGAATTAATGAGTATATCAGAGATCAGCAAATTCAAGCTATAGGGTAATGCAAATAAGTAAAGAACGCCAGTGTTATAAATGATATCCATAAATGGAATGACTGGTGACTGCTTGGCAAACTGGTGAGCGTTCTTCTAAAGAGGTGCTGGCTACTCAGCTCCAGCTGACTATAGCTATGGATGAGTAAGGGCTGACCCTTGCCAGATTTTCTGATTTTTCAAGAAAAGCAAGAAATCTAGATTCTAACATACAATCTCTTTAAATTGCCCGCTTTTAAATAAGAAAGGGGATTTATTTGCTTATGTAACTGTATTAACAGGGTATAGGATAGGTTTGAAGGTAGCTTGATCCAGCAAGCCAGTGGTTGGAGTAAGAACCCCGTCTCCTGGCCCTGCTCTCCACGCTTTTGGACATCTCAGGTCTGGCTTCCCTTGTGCTCAAAGGATGACTGGCAGTAGCAATGGCCATAATCCACTACATGCCAGCAAAAGTCTTGGAGCTTTCTCTGAACTAACTGTGTGGCCAGGAATATGTCATACATGCACTGATTGTTTTATGTCTGCATTCCCTGAACTAATCCCTGGAGCAGGGGAAATATGGTCCAGGAGTGGGAATCAGCCTCATTCAAACTATGCGTCATCTTGCCCCGAGGAGCAGGCAGTTAAGGATACAGCCATATACCCACTGCAAAGACCAAAACACATGTCCCTGAACCACCAGTTTTGACCTCTGATAACCCACCACAAGTTTTTTCTTCATTCATTTAGTATTTGTTGGCTATATATTGTGCATTGTATTAGTAAGTGTTGAGGGAGATGTTTATTCTTAGATGTTGTATTTAAATCCTCATCATTAACAAGGTGTATAGTAATTCATGTGGCATATGCACTCCCTAGAGAGACACTGGATTGGGCCACCTATTTGAGAGAGGTGCAATAATACTGACAAGGCCTAAGGATACATATGGCCTATGTATTGCATGTGGTAGAAGCAGTGTCTGAAACACATGCATTTGACTAATGACATTCACAACTTAGTTCAACCTATTCTGTCTGAATTTTGTTTTGATCTGTTCATAACAGATTGGCATCTCTAACTATTAGAAGTCTGGCCTGGCATTCTGTATTGTATAATGGGAATTTACTATCTCTGCGCTTCCTTCATACTGCCTCCTTTATTTTAGTGTTAGAATATTATTGCCAGATTGGTAAAATATCTATAAAAGATTATGTATGTTATCATTATCTTTTTTTTTTTTTTTTTTGAGACAGAGCTTTGTTCTTGTTGCCCAGGCTGGAATGCAGTGGCGCTATCTCAGCTCACTGCAACCTCTGCCTCCTGAGTGTAAGCGATTCTCCTGCCTCAGCCTTCTGAGTAGCTGGGACTACAGTCCCCCATCATCACGCCTGGCTAATTTTTGTATTTTTAATAGAGACTGGGTTTCACCATGTTGGCCAGGCTGATACCGAACTCCTGATCTCAGGTGATCCACCCGCCTTGGCTTCCCAAAGTGCTGGGAGTCCAAGGCCGGTGGATCACCTGAGGTCAGGAGTTCAGTATCAGCCTGGTCAGGTCAGGAGTTCAATCACCTGAGATCAGCCACTGTGCTCAGCCCTTTTTTTTTTTTTTTTTTTTTGGAGACAGAGTCTCACTCTATCCCCCAGGCTGGAGTGCAGTGGTGTGATCTCGGCTCACTGCAACCTCTGCCTCCTGGGTTAAAGCGATTCTCCTGCCTCAGCCTCCAGAGAAGCAGGGATTACAGGTGCCCACCACCACACCTGATATTTTTAGTAGAGACAGAGTTTCACCATGTTGGCCAGCTGTTCTTGAATTCCTTACCTCAAGTGATCTACCTGCCTCAGCCTCCCAAAGTGCTGGGATTACAGGCGTGAGCCACCACACCCGGCCTGTTGTTTGCTCTTTAAAAGGTGACTCAGATTGCTCTAGAAAAGTGGTTCCCATCCAGGTGTGGTTGCTTATTCCTGTAATCCCAGCACTCTGGGAGGCTAAGGCAGGTAGATCGCTTGAGGTATTCAAGACCAGCCTGGGCGATATGGTGAAACCCCATCTCTACAAAAATTAGCTGGGCATGGTCGTGCACACCTGTAGTCCCAGCTACTCAGGAAGCTGAGGTGGGAGGATCACCTGAGCCCAGGGAGATTGAGGTTGCTGTAAGCCATGATCACACCACTGCACTCCAGCCTGGACGACAGAGTATGACCCTGTCAAAAAAAAAAAAAGAGAAAAGTGGTTCCCGAGTATCATTCTACTGGATTATATTCTTCAATGGGGCCTGGATTTATTCTTTAAACATCTCCCTCTTGAGTCTGATGTTCCATTTCTATCAACATGGATGCTTTTGACATTTCTTTTTTCTATCTGTTTTGGACAGGTGTTTGCGAGTAAACCCCAAAGGGCTAGACGAAGAAAGCAAAGATTACCTGTCACTTTACCTGTTACTGGTCAGCTGTCCAAAGAGTGAAGTTCGGGCAAAATTCAAATTCTCCATCCTGAATGCCAAGGGAGAAGAAACCAAAGCTATGGGTAAATGTTATCCTCCTTGTTCAGCTCTTAACTTTCATATCCAGCAGTTTCATACACTAACAAGTTGTGGCTTTGATCTGCTTTTTGCTTAACCTTAAATGTGACTTTTTTTTTTCACCCCAGAGAGTCAACGGGCATATAGGTTTGTGCAAGGCAAAGACTGGGGATTCAAGAAATTCATCCGTAGAGATTTTCTTTTGGATGAGGCCAATGGGCTTCTCCCCCGATGACAAGCTTACCCTCTTCTGTGAGGTGAGTCCTCGTATTCTGCTGAGTCTAGCAGTTCCCAGACCTGATGAGTATTGGTAGACTTAATGATATTGCATCAGGGATATAGAGTAAGAAAAATCCCCAAGTGGAGTAGGGCTGCACAAACGTTATTTGTGTGGCTGATTGAGCTACCTGATGATTTCAAGGTTGTTGGACATGTCAGCTTTCTGCTTGCTACTGTTCTTAAAAACAAAGATTGTTGCTATCCTGGTATGTGTCAGTTTTAAGTTGCTTTGGTCAGGAGTTTTCACTGTGGGTTTTTTTCAGGTAGCATTTGAAAGGACTGTCACTTCAATCTAAATATGTGTATCTGTTCCTTATACTTTCTGGCTCCTCCTTAAGTGTGAGGGCCATGTGTGTTTGCAATTACTCTCCTTTCCTGCTCTTTGAACTAGATTCTTATCAAGAGTTGAGTGCCTATGGTTTGTCTTGCTGGAGTAATTGTGAAATAGGAAGATGAGAACCATTTTTTTTTTCTAGGGTGAAGGCTATTTAAAGCTGTCTAACTCACAGTTAGCTCGGAGAGTAACTAGTCAGTTAGGAAAGTCCTCTCACCAGTGACCTAAGAGCCTTTCCTAGGTTTACAGGGAAGCCTTGAAGTAAAATTCCCAAACCAAGAATGAGTTGGAAAGTGGTTTCTTTAATGAGTATATACTGATTAGTCATTTCATGCTGTTATGAATATATTTAGAAATACAAGCTCACAATGTAATAAATGAATAAAATCTCCAGTCAACTGGGGCATTAGTGTTCCCTGCACATAGTGTGGTTGAGGAACCACTTCCTGAGCAGCACCACTTGATAATGATAAACAGTGTATCATCATGGGGGATGGTACAGTTGTTCCCCAGTTGCCAACTCGCTCTGTCAAATAATAGGCTCACACTGTGAGTTAATGACCATTTCAAAGGCATGTCACCACCTGAGAGCAGGGAAGGGAGTCCCTTAGGAATCTTGCCCTTTTGCAGAAAAGGCCTGGCTGTCAGTAGCAAGCTTCCGTATTTCTTTCTTTCTGTTTTTTTTTTTTTGAGATGGAGTCTTGCTCTGCCACCCAGGCTAGAGTGTAGTGGTGCGATCTCGGCTAATTGGAACCTCTGCCTCCCAGATTCAAGTGATTCTCCAGTCTCAGCCTCCCGAATAACTGGGATTACAGGCGTGTACCACCAGGCCTGGCTAATTCTTGTATTTTTAGTAAAGATGGGGTTTCACCAAGTTGGCCAGGCTGGTTTCTCGAATTCCTGACCTCAAGTGATCTGCCTGCCTCGGCCTCCCAAAGTGCTGGGATTACAGGCATGAGCCACTGTGCCCAGCCAGCCTTCTGTATTGCAACAGAGTGGTTGCAAATGTTTAGAAAACTTTGGAGGCAGTTTCTTACAGTACCACACTAAATATGTAAAATATGGTTTGCATAAATTGCTGTCTCCTCTACTTTTTAATTACTAAGCAAGAAGGAAATGTAGAGTGATAGCATCTATAATAAATACATAAAATGTGGCAGTTCTTTTATGTCTGATAAACTTGAAGTGTGCCTTCTGTATAAATGTAACTGGTCACAGATTATACTCAGTTGCCTGAATGAAGAAATGAGAACAAGTAGTTGGTTTTACATGAGGTTAGATGTTATATAATCAGACCACAGTTTGAATCTTCACCTAGAGACTTGCATTTCAGAAAATCTTAAAAATAGTAGAAGATGCTAGTTTTTGTTGGAAATGAAAGCCAGTCTTGAAACTGTTCTCTGAAGAAAATCTCCCCTAATACCGCATCTGGCAATATTAGGCAATGCAGTAACCTTTACTGCAGCTTTTTTGAGTCCACAGTGGGTCAGCCTTTTCTCATATGCTTCCCCCTCTCTCCCCTATCCATTCCAGCTGCTCCAACCCCTGTCTTCACAGTCTTGATTTGGAAACCAGTTGGCCTGCCCTCACTTGGCAGTCTCTTATCCTGTGGTTAAATCTGAGGCCAAGTTCCAGCTCGGTCTCTCTCTCCCTTCACTTCCCCATATGAAATTCTCTTAGGAGAAATCCTGTGGTTAAGTTTAGATGTGCCTTGACTTAGATGGGAAGTGAGATGACACTTTGGAAACGAGGAGATGTTGAACAGAGAAACGTCTGCTGGGTTCTGCTGATGCCATCGGTTTCTTACCATCGAACCAGGTGTGCCATCTGTTCTTCTCACACTTCTCTGTTGGCCACAGGTGCTGAGTGTTGCTTCTCATACTTGGGCTTATGCCTAGTGAGACTTGTTTCTGTTCCAAGGCTCTCTGTGGACTTAGTAGCATTCAGCGTTGCAAGACGGTTGCGTGGGGGTGTGTACTGGATGTGTGGATTTTAAAGATGTCTGCAGCTCAGCTCGTCATCTCAGTTCTTAGCACTTTTCATAGCTAGATCATTTTTGATGCACATTTTATCCCTTTGACCTATTGTTTCCCTTTTATCAGTGGAATATTTATAAACGTATTTGTTTTAATTCGTATTTACATTTTATTTGTTACTGGTTTAGTTAGTATTTTCTTATTGTTTAGAGGCTTTTTTGAAGTTGCTGTCCGTATAGAAATCTAGGTTCTGAATACCCCAGTGCCCCATGCCTCACTCAGCCTTTGGCTCAGGCACTTCTCATTCTCATCTTGATATAATAAATATGGTTGTTTCGTAGGGGTTTTGGTGCTCCCAGAGGCCACAAGAGGGACTTCTACGGTGAAAGACAGAAGCACTTATTTATGTGTGGTTTTTATTTCAGTGGTATTACTGTTGTTAAATGTTTAAATGATTGTGGAATCTGAGAATGATGAATGGGTGGTCTTGTTTATAATGTGCCCTACATCGAGTTCACTTTCAGACAAGATCAGGCGTGTTCAGGGTGATATGACCGTAGACACTGAGATCACTTTCAATTCTCGGTGATGTTTTACCTATTAGGAAATGTGGCATTTCTCCCAAATTGATATTGCTTAGTTAACTTATTTGGAAGCATTTCTTAAGCATTGCCTGAATTGTTCCTTATCACAACTCTTTGAGCCAGGTTTAGTGCTGTTTTCTTCATTTCATGTTCATGTTACAGGGGAAAGAAGCAGTGTGTGGGGGAGTCAGGTAATTTTTCCTAACATTGTGCAGCAAACCAATGTGAGGGTCATGTCAGCTCCCTATTATTTACCTCTAGTCCACTGCACTACACTAACTGGAGCTGAATGCCATTCACCCAGGAAGCACAGACTCTCCCAAGTTTTCTTGATGGAGCATTTACTTTGGTCATAAAGAGAGAGACATGAGAGCCAGGTGAGGTGGTGCACGCCTGTGGCGCCCAGCTACTCGTGAGGCTGACGCAAGAGGATCAGTTGAGCCCAGGAGTTTGAGGTTGTGGTGTGCCGTGATTGTGCTTGTGAGCAGCCATTGCACTCCTACCTGGGCAACAAAATTAGTCCCTGTCTGCCTGTCTGTAAAAAAATAAACAGAGGCATGAAAGCATGTTTAAATTCCATTTTAAATTTTCTCTTTAATAATTTGGTCCACAGAAAATCCTCATGAAATATTTCAGCTTCTGTTGACCCTTCTCTCCAATTATTTATATTGAAAACAAATAGCCATTAGCAATAAAGATGCATTGTATTCCAACTTTACCATATATGCCTTTGACAGGTAGATAATCCCAGTGCCTCTTTGTGATATTGCAATTAAAGATGAAATATGAAATAACATGTAAGTGTGAAATATCCAGAGACTAATTATCTTTATTTTATTTTTTTAAGAGATGGGATCTTGATCTTGCCCAGGCTGGAGTGCAGTTCATTAATCATAGCTCACTATAACCTGTAATTCTAGCACTTTGGGAGGCTAAGGTAGGAGGATCATTCAAGCCCAGAAGTTTGAGACCAGTCTGGGTAACACAGTGAGACCCTGTCTCTACAAAAAATTTTAAAATTAGCCAGGTATGATGGTACATGCCTGTAGTTCTAGCTACTTGGGAGGGTGAGGCAGGAGAATTGCTTAAGCCCAGGAGTTGGCGGCTACAGTAAGCTGTGATCACACCATCACCAGTGCACTCCAGCCTGGGCAACAGAGGGAGACCCTGTCTCTAAATTTTAAAAATAATAGTTTTATACATGGATGTGTGCGAGCATGCGCACAAACGCACGTGCGCGTGCGCGCGCTCACACACACAGACACACTTTTAATAGCCTGGGAATAGATACTTTTGCCAAATTTGAAATAAGTGGATCTATTCATTTTTACCTTTTTATCCTTTAATTATTGGATTATTTGAATATATTATTTGTACTGGATGAAAATAGCAATATTTGATTGTTCTTGACCTACACAAATGGTGATTTAATAGGTAACATTATTGTAGGTTATAAAGCATGAGAAGATAGTAAACCTACCACCCAACCTAAAAATGTGACCACTACCTTGGAACTAACCTGTATATGCTTCTCCCCCAATCCCTAAGATTTGTTTCCCCACTCAGAGGATGATAAATAGCTATTTTGAATTTTATGTTATTGTGCACTTGTTTATTATTTGTATGTCTGAATAATATATTGTTTAGGTTGCTTGTTTTGGAGCTTTATAAAAATGATGTCAGGCTGTATGTAGTCATCTAAGACTTGCTTTTTTCATATTATGTTTCTAACATTTATATAACTGTACTTCATCCATATTTATCGCTGTATGTAATAGTCTGTATGAATGTATAATTCATTCATTCATTCTGATGGACATTTAGGTTGTTGCTGATCTTTTCTAGTAGAAATAGTGCTCCTGCTGTAAATAATTTGTAGGCAGTGTCTATTTTTCTTAGATTGTTTTAATTATATAGAAGTTAAAAAATGTATTTCCCTGGGTTTTACTTTATGTATAGATTAAATGTACAAGAATTGGCACCATCTTTAGTGTTTTATGAAATTTTCTTTTTTAAGAAAAGGATTGACTTTAAAAGTGAGACCCTTTTACAACTTGAAGTTAAGGGGATTATACAGCCTTCCTGAGACATTTTCATGCAGTCATTTATAAGATGACATAAATGTCACAGTCACGTCATCTTCACAGCTGCAGTTCTGAATGAGTCTCCACAGTCAACTTTATAGGCATTAAAAAAATCTTTAGTTTTTCTCAAAATGGTCTCATTTTAGCATCATCATTTGCAGAGGAAAACAATCCCTTTCTAAGTTAAAAGTTTGGGCTCTGAAGACTCATTTGTGAATGCCATTTAGAATTTATTTTTAATTAAGCGTATTTAATGTTGGTGAGAGGTGCCAGACATTCAGAGCTCTGGAGACTCCAGGCATCTATATATCTACAGAACAAGCCTAGCTCAGACAATAAAGGTACATTCTCTTTCCTGCCATGTTCCTGTCTGTGTCCAGAGAGAGGAATTGCCCCAGTGAGAAATGTCACAGTCTTTGGGCCCCACTCATTACCACATGTGCATCTAACCAGCAGAAGGCCCACTGGTAACCATGGTTTGATTATGTGAAATTCAGTTTAGCTCTTCTTGCCAATTCATTTCACCCTGTCTACTAAATTGCCATCAAGTGTTAATGACTTTGGGCTCCTGTCAACCTGGTTTAATTCAGGCTAGGAACCCAGTGCCAAAAGCATTCTCCATTCCCTCCATTGGCCTTCCCAGGAGATTCCTGCCTTTCCCTGTGAGAAAGTTGGATTTAATTGGTCTTTTCCTTTTTTTTTTTTTTTTAATTAGTATTTTGGAGCTATAACTAAGAACAGGCAACTTCTACTTTTGGTGTTAATGTTATATCAAAGAAGTGAGGGCATTAATACGAGAAAGTGGCAGAAACAAATTAGAGATCTTACAGAGGACAAGAGAGAATCTCTGTGGGATGGTTTGTACTGGGTCCTAGGCTATTAAAATAATGTTATAATCTGGCTCTGATGAATGTGATACTAATGCCAAGTACATTCATAATTGATTAACTTGGCTGCTTCATTGCCCAAGACCATAACAGCTAGTTTTAAACAAATGAATAAATTTCTTGACATGATAGTAAATATCTCACTCCTGCACAGAAGGAACTACAGGTCATTAACTTTGCCTCCGGGTTTATAACTGTATTTAAGGGATGACTTGCATCTTGAAGGTTAAAAGAAATCTGGGTCATTAAGGATGTTCCTAAGCTGTCTTTCTCATCTCACCTTTAGGAATAGCAAGAGTGAGGAGCTAATTCTCAAGATTTTTGAGTTCTGCTTTGAATTTAACTTTTCGAACAGAATGTGATGTAGGAGATGGAGATGAAGCATAACAATGACTGTGAGGCAGACGACTCATCTGCCGGGTCCTATCTACAGTTTGGCAGCTGACATTTATGTTATGATGTGTGATTTATAAATCCTTGTACTTGGTACCCTAACCAATTTATCTCAGTTTCACTGACCCACCTAGAAGTTAACTTGATTTTTTTTATCTAGGCTGTACTGGTTAAAACATGCTTCTGCTGAATTTATAGTGGGAAGTTGGGATTCCTTTATAAACCTATTGTCATCATTCTCTTCCAAAGCTGTAAGTGCCTGTGTAGCTGCAGCCAGGCATCTTGGATGTCATTATCACAGCTGACCAAAGGTATAGAAGTTGTGGGATACTCACCCAGTGATCACTACTAGAAAGAGCTTCCAAGTCTGACCCTTACTGATAGTGGGTCAATAATGTCACGTTCATTAAACTAATATTTTTGAAGAAGTGCCAGTTATTTACCAGGACTCAAACCAGGTTTGGTTGAGTCCCCCTCAGTCAAGGGTGCATTTTATGTGCATGTTCTCGACCTAACTAAAATAAGTGCTTTTAGGCTTCAGTTATTAGATTTGGCGAGGTGCAGTGGCTTGTGCCTATAATCTCAGCACTTTGGAAGGCCAAGGATGGTGGATCGCTTTGAGCCCAGAAGTTCAAGATCAGCCTGGGGAACACAGAGAGACCTTGTCTCTGTAAACAAATAAAAAATCAGTCAGACATAGTGGCATGCGCCTGTTGTCCCAACTACTCCAGAGGCTGGAGTGGAAGGATCACTTGAACACAGGAGGTCAACGCTGCAGTGAGCTATGATCATGCTACCGCACTCCATCTGGAGTGACAGAGTGAGACTCTGTCTCAAAACAAAAAGTTATTAGATTCTTGTCGCTAAAGTTTAATTTAAATGGTAATATTTTTAGGAGTTCTTTTTATTTCACTTAAGGCAGAATAAGGTAAATACTTGAGGTTTAACATTTGTTTCTGTTTTGTCTCTCTGGCACCTTTGCCCAGGAGTGTAGTCCAAGGGAGGTGAAGCTTATTAGAAACTGGAGGAAAAGGAGATTTGTGGGGTTCTCTCCCCCATTGTCCTGAGATGGTATAGAATAAATCTGATTGTGACAGATAAGGAGTTACTTGATCCAGGGATAAAGCCTTGATTTGTGGAGGTGGTTTCAAGATGGTATGATTAATATTAGTATCTGAATGTACTACAGCAATGAGGTGAAAGTCGTCTCATCTGCTGGCAAAAAAATTCCTGGTAACAAAACCTTGGCTTGTGTTTCCTTGTCTTTCACAGGTGAGTGTTGTACAAGATTCTGTCAACATTTCTGGCCAGAATACCATGAATATGGTAAAGGTTCCCGAGTGCCGCTTGGCAGATGAGTTAGGAGGACTGTGGGAGAATTCCCGGTTCACAGACTGCTGCTTGTGTGTTGCTGGCCAGGAATTCCAGGCTCACAAAGCTATCTTAGCAGGTTGGTATTTATTCACGAGGAATTTTATAGTTTTGGTGAAATGAGGAAAAACAAGTGATTGCATAATCACCTTTTGAACAACTTCAACTTTTTGAACTTGATTACAAAACAAACTGCAGCTAAATATATCTTTGTATTCTGGTAACATTAATGCTCAGAACCAAAAAAAGCTGCTCTCTGTAAAATGACATTTCTGTATTTCCTCTCTGTAGTGGACCTAGGCCATCATTTTCAAGGAATGGATGATGACATACAAAGGTATTAAATGCCTTTGCCTCTAGAGAGTAGGTGTCAGAGTACCGGTTAAGAACAGGTATCATCCCCTAGATAGGGGCTTAGGATGTAATGGAGAGGACTGTATACTCAGGACTAAATACCATCTAGCTAGTCCTCAGCCCTGGAGGGCTTAGCCCTCTCTTCAGTTTAAACATACTCGAAGAATGAAACTGTTGCCTCGACATGGAGGATCAGGTCTTGCTCTAATAGGCCCACGGTTTTCAAGATGAGGGAGATTGACACCAAGGAGGAACTGATGAGGAAGGACTGACTTCACCGCCCAGGGAAGGTTAACAGTCACCTTCTTAAGACTTCTCTTAAGACCATAAGACCTAACAGGAGATTTCATGAACCTTCAAGTAACACACTTCTTACCAAGACCCTCAGCTCTGTCATTCTAAAGTGCACACCTGGTAAAACCTCAATCTGCCTCAGTCTAAACATTTTCCTGTTCCCCTCTCACAACTGCTACTGTGTAATACTCAAGGAATTCACCAGGTGTGGTTCCTCGCGCCTGTAATCCCGGCACATTAGGAGGCCAAGGCGGACGGATCACCTCAGGTCAGGAGTTCGAGACCAGCCTGGCCAACATGGCGAAACCCTATCTACTAAAAATACAAAAATTAGTCGGGCGTGGTGGCACATGCCTGTAATCCCAGCTCCTCCAGAGGCTAAGGCAGGAAAATCGCTTGAACCCAGGAAGTGGAGGTTGCAGTGAGTTGAGATCACACCTTTGCACTCCAGCCTGAGCAACAAGATTGAAACTCTGTCTCAAAAAAAAAAAAAAGAGATGGGGTGCGGTGGCTCATGCCTGTAATCCCAGCACTTTGGGAGGCCAAGATGGGTGGATCATCTGAGGTCAGAAGTTCAAGAACAGCCTGGCCAACATGGTGAAATCCCGTCTCTACCAAAAATACAAAAATTAGCTGGGCGTAGCTGGTAGACACATGTAAGCCCAGCTACTCGGGAGGCTGAGGCAGGAGAATCACTTGAACCCAGGAGGCAGAGGTTGCAGTGAGCCAAGATTGTGCCACTGCACTCCACTCCAGCCTGGGCAACTCTGTCTCAAAAAAATAGAAAATAAAAAAAAGAAGAGAAAATGGCAGAGCTAAAATTAGTCCTTTCTGACATAAACTATAGGCCAAAAGTTCTAGTTCCCTGGTAACTCAAAGCCCTTCTACTGTGTATTCTGTCCATTCCTTCACTCTTAGGTAATGGTTGGATCTCAGCTTTGACCAAAACCCCTGATTTATTTGACAACATGAAAAAGTTTGAGTTCTTAGCCATTTTATTGCTTTTGGTGGTTGAGATTATTTACTTATTTTTCATGGTGTTCATTGGACTAGAATAAGGATGAGTTGGAGCACTGTTTTTCCACCTTCATTATCCTCACCTCTAAGGAGAAGAACTAAATTTAAATTCTCCCTGATGAGAGAAATAAAATACTAAGAAGATTTATCAGGTGGGGGTTGTGCTTTAAAGGGACACAAATCGTTATAATATCTAAGGTCCCCCCGCCGCCACCTCTGTGAGACAGTATCATCTCTGTTAGGAATGCATAGCTTAGAAAAACAGACAGCTTGTCATAGGTGAGCATGCGCTTCATCTGGTTAGTGGATGCCATTGAGCCCAGTTCTTGACCTTCTTCCTGTGTGGTCCCTGGAGGTACAGAAAGTGTGGCGTCAGTTCCAACAAAAACACAGGTAATTAGTACACCCTGCTTGATCATAAGGGACCTTCCATTTGAACCCCAAATCTATACAGAGAACATAGCATTGTCATCTAACTGAGATAACTTAAGTAATTTCCTTGAAATATGAATGGTTGGAGTAGAACTGATAAGAAATTATTTTGGAAGTAGTGGTTTCTTATTTTCCTTTATGTATTATAATTAGTTACTTATTGTTATATGAAGAAAGGAATTTTATAATTCAGATACAAGTTGAGGCTGAGACCTTTCCTATATAGCAGTAGGATGGAAAGAAAATGATCTCTTCCTCATGACTGGCAAAAACCAGGAGATTTCACTGTGATAACCTTATCCGTTTGTTTCTCTTCCCCCTTTGTAGCTCGTTCTCCGGTTTTTAGTGCCATGTTTGAACATGAAATGGAAGAGAGCAAAAAGGTAGGTAACAGGATGAAGACATGTCTGAAGACACGTCTGTTCAGCCAGGTATCTAGAGTCAGATGATTTCCCACTTTAGCTGCAGATTTACTTTCCTAATTATTTTTTTTCTTACTGTGTTACTAAAATGGAATACAAGTCCCTAAACAGACTCCTGAGAGCAGTGTGAGGTGGTCTAGAAATATTATAGGTAAAGCAGATTGACTTACTCAGTGAGGCTGGTCATCCACACAGTTTTGGGTGAGGGTATTCAGACATATGTTTTTACTCAGAAAATTGAGGAAAAGGTGAAAAAATTAAAGAGTTGTTTTGCTGTTGTGTTTGAGAAGACAAAGATGGAATGTGCGATGGGAGAAAAGGCTACTATAATCAAGCCGGACAAAGAAATTTCCTATTAATGTTAGGTTTTAAATGATACAAGGTCTCTCCTCACCAGAGCTTAAAATTATGAAATTAGTTTAGTTTAGGGATTTGGTTTTGTTGGAACGTTTCTCATTTTCAGTTTTCCTGGCATAGAATCGGGTTGAAATCAATGATGTGGAGCCTGAAGTTTTTAAGGAAATGATGTGCTTCATTTACACGGGGAAGGCTCCAAACCTCGACAAAATGGCTGATGATTTGCTGGCAGCTGCTGACAAGGTAAGATAAGCATAGAAAAATAATCAGGACTGGGAGTCACTGTGACTTCTTGAGTTTCATGAATGGGCTTCTATGTTGCATTGTGGGTAAAATGAGCATATATCCTGGTTTGGCCAGGACAGTCCTGGTTTACGCATATTATTCCAACACAATTGTTCATAGCACACTTTTTATTCTCAAAAGTGTTCTGCTTTGAATAGTAAACTATATGGTCACCTAACTATGGGAAAGATGGGTAAGTTTGACATTTACCTCTCCGCTTTTTTCCATCTCAAATTTAACCACAGTGATAGTAAAGATTCAAATAATACTAACATTTGGATTGTGCTTTATAATTTATAAAATGGTTTTGAGTTTCTTAACGTATTTAAACTTTTATCAGTAAAACAGCCCTTTGTATCCGGGTAGACTCAACCAACCTCAGATCAAAAATATTTGAGAAAAAAGAAGGGGCTGGGCGCAGTGGCTCACGGCTGTAATCCCAGCACTTTGGGAGGCTGAGGCAGGCGGATTACCTAAGCTCAGGAGTTTGAGACCAGCCTGGACAACATGGCACAACCCCATCTCTTCTAAAAAATACAAAAATTAGCCAGGTGTGATGGCGCGTGCTTGTAGTCCCAGCTACTCTGGGAGGCTGAGGCAAGAGAATAATAGCTTGAACTCAGGTGGCAGAGGTTGCAGTGAGCTGAGATTGTGCCACTGCTCTCCAGCCTGGACAACAGAACAAGACTCTGTCTCCTAAAAAAAAGAAACAAGAAAAAACAGGCTGGGCACAGTGGTGCTGGGTGCATGGTACATCCAGCCTGTATCCCCAAAATAAGGTGAAATAGCAACAGATATTAGGTTGATCTTATGAAAAATACTGAGTTTAACCAAGTCAAATAGTTGCTATTTTACTGCAGGATTTCTCAGCACCCGTAGCATGTTAATGTGTACTGTGAATTTTCTGACAGGAATTATGATAGATAGCATTTCTCCAATTTAGTTTTAACCCTGGAATCCTGTTTCTCAAGGATCACCTGCGAGATTAGTGGTCCCCAGAACACACATTGGGAAACTGACTTTCATTGTGTAGGTACATCAGAGTGAGAGATCAGTGTTCTGCCCTTCTAGGCCCTGCAGTCTGTGGAAACATGACCTGTGGGGAAGGGGCGAAAGAATTGGTATTTACCCCGTGGAGCTTTTCTTGTGCTGGGGGACAAGTGCAGTTGGCATGAGGGTGGGAAAAGGGCACAGACCCTGCCAGCAGAGTACCCTGTGAGAAGAAGCTTCTCTGCTGAGAGCACCCCCTCTTCCTGCCATGATGCTGCAGTACCCATTGGAGGGAAAAGTGGGCTCTGGTCTAAGGACACAATAGCCTTCCAGGATTTCCTTATGGGGTAGTCTCCTACGTTCTTTTGTGCCTGAGGACAGAGTGGAGCTTTGTATTGATCGGCTTTTCGGAGTGTATGTAGAAGATGGGGCAAGCAAACGCAATCAGTGTTCCCGATGAAGAAGATTGGAGTATTAACCATATCCTTCTTACCACCGTTCAAGAGTTATGAGTACAATTAAGCAGTGTGAAAATTCCATACCCTTTCAGTCTACCTCAATTCTGACCAGGGGAAACTTGCTTTTAATGGAGACAGTAAGAAAATATTCACTGCAAGCTCTGGGAAAGTAGAAGACACAACTCAATACCTGCCTTTTATAAAGTTAATATGATTCTGCCTGATCTTTGTTTTGATTTTTAATGAAGTGGTCACCTGTGCTTATACACATCAGGTGTTTATCCTCTGATCTTCTAGATTCCATAAGGATAAGTATTGCAAGGCCCACTTTTTAGACAGAAATACTAAGGCTCAGAGTTGTATATCTGCAGAGCCAAGATTAAACTTCTGCTGTGTCCCTGAGTTTTCATTCTTGCTCCTTAGCCAGAGAACCTACTGGTAACCTGCTGTAAGTACACAGGGCATGGTGATCAGCCTGAACTACCATTTCAAGGTAGCATTTCAGCACAATGTGTTAACTTGTGGCTTTAAAAGATAAAGCTGTTGAATCACAGCAGCGCTTTAAATTTTATGAATGAGAAGTAATTGAAGGGTGCATTTTCAAATTCCATTCAGATTTTCCCACTAGACAGTTTTTGCTCTAAGCCTATTTGAAAACATTTTTACCTTTACACCTCTTTGTAAGTTTTAGGAAAACAGAATAAGAAATCTTTCATGGAATGATCTAAACATCTAGAATTTACCCAAGAGGCTGAAACAGCTTCTTCTGAGCTTTTCCAGTCTCCTGGGACATGTGTAATTAGACCAAAAACAAAACAAAACACGTCGGGCAGGCCTGGGAGACACAATTTCCATCTCTTGGGTAAGTACTGCCATTAGGCAGGTTTTTCAGAAGCATAATTAAGAAAAAACTTTGTCCCCCAAGGGACAAGAATGGCTACTTTTGTCTAATTATGCAGTAGGGATCAGAGCTATTCACAGTAAAAGTCCTTTTAAAAGAATGTATTGAGAAAGGATAAGAGGAATCGTCTGGGCAGCACTGTATAAAGACTGAACATTTACTAAACTTTTTTTCTCCTGCCTTTTAAAACAAAAACAGCAACTTCATTTCTTGCTTATCTAATGTCATTCCTGTTTTCCATGGAAACTGTTTTCCAGTTACTCAAATGTAAAAAATTAAAGCTGCACCAAAACCAATAAAACCTCTCTTTTGCTGCAGGAGATCACAGTGCCAGCAGATACGCTCCTCACCCAGAACTCATAACAATGAAATTGTCCTGGTTTGATTGCCATGATTCACCCTGAAGGGGCATTGTGTCATTGAGTGCTGGGGCCTTCAAGGGGCCTGTAAGGAGATTGTACATAGCTTCAGAGCAAACTGTTTTCCTGTGAACTGATTAATGACATTTTATTTTGTGCCTCCCTGTATTTCCTTCCTCTTTCCTATCCCTGAAGTTCCTAGTAAGTTTATAATCTCATCTTAGAGAACAAGTAGTAGAGTCGTATCAGAACCAATTAAGTAGATCGGATATGCCCAGCATTAACCTGGGCTTTCCATTTCAGGAACATTTATGCCTTTTACTTAGAAAACAGGAGTTTTTAAACTGAAACTGGATTTAGCGTCTCTGCACTTTGTCCTTTTACCCTGAGAAGCTTAACCTCAACCCCAATAAAATAAGACTCTGTTTATCCTTTTCTATTTTAAAGGAGGCCTTTAGTTGACCCTCATTCAGGAACAACTAGTGGCAGAGATGCTGGTAAAAGTCACCCCAGGGCTCTTTTTCACAGCCTGATGGGCCAGTGGGGATATCCTGCTGGGCTAGTGACAATGCTTAAGTAGAAAGGACTGTGCTTCGCCCTCTTCTGGCTGTAAATAAGGGGACTGCAGTAATGTCTGTCGACTTGAAGCAGACTAACGTCTCACACTAATCCTAAGTGGTGAAGGTTTAAGAAAGACTTTTCATCACAGTCAGGAGGAGCGTGAACTCAGGGTGCAGGTCTACCCTGTAGTTGCCATTTCTCTAATAGGTAGATTTTAGAACTCTGATGGCAGCTTTCCAAGTTATTTTAGCTGTTTACATTTCAAGCTTAACCGTCTAACCTTCAGAATATGGTTATGATTTATCACTGCAGTAGTAGCTTTTCATGGTCTGTGCAGTTCTGCTCAAGTATCTAGTTAATATGGTGGTACGACTGAAAAAAACAGCTTCCGTAGTGGTCAGCCCAGAGCTATTGCTGCTCTGACGACAGCAGTGCTTGTGTTTTACAGTATGCCCTGGAGCGTTTAAAGGTCATGTGTGAAGATGCCCTCTGCAGTAACCTGTCCGTGGAGAATGCTGCAGAAATTCTCATCCTGGCTGACCTCCACAGCGCAGATCAGTTGAAAACTCAGGCAGTGGATTTCATCAACTAGTGAGTCGGCATCTTCAAAGTTCTTTCAGAATAGTTGGATAGCTGAAGAAATGAGAAAGACTTTGAATTAGTGGGTAAAGCAGGCAAGTAGCGTCATTAACCTTTTGGCAGTTAAGTATAGAGCTTTCATCTTTTCCTTCAATTGACCATATGGAAAATGGTTTTACTTTCATAGGTTGAATCCTATTGGTGAGTAAAGTGTTTTACTTCCTCGTAGTGAATCGAATTGATGAAAATAACTTGCCGGCCTGAAAAAGCTGTGTGCCCCAAACATGGTGTCTTTACTTCACACTCAGTGGCTTAATAAAAGACATGTAGATTTCTAGGAGGATAGAGGTACTTTTGTGAGTTGGTAAAATGTATCTCATGTACGGTTGTAGAATGAGGAAAAGAGAAAGGATCGTCAGTAGCTGGTTTCATAACACTGTTTTGAGAAAGAAATGTTCATTGCACTAGGTCTGTTCCTTCATCTAAGTGACAAATGACCTGGCAATACCATTTTCTGAAATAATATGAAGGGGCCGAGATGAGGTGTAGTCACAACATGTTCTACTACCCTTGCCCGATGGAGAGAGCAAAAGCTCAATAAAACCCAAAGAAGAAAAGCCCTCACAACGGCAGTCTGCAGCAAGACAGGTCTGAGACAGTGCAGATGGATGAGTGAACAGTATTCAACACAAATTCCCAAAGTCAGGGAATAATCTCCTCTAGGTCTAGTTGTAGAATTATTTTCTATGGAGTTACCAAGTAAGGCAGAAGAGGGAGGGGAGAGGCCCATCAATGTGAGTTCCTTTGAGTGCTTCCTGTGTGCTGGACACTCGCTGGGTGCTTTTGAGATATTAACCATTGAATTAAGTACGGTTATCCTCCCCCTCTTTTTTGATAATCAAGTGGGCCCCGGTCTCTGATCTGCCCTATGGTTAAAGGCTTGGTGAGTGGCAAAGCCAGGCAGAAGCTCGGGCTGTCTGGCCGAGGGAACCCAGGATCCTTCTTTATGATTGGCATCACCAACGAATATAAGGAACATTGGCCGTGTCGAGGGCCTGGGGAACATTCCGCTTTTTGTTTTTGAGAATACAGTGGCTCAGAGTCCTGGTTTTCAGATGACGACAGCCACGGGCAAGTCAGCAGTCTGTGCATTGTCTAACAAGCAAATTCTCATGCATATTAAGGGTTCTGTCTGTTTCCTGCATTGACACCCTTTATACCTAACACTGGAAAATTAGGCTGTCTAGGTGGCTGTTGAATTCGTCCCTTCCTCACTCCCTTTGGTAACCCATTTCTCCACATTTCTCCTAGTCATGCTTCGGATGTCTTGGAGACCTCTGGGTGGAAGTCAATGGTGGTGTCACATCCCCACTTGGTGGCCGAGGCATACCGCTCTCTGGCTTCAGCACAGTGCCCTTTCTGGGACCCCCCACGCAAACGCCTGAAGCAATCCTAAGATCCTGCCTGTTGTAAGACTCCGTATATTTTCCAGAAGCAGCAGCCACTGTTGCTGCCACTGACCACCAGGTAGACAGCGCAATCTGTGGAGCTTTTACTCTGTTGTGAGGGGAAGAGACTGCATTGTGGCCCCAGACTTTTAAAACAGCACTAAATAACTTGGGGAAAACGGGGGGAGGGGAAGGGCCCAGGACTCGGGGCTATTCAACCTAATGAAAACCCTGTTGCTGCGTCACTGTGTTCTCTTTGGCCTGGCCGAGTTTGATACTGTGGGGATTCAGTTTAGGCGCTGGCCTGAGGACATCCCAGCGGTGGTACTTCGGAGAAACCTGTCTGCATCTGACTGAGCAGAACAAATCGTCAGGTGCCTGGAGCAAAAAGGAAAAAAAAAGAAAGGACATTGAGTTTTAACAGAAGGGAAAAGGAAAGAAGAAAAGATTTTTGCAGAATTTCTCAAAAATCAGTTTGTGGGATTCCAGTAGTATTTATATTGAGAGAAACAAATTTTAGTCCTTCCAGCTGTGCTAAAGCTTGGATATTTGTGAAAACTCCTCACCACCATACGAGTACCAGAACAGCTCTCTTGTTGTTAGCACTTACTGTTTGCAAGAGCAGAATACATCCTTTCATGCTTTTATGAAAAATGACGAGTGAAGGCGAAAGGGGAAGGTTATTTGATCTGGAAGATGAGTGTTCTGATGTGGTGGCTTTTGCAAAAATCTTTATTGGTGTTGAAAACTGGAAAAAATAATTCATCCAGAATTCATACTGTCTTGACAAGAACTATGGTTATCTGTTTTTAGATATTGTGGAAAATGTTTTTTGGCATTTTTCTCTGATTTTATTTCTTCTCCCCCGTCCCTTTTTTCTAAAAAACAAAAACAAAAAACACAAAAACAGAACGAAAGAAAAGAAGAGAGAAGGAAATTTTATTAATTAAAAATGCTGTGTGATAAAATCCCAGCCCAGATTGCTCAGCTGTTTGTACCTGACTTGCCGCCTGCATAGGAGCCAGTTCTGTTCCTTCTGACTAGCCCCTCTTCCTCCAGGGGAAAACTTCCAAATGTTAATTTTTTTCTTTTTGAAAATATAAATAATTACTATTTTGTACTGTGTGGTATCTCTGGTCTTTTGTTTCACTCACCTGCCTTGTCTCTTGGGTCTGAATCCCTTGCTTAAGGGATTTTGAAGTCCTAGTTTTCAGCTTGCAGAGATTATATTTGAAATGTCTAATGAGCCGTAGGGATTTGTTGAGACTCCGTAATCTCAGATTTTCTTTGTGAGCTATCAGCGTCTGCCAGTCTCTTGTCCTCCCTGAGCATCTCACAGTCCATACCCTGACGAGGGGTCAGGCCCCTACCTCTGCCAAGGCAAGTAATGGTAGTGGGCTTTTCTGCACCCTGTATGTTTTCAGACCTAATCCCCATCTCCCTTCTCCTAACCAAATATAAAAAGATCCAGGGGACATAAATGTGGAGATTAAATAAAGGGAAATTATTGTCTCTGACTGGTTCTGTCATTGACTTGATGTGTTTCAAGAAAAGCTAATATCTGAGCTCACAAGAATGTTCTGGGGTTCCCTGTCTGCCTTTTTTGTGGCTCTGTTAGGTCAGTGGGATATAGTGAAGAATGCATCAACCGTTTGGCTAATGTGTGTTATTTTTTACCTTCGATGGAACCTCAACCTATTTCCTTCCATTTCCTTCAATGGACCTTAGACTTTTTAAATTTTCCAACTTTGATTTCTCTTACTACCTCTAGAATGGATAAATATGATCAGTTACTAATATAATCAAAGGCAGGATTCATTTATTGGAAACCGCTCCATTGCACTTCCCGGTTTCCCCCTGGGAAGCATCCCCTGTGTGAGGAAATACCCGTTCTGCATGCTGGCTGTTGGCTGCTATCCTGTGCCTCCTCGTTCCTAGCTTTCCAGATCAGCACACAAGTCCAACGATCCAGCTGGACTCAAAGTCTCCTCTACCCATATCGTCTTAGGTTTTTCCCACTAAATTTGTATACAGTATTTCATCTGAACTCCCCAACAACTTTGATGAACTTGGTAGGACAGGTGAAACACAGCATCTTCCCACTGTGTAGATGAGAGAGGCAGAAACCCAGAGAAGGGACATGCCTAAGATCACACAACTGTTGAATGCCAGATCTTCTAATGGAGTATCCTGAAAATTATGTAATTAACTGGAGGAAGTTCCATTTCTGAAATGTTTAGGTACAAAACTGAAAGTAAAGCTTCCTTCCTGTGGGAATAGCAAGAACAAAGCTCTGGAAAGGTGCCTCTGCTGGCCTGTTCTTCAGAGGTTCCAGAAGGACAAACCAGGCTTCAGATTTGCTTTCGTCTTCATTCACGGATAGCTGTGGGTTGGAGGGCTGGTGAGTTCAGGGACTATGCCCTCAGGAGGATAGCAGTCCTGGCACCTAGCTTCTGTCAGGATGAAGGTCTCTTCTGGGATCTTCAATATTTATGGAATTTCCAACTTGGGCTTTACTGTGGGTACAAAGCTGTTGGGATTTCAGGTACAGGTAAAGCTACTCGATGCTTCTGTCATTATTTCCTTCTTTCTGGACATGTTTGTTTTTGTTTGAAATGATACAGTTGAAGCCATCTGGTTATGACAACATCAGAGCCCCAGCATACTGTTCATAAACCTCCCACTGCCACCATCCCCCCTCCCTTAGCTCCCCCACATCTGAAATTTAATTCAAGTTAACTCCACAATCTGGGGCATGTGCTGTCACTGCAGAGATGTCCGTGCCAGTGAAACAGTTGGAGATTTCAATTCCACAAGGATATGGCTTATTTATCAAAGCAGTATTTCAGGGAAGTAGTTTCACAGAACCACTGGAGTTGCGGTTTCAGGTCCAAATAGAGTATATGGCATCATCCCCGTCTCCCCTTCCCCTGTGTTGTCAGCTTCCCCCATGTATCTGGTTACCCATGGAAATTTTTCCCATTTCCTATGTAAAGATTAAAGCTCTTTGCATTGTTACTGGACATCTGAAACACCTTTGTGGGTTTTAACAATTCAGGTAAGAGATGCTCCTCTTTTCCTTTTCAGTGTTAAAGCCTTTTAGGTCTTGAAGAGATTGTCTTTTTTTTAAAATTCTAGCCAGGGACATTGAGATCTTTCTTAGGCCGAAGATCTCCGGCTTGACCGCAGCTGTGCGCATTCAGTTTTAAATCTGGTGTAAATCTGTTGTGGGATCTCCATATCGTATGAGCCTGTGCAGATGAAAGGAAACAGCTTGTATGTTTATGAGCAGAACAACAAACGGGGGGGAGTTGGGCTGCACTTTGAAACTGACTATTGCTTTGTTCTTGCTCTTCAACTCCTATGAAAGAACAACTAAATCCCCCCCCCAAAATGACTGTATCAAAGCCTTTGGCTTATCTTTGTCAAAGACAAATTCTTGGCTGGAGCCCAACCTTATTTTCCACAACTAATTATCTTTTTAATCAGCCTGAGCCCTGTGTGTTTCCTTTATCTCATGACTTGTCACTGAACTCTGCCCTACATCATTTAGATTCATTTCTAATGGCCGGCTGACTAATCTAACATTCAGGTGAGTATGGTTGGACTGCTCTTTATGTACGTGTATGTGCAAGGTGAACGCGTTTTCCCCCTTTTAATTTCAGAGGTGACCCCTCCATGTTGGGGCCTTTGACCCAATAGGTGGACACCTCATGGAGACAGTGAGCAAGAAAGCAAATGTAGGACGATCAGTATTTGGGATAATGAGCTGGGAGAACTGGAAGCCTTGACCTCCAGATGAGAACAGGAACTTGAATGTTGTTGACTGATGGGATCTTTCTGCCACTGAGCCATTAGCAAGGTGATCCCTCCCCCCTCTGTAAATCCTATAGTGCTGGAGTAGAAAGTGGCTTCTGGAATACTGTTTGTTCCTGATTTCTGCAACTCTAGGAAAAAAAGAATTTTAGACTTGAGGGAATTTGGTGCAAGCAACCGAAATGATGAAGGAGTTGAAGGGGATCAGCTCCAGGGGAGAAATGTTATGAAGATAAACGATGCATAGCTCAAGTATGGGGATGTAGCTCCAGCACCCGCAGTTCACAGATCTCACGGGAGGTCTCAGCATTTGCCGGCTTGTCTTGCACGGCTCCCATTCATTCCCATTGTGTAGCTTGGGAAGATGGCGATGTAACTTCCTCAAGGGCACTCAGCCTGACTCTGAGCCAAGAAATAACAGAAGGCAAAGGGATAGCTTTGGGGCTTAGACCCAAGGACCAAAGAGAAGGTGAAAATCCAGGAGTTTGCCTGCTAAGGACACATCCACTTATAATACTTGAAATAGAGTTGGCCGGTCGTGGTGGCTCACGCCTGTAATTCTAGTACTTTGGGAGGCCAAGATGGGCAGACCACAAGGTCAGGAGTTTGAGACCAGCCTTGCCAGCATGGTGAAACCCCGTCTCTACTAAAAATATGCAAATTATCCAGGCATCGTGCCATGCGCCTGTAGTCCCAGCTACTCAGGAAGCTAAGGAAGGAGAATCACTTGAACCCAGGAGGCAGAGGTTGCAGCGAGCCGAGATCACGCCACTGTACTTCAGCCTGGGCGACAGAGTGAGACTCTTGTCTCAAAAAAGAAAGAAATAGGGAGACTTTTAGCCCTTGCAAGACGCTTACAGGTGATTCTCGACAAACTGAAGGAAAAAGAAGGGGTCCCACATAGTTCACCTTTTCATGTCTGAGAAAACAGATATCCATGGAAGTGAGGTGGCATGCCCAAGGTCACAGAGATTTCCAGCCACTGAACAAACAATTGCTGAGCATCTAGGAGGCCTAGATGTTGTGCTAGGCCAAGCCTAGTATGGAAGGTAGGATTTCCGTTCTGTTAACTCAGTCTAATGGAGGAGGCAGAAACAAACCAGAGAGCCCGTAGAAATGAAGACTGAAAAGAAGCCATTGAATTTAGCAGTAAGGAGGTCACAGGTTGCCTTTGAGCAGTTTCAGTCAAATGGTGGAGGCAGAAGCCAAGCCCGACGAGGAGGTGAGCAAACATAGATTGAGAATAAGCTCCTCTTGCCAGAAGTTTGAAAGAGAGAGAAAGGGGATCTCTCCCACTCTTCAGAATTTGCATCTCAATCTAGTCAACACATTTGTTTTGTCTAGGAGTAATGGTGTACAGATTGTCCTATAAATGATGGACACTTTAGTAACTGATATTTGTAATGAAAGTCATGTTTGTAGAACAACTATAGCTTTGAGAAAAAAAATTACCTTCAGCCCTTACACAATTTTGAGAAGGATTTCTTAAAGGCATGTTTCTATACTTCTTAACCTATTCATCTTCCTAGTAAACATTTGCTTCAGACCTTCAGATGTTTTCGTGGGCCAGTGGTTTGGTTGTTGGTGTGCTGCATTATAAAGGTACACCATTCAGTTCCCAGACACGGAAGCCCTGGCTGGCAGCATTGCCAGTTCCCACAGTGTAAACACTGCCACCATGGCTGATGTTTGGCTCACTAAAATGACATCACTGAAGCAGAGCTGGGAAGAGACGCACAGCCCACCATAGCTGAGCATGGATAGTAGTAAAATGTAAAATAATTAGGAAGAGATAAGTTTTGAGTACTTACTACCTTTACTGATTGTATGTTAGTATAATTGAGTTTTTAATAAAGGCTGTTTAGCGACCAGCTCTCAAATTCCTGAAAATTTAATGATTAGCTCTAGAGAGCTGGTGTGAACCAGTTCCAGCATGCCACTGGACATATGTGTGCCTCATCTCCTGTTACCCATGGCATTTTTTGACATTTATTTATTTATTTCTAGACAGAGTCTTGCTGTGTCACCCAGGCTGGAGTGCAGTGGCACAATCGAGGCACACTGCAGCCTCCACCTCCCAGTTTCAAGCAATTCTCCTGCCTCAGCCTCCCGAGTAGCTGGGACTACAGACATGTGCCACCACGCCCAGCTAATTTTTTGTATTTTTCATAGAGACAGGGTTTCACCATGCTGGCCAGGCTGGTCTCAAGCTCCTGACCTCGTGATCCGCCCGCCTTGGCCTCCCAAAGTGCTAGGATTACAGGCCTGAGCCACCGTGCCCAGCCCGAAAGTTATTTTTTTTTTTTTTTGAAACACGAACGAAAAGTAGACTGACATGTTATCCAACATAATCTTAGTGATTCCAGGGAGTTTTCTCTATACTGCATCCTTCCTGCCCCATTATCTCTGAACAACAGTTTTTCTTTTTAAAAACGAAAAGGGCATTGAGAGTGGTCAGCATGCCTGCTAACAGGTGATCCCGAGGGTCTTCTCCTCCCACCAGTATTTAAGAATCTCTGCCTTGGTTTGGCCAAGAGTTTTTACAGCTGTTTGTTTTCTTTGCTAAGAGTTCATTTATACATTCCATATACAATGTGCCAAGGACTGTTCCAGTTTCTAGGGATACAACAGTAAAACTAACTGTTCCCTGTCCTCATTGGAGTCTAATGTGGAGAGATTATTCTTCATAATCCCACAACGAATGTCAAAGCATGGTGAATGCCTTGAAGGAAATGTGTAGGTTATCATGAGATCCTCTGCCTGGAACTGTCTTGTCTGGGGAATCCAGAAAGCCCTTTCTAGAAATCAGCTTTTGAAGTGAGAGCTGAAGGATGAGGAGCTGTCAACTTGGTACTTGGGAAGGCACATTCCACATCGAGAAATTGCATTCATAAAGCTCTGAGGCAGGAGGGAGCTTAGTGTGATGTTCCGGGAGCCCAGGGAAGGCCAGGTGGTTGGAGTGTGGAGAGGTGTGAGAGCAAGTTGGAAGCCAGCCATGGCAGAACCTTCGTAGGTCACATTAGGATTTAGATACTTAGACTAGACTAGCAGTGTGGGAAAACCATGGAGGAGCTTTAGGCAGCAGGGGATGACAAGATCTGCATTTTAATGAGATCTCTGGCTAGAGTATGCAAAAATTAGCATTGGGGTTGGGGGTGGAAGAAGGCAAGAGATGACAGAACTTGAAGTAGGGAGGTGGCACAGCTGGAGAAGAGTAGATCTATTTGAGAGGGATTTTAGGGAAGAAATTTGGCAGAACTTGATGAATTAGAGTAAGGATGAAGAGGTTTCGGGTTTGCCTGAATAGATAGATTCATCAGAAGCGAGACCAATGGGAAGATAAACAGGCTTGAGGGTAATCAGGTCATTGATTTTATTTTACTTGTTGACTATGACATGCCTTGAGAAATCTAAATGGAGGTATCACATGGGCTGTTGAATTGATAAGCCTAGAGCTCAGAAGAGAGGTTGGGACTGGAGAGATGGTTCTGGAAGACACAGGTTTAGAGGTGCCATTGAAACCCTGGGGTGTTAGATCACTGAGGAGGAGTGTAGAGTGAGGAGAAAGGGGTCACTGGACTGAACCTTATGGAATTCTTACACTTAAAAGCTAGTAAAGGAAGATACGCCACAAAGAAGTGGCCAGAGATCTGCGTGAAGGAAATACATAGTTAAGTGAACCAGATTTTTAAAAAATGTTTTTTAAAAAATGCTGTTGAATAACAGAGTAAAAGATGCCCACTGGAGTTAGCAACATGGAGGTCATTGGTGACTTTAGCCAAGACCGTTTCAGGGAAGGGACCCTGATGGGGGAAGGTGAGGAACTGGAGACAAAGGAAGTCTTGAGGCATGGCTGTGAAGGGAAGGACAAAGTTAGGACAGTAATTGGAGGAGGAAAATGCATTGAGGGGGAGTGTTCTGGTTTTGTCTGTAGGATGAAGGAGACATAACGTGTTTAAAGCTGATGGGAAAGATCCATTAGAGAGGAAGCAGTTGAAACTTCAGGATCCGATAGAGCAGGGACAGTCTATTCTTTCAGGTTCTAAGAGTGCTGGAGGAGGAGCAGGTGAGTGGGCTTAGGCAGGGATGAATCCTCTCTCTGGATGTGAGGAGCGTCCTGCAGAAATGAGTGAGTTTGTCTGGTACTGGGAAGTTGAGCAAGTTTGTCGTATGTTTTTCAGATCTAAGTGGATATAAGGTCAGTAGCTGAGAACTCCTGGGAAAGAGTGGGGTTTGGAGACGTGATCTGAGCTAGCTGTTGAAGAGGAGCTGGTGAGTGCAGGCTGCATCGAGGGCCCAGCCACGGCTGGTGTTTAGAGAGCACACACCTAGAGTCCAGGAATCTGGCTTCCATCTCCTGCTACCACTCGTGATCCTGGCCTAGTTAAGCCTTCGTTTTCTCATCTGTAAAATGGGTATATCTCAAAGACTTTTAGTGAGGAATTAATGAAAATAAACATGTCACATCATCATGGTGGCCTGGCATTGAGGAAAGACCTCAGAAATGTAAACTGCTAGGAATGTTATAGCTATTGCTATCTAATTGTTTCTTTTTTTTTCTGAGACGGGGTTTCACCATGTTGGTCAGGCTGGTCTTGAACTCCCGACCTCAGGTGATCCGCCCGCCTTGGCCTTCAAAGTGCTTGGATTACAGGCGTGAGCCACCACGCCCGGCCTAATTGTTGTTTCTAAACTAAGCCATATGTGGCCTTCTGAGACCAGTTCCTTTTAGGATTTTTTGGATTGGAATAAAAATCTGCAATGAGACACTAAAATGGGTGCCTTTGGGAGTGTGGGAATCTTTTGAGCAGGATTCACTCTGGAAAAAGCATCGTGAGTAGACCAGCTGACCTGGCATCCTGCGAGGCTCTATCTAGGTGTCTCACCTGTTGTGATATGTGGAGGAGGAAGAGTCCACAGAGGTCCCAGGAAACAGTCTGCGTCAAACTTACAGTCACCTGGAAATCACTCTTTTCCTTCTTCATTTATGATCTTCACCGTCGTCATTGTTAGAATCTCCACAAGTGAGGAGATTAGGCATTCCAGTGAGGAAGGTCAGAGGCGGGGCAGAGGCACTTTGGCTTGTAGGTATAAAAATAAGAGTGGGGCTGGGCATGGTGGCGCATACCTGTAGTCCTAGCTACTCCGGAGACTAAGGCGAGCGGATCCCCTTGCCCAGGAATTTGAGACTATATTGGGTAACATAGTGAGACCCTGTCTCTAAAAAAATTTTTTTAATAAAACACAAGGGTTGAGGAGAGGAAGGCACTTGGGACCCAGGAGCCCTGTGTCTTGGGCTGTTGCTGCCTTCTGAGTGGCCAGGGAAAGACGGATGCAAACCTGCTAAGTCAAGTCCATCTGCCCGACACTATCTTCTTTTGCTTCTCTTTTTTGCCTTCCTTTTTTGCCCCCATTCTTCTCTTCTGGAACGTGGAAGCTTCCGTTTATTTCTCCCTAGACATTTGTCTCCCTGTCCCCCAGTCCTGCTCACTGGAGTGGCGTCTTGAGCCTGATCTGCCGCATTTAGAGAAAAAACAAAACCTGCCTACAGTGAGCCCTCCAGTTCTGATCTCTGCTGAGATGTGGCAGATGGCAGAGCCCGAGTGAGTGACAGCAGGCCCCCTCCTCTCCCAGGCCTAGGAGCTGCCAAGACTGGGAAATGGGGGCATTATATACCCCTCCACACTCATATCCCCCATCTACCCTCTATTTACCCAAGCCTGCACGGCATGGCAGAAAGTAGCTGCCTCTTCTCCTGTGTCTTTCCCTTCTCTTTCTCCCTGTCCCTGTGAAAAATTCCCACAATAGAAACTGCATTGAGTTCATCTGCGAGTCAACCACTTTTACCATCCCAGGCACTTAGCCCTTCTCAAAGTATGGAAGGAATGGGTCACACAAGGCCCTGTCCTCGGGACTCACTACGCGGCAGAACAGACATAGTCCTCACCCTCAAGTCCTCACCCTCAAGGGTACATTCCAAGACAGGGACATGTTTCACACACCCATTCATAGAGGGTACCAGCAAGGGATCCTGGGGCCATCCAAGCTGATGAGAAACTGATCTGCCAGGTGGAGGTGATGAGGATGGGTAAGGAGAGAGGGAGGGCACTCAGTTATCAGTGCATGGTTGGGGGACAGGGCACTGGGGCCAGGACCCAGGGCAAGGTAAGGCAGGAGGTGCCCTTGCCTGGAGAGAGTGCCTGCTGGACAGCTCTTTGGGTCCCTAAATAAAATCCTTTGGCTGCCTGCATTCTCTGAGCCTTGTTTGTTCACAGGTAGAGGTTCAGAGTGCAGTACACGGATAAAACCACTCAGTGCACTGGAAGGCGCCTCTGGAGTGCTTGCACACGTGGGATGCTGGGCCGAGGAACAGAGGACATGCAACCAAGTGCCCCACTTTTTGGCCAGAATCAAGGAAAACAAAAGTAGATTCCTTTTTATGTGTCATCTTTTGTAGACATGACGGGCTTCTGACCTTCCCTGGGAGTTTTTTCCTGCACATTCTTCCTGCAAGGAATGATAGAGCCCACGGCCATTCTTCTCCCTACCTCCCACCCAGGCGTGGCAGGAGAAGGAAGGGCATCATGAGGAGCTGTCATTTGGCAGGTGGTCTTGAGCACTGCCCCTGCTCCAACTCACAACAGCCCTCTGCAAGGAGCCAGCATCCCCCACTTTACAGATGGGGAAATTGAAGCGCAAAGATGTTCTGTAACTTGCCCGAGGTGTACAGTCAGGAGGTGGCGGAGCAGGAATTTGAATCCAGGCAACCTGGCTTCAGAATCTGTGCACTCAACTGTTCTGCTACATAGCCTGAAAAGAAAGAGAAACCCAGCCCTCTCCCTGTTCTGTGGATGCCCATGAGCACCAGCAGGTGGGGCCGACAGTGATGCGGGGCTCGCCATCCACTGGGTCAGTTTGGCCCTCACAGGGACCATGTGAGGGGGTGGGGGAAGAATTGCTATCCAAGGCCCAGAGAGGCAAGGCAGGTAAAGATCACATGTTAATTAATTAAGACTCAGACACAGCTCTCTTCAAACATATCCTAGCTGGGCACAGCTTTGCCTTCACCCCAAGGTGAGGGGAGTCCAGGCTCCTTAGGACCGAGTAGGGCTTGCTTTGCCAAGCCATGAAGGGGATCTGGGGTGAGGAAGCCTGGCATAATGGAAAGAGGAGTCACTGGGTTAAGAGCCAGAAGCCTCGGCTCTTCTGACTAAGGGATTCAGGGTGAGACCTGCCCCTCACTGTGCCCCAGAAGCCAACCTGGGTCTCTGAAGACCTTTCTAGGGAAGACAACATACAGTATCAAGGACAGGTGGGAGGAGGGGTGTGCCAACACTGGCTGACACGCCGCCATCCTCTCCCGCCTTCACGCTTCCTGCCACACCTGCTCTTCCAGCCAGGAGGACCTGGGAATTTGGGGTGCACACCATGCAGCCGTCCGTCTTCCTGTCGCCACTTCCTCTCCCACAGTCGCGGGTTGAGGCTGTGATCATGCCTCAGCACGCAGGCCAGTGAGGCACAGCAGGGATGACCTCCCATACAGAGTTGGAGGAGCTGCAACGCCTGCGTGCAGGTAGCTTATCAGCCACACCTCCGTAGGGTGTGCCACCCTGCCTCTGGGGAGTCTTGAGGGGCACATAGCCCCTGCCCTCAGCGAGTCTCTGGTTTGAGGGGGAAGGCCGCTCCTGTTCCCCGTCTCTGGTCTAGAGGGGGACATCCACATTTCCTGCTCAGAGCATCCGCAGGTTGGCACTCCAGACACTGCTCCAGACACAACCTGAGTCCAGGGCAGGAACAGGCTCTTTAGAGGCTGTGAATGGTAGGGACAGCGGAGGAAGCGAGATGGGGGAAGAGGACGATGGGGGTGGGAGCACCAAGGGCTCGGTGCTGGAGGGCTTGTTCAATAAAGCATGTGGATAACCTCCTTGGCTTTAGCTTTGGACGAATCTTTGAGATGTGGGATGGTGGGGCTGGTGGTTTCAGCTCTTCCCTCTTGAGTTCTCCTTCCTTTTGGGATTTCTTGGTTCAACTCCAGCTGCTATCACATTGATTCCAATAGAACATTTCTCTTGCTTTAAGACTATGGCTCAAGGCCAGGCACGGTGGCTCCTGCCTGTAATTCCAGCACTTTGAGAGGCTGATGTGGGCGGATCACCTGAGATCAGGAGTTCGAGACCAGCCTGGCCAACATGGTGAGACCCCTGTCTCTACTAAAAATACAAAAATTAGCCAGGCATGGTGGTTCATGCCTGTAATCCCAGCTACTCAGGAGACTACCACATATGAGATTCCAGGAGACAGAAGTTGCATTGAGCAAAGATCATGCCACTGTACTCCAGCCTGGGTGACAGACAGTGAAACTCTGTGTCAAGAACAAACAGAAAAAAACAACCATGAGCGATCCTTACAGTCCCCAAGAAACCACGTGGCCCCTCTGCAGCCTACTTAGGTTACTCCCTTTTCATCACCCCTCCCCAAGTGGATGACACCTGGAAAGACCCTGATCACAGGGGCACGAATTTCCTTGGTGGTTGCAGAGGTACTCCTGCTTCTTAAGCCAGGCCATTCAGGAGAAATTGGAGCCATGCCCGCTCCTACCCGGAGTGTCCTGCAGGAGCAGGGTCTTGGGAGGGCTTCAGACCTGACCAGAACAGGCTGTGCTGTTCTCAGTGACAGCATAAAACCAACACTGACAGCTTCAGGCCAAGGGCCTGGTACTCGGCTCCTAGGGCCTGGCCCACGCACTCCCCCGGCTTGGCTGTACCTTGTAAACCAAGCCAGAAGCCTGGACCACACTGGCAGTTCCATGCAGTTTGTGCCCACTGGGGTGGGAGAACGCCTGGTGTCCCTGGGTTCCCTCAGGGCTTAAAGGGCAGCCACTACTCTGCCCTGTGGACGGTCCCCCTCCTGTCACAGGGCCCTTTTGCATTGGACTTCCAGAGCAGTGTTGTTGCAGGTAATTAAAGGGTTTTAATTAAATTAGGATCCCATCTGGCTGGGATGAGTCAGGCCCTTAATGAGGATAGTGTGTCACGAACAGCAGAATGTAGATGGGACTCAGAGGTGTGAGGGATCAATCTGGGGACTGAGGCCTTTCAGACAAGGCTGGAGAATCCTCCTGAGCCCCTCCAGGGCTCCCGACAATGTGGCAGCAGCTTGTTTGTTACTCCCCGCAAATGGAGGCTGTGGGCTTGAGACTGAAGGACCAGAGCCTTCTCACATTTATTCTTGCCTATGAGGTTTTTTTTTGTTTGTTTTTTGTTTTTGAGACGGAGTCTTGCCCTGTCACCCAGGCTGGAGTGCAATGGCAAGATCTCAGCTCACCGCAACCTCCGCCTCCTGGATTCAAGTGATTCTCCTCCCTCAGCCTCTTGAGTAGCTGGGTTTACAGGCGCATACCACCATGCCTGGCTAATGTTTTATTTTTATTTTTAGTAGAGACAGGAGTTTCACCACGTTGGTCAGGCTGGTCTTGAACTCCTGACCTCGTGATCTGCCCTCCTTGGCCTCCCAAAGTGCTGGGATTACAGGCATGAGCCACCGCGCCCGGCTGCCTATGAGTCTTTAAAACCTCTCTGGTGTGTGGCAAAATATGTAAGCATTCTCAGTCCCACAGATGAGGAAACCGAGGCCATGTAAGTAAAGTGCTCAGATGCATTCACTGACTTAGGTGGAGCTAGAATTAACTGCAGGAAAGGGAAACCCAAAGCACAGGGACTTAAATGAGATAGAACTTTAATTTTTCTCTCACATGAAAGTCTGAAGGCAGGCAGCCTAGGGCTGATATGATATTTCTTACTTTTCTTTTTTTTTTTTAATTGAGATAGAGTCTTGCTTTTTTGCCAAGGCTGGAGTGTAGTAGCACAATCTCAGCTCACTGCAACCTCTGCCCCGCCCCCGCCGGGTTCAAGCAATTCTCCTGCCTCAGTGTCCCAAGTAGCTGCAATTACAGGTGTGCACTACCATACCTGGCTAATTTTTTTATTTTTAGTAGAGATGGGGTTTTGCCATTTTGGCCAGGCTGGTCTCAAACACCTGACCTCAGGTTATCCACCTGCCTCGGCCTCCCAAAGTGCTAGGATTATAGGCATGAGCCATCACGGCTGGCCCTGGAATGATATTTCTATTCCACAGCATTCCGAGGGACCAAGACTCTTCCAACTCTCTGCTCTACCACTTCTAGGGTGTGGCTGTTACCTCCTGGTCTAAGATGGCAGCAGTCTTGTACCTATTCCAGGCCACAGGATAGAGGGTGGAACAAAGGGAGAAGAATGCACATCAGCTGTCTGATAGTTTCTGGAAGGTGCCATCTAAACCTTTGGCTTTAATGTCACTGGCCAGATCTTAGTCACATGACCACATCTCGGGAGGCTGAGAAATAGTAGTTATTTCAGGCAGCCACAAACAGAGCTACAAACAGAGAACCCCATTACTATGGAGAAGGGAAAATGGGTATTATGGGACAATTAGCAATCTCTGCCACATGCATCATGGGGCAAAACCAGGACAGGAACCTAGGCCTCCTACCCCCAGCCTGGGACCCTTTCCACAGTCCACACCTGCAGCAAGGCCAAGGCTGACATCAACCCATCTTAGGAAACAGACAGGAGGAAGTAACATTTATTGAGCAACTCATTGAATTTTCCTAACAATACACCGAGGTAGGCAGAGCCCTAGTTTTGCATCTAAGGAGGCTCTGGGAGATTATGTCATTTGTCCAAAGCCACACGTCTAATAAATTACAGACCCAGGATGAGGACCCAGCTGTATCTTCCTGCAACATGTGTTACCAGTTTATTGGCAGCCTCTGTGGTTCAACAGGACCTAGCTTGTCCCTTGGGGCCACCTAACCAGGTGGCCTGAGATGAGGAACTGGGAGGCCGCGAACTTCGCATCCTTCACTTGAATTATCAGGTCAGCCTCTGAGCCTGGGAGACCAACAGGAGACAGGGACCCTATGGAATCACAAGTCAGGTGAGTGACAGGTCAACTCTGGCATTTGTGCCTTGGTAATGGTGCCAGCTGTCACTCCAGGACTTTGGCATAATTGGCAGGTGCCACCCCCACCCCACCTTGCCTCTGCCTGGTGGGGCTGGTGGTGCCTTTCCTCACCTGTCACCCCAGCCCCCGGTTCTCCTGGCAGTACCACAGGACTCAGAGTCTTCGGAAGTAACATTTCTCTCTCCCACTCGCAGCCGTGACACTGGTTCACTTCCCAATACGGAGCAACTGGTTCATCGTGTCTCTACAGCCCCCTGCACATACCCAGTCCCTGGTCACCCCCACCTGCCCCTCAGCCGCCTCCATCCCCATAAACCCTCCCCCACCCACCGGCTGCATCTCTGAGCAATGGACCTCACCACCCGAGTTTGCCACAATGCAAGGTCACCAGCATTCCTGCCAAGGATGGGGAACGGGTGACTCAGTTCCTGCTTGCTCATCCCAGGAAAGGGAAGGGGAGGAGGAGGGGGGAGGGACCTAGATACTCATTTGCTTTTGCCTTAAGCTTCATCGAGAGGGAGACTCAGGCGTTGCTGCCAGTTGACCTAATGGGCAGTCCCCTTATTAGCTTCACAGAGGGCTAGGAGATTCACCCCACTCAAAAAGGGAGCGCTGAGAGTCAGACAGCGCCTTTGAGCAAAGCTGAAGGGCAGAGGCAGCCTCCAGGTGCTCTGATGCCTAGGAAGAGGCAAGCTGCCCCTCCCATCTATAGCACAGTTCTTGCCCTTAGGGAGACTCTTGTCTGAGGAAGGGGGCATAGCCTCTGCCCTCAGGGACCCCCAGTCTATAGGACCATCCAGCCCTCGACATCAGGGAGTCCTCAGTCTGACGAGGGAGGCACAGCCCCTGGCCCTAGGCGTTCCCCAGCCTGATAAAGAGATCCAAGCTGTGTCCTTAAAGAGCCCCCAGCCTGGTAAACTTGTCCCAGAGGCTCCACTGATGGAGACAAGGCCCCTGGCCCCCAGCTGGGCTGAGGGGTTGGGGTGCAGGACCACGGGACTGCTAAACGGTCTGAGGGCATTTCAGACTGCCTCATAGGGCAGTGGATGGGGGAGGCCAGAGGGTTAGGGTATGAGTAGGACCTGGCCCTTTGCAGTCTGGGGCAGAGTTGGGGACAGGTTTCTTCAGAGGGATCTCCTGTGAGTGTGTGCATGGCAAAAGTGGGAGGCCAGAGCACTTTGTCGTGATTGGGGTGGAGGGGGGGGAAGGTCACGATGGGGACATGGCTTGCCAATAGGGCAGAGGCGATGTCTTCTTAGCCAGAGGAAGTTGGATGGACCCCTTGCCCTTGTGAGGACCAAGGGGGCACAGAAGAATCTGGCAAGAACAGTAGGGACCAGAGG
Source organism: Ateles fusciceps (assembly GCA_036589455.1). Classification (NCBI taxonomy): domain Eukaryota; kingdom Metazoa; phylum Chordata; class Mammalia; order Primates; family Atelidae; genus Ateles; species Ateles fusciceps. The sequence continues at coordinate 11,235,439 of JAZHEH010001386.1, forward strand.
GCTATTCCAAAGAATTCAGATTTGGGAGGACATCTGTTAGCAAAGTCCTAGCTGAGGAGAGCAGCCAGGTTACGGGGGAAGGCGGGAAGGAGGGATGAGGCGGCAGTGTGTATGAGGGTGAAATGAAGTTATTAAAATGAACCCACCCCTGGTGCAGGCAGAACTGTGTGCCAGGCAGGCCGGCCCTCCAGCTGTCGGCAGCATCTGGCTCTCCACAGGCAGAGAGGAGCAGGAAGGGGGTCAAAGTGCCCCCAGGTGCCTGCAGAGTTCAACCAGGGCAGGCGGGAGGGAGCCCAGGGCCTCTGGCCCCATTGGTCCCTCCTCCCTTCCTGCAGTCTCCATAGCGCTGTGGGAGGCTGAGCGGCATCTGATGGGCATCCACCGGTGGGAGAACACTCCAGTGCCAGCAGCCTCAAGCATCCAGAGTGGGGGAGCGGAGGGTGGTCTGGAGGGGGAGATGGTCCCTGGAAGCATAGTGTGGGAGAAAGAAGCTGGGTCACTTCTTACAAGGTGGGCTGTAACCAGACGGCTTCTCAGCCCTGCCCAGCTCTGCGCTGCAGTGTGAGGGGACCAGTCTGCGCTGAGCACTGCTGGGCCGGGGTGAAAGTTGGGGGGTGGCAAGACCACCTTACCCCGGTGCCAGGACTCTCCTCAAGAGGGCCTCAAGGGCCCTGAGTGCCGCCCTACCAAGAGAGCCGACTTAGAATGACCTCCAGAGGGCACTGTGACCTTGATCATGTCTTCCCTTCTCAGAGACTCAGAGGGCACAACTAACTCCCAGACTAGGTGCCACTGGCAGCCGGCTATTCTGAGGCCTCTTTTTTTTTGAGACAGAGTCTCGCTCTGTCACCAGGCTGGAGTGCAATGGCATGATCTCGGCTCACTGCAACCTACGCCTCCTGGGTTCAAGCGATTCTTCTGCCTCAGTCTCCCCAGTAGCTGGGACTACAGGTGCGCATCACCACGCTCAGCTAATTTTTGTATTTTTTTAGTAGAGATGGGTTTTCACCGTTGGTTGGCCAGGATGGTCTTGATCTCCTGACCTCGTGATCCACCCCCCCTCAGCCTCCCTCCATGGCTCAAGCTGGGATTACAGGCATGAGCCATGGAGCCAAGCCTCTGAGGCCTCTTATTAGCTGCAGGAGGGGGAATGGCTGATGCAGGCCCTGTGTCCATGCCCCACTCCAGCCTATTCCTTCACTGGCATGTGGTCAGACTGAAAACCCAGTACAATACCCTTGATTCTCTGAATGGCCCCTTCCCCAGGAGAACAGATGGAAATTACAGCTGGGAAAGTGCATCCAAGGTGTTTCCCTGTCCTGTGGAGCCAGAGATGGACTTGAAGGTCCTTTGAGTGGGTCTCCTAGCATGGGCCCAGACCAACAGCATCATCATAGACCTGGCATGCATTAGAAATTCTGATTCTTAGGCCCCACCCAGTCCAACTGAATTAGAAAAGTGGGTAGGACCCAGAAATCTGTGATTACCCTCTGGGTGATCTGCTTTGAGAACCCCTCATCTGGGCAAGCCCCTCATGTTAGAGAGGAGAATGAACAAGGCCAAGGCCACACAGCAAAATGACGGAGCTAGGACCCCACTGGGTCTCCAGATGGCAGTTCAGGGAGGACACCAAGGAACACCCTCGTTGGCCCATTCTACCAGCTAGCTCTCCCTCCCTGAGCTGTTCTTGCAGATGCCACGCCCCTCCCCCTTCCCCCACCATGCCCAGAGGGTTTGTTCAGGTTTCCCCATGTGGGATCCGACAGCCTGGAGCGGGGGCTGGAGAGGGAAGCCCTGAGCTCTCAGCAACATCAGCTCCAAGGGTGGCTGGAGCCCTGCCACTCGGGTCTCTAGCACATGTCCCTCGGCCATCAGAGAAATTCTTGCTGGACCAAGGGATGCCTGAGGCCTTTTCCTTGGACAACTCTGACTCCATTACCCCAGGGCAAGCTTTATTTCCTGCTCCAAGAACACGATTCTGCACACAAAAGTCGGCAATCCATGGTTTCACAAGACTTCCCTCCCATCCCCCCCACCCACAGACAGACACACAGAACAGATCCAGCACATGCTCTGCGGCCTGGCTCCGCCCCACCCATGCCCACAGCTGAGAGGGCGGTGCCATCCAGATCCGGGAGAACCCTGGTCTGACAGGTGAGGCTGACTGTTGAGGGACCACTCTCCGGGACAGGGACGCTCACAGAGGAGCCAGCAGGGGGTGAGGTCCTGGAAGAGGGACACAGCACGAGGACGGGCTGTGACCTTGGTGCGGGGGAGGACCACAATTGTCCTGTCTCGGCTTAAGGATGAATGTGCCATAGCAATGGGTGGTAGAGGGGCAGTGCTGGCAGGAGAGGGAATTTTGGAAAGGAGTGGCCTGGTTGGAGACAGATGGTCAATCTGTCAAGATATCAAAGACCCCAGGGTCACCACTTCAGCCTCTGCCTTGCTCAGCACAGGACAAGGGGCTCAGGGCTGCCCACTAGGCGGGGCTGGGGAGCTCCTCTGGCCCTACCCCCACCCGGCTGACTGGCTCCCTAGGAAGCCCTGTCTCAGCCATCCATCCTAAGTTGACAGGCTGTCCACACTGATGAAATCCCCCTCCCTGTCAGTGTCCTTCCTCAGGATGGTAAGAACCAAGGGCTTAGGTTCCTCCCATGACTTGATCTGGGGCCACACTGATTGGCCTGCCCGCGGGCCTCCGGGCCCAGCATCTCTCTGTGGCTCCGTGGCAAGGCCCTGTGAAGCTACAGAGAGCCCGCTCCTCCTCCAGTGCTCCTGTGATATAGTCGCTCCACAGCCTCAGGTAGGGGCCAGCACTGGGGGCCCTTTCTCTGCCACTTGAGACTGGCCCTGGCCCCACTTGGCATCTCCTCCTCTTCACCTCCCTCCCTGCCTGAGGCTCAACCCCTTCCCTGCCCGGTGTCCAGATGGTCTCCTGCGTGGGCAGGCCTGTCCTTCCAGCCCTGGCCTGGCCTCTGTGGCCTGCCCCGGGTCACCCAGATGGGTAGTAGGGGGTATCACTATGGTAGTTGTAATCTGGGCACACCTTCTGGACCAGCCGATAGTCTGTGCTGTAGAAGGCGATGTAGACACAGACGACTTTGAAGGGCTGGGAGCAGCTCCAGGTGGCTGAGCTCTGAGCGTGGTCTCGGGAGCAGATCTTGGCTGGATCGTGGGTGCAGAGCGAGGTCCGGCGGCCCCGTTCTACCTTCTCCCACTCCATCCGGCAGTTGAAAATTTTGGAGGCCTTGGCTTCGATGAAGATCTGCTGTTCCTGGTGGAACTCTACAGCTTTGCTGGGGGGCACGAGGCTGATGGAGATGTTGCCCTGGCCTGTGGCATTGTGGCGGAAGTGGACGCTGAAGGTCCCGTTGCCATGGTCCACAATCTTCCCTGTGACGAGCAGGTTCAGGGCCACCGTCTTGATGTTGGAGTAGAAGTCGCCCCAGCCAAAGATTTTCTTCACTTTGGCTGAGGGTGGGGGCTGTGGTTTGGGCGACTGGGGGGCTGCCCAAGAATGCCCAAGCCTCACCAGGTGGGGCCAGCAGCCCTAGGAGAGTGGAATTGGCCATGGGACGGGACTTAGGTGAGATGTGGCTCCGCTTCCGAGGCACCCGGGGCCGGGGCTGGCCCTCGTGGTCATCACGCTTAGGGTCCTCTGAGCCAGGAGGACCATCATCCTGGCCACAGATGACCTGTGGAGGGAGTCGTGAGTACAGTGAGAGCCCTGTCCCTGGAGGTTCACCCCCCCCCACCAGCAGCACCCCTCTCCCTGCCACTGCACTCTGACCTGGGTGAGGGGCTCCTGCGTGTTGCTCCCTGAAGCTGGGGAGCAAGTGTACACTCTAGGTTGTATACATGTCAGGTTCTGACAGTCAGGTCACCCCCCATGTCCTTTCCTCACTGTCCTGTCTGGGCCATGATTCAAAGTCTCAAGGATGGACAATAATTCTCTCCAGTGGACTGTGGCACCAGGGACAGTGGCTCCTACCCCTAGGGAGTCCCCAGACTGATGGGGGAAGCCCAGCGTCTGATCCCGGGGGAGCCCCCATCTAATGGCAGAAGTATCATCCCTGTGCTGACAGAGCCCCCAACCTGATAGGAGGTAGAATCCCTGCCTCTGTGAAATCCCCAGGCTGATGGAGGAGGCATAATCTCCGTTCTCAAAGAGCCCTGAGTCAGATAGGGGGAGCACCATCCCAATCCTGGGAGAGCCCCTGGTTTGACAGGAGAGGCTAGCCTCTGCCCTTTGGGACTTCCTACTCTGTTGGGTAAGACACCGTCCCTACCCTAGGATAATTTCTACCCTTAGATGCAAAGAGACCACTGGACAGTGGAATAAGAAAGCAGAACACAGTGAAATTCTCAAGCATGAATACAGTTTTTAGGGTGGGCAAGAGGACTAGGGGAGACTGGGAGTGAACGCCACACCCAGGATGGCCATGGGAATGGAAAGCCAAACACCTCTCCAGGGGACACTGACGATGACATTCCAAGATGTTACTTGCATTCTGAGGTAGGAGATCTCATTCCCATTTCACAGATAAGGACACTGGGCTCAGAGGTTACAACACTACAAGACTGAGTTCACATAGGGTCATCCCTTCCGTTACACGCCACACTCTCGGCCTCACACATCAGATGTGTCTTTTTGAAAGGGTTTTATCCAGACGCCATCCGCCTCTGGAATCTGCAGGGGCTCATCCTCCCTCTGCTGCATCAGCTATGGTGACAAGCCACACCTGGGGAGATTCCTGGAGGCGCCACAGGGAGAGTGGGACAGCAGTGGGGGGCATCAGGGGGTTGGCAGAGCTTCCTGAGGGCACAGCCTAGGGGCACTGCTAGGCTGAGTTGAAAGTGACTGCTCGCCCTAGGTGTCTTTACTACCAGCACTGGGGGCACCAGCTCAGCTGGGCAGCATCTGGATTTGGTGGTGACACTGGAGTGGGGACAGTACGGTTCCGAGGGGCTGTGGGCTCTTCATGCCCGTGTTCTGGCCTGGGTGGTGCCGGCCGCTGTGTACTGTGGCCAATCTGTCTCTGCCCCACAGTTCAGGCTGGCCCTGTCTGCCAGGCCCCGGGGGTGGGGTAGAGGGACGCCTAGGAGGAGAGGCTCCGGGACTGGGTCAGGGCTGCAGAACTGTAGGTACTGGCTCCTGGGGGTCACGGCTGCGTGGCTGGAGGGTAAAGGGCCACAGGTGGGGCCGTGAGAACGGAAGGGTTCTCTTCCCACAGTAGCATCGGGGCGGTGGCAAGGGGCTTGTTTATTAAAGGGGCAGGTCCAGACGCGGGGCTGACGCTTCTCCATGACAGGATTGCGGGGAGGGTTGGCGGACGCTTGGTCGGGAGGGGAGTTTAGCCCCGGGCTCGGTTCGTGGAGGGGTTCCCCCGGCGCCCTGGGCCGCCGAGAAGCCGCGGAGCCGGTGCACGGGGAGCGGGCTCTGGGTGCTCCGCTCAGCTGCCGCGAGCGCCCGGGGCGGGAGCCGCCTGCCCAGGTCCTGTGGGGCTCGGGCTGCGCGCAGCCGGGAGAGGAGAGGAAAACAACAGGCGGGGGAGGGAGGGAGCGGGAGGGAAGGCGGGAGGGAGGGACGCGGGGGCCGCCCCCCGCCTGGACCGGCTCGGCGCTCTGGGGGACCCAGAGCCCGGGGCTCTCTGGATCCCGGAGGTCAGGGGAAAAGCCTGCAGGTCACCAGCTCCACGGCCCGGTCCCCACTAGGCCCCCTTCCGAGGTCCTGGGGCTCCTGGAAGGGGTCGGGTAACCCTGGCGACCCGGCTCCGGGCCTTTTTCCGAGCGCTGGTCGCACCTCCAGCCACCCGCCGCGGAGTGGGTGGGCCAGACAAGCACCCTCTCCCCCGCCCCTATTAACCCTATCTGTCCAGTCTCCGGCCTCGGACCGCCCTCTCCCCCAGCCTCCGGTCTTCCCCGCCATCCCCGGGATGTCGGGGGGAAGGGAGAAAGTTTCAGGGCTCGCAAGCTTCCCGCGCTCTCCCCCGATCCTCCGGGCCCCCGCCCCTCCGCGCAGCTCCCCGCGGACCACTTACCAGATAGAGGCTGCCCTGCACCAGGAACACGAAGCAGCAGCGAGTCAGTTGCATCCTCCTCCTCTGCTCTCGTCCTCTCGCTCTCCTCTTCTCCTTTCGGGGTCCCAGGCCTCTTCGTCCCCTTCCTGCTCCTTCAGGCGCGCCGTCCCATGCTCCAGTCCCCGGCGGCCCGCGGCCCTCCCCTCAGCGGGTCGCCCAGGGCCGACCCCGCCCCCTTCGGTCCAGCTGTGCTGTCGCCGCCCCCCTCCCCTGGTCCAGCTGCGCGCGGCGCGGCCTCCACTCGAGGTCCCAGATGTGCGCCCCGAGCGCCTCGAAGGGCCCCAGCTGCGCCGTGGCTCCGCGGCTCCAGATCTGCGCTCGGCTCCCCCCTCGGCTCCAGCGGCGTCGCTCTCGCCCAGATGTGCTGGGGACCTGCGCGCGCGCCCGTCCTTGGTACTAATTCCCCAGACCAGGCTGCTTCTCCCGCCCCGTCGCGGCGCGCCCCCTGGCGGACGCCCCCGGCCGCGCGGAGCCCCGGCCGCCCGCTCCCCGCGCTGTGCCCCGCCAGACTGGAGCGCTCCTGGCGCCCAGGCGGCTCCCGCTTCCTCGTCCCTCCCACCGGCGGCGGCGGCGGCGGCGGCAGGTACAGTGAGCCCAGCCGGTACCTCCGGAGTTAACTCCTCCCCTGCCGGCCCGCAGCCCGGGACCTAGGACGCCGCTCCAGCCCGCAGGGGACCGCACGCGGGGGCGGAGTAACTCTTGGAGAAGAAGGGAGAGGGTGGTGGCCAGGGGATACGGACCCTACCGTTTCCACGCGTCTGGCAGAGCGCCTGTTCCCCGGGAGGGGCAGCGAGAATCTGCTGCCCTGCCCCCAACCCAGGAGTCCTGGAATTCAGAAAGATTCTTTTTTTCAAAACCCATTCTAAGAGCCAAAACCTGTGGTGAGGGAAGTTCTTCTGGGTGTCTAGCCTGCACTCCTTTTATTATGATGTCTGTTCCTTCCCTCTTCTACTTTACTTAGAGGGGCTGAGATAATCCCTGGAGCGTCTCGGTCTAGTCACTGTGACAGGAAGCATTTGACTGGGCCCTGGGCTGAAAAGGCTGACAGGGGCCGGCTGGATTCTGGGGCCGGGGGCAGGTCCTGAGAAGCTGGAGAGTGAGGTGGGCAAGGCTGCCCTGGAGGCTGTCCCTTCATTCTTCACTACTTACCCTCTCTATACCACAGGGGCCACCAGGCTGAGAGGGGCTCCTGTCCCAGTGGGGTCTCTGCAAACCTCCAGGGCAAGAAGGAAGAACACGACACTGATCTGACATTCCCAAAGGCAGGGGCCCATCCACCCCACCCCCCACTCAGGTCTCCTTCCTGGAATTTCAGGGTCTCTTTAGTCTTTAGAAAAATGAAAGGTCAAGTCCTGGCACCCCTTAGAGGCTATGAAGGTGAGGAGGCACCCCATCATTCAGAGTGGTCCCAGCTTGGCCTGGGCCCAAGGAGCATGGTGGGTGGGCACTCTGCTCTGTGGCCCTCCGAGGCCCAGCTTGGTCCCGTGGCTGCAACCCCGGCACGCACCCAGCCTCCTCCCCCCACCATCTGCCAGGCGGGTGCGCGGGGGAATGCAGATGAATCTTAATATCAGCCTGGGCCAAGTGCGATGAGGGAGACAGATTCTGCAAAACCCAGACAGCGTCACAGAGCCCCCTGCATTTCCAGGCACCCTGGGCTATACCAGGATGCAACAGCTCTTTCCTGGTGGTGAGGGGGGAGAGGGGGATCGTACATGTCTAGTCAAAGACCCCCCAAAGCCAGGGGAGGAAAGAACAGGCAAGTCTTTGTTTGGCCTCTGAGCCTCTGGTCCGGCTGGGAGGGGAGAAGCTGTTGGCCTGAGTGTGGGCAGCTGGTTCCGGCGCTCAGCTAGGCAGGGGGCGTAGCTGGGCCCACTCCTTGTCTGGTTTCAAGAAGGTCCTGTCCCTAGGAGAGCTGTGTGGCCCAGCAGAAAGAGCACAGGTTTTCAGGCCAGACAGTCCCAGATTCTGTTCCAGACCTGGCTGTGTGACCTTGGGCAGGTTACTTTGGTTCTCTGATGTCCGTTTCCTGATCTGTTCTTGCAAGAACCAAATGAGACAAAATGTGCAAACAGAGCGCAGGCACAATGGCTGGCGGGCAGTCGTAGGAGTGCAGTAAAAGGAAGTGCTCGGTTCTCCGCTTCCCACACATTTGCTCTGCCTGCTCCTCCTGCCAGGCTTGCCCTCACTCCCCCTCTTGGTCATTTCTGCCTCTCGCTTTGTTTGAGTTTCCCCCCCCCCGCATTATCCATCACCCCCTGGCCGAGCCTGTCCTCAGTGCCAGGCGCCAGGCCAGGGGTTGAGATAGAGATGAATGGGACACCGTCCCTGCCCTCAAGGATCTCATCGGCAAGTGTGGAACAGAGACATGAAAATCGATAATTATAACTCAGGGTGGTGAGTGGAATAACAGATCCTTGAACAAGGAAGGCATTACAGATGCGCTGAGGAAGCGGGGGGACAGGGGCGGGAGGGTCAGAGACGGCTTCCTGGAGGAGGTGAGACTGCGGGTGTGAGGAAGAGCCCGCCTGGCAAGGGCTACTCCTGGCAGAGGGCACTGAATGACTAAAGGTCTGGAGGCTGGAACTGGAAGCAGTTTGCTGCTCCCGGAGCACAGAGCGGGAGGAGGGGGAGGCTGGGACCAGCTGATGGAGGGTCAAGGGGTTAGGACCTTTGTTTATGAGGAATCTTTGAAGGGTTTTAAGGGGCTGTGATTATAGTTAGATTTGCATTTTAAAAGCTTTTGGAGAATTCCCTGGACTAGAAGGAGGGAGAGGGAGAGGAAATCATCAGGAGATGAAAGCAGTGGCGGGGGGGGTGGGAAATGAAGGCATCTTTAGGAGGCAAAATGACCAGGATTTGGTTGTTGCTGAGGTGAGGCAGGAAGGGAGAGAGGGGAGTCAGGTGTGATACCCAGTTCCCCGGCTTGAGCAACAGGCTGAATAGTTGACAAGGTGGGGAACCATAGGTGGGAGGAGGAGGAGGAGGATGGGGTCTGGGGTGAGGGTGGCAAGGTCAGCTTTGGCCATGTCGTGTCTGGGTACTGTCAGCGACCCAAGGGCAGGAGAAAGTCTAGCCTGGGGTGCTGGAGGTACGGAGGGTGCCAGAGGAGCACTGGACACCCTGGCATTTAAGGTAAGGTGGTCAGAGGAAAAGAAACCCCAAAGGATCCCAGGGAGGAACAGGAAGCCAGGGGCTAGGAGAACAGGTGGGGCTGATCTGGAAGCCGCAGAAGTGGGGCTCTCACGCTCAGGGTCCAATCAGAGTGGACGCAGTGCAGAATGTGCACCGCGCAGATTCTGGGTCCCATCCCAGGGAGCCTGAGTTGGCAGACAGGAGCCCAGGACTACATCTTTCATAAGCCCTGCCCCCACCCAGGGGATGCTGATGAAGGTGGCCTCTGGACCTGGGTGTGGGGAGTGTCAGGAAGGAGGGAATGAGCCACAGCAGAGAGACCTGGCAAGGGAGAGACAGAAACGAGACCACTGGGTTTGCAGAGGTTTGACAACTGTCCCCAGCCTTGGGTCCTCCAGCCACTCCCAGAGTGGGAAGATGGATCCCAGATACAGTAAACTCTGTGTACCAAGCACACTAATAGCTGTGCTAGAGGTGACGTGTCTGCTGTTCAGGCGCACTCTCCATGTTCCCCAACCCTCTCCTCAGCCATGCCCTGCTCACCGCAGGTGCTCAGAGAAGTGGGCAGAACCAGGTGCTCTAGGTCCACCCCTCTGCCTCCAGCCTCCTCTGTGCCCATTTGCACCCTGGCTGGGCATTTGCTGAGCACCTCTGATGCTTTCACCTGCTTCCCTCTCACCCTTGGAAGAATCCTGTCTACACTGCTTCCCTCCTCCCTCCCTCCCCAGTGCTGTCGGAAGGAAAACAATGCAACACAGTGGGCACCTGAGCAGTGCCGCGTGAATGAATGGGAAATGGGGCTCCTAATGGTTTGAAAGGCAGAGAGAGTGATGCCCTTGAGCCAGCTGCAGCGGAGAGGTCTGGGGGAGAGGCGAGAGTAGATTATTATTGTTGATCATCGCTCATGTTTAGCTGGCAATTTGCAATTTTAAAGTGTTAGGATAGAGTGCTATGTATAGGGTACGAAGGGGGCGCAGAGGGAAACCCTAATTCAAATGAGGGGGCCATGGACAGATTGCAGAGAGATTAATGTTAAATGACATGTGGATCTGCCCAGGTGGGAGGGAATGGAAAGAACCTTCCAGGCAGAGGAAGCAACTCCTGCAAAGGCCAGAGATGAAAGAAAACCCGGGAATGGGGTTCTGATGAGGACAAGATGAAAGGTTCATTTGTTCCACAAATACTTACCAAGTGTCTACTTTTATGTCCGGTCCTGGGCTGGCATGGAGGTACAGTGTGAACAGGGCAGACTGCAGTCCTGTTTGCATGGAGAATTTGGGCTATGGGAGGAGACATTAAATAACTAAGCACATGAAAACATAAGCTCTGACATGTGTTGGCAGGAGGTATGGGGGAAGAACAGCAGATTCCGAGAAGGAGAGAAACCAAGGAGGGGATCCTTATTTACCTGGGAGGGGTCAGGGAATGCCTCTGCAAGAATGTGACCTTTCAGCTGGGATCTAAAGGCTGAAGAGCTGGATAGAGGAGCTGCACCTGCTGAGACCTAGGAAGAGCTAGGAAGAGCTTTGGAGGAGCTGAAAGGAGCTGAGCTTAGTGAAGTGTGTGTGTGTGTGTGTGTGTGTGTGTGTGTGTGTGTGGCGGGGGGCGGGGACACACCGCCAGAGACGTGGTGGGGGCCAGAACATGCAGGGCCTTATGGGTCTAGCTAAGGGTTTGGGGTTTCATCCTGTGGTTAAGATGTCTTTGTATTTGTTTTGATTATGAGGTTTAAACAGAGATCGGATTTGCATTTGAGGAACATCTCTGGAAAGACCATTCTGGCAGCGGTGAGGAGGGGGGGTCCGAGAGGGCGAGTGAAACTGGAAGCTGAGAGGTGATGGTGGCCCGAATCAGAGCAGGGGCATCAGGATGGGAAGGAGGGATGACCTTGAAAGATGTCTAAGGGGTGGAATGGGAGAGGGGACAGACTCTAGGACATGCGGGTGAAAAGTCAAAGAGGACCCCCACCCCCCCAGGTCTGGCTTAAGGAGCACAGGTGTGCAGGTCTGCACATTAAGTGCTGGCCTGCAAGGGGTTTGAGGGTGCTCAGGGGAATAGTGGGGTGCACAGTGGAGTTCAGACTGGAAGGACAAGTCTGGGAGGTGCGTGAGCCTGGAGAGCCATCTGAGGTGAGTGTCAGGAGCTGGCAGAGAGCAGAGCCCGGGGAAGCCAGAAGCCTCAGAGGAAGGGATGAGGAAAGATGGGGAGGGCCGGAGCAGGGGGCGAGGGAAGCCAGGGGGAGCAGAGGAACCTCCAGCTCCATAGGCCCCGAGGGGCATTGACACTGACATCCCAAACCACGCAGTCCTCTGGCCCAAGAGGTCAAGATGTCTGTCCCCCTGCCTCTCACAGGACCTCACCCGCCAGAAGGGACCTTCTCCTGGCTGTGAGTGCTCCTGCTCCGGTAGAGTGGTGAGGGCGTGGCAGCTGGCGTCCAGAGACCTGGATGGGGGACTTGCTCTCTGCGGCCAGGGTGATCTGGGGCAGCTTCTCCTCTTCTTGGGCCTCAGCTTTCTCATCTGGAAAGGGGGGTCATCCTGCCCGCTTCCTGGAGTGAGGACGTGGCGAGTGTGAGACGCGTACTCGTGGGCACGTAGTCAGTGGAAAGTGCTCTGTACGGTGAAAGCTCTGGCGGGGAAGGGGTCGTGCGGGGCTCTTTCTCGCTCCATTGCAGTGTCTTCAGAGGTGAGAAGCAAGGGAAGAAAGCAGGGCCTGAGCAGGGCCGCTAGACTGCAGGGCACCTGGCAGGGAGCCAGGGACACCTGGCACCAGGTCAGTGGCTGTCCCCCTCGGCCACCTGTCGGCTGGACCCAAGTCGCTGCGGTCCACGCCGGCTCCGCAGGGGGCGATAGAGAGACTGAGCGGGTGTGGCGTGTGGGAGGCGAGTGGGGTCAGCGCGCCCCCTGGTGGGCACTCGAGGCGCCTCCGGAGGCGCTTGGCCGGGGAGAAGATGAGGCCCAGCCGCGCCCGCCGCGCGCTCCGCTCACTTGCCTGCAATGGGGCGCAGACCATTTCCGCTCCCGGTGACCGGCGCACAGCGGCGCTCAGATAAAGACAATTTAAAAAACGAATGGCGGGCCAGGCGCGGTGGCTCGCGCTTGTAATCCCAGCATTCTACTTTAGGAGGCCAAGACGGGGGGGATTGCTTGAGCTCAGGAGTTCGAGACCAGCATGGGAGACATAGAGTGACCACCCCGCCCCCAGGCCGCCGTCTCTACAAAAAACAAAAAAACAAAAATAAGCCGGACGTGGTGGTGCACACCTGTAGTCCCAGCTGCTCGGGAGGCTGAGGAGGGAGGATCGCTTGAGCCCAGGAGGTCGAGGCTGCAGTGAGCCATGATAGCGCTACTGCAATCCTGCCTGGGTGACCGAGAGAGACCCCATCTCTAAAAAAATAAAAAATAAGCATTTGCTACAGAGGGGCGTTGTTATGAGCTTGATCTTGATCTCTGGAACCAGATCGCCTGGGTCCCTATCCTGGATTTGCCACTGTGTTGTCTGACAAGTTGTTACGTCACCTCTCTGTGCCTGTTTCTTCGTGGGGGATAATAAGAGTATCCACATCGAAGATCGCTGAAAACAGCATCTGGCACACAGTAGGTGCTCAATAAGTGATGGCTGTTGTTATATTCGCATTCATTTACTCGTTCAGCCACAGACTTCCAAGTGTCGCTGTCGTGCTAGGAGATCACATCTCTGGAAGTAGTCTCCACTGGAGGGGGTCATGGGGTTGGCGCCGCTTGGGCTACGAAGCTGAGACTTGGGTTCTTTATTTGTGAATAAAGATAGCGCGTAAGGTGAGAAGTTTCCGCTTCCTTTGCACTCAGGGGCCCAGGGTGGGCGTCCAGGGTCTGCACCCTCTCTGCACTCACGGCCACAGTGGCCTGAATTCAGGGGTGCGTGCCTCTCTGGACCCCCGATGGACACTGGGGCCAGAGCGCTAAGTGGCAGCCATCTTCGGACGTCCCGGCCACCCCACCAGGCTTGCCCAGGCGCTTCAACCAGTCTGGAGGCTGACGGTCCCCCGGGCGTCCAGACGAGCCTGGCTGTGCCTTTCATTTCATTTCCAGGCCGGTGGTGACGCCTGGCGGTGCAGGGAGGGGATAACCGCGACCTCCATTCGACCGCACACCTCCTTTCCAGAACCCCCACTGAGAAGCTCCTCTCTGGGGGGCACCGCTGGGCACCAGTGAGTGGTGGCGGAGGGGGAGCGGCGGACACTGTCAGGGGGACCCGCGAGGTAGAAGGGCCTCTCAGAGCCGCGCTGACCTGGCCTTCTACCGGAAGGATAGAATCTGGAATCTCTGATTCTACATCAGACCAGAGGTGGAGGTCGGGGGAGTGGAGGGGGCACACAGCAGGGTTCCAGCCGGGGTGGACGCCGAAGAGATATTAGAGAGTTCCGGAGGGAGATTTTCCGAGTTCCTTCCTCCACTGCATTTGGGTTATCTCTGTTCTCCTTTAGTGCCCAGCCCCTTAAGATTGCAATGGGACAATGGAGGGCAGTACATGGCAGGGAAATGGGCCTGAGGGTGGCTGACGCCTGACTGGGGTCCCAGGCCAAATGCTCTCTGGAAGATTCAGCGGCATCCACCAGGCCTAAAGGACGAGCAGAGGACCAGGCAAAGCAGCAGGAAGGCTGCCGCCTGGAAAACACTTCTGACCCCTGCTCAGCACTGGACCACCAGACAGGCATGGCTGCCACAGCCACTGCATGAACTCAGCACCTGCCAGCTCCAGGGATGCGGGGGCGGCGAGGGGCCTGACCTCAGCCCATGGGCACTGCCCACTCACCCCTGAACACCAGCCTGAGGTCAGCTACCTCCGGTCACTGACTCCTCCAATTCAAGGTATATAAATTGGGTTCTAGACACATCCTGTCCCGGAAATCTGTGAACCCCTGTGGTCCCTCTTCCACGAAGGGCCGGACATTTCCCCCTCATAGAATCTCAGTGCCCGCTTTGCCTCTGGTCCCTGTCCCCAGAACCCAACTGCATCTTCCTCTCCACCCTTTCGAAGGCTTCAGGTCTCCATCATTGCTTCTTGGAACCACAGCAGCCTCTGACTGGTCTCTCCCAGCCCCTCCTTACCCCACAGCAGAGGGAGATCCAGTTCTAAGATGCAAACTCGACAGTGCCCCTCTTCTGGTTCAAATGCATGGAGGGCTTTTCATGGCCCCAAACTAGCCAAGGCACATTCACTAAACACTCCCCACATTCCCTCACTGAGTTGCACAACCCAACGAGGTAGGTCCTGTTATTGCCACATTTGACAGATGAGAGAACTGAGGCTTTGGAAAGGAGGTGGCTTCCCCAAGGACCCCAGGTCCTCAGAGCTGGGATTGAACCCAGGCAGCCTGGCTGTGGGTGCCATGGCTTTCCCTTGCCAGTGTTCCTGAAATGAGGTAGGCATGCATTGGCTGGGAGAGTCCTCTCTCTGTTTTAAAATAGTACAAATGAACATTTTACATTTTAATAGAAATATGTTTCTTTTTAAAGACTTTTTTTCCTATTTTGTTTCTGGCAAGGGATACTAGTTTCTCATTTATGGGAATGATACAAAGTGTTCCTTTAAAATACATTTATTTTGAGGAAAAAAAGTAGTTGATTGAAAGAAAAGCACTAAGTACGTGAGAGCACAGGTGGAATGTGGATGTGGAAGAAGGAGTGCTGGCATCCTCATCGCAACATACTGCTTCTCAGGAGGGAGTCCAAACCCGCCAGCACGCCCACGTCAGGGCGCTGGGGCCGCTCACCCGCCAGCCCTGCTCCACCTTCCTTTCCTCCTCCCTCTCCGCTGTGGCCTCTGAACCATTTGCAGCTCCCCGAACGCAGCAGGCTTTCTATGCCTTTGTACACACTGTTCCCTCCACCTGACCCCCCCCTTTCCTTCTTGGCTGTCTGGCAAACACCTACTCACCGTTTGAGTCTTAACGGAGCTCAGATATCACTTCCTCCTGGAAGCTTTTCTGAAATGGAATTGACACGCCTCCCACCACTGTAACCCCAGTCACCTGTCCTCAAGCATTATTATACTCCGTTCTCCGCCTTCCTCCTGCCCCCGGCTTGAACTCCTAGAAGACAGGGACAGTCTTCTCTGGTCCGTCACCCGACACCCAGGGGGAGCTCAATAAATGTATGTGAAATGAATGAATTCCATGGGAGTGCAGGTGGGGAAAATGTTGATTTCAGTTGGAAGGACCAGGGTAGATAGGAGAAGCCTTTAAGAAGAAGGTGGGTGTGGGCTTTTGAGCTGGATGTTGATGACCTCATGGAGAACTGGGGAAGATGATCTCCCAGAAGCAGATCCAGGGATCTACATGGGAATTTCTTATCTGTTCAAGGGAAGTTGCCAATTTAGGGCAAAAGTCAGTTTATTTAACAAATGATGCTGCCATATCAGTGATCCATCTGGGAGAAAATAAAGCCAAATCCTCCCTCCCATCTGATAACACCTACAAAACAGATGCCAGATGGACTAAAGATTTAAAGTAAAAATCTAAATATATTAGAAGCAACTAAAAATATTAGAAGAAAATTTAGAAGACTAATTATTTTCCCTTGTGGGTGAGGAAGTTCTTTTAAGTAAGACAGGAAACTAAGAAGCCATCAAAAGAGAAACAGTGAGTGAGAGAGATTTGATTATGAAAAAATTTTGCTGAGTGACATAAGGTTCTGTAAACAAACTAAAGAGGTAAAAAATACAGACTGAAGTAATATTTGCAATGTGCATAACAAAGGATTAATATCCTTTCTTTTTCTGAGACCGAGTCACTCTGTTGCCCAGGTTAGAGTGCAGTGGTGCGATCTAGGCTCACTGCAACCTCCACCTCCTGGGTTCAAATGATTCTCCTGCCTCAGCACTGGACCACCAGACAGGCATGGCTGCCACAGCCACTGCATGAAGTAGCACCTGCCAGCTCCAGGGATGCGGGGGCGGCGAGGGGCCTGACCTCAGCCCATGGGCACTGCCCACTCACCCCTAACACCAGCTCCCCGCGTGGCTGGAGCTACAGGCGCCTGCCACCACCACATCCGGCTAATTTTTGTATTTTTAGTAGAGATGGGGGTTCGCCATGTTGACCAGGCTGGTCAGTATCACCTGCTGACCTCAGGTGATCCGCCTACCTCTGCCTGCCAAGGTGCTGGGATTACAGGTGTGAGCCACTGTGCCCAGCCAGGACTGGTATCCTTTCTGTGAAAAGAACTATAGACCATTTTTAAGAGACAAAAAAAATTAAAAGTAGAGGTATGAACAAGCAGTTACAGAAGAATATATAGGCATACCTCGGAGATACTGTAGGTTCAGTTCCAGACCACAGCAATAAAGTGAATATCATAATACAATGAGTCACACGGATATTTTGGTTTCCCAGTGCATATAAAAGTTATGTTTACACCACACTGTAGTCTATTAAGTGTGCAATGGCGTATGTCTAAAAATGTACATACCTTAATTAAAGAGTACTGCATTGTTAAAATATGCTAACCATCATCCGAGCCTCCAGTGAATCGTAATCTTTTCGCTGGTGGAGTCTCCCTTCAATGTTGGTGGCTGTAACTGATCAGGGTAGTGGCTGCTGAAGACTGGGGTGACTGTGGCAATTTCTTTCTTTCTTTCTTTCTTTTTTTTTGAAACAGAGTCTCACTTTGTCGCCCAGGCTGGAGTGCAGTGGCACGATCATGGCTGACTGCAGCCTCAATCTCCCGGGCTCAAACGATCCTCCCGCCTCAGCCTCCCTAGTAGCTGAGACTACAGGTGCATGCCCCCACACCCAGGTAATTTTTTGAATATATGTATATTTTTTAGAGACAGAGTTTCACCATGCTGTACAGGCTGGTCTCAAACTCCTGGACTCAAGCAATCCTTCTGCCTTGGCCTCTCAAAGTGCTGGGATTACAGGCGTGAGCCACTGTGCCTGGTTGCAATTTCTTAACATAAGGCAACAATGAAGTTGTGAGGGCCTTCATGGAGTGGGGATTGCATGGATTGACTTTTCCCCTTCATGAAACTATTCCTCTATAGCATTTCATAGCATTTTACCCACAGTAGAACTTCTTTCACAATTGCAGTCAGTCCTCTCGAATTCTGCCACTGCTTGGTTAACTAAGTTTATGGCATTTTCTAAGTCCTTTGTTGTCATTTCAACAATGTTCACAGCCTCTTGAGGAGGAATGGATTCCAAATCAAGAAACCATTTCATATATATATATATGTTTAGGTTCTGGGGTACATGTGCAGAACATGCAGGATTGTTGCATAGGTGCATACATGGCAATGTGGCAATGTGGTTTGCTGCCTCCATCTTCCCATGTTATCCCTCCCCAACCTCCCTACCCCCGCGCTGTCCCTCCCCCTGTTCCCCTCAACAGACCTCAGTGTGTGATGCTCCCCTCCCTGTGTCCATGTGTTCTCATTGTTCGACACCCGCCTATGAGTGAGAACATGCGTGTTTTTCTGCTCTTGTGTCAGTTTGCTGAGAATGATGGAAGAAACCACTCTTTTTTGCTCATCCATAAGAAGCAATGCCTTACGCATCTGATTTTATGGTCAATTCAGTCACATCTTCAGGCTCCACTTCTAGTTCTCTTGTTATTTCCACCAAATCTGCAGTTACTTTCTCCACTGGTCTCGAACCCTTTAAAGTCATCCACAAGGTTGAAATAAACTTCTTCCAAACCCCTGTTAATGTTGATATTTTGACATCCTCCCATGAATCATGAATGTTCTTAATGGCATCTAGAATGGTGAATCCTCTCCAGAAGGTTTTTTTTCTTTTTTTCTTTTTCTTTCTTTCTTTTCTTTTCTTTTCTTTTTCTTTTTTTTTTTTTTTTTTTTTTGAGACAGAGTCTTGCTCTGTTGCCCAGGCTGGAGTGCAGTGGCACGATCTTGGCTCACTGCAACCTCCGCGTCCCAGGATCAAGAGATTCTCCTGCCTCAGCCTCCCGAGTGGCTGGGACCACAGGGGCACGCTAGCATGCCGGCTAATTTTTTTTGTATTTTTAGTAGAGACGGAGTTTCATCATGGTGGCCAGTCTGGTCTGGAACTCCTGAGCTTAGGTGATACACCTGCCTCAGCCTCCTAAACTGCTGCTGGGATTATAGGCATGAGCCACCATGCCCGGCCATTTTTCTTTTTTTGAGACAGGGTCTCATTCTGTTGCCCAGGCTGGAGTACAGTGGCACGACCATAGCTTACTGTGGCCTCACCCTCCTGTCTCAAGTCATCCTCTCATCCTAGCCTCCGAAGTAGCTGAGACTACAGGAACGAGCCACTGTGCCTGGCTAATTTTTTTTTTGGTAGAAACAGAGTTTTGCTCTGTTGCCTATGCTGGTCTCAAACTCCTGACTTCAAGCAATCCTGCTGCCTTGGCCTCTCAAAGTGTTGGATTTATAGGCATGAGCCACTATGCCTGGCCCAGAAGATTTTCAATTTACTTTGGCCAGATCCATCAGAGGAATTACTACCTAAGGTAGCTGCAGCCTTCTTTTTTTTTTTTTTTTTTTTTTTTTGAGATGGAGTCTTATTCTTGTTGCCCAGGCTGGAGTGCAATGGTGTGATCTCAGCTCACTGCAACCTCTGCCTCCTGGGTTCAAGTGATGCTCCTCCCTCAGCCTCCCGAGTAGCTGGGATTACAGGCATAAGCCACCACGCCCAGCTAATTTTGTATTTTTAGTAGAGATGGGGTTTCTCCATGTTGGTCAGGCTGGTCTCGAACTCCCAACCTCAGGTGATCTGTCCACCTCAGCCTCCCAAAATGCTGGGATTACAGGCATGAATACTGAGACTGGCTTGAAATGGATTTCTTAATAAGCCTTGAAAGTTGAAATTATTCCTTGATCCATGGACTGCAGAATGGATGGTATATTAGGCATGACAATGACATTCATCTCCTGTGCATCTCCGTCAGAGCTCTTGGGTGATCAGGTGCATTGTCAATGAGCAGTAATATTTTGAAAGGAGTCTTTTTTTTCTGAGCAGTAAGTCTCAACAGTAGGCTTAAAATATTCAGTAAACCATGCTGGAAACATTACATGCTGTTAGCCAGGATTTGTTCCATTTCTAGAGCACAGGCAGAGTTGATTTGGTAGAATTCTTAAGGGCCCTGGGATTTTCTGAATGATAAATGAACACTGACTTCAACTTCATGTCACCAGCCGCACTAGCCCCTAACAAGAGAGTCAGCCTGTCCTTTGAAGCTTTGAAGCCAGGCATTGACTTTTCTTCTCTAGCTACGAAAGTCCTGGATGGCATTTTCTTCCAATAGAAGGCTGTTTCCTCTACACAGAAAGTCTGTTGTTGAGTGTAGCCACTTTCAGCAGTTATCTTAGCTAGATCTGGATAACTTGCTGCAGCTTCTGTGTCGGCACCTGCTACTTCATGTTGCACTTTTCTTGTTCTAGAGATGGTTTCTTCTTTCCTTAAACCTCATGAACCCGCCTCTGCTGGCTTCCAACTTTTCTTCTGCAACTTCCTCACCTCTCTCAGCCTTCACGGAATTGAAAGAGTTAGAGCCTGGCTCTGGATTAGGTTTTGGCTTAAGGGAATGTTGTGGCTGATTTGATCTTCTGTTCAAACTTTCTCCACCTCAGCAATAGATGCAACTTTGATTTGCTGTTTCACTTTCTTATCATTCATGAGTTCACCGGAGTAGCACTTTTCATTTCCTTCAAGAGCTTTCCCTTGAGCTCTTCCAAGTTGCATTCACAACTTGGCTGTTTGGTGCAAGAGGCCTCATTTTCAGCCCATCTTGGCCTTCAACATGCCTTCCTCACTAAGCTTAATCATTCCTAGCTTTCGATTTAAGGTGATAGATATGTCTTTCTTTCACTTGAATACTTAGAGGGTTATTAATTGGCCTAATCTTTTTTTTTTTTTTTTTTGAGACGGAGTCTCACTCTGTCACCCAGGCTGGAGTGCAGTGGCATGATCTTGGCTCACTGCAACCTCTGCCTCCTGGGTTCAGGTGATTCTCTTGCCTCAGCCTCCTGAGTAGCCGGGATTACAGGCACCCACCACCATGCTCAGCTAATTTTTGTATTTTTAGTAGAGACAGCGTTTCACCATGTTGGCCAGGCTGGTCTCGAACTCCTGACCTCATCATCCACTTGCCTTGGTCTCCCAAAGTGCTGGGATTACAGGCATGAGCCACTGCACCCGGCCTGGCCTAATTTGAATAATGTGTCTAAAGAAATAGGAAGGCCCAGGAGACAGAGAGAGGTGTGGGGATGGCTAGTTAGAGCAGTCAGAACACACGTAACTTTTATCATTGAAGTTTACCATCTGTTATGGGCGTGGTTTGTGGCACCCCAAAACAATTACAATAAAAACATCAAAGGTCACTGATCACAGGTCATCATAACAGATACAATAATAGTGAGGCTGGCTGCAGTGGTTCATGCCTGTAATCCCAGCACTTTGGGAGGCTGAGGCGGGAGGATCGTTTGAGGCCTGGAGTTCAAGACCAGCCTGGCCAACATGGTGAAACTCCATTCTACTAAAAATACAAAAAATTAGCCAGCCATGGTGGCAGATGCCTGTAATCCCAGCTACTTGGGAGGCTGGGGCAGGAGAATTGCTTGAACCTGGGAAGCAGAGGTTGCAGTGAGCCCAGATCGCACCACTGCACTCCAGGCTGGGCGACAGAGCAGACTCTGTCACTAAATAAGTAAATAAATAAATAAAAATAGTGGAAAAGTTTTAAATATTGCAAGAGTTACCAACATGTGATACAGAGACACAAAGTGAGCACACAATGTTTGAAAAATGACGCCAACAGACTTGCTCAACGTGGGGTTGTCTCAAACCTTCAATCTGTAAAAACACAATATTTGTGAAGCACAATAAAGTGAAATGCAATAAAGAAAGGTGTGCCAGTCTATGTGAAAAGAGATTCAGCCTCAGTAGGAGTCGGGGGAAATACCATTTAAAAAACAATGAGGCTGGGCGTGGTGGCTCACGTTTGTAATCCCAGCACTTTGGGAGTCTGAGGCAGGTGGATCACTTGAGGTCAGGAGTTTGAGACCAGGCTGGCCAACGTGGCGAGACCCCGTTCTACTAAAAATACAAAAATCAGCCAGGCGTGGGGCAGGTACCTGTCATCCCAGCTACTTAGGAGACTGAAGCAGGAGAATCCCTTGAGCCTGGGAGGCAGAAGTTGCGGTGAACCAAGATCACACCACTGCACTCTAGCCTGGGTGAGAGAGTGAGACCCTGCCTCACAAAAAAGTAAAAACTAAAACAACAATAAGATGTGCATTTTTAAAATTGATAATTTTTTAGAGTTGTTTTATACTTACGGAAAAAAGTTGAGCAGATAGTACAGAGAATTCCCGTGGACACCTCCCAACTCTAAGTTTCCCCATGATCAACAACTTACCTTAGTATAATACGTGTTACAATCAATGAACCAATGTTTAGATATGCTTATTAACTAAGGTCCAGAGTTGATTTAAATGCCTTCATTTTTGCCTCATGTCCTGTCTTCTGTTGCAGGATCCATCGTTGCCGGATGCCTCATGGCCTGTAGTTGTCATTTCCCTGAGGCCTCTCTCAGCTGTGGCCATTCTCAGACCTTCCTTGTTTTTGATGACCTTGACAGTGTGAGGAGTACTGGTCAAGGATATTGTAGGGTCCTGCTCTGCTGGAGTTTGTCTGTTGTTTTTCTCATAGTTGGGGCTGTGGGTTTTGGGGAGGAAGACCACGGACATAAAGGGCCATTTCTCTCATCATATCAAGGAGGCACAGGACTGTTGGTATTGACCTTGATGACCTGGCTGGTATCATCCTGGTCAGTGTCTCCACTGCAGAGTTACTCTCCATACAGTGCTATTTAGAAGGAAGTCCCTTATGGTGGCCTACAGTGCCCTCTATTGGAGCTCCACTCAAATATCCTTCCTCAGAGAGCCCTTCCCTTGCAATCCCACCTGCAGCAGGTGGGAAATGATGCTTTACCCCCGCTCCAGGCCACGTGACTTCCAGTCCATCACCCATCACCCCACCATTCTTTCCCCCACAATAATTCATCACTATTGAAAACATTCTCCTCCCCCTCCCGTTAGAATCTAGGCCCCATAAGGGCAGAGGGCTCCATGGCTGCTGACTTGCTGGCTCTTGTAGCCAGGCTTAGCCCAGAGCCCAACAGATAGTAGGTCTCAATCCCTCTTACTTGTTTAACGAAGGTCCTTAGAAAAACCTAAGGCAGAACAACACTCCTTCTGTTACATTAGTGACCAGGGAAGGGGACTGGAAAGGAGAATGGAGATTATCAACTTTTTCTTTAGCTACCTCTGGTTTATTTTAAGCCGTTACAAAGAACATGTAGTACTATGGTTTGTAATTAAAAAGAAAATCCAATAAAGTTAATCAAAAAGGAAAAGAAATAGTTTTCGCTGCTTGGTGACAAAAGAAGAAAGCAGCAGAGGCTTTCAGTGGGAAATGGCTGGTGTATCGGGGCACGGGGGGGTCTCCCGAGGCTGCAGATGGAGTGGGGCAAAGAGGGCTGGAGGGTGTGTGGGAGCGGAGGGTATGGGGCGACAGGGGGGCTCTAGAATTGTTAGGGATTGAGGCGCCTGCAGTCTGGGAGGAAGGGGAGGGGGGCAGAGTGGGGGGCTGGGAGACCTGTCTAGAAGCTGTGTTTGTGCAGTCTGCTGGATGTGGGTTTGAGGTGACTCGTGGGAGTGACTATGGAGTCCTGGGCCATCCCATGCTTCCACCGCTGGGCCCTGGACAGCCCTGCATTCCATTCCCTGGCCCAGCCCCCAGGCGCACCAGTCAACTCTCCTCTCTTGGCTTCAAGTTTCCCAGCAGCAGAATAGGGCTTGGCACAGGAGTCTCCAAGGTTCTCCCGGCTGGGATGGCCGCCTTCGTAGGAGCTGACTCCGGGACGCCGGAGCACCTGCCTGTCTTGCAGGCAGCGTCTGTACCCGCTTCCATCATAGGCGCTGAACAGGCGGCCTCCGCCTCCGGCCAACAGAGGGCGCGGTGGCACCGCTGCACCCGAGCCGGCTCCACGCGCGGCAGAGCGGGTCCCTGCATCCCAGGCCCGGAGTGGGCCCAGGCATCCGCTGCCTCCGCGTCCACGTGTTCTCCGCACAGCCCTGTTCACGCCAGTGTCCACACGACGACTGGAGTGTCCGGTTCTCAGGGTCCGGACCGGTGAGGTCATCATGCTGGATCTGGACCTGCCCAGGAGGTCATTCCTTCTATGCCCCTGCCTCTGGGCAATTTGCAGATGGGTGCATCTCCGGGCAGGGGAGGCTGTTATTTTTGAGCCGGGCAGACCTGACCCCTGGTGCCAGCTCTTGGGGTCCAACTCGAATCTCTCTCACTGCAGGTAAAAGCGACATGGCTGCTTCCAGAGCTGAGGGGGAGCTGGCGTTGAAGAAGCCAGGAGACGGGGTGTCAGCTGCTTTCCCAGGTGTCCTAGTGGTTCCCTGCCCAAACCAATAAATCCCAATACATCCCGCAGTCCTCTACCCCCAGCACCACCCTCCTCCCTCTCTTCTTGGGAGTGGAGAATAGCTGGGATGGGAGTCCTGGGTCCCAGGGGCAGGTGGGAGAAGCTGAATTGGGAGGCTTCTACCAGATTCTCTCCAAGAAACCTGGCAGTGGGAAGGGGGCTGAGAGGGTGCTGGCCTCCTGGTACATGTCCGGGGTGGGGGACTCCAAGGCTAGACCATCCCTGGGTGGCCCTTCCCTGTGCACGGCAACCTCCATCACGGGCTCTTCTAGGACTCACCCTCCCCCACACCCCTAATCCCTCCATCCCTGCTCCTCCCCATAACTGTCCCCACGCCCAGAGCTGGCCTTGCCCCAGCAGGGGACATCCAAGGGCAGGACCAGCCCCAAGCGGCAGGCCTGTCACTCCCATGTCTTGCTTCATCCCAAGAAAGCTCATGCCCCATTGGCTCTGCCATCCCAGGCCTGGCAGGCGCTTGGGAGTGTCCTTGGTCCCAAGATCAGAGGAAACTCTGCCGGCACTCAGACACCTTGTTTGCCCCCTGCTGGGATTTGGGCCATCCGAGATACCCTCCCTGAAGTGAAGTAGGCCCACAGGTGGGGACCAGGCCCAGAGCAGAACATCCAGGGACTCCCATCCCCTGACAGCCAAGCCCCCGGCAGGGCCAGGGAAAGGGGCTCCCACTGACTCGGGGTGGGGGCAGGCAGGCCTGGGCTTGCTGTGTGATTTAGAACCACTCTCTGGCCTGACTGTGGCCCAGATGTCACCCACATGAAACCTATGTGCCCCTGCCCCTTTTGCCCTCTGCTGTCTCCATAGGCGTCCTCACTGGACTGAGGGCCCCCATTAGGCTGTTGGCCGGAGGTCTGTAGTTGGACGGTGGGGGGAGTAGGGCTCCCGGAAGTGCATTCCAGTGCAGGCTTCCCAGGAGGCGCACGGTGCTCACTCTCCTGTGGCGTGTGGAGTGGAAAGGGTCTCCCCAGCCAGGTGCTCCGGGCCGGGATGCTGAGCTGAGTTGGGAGGGGCTGAACAACCAGCACCCTGGGCCCATGTGGAAAAGATCTTGGCCCCAGACACTCCTGTCTCCCCCCCTCCCCTTGTGGTCTCCTGTTCCTGGGTATGGAGGAACCTGTCCGCTGTGGGGCTGGGGCCACGGGGCAGCTCCTTCTTAGGTGTCCACACTGTCGTCAGTTGCTGGAGCACAGGCTGCGTGCGTGGAGACACAGCGAGGGCACAGACACACACAGACAGGCCGCAGCACCACGTCCTGGGCTGGACATGTGACCAGTTTGCCCAGAACCATCGTATCCTGATCCACGACCACACATGAGGACGTCATGGTTAAGCCTCTGCCAGATTCAGGTTCAAATCTGCGCTCTGATCTGTGCTTACCGTGTGACCTTGGCGGTGAGGGCCCTAAGCCTTCCGAACCTGCTTTCTCCACCTGTGAAGTGGGATAACCATATCTCCAGCAACGTAAGTTGATGTGAGGGTTAAAAGATAGTGCATGTAATAATAATGATACCAGCGAACACTGAGGGAGTGCCAGGGAACTCACCCTGTGAATTCACTCTAATCCTCATCAGAAGTCTAAGGTCTGTCCTCTTATCCTCATTTTTCAGATAAAAGAGACACAGCCCTTTCCCTCAAGGGATTTCCAGTCCAGTAGGGAGACAGAGAAGCCAGCACAAACCCTTTGAGCCAAATGAATCTTTACTGTTCAGTGTAAGGAGAACTCAGGTCATAAAGGTTCATGTTTTAATTGGGTCCTCACAATCCCTCACGATGAGCCCACGGTACAGGCAGGGAAACGGGCCCCGAGAGGCTGCAACGCTTGCCCAAAGGTGCACAGCAGAAAAGGGGGAAGCTGTGCTCCTGTGTCTGGGCCCTTCCCCCACAATAGACACAAAATATCATTTAAACCAAAATGCTTGCCATGTAATTGCAGTTTCCAGAAAAGTCCCCTGGCTCCTCCTTGCAAACTAAGGATTGCAGCCCACGAGCCCCTATCCGGAACAGGCCAGTCCTATCTCTCCACCACACCGTCTGCCTCTGGATGCCCAGAGTGAGGAATGATTACTTCTGTCTGGTAAAGCTGGAGAAGAGTTTACCCACAAAGTGACATTTGAGATGGGATTTGAAGGATGCATAGGAGTTCATCAGGTGGACAGGGAGAGAAGCCCACCCAGGAGGAGGGAAGAGCATGAGCAAAGGCAAGAGGCACGTGTTTATGGTGGAGGAAGGCAGGGGGTTCTTGGTGGGGAACACGTGAGCAAGGCAGAAAGCAGGGCGGCCTGGGAAGCTGTGTTTGGTGATAAATGAAGGCAGGGGGACTTGAGAGGATGGGAGGCGTGACGGAGATAAGATAGAAAATGCAGTTAGGAGCCATATTTCAGCAGAGACAAATCTCTAACTAAAGGACTGCCCCTCTAACTGTGGAACTCCAGAGAGCCCTTGCTGGTCAAGCCACTGAGATAGTCCCGCAGGACACCTGCTGCCAGTCCTGCCCAGGTTGGGGTCTGGGAGGGGCTGCTATTTACAGCACTCGGTGGAAGCCAGGCCTGGTGCGTGGAGCGCGTGCAGGCTCTGGGCCCTGTGTGAGGCTGTGGTGTGTGTGCTTACGCACCAGTGGACGTGCAGAATGCACCAGAGGCTCCGGGGGGGTGTATAGGAGTGTAGACAAATACGGGTGAATTATGTGTGTGTGTGAAAACATGTAACCATGGGTGTCTGTACACCTGCCTGTGGAAGTGTAGAGATGCATGTAACAGTGGACACCCCCATGGAGCATGCACAGGGCCAGGGACACAGGACCCTCATGGAGGGGGCTATGGTTCTGTGTAGGTATGCAAATGCAGGTCTCTAAATGCAGGTATGTGCAGGAACTGGACTGTGTGTGTGTGTGTGGTGGGGGGGGGCTGTCCCTGAGGTGGTGTCTCGGTCAAGGTGGGATGGAGAGAAGCCCCAAGGAAAGACATGAGGAAAGGCTCAGCATCCTGAAATAGGATTCCAGCATTACGTAGAAATGGCCAGCTGCGTGACACATGCAAATCAGATGGGAGTGATATGCAAATAAGCAGCTTCTCCTTCCTGGTCTTGGCCTGGGCTGTCACCCCAGGAGTCTTCCTGGAGTTCTGGGGACAGGGGCTGTGGAAAGAGGGGGTCTGGCCGTGCTGGGAGCAGAGCTCCTTGTTGCCTTGGTCCCCTCTAGCTCATGGGTTAAGGCTGAAAACCCCATAAGACCACACATCTTCCATGAGACCCCAGGGGAGGCTTCCAGCTGCCACTGGGCCTAGTTCCCAGCTGTGGAGGAAGGGGTAGGGTAGGAGGTGGGAGGAGCTGGGGGAGAGCTGGGTGAGGGCTCCCAGGCCCCACCGCGGAGAATGGATGTCACAGTGACAGCTGGCTTGGCCAGCATTCACTGGTCAGGCCCAGTTGTCGGGGCGCCAGCGTGAGGGATCAAGGGTAGACAGAGGCCTGCAGTGGGCATACAGGGTTCCTGGGGCTTTCCTTGGGGCTCAGAACACAGATGTATGTTGCTGGAGAAGCTCACACAGCCTTCTGACTCTCTCCCTGCACGCAGGGCACCCGAGATCACTCAGCACGACATCGTGGGGCCAAGACTGTGCCCAGGCTCCCCCATTCCAGGAGGGTGCTTGTCTCTCTGCCTGGGAGGACACAGCCTGACTCATGCACGCGTGCTGCACCAGCAGTGCACACGCCTACACCTCACACCCTCCTAGGCCGGCTGCAGAATGTCTACACGCGTGCATTGAGGACTGTGCACCCAGGCACGACCAGCCTCTGGGCCTAGCGCAGAACACCTGCCCACAGATGTGCTCACAGCCCTGAGCAGGACTTTCTCTCATCCACCCCTCTTCCCCTACGCACATGTCCAGTCAGGCCGTGGGAAGGGGGCAATGCCTGCTCCCCCCAACACAATACACTTTCTCCTTGGTGGGCGGCCATCTCTGCTGCCCATATCTTCTGATCAGTTTCATAGTCACACACGGTTGAGGGTCCAGCTGCCTCCAGAGCTGGGGCTTCGTATTTGCCTGATTCCTGAGTCTCTCTTCATGGGACAGGTCTCTTCCCTGAGACAGAGGCTGGGACTTCTTCCTTTGACTGGGTGGGGCCCCTACGGCTGAAGCTAGGTATCCCCCAGAGGATTTGAGCTCCCTGACGGTGGTGACTGTCCCCACTGTCCTGAAGGCAGGGGTGTGTCTGCCTCTGATCACCAGACAGATTGCCAGCCCCTCTCAGAGCCCAGCCCGGGGTTCTACACAGTCCTAATGACCTGGGGTGAGTGGACAAACAGCCTTGCCCGACGCCTAACCAAAGGCCAAAGGTCAAACTCCACACATGCCAGGAAGGGAAACCCAGCCCAGAGCAGCCCAGGATGAAACCCTGTCTTCCAGCTACAAAGGGCAAAGGTGTCCCCCTAGACTGCCTTGGCCCCAGGCCCCTCCTGCTGGCTAGCCAGATGGAGCCCTGGGGGAGAAACGACTCGGGCCGGCCCAGCGGCTCACACACTTCCTTGTAGGAAGTCCTTCTGGGTGTCAGCCTCAAATCTCTCATGCTATGCCATTTCCACGGTGGGGGAAATCGGGCTTTGCCTCGTAGGGCTCTCACACGGGACAATTCCTCACCTTTCAACTTCCCAAGATGTATTGTCCCTATTGAAGTTAAAAAACAACAAATAGCCTGGACGAAGTGGCTCACACCTGTAATCCCAGCACTTTGAGAGGCTGAGCCGGGCAGATCACTTGAGGTGAGGAGTTTGAGATCATCCTGGCCAACATGGAGAAACTCTGACTCTCCTAAAAATGCAAAAATTAGCTGAGCATGATGGTGCATGCCTGTAATTCCAGCTACTTGGGAGGCTGAGGCAGAATAATTTGAACCTGGGAGTCAGAGGTTGCAGTGAGCCGAGATCACAGCACTGCACTCCAGCCTGGGCGACAGAGTGAGACCACCTCAAACAAAAACAAAAACAAAAACAAAACAAAACAGAAAGAATTCATAAGCCCTCACTCCCGTTGCGATGTGTTTAACGCCCTCTTGTCCCGCCGGGCTTCGAGCTCTGTGAGATTCCTCATCTGGCCCGTTCATGGCTGTCCCCTGCACCTGGCACAAGCCCGGCCTGTCAAAGATGCTCACCGAAGTACTGACCTGAAAGAGGAGTGAGTTGCAGTCATGCTCCCAGGGACGCTCCAGTTCCTTTCCCTTCTGCAGGTCCAGTCAGTCACCAGCAACTACCAATTTTCCTCCTAAACACAGACTTGGCCCCTACCTGGGCTCCCGGGCCACCGGGCCTTAGACCCCACCATGCCCGAGGGCCAGCCTTGCCAACCCCTCCTCCTCACAGCAGCCAGAGTGGCTCTCTGAAACCCACATCTGAGACATCACTTCCTGGCCTCAAACCTTCCATGGTTCCCCAGGAGAATGCCCCAACTCCTTGCCTGGCACTCAGAGCCTGTCACCCCCCTGCCCCATAGGGCTGCCCTGCCACACCCCAGCCTCACTTTTTCTCCAATAGCCTGGAGCCCCTCTCTCCCTCTGCCCGCCCTGGCAATGAAGGCCCTTCTGCATGCTCCTGCAACCCTGCGTGTCTCGGCATTTGTCAGGGCTGGTAGGTATTGGGGCAGGGCCTGGTGCCCATTCACCTTTTGATCTGTCTCCTGACACATACCAGGACCCAGACCCTGAGAGATGGGCAAACGGCTGCTCTCTAAACCCCAGCCCTGACTGCAGCTGCCCTCCTTTGCCTAGTGAGGCTCTCACATGGGATAACTCCTCACCTTTCAACTTCCCAAGATGTATTGTCCCTATTGAAATTAAAAAACAAAAAATAGGCTGGGCGTGTTGGCTTATACCTGTAATCCCAGCACTTTGGGAGGTCGAGGCGGTGGATCACTTGTGGTCCCCCCCAGGCCCCTGCTCACCCTCCTTTTGATTTCCTTCCTGTCACTTGTCACATCTGGGATGACTGTGTTTTGCTGATTTGCCTATGGGTTCAATGTCTGCCTCTTGCACAAGAGCATGAGTTTAAGGTGGCTGGGACGTTGTCACCCCCCAAAGCATG
The DNA here is from genome assembly GCA_036589455.1 of Ateles fusciceps. Taxonomy (NCBI): domain Eukaryota; kingdom Metazoa; phylum Chordata; class Mammalia; order Primates; family Atelidae; genus Ateles; species Ateles fusciceps. Next base: position 11,265,204 of record JAZHEH010001386.1, read on the forward strand.
CTCAGTACCTGCTTGTCATAAAGATAGTGCGGCGGGCATGGCCTCCTCTTCTCCCCCTGCGGGGCTCCTGTGCTCACTGCCAGCCTGTAGATGGGGAGGCAGGGACTCAGAGACTTATCCAGGCTTGGTCAGTGGGTGGGAACCTGTGACCAGGCTGTGCCCATGGCTCTGAGCTGCCTCCAGAGCAGAGGCAGCGCCCTGGGGACATGGAGGTGCTGGAGCTCCCTGCAGACCCAGTGATGGCCATGTCTCCTGCTCCTACTATTCCTAGACCTATTTCCTGTTTGCCTGCCTGGAGGCTGAGGGGGAACTCCACATCCGAGGGAAGGAGCCGCTGGTCAGAGTGGGGTAGTCAGCAGCTGCCACAGCAGATGGACAGCAGTGACCATGTTCGAGTGGGAGCAAGGTCAGACAACAGGAAGAACTTCCAGACCCTGGCCCCTTCAGTGCAGAGCCTATGTCTTACCCATGTCTGTAAAAATGAGGGAATGAATGAACGTGTTCTTCAGGAAGCAAGGAAGGGGAGCACGAGGCTGGAGGAGAGGAACAGCAGGGATGAGCTATCCGGGGACTCCTTGGGGCCATGCTGGAAGAGAAAGGGTTAAGCCCACCCCCTGGCCGGTGTATGCTTTGGCTCAGGGCGGCAGATCTGTTTGTCTGAGGTGTCCCCTGTTTGCCCTCCTACCCGGGGCTATTGGCAGTCCCCACTGTCCCACCGGCCAGGCGGCCAGCTGTGCAGCTGTCTGGGGCCGTGTCTGGGGTGATGGGCGTGAGAACATCTGGGCTGGGTGTGCAGAACAGTGAGGCAGTGGGGAGGGGGCCCCTGGGCCTGCTGAGGTGGGCACAGAGTGTTGACCCACCCTGGGGAGTGCCGACAGCCTGCAGACACACGGCAGTGTCCCTTTGGCTGGCTGTGCCTCTGAGCCCGTGCAGGTGTTCAGGATTCAGGGGCTTTTCCTTCATGGTGTGTGAGGTCGGGGGAAGGTGCCAGGTTGGACTTGGGCACACAGGAGTGTGGGTGGCCTTTGTTTTGAGGGAGGATAAGAATAAGGGACAAGGAGGTTGTTTCTACACCTTATTTTCGTGTGTGAGGGCCAGGAGGCACTCCCCCTGCTCTTTCTGTTTTCTCTGCCATGGTGCGTGGGGCAATGTGATATATCGGTCACCACCACGGCTTGGCTGCCTCCTTCCGTCACACCCCCTCCCATCCGGGCCTCTGTGGACTTGCCAGACTAGGTCAGATCCCCCGGTTCTTTGCTCTTACAATACCCCGTCCTCTCCTTCACACTGCAGATGTAATTGATGACTCGGGTGTTCTGTCCCAACTCGTCTCTAAAATCCCTGAGGTCCCCTCTCTGCTGATTAGGTAATGCATTCCCAGCCCCAAACACAGTGTCTAGCTCATAGTGGGGGCTCAATCTAGAGAAGGAAACGGGATTCTCAGGAGGCATCCATGACAAGATGTTATCATGTCCCCCGCCCGAGGGCATACGTGGCTCTCATTGCCCCCAGCCTGCCATTCCCAGCCCTCCCCCAGCTCCCTGCCTGCGAGTCTGATCTGTCTCTCTAAAGCCCTGCAGTCAACAGCCACATTGTTCCCCCAAATCCACTTTGCTTAAGCCGCCCCTTAGCAGGAGCCGTCCTTCCCACCCCCTATCCTGGCTGTCTGCAGATTGCCACCAGCCCTGGCTCAAAGTACTGCTCAGCTTAGACACTTTCCTGCGCTCCTCTAGGATCTTAAGTGGCTTCTTTAGGTGGAGTTAGCCTCCCCGATTAGGATGGGGGTCTCAGGCCTGCACACCCCTGGCATGCCTGGTGCACCTTCCACAGCCCTTTGTGGAGTCAAAGTTGAAGGAAGAAAGGGTTCCCCACCTGGCCCCTCCCTGGCTATTGGCAGGCTCGTTGACGCACGGAGACTGAGACGGGAGAGGTCTGCAGAAGGAGGAGATGTAGTGATGTGAGAAAGAGCCTTGGTGGGATAGTGGCAGAGGCAACCTAAGGTGCCCCACGGAGTCATGCTCTCAGGGGTGAATCCCCTCCCCTGGGTGCAAGCAGGATCGGCAACCCGCTTCTAGCCAATGAACATGGCGCAGGTGAAGGGGCTTTACAGGTATAATTAAAGTCACAAAAAATTGGTTGATTTTATCAAAAGGGAGATTACCTTGGGTGGGCCTGATGTAATCAGGTGAAAGCTCCTTTTTTTTTTTTTTTTTGAGACGGAGTCTCGCTTTGTTATCAGGCTGGAGTGCAGTGGCACGATCTTGGCTCACTGCAACCTCCAACTCCCTGGTTCAAGTGATTCTCCTGCCTCAGCTTAACAAGTAGCTGGGATTGCAGGCATGAGTCACCATGCCAAGCTAATTTTTGTATTTTTAGTAGAGATGGGGTTTTACCACGTTGTTCAGGATGGTCTCGATCTCCTGACCTTGTGATCCACCTGCCTCGGCCTCCCAAAGTGCTAGGATTACAGGCGTGAGCCACTGCGCCCAGCCCAGGTGAAAGTTCTTAAAAGAGGGACTGAGGCCCTCCCTGAGGTCAGAGAGAGCCTCCTGATGGCCTTGAAGACATGCCCTTCCCTGCACTGAGAGGGCCTGGGTGAGGGCCAGCGGCAGGGACTGTGGGCGGCCTCTGGAGCTGACAGCAGTCACTGGCTGCCAGTTGGAAAACTGGAACCTCAGCCCTAGGGCCACAAGAACTGAAGGCTGCCAACAACCATGTGACCTTGGAAGAGGCCCGTGAACTCCGGAAAGAAATGTAGCCCAGTCGACACCTGGACGGTGAGACCCAGGGCAGAAGACCTGCACACAGACTCCTGGCCCGTGGAACCTGTGAGAGGCTGTGTGCTGTTTAAGCCGCTGAATGTTTGGTAACGGAGACAGCAACAGGTACAGGTGGGTTTAGAACAACCAGCCTCAGCGGTGATGGAGGGAAGGGTCGCGCCGTGTCAGAGCTTTGGAGAACAGGAGGATTTCATCATGTCTTCACACTCCCACCTGCCCCGAGGTTTACCCAGCCCCACCTCCACCCAGCTCACCAGAGTGGGCGAGCCTGGAGTATTGGGCGCTTGGCTCAGTGAGCCCATGTGGAATCCAATTGGCCCCCGTGGTTGACTTGTGAGGAGTACGAGGTTTAGGGGTCTCAGTCTCGGGGTCTCCTTGAATTCTAACCAAAGATGGGATAACGCTAATCCTATCCCAAACACTATCCTAAACCCAGCCCTAGCTCTGACTGTAAGCCCCCAAATGACCATAGAGGCAGGTGAAACACGGATCCCCACTCTCACCATCCCCTCCAGAGCCCCGGCGTCTGCCTGTGGCCAGACAGTCTCAAGCAGACAGCTGCCGCCCCCTCGGCTCTTCTCCTGTTGCTGTGAGCAGCCGGGCCGAGGGAAGAGTTCACAGCCTCCGTGGCGGGCAGCAGCTGGGGCTCCAGATGTGAGGGAGCCCAAGCCCTGGGATGGGGTTACACCCAAGTGGCTGTTCTGCTTTCCCGGGAGGGGGTGGGGGTGTCTGGGAATGGGGCATCTGGGGAGTGGGCTACTTTTCTATTCTACCCTCACCCCCAGTTCTGCTCCTAGGCCCCCTCCTGGGTGTGGATAATTTGGAATCAGTTAAAAGGGGGTCTTGATGAGTGGATCTGGGTCCCCCAAACTGCCACCTCCTTTGGGTTGTTCCTGTCCCTGAAGAGAACCTGACCCAGATGTCCCAAGACGTTGCTGGAAGCCTCTACCAGAGCAGCTGGTGAGAGGAGCCTGACCCCCCTCTCCAACCCTTTCCTTTGTCCATAGTGAATACACCAGGATTTGGTTTCTCTGCTGACCCCCCCCACCCCACTCTGGCCCAGGGCTCCCACCCATCCTGTCTCCCCCGGGCCTCTTCAGCATGCAGACAAAGACTGCATCTCAGGTTCCCTTGTCTGGGCGCCTGCCCTTTGATCTGCCCCCCTCCTCCCTCCCCGGGGGGTCCTGGGGTGCCCTGGGGAAGCTCTATCTAGGGACAGGCACCCAGAGATAAGATCTAGGATGGGAAGGAGCTCAGGGCACAGAGAACTTTAAAGGGGTGCTGACAGCTCCCCCCTTCACCAAGCTCACCCCTGCCTGCCTACCGAGGCCCCTCCCCCCTCTCCCACCTGCTTATTATTCTCTCCCCAGGCCCTGGACTACCACTCGGACCCTGACTGGGAGATTCTCAGAGTGCTGAGACTATTGGTCCTCCACCTCCCCAGTGGCTGTTTTGGGGAAAGATGCCCATCGCATGAAGCTCAGGGCCTCTCAAAGAGGAGCCCAGGTCACCTGCTGCAATGGTACATGTGTGTGAGGTAAAGACAGCCCTGGTAGTGGTAAAAGAGTAGACAAATAGGTCAGTGGAACAGAATACAGAGCCTAGAAAAAGACCCACATAAATGTTTTGACAAAGAAACAAGGGAATACAATAGAGCAAATTAGTCTTTTCAACAACCAGTGCTGAAGCAATTGGACATTCACATGCAAAAAATGAATCTAGACACAGACCTTACATCCTTCACAAAATTAACTCAAACACAACCATAAACTTAGGCTGGGTGCAGTGGCCCATGCCTGTAATCCCAGCACTTTGGGAGGCCAAGGCAGGTGGATCACTTGAGGCCAGGAGTTCAAGACCAGCCTGGCCAACATGTTGAAACCCCATCTCTACTAAAAATGCAAAAACAATTAGCTGGGCATGTTGGCACCCGCCTGTAATCCCAGCTACTTGAGAGGCTGAGGCAGGAGAATTGCTTGAACCCAGGAGGTGGAGGTTGCAATGAGCTGTGATCATGCCACTGCACTCCAGCCTGGGCGACAGAGTGAGACTCAAAAAAAAAAAAAAAAAATGAAACAAGACAAAAAGAATCACAAACTTAAATATAAACCACAAAGCAATAAGACTTTTAGATGATAACATAAGAGAAAACCAAATTAAACTTGGATATGGCAGACTTTTTAGCTGTAACACAGAAGGCATGATCAATGAAAGAAATAATTGATAAGCTGGACTTTATCAAAAGGAAAAACTTCCACTCTGCAAAAGACAATGTCAAGAGAATAAGGACACAAGCAACAAACGGGGAGAAAATATTTGCAAAAGATACACCTGATAAAGGACTGTTATCAAAAATATCTGAAGAACTCTTACAGCTCAACAAGAAAATCAACAACCCATTTAAAAATGAATGAAAGACGCTGCTTCCCTCTCCGGGGAGCGGCGGCAGGCTCCCACACCCTCCCCTTAAAAAAAGAATGAAAGATCTGAATAGACACCTCACCAAAGAAGGTATACAAATGGCAAGTAAGCATATGAAAAGATATTTAACATAATGTGTCCTTAGGGAATTGCAAAGCAATATGACAATGGCATACCACTACATACCTATTAAAATGGCCACAATCCAAAACACTGACAACGTGGAACACTGCTGAGGATGTGGAACAGCAGGAACTCTCATTCACCGCTGATGGGAATGCAAAATGATACAGCCACCTTGGAAGACAGCTTGGCAGTTTCTTACAAAACTAAGCATACGCTTACCATACTATCCAGCAATTGTGCTGCTTGGTATTTACCCAAATGAATGGAAAACTCATGTCCACAAAACTGCACATGGATATTTATAGCAGCCTTTTTTTTTCCATAGTTGCTAAAACTTGGAAGTAACCACGATATTTTCAGGAGGTAAACAGATAAGCTATGGTACACGCAGACAATGGAGCATTATTCACTGCTCAAATGAAATTAACTGTCAAGCCATGAAAAAACATGGAGGAAACCTAAATGCATATTACTAAAGCGAAAAAAGCCAATCTGGAGAAGCTACACACTATATATTGCAACTATATGGCACCGTAGAAATGGCAAGCTATGGAGACAATAAAGGATCAGTGATTGCCTGGGGGCTGGTGGAGGGGGAGGATGAATAGGTAGAACACAGAGGATTTTTAGGGCAGTGAAATTGTTCTATATGATACTGCAATAGGAGATAGAACTCATTAAGCATTTGTCAAAATCCATACAATGTACAATACCTAGAGTGAACCCTAATGTAAACTCTGCACTTTAGAGGATAAGATGTGTCAATGGAGGTTGGTTGATTGGAACAAATGTATCCCTGTGGTACAGAATGTCAACAGTGGGGAAGGCTGTGTGTGTGCATGGTGAGGGGAGCGGAGGCAGTATGTGGGAACTCGGTACTTTCGGCTCAATTTTGCTGTTAATCTAAAACTGCTCTAAAAAATTAAAGGTTAGGGATGAGCTCAGTGGCTCACGCCTGTAAACTCTGAAAGATAGAGGTGGGGGAATTGCTTAAGGCCGGGAGTTTGAGATCAGTCTGGGCAACAAAATGAGACCTCATTTCTACTAAAAATAAAAAAAAAAAAATTAGCCAGGCCTCCTAACTACTTGAGAAGCTGAGGCAGAATGATTGCTTGAGCCCGGGAATTCAAGGCTGCAATGAGCTGTAACTGTGCTACTGCACTCCAGCCTGGGTGACAGAGAATGACCCTGTCCCTAAAAACAATTAAAGTTTATTAAGAAACAACAGCAGCAGAATACTGAGGAAGGAATGTTGATAACTGCTTTGTTTTTGGAGGGGTGATGCGGATAGAGAATGAATTCTCATTGCATCTTGAGCATGTTGGGTTTGGGGTATTGGCAGAACGTACAAAGGCAGTAACCAACAGGCAACCAGAAAACCAGGTCTAGGAGAGAGGTGGTCCCCAGTCAACAGATTTGGGAGGCATTTAGAGTGGGATGGGAGCCGCCATGGCAGTGGGGTATCTTATGCAGGAAGGCGATACGACCTAGAGAGAGTAAAAGGCTGGCTCACGCCTGTAGTCCCAACACTTTGGGAGGCCAAGGTGGGTGGATTACCTGAGGTCAGGAGTTCAAGACCAACCTGGCCAACAGGGCAAAACCCTGTCTCTACTAAAAGTGCAAAAATTAGTTGGGTGTGGTGGCGCACGCCTGTGATCCCAGCTACTTGGGAGGCGGAGGCAGGAGAATTGCTTGAACCCAAGAGGTGGAGGTTGTAGTGAGCCAAGATGGCACCATTCCAGCCTGAATGACAGAACAAGGCTCAAAAAAAAGAGAGAGTAAGAGGCCAAGAAGGGGATACAGAAGCTCTGGCCTTCAGGCAGTGGGCAGAGGATTGGATGGAGAGGTAATTCTGTGTCTGTGAAGCTTAAGGAAGGTGCGGCCTCAGGGCCCAGGCTGCAGGGAGGCTGGGAAGGTGAGGCAAGCGTCCCCGCAAGGAGGGAGGCCAGCTTGAAGTGGGAGGAGGTAAGGAATTGGAGGAGAGTGGGATCCTGTTGGTGGCCAGTGGGAGGAATGAGGGGGTGAACCTTCTCCCCACAATCTGGAGTGCTGCAGGGAAGGCAGGGAAGGCAGGGAAAGCGTGAGAGGGTGGCAGGACTTGGGGAAAGTGTTTATAGGACGGAGGAGGTGGGAGAGTGTTTATAGACTGAGGGACGGCGTCTTCAGAGAGATCCCAGAGCCCCGAGCACAGGTGGGAGGAATGAGGGACTTTTTCATGGGTTGCTTCAATTTATTATAGAAAAAGTATGACATGAACTCCTAAGAAAGAAAGAAAGAGGCTGGGCACGGTGGCTCACGCCTGTAATCTCAGCACTTTGGGAGGCCGAGACGGGCGGATCACCTGAGGTCAGGAGTTCAAGACCAGCCTGGCCAACATGGTGAAACCCCGTCTTAAAAAAAAAAAAAGAAAAAAGAAAGAAAGAAAGAAATGAAAATTCTTTCATCTCTTTTGAATTTCATAATTTCATCTCTTTGTCTGCTCAAGGGTTCAGTTTTCTTCTGATGTCAAAAAGTTTTCCTGGCAGAGAGAGGAAGGGAATCCAAGGAGGTCTCGTCCCAAGACCTTGGTCTGCCTTCGGAAGAGTAGACGGGGCGGGTGGGCTGCGGGCTGGGCACTGAGGACCCAGTGGCAAGGGGATCTCATAAGGAATCTGTCAGAAATAAAGAAAAAGGTTGTCCCCCCAGCTCCTTTCTACCTCCTGGTCCCCCTTCCCCTCTTCCCTCAGCCCACCCCTTATCAGGGACCCACCCCCTGACCCCCTTGTTGGGAGGGCCAGGCCGCAAGTGGGGAGGTTGGACAGTAATTGAATCCAGGGGCCTCAAGACAGGCAGAGGCCAATGGCTTTTCCCGGCCTAATTAGAGGAATTTTTTTCTAAACCCAGGAAACAAATCCATATGGTCTGCGATTCTTTCTCAGGCTCTTTACCCTCCTGAAGTCGTAAATGTCGTGGGCTTTTTAGCACTGGGGGATTGAGAAGGGGGAGGGCCCACAGGCTAAGGTTTCTCCGTTGGAGCTGGGTCCAGGATCTGGGGCCTCCAGCACCAGGGTCCTGACCTAACCACGCCCCCCTCCAGCCCCCTGGGTCCCTGGGCTAGTCCTGGCAGGCAGCCTCCATCCCTCACCCACACAAGCCTCTTCTTCACCCCCCTGGCCTCTCACCGGGCCAAAAACTCTTCCCGCATCCACCCTGCCCTTTCATGTCACCTTCCGTCTGCCCTCAGCCCCCTGCCTGCACCGATGCCCACTGCTCTTCGTCTCTCTCCAGTTCTCCATGTGTGACCTGTTTCCACCACCAGACTAGGAACTGACCAGAGACCAAAAACACGTCTTTCCCATCAGTCTGGGGGGCTTCTTAAAGGTTGCAGCAAGCAACTCTTATCTGCTGTAAACAGCAGAGGGCACTGAGGTTGAACCTAAGGCAGGAAGACGGGAGAGGGGCGAGCTTTGTTATTTTCACAAAGATGGCTCAGAGCGCAGGACAGACTGGAACCTGGGAGCCAGAGCCCTGAGCAGCCTTCAGGGTAGCTTTGGTGGCAGACTCACCGAACCTCCACGACCTCTGTTCCCCCTCTGTAGCACCAGGGCAGCAAAGGAAAGCGGGGGAGAGGCAGGAGTTTGTAGTAAAACTGCCTGGTCAGGAGCTGAGCGGCCTTGCTCAGGGCCTTCTAAGCTAGGAGCCCTGGGGGTCCATGGGAGGGAAGGAACGAGCTTGCTTTCCACTCCCAATTCCTTTACAACCAGCGAGGTTTGGGAGTTTGCAGAGGGCATCTTGCTGTGAAACCTTTCCTACGGGGATTGTGGGAAAAGTCCCGGTCTCCAGTGGGTTTCTGTCTCTGCTGTGCATCCACGGTGTGACCTTGGGAGAGTCACTGTGCCTCTCTGAGCCTCAATTTCCTTATCTGTACAGTGGGGTGATTGTACTAGTAACTGTCCATTGGGCACAGCACTGGGGGAGGGAGAATTAATGAATAAGAGCCAGTCCCTCGTTCTCAAAGAGGTTGCAGTTCAGGGAAAATGAAGGGACTGTACTAGCAATGTAAGCAGGGTTGGGGCAGCGAGTGCACGGGAGAGCAGACCACAGAGCAGACAGGCTTGTGATGCCTTCGTCTCCAGCCCGGTGTCAGTCTCGGCGAAGCTCAGCCATCCTTCCCCCGCACCCCACCGACTTCCTCCGGCTCCTGCCTAGAGGCCCAGGCTGCGTCTCTTCTCACAAATCAGTGCCTGTGGGTGGCTTTTCCTTCTCCACATCACCATGAGCCAAGAATGGGGGAAGGCACAAGCTGCTGGCCTGGCTTCAGCCTCAGGGACAACCTTAAGTGGCTTTTGCCAAACCGTGTCAGGCTGGATTAAGTCACAGGGCTGGCCCTGTTCATTTGCCTCTCTCTGCTCTCATGTATTCTTCATCTGTTTATCTGTGCACAGTTGGGTTCCAGGTTCTCCCGGACGGCCATGCTCTGTCCTTACTCGCTGACCAGCCACGTGGTGTGAAGCCTCCGTGAGGAAGTGGATCTGAGTGGGCAGGAGGGGAGGTGGGCTGACCTTGCTGTCGTGGAAGAGGACCACAGTCAGAGCACAGGGCCCTGGGGGGAGGGCGGGGGGACGGAGGGGCTGCAGAGATGAATCCGCTTATAGTTTAATACAAGATGTAAAGACCCAAAGTAAAGCAGAGCCCTTGCTATACAAAGTGCTAAGGAAGTCCTGGAGGCGATGTGAGAGCGAAATCTGGAAAGGCTTCCAAGAAGAGGTGTCAAAGGAATGTGGCTACAGATAGGTCTGTGGAGACGGCACCACAGGCAACAGGCTCCGCAGAGAAGACAACAAAGGGGAACGTGTAGGCTGGCCTCAGGGGACATGAGTTGCCCACACTGGCTGCAGGGGAGGGAGACACGCTGGACTGGAGGCTGGGGTTCCTGTGGGGGCTTCTGATGCCAGGGTGGAGGTGACAATGACTCAGGTATCCACTGTGACCCAGGGTTGTGTTAGATCCATCACACATGTTAGCTTTCAGTTTTGCAGCAAATTTCTGAAGTGGCCTGCTATTGATCCGAATTTCACAGCTGAGGAAACAAAGGCTCGGAGAGGATCTGTGACTGCCTTGCCCAACATCCCAGAGCTAGTAAGGGGCCGAGCCCGGGCTTGAGCCCAAAATTGTGTGACTAAAAACCACATTCTTTTTTTTTGTTTTTTGAGACAGGGTCTCACTCTGTTGCCCAGACTGGAATGTAGTGGTTCGATCTTGGCTCCTTGCAACCTCTGCCTCCCAGGCTCAAGCAACCCTCCCACCTCAGCCTCCCAATTAGCTGGGACCACAGGCATGTGCCATCATACCCAGCTAAGTTTTTGTATTTTTAGTAGAAAACGGGGTTTTGCCATGTTGGCCAGGCTAGTCTCGAACTCCTGTGTTCAGGTGATCTGCCCGCCTCAGCCTCCCAAAGTCCTGGGATTACAGGCGTGAGCCACTGTGCTCGGCCAAGCTCACATTCTTTCCACTCATGTTCCTTGGGGGATGAAGCCAAAATAACCAGCAGCAAAGGTGGGAAGAGTGTTCTAGAAGGTGGGCCCAGGAGATGTCACTTCGGGCACCCGGGGAGGGTACTCGAGGGGCTAGCCAGTGGGATCCAGAAGAGCACAGCCCAAAGTTGGGATGGGTGGAGTGTCTTGAAAAGGCAGACTCTTCCGAATCCCGAAGTGAGGCCCCAGGCTCTGGGGAGCCTCCACGGATGGGCAGAGTGGTGGGCACCTGGGGATGGGCTGAGGGGTCCAGGCAGGGACCCTGGGTAGGAATGGCCATGCTGGTCTGCCCCCTCTCCACCAGGCCTAGCCTATGTTGCCCTGTGCCAGGCTCCCAGCAGCGCCAGCCTCCTGCAGCCTGGGGTGAGGGGCCGGGTGTGGAGGGGGAGGGGGTGCCGGTGGCAGCATCAAGGTTAAGACGCCAGGCTCTGAACTGGGATCCCCTTTCTTCTCTCCCTTGTGGATTCCAGCTGTTCCTGTCACTCTTTGTGGGAGTGAGCAGGCGATGTTGGGAGGGGGGGTGAGCCTTGGCAACATCGAAATGGGGTCTGTTTCTCTTCACCCCACATCCTCCTCTCTGAATTGAATTCCAGTCCCACTCCAGGCTCCTCACCTCTCCAGAAGCCCACCCCTGCCCCCACCCTTCATCTCCACCCTGCCCCCAGTGCAACCACCTCTACCTCTACCCCCCCTGTTGGCGGCAGTGAGTCTGGCATGGGGGAAATGAGACCAGGGCACTGGAGCGGCAGACGGGGTCCCAGGTTGGCTCAGCCTCTTACTCTCAGGTGGCCCTGGGCAAACCTCTGGGTTTTAGTTGTTTCATCTATCTAATGGGTCCTATAATGCTTCTCTGGCAGAACTAATGAAATGATCACATGGAATTATGGCTGTGAAAGTGCTTTGTAAACTTTCAAATGCGGGGCAAATGTCATCTGCTGTCTCAGGGGGCCCCAGGGAACAGGCAGCTGCGTTGCTTGGTTCAGCGGCTTAGTGACTCTGGTTGACTCCCGGCGCCCGCGATTCCCCTAGGGTGTCCAGGGCCTTTTCTCCCAGACTCTGCACCCGAAGTCCAGGGAACCAGGCTATGAATCCCTCTACCTGCTCCTTGCTGCAAGCTGAGAGGGCAGGTCCCGCCCAGGCCTGGGCAGTGGCTGCACCTTTGCCCTGGATACAGGATCTTCACTGATGGTGGGCTGCCTAGCTGGCATCAGGCATCCTCTCTGAGTTTTCATCTGCCCAAGGCAGTGTCTATGCCAGTCTGCCAAGCAGACTCTCCTCCTGCGAAAGGGGGCATTGCCGTGCTCCCAGACAGGGCACCCAGCCTCTCTCTGCCACTGCCAGCCTGCCACACTCCTGCCCTGTCCCTTGGCTCACCAGGTACCAGGTGGGGGGAGGGGCCACAATCTGGCCTGGGCTGCAGCCTTCCTACCCCAGCCCCCACCCCTCACCTGAGTCACTGTTGGGGTTTGCCCAGCTCTGGGGCTTCTGGCAGCCTCCTTGGAGCGGCGTGAGGCAGGCCCCAGCCTGACAGGCATGTGGCACTCTCTGGGCACGTGCCCAGCCCATGTGTTACCCCAGGAAGGCGGGGCTGGGTGCCCAGAGCTGCTGAGGTGGCTTTTGCATGAACCTAATGTAATGTGATTCTGGCAGCTTCTTCTGTCCCACCCTGGCTTTCAGCCAATCATTGCCCTTGAAGGGATGGCATGGGGGTCTCACTCACAGGGCCTAATGGCTGCTCACTAAGGTATCAAAGAGGCAGCATTTGAACTGGAGATCTAGGTTGTGGTTCCCTGGCAGAGCTCAATCCCATTTTGATTTTTAGACAATTTCTCTCTCTTCGTTTTATCTGAACTTTGAGCTCCTTGAGACAAGGCACTGGTTCCTGTCTGGCATTTGAGTCCCTGATAATTAGCCCCCTGCACCAGTGGCGTGTGACGGTTGGGAGGGGACTGAAGCAGGCCAAGGTGGGGTGTGGATTACAGGCACCCACCTCCACGTCTGGCGAATTTGTGTATTTTTAGTAGAGACGGGGTTTTACCATGTTGGCCAGGCTGGTCTCAAACTCCTGACCTCAGGTGATCTGCCCACCTCAGCCTCCCAAAGTGCTGGGATTACAGGTGTGAGCCGCTGCACCCAGCACCACACCCACACCCCCCCGTTTTTTTGTTTTGTTTTGTTTTTAGATGGAGTCTCAGTCTGACACCCAGGCTGGAGTGCAGTGGCATGATCTTGGCTCACTGCAACCTCTGCCTCCTGAGTTCCAGCGATTCTTGTGCCTCAGCCTCAAGGGCAGCTGGGATTATAGGCATGTGCTACCATGCCTGGCTAATTTTTTGTATATTTAGTAGAGACGAAGTTTCACTTTGTTGGCCAGGCTGGTCTCAAACTCCTGGCCTCAAGTGATCTGCCTGCCTCAGCCTCCCAAAGTGCTGGGATTATAAGTAGGAACCACCTCACGTGGCCCTAGCTGTGGAATTTCATATGGAGGTGCTCAGCTGTTTGAACCGGGCCCAGTTTTCAAACCTAAAGCTCCCTGATCCCACAGATCACATCCTCCCTCTCTATCCCTATAACAAGCCCCTCCTCATCCCAGGGAAAGCCTCTCTCTCCTTCCCTTTTCAGCAAAGCTTTAGAAGAAGAGTTAAACAGGGGCATCTCCGCCCTCTCCTCTGACCACTGACATTTGTCTCTGCAGCCTTCTACCAGGCCAGTCCAGTGGCCTGTCCAGCCCTCTCCCTCCTGGGCCTCCCTGCAGTCCTTGCTCTGGGGATTGCCCACTGCCTCCTCCTGGAAACTTGCTGCTACCTTAGGCTTTCTTGATGTGGTAAGATCCAGGCCTCCCGTCACTGACACGCACTTCTCAGTTATCTGCCTCCTCCTCTCCTCTGGTCACCTCAGCAGGCCTATCCAAGGACCTCACTCATGGGGACCCTATTTAGTGACTTGTAGATGATTTAAAAACCTTCCAGGGTAACCCTGGAATTTCCCTGAGCTCATGACAAGTACAGCTGTCCCCCACTCCTTTATCCATGGGGGAAACATTCCAAGACCCCTAGTGGATGCCTGAATCTGTGGACAGTGCTGAATCCTATGTATCCTATCGTTTTTCGATCTGATAACTGAGACGCAGTGACTAGTGGGTGGGTAGCGTTCACAGCACGGGTATGCTGGGTTCATGTCCCAGGCGGAAGGTAGCAGCCAGCATGAGATTTTCATCACAGTACTCAGAATGAGCTGCAATTTGAAACGTACAGACCGTTTATTTCTGGAATTGTCCATTTCCTATTTTCGGACTGTGGTTGACCACAGGTCACTGAAACCAGGGGAAAGTGAAAGGGAAGTAGATAAGGGGGACTCGAATATAACCAGTGTCCCCTGACCACCCCCCGCGATGTCCCACGGGCTTCTCCAGCTCCACATGGAATTCTCGCCGTTGCAGGAAACCCTCCTCCTCCCCCAGGCTCCCCGCTATCGACAGCTCCATCATGCCCATTGCCAAGGCTTGAGGCTGGGAGTCATCTAGACTCCTCTCTGCCTCACTGTCTTCCCATCTGGTCTGGTGCCAAGGCCAGTCACTCTCTCTCCTTAAAATTCTTCCTCCTCACTGCTGATTCCCCGGAACATGAAGCACTGATCTCCTGCCCCGATTCTTGTGGTTTTGCTTCAGCTCTTTCCTCCGCCTGAGATTTCCTCCCCGGTCCCTTTCCATCCCCCACAACCCAGATCCTGCCCATCCTCCCAGGCTCAACTCACACTCCTCCCCTGCAGAACTCTTCCTGGGTCTCCGCAGCCAGAAAACTTCCTCCCTCTTTGGAACCCCAGTGTGTCCCGGACACTCTTGCACCATCAGATATTATTGTTTCATCGTGATTCTTACTCGAAATTTGTACTTTGGTCTCCGGGAGAAGGCTGGCTCAGGCTGTCTGTGGAAGAAGCCCGTGTCAGTCTAGACTGGAGGCCACATTTGCTGTTTTCAAGGGGCCTGCTTTTGGGGATGGTACCTGAGTTTCCCCCACACGCAGTCCCATGCTTCAGGTAGGATGATATCCCTGCCACAGGGACAGACCATGGGACCTCCACCTTAGCCAATTGGTGATCACATTTCCAAGCCACAGGGATGGGGCGGTCAGAACCAGGGACACCTGGAGAGGAGACCTTTGCCAGGATTATTAGGATTGAGGCGGTCTCTCCCCACCACCTTGACCTGAAGCTTTGCAGCCACAAAAGAGAGGGCCTCCACAAGGAGAGAGCCTCTATCTGAGGAAATAAAGGCAAGAAGTGGAAAGAGAGCAACTGGGTTCTGGGGTGTTGTTTGAACCTCTGAATCAAGCTGTACCTAGAGCCAGCCCTACTCCCTTTTCACTTCTGATGGACAGTAAGTTCTCTCTCACAGCCTGGGGTGGGGTTTTCTCCCTCTTTGCAACACAAAGAATCCTAGCTGGTGTCGAGGGTGAGGAGAGAGGAGCTCCTAGGTGGCCACATCAGGGTTCTCAACGTCATCTTCCCAGAAGTGGTGATATGGCCTCTAACACTGATGAATGAGAGCCAGGCAGGTCTGTGCCCTTGGCCTGCACGTCCTATGCAGACTTCAGGCATCCTAAGGTCCGCAGGGTAGAAGGTGAACCATCTGGACCGCTGGTGGAAGCCTTAGGGCCTGGGTTGGGGCTGGGACTCCGGAATGTGGACACCAAGGGCTTCTCAGGGTGAGTCAGAAGGACCCCTAATTTCTATGAGTCTCTAGAATATAAAGGGGGGATGGGAACATTCCCAAGCTTTTCCAAAGGGAGCAGTCCCAGCCCAGGGAGGAGACCCAAATCCACCTCTCCCAGAAGCCCTTTGGGAATGTTGCTGGAAATGGCTGGAGCAGGATTGCCAGGAAGGGAGTGAAGGGATGGGGAAGTTCCCAGATACTGTGGGGAAGAGGCCAGGACTGAGTGCCCTGTGAGGGATGGGGGGTGAGAGCTGGAATGTTCCTGAATGTTCTTGCATGATGGAGCCTTTGGGAAATGTTCTTGGACTCAACCGTGGAGGGTTGGGAGGCTGGAATAGGTAAGTGCCCCAGCTGGAGTATCATAGGAAATGGGGAGTGGGGATTATTGTGGAAAACCCTGACTTCCTGTTGAGCCTGGGAGGAACCGCCCTGCGTCTGGGCACGATGACTGCCGCTTGGGGTCTGAATGGAGATGTCGTGCCGGAGACCCTAAGGGTGTGTGCTGAGAATGCCCACCCCCCAACTTCGATGGAGCTAGACAGTGATCTGGAGCCCAGGCATGGCCCAGGGCAGGAAGACTGTGGAGGGGAGCCTGATGTAGCTGGCAAGGGTCAGTGTGGGTGCAGGGGTGTTGGGAGGAGTGTGGGGTGGGGGACAGGAGGCTGATGAAGGAGACCTCCTTGCCTCAGCTCTTCTGTATCCAGATGCCTGGGGGCCCAGCCTTGTCTCCTGGCCTTTTACCCACCAGCTGCCACAGAGCTGGGAGGAATCTGCTTTGCATTATCAGAGGAGCAGCCTCCTCCAGGCATATGGTCATCAGACCCCCAGCCTGGGCATCATGGGAAATGTCTTCTCTTGACCCCAGAGCTGGCCCAGCCCTTTCTTCCTCCCTGAGCACAGGGCTACATGCTCAGTGGCCCCCCCACGCCCCTCCACGCTGGATGAAGAGGCCTTTCACATTCCTCCATGTCTCATTGCTGCCTCATTGCCCGAGGCCGGCAGAGATGAAGGCTCTCATCCTCCTGCCTGGAAGGTGAGAGAGACAAAGAGAGCCTCTGGGCCTGAGCCCAGAGGAGAGAGGCTTTGGGGTAGCAGTGGGAGATGGGGGAGGGGAGAACTTTAGGCTTCAAACCCAAGGAGATGGATGACACAGGAAGAAGCAAGGGAGTATCCATCATCTGCCACGGAGCCCACTGAGGGCTCAGCATGTGTCCCTGCTCTGGGAGGCACGAACTGAGCTGCCCAGGATGGTGCCTTGAAATGGGACTAGTCCTGGCTGGGCGAGGTGGCTCATGCCTGTAATCCCAGCACGTCAGGAGGCCAAGGTGGGTGGATCACAAGGTCAAGAGATCAAGACCATCCTGGCCAACATGGTGAAACACGTCACTACTAAAACTACAAAAATTAGCTGGGCGTGGTGGCGCGTGCCTGTAGTCTGGCAGCTCGGGAGGCTGAGGCAGGAGAATCACTTGAACCAGGGAGGCAGAGGTTGCAGTATCTAGCCTGGTGACAGAGCAAGACTCCGTCTCAAAAAAAAAAAAAAAAGAAAGAAAGAAAGAAATGGGGCTAGTCCAAATGGAGATGTGCTGTAAGAATAAAATACACACTGGATTTTGAAAACTTGGTAGGACAAAAAATGTACAATTTTTTATTAATAATTTTAAAATATTGAGCCAGGCGTTGGTGGCTCACGCCTATAATTTCAACACTTTGGGAGGCCTAGGCAGGAGGATCCCTAGAGGCCAGCAGTTCAAGACCAGCCCAGACAACACAGCAAGATCCCAATTCTACAAAAAAATTATATATATATATAATTTATATATCTTATATATTTTAATTATTATATTTTTTTGTATTTTAATATTTTAAATCTTATATGTATAAGATTTCAACATATTATGTATATGATTATTTTGAAATAACATTTTGGATTCATCGTGCTAAATATATTATTAAGTTCACCTGTTTCTTTTCACTTGTGTAGTGTGGTTACTAAAAATTTTAAATTACATATATGTCACTTGCATTATATTTTTATTGGATGGAGCTGCCTCAGACCACACTCATTCATTTATTCAACATAATTTTATGAGTGCCAACTATATGCCAGGCAAGGTGCTAAGGATTAGAAGATGAGCAAAACCAGACCCCGTCTCTGGTTTTCTTGAGTTTACAGTAATCAAATAATCACTCAGATGGGTGCCTAATTAAAAAGAGAAATGAAGTGGTCTAAAGAAAGGCAGTGAACATGGTGTTCTCTGATATCTGATTTGGGCCCAGAGTTCAGTGAGGGCTGCCCTAAGAGAGTACAGAGCTGAGGAAACTTGGGGAAAAGGAGCAAGAGTGTCCTTCCTGGCAGAAGGGATAGCACGTGCAAAGGCCCTGTGGCCAGAGGCACCAGCAACGCTTGAAGAATTATAAGAGGGCTGGCTTGGGGGAGTGAGGAGGAGAGGGAGGATGGCTGCAGCAAGGCAGTGAGTCTGGGGGAGCCCCCTGTGCTCTGTGCTCCCGCCCTCCAGGGCCTTTGCTGAGCTGGGTCCTCTGTCAGAAGCGCTCTCCTCCCCCGGTTTGTTAACTCCACTCATCCTTAAGGACTCGGCTTCCACACAGCCTCCAAGGCCACATTAAGGTTGGTAAACAGGCTGGGAGTGGCTCACGCCTGTAATCCCACCACTTTGGGAGGCCAAGATGGGAGGATTGCTTGAGGCCAGGACTTTGAGACCAGCCTGGTCAACACAGGGACACTCCCATCTCTTTAAAAAAAAAAAAAGTTGGTAAGCTGAAAGCTGGTGAAGCATTTTAGCTGTTGAGAGGCAAACAGAGGGGAAGAATGGAAGGAGGCAAAGAGGGTTTCTCTACAATGTGATGGGGGGGTGCTGCAGAGGGAATCTTGGGTACCATGTTTTATTAGTTCATTTTTACACTGTTATAAAGAACTACCTGGCCAGGCGTGGTGGCTCACACCTGTAATCTCAACACTTTGGGAGACCGAGGCAGGTGGATCGCCTGAGGTCAGGGGTTCAAGACCAGCCTGGCCAACATTGTGAAACCCTGTCTCTACTAAAAATGCAAAAATTAGCCGGGCATGGTGGCATGTGCCTGTAGTCTCAGCTACTCGGGAGGCTGAGGCAGGAGAATCGCGTGGACCCAGGAAGCAGAGGTTGCAGTAAGCCGAGATCACGCCACTGCACTCCAGCCTAGGTGACAAGAATGAAACTTCATCTCAAAAAAAAAAAAAAACTACCTGAGACTGGGTAATTTATAAAAAGAAAGGTTTATTTTTTTGAAGCAGAGTCTTGTTCTGTCGCTCAGACTGGAGTGCAATGGTGCAATCTCGGCTCACTGCAACCTCCACCTCCTGGGTTCAAGTGATTCTCTCATCTCAGCCTCCCGGGTAGCTGTGATTTCAGGCATGCACCACCATGCCTGTAATTTTTTTATTTTTAGTACAGACAGGGTTGAGACCATGGCCAGGCTGGCCTCAAACTCCTGACCTCAAGTGATCCACCTTCCTTGGCCTCCTGAAGTGCTGGGATTACAGGCATGAGCCACTGCACCTGGCCAAGAAAAAGGTTTAATCGACTCACAGTTCTGCATGGCTGGGGGAGGCCCCAGGAGACTTACAATCATGGGGTAAGGTGAAGGGAAGCAGGCTCCTCCCTCACACCTTTTTGTCTTTTTTTTTTTGGAGGTAGAGTCTAGCTCTGTCACCCAGACTGAAGTGCAGCGGCTCAATCTCGGCTCACTGCAGCTTCCACCTCCCAGGCACAAGCAATTCTTCTGTCTCAGCCTCCAGAGTAGCTGGGATTAGAGGTGCAGGCCATCATTTTTGTATTTTAGTAGAGACGGGGTTTCACCAGGTTGCCCAGGCTGGTATCGAACTCTTGACCTCAGATGATCCACCTACCTCAGCCTCCCAAAGTGCTGGAATTACAGGCGTGAGCCACCGCACCCAGCCCACACACTTTTAAACCATCAGATTTTGTGAGAACTCAGTCACAGGAACAGCCTGGGGGGAGACCACCCTCATGATCCAATCAACCCCCACCAGGTTCCTCCCTCAACACATGGGATTACAAGGAGATGAGATGTAGGTGGGGACACAGAGACAAACCACTTCAAACGTCTTGAAGGTTCTCAGCCCTCCCACTCCCACAAGCCCAGCCGGTGTCGGTGTCAGTGTCAGTCACTTGCCCACCCGCCACCGCATGCCCTTTGCTCTGAGGAGCTCTTTAAAAGCCCCTCTCTTACCACCCCCATGCTCCCTCCCTGATTTCAGGCTGCCACTGACTCCCACCTCTCAGCCCACCCTGTCCCACCCAGCACCCTCCACTCTGCAGCTGGAGCTAGTGCTTTCTAAAGTGCCAGTCTGGACTGGGTTCGGTGGCTCACACCTGTAATCCCAGCACTTTGGGAGGCCAACACAGGAGGATGGCCCGAGCTCAGGAGTTCAAAAGCAGCTGGGGCAACATGGCGAAACCCCGTCCGTACAAAAAATACGAAATAATTAGCCAGGTGTGGTGGCATGTGCCTGTTGTCCCTGCTACTGGGAGTGTCACTTGAGCCCGGGAAGTTGAGGCTGCAGTGAGCTGAGATTGCATCGCTGAACTCCAGCCTGGGTGACAGAGTGAGACCCTGTCTCAAATTTAAAAAAAATAAAAAATAATAATAAAGTACAAGTCTGTGTATGGCACTCCTATACTTAAAATCCCCAATGGTTCCCTGGTGTTCCAGGAATATAGTCCAGACCCCCTAGTGTGTCTCTTCACGAGCCCTTCCCCATAGGCCCCACTGATCACCTTCCCACTCACTTTCTGGGATCCAGGCCCTGGAGCCTCCCTAGCACCCCTGTGCTCTATGCCGGTGCCCTCCGCGGCCTTTGCTGAGCTCATTCCTCTGCCAGAAGCACTCTCCTCCGATTTCTTAACTCCACTCATCCTTAAAGACTCGCCTTCCATATCCCTTCTCTGGCAAACCTTCCCTGACCCCTGGTATCGGTGAGTCTTGCTTGGAATCCCCCTGCTATTATAGCAGTGCACATCGTATAGGGCCTGTCTGCTCTATCTCCCTCAAGAATGTAAGGCCAGTGAAGGCAGGGATTTGAGTCCCCCTTATTTCACAGGACAGCATCTGGTTCTCCCCCTATCAGACAAGAGACTGGGCAGAGTGGAGATACACTCTTACAAACAGTATATTTCCCCGTCAGCCTCGGGGCACCCTTAGGATAGGAGGTGTGCCTCCTTCAGCAGGTTAGAATATCCTCTATTCTGGGACTGTCTCCTCCTTTCGATGGGAGCCTCGCTCAAGACAGAGAAGATCTTCCTTATCACACTGATTTTCCAAGTACCAGGATTATTTCTGTTACCTACTCTGAAGCCCGCCCCCACCTTCCGTCTTCCTTATGCCCCTCACAGTCTGGGGGATGCAGAAGGGGCATGGAAGACAGAGAACCTCCCCCTCCACCCATGTCTGATTCTGGCTGGGCCTGGCTGGCCCTTTCTCCCTCGAATTGGAGGTCAGGCAGGCTTGTTTGCTGTTTTCACTGGAAGAGCAAGCCTCCCTTTGCCTTCTTCAGTGACCACAAGCCAGTCCCGCCAGAGGAGTTGGCCAAGCAACCAGCAGGGGCTGAGCAGCTCTGACCACCTGCCCCGTTAGCCTCAGAGACCGGCACAGGCCTGGGACCAGGAGCCCTGCAGCCCTGGGAGTTCCCAGGCCTGGGCCAGGAGGGGCCCGAAGCCAGTCTGGCAGGACCTTGCCCACGAGAGTTGCAAGGAAGGGGCCTGCCTGCCTAACTCCAGGCCAGGCCAGCCAGTCTCCTGCCAAGCCATCTGGAGCCAGATCTCGTGTGTGTGTGTGAGTGTGTGTGTGTGTGTGTGTGTGTGTGTGTGTCTCCCAGGCCATGTGGGTGGCTGGGGAGCTGTGGGGTTGTGACCTGGCCCTCCTGGCAAGCCTCTGATTCCCCTGTGGTGTTTCACTTCTGACATCTGGTCAAGTTCACAGCTGTCCAGCTTCCTGCATGGCCATTTTCACTTTCCCTCTCCAAGATCTGGGGAGCAAAGGGCCCCTACTCCTTCCCCACCCCCACTTAAATTAACTCCATAGTGACACATGGGAACTTGCTGGATTTCTGTTAAAACTTCCCCATTTGGTGTGGGGAAAAAAGAGGGGCAGGAACTGACCGAATTGGAAATTATACCTGGGTCCCTGCCACACACCCAATCCCAAGCAACTCAAACCATGTGTATTTCCAGAAAATCTCTTTGCACTATTTTTCTTTCTTTGCTATTTAATGTTCATCACTTATGTTTTATGTGTGAGTTTCAGGAGGGCCCAAGAAGTAATTACACAGGAGACGAGGGGGAGGAAACAGGAGGGTTCCTGGGGGTCTGGAGCTCATGGCTTCCAGCTGAGGGGCCAGAAGGGTCCCATCTCAGCCCAAAGGGAGAAAAAAGGGGCCCCAGAACCAAACACATGCTAAAACATACTTGCAAACCCCCAATACCCTCCCCCGCCTGCTCGGGAGGAAAATAAATACACTCAGACTCTGTCCTACTCCCAGGTGCCCAGGTGACGGGCCAGCAGGTGAGTTTTCTCCCCTCATCACAGATTGAGGTCAAAGACTTGCCATCTATACATTGCTCCTAGTCCCATCCACAGGGCTGGGGGAACCCTGGGCTGGGGAGGGGTGGCTGTCAGTGCACAGCCTGCCTGGGGCTTGTCATGCTAAATACAGGGGGAGCCACACTCATTCCAACATCAGGCAAAACAGAACAGGACAGGGAGTGGGTGGAAAGGCCACTGAGGCCTCACGGCCCCATTCTGGCCAAGCTCAAGAAAGAATAGTCCTTTGCAGAGTCCTCTAGAGCTAGGAGAAATCCCCCACAGGTCACAGTTGAAGTCAATTCCTTCTTGCCACATTCCCACACTGGCCCACGTTTCTTCATCACAACCTTCTGGGCCCAGCCAACCCCGTACTTGCAGGGAAGGGGAGGATGGAGGAGCATTCCTCCAAGTGCAGGCCCTTGAAGACAACCGCCAGCTAGCTCTGGCCTCGGCAGTCCTTGGCCCGCCAAACCCGGGGGCGAGTGGAGACAGCCCAGCAGACCTCAATTCCTTCCGATACTTCTCTGGCAGCTGCCCCGGGCAGGATCCGGTCTCAGCCCAAGAGAAAGAACTCATGGAGAAATATGAGGTTTCTCCTCCTGTGTGTGTGTGTGTGTGTGTGTGTGCGTCTGTGTGTTGTAAGGTGAGGAGTCCTTAGTCCCTGACCCCTAGGCTGATTCTAGGGGGCCAGTGTTGGCTCCGGGGCTGTGCCAGGATGGAGGACAGCAGACAGGAGCCATGCCACAGATGTTACACAGGCATGGCTGAGAGGGACAGGCAGAGGGAAGCAGCACCCTTTCCACAAACCCCATACCTGATTCCATCATGGACCAGGCCCTGGGCAAGCATCCCATCTCCACAGGTAGGCAGGCAGGCGGGAAAGGCAGGGGTCTGGAGATGTGGCAGGCAAAGCTGACTTGGCTTCAAGCCATTTCCTAGAGGGTCACCTGCCACCTTCCCCCCGGGCGTCAGGCAAACCTGAGGCCCCTCATTTAGAGAGGCCTTCCCATTGCTATGCAGCTTTGGGTGAGTCATGGCCTCTCCCTGGGCCTCACTGATTTATATGAGGGGGGTGGGCTGCAGCTTTGAAATCCTCTCCCAGCTCTCACAGGCCTCTGATCCTCTTCATCTTAGGCTGGGGTGAGGGGTGAGGGGGACTGAGGGAGGGTTGAGGGCACTGGGATGCTCCCTTGCTCCCCAAGTTCACAGTGTAGAGTCCATGGCTCTGGTTCCTTAGTTCCTCCCTCTGAGTCTCGGGGGCCTTGTCACTTCCCCCAATACCATCTCTGGTGTCAGCCCCCCCCAGATATGACACCTGCTGCGGTGGGGAGGGACTGGCCCACCTAGCAGTGTGGGAGAAGGGGGCAGGTGGCCTGAGATAGTGAGGGGGCAGGGGCAGGGCTGGGGGAGCAGCAGGGGCACGTCTCCGCTAGACAGGGAGTGTGGTCAGAAGTGAAGGGGCCGCACGGGCTGCACCTACAGGGCTGTGGTTTGGGGGCGTGGACTCCGAGGCCCTGCCCAGAGGAGCTCAGTCTGCCAGGTGGGCCTCCCCCAAGGGTGGGGCTGCGGGCTCCATGGGGGTTGGCTGGAGCATCGCTTGTCGGAATGTGGGGGTGGGGTGGGGCTCCCCAGCTGGGCTCACACCGGGGATGTGGCAGTGGACTCGCTGCACAGGCTCTCCACAAGGTCAGCTCGCTGGATGCGGCGCAGGGCGGCCAGGAGGGGCGTCCAGTGTGGCGCTGTCCTGGGCGGCCCAGCTGGTGAGCAAGGCGCGGACGGGGCAGGCCTCGTGGGTAAAGGAGTCTATGTGCTCAGGCTGGTAGCCCAGCTCGCCCGCCAGGTGCCGCCAGGTGTCCCCTGCAGAGCCGTTGAGAAGCTTCTCCACCTCTTCCCGCTTGGCTGGGGGCAAGCTGCTGTAGAGGCCTCCGTCACCCTTGAGGGCTGCAGAAAACCCAGAGGGAGAGTCAGGTCCTACCCCACCAACCCCTTTTCCCAATAGTGGGCACGAGGGTAAGGCCCAAGAAGGGCTGAGGCAGTGCTCCTCCCCATCTGGAGGTCTAGGGCCAAGACGAGGTCCTGGCTGGGGCACCGGGCAGTGGAGGCACCTAGGGGGACTCGTTGTCCCCCTCTTCCTGTCACTCCAGCCCAATCCCTACCCGCAGCCCTCCTCCCTTCCCGGCTGGCAATTAATCATGGCAAAGGAGGAGACAGGACTTCTCAGTTCCAGACAACTGCAGCAAGTGTCCCGGAGCTGGGCTGTGGGCCACTAATTAGGGTACACACTTAACTACTTGTTCCCCAGAAGTCCAGGGGCAGGAGGCTAATTGCAGCTACTTTAGCAGTAATTAGCCCCCAGGGGGACAATTAGCTTGATGAGTCTAGATGCTGCAGCTTGTAAAAGCCTCCGTTTCCCAAGTCCTTCCCCTGGAGTGGACCTCTCCCTCCCATTCCCCTCAGCCAGCCTCTCCATCCATCTACGGGGCACTGCTGAGCCAGCCCCACCAGCCCCCCAACAGTCCTTCCTAGAGTCTAATCTTAATTGCTTCTGTTTCCTCAGCCTCAGCTCCCCAGCAGGCCCCTGCTCACCCTGGCCTGAGGCCGTCTGCGTGTGGGGCTGCTGGTCATGCAGGCTCTGGCTGTCCACGGAGATGCCGCTGTCACTGTGGAGTTTTCTCCCTCTGGTGGGGGCGTCTGGTTCACTGGCCGGCTGTTGGCTCCTTGCTTGTTCTGTTTGCAGCTGTTCCACCTGGAGGCAGAGGCACAGGACAGGCCAGGTATCAGGGGGAGAGAGGCTGTAGTGGCTGATGCAGCTGAGGTATCTATGCTCTGCCATGCTAGGGCCAGGGGCATGGCAGGTGCCCAACTATTAACCGCCACCTCAGCATCTAAGGCTTCTCTTTACATATCTGCCCCCAATGCCCCCCCACCCCCCCCCTCCCGCCCCCGCCTACCCTGAAAGCTCCATGAGGGTGGAGGGGGTCTCTGTAAGTGTTCAGTAAATGTTCCTGGAATGAGCAGTGCTGAGGAACTCCACTTCTCCCCATCTACCCTTCTAAAATACTCCCACATGTGGGCAGTGATATATACAAGGATTTCCTCTGCAATTATAAGCAATAACAAAAAACTGGAAAAAAACCCAAATGTCCATCAATAGGGCACTGGCTAAATAAATTACCATCCATCCATACTATTGAATGAGTGGTTACAAATGATCAGCTAATCTACATTCCTGAGGAAAGGTCTCCTGAGGGAGATTGAATGAAAAAAGTAAGCTATGGAATATGTACAACGTGATCCCACTGATACCTAAAAAGCCCTCTGTGTTTACATGTCATTATAAAAGGTTTATATACATGTTTATAAAAAAGACACGCAGAAAATAGTTGGCAATGGGAAGGATCCATTCCAAACAGATTCCAGTAAGGAGGGGAATAGGATTTGAAGAGATAGAAGGGGACTTTAACTTTTTGTTTGAAAGATATTGGTCTTGTGTGCATTTTCCTAAACACGCATGTGTTACTTTGATGTTTTGTTTTGTTTTGTTTTTTAGTACAAATGGAAAATGCATTTAAAGCTTTAAAATGCTTTCTGGGAGTTCCTGCACATCCTGAATTCCTGGATTCCAAGTGTGACAAGGGATGGGGAAGAGACACATGCACACACAGGTGACTGTGGGTTGAAGGAGGCTGGGGGATGAGAACACAAGCAGTGGGGGGCTGGGGAGTCAGGGAGTGGTGTGGCCTGGGAGTGGGAGGGGCTGGAGGCAGGACAGGACAGGGACAGGACAGGACAGGGTGGGTCTTCTCCCCTCACTTCCTGCTGAGCTGCTGCACCCTGGAGTGGGGCGGCGGGTGATGAGTGAAGATGAGTTTGGTTTGGAGTTGAGTTAAAAGAGTATGTGTGTTTTCAGGTCAAGGTCATGGCAAAGTCTTCCTTGAGGGGCAAACATCTCCCTTCTCTGTTCCCACCATGCCCTCTCTTACCTCTTGAAGGCTATGTAGGCCACAAGGCCCACAACCACAGCAGCCAGGATGGAGCAATACACGGGGATGAGGTTGTCAGTGGTGCCTCTTGTCACCACAGGCTGGGAGCTGCCCATCACTGTGGTCGCTGCATCTGCCACCGTGCTGGCTATGATGTCTTGTTCTGGAGGTGCCTCAGGCTCCTGGGTGCTGGGGGCTGTGATGTCTGAGCCCTCGGGGGGTACGGACCGTGTAATCCAACGGCCAGGGATCTCTGGGAGAAAAGGCCACAGGAGTGAGGACCCACTTTCCCACCCCTCCCTTTTAGGTCTGACCTACGGCAGCCTTCTTCCCATGTCCCCGCCCTGGCTCCAGGTCTCTTATGCCCAGCTGTTATGCACAGAGTGGGAGCTGGGATTGTATGTCTGATGTCATGACGCTGAAGAGCAAGGCCTGTAAGCGCACAGAGCTGCTTCCGCTTCAGCTCCATCACTGACTTGCTGGGTGACTCTGGCCAGCCCCCTTTTCTCTCAGGACCTCAGTGTCCTCATCTATCTAATGGGTCTATTAAGAGAGACCATCTCGAAGCTCCCTTCCATCCCGGGCTGTGGTCCTGGAATTCTATTCCACCTCCCTGGGTACCCAGAGGCCTGGCTGGGAGCAAACACACAAAGAAGCCTGGCCACAGGGAGGCCTCGAGCTGGAATCACGGCAGGAAATGTGTCTCTGGCCCCAGCTTATCCTAGATGACCCCAGTCACTCCTGTCCTAAGGAAAGAAGAGGGTATTCAGGCCTGGTCAGAGAGTGCTTCCCCACACCACCTCCCTGGGAGCTGCACCTCTGCTGTCCCTCCCCAACTCTTCCACTCTCACGTCCTAGGCTCTAGGCTTGGGTGGAGAGGAGGGGTGTGGGGCAGCTGCTCTGCCTCCCTCCAGCAGCCCTAGGACAGTGGCCAGCCTCTGTTTCCTGTCTCGCCTGGCTCCCACCTAGCCTGATCCTCCCACCCAGAGAAGACAGCATCAGGTAGCCCCCACCCTCCTTGGTCAGAAAGCAGAGAGTGTGGAGAGGGGGCCCATGAGGGCAGGTCCAGCTCACTGCCTCAGCAGGAGGCTGACTGTGACTTGCCACCCACCTAGAACCTCTCATGCTAAGTGGGCATTGCCAGCCTCCCTGGCAGGGAACCCAGCCCTTCCTGGCACCGGTGGGTGGGATTTTCCATTCTGCCACACAACCAGGGCAGTGCTAGGGGTTGTGGGCTCTGGACAGCCTGGGGGATACTTGTCTGGGCCAAGTTGCCTGCTCCATCCCTCCTCTCTTCCCATGCCTGAGGCAGGGAGGGAAAGCAGACAGGACATGCCAGTGGGGTAAAGGGGAGGGTACCTTGCTCCCAGCTCTGCCCACCCAACCCCCACTTTGCCCACCCAAGCAGGAGTGGAAGCCGCCCAGCCATCTTCTGACCTCTTCCACTCAAGATGAAAGTGCTTCAAAGGCTGATTTTCAGCACCTTCTGAGGGGCAAAGCCCCCAGATATGAACCTGGAATCCATCTGCTGCCAGTGGTGAGGGGTTGCCATCTGCCACCCCATCCCACCCTTCCCGTCTCAGTCCTGGGAGGGGCAGAGGGAGTGAAAGAGACAGAGCCCTGTCTTATGGCAGCCCCAGGTGGAGCGCTGGACAGGGGAGGGTCTTCTCTTGCTCTGCCAGGGGACTGAGCAAGCTCGGGGGCAGCCCAAGCCCAGAGGCTGGAGACACAGCTCAGCTCAAACTGACCCCAAGCCAGAGGCTGAAGGAGTGTGCATGGTTGGGTGCCGGTGAATGAGACCATCACCTAGATCAGAGCACAGTAGGGGAGGGCTGGGAGGGTAGCAAGGCGTGGTCAGACCAGAGGCGGCGCTGACTCTCAGGGAGCTGCCCTCATCTCTCCAACTCCCTCTGACCGGGGTGGGGATGAGATCCAGATGTGGCTGTGTCCACTAGCATTCCAACCCACTAAGCCCTTGGCAGGTCCTGACAGCCATTTCCGGGCTGGAAGGAGGGACCAGGTTACCCCTACCCAACCCGAATTTCACTGGGGCTGTGGGGAGCCCTTCTGCCCTGAGGGTGGGTGAGTCACCATGTTGACACCTGAATCGTACAAGCGGGGGAAGTATGGTACCCTGGAGCGGAGGGGGCAACCAAACCAAGAATCAAATTCCATTTCCTGAAATGGTGGGTTGTCCCAGAGCTGACATTTAACCCTTCAGAGCCTGAAGCTGAAAGGGGAACAGGGTCCTGGATGAACACACCCTCAGGAGCACCCTCCTCCTTCAGGGTGGCTGGGAAAGTGTGCTGGTATCTGGGAGGAGTCTGTGAATGTCTCAAAAGGCAGAGCCTGCTCCTCCCCCCAGCCCCCACCTTTCTTTGCTCTAGTCACGCCCCTGAGTCCCCCCCCCACCCCCTCTGCTGGCTGGCCTGGACTTGCCCACAGAAATGTGCTGCCCGCTTGCCTGCTGCCTGGCTGCTAAAACCCTCCCTATGCTCTGCCTGGCGCCTGATGCCACCTGCCTGTCTCCTGGCCCAGGGCAACTGCCACCAGAACCACCACATCCTACTCCTCATTCTTTCTCCACCCCCTTCCCCAAGGCAGGAAGCTCCACGCTCAACCTGGCCAAGCTCAACGCCCAGCATAATAGTCCTCCCCCATCCTGAGCTCCTAGAGCCAGAGATCACCCGACTTGGAAGGTAGGTGTGGGTTGTTGGAGCCACTGTCTGACAGGAGGGTCCCCAGGGGCAGGAGATCTGGGTATTGACTGAGGCAGAAGCTCTGCTGCCTCCACCAGGATGGGGGAATCTCTAAAGTGAGGGCTGCTTCTCCTTCAGCTGGAAATCAAGTGCTGGGACCATCTCTGTCATTAGACTGGGGCAAAGGCTATCTCTTCCATCAGACTAGGGGCTCACTGCAGGAGGTGCTGTGCTGCCTGCTCAGGGTAAAGCCAACCTGAGGATGAAGGTTAGATCTTAAAGGGAAATAGCTCAGTGTGTGCATGGCCACAGGATGATGGGCAGGATGTAAAGGCATTGCCAGCCTCTCCCCCGTAGTGGAAAAGCCCACCTGTCTCCCCCGAGACGGATGTCATCAACCAGAGACAAAAATAGCTCTGCCCTGGCTCCCATGGGGCTTCCTTCGCCCATCCCAAGAACCACCCCATCTCCTTGGGGCCTGTGTCTGGCTAAGGTGGGCACACCTAGCTCCCATCATCCCTGGAGCTGACAGCACCAAGCGTACTCTGCCTTGTCCCCGGGCTTTTGAGCCCCAGGCCTGCCCCCCTTAGTGTTCCCTGCACCCCCTCGTCCTTCACTAAACTGCAGAACACTGCTGACCACTGCCCTGGACAGAGCAAGTTGAAGTGGGCCGGCCCGACCGTGTGTTCCCTAACCCACACCAATCCTGGTAACCACAGGACCCGTGAGGAAACTGCGGCCCAGAGACAGGAGTGGACTCCCTAGCGTCAGATAATGACAGGGTGGGTTCTATCTCAGGTCCCACAGTCAAAACCCACCATGGACCTAGACCAGGGCTCAGAGTCAAAGGGTCCCAGCTCCTGAGGGTGCTCAGGCTGCTCTTCCAGTTCAGAAAGCCTGCCTCAAGGATCAGACCCCTCCCTTTCTGTGCCCTGGAGGCAGTGGCCATCTTCAAGTTGCTTGCTGTCCATCTAATCACTAGCTGGCAGCCACAGAGAAATGAGTCCCGGAGGATGAGTTACAATGTAGTACCCGAGGCCTGGGACGCTAAGAACGCCTGCTTTCCAAACACTTAGCCCAAAGAAGGAAATAGTGAGAAGGGTTCTTTGGTGAGACAGGATCGGGCACGGCTTTCTCCCTCAGGAAGGACCTGAGGCTCAGGGAAGGTGCACGTTGCCAGGGAAGGTCATAGAGCTGCTCCATAAGGCCAGGCGGGGTCCTTGTTGACCCCCAGAGGGTGCCCTTCCGTATGCACCCAGCCCACCCCCGCGCCCCCGCTCCCCGCTCCGGAGCTGCGCTCACCCTCGCACTCGGCGTCGGCCCAGCGCGTGCACTCGCGCAGCTGGCGCTCGGTGTCCTCGCACACTGTGCAGGGCAGGCACGGGTCCACGTGGTTGGCCTCGTCGGAGTACGTGCCATCGGGGCACTCCTCGCACACGGTGTTCTGCTTGTCCTGGCACGAGAACACGAGGCCGGAGCCCGCCTCGCACACGCGGCAAGCCTCGCAGCGCCCGGTTGTCTCGTCCTGGTAGTAGCCGTAGGCGCAGCGGCACACGGCATCGTCGGCCTCCACGCACGGCGCCGACATGCTCTGCAGCCCCACGCACTCGGTGCACGGTTTGCACGGCTCAGTCGCGCTCACCACGTCGGAGAACGTCACGCCTGTGCGCAGGGACACCAGATTTAGTCGTCTGCTCTCTGGGCGCCCGGGACGCAGGAGCTGGAGTCTCTCCCTCTCCCATGGCCTGCCAGTACGCCGACTTCCTTCCTGCAGTCTCGCCTTCTCATCGACTCCCACCCTCTTCCAAGGGACCCTGACCCCCAGCCTGTGAAAGCTGGTGGCAGCCAACTGGGAAAGGGGAAGGAGGCCTGGAGCCCCATCCTCCAGGCTCCAGAGGCACTGGCCTGGAGGCTTTCCGGGATAACCCAGCTGGTGCCGGTAAGTTTCTTGGCAAATTCTCTTCGAGAAATCCCAGGCCTGTATGTGTTCCCGGCATGATTAAGGGATAATCTGAACGTGGTTCCCACCCAGCCCTCCCCGCCGGCCAGAGCTGGGCTGCTAACCCAGTCCAGGCAAGGTAGGCCTTCCCCTAGGGAGCCTCCGGGGCATCATCTGCCTTCAGATCCTCTCCACACAGGTGTGGGCTAAGGTGCGGCCTGAATGGGAGTGACCAGGGTTAGACAGAAGAATTTCCCACCCATGGCGCTACCCCCACGCTGCTGAAGGGCTTGGCTCCTGAGGGTGGGGACGGACCTGCAGGCAGGAGGGTTCAGGTAAGGCAGGAGCCACTAAAGCTAGGGAGCTGACTCAGCCCCACACTTGCTCTCTCAGATGGATATTGTTGATCAGTACACAAACTGCACAACTGTACATGATCACCCAGATGTTCAAGCTCATTCTTCACTCGTGTTTCCTAATTAGTGGATGTGCACTCCGGAATAAGGAGGAGGCGGGCATGCCAGGGTCCTCGCCTCCTGTTTCAGGGAGGGAGAGGAGCAGGGCCAGATCTTCTTCGCCCCTTCCAGCCTTGGGTGGAGAACTCTGTGCCAACCTGGATCTGGCAGGACCTATCCTTGCTCCAAGGACAGGAAGAGCATAGATTTAGGAACCTGAGAACCAGGGAAGGATGGATTGTTCAGTATGTGGAAGTAGAAGCAGAAAGGCTAAAGTGCCATTGGGGGGAAACTGAGGCCTGTGGGGTCTCAACATTATTCAAAGGCATCAGAGACAAGATAGAGCAAGGGCTCACTGGCTTGGGGGTTGTGGCCGGGGGAAGGGGAAGCAAAGAAGGAAAAGCCGGAGAGAAGCGAAAGGGGCAGAATTAGGGACAGAGGCTCTGCATGGTGGCTCACATCTTTAATCCAAGCACTTTGGGTGGCCAAGGTGGGCAGATCGCTTGAGGCCAGGAGTTCAAGATCAGCCTGGCCAACATGGCGCAAGTCCATTTCTACAAAAAATACAAAAATTAGCTGGGTGTGGTGGTGCACGCCGGTAATCCCAGCTACTTGGGAGAGTTTACAGTGAGCCAAGATTGCACCACTGCACTCCAGCCTGGGTGACAGAGCAAGACACTGGCTCAAAAACAGAAGAAGAAGAAAAGAAAAAAGAAATGGGGGTGGAGGAGAGAAGAAAAGACCCAGGAAGAAGGGCCTGGAGAGAGACTTTAGTTTCAAATCTGCTTGACAGAGGAACCCTGTGTCTCTTTTCCTAGGAGCAGACAGATCTGGATTCAAAATCCGCTTCCATTACTTATTAGCTGTGTGTCTTTGGGTGTTTTACTTAACCTCTCTGAGCTTTTTCTTTCTCTATAAAAATAAGGAGAAATATCTGCAGTCATAGGGTTCTGAGGAATAAATGGAATTCAGCCTTAAAGCCTTGGCACATAGTTGGGGATCGTATAAAGATTGGGCCCCATGGGAGTGGGCAGCGATAGGACAGTGAACTTTGGTGGTAGGAAGGTCAGACAGCAGAAAGAAACACAAACAGCCAAGGCAGGATGTCTGATCTATACAAACAAGAGGGTCTTCGCTGGCTGGCATGTGGCAGAGGGGTGGGTCTAGTCACACAGGAGGGGAAGAGGAGAACCCTACTCATGGCAAAACACAGAAAATTAGCAGAAAACTCCTGGGAGAGGGTTTTAGGCAGTGTGAAAAGTGCGGTCTTTTTTGGCAGAGAATGAAGGCAGGGGCTTAATAGGTTTCCTTGTGGAAACGTTTTAAGGATAGAGGGAAAGTCCGCTGGGGTCTCCATCCCATAAAGTGGGCTTGTAAAGGCAACCTGTTAACGCAGCTGGAGATGGAGGAGGGGGAGATAGGGAAGGAAGGAGAAAAGGGAGGGAAGGGGAGGAAGTGGGGAGGGAGGATTCTCAAAGCCACCTCTCTGCCTGCCTCCCTTCTCTTCCAGAGATTCTGGAACTTCCCTCTCCTGGTCTCCTTCACCCCAATTCCTGCTGAAGATCCTTTGACTGAAGGGAGAGGGTTCCCATCATTTAAGTCCCGGGAGGAGAGCCCTCGGCTAGAGTCTTGGAAGCGGAGAGGCAGATTTGGAGGATAGCTGATGGCTGGCCATCTCTGCCCTGGGATGGGAACTCTGTTAGGCCAGGACCAGAGCAGGTGGCCAGACAGCAAGATGGCAAAGGCATTGGAGGATGTCCCCCCCTCCACACACACGCCCAGGCATCTCTTGGCTGGGGCATGGGGTTACAGGGTCCACAAGCACAGAGATGGGAAAACAGTGTGTCTGGGGAACACCAAGAGTTGGGGTTGCCTGAAGGACAGATGGACTCGGGGGACATCTGGCCATCCCCTTATTCCCAAGGATTAAAGAATAATCTGAGTATGGTTCCCTTGAGCCCTCCAGGTGGGCATCGAGTGCCAGGTAGAAGGCAGAGTATGACTGGCAGTCATCAGGAAAAGGGCAGGGAGCCCACGGCCCAAAGGCAGCAACTAGGACCGGTGGGACTGACTTTAAAGCCCGAGGGGATTCAGACCCTGGACAAGACTGGGCCAAGGGGCCCAGACCCACCAGCCCTGGAAGATGAGATTTGCTCCCTTTTGGAAAAAAATCCCAGGCAGGGTTGAGTGTGGTGGCTTACGCCTCTAATCCCACCAGTTTGGGAGGCCCAGGCAGGTGGATCACTTGAGGCCAGGAGTTCAAGACCAGCTTGGTCCACATGGTAAAAGCCCATTTCTACCAAAAATACAAAAATTAGCCAGGGGTAGTGGTGTGCACCTGTAGTACCAGCTACTCAGGAGGCTGAGGGATGAGAATTGCTTGAACCCAGGAGGTGGAGGTTGCAGTGAGTCCAGGTCATGCCACTGCACTCCCAACCTGGGCAACAGAGCAAGACTCCATCTCAAAAAAGAAAGAAATCCCAGGCAGGAAAGGGCACAGCTCCCCGTCTCCCCTCCACTCCCCTCTGTCACCCCGCAGTACGGACATCCTCATAACGCTCTGACCCCCATCCCTGTTGCTTCAGGAAAATTCTGCTTTCCGGTCAAAGCTGGAGAAGCGTTGGCCTTGTAGGAAGGAGAAGCCACACCCCCAGGATCCCCCAAGGTCAGTCTCCAGGGCAGCCAGGATTTGATCCTCCTCTCCCTTCCCCAAACACAGCGAGGATAAGTGGCAGCCATTGATTTTGCAGTGCAGATGATATTTTTAGCTGGTCCTAGCATCAGCTACTCCTCCCTGCCCGGCCACACTCTTCTACCAGGTCTCTGGCTAATTCAGAGCTGGGAATGGGCACCCCCCTGGAGATCCCCCATGGGGTTCCCCCTCCTCCCTCTGCACACTTCCCTTCTCCATTGTCAGCTTCTCCCATCTACCTCCTATACTGGGTCAGACCCACTTCCAGTGACCTTACAGTGGTGGGCAGGGGACCCTGCCCACTAATAAAGCCTCTACTGGGCATGCTTCTCCCCAGCCCCCCTCCTCTTCTCCCCTCTTCTCCCTCCCATTCTTCTCCCCCCTCTTCCTGCCCGCTACCCTCTACTCACTGTCCAAGCAGGGCTCACACACGGTCTGGTTGGCTCCACAAGGCTGGGCCACACCCTCGCCCAGGTTGCAGGCTTTGCAGCACTCACCGCCATGTGTGTACAGGCCTGTGGGGCATGTCTCCTTGGCACCTCCAAGGGACACCTGGATGGAGGGAGATCAGAGGGTCAGACTGGCAAGAGAAAGGGGAAGGTTCTTCCGGGGAATCAAACGCCCCCCCTCCTACTGCCTTCTATTAGAACCACCTGGGCTGGCATGAGCTCACCAGGGAGGCATTAGGCACATCAAAGCTGACAGGGGGAAAGGCAAATGAGGGACAATGTGCTTGTGCAGCCTGCTGCGGGTGTGAGGTCAGAGCTATGGCTGCTGACCTTCTGCGAAGTTCATCTTGGGGTGACAGCAACTCCTGGAATCCCAAGGATACACCACACGGGAAGGCGGCCTGGGGCCCAGCGGAGGGCCTTCCAGCAGGGATGTCATGAATGGTTGGACAGGCCGCAGCTTGCACAGGGCTCCCAGCCAACGGGGCAAGCAGAGCTGAAAGCTAGCCCAAACTCCATTCGCTAAGCTTTGCACCTGCAGGGCTGTGTCTACCCAGAGGAGGGCCTTTTTCGAACAAAGGCCAGCAGGGCCCTCCTCCAGGTCCTTAATTTCACATGTTAAATAATAAATGGGAGGTGTCCATGCCCAAGAGCAGAAAGCAGAGGGTTGGGGTCTTGGCTTCGAATTATGACTCTGCACTGGGGGTTTTGCCTGCCCAACTTCCCTCTGAGTCTTCATCTCTCTACAGCGATGGTAACAGCCTGGTGCCAGGGCTAAGGACCAGCTGTTTGGCAAGAGCCTGGCACCAAGATGGGGAGAAAGAGAGAACAGTTATCAATGACGTGACGGCGGTTACTCTCACTACCTAGCAGCCCTGCCCTGCCAGGGTTTGATTTCCAGCAACCAGCCCTCCCCCTCCCCTACGTGGCCACTGGGAACAGCGCTGAAACCAAGGGAAAGGGGAATCAGGTTCCTGCCACTGAAGCATCTTTGCTCATGGATGGAACAATTTAACACCAGATTCCCGGGGGTGGGGGAGGGGCTGCTGGAGGCCTGCTTTATATTTCTGTTCCTTAAAAAAAACTTAATGTCTAATAAAACTCCAAAGCCTGCTTTGCTGGCTCCAGACCATGCAGCCCTCATCTGATGCAGAGAAGTGTGGCTCTGGGGTGGTGGGACCAGAGGGAAGCTTTACAAGCTTGTTGTGGGCATTCTCCATCTTCCATATTGGCCAGGTTATGGCCAAGACACTCCTTTCCCTCCAGTCTGTTAAAATAACCTGTGGTTTCACCAAGGTTTGGTGGGGAAGGAAACAGAGGAGGCAGGGGGGATAGACAGGTTGGATCAACCCAGGCGGGAGCCTGTGGTCCCCATGAGAGCAGCAGGACAGGCACAGGCTGCAGGCGGGGGTGGGGGCGGTTAAGGTGTGGGGGTGAGAACCTTGGTGCTGCTGCCCCTCCTCCCACGCTGCAGCAGCACTCAGTGCTGGGAACATCTGCAGACCAGGAGCCTCAGGTCCCAGATGCAGGCTTTGCCTCAAGAGGCAACATTCCCCAAGGGCCTGCTCTGATTTCTTTTCATCCTTTAGGGCTCTGCTTCAATGTCACTTCCTCGAGGAAGTGGTCCTGTTGCACCCAGCACCCGCAGATTAGGTGGGGTGCCATGTTACACATCCAGCCTCTTCTCCAGTTCTCTCTGCTCTTGTCTGGCCTGAACTGTATAGACTCCGTCACTGGACTGTCAGCTCCCTGAGGGGGAGCTGGATTGCCCCAGGGCCTGACTCGGGATCTGGCACACAGTAGGGACCCAATGCATACATACGTGGAGTTGAAATATGTGAAAATACTGTATGACCTCACTTAACCAGAACTCTGGGGGAGTGACTGCTGGATAGCTGAGATTCCCGACTGCCAAGGCTTTGCTGCTCTCATCATTTTTCCTTTTCACCATGGTAGCTGCATGCTTCCCTGTCTCTGGAGCAAACCTTCATGGCTTCCCATGACTCAGGGACTCGGTGTTTACACCATTGCTTATTCTGGTCTGCAATGCAGGGAAACTCTTGTGTTCTTTTCCCAAATTATGACACTTTTGTCTTTTTGCGTTCTCCCGTCAGCTTTTTTTTTTTTAATATAGTTTTTGTGTCTCCTGCCTTCCTGTCAAGATATCAGTTGTCACTTCTTGCTGCTACCAGAGTGTGACCTAAAGCAGCCCTTCCCCACCACTCTAATTTATTTAAGGTCTAATTGAATCATCAGAAACTGGAACTTGGCTGGTGCAGTGGCTCACGCCTGTAATCCCAGCAATTTGGGAGGCTGAGGCGGGTGGATCACCTGAGGTCAGGAGTTCGAGACCAGCCTGACCAACATGGAGAAACCCCATCTCTACTAAAAATACAAAATTAGCTGGGCGTGGTGGCTCATGCCTGTAATCTCAGCTACTTGGGAGGCTGAGGCAGGAGAATCACTTGAACCCAGGAGGCGGAGGTTGCAGAAAAAAAAAGTAAAGAAGAAAGAAACGGTGGAGACTCGCCTTGGTAGAAAAGTATGTAAATAGGATCTGAACCAGGAGACCAGGAGGAGGCAGGCCTCTGAGTACAACGTGTGAGCTCTCTCGCCAGTCTGAATCCTGGCTCCTCACTCGACCTGGGTCAGGTTTGGAATCTCTGTGCCTCAGTTTCCTCATAATTAGGTAATCACGATAGTACCTGCAGGATTGCCCTAAGTATTACACGAGTGCGTAAGGTGCTTATGTACTTTGGGACCCTTCTTTTCTGTCCTCCAAGGTCTACTTTGTGGCCATTGGCTGTGTTCCAGTTAGTTGAGGTCAGCAGAGACCTGGGCTCTGGATGGCTGAGGGGGTGTGTCTACAGTGGTCTTGGGTGGTGTAGGGGCTTTGTGCAAACGCCCCTGCCAAGAAGCCTGTTCTCCCTGCTGCAGCCTGAGGTCCTCTCTCCTCTCTTAAAACATGCACTTGGAGTAGGGGTTAGATAATTAGTAACCATGCATTTCCTGTGTTTGTTTTGTGTTCCCTATGTTGCAAAATCCTAGATCTGCTTCTTAATAGTATGTTACTTTGGGTAATTACTTAATCTCCCTAAACCTCAGTTTTTCTCACCTAAAACATTGGGTTGGTAATGTCTACTGCCCAGATTGCTGGGAGAATTAAGTGAAATAATTTATGCAAATATGTCTGGTCTATAGCAGGAATTTAATAAATGTTAGTTATCAAAGAAGTGTTTTGTCTTAGGGAGACCGCAGGGAGGAAGGGAGAGTTTAGCCAAGTAGGGAGGGGTGACTAGCGTTCAGACTAATTGCTCCAAAATCAGATCCAAAAGAATTAATTTATGGGAATGACAGATACATTTGCCTGAAATTTGTATGTGTCACAGTTAGTCATTTCACATTTGATAGAATGATTTCATCCCATTTTTAAGAACCTTTGTAATGTTTTTGTTTTGGCCATTTCAAGGCTTACAAGGAACTAAGGTGAAAGGATTGTTAGATGAATTGACTTTTAAGTATCTTCATTTTTGGGCCGTGCGCAGTGGCTCACGCCTGTAATCCCAGCACTTCGGGAGGCTGAGGTGGGAGGATCACGAGGTCAGGAGTTCGAGATCAGCCTGCCAACATAGTGAAACCCTGTCTCTACTAAAAATAAAAATTAGCCGGGTGTGGTGGCAGACACCTGTAATCCCAGCTACTTGGGAGGCTGAGGCAGGAGAATCGCTTGAACCTGGGAGGTGGAGAGGTTGCAGTGAGCTGAGATCATGCCATTGCACTCCAGCCTGGGCGACAGGGTGAGACTCTGTCTCAAAAAAAAAAAAAAAAAAAACGTCGTTTTTTAGAAGAGAGAAACAGCAAAACAGTTGAAAGTATTTGAAGCCATATGAATGTTTCAGTGTAATCAGCCCTAACCATTCACAATAGATTCAGCAAAGGGCTCCATAAGTGAATGGGACCATGGTGACCGCCATGGGATGAGGATGGGAGAGGTTTCCAAATACCTGGAGGTCAAAAGACCTTTGAGGTTGATGCAAACCCAGGGTAGGCACCAGCACATACCCCTCACTCCCTTTGGTTGGGGGAGGAGTTTCGAGGAAAGGAGCTAATGACCTGAGACAATGCAGCCTGGAGACTTGAGAGCTGGCAGGGGCTCGGCTCTAAACGTGTGGGGCCAAAGACAGAGCGCAGGATTTAATCTCTCAGACTAATGACAGTTTAGCACCTTGACTCCTTCCACGATCTGGAAGGTAGGGGAGAGAGGGAGCCTGGCATATGGAGGAAAGAGAACATCTCAGGCCAAGCATCCTGGCTTTCAACAAAGGCGCCACCACCGACTCACTGAGGGAGCCTGGTCTCGGGCCTGAAAGTCTGGAAGGTTCTGTTTCCTCAGCTATGAGGTGGCAATAACTAAATTCACCTTGCTAGGACTTTATAAGTATTAAATAACGCAAGAGAAAGTACCAGGGCAGTGCGAGCACGTAGTAGGGACTCAGCACATTCGATTATTCCCGCCTCCCCCACCCGGGCCCCCAGGGAGGAAGCGAGGCGCTTGAGCCAGACTGGGCTGGTACAGTGGGGTGGGGGCCCATCACGCCCGGAACTGCCTCCCCCATCCACCATCCACCCCAGCCCGGTAGCTCACGCACGCCCATTTGCTGCCCTCGCTCCATCCCTATTAGGCGCATTAGCCAGCCCGGCGGCTCTGGTTACAGACGTCTGAATGACAAAGTGCCTCCATTACCGGCGCGGCCCGCCAGCCGACCCGCCGGGACGCGCTCTGGTTTCAGCGCTGTCTCTCTCGCCGCGGCCCAGGAAGAAACTCGGACCGCGCACAGCTCGCCCAGACGGAGCAGCCGCGCGCAGAGGCGGAGGCAGGAGCCGCAGGGGCTGCAGACGGCAGGTTCCGGTTCGGGTCCGCCTTCCCCAGCGTCCAGGCTCTCCACGCCCAGCTCCCCCTCCTTCCTTGCGTCCTCGCGCGGGGACCCTCGCTCCTGCCCAGACCTGGAGCCCACGTCGTCGTCCCTCCGGGATCCGGAGTAGAGACCACCCCCGTCCCCTCCTCCCCCACCCTCCTGGTCCGCGCTGGCCCACCCGCATCCGAGCGGTGTCTCTAAGCGGCAGCGTTAGTCAGCAGACGTGCCCGCGGTCACTCCCAAATCCCCGGACGCGGCCACAGGTCCCGACAGCTCCAAAGAACCGGGGCTGAGCTTTCGGGTGGGGCCCGCGCCCGGACAGGGTCTCTGCCCACCCTACCCGCAGGCTCCACTGCCGCCAGACTCTGCGGAAGGTGTCAACCCCGCCCCTGCTGGGAAACGCAGCCTTGTCCCCGAGCTGGGACAGCGGCTGCCCCCTGAAGAGGTTGGGGAGTGCCGAGCTGGGAACCAGGTTGGGAGAGTCTAGCCACGACGCTGGCCCAACTTGCTGTGAGATATTGGCCAAGTCGTTTAAACTCTCAGAGCCTCAGTCTCCCTATCTGTAAAACCGGGATTTGGGGCGCAGTGCTCATATGAAAGATGCTGGCAAGGAGAGTGAAGACGTCTCCTCCATGGCCAGACCTTCCAGGGCATTCGGTTCATGGCCACACAGCAGGCCACACCTGCCAATCTCGTCGGACTGCCCCGAGGACCCGCCGACCTTGGCCGAGTTGGTGGCTCAGGACACCGCGCGGCAAAATCCGAGGCGTCCGGGCACCCCCGTCTCATTAGGTACCCAGCGGCTTGTACCGAGAGCCAGGCGAGGCGCAGACCGGATCCTGACCCTTCGAGGCGCGGGAGCCCATGGAGCGCGGTGGGCGCGGCGCTCGGGTCGCGCATCTCGGTAGGGGGCGGAGCGCAGCCCCAGACTCGCAGGCTGCAGCAGACGGCACTGCACTCGCCCCGCAGCGCCCCCTGCCGGCTGCCTCCCGCCTGCGCGGTAAGAGCTGCGCGCTGCCGGGACGGGTCCCCGCCTAGTGCGCCCGGGCGCTCTGTACCCTGAGACGTAGCCGCCACCAGCCGGGGTCCGGGCACACCCGCTCCATCCCTCGCGATCCGCCGCGCTGCTTCAAGCCATGAGAACACGCGCGTCGGAGGAGCCCGCCGGCCGTGGGGGAACCTGGGGAGCGGGTTTGACCTGGAGAAGTGGGTGCTCCCCTCCCAGCCTTAGATCCCAGCCACAATTCCGGGACTGGGCGAGGCCACGAGCAGGAGCGCGGGGACAGGCGCGGGAAATGTCCAAGCCTCCGCTCTCCCTTCTCGTCTCACTGTCCCTCAGTGGGCCCCGATCACTTTAGGGTGCGCGCCCCGCTCCGTCCGCTTTCCTTTTG
This sequence comes from Ateles fusciceps, assembly GCA_036589455.1. Lineage (NCBI taxonomy): Eukaryota > Metazoa > Chordata > Mammalia > Primates > Atelidae > Ateles > Ateles fusciceps. The sequence continues at coordinate 11,305,882 of JAZHEH010001386.1, forward strand.
CTTCCATCTCTCTGCAGCCCCGGCTGTCGCCCCTCTTCTGCCCTCCTCAACCCACTTCTCGTCCACCGCTCTCCCGCTCCCCAACCTCTCCCTCCGACGCCCCTCCCCCCCATTGTCTGGCCGGTCCCCATTGTCCTTGCCGGGTCCCCCTCTGCCTCCAGTCCCTCCGACCTCCTCCATTGTTCCATCCCCTGGTCCCGGGCTCCCCCGCCTCAGCCCAGCTCGCCCCTCACATCTCTAGTCCGCTTCCCGTTCCCCCTCCTTTCTAGCCTGGGTTCCGTCTCGCGACTCTCCAGAGACAGATGCTGAGGGGAAAGTCCCTCCGGGATCCCGGCATTGGAGTGTCCTCTTCCGAAGAACCTGGGCATCCGAGATCCCCATGCCCCCTCCTGAAAGACCCCTCCCAGCTCCCTCACCGCCCCCCTCCCACGGTACCTGAGGACCGGCATCCGTGCTCCGGTCTTGCCCGCATCACCACCCTAGGACTCAGGGTCGCCTCTGCGCTCCGAGAACCCTAGACCCTCCTTCGTAGTCCCGGCATCAGAGCGCCTCTCCCACCACCCACGCTCAGCATCTGGGACCCCAGCGCTCTGTTCTGTTTCCTGGGTGTCTGCGCCCGGCTCCCCCTCGGAGTTCTGATCCCGGGAAAGGGAGCGGGCCCCCTCGGGCTAACACTCACCCCCAGAAGCAGCAACAGCAGCAGGCGCGGCCCGTCCATGGCGCGGCCGGTGGCACCTGCCCCCATTGCTCGCCTCCCGCGGCAGCGCTAGGCTTCCAGCTCGGTCCGCTCTGCGGACGGATGGGGCTGCGCTGCGCTGTGCTCCAGCGCACCCCGCGCGCGCCGGAGCTGGCCGCGACTCGGCTCGCTCTGGCTGCGGGCGGGAGGGGCTGGGTGAAGCCAGTGCGGCGGCCCCGCCTCCGCCCCGCCCAGCCCGCCCACCCCCGGAACCGCGCCCGCCCGCCCCGCCGCCTCGGGGTGGGGAGCGGAGGCAAAGGGAGGGCGTGCGGTTCCCCGCACCCCGTTGCCACTTCTCCCCGCCTTGTTCCTTAGAACCTCTCACCCATCCCGCCCTGGTACCCAGTTCCCGGCTCGCGCTACTGCGCGTCCCTCCCGGGTGCTGTGGGCCCAGGGACCAGGGCGTCCCCACTGCGGTTCCCGTTCTCTCCGGCTTCGGCCCGCCGCAGGGTTCACTCTCTTACCCATCTTCCTCCGCCTCTGGCTTCACCTTCTCCCTGGAGCCTCGCTCCCTACCTGGCCCCTATGAGTAAGAATGCCCGCTTGCCCTCCCTGCCCTTCATCTCTGTCCATCACCCCATCTCCATCCCTGTACCCACCTCTCCACTTCCCAGTGAAGGAGGTCCCTGGGCAGAGGCCTAGGGGGAGGGGAGGGGGCGCAGGCGGCCTGACTTCGGCCATGGACATTCAAGGTGGAGTCCATTTCGACAACATTTGATTCTCAAATGAGGGGTTTGAAGGGGTCACAGGTGTGCACACAGCGCACAGGAATACACGCTCTCAGGCTCACCTGTAGGTGTGTTCGTGCACTTACGTGTGCCCACACCGTCCTCCATGCACTCGTGCCGACCTGACTGTCCTACACATGCCTCTCTGCAGGCATGCACACGCACATACGTGACTCGGACATGCAAACGGGCATACCCACACATTCACACATGCATGCATGCAGGTAGTCATTTCTGCACAAGCCCTCACATGTATACAGTCACACAGGCACACACGCATTCATGAGCGCGCACACACACTGACACTTATAAACAAGCTGCATCTTCAACAATATAGACGCCACTAGACTGTGAGTGGCTCCATGGGCTTATGAGCTCTGCAGGCAGGGATTATGGTTTCTTCTCTGAATTCCTGGTGTACAGCAGGGTTCAAGAAAGTTCCATAGAAGGGAATAAATAGAAAAGTGGTGAAATGGACTCATATCTGTGTACCCATCCATGTACTAGGACCAAATTCGTCTTGCCCTAGAAACCTTGGAAAGTCCAAATAATATGCTTCCCAACCCAAAAAGTATGCCACCCACCCCCATGCTTACCCCTTGCCTGTTCCCTCCATTTCTTTGTTCCCAGACATCAAGACCCTGGAGCACAGAGCTGGTGGTTGGAGGTGTCTGCAAAGCCCACCCCAGCACCCAAATCTTGGCCATGTTCGGATTTCAGTTTCCTCCTTGAAAAAAAAATCTCACTACCCTCCCAGTTATGGAAACAAAAGGGAGATCAAGAGCACCTATGGGTCGGGCACGGTGGCTCATGCCTGTAATCTCAGCACTTTGGGAGGCCAAGGTGGGTGGATCACCTGAGGTCAAGAGTTCAAGACCAGCCTGGCCAACATGGTGAAACCTCATCTCTACTAAAAATACGAAAATTAGTTGGGTGTGGTGGCTCACGGCTGTAGTCCTAGCTACTCGGGAGGCTGAGGCAGGAGAATCACTTGAACCCAGGAGGTGGAGGTTGCAGTGAGCCGAGATCTTGCCACTGCACTCCAGCCTGGGCAACAGAACAAAAACTCCATCTTAAAAAAAAAAGACTCCTTGTGAAGAGGGCATGCCAGCAATCCGTACATGACTTCCAAGATCAGCTGAAGCTAATTCATTCATTCATGGGGGAAAGAAAATCTGTCCTGTGAATTTCCTTCCTGTGTAATCCGTAAGGTCCAGGGGGACAGTTCTGACCTGGAAAGGACAGGTAGATATCATGGTGGCTTCGAGCACGAATGCTGGTGAGCCACCACCTCCATGGCTGGCATGAGAGGCCAGGCAGTGAGCACCTCTTCAGAAATCACGAAGGATTCACTCACTCCTTCCAGACAGGGACTGCTTCTAAGATGCTTCCTCCTCCCGCTGCTTTTCTAGACCTCCCTTCCTCTCAGCTGAATTCATAAAAGGCAGGAAGGGAGAACATTAGTACTAACAGCAGCGTCGAGCTGCTTACGACTAAGGGTATCGACAGTGTGGCATTAATTTAAATACTCCTGTTATTAATTTATGATCCCAGTTACTATTATTGCTAACGTTATCCATCTCAACACAGTTTAATGTGACCCACACTGCTATGACTGGGCCTGGGTTATTAATAATTTCCATTGTCCTGATCATTTAAGCCTCACTCGAACAATTACAAACAGCAGTTGTTACTATTATTAGCAGTATTTCTATGATTAAACCCAAGCGCAAGACCACTGTGTAATGCTGAGTGCTGGTGGGGGAGAGTAGCTGCAGAGTGTGTAGAGGAAAGAGCACTGCATGGGAAGTGGGACAGGCCTGGGTATTATTCCTCCCTCCCTCTTCCCCATTGCTGACTCCTGTGTGGTGTTAGGCAGGTTAAATCACCTCTTTTGGCCTCAGTTTTCTCATCTCTGAAATGGGAATTTTGAAAGGGTGTGGTGAGGATCAAATGAGGTAGATAGTGTTCATCACAAGAAGGAACTCGCTTCCCTTTTATTCATTCAACATGTATTTATTGAGCATCTGCTATATGCCACACACTGTTCTAGGCCTTGGGGATTCTGCAGGCCTTGGGGATTCATGCAGCTCCTTATGGAGCTAATGTTCTACTGTGTTAGTTATTTGATAGGAACAGTTAGTTTATAATGTGTTGCCTTGGCTTGACTGACCATACCATAGATAGTATGGATATGATCAAGATATTCCTTTGCTGAGTCTCCCACCATCACTACAACCACAAACATCCATACCAAAACCAGCACCACTATGACCACCATCATCATGACCAGTACCACCATCACCATCATCACCACCATCACCATCATCACCACCACCACCACCATCACCGTCATCACCACCACCACCAACACCATCATCACCACCACCACCATCACCACCACCATCACCACCACCATCACCACCACCACCACCACCATCACCATCATCACCATCATCACCACCATCACCATCATCACCACCACCACCATCACCACCACCACCACCACCATCACCATCATCATCACCACCATCACCACCACCACCACCACCACCATCACCACCACCATCACCATCATCACCACCACCACCATCACCACCACCACCACCACCATCACCATCACCACCACCACCACCGCCACCACCATCACCATCATCACCACCATCACCACCACCACCACCACCACCATCATCACCACCATCACCATCATCACCACACACCACCACCACCACCACCATCACCATCACCACCACCACCACCACCACCAGCCACCACCATCACCATCATCACCACCACCACCACCATCACCACCACCACCACCGCCACCACCATCACCATCATCACCACCATCACACCACCACCACCACCACCATCATCACCACCATCACCACCACCACCACCATCACCATCATCACCATCATCACCACCATCACCATCATCACCACCACCACCATCACCATCACCACCACCACCACCGCCACCACCATCACCATCATCACCACCATCACCACCACCACCACCACCATCACCACCACCATCACCACCACCACCACCACCATCACCATCATCACCATCATCACCACCATCACCATCATCACCACCACCACCACATCACCACCACCACCACCACCACCACCACCACCACCACCATCATCACCACCATCACCACCACCACCACCACCATCACCACCACCACCACCATCACCATCACCACCACTGCCGCCATCACTACTAACACCAGCACCACTATGACCACCATCATCACGCCACCACCATGAGCGTTGCCATCAGAATTACAACTATCACCACCATGACTCCCATGGCCGCAGTTATCACCATCACTATGATCCCCCATAGTCACCACCGCCACAACTGCCATGGCCGTGGTCCCCAACACCTACCTTCCTACATCTGCACCACCACGAGCAGCAGAGGTTCCTAATGAGGGCAGGATGCACCGGCCCTTCCTTTTCCTAGGACAGTATCAGTGGCCTCATGGAGCCACTGCCTGCCTGAGTGTAACTCTCTAGTGTTCATGACTCCTGGCCCCAAACATGAGTAGCCTCCAAGTTTCTCCCTGCTTAACAAGCCACACTGTCTTCCCAGCCCCTTCTCTCCTAATCCTCAGCATTTGCGGCCACAGCTGTGGGATATGGCATGGAGGGAGGGCTCCTAGGAGCTGACCAGCAGGTGGGATCCCACAGGGGGCACCAAGAGGACAGCAGTGTTCCTGGAGAGTCTCTCAGAACCATCTCCCATAGAGTGCCCTTAGAGAGGACTCCTCTTCCTCCCCCCACCCCACCCCCAGGCTTGCTGGTCCTATAGTGATTAAGGAAAAAGGGCGGAGAACATCAGTGCAGTTCTGCATGGAGCTGGGAGTAGTAGTCATGTCAAACTGCCTCTTTAAGAATCACATGGGAGGGGCAACTCCTTCCCTATATTCTCACCACCCCACCATCACCCTGCCCCTCCAGGAAGGCAGCCTCCTTAACACACAGTGTCCTCCCTGTCCTCCCATTCCTCTTCAGTCCCTCATCTCAGCCCCTCAGCAAAGCACGACTCACAGCTCCCTATGTCTTATGTCCCCAGCAGTCGCTGGGGAGCCAGCCTGCAGCTGCAACCAACTTCCAAGCAGAAACGGGAGTGCAGACAATGAGAACTCACACTGATTGGGACTGCCTGACCCCCTTAATCCCCACTTCAGTCCCGTGAAGGAAGTACAGTACTGGGATCACCATTTTACGGAAGAGACTGAGGCTTGAAGAGGTTAAGCACTTGTTCGAGGATCTCCAGAAGGAAGCAGTGGTACCTTACATGGCCACTGTTCTGCACCAGGCCCTCCGCAGTCACCTTCCCCAGTCGCTTCTCCCATCCATCCCAGCCCCTCCAGGCTTCATCCCAGCTAGACCGGCAGCCACCCCACGGATTGGGGGAGATAGAATTCCATCTCAGAGGAGTGAACTCTGCCCTCCAGCTAGCACTGACTCTCCTGACATGCATTTACAGAATTTAGGCTCAGGGGGCAGGAGAAGAGGGGTGGAGGTCAGCCAGGGGAGTGATCTTTGCCAGTTCTCACTTTTCCTGCTTTGGGGGAATCACTTTCTGTGTCCTTCAATTCCAATGTCCAAACAGAGAAGGGTTGAAGTGAGGTGGGCAAGAAGACAACTGTCTCCAGGGGAGAGAGCAAGGGACAAGGTAGAGCCCTCCCCCAGCTGCATCCCATCTGCCCCGGGCAGGCGGCCAGGCAAGGTAAGTGAAACCTGCTGCCCCCCATTTAGAGCTTGCTTAGTGACTTTGAAGCATGATGCAGTGATTACCTCCAAGCTGACTCCTACTGGGCTGCAAGGAGGTTCTGTCCAATGAGGGAACAGGGGGGGCCTGGGGACTGGTCTGGGGTGAGCGAGTTTTGATTCTGGAGCTGAATTAGTAGTGAGAGGGGCGGGAGGAATTAGCGATGTTGGAGTCCAGTCAGATTAACTCGAGCATCGAAGTGGGCAGTTGCACGGTGCCCTCTTCCACCGTCTGCTCCAGGCTCAGGGGCTGGTGCACCTCCACCCTATCCCGCCAGAAGCCCCATCTGACCCACATTCATCAGCTTCTCCCACCTCCACGCCCTTGCCTGTCTTCTCTCTTCCTTTGATATGACAGTAGAATTGGTCAAAGGCTTCCTTCTTCCCGTCTGCAGTCATCTTTCTTCTGGGCCACCCTCCCTCCCACCTCTCCCCCGTGTGGCACCCATACCTTCCTGTCAAGGTCACAAGATCCGGTCACTTCATTCCAACCTAGGTGGTGGGGACTTCATCTTCCCCAGGCTTTGTGTCTTGGAGAAGGGGTACCCAGAGTGGGCAATGCTATACCCAAGTGCTTGAATGGGAGGGGCACAGAAGGTACCCCATGCCCCAGGGCAGCCATCTCCCTGAGTCGAGGAGCCAGCCCCTCACCTCCACCTTCTGGTCCTGCCTCTCTCGTCACCTCTACAGCACACAGTCCTCCTCCAGGAACCGTCCCCTAGGGCGTTCCTCCTTCCCAGCCCTGAAGGACTGCAGGGCTGCCCGGCAGTTCCGAAGGATCCAGTCATCTTATTCGCTTTTTGTTTTGCAGCCGAGGACGGGCAGGATAGTTTTTCATTTGTTTTGCTTGTTAGTTTGCTGCTTTGTTTGGTTGGTTGGCTCGGGTTTTTTTTCGAGACAGGGTCTTTCTCTGTTGCCCAGGTTGGAGCGCAGTGGTGCCATCACAGCTCACTGCAGACTCAAACTCCCATTCTCAAGTGATCCTCCCACCTCAGCCCCCATGAGTAGCTGGGACTACGGGCTCCAGGCCAAGCTAGTTATTATATTTTTTGTAAAGATGAGATTATGCCATGTTCCCCAGGCTGGTCTCGAAATCCTGGGCCCAAGCAATCCACCCATCTTGGCCTCCCAAAGTGCTAGCATTACAGGTGTGATCCATGGCGCCGGCTAGGGTGTTTCAAAGAGAAACTAAATGGGCTACACCATGGCTGGAGCAGCATGAAATCAACAATGGGAAGATAAGAGGAAGAGGCATTGGGAGGCTTGGGTGCCAGTCTGTCATTTATCTGCTGTGTGGCCTTGTGACAGTTCCCTCCTTGCTCTGAGCCTCAGTTTCCTCATTTGTAAAGTCGGCATCAGATACCAATCTCACCAAATTACTTTGAGAAGTCAAGGAAGTACTGTATTGAGTGTGAGTGTGCTTTGAAAGTCAGATGAGCTGGAGAGATGTCAATTAGTCTTGTTCTATTTGATGCCACTGCTGATGGTGCCTGCGGGCTGGAGGCCGGATGAGGGGTGAGATGACATTTCAGCACTGGAGACCAAGGCCCAGGGTCCTTCCTGCTGTAGATAAGAGCCAGAGCTGTGACAGGCCTCCAGCTCCAGCAGATTCCCACGGGAATCGCTGGGGTAGGAGCCGTCCCAGGCTCCAGCTTATCTTCACTTGGACTTGTCTGGTAAGTGGGGTCAAGTGCAATTGTCTGGGTTGGTTTCCAGTGGGGGAGGGCAAAGGGCAAATAGATGCACAGACTGGACTAGGTCCCGCCTCCCCTTCAAGGGAAGAACCATTGGAGGGCTCAACAAGGGGAGGAGCTGAAGGAGGGTCACTTCGCAGTCCTGCCATTGCAAGGCCTGGTTGGCCGGGCCAGGGGACCCCTGAGACAGGGCTGGAAATTTAAAACAGAAGACCAAGTCACCAGCTCTTCCTGCACCAGCTCTTTCAGTACCACCAACGCCACTTGCCAACTCAGTGCCTTCATCCAAGGAAGGAGGAGGGAGAAATGCAGCCCCGCCCTGGAGGAAGCTCCAGGCTCAGGAGGAGTCAGAGTTCAAGGCCTAGAAGTCCCCCTGCTCTGAGGAGGGAGACACAGTCCTTAGGCTCTCGGGAGGACAGAATTGGATCTGGAACTCGGAGGGGAACTTCAGAGCAAACTCCTCTCCCAGGCTCTGGGGCTGGTGGTGCGGGGGAGAGAGGGGCGGGGGATGGGGAGATACACAGCCCACTGCCTTGGGGATGTCTAAGGAGTTCCCCAATGAAACAGGACGGTGTCACACCTGGGGCAGGAACACAAGCATTCTCAGCTACACATTCTAGGCTGGGAGACGGATTTCAGAAGTGGAAGGCAGCCCAGAGGCCATCAACAGTTGGGGAAACTGAGACCCACAGACATGCGCCACATGTTCCAAGTCACTCTGTAAGGCAGCTGCAGAGAAGGAGATTATAGAGAGTTTCAGCAGGTGTGGTGGAGAGGGTCCAGGCGAGGCCCTCAGCATCGCCCCAATTCTCTGTGTGTCTGGAAGCCACTCGAGGTCTTCCTCCATACCTGTGTCCCCTGCCTGTGACAGGGGAACTGTCCTTCCCATGTGGCCCCTGCTTCCTGCTCCCTGTGGAGGCTGAGTCCAGTTTCTTGTCCAGCCCAGCCCAGCCTACAGGGTGCCTGGGGAGAGGGGGGAGGGGAGGCGGGGTGGGGGCACCTCCTGAAGGAGCCAGCGGGGAAGTGCTGAGTCGGCACTCAGAGCCCCGGCTACCTCCGCTCCTGTTCCATTATTCATCCCTGTACAGGCTCTCCCTCCTCCTTCCCGATCCAGGCCCCGTCTTGAGAAATGCCTTTGCCCACCCCCCGTATGCTCCCCCTCACTCAGCTGGAAACTCTTAAGCAAAAAGGTCGTCAAGATGATTAAATGCGAACAGATTTTCAGCTCTTTTCCACTTTAATTAAAAATGTGCTCTCCTTTCAGAGGAAGCTGGAGACGGAATTGTGGCTCCCCAAAGGCCCCCGGGCTGAAAATCGAGGCAAAAACACTCAGAGGTGTCTGGGGGCTGGCCTGTGGGGCCTGAGGTCAGGGTCCTGGCCTGGAGCTGCCAGTGCCATAGGCCCTGGCGGAGAGGGCAGCAGGGCCCGGAGGCTGGTGGACACTGGGGACAAGGCAGCGATACGGGTGGTGGGTGGGGAAGGCTGGACCTGGAGTGGGGTGGGGTGAGGAACAGAGATACTTCATTTCTACGCTACCGGGGGGCCCCCAGTCTGGGGAGCGAGGGGCCAAGTCACTGTCCTCAAGGAGGATTGCCATCTGCCACAGAGAATTCGGGCGAAAGCATGGATCAGTAACACCCAGGCAACCTGGGCAAGCCCAGGGGTGATCCAGTGCCCCACCATCCAGAGCCCAGAGACTGAAGAACACGGATGCACACAGGAGGCAGCGGGATCAGCCTCTGCAGGCGTCCCTCAGGGGATGTCAGATGCCAGCAAGCAAAGAGGTAAAGCTTGCATCCATACAAAGATAGGGAGATGGGGGAGCAGGCAGAAGCCACCAGGAGGAGGACTCTCCCTTCCCCCGCTCCCTCCTTCCATCACAGAGCAGGAGGGAAGAGAGGAGAGGGGGAGTGGCAAGGGAAGGGATTTGGATGAGACACCTGAGAACATCCGCAGCGGGAGGAGGGGGAGGGCGGGGGGAGCTGGCACAGGCAGCAGGAACCAGCAGAGCCCATGGTCCCTGATCGAGATGATCCCGTTTCCGGTCTGGCCCCAGCCCTTGGCAGGCCTTGGAGCTGTGCTTCCCTAGAAGCATAAGGCAGGACGGTTGCGTTTGAAGTTCCTCCTCGTGTTCCCGACCCGCCTCTGCACTCCAGTGGGATAGGAGACTACAGAAACAGCTGCTGGGGCCCCAAGAGAAAGGCCTCCCACCACCTCCTGTACCTGTGCTGGGGTGGTCCCCCTGCCACCTGCACTGATGGGGGGGAGTTGGTCCTTAATCCAGGAAAGAAAGTGATCTCTGGTGATCTCTGCCTGCTGGACCACCCTAGTGTCCGGGGCAGCCCACTGCCTAGCTTCCAGGCAAGAAAGTTCCCCATCACTTCCAGGGAAGGGGGCAGACTCTAGCGGAGCATCCAGGATCCTTCACAATCCAGCCTCCATATCTTTCCAGCCCTTTCTTTACCACTAGCCCTCCCTGCCACCACTGAGAATCCCACTAAACAAAGTGGGGGGGGACCCTGGAGGCAGGAAGCCACCAACTCAGCTGGGCTCAGAGGAGACAGCACGAGAGTTGGCCTTGAACCATGGTAGACCTTCGCAGGGGAGAGGGCAGGGCACTCTGGGCAGGGGTAGGGGGCTGCTTGCAAAATGAAGTGGTGTGAATGGAGATGCTGAGTATCAGTTTGGGGGACAGGACAGGGGATGGGGCAGCAAATAGATTGGGGGTAGCTGGCAAATTCTGAAGGCCCCTTTCCTGGTAGGTGGTGATCACTGCCTCTCCTTGAAATGCCCTTCCTGCCCACAGGCAGGCAAGCAGGCTCCAGGTCAAAACCTCCTGCTTCTCCGAGAAGCTCTCCCCATTCTCCTCCCTCCTTCCAAACCTGGCAGCTATCTGGCTGTCATGCTGGTTGGTCTAGCCTCTCTCCTCCTGGTGGCTTTGGTAGAATGAACGTCTATGCCCAGACCTTGGGTGCAGCCTCTCCCGCTCTCCCAGTGCCCTGAGCTACACTGCAGATCCCACCCGGACCGACAGCTGGCTCCTGCTTCTCCAGGAAGGCCATCTGGCCAGGAACGGAGAGGGGCACTGCCCTGGTGCTAGAGCGTTGAACCTCCGACAGCCTGAGTCCCCTACTGTAGCCCCCGCGCCTTTGGCCTTCCCCACCTTCGTTCTACTTTTAGAAAACCCAGGGCCTCAGTGGCCAGGAATAGCCTATTTTGACAGAGTCCAACTGGAGCAAGTGGGGAGGGGCAGCGATGGGACGGGAAGCGAGTCTCTGTTGGGGGGCACTGCCTTGCCCGGAACTCACTATTCTTCCCCAGTGTTAATTATCAAAATTAACCGAACACTATAAATAACCCAACTTGGAGACTTGAAGAGCCTCACTTCTAATTAATTCATTTCCAATCAAGGCACTTCTACGCCCCCCTACCCTCGAATCTGACGGATGGGAACCTCATCGTGCAGCTTCTTCAATATCGAATCCCCACCGTCCCTCTTGCTCCTGAGCTGTGAACACTCAAAGAGAACAGAGAGAGAGGAGGAAAAAACACTCTGCTTTCTTGGAAGGGGGTAGCCTATAAATAACCCCATATTGGTGCATCTGATGGACGACACTCTTGTCTAGATTGGCTTTTGTTGGGATGAAGTGACGGAGAAGGTGGGGGTGGGGTGGTGGAGACTTCCATCTGCTGCCTCGTTCACTGGGCAATAAATTTTAAAGCAAGACTGTGAGTACGGTCCAAGGCCTCCGTGTTGGCTAGAGCTGGGGGAGACTGATCGATAGAAGGGGAGGAGGGATGGGGGAAGGAGGAAAGAGAGAACAAGAGAAAGAGAAAATGCAAACCCGAAGATAAATTCAGGAGAAAATGAGACAGGGTAAGGAGAAAGAACGAGAGAAGGAGAAAGGAGGCAGAGAGAAGAAACAGAAGAGCCGGAAGAGAAAAGAGGGATTGGAAGGAGGAGGAGGGAGGAGCATTTTCGTCCCCCACCTTGCACCATGACCCTGGCCCGGAGACTCAGTGAGCAGCTCCCGGGCTGTCCCACCTGGAGTCCAGCTGCCTCATGCCCAGATCCTCCTGTGTCCTCTCCTGGGGCTGTCAGCATCCTTCAAGAGGTCATGTGGCCTGTGTGCCCCAGTCCCAACCTCACAGCCCCCAGCAGGCAGGCCTTGGCTCCTGGCTCGAAGCCTTGGGGGAAAGGACCCAGGTCAAGCGCAGGGAACCTCCCCCGCCCCACCTCCCACCATGGCATTTGCTTAGCACCTTCCTGGACCAAGTGACCTGCTTGACCATGCTTGAGGGAGGGAAATAGGGGAACAGAGACAGAATTAGAGCAGAATAAAGGAGGTAGAGACAAGCAGAGAGAGAGAGAGAGAGAGAGAGAAGAGAGAGGGGAACTGAGATAGCTAAGAAGAGAGAAGAAGGAGAAAGAGACTGAAACAGACATGGAGAAAACACACTGGAGAGCCATGACTTGGGCTCACGGGCTCCTGGTCCCGCGGTGTCCAGATCACAGGGCCAGCTGGAGATCAGGCAAGGAAGGCCAGTGCTCAGGGGGCTTCTGAGGTCTGTGACCTTGGGCAAGTGACTTCCCCCTGTCTGATCTTTGCCTTCTCCATCTGCAGAGGATTAAATGAGGATAAATGGGTACTAAACTCTTAACCCGGCGTCTGGCACAAAATGAATGCTCAGTTCGAGACTGCTGTTGTTATTGTCACTAGCAGTCCGCGGAGTAGAAGTACTAATCCTAGACGCGGCACTAGCTTTGTCTTCCTTACTCATCCCCTTGCTGTGCATGGCTTCCGGGGCCGGCACTGTCACCTCTCCCAGCAGGCAGATCTTTGCACCAACCACCTCTCTCACCACATAGGGGCTCCCTGAGGCCAGGGATGTCCTGCATCCCAGGCTGGGGCTTTCTGGAGTGTGCCCCCTCCATCAGGTGGGGAATCTTCCTAGTGGTGCAGCCTAGGTTTTCTCTTCCTGTGAGTGCCCCACTCCAGCCCTTCATGCCAGAGGGTCCCATGCATGGGGAGGGTAGTTGATCCATGACCGAGTGGCCACCTGTGGAGCCCAAGGCCTGGGGCTGACTAGCCAGCCAGCTTCTACATGCTCTCCCTGTCTCCGACCACCTCACATAGGATACAGTCCATCTGGTCCTCCTCCTGTAGCTTCAACTCCCTCGACTCCAGCTGAGATTAAGGGATGAACCAGGTGGAGAGAGTGGCCCTTTCCCATCTCCATCCTGTCCCCAGGCCTCTCCTTTCAGCATGCTGGGGGAGGGGGCTGCTGGGAGGTGGCCCCCAGGCAATCTGATCTCCATTAGCCCCTTCTCTGATTCTCATTACTGTAGCCCAGGCAGCTTTGGAAACTAATTTCCCTGGCGACTTTTCGCTCCTTCCTCTGCCTTTTGAGGTCCCTCTCCCATCCCAGTCCTTCTTGGAGGCCCCTCCTGCAGCAGGCCAGCCATGGGGTCACCCAAGCTTTATTGGGAGGACCTATGGTGTGACCCTCAATCTCAGCCCAACTCTGGATCTTAGGGGGCAGAAGGCTGCCTGCCGCTTCCCACTTCCAGCATGTGCCCCTAGAGTCTGAGACAGGGCTGCTGACTGCTCCACTGGGCTCCAACAGAAGGTCCCTGTTGGGCTCCACAGCGCCCAGCCTGTGCCTGGCACTGAGGGAGGCAGGTTAGGATGAAGGAGCTGCATGAACAGTCAAGCAAACTAATGAATGAAGACATGGCAGCAGGGGAGGGGAGGGAGCTCAGCTGCAGAAAAAGCTCCAGGCCAACAACTCATCACTCCTCTTTCTCCAGCCTCTTCGCCTTACCATGTCCCTTCTTGGGACTGCCTTACTCCCTTCTACTCATCCCAGCACAGGCATCACCTCCTCCAGGAAGCCCTCCATTTCACTACGGCCTGGGTGACTGATGTGGACCTCAGGCCCCCTGTGCTTCCCTGCCTGTCACCAGCACTCTGTGGTGTGGCTGGTGCTTTCCTTCCCACTCCTTCCATCGGGTGCTGAGCCCCTTGGAGAGGGTTTGCCTCTTTATCCAAGTGTCCTTTTTGCCTAGAGCAAGCCTGCATAGCAGACACTCAATAACTGTGAATGAATGAATGCGTGATAGAGGAGTGAAGGAAGGAACAGATAACCAACAACAGCTTAAACAGCCACTGGTAGAGGAGCAGGGACATTAAAGAAAGCCCCTCCATGAACTTTAAGTAGCCATTAAAAACTGTGATTGGGACGCAAGGCGCAGCACCAGGGAGAGTACCAGGTAGAAAGAAGTGAAATCGCAGCTCCAGCTAAACTCCTTGGGTCATGGGCTCAAAGACCAGAAGGGGATTGGGCACGGTGGCTCACGCCTGTAATCCCAGCACTTTGGGAGGCCGAGGCGGGCGGATCATGAGGTCAGGAGATTGAGACCATCCTGACCAACATGGTGAAACCCCGTCTCTACTAAAAATACAAAAATTAGCTGGGCGTGGTGGCGGGTGCCTGTAATCCCAGCTACTCGGGAGGCTGAGGCAGGAGAATTGCTTGAACCCGGGAGGTGGAGGTTGCAGTGAGCTGAGATCCTGCCACTGCACTCCAGCCTGGCGCCTGGCAACGGAGCAAGACTCTGTCTCAAAAAAAAAAAAAAAAAAAAAAAAAAATTAGCTGGGCATGGTGGTGGGTGCCTGTAGTCCCAGCTACTTGGGAGGCTGAGGCAGGAGAATTGCTTGAACCCGGGAGGCGGAGGTTGCAGTGAGCCGAGATCCCGCCACTGCACTCCAGCCTGGCAAGAGAGTGAGACTCAGTCTCAAAAAAAAAAACAAAAAACAAAACAGAAGGGAGCAATTGTATGTGTTTTTTCCTCTTAAAAAACCCTCTGTTAATGTCACATTGCTATGTTTACAATTCAGAAGGGACATTTTAAGGCCTTGCTGATGCCAGTGAGGGCAGGGAGGAATTCCCAGATGAACAGGAGAGATGGTGGGCAGGGGGCTCCCAGCATTCTGTTCTCACGTCTCTGGCTCCTTACTGCTTCCAGCCTCTCCACTGGCACTGGACAGTGGCCTGGCCCAGCCCAGGTCTGCTGGGGAAGAGAGAGAACACCCTGCTTGCAGGGAAGGGCAGCTGCAGAATCCAAACAGCCTTGATTAAGTGTCTAAATGGACAGGCCTGGGCAGTGCCCAGATGGAGTGTGGCAGACATTGTCCCTGCCCTCTGGGGCTTCCAAGATGATCCAGACACACAGATGTGGACAGACACGAATGGACAGCCGGGGATGAAAATAAAGCAGAATTGAAATCAGACTCTGTGTGTACACACATGCATATAAGGGGATCCTTGCTCTTTCCTACCTGGTGAACTCCTAGTCACCCTTCGAGGCCCAATTCACGTATCCAATCATTCGTGTATTCATTTGTCATGAACATCTGTTTCTTTGCACCACTTTGCCTTTTTGTTTTTGGAAATGTCCTCTTTCCAACTCTTTTATGGGGGGAAGTTTGTGGAGAGAAGTTTACTTCACCCCTCTGTCCACTCTGGGTGTGGCTACATGACCAAAGCAGGGCAAATTTGCATACAATAAGCCCGGCCATCTGAATGGTTGGGGGACAGGAACATCACTGTCTCCACTGCGAGTCAGCCTGTGGTGGGGGGTGCCACTCCCTGGGAGAGCTGGATTGAGAATAAAGCCGGTACATGGAAAAAGCAGAGCAAGAGATGGTCAGTGGCGACACAACCCTGCACCTAGCTTTACCTGGACCTCAACCCTAACCCTACTGCAGTAAATTTAAGTTATGTTGAATCATAAAGTCTCTTTTTTTTCTTAAGCAGGTTTGAGATGGACTTCTGTTACTGACAACCCAAAGGTTCCTGACGCATGATTCCTTTGTCAAACACTGCGCTACTGCTCTCTGCCAGACCACACAGGGTGGTGGAATCCGAGGATGACTGGGGCACCGCTCCTGCCTTCAAGGAGCTTGGAGTCTGCTAAGCCTTTTCCAAATGCTGCTCCTCTGTGACTACTTGGCCAGCTCTCACAGACAGTGAGCCCCCTCCCCACTCTGCTTCCCAGCACTAGGTTCACACTATTTATTCAACAAGTATTGCCAGGTGTGGTGGCTCATGCCTGTAATTCCAACACTTTAGGAGACTGAGGCGGGTGGATCACTTGCAGCCGGGAGTTTGAAACCAGCCTGAGCCACACGGGGAGACCCCGCCTCTACAGAAATAATAGAAACATTCAGTGATGTGGTGTTCACACATGTAATCTCAGCTACTTGGGAGGCTGAGGCAGGAGGATCCTTTGAACCCAGGAGGTTGAAGCTGCAGGGAGCTATGATTGCACCACAGCATTCCATCCTGGGCGAGAGTAGAGTTCATCGGTCACCCCCTCCATGCCAGGCTCTGTGTTCCTCCTATTGTAGAATTGTCCCCAGAGTATGTCTGCCTCTGCCTCTTAGACCGTATGTTCTTGGATAATGGGGGGCCAGGCTGGTGAATCCTCAGTGCCTAGGGTAGTGCCTAACATGTGCTAATTGCCTGTGTGTTTATTGAATGAATGAAAGAGTGTACATTTCTCTGTATGCTTACGTGTGTTGGGATGAGGGAGTGGACAGCATGACATAGCACCCATAGCAGAGGAGAGGGTCCCGGAAGGTTCGAGATCCTGCCAGGGCTCAGCCAGAAAAGCCAGCCCACTGCCCTGATCAATCGAGTAAGAGCAGATGTCCTTGCAGGTAGATGCCTTCCCTACATCTTCAACACAGGCGTCCCTGTCTCAGCACCAGTCCTGGAAGGCGGTCTCCGGAAGTTCTTCCCTTCTCCAAGCCCCACACATAGTGTCCCACCTGGCCACTGCATGGATTTGTGTGAGGGCTCAGTGTAGCCTCTCCCTCTCAGGCTGACGGGGCCCATTCTTCACACACAGCACTCTTTCACCAGCATGGGCTAGGGACTCTTCAGAGCCGTGGAGGCAGGCCATCATGGACTGATAGCCGGGCCTCAGGCCAGCGGAAACTCCCCCACCCTTCCCTGGCTCTCCTGCCGATTTAGAAATCAGCACCAAAATCCTTCGATGACTTAGTCTTTGCAGACTGAGCTCTTGACTGGCAGTTAAGATGACCCGAGTCCTAACTGCAACCCTGCTACCTCCAAAGGTAACCTTGGAAACATCACTACCCTCTCCCTGAGCCTCAGGTCTCCATCCGAAAACTGAGCGGCAGCACCAAATCCTACACCATTCCTGGGAGATACAAGGACAGAGCGACCCTCCCCATCTCACAGATGCAGGCTGGAAGGGATGGAGGCAGCTGGCTGTAGCCCCTCTGCACAGATTCTGCAGCACCCAAAGCCTCACCTTTTGACCATCCTGACCTGGAGATGCCACCTCGGAGGAAACTGATCTGTAGTTAATCGTCCCACTCTCCCACCTACAGAGGACACTCTTTCCTCTCCCTCTGGCAGCAATCCTCCAGGCTAATTCTCCCAGTAACCCCCTGTCTTCCACTGTCCCCCCGTCCTCTGAGTATGGCTGAGCACCAGTGGTCTGGGTCTCCTCCCCGATAGAGACCATCCTCTCCGGGCAGCAAGGCCCCACGCTATCTGCAGGGTTCCTCTCTCCTTCCTGCCTTCTATCTCCCTGTCTCTGCCTTTCTCTCCTCTCCTTTCTTCCTCCTTGAACCCTCTTCCTTTGTACTTCCTCTCAGCTCTCCCCCAGTCTGTCTTTAGCAGCTTCCCTCCATCCCATCCTCTTCCTCTCTGATTCCCTCTCCAGACACCCTTCCCCCTTGGTTCTCTCCACTGTGTTCCTCTCCTTTCTCTTTCCCTTTCTGTCATCCCATCCCTCCTCCATTCCTCTCCCCTTCTCCTCATCTGTTTCTCCAGCTCTCCCATCCTCCCACTGGATCCATTCTCCCAGTCCTGTCTGCAGCTGGCTAAATTTCTATAAACAATTAAGTTTGTAATAAATTCAATTGTATTACATCCTTATTAGAAGCTTATAGCATTTGGGAAGAGGGATTTGGGCAGCTAAGAGGCTGATATCCTCTCTGAGGATATGAGAGAGGCTGAGTGCCTGGAAGTGGAGTGCTCCCATTTTCAAATTAACTTGAGCTCCACATATTTCATTATCTCCCCCACATTTCCCCGCGTCAAATGAGCGCAAGCATCCCTCTTCCTTCCTCTCTGCCTGAGCATTTCTCCTCCTCTCCGTCCCCAGTCCCAGGAGATACACTGTTGCAGCAGGAAAGTAGCAAGTTCTATAGCAAGAAGGACTTCCCAGTAGACGGTGCATTAAAAGAGTCCTTGGCTAGAAGGAGGGGGAAGTGGGGGAGGTGAGAGAGTCTTCACCAGAGGAGGACTAGGGTCATGGGTGGGGAGAAGCGGAAGGCAGCCTCAGCCCCAAACCTGGGGACCTGTGACCCACTGAGCAGCTCACATGAGTCTCCAAGCCCAAGACTCCGGATGGGGGAGTGGAGAGAAACAGCTGCAGACATCTGGAAGAGGCTTGCTGGGTTCCATTAGCGCAGGCACCAGCCAGGCCGTGCTTTTCATGTTTGATCTTCCCCTGGGCACACGGAGAAAGCCAATGAAATGTCAGAGACTACTCATGGAGACACCCCTGCCACCGGCCAGGCTCCCCTCCCAGTTCCCCTGACAGCCCAAGCCAACTTCCAAGGCATAAATGAAATGCCAGAGAACCAAACACTGACCCCCCCACCCCCATCCCCGCAACAGTGGAGCCCAAGCCAATTCCCCTTGGGTGGGGGTGGAGTGACAGAACCTTCCACCCGCCTGCACCCTCCCAGTGCCTTTCTTGTCTGTCCCAGACCCTAGGAGAGAGGCTGAGTGCCAGACCACAGTCATGCCTCACTTTGGTTCTTTCTGCAGAGGGCAGGTAATGGATGGCGATTTTTTTTTAGCGGGGGAAGGCAGTGAATCCTGAAGACCTGTTTGAATGAGGAAATGTTTATGGATAGCAAAGAGAAGCAGCAAACTATGGTTAAGTAAGACCGGAATGTATAGCAGGGAAAGTAGAACTAATCTGCATATATTGAGTGCTTGCTACATGCATACAGAGGTGAATAAGATGGCCCACTGGGGGAGGTAGCTGTATAAGCTGACACAAGTGGGATGACGAGGACAGTAAAGGCACCCATGCAGAAGACGGAAGGCATCAATTGTGCCAGGAGAAGAAGTGGAGGGGCTTCATGGAGGCAGTGACACTTGAGCTGGAGTGAGAAGGATGAATAAGGCAAGCCAGGCAAAGAGGAAAGGGAAGAGCTTCTGGGCAGTTTGAAGCAGCGTGAACAAAGACTTGCGGTGCTTTGGGGAGCACTAAAGTAACCCCTGGACTGCAGCAGAGGGTGTGTGCGTGTGTGTGCGTGTGTGGTGGAGGAAAGCAGTGTTGAGAATTCATATATACTAACCCTTCACATTTATACAGCACTTTGCAACCTGTAGGGTGCTTTTCTTTATTTTTTTAGACGGAGTCTCCCTGTCACCAGGCTGGAGTGCAGTGTTGCGATCTCAGCTCATTGCAACCTCCGCCTCCCAGGTTCAAGTGATTCTCCTGCCTCAGCCTACCGAGTCGCTGGGATTACAAGCACCCACCACCATGCCAGGCTAATTTTTGTATTTTTAGTAAATGGCGTTTCACCACGTTGGCCAGGATGGTCTTGATCTCTTGACCTCGTGATCTGCCTGCCTCGACCTCCCAAAGTGCTGGGATTACAGGCGTGAGCCACCATGCCTAGCCTTCTTTTTTTATTTTATTTTATTTTTTTTAGATGGAGTTTCGCTCTTGTTGCCCAGACTGGAGTGTAGTGGTGCAATCTCGGCCTACTGCAACCTCCACTTCCCAGATTCAAGTGATTCTTGTGCCTCAGCCTCCCAAATAGCTGGGATTACAGGCACATGCCACCACGCCCAGCTAATTTTTGTATTTTTAGTAGAGATGGGGTCTCCCCATGTTGGTTAGGCTGATCACAAACTCCTGACCTCAGGTGATTCACCGTCCTCAGCCTCCCAAAGTGCTGGGATTACAGGCGTGAGCCACTGTGCCTGGCCTGTAAGGTGCTTTTCAAAGTAACAGTCTCATTGAGCCCTTACCACAAGCCATGGGAGGCAGGATTTAGGTGCCCCTTGTAGGAATAAGGAAACTGAGGCTCAGAGAAATCAGGTAACTGAACCCAAATCACACAGCTGCTGCCAGGCTGCCTCTGACCTGAGCAACTCCCTTTCAGAGTTTCTGACCCTTGTGGAGTCTTGAGACTGAGCCAGGAGTGGGGGGACAGGGTGGCCAGACCAATGCATGGAGGCCCCTAGCCTAGACCCAGGCACAGAGAAGGAGGCATGAGAATGAAGCGGGGCAGCCCAGGCAGGCTTCCTGGCAGAGGGAGCCATAGAGTTTGGTTGGGGTACAGAGGGAGGGTTGCAGGCAGGGGAAGAGCTGGTGGAAAATTAGTGAAGCGGTTGATTAGGGGACAGGGAGAGCTCATCTGGCACAGAGAAGGTGTCAGAAGTGTGAGTTAGATCTAACTAGACCAAAGTGGGATGAGCCAGGGACAAATTGAGAGAAGGATGTGAAGGCAGCCCTCAGGGGGACACCAGCCAGTGGACAGGGTGGTGCCTACGGGAGGTGGTATGGGGCAGTGGTTGAGAGTAGACTGTGGACCGGGCATGGTGGCTCACGCCTGTCATCCCAGCACTTTGGGAGGCCGAGGCGGGCAGATCACCTGAGGTTGGGAGTTTGAGATCAGCCTGGCCAACATGAAACCCCGTTTCTACTAAAAATATAAAATTAGCCAGGTGTGGTGGCACATGCCTGTAATCCCAGCTACTTGGAAGGCTGAGACAGGAGAATCGCTTGAACCAGAGAGGCAGAGGTTGTGGTGAGCCAAGATCATGCCATTGCACTCCAGCCTGGTCAACAAGAGTGAAACTCTGCCTCAAAAAAAAAAAAAAAAAGAGTAGTCTGTGAAGGCAAAGGAGCTGGTTTCAAGTCCTGGCTCCACAACTTTTTTTTTTTTTGACAGGGTCTAATACGGTTTTGCTCTGTGTCCCCACCCAAATCTCAAGGTGAACTGTGATTTCCAGTGTTGGAGGTGGGGCCTGGTGGGAGGTGACTGGATCATGGGGGTGGTTTCTAATGCTTTAGCACCATTCTCCCAGTATTGTCTTATAACAGAGTTCTCCCAAGATCTACTTGTTTAAAAAAGTGTAGCGCCTCCCCCCTTCCTCTCCTGCTGCCATGTGAAGACGTGCTTGCTTCCACTTTACCTTCCACCATGATTGTAAGTTTCCTGAGGCCTCCCAGCCATGCCTCCTGTACAGCCACTGGAACTGTGAGTCAATTAAACCTCTTTTCTTCATAATTTACCCAGTCTCAGGTAGTTTTTTATAGCAATGTGCGAACGGACTAATACAGGGTCTCACTCTGTTGCCCAGTGCCATGATCACTAATCACTGCAGCCTTGACCTCCCAGGCTCAAGTGATCCTCTCACCTCAGCCTCCTGATTAGCTGGGACTACAGGCACATGCCACCATGCCTGGCTAATTTTTTTTGTATTTTTTGTAGAGAAGGGATTTTGCCATGTGGCCCAGGCTGGTCTTGAACTTTTGAGCTCAAGCAATCCTCCTGCCTTGGCCTCCCAAAGTGCTGAGACTACAGGTGAGCTCCACCACACCTAACCAGTAGTGAGAGTTAATAGGCTAATGCTTAGCACCTTCTGGCGTGTGACATGTGTCTTTATTATGTGGCATTCTTTAAGAAGATAAGGGTGAAAATGGAGCTTTTGGGGAAAAAATTTATTGAATAACTATTATGTAAGAAGCTTCCACATAGGTTAGAGTTTTCTAGAGTTACTGGATTATTAAACTTGCTGGGTGACTCAGACCCTCTAGAGGGATTATAGATTTTTAACAAGGTTTTCCCGTGATTGTTAAGCTCAGACAAGTTTGGGAAACACCAGCAGATGAGAAAAGGTAAAGAAGGCTGGTTCTGGCATGTAGTGGGTGGCACAAATGGGATAGAGAGGGACCCAAGGCCCGTAGATGAGGGAGCAGCTGCTGGCGTGGCCCAGGCCAGAAGGATTAGGGACTGTTGGAGTATACTACTTATCTATTGCTGCATAACAGATTACTCCCAAAAATTTAGAGACCTAAACCAATTACAACCATTAACTCACATAGTTTCTGTGGGTTAGGAATCTGGGAACAGCTTAGTTGGGTAGTTCTGGCTGGAGGTCTCTGGGGAAGTTGCAGTCAGGTGTCACCTGGGGCTGCAGTCATCTGAAGGCTTGACGGGGGTGGAGGAGCTCACTCGCCTGGCTGGCTGTTGGTTGGAGGTTTCAGTTCCTCAGCACATGGGCCTCCCCATAGGACTGCTCACGTGTCCTTACAGCATAGCAGCTGCTTTCCTGTAAAGCAAGTTATCAAGGAGAGAATGAGGAGAAAGCCATATCCTTTATGACATCTCACACGGTTGTTTCTGCAGTATTCTACTGGGTTACAGACATGAGCCCTGTGCAGTGTGGGAAGGATCACAGAGAACGAATTCCAGGAGGCCAGGTTTACTGCCCACCATATGGCAGGCTGGTGACCACAGGAGAAGAGCTAATCACCTCCACTTTACAGATGGAGAAAACTGAGTTTGCTTGGTTTCTCCAGGGCATCCAAAGCAGACGCTGGAACTCTGATCCTCCTCTCTGAGCCCAGCAGCTCTCCACCACCCCTAACCTCCTGGAAGAAGAAACCGCTGGTGGTAAAGCCCAGCTCTGTGTTCCTCCAGCTGGGAGAAGGGGGAGGGGTAACCATCAGGCCTCCCAGGCCTGAAAAATAAATATAATCACATGTTTGCCTTTGCAAAAGAAAGCTCCCAGGCGGGTGGGGGAGGGAGGGACTCTCTTCATCTAAACATGCTTCTGCCCCTGTTGGCGGTGTTTTCCATTTAAAACCGCACTCGAGATGGCTGAGAAAATATACTTGATCCTGGTGCATTTTTCAGAAATTCAACCTGTTGGGTTTCTTGCCCCTTTCTGGTGTCCCCCAAGGGTGGGCTCGCCCTCCAACACACAACCTTTGTGACTCACTCACAGGGTGGTCCCAGACCCAGGTTTCACCCTCTCTGAGCCCCCAGGAGCTGGGGTGGCCGCCAAGTCTCTCCCACTATCAGAGGTATCAGTCTACATGTCTTGATATCAGTAGATCTAGGGGGAAGAGTGACCTTAGGCCAGGGAGGCCTCCGCTTTTAAAAAGGCCTGAGGGCAGGACCTGTGCCTCCCCGTGAGGCTCCCTAAGAGATGAGGTCTTGTGTCTCCCAGCAAGTGGTAGCCCTTAGAGTGGGGCCACGCCTCCCTCCTTGGCTGACAGTGAGTTGGGGACAGATGGTCAGTGGCTGATGGCTGGAACAGGATAGGAGGTGACTAGGGTCCTCTCATGCCTTCTGCTCCTTCTTCTATAGCCCCCTCTCCAGTTTTTTTTCTCCCAATTAACCAGAGTCAGGCATGGGGAAAAAGAAGGTTAGTAAATAAATAAAATTAAAAGGACCAGAGCGTGGCCGAGGTGATAGATCTCAGCATGGCACTGCAGGCTCCACCCCTGCTCCTCGCTGCGGGCACTCCCCATCCCCTTGTGTGTACATTGACCCCCCTCCATCTCCTAGCTAGATAGCTTCTCAGAACAAATACTGTAGAGCTGGGAGGGCCCCTTTGGCTCACTGCACAAATGGAGAAACTGAGACTCAGAGAATAAACACCACTTGCCTCAGAGCAACTACTGGGTTCACTACAGAGACAAGCAGCCTCCCCCAGGTGTGGGCATTGTGTAGAGCTAACAG
The DNA here is from genome assembly GCA_036589455.1 of Ateles fusciceps. Taxonomy (NCBI): domain Eukaryota; kingdom Metazoa; phylum Chordata; class Mammalia; order Primates; family Atelidae; genus Ateles; species Ateles fusciceps. The sequence continues at coordinate 11,329,657 of JAZHEH010001386.1, forward strand.
TGACCACCCCCAGGGTCAGAGGTCACCACATTTTTTCAGGAAGCCCAACCCTTCTTAGGGGGAGAGAGAAAAGAAAGGAAGAAACACAGGGGAGTGTCAGACATCTCAGGGGCCCCCCCATGGGGGACGGTGTCTGTGGTGGCAGCTGAAGGCAGTTGGAGCCCTCCAGGAAAGGGGGAAGGCAGGAGCGGCAGGAGGAACCTGGTCCCCAGGTGGCCTCTGGCAGGTGGAACCAGCCCTCCACGCCTCAGTTTTCCTTCCAGAAAGTGAAGATCTGTTCCTCCAGTCTGGCCCTACTGCCAGTTATACAGCAGCGCCTCTTCCTGTTGGCCCTGGCCTCTAAACACTGAGGACATGAACTTGGCCTCTCTCTCCTGACCCCTGACCCCCAGTTTCCTCTGTGGTGGGGTTGGAGGAAAGGAAATAAATCCTATGGGAGGATTAGGGTCACTCAGGTCACCCGAGAGCTCAAATTGCAGCAGAGTGGGTGGAGGTGAGGTTAGAGGGACTTCCTGGCCCAGCAGCCCTGCAGGGAGTGGCCACCCCCTGCTGGGTGGGATCCTCTCTCCTGACACAGCTCTTCTCACTCCTCCTCCCCAGGGGCAGAGGATGGGCATGGAGACGTGGGGGGGTGATAGACTCCTGGACACTGTGGGTGCCCCTCCCTGGCAGCTTCAGAGCCCACAAGCCACCTGACCTCTTACAAAGCCACAGAGACCCTGAGCAGAGAGGGGCCACCTTCTGACGGCCACGGTCCCACCACAGCTCTGGCCCTAGGCTTCCTGCCTGCGGGAGGTATTGGGTGAGATGCGGGGTGGGAGAGAAGAAGACTGTGGAGGAGATGGGCCAGCCGAGGGTTAGGGCCAGCTGTCCAACTGTAGGGGAGGGCATGGAGAAGACAAACTTTCCAAAAACAAAAGCAGAAGCGGCAAAATATTCCATTAGGAAAAGCTGGTGGCAAGTCTGCCTTTTGAGTCCTTCGTTCAACCCTCAGAGTGCTGGGGAGAGATCCAGACAACCCCCAAAAGCAGCAACCGTACAGAGAAGGCTCAGGAGACAGGACTGGGCAGGGAGGGCTGCCGATTTTTAAACAAATAAATGAGAATTTATTAGATCATTTTAAGGGTGAAGATAATAAAATAGGCTGCTATGATAGAGAGTGCCTGGGGGCTGCAACAGATGGTGTAGTCATGGAGGGCCTCTCTGAGGCGGTGACACTTAAGCTGATGCCTGAAGGCCAAGATGGAGCCAACTAGGTTCAGAACTTGGGGGTGGCGAAAGCATTCTGGGCAGAAAGAGCAGCAGGTGTAAGGGCTCTGAAATGGGAATGACCCTGAAAGCTCTGAATGTGAATGAGCTTGGTAGATGTAGAGCCACAAAGGAAGGCCAGAGTAAGTGGGGTGAGACTGGCCAGAGGTGGGATCAGAAAGGAAACCAGGGGCTAGACTGCCTATGGCTTTGGAGGGTGAGGCAAGGAGGTTGAATTTTCTACTAAATGTGATGGAAAGCCATGAGAGGGTTTTGAGTAGCAGAGTGATGAGATCTGATTTATGTCTTTAAAAGATCCTTCCTGCTGCCGTGCAGAGAATGGATTGCAGGTGCCAGCGTGGAGGCCAGGAGGGGAGAGCAGGCCCGGGCTGTTGCAGTGTCCGGCTCAGAGCTGCTGGTGGCAGTGGACACAGAGAGAAGATCCTGATTCTAGGTTTAGTTTACAATCAGAGCCAGCAGGCTTTGCTGACAACTGGATGTGGCTGAGGGTCAAAGGAAGGAGTGGAGGTGACGCCCGGGCTTTTGGCTGGAGCCACCAAGAGGCTGGTGGTGCCTGCTGCGGGCCACATTCTCCATTCATCCCTGCTGCTGCAAGCCCAGGCCTCCCTCTGCGGAGGCTGCAGGACAATATTCATTCATGGATTCCAGCAGGAGGTATTTCCTGAGCTTCAGCCAGGCCCCTTCCAACCCCTAGCCCTACCTTGCCCTGCCCTGCTCAGTCCTGCCCTGCCCTTCCCAGAGTCTGCCCATTCCTGACAATCAGGGTGGACAGCTGCCTCCCCCTCTGGCCCGGTGGGTGTGTGCTCTCCTGCCCTGCCTCAGCCCAGATGTGGGGTGGAGATATTAGGGGCCTTGGAGAACTTGAAAATCTCTCTATGTGGTGAGATACTGGAGGAGAATGGGTGTGTGTGTGTGTTGGAGGTTGTCCTGCCCAGGGGAGCAGCGCCTCAACCCATCCCTGGACCCAGGAGGGGAGGCACTGGTGGACATTTTTTGTCACTGTGGAGTGTAATGAATTAATGACAGTACAGGAGGTCTTGGGTGCCTGGACGAAGGCGCTGCCAAGGAAGGTTCCCAAGAGTGCCTGTGCTTGGGGTGGTCCCCCTCCACTAAAGGTCCTGGGATGTGGGGGGCTCAGGCTGGATAGTGACTTACTAAAGGTCACACAGCAACTTCTCAAACAACGCCTTTGATCTTTTTTGTTCTGGGCCACTTGAGATGAAGCTCAGAGCACCGTGGGACAGATCTCTGTTTTCTTTGAGCCTCACCCTTCTTGTTCTCAAAGTCTCTCCCCTGCCCCCAGTGCTCTTCCCATTTTCCATCTGCACCCCATCTCCCCCGTCCTCTAGGAGGCCGCCCCTCACCACTCACACCTGCCTGGATGTCCCCTGTGCCACTCCCTAGGGCTCCGCCCAGGCGCCCCGGATCCCGCGGAAGCCGTTCCATGACTGGGGTGCCAGGTGGGGTCGGTCGCATCCGATGGCAGTTCCGTGTCGGCGTCCCTGCCCCCTACCCGGAGTCCCAGTCTGTCAGCCGTGATGGATGCTGGGCAACGGTCCCTTGGAACGGATCCTGGATCTAAAAGCCTCACGCAGCCATTCCTGGGCGGGAGGCGCGGGGGAGGGACAGAGGGTCCCCCAGAGCCCGGCTCCCTGCTATGAATCAGTCGCCGGCCCAGCCAATTAGCGCAGACAAGAGCCCAGCGATGAATCATGAGCCATTAGGGCCGACTGGCCTCCCTCCCACCAAAGTGGGGTCCTGGCCCTGGCGGGGTGGGAAGTGCTGCTTCTCTGCGGACGGCCTCCCCCCTCCCCAGCGCCCTTCCCCTTCAGAACCGCTGAAAAGACCCTCGCGCTGGGAAGCTGCGGTGGGCAGGGCCGCCTGAGGGTTATTTGTGTGTCATTTGCATGGCGGTAGGGCAGTGGACGCTCCCTGACACGGGCCCGCCCACCTGCCCCCGCCCACCCTCCAGACGGGTTCAAGTGAGAAAAGACCCCGCCAGTGACCCATTAGCGCAGCCAGGGAGCAGGGGCTTGCCCCTTTCCTCCATCCTCCTGGGGAGAGGCTAGACCTGCGTCAGCAGGTCCTAAGAAATAAGAGCACTGGGCCGGGCTCCAGGGATCATTCAGGCCAACCCCTGCCATCCAAACCTGCCCCCTCCTCTAGCAGAGGAAGGAGTGGAAGACCACAGGAGGCCAGGGCATATCTAGAGACCTAGCTCAGCCAAGTAGTGAACAACTGAACAGCCACACCCCCGTCAGCCTCCTAGAGCCGCCTGCCTGAGCCCTTGGGGGCCTCTGTATTGATGCCCTTTGCAGCCGGCTGAAGGCCTGAAGCTGGACTCTAATGACTGGTCAATGGTTGGCGTCAAGGCAGTGGCAGGGGAGGAATTCCTCTGTCTGGACCCTCTTAGGTAGGAATGGATTTGGGGCACTAGAATTTCACTGAAGGAGTCAAAGAAGGTGGAGGGAGAAAACAGAGCTTGTTTCTAGGTGACAAGGCTGACCATGACTTGGTCTCATTTGATCATTGCTATTACTTTCCCCATTTTATGGCTCAGATTACTGAGGCTTGGAGAGGATAAAGGGACTTGTCCAAGGTCCCTGAGCAAGAACATAGGAGCTGGATTTGAACCCAGATCTGTTTCACTTCAGAGCTTGAGTAGATGATCTCTGAGTCACACAAGTCTGACCGTCCTAACGCAGCCCCTTTTATCCACCTGCCTATGTGACATGGCCAACCAGCTGTCTCACAGGGACCTCTAACTCACTGTGTTGAGATCTGAGCTCATTATCCCTCCCTCCCCAGCCCATTCCTCTCTTCTCTGCAAAAGGTACCAATAGCCACTGGCTGCCCAAGCCAGCAACATGGAGATACTCCTCCTTCTGCCTTTCCCATTCCATCTGACCAGGCACGTGGGTGTGGAATCTGGCCAGTTTTGTTGTGAAATGGGACCCTCATGGGACCTCTCCTCCCCAGCTGTGTGTCAATTCCAGTACCCTCCCAGTGGGTCTCTGGGATCCTTCCCCTCAATTCCCTCCTCTATGCTGCTGTCGGAGTGCACTTCTTTAAGTGCAATCTAACACTTCACTTTCTACCTTAAAAAATGGACTCCCCAGTACTTTCAAGATAAAACGTTGTGGTGCCTCACTCCTGTAATCCCAGCACTTTGGGAGGCCAAATTGGGAGGATCACTTGAGGCCAGAAGTTCAAGGCCCGTCTGGGTAACATAGTGAAACACTGTCTCTACTAAAATAAAATTAGCCAGGTGTGGTGGTACATGCCTGTAACTAGGTGCTCAGGAGGCAGAGTGGAGGGGGATCACTTGAGCCCAGGAGTTCAAGGCTGTAGTGAACAACGATCACACCATTGCACTCCAGCCTGGGTGATGAAGAGAGACCCTCTCTTTAAAGAATTTTTTTTTAACTGATCACATCAAAGGAAATTTCAGTGTTATAAACACATTTTTTTTTTAATTAAAAATTTTAAAGTTCAGCCGGGTGTGGTGGCTCACACCTGTAATACCAGCACTTTGGGAGGCTGAGGCAGGTAGATTACTTGAGGCCAGGAGTTTGAGACCTGCCGGGTAACATGGTGAAACTCATTCTCTACTAAAAATACAAAAATTAGCTGGGTGTGGTGGCACACGTCTGTAATCCCAGCTACTTGGTAGGCTAAGGCATGAGAATCGCTTGAACCCGGGAAGTAGAGTTTGCAGTGAGCCGAGATCATGCCACTGCACTCCAGCCTGAGTGACAGAGTGAGACTCTGTCTCAAAAAAATAAACAAGTAAATAAAAAGTTTCCAAAAGATAGAACATTAAAGGGCCTTCACAGTTGGGCATAGAACACCTTTCTAAACCCCCCTGTGGACACAGTAAGTTGCTGGCCACGTGGGATTGCTCAACTTGCCAGATTGTACCAAGGATCTTCCCTCCTCTCAGCCTTGGCTCCTGCTGTCAGCTCTGCTAGGAATGCCCTTTTCCCCATCTCCACCTGGCAACTTGTACTCTCATCTTTCCACCATCTCTGAAGCTTCCCCCGCCTGCCCAGGCAGGATGAATTGCTCTCTCTTCTGGGCTCCTCCAAGCACTTTGCTCGAATTGCTAGCCTAGCACTTCCACACACAGTAGTGTGGTTAGCAGGGTGTCTGCCCCCTCCCTGCCTAAGAGGCCTGGGGCAGGGGCTATGACTTGCTCAGCTCAGCTTCTGTGAGGGGGTCTGGCACATTAGGCATGTTCAATACCGGTTTGATGGATGGGTGAACTGTCCTCTCCTCCTTCTCTATCTCCACCTTCCTGTTCTGGCCTCTGTCCCGAGCTGAAGCCATCCACTTAAAGGAGTCTTGCCAGAAGGCAATCTGGGAGTTAGCCAGAATCTATGTGACCCCTGGACCCAAAAATACCTGATCTGGACAACCACATGGACCAGCCATGTGGAGAACACAGATTGGGGTCAGGAACTCCGGATTCTGAACCTCCATGAGAGACCGTGATCAAGTCACCTCTCTTCTTCGGGCCTCCGTTTCCTTATCTGTTTAATGAGGTAGAGGGTAGAGGATGCTTCTAAGGTCCCTTCCAGCTCTGATGTTTTATGAGTGTGTTGCTTTCTGGTTCCATGGCCCGTGGAGGGCCCTGGACGGTTGGCATGGTATGTGAATGAGAAGCAAGAGCTGTGTATTGGAGGTGGGTTGTCCAGGGCAGATAAGCCATTCTCCCAGGAAGTGACTTCCGAGAAAATAAGGGACCAGCCAGAGAGGAGGCCAGGGCAGACATACACTGAGAGAATGGCTGTAGCTCTCCTGAGTCAGTTAATTGTGAAAATCAATGGTGTGGCCAGAGGCAGGAGACAGGGAAAAGCCTGGGGGATGGAGACTCCTAGGGAGTGAACGCGGTGGGTGTGGCATCCCTTCCCAGGGCTGGTCCAGGAGGTTCTACAGAGACAAGGCCCAGGTGAGTTGGGGGTTGGGATTCAGGGATGGAGAAATGCAAGGGGGAAAAGCCTGGTATTAGAAGCTCAGGGAGAAGGACAAGGTGAATGTAGGTGCAGTGAAAATGCACATGATACAATGTTCCAGAGAAGTCCACTGTCGTAAGTCTACGTGGACTCATGGTGCTGGAGACATTCCCTTTGCTCCTCATTCCCAAGTCCAGACTTGGGTCCTAGTCCTGGCCCTGCCACTGACTCGTGCTGATACAGTTTTGAGCAAGTCCTTCTTTGCCTTTGAGCCTCTGTTTCCCCACCTATAAAACGAGTTTCCCATCTCCAAGGGCCATACTCCTGACACATACAGGGTGCTCCCACCAAGGGTTGGGCCAGCCTTGGTCCCCTCACTCCCACCTGTGACCACCTCCGACCCCTCTACCCAGGTCTCCACCACCAGGCCCTGGGTTTTGCTGGCTTTCTCTGGACCTTTCCCCCACAGCAGTCCCTGCCTGGCTCTGCTTCCCAACTTCCCACTTCCAGGCAGGCCTTCCCGCCTCTCTCAGATTCTGGTTTGGGCAGCTCAGGCTGGTGGGAGCGCAGGTTGTTGCAGGCCAGCTGGGGCCTCCCTCCCCTTCCCCTCTTTATCTCCCAGTTGATACCACTCAGTCCTCACTCCACAGAAGGAAACAAACCGCTGCTGGGGTGTCCTGCGAGGGGGAAGACATGGACCTTTGCTGGGAGGAGCGTCCAGGGGGAATCTGGTTGGGGGGAGGTGGTAGGAATAAACGGGGACCTGGAATAAACCCCTCTCCTTTCATCAGCAGCCTCCCAGTATTTCACTCCATTTGGCGGGGCAGAAAGGAGGTACCAGCATTGACCTTGAGCGTGGGCACAGTCATTCTCTCAGCAGTGAGCCCCCGGCCACCCCTTTGATCGCCCCTCGCCCTCTCCCTAAGCGGCTGTTAACATCCTTCTTTATGGGGCTGGGGACGAAGCCAAGACTCTCTCCTCATCTGGGGCCCCCAGGCAGCTCCCTTTGTACTTCTTCCCATGCCCAGCGCCCGCCATGGGGGCTGCCCCGCCCCAACAAAGACTGGAAGTGAGAAGTCCTGAGCCTTGGACTAGTTAGGTGATCAGAAGGGAGGAACAGTCTGAGCTTACAGGGGGCTCCCTGTCTGATTGGGGGAGGGGAGCAAGTAGAAGAAGAGACAGACCAGCAGAACAGAGCTGGGAAATGGCTGCAGGTGGGCTTCCTGGAGGAGGAGGAAAGGAGAGCACAGGGGAGCAAGGCAAGGAAAAAGAGGGAGGAAGGGTCTATGTGAGACAGAGAGAGAAGGGGGATTCTGTGGGATAGGTATGGCTTGGAATTGTCCATCTGAAGCAGAAAGCCCAAGCCAGACTGTGGAAGGAGTGGTAAAGGGGTGGGGCGGAAAAGTGGGCAACCTGAGAAGCTGAGATGGTGGCTCCGAGCCTCAGCTGCTTCGTCGGTAAAATGGGCCTGACACCTGCTTCCCCCAGTTGCCGTGAGGATTCGCTGGGCCCAGGCGTGTGAGGGTTCTGGCTGGAGATCACACTCCCTTCTCACGCATTTCCTGTCTTGCTTTTATTCCCCACTGCATCCAAGCCCAGAGGGGCCAGTTCCTCCCTGTTTCTCAGCGTCTGGCCTCATCTAGAAACATCTGCCTCTCCTGCAAGAGGTCCCAGCTAAGGCTCTGAAGGAATGAGTGGTGGAGCCAGGACTGCGGGTGGCGGGGCGGGCGGGGAAGCTGGATCGAAGGAATAGAGGCGCATCTTCCTCACCCCCACCTCCCCCAGGCCTCACTCTACATAGATTTGCCATTCATCTCCCCAGATTCCCCTCCTGGCTGCCCCTCAATACACACAGGCGCGCACACACACACACACACACACACACACACACACACCTGTTTTTCTCTCTCAACAAGTCAGCATGGCCCCCGACCCAGAGCCCCCAGTAGAGGTTCCCGCTCTGTTTCCTCCACCTGTTCCTTCAGTGGCTGCCCCCACAATGGATTCTCCAGTTTTATTTCCAAAATTCTGGCCAATTTTGTATTCTTCCCCATAACGTGTCCATGTTATTTCAATATGAAAATATGTTATCTCCCAGTTAAATTACCAAACTTCTCCCTGAAAAATCTTCCAGTGAGAAGCAGGGGCACATTTTTTCCTTCGTTTCTTTCTTGCTGAAGGCACCCAAGGAGGACTCAAAGGTCCCCTGTGCCCCCATCTGAATCCCCAAGACAGAGCCCACTGTCCTGCTCCAGGAGAAGGCAAAGGCAGCATGGGAGAGGGGGTGTCTCTGGAGCCCTGGCCCCAGCCTTGGTGTTAGAAACAATAAGACTTTAGCTCGGTGGAGGGTGAGGGGGCTTTGGGGATAGCCAGAGTTAAAATTGGAGTTGGATGGGCAGGTGTCACCCGTGGCAAGAAAAGGAGATGGTACTCCTGTGGTCTGACCTCAATCTCTCCTGCTTCAGGGGTAGAATCCCAGGCTTATAGAATGTCTCCCAAGCTGGGCATGGTAGTGTGTGCCTGTGGTCCCAGCTACTCTGGAGGCTGAGGTGGGAGCATTGCTTGAGCCCAGGAGGTCAAGGCTGCAGTGAGCAGTGATCAAGCCACTGGACTCCAGCCTGGGTGATGGAACAAGACCCTGTCTCCTCCTATAGTCCCATCCCTATGATTACAGATGAGGCCAGACAGAGGGCTCACTTGAAACTCCAGAAATCTTCATTCTTCCCCAAATTGACTCATTCTCAGTTTCCAGGGTGTGCTGGGCGGAATAATAGCCCTTCAAAAATGTTCACATTCTCATCCCCAGAACCTGTGAATATGTTACTTACGTGGCAAAAGGGATTTTGCAGATGTAATTAAGGATACTTAGATGAGGAGAGTATCCCGGGTGATCTGGATGAGCTCAACGTCATCATAAGGCCTCTTATCAGGGAAGGAGGAAGGCAGGAGGCTCATAGAGGTGTGAGGACAGAATCGGAGGTGGAAGGGTTGTGAGGAAGGGGCCATGAGCCAAGAAATGCAGGCAGCCTCTAGTCAGTGGAAAAGGCAAGGGACAATTCTCCCCTTGAGAAGGAACCAGGCCTGCTGACCCATTTCAGACTTCTGACCTCCGAGCTCAATTTGTTTATAAGCCACTAAGTTTGTGGTAATTCGTTATAGTAGCAATAGGTAAGTAATTGCTAATTAATTACAAACTAATTACACAAGGCTTTTGGGTGAGAGGCTTTGTGGACTCCAGTGGGGAACCCAGTGAGTCTTCCCCTTCACTTTGTTTCATCCTTACCCAGCATTAATTGCACATCTGTGATGTGTCAGGCACATACCAACTTAATCATCACAGCCCTGCCTTCAAGGAGCTTCCAGTCTAGTGGTACTACAGACATGCAAACACACAAGAACCACGTAGTAAAAGAGTGATTTTTGATGGTTGGTATACACAAGCTGCAATCTGCATGTGGACAGGAGCCAGAGGTAAGGGAATACTTGGGCTCTTGGAGCCAGAAGAACTCTTGATCCTGACTGCTCATTTTTGACGCTGGGTAAGTTACTTACCGGGGGACCCGGTGGGGGACCCCGGTTGCTCCCCCAATCCACTTGGGAAGGTGAAGGGGGTGCTGCATTAGCCCACGGCATTAACCCCATGAACCAGAGCTTCAGAGTGAGTGAGGATAGAGGCAGAGGCTGGGGACAGGGGAGAATACATGTCCTACCTATGCCTTAGTTTCCCCCATCTGTAAAGTGGGAAAAATAATCACACCTACCTCATGGGGTTGTGAGAATTAAATAATGGTGCATGGAGACTGCTTGACACTGTGAGTGACACCTTGTAAGTGCTCAGAAAACAGGGAAGGCTTTACGGAGGAGCTAGAACTTGAGCCAGACTTGAAGACCAAATAAGAACTTGTGGGATAAACGAACAGGAGGAAGCTCTTCTGAGAACAAAAAACAGCACGTGCGAGGCACAGGGGGTAGGACATGAACCTTTTGGGGAATTGCAATGAGATTCAGGAGGCTGAAGCCTAATGTGGCCAAGAAGCAGGAGAGGTGCTTGGAGAGTAGGCAGAGGCTGGATCGCCAAGGACCTTTTATGTCATTCCAAAGATGCTTTCATCCTGAAGCCGATAGGGAGCCACTGAAGGCTGTGGAAGAGGGGAGTGACTCAACTAGATTTTTATGTTGGAAACAAATGTGTTTTCCAGGTTGGTTCCAAAGAGAGAGAGGGACTGAGGGAAGGGATCTCATTCCAATTCAACCTGTGGGGGCAGGAGGAGAATGTGTTTCCTTTTTTTTTTTTTTTTGAGGCAGAGTCTCGCTCTGTCATCCAGGCTGGAGTGCAGTGGCGCAATCTCAGCTCACTGCAATCTCCGCCTCCTGGGTTCAAGCGATTCTCCTGCCTCAGCGTCCCGAGTAGCTGGGATTACAGGTGCACACCACCACACTCGGCTGATTTTTGTGTTTTTAGTAGAGACGGGGTTTCACCGTGTTGGCTGCACTGGTCTCCAACTCCTGGCCTCAGGTGATCCGCCCACCTCGGCCTCCCAAGGTGTTTTCAATGTCCCTAACTGTGAACCCAGAGATGATCTCTGGAGGAAGGGGCTTTGGGGGATCACAGCAAGTCAAAGGAAAAGACCCAAATACCTATTAGCCATCGGAGGAAACTGAGGCCCAGAGAATGTCATGCAGTAGCGGCAGAGGCAGGACCGGATCCCAAATGTCCTGACTCCCAGCCCAGTGCTCGCTCTAAAGTATCCCGACAGCCACAATAGCTGGATGAATAGCCAAACTGAAGATGGAAGACTAATACAGAACAGGCAGCCTCCCACACTGACTCTTTGGAGGGACAGTGAAGACAGACTGTGTTGTTGTCCAGTGTTTCTGGGGACCTGGTTGCTCCCTGATCCACCTGGGGAAAGAGGGCGGGTGCCGCATTAGCCCATTACATTATCCCGTGAAACGGAGCTGCAGAGTGAATGCAAGATAGGGGCAGAGGCTGGGGGCAGGAGAGGATGCAGATACTATCATCTCCTATCTGTACCTTAGGCCTGGCTGAACCTAAGCTGTCCTCAGTGCCTCAGAACTGAACCTGTGACAACACAATAGACTCAAAATAAACTGGGCGTTTGCCACTTTAAAGCCTTCGCGTCAAGTCTCCCCATTCAGCTGCAATGCCCCAGTGAGGCAGTAGGCTGACCTCACGTGACTTTTGGGAGTGAACGCTGAGACCATCAACCCTATCAATGAGGATTTAAAAAAACAACAACAAAGTACCACCTGACAAGTTCAAATTATTTATTGATTCCTGAAAAGGAAAATGAAAGGAAGCTGGCCAAAGCCACGGAGTGCCAGTTAAATAAATGATCGGGAGTCTTCTTGGATGGGCTGCGGTTCCGTTTGCAGCACTTAGCATCTTCCGCCTTGGAGGAGAGTTCCCGGTGGGTGCTCAGCCTACCCGCTTCAACTGCAAGCTCACTGAAGACAGATACCCCAGTTCGGCACGGTGCCAGGCTGGCAGGAGGGCTCTTTTCCTCTTTTGTAGACTGTTGATGCAGCCTCATAAGTGCGCTCTCTGCCTCCCGTCTTGGCTCCCCCAGTCCACACGACAGTCTTCGTAAGACACTGATCAGATCCTCTGACTCCGCTGAACCGCCTTCAGGACGCACCATAGCTACAGCAATGTCTCCCGCACTGTGCCCTGGGGCACCTCAGTCCCAAGAGATGCTCCTGAAGAAACAGCCTGGAGCCAAAATAAATTTTTTAAATGCTCTTTACTGAAGCTCCCGGGCCTTAGAGATTCACATTCCACGTGAACATAATAAGGGTTCTGAGAAGTCCTTCGAGGTCAGCATGCAGCCAGGTTCGTGTATTTGATGCAACTTTCCCAAACTTTTTCCATCACAGGCAATCTTTTTGCAAGCAATGCCTACAAACAGCACAAGACACAGTCCCACAGAACATACTTTGGGCAGCGGTGATCTGCACAGTAGAGCCTGAAGTTCAGGTTGGGCAGAGGGCAGCGGTGGTGTGATGCCTCCCTGCCCAAGGGAACACGGTCTGTGGGGAGCACTCAGGCGGCCGTGCTGGCTCAGGGTGCAAAGGGAAGGTGCCGGCTGTGTGCAGACGTGACAGAGACTCGTGGATCAGAGAGTCCATCAGCAGCTCTCCTCTCTGCATTCAGTCTCTTCATCTGGACACGGATGTCCTGGGCCCGTGTGTGTTTCTGGACCTGGCATATCCTGAGTGAATCTTGGCCTCCTGTTGAACCCAGCAGCCTCCTGCTGCAGAGTCACTGAGATGCTGTGCAATTATGAGATACCGTCCCACCGCAAAAGAACATTCCAGCTTGTCCAGGGGATGGTCACAGAAGCCAGCGCTCCGCTGGATCCCCTTGTGTGGTCGGAAAAGCATGAGCATTGGAGGCTGAGTCCTGGGTTTCCATCCTGATCCATCACTGACTAGGTGCTGTGGGCCTTGGATGAGTCACTCAGTCAGAGCCTGTTTCCTCATCTGTAAATGGGGAAACAATAGCTGCCTTCAGGGTCATTGAGCCAGTGTGGTTTGTTGCCCTGTGGTATCAGCCTTACCACCTCCAAAGTTCTAGAAGATCCCCTAAGTTAGGATTAAGTTTCCTCATTCATTCATTCATTCATTCATTCCATGCAAATACTTGCCAGGCAGCTTCCCCATGCTAGGAACTGGGGAAACGGTGCTGAGGAGAAGCAGGCTGTGTCTGTGCCTGTGTGGTGCCTACATTCTGGTAGGGATTAGGTAATTCATTCATGTATTCAATACCGAGCAGCCACTGTGGGCCAGGCATTGCGCTGGGCTCTGGCCTTCTGGATGTTTCATACACAGTTTACAAAGTGTTTACAAAGCACTTTTGCCATCATGGGTTAGTTTGTTCTTCAGACAGTCTGGTAAGATGGGAAGCAGAGATTGCCACCCCATTTGGTAGACAGGGAACTAGAGGTTCGGGGAAGACTAAAAGAGACGTTGAACTGGGAACCAAAACCTCTCTTCTCTCTACAGGCACTCACGGAAGGCCCACTCTGGGCCAGGTGCTGTGTTCACAGTGGGCTGCAAGTGTCCCGTCTGACTGTGTGGGTGATGCTGACAGCCATTTGCCTGCCTGTCTGTTGCTGTGGTCCCTATTCCCCCTCTGAGGCAATACCCTCCCCCAGCCAAGTCCTCAGCCATGGACTTCCTCACAACAGGGAGCACACAAGTTGATTCCTCGAATTCCACTCCCTCAGCTGTCCCCCTTTGCAGCCCAGGAAATCCTCCTGCCCTGGCCTTCCATACCTAAGGCCAAGGCTGGTCCCTGCCCCTTACCAGGGGCCTCCTTTGGGGTAGAGCAATACTCAGGGAAGACCGAGATGGCTCAGTCCCTCCCCAGATGCCAACATGTGAACCAGAGGTACAGCAGACCAAGCCAAATGGGTGCTCCCAGCCAAGTGGGTGCTCACTATGGGGACCACTCTGGGCCTTGGCCAGGGAGGAGCAGGTGGGAGCACAGGGAGCTGAGCATGCAGATCTTCCAAAGTGGATGGAGTTATAAACTGGAGCGGGGAGAGGGAAGGGGAATGAGGAGGCTGAATGATGAGCCCGCCATCATTTGACTAAAGGCCTGGAAACTGACAGCAACGTGGGATCCTGGAAGGAGGTGCTGAACTGGGGGTGAGGTGAGGTGGGGGGTGTCAATATCACTCAACATTCAACTCACTGTCAGCTTAAATGAGCAAACTCCAGCTGAGCCAAGAAGACTGACATATCCAGCATTCCCCAAACCCATCTGAATATCTCCTTCTCCTCTACCTCTTCCTTCTCCTCTAGGAAGACCCCTCAGGTCATCTCCACCCCCACAGGCATGTTCCCTGTGTGTCTGGCCAGCTCCTGTGCCTACACCCTGCATCCTGGCCCCTCCATCTCCCTGTGTTCCAGGCATGCTCTATTTCCTTCATCAAACAGGGGCTCCAGGAGGTGAGCTGTAAGAGGTAGAGGTTTTTGAAGAGCATCACCTTTGCAGGTACAGAGTACGGCATCTCCTTTGAAGCTCCTCCATCTGGGCTCTCCTAATTCCCAGGCCACCACCAGCTCCACCGGATCCTAAACTGTTCGGTGAGGTGTTTACAGCCTTTCTCCTGTGCTCCAGGCACGTGGCCCTCCACCTGGATCCTGTCTCCTCTTCGTCCCCTGCCCCGGTTCCACCAGCAGCATTCCTCCAGCCCTGTTGGCTGCAGTCTCACCTAAATCACACTCACTGCAGTTTCCAGTACAAGATTTTATCTTCAGGTTCTTTAGGGGCATGGGTAGCCTGAAGGATGTGGGGTAGAACCAACATACAACTACCTGCCTGGGGGAGAGCAAGCCACCCTACTCTCACAGCTCATACCAATGCCTGCCTGAGAAGTTTTGTCTCGTTAATTCATTTATTGCCAGGAGAAAGCCGAGCTGTTTCTTCCCTCTTTACAGGTGAGAAACGCTGCAGGCAGGAATCCAGCCGTCATTCTTGACACCACCCTTATCTAATCCCCTGCCAACTGCTAGTTCAAGCCAGCATCAGCTCTCTCCTGGACCACTGCCACCGCCTCCTAACTGGATTCCCACCTCCGCTCTCATTACCCCTGATCTGCAGCCAACTTGAGATGATCATGTCACCCCCTCCACACCCAGCACAACTCCAAAGTGCAAAGAGGCTGCCTCCGTTCTTGGATCAAGGGTTTAAACGTGACCTAGAAGGCCGAGAGTCATCAGTCTCTGTTCACCTCGCACTCCACTTTCTGCACTCCGGCCTCGTCTGACTTCTCCCAGCACGTTGTACATGCTCCCTCCGGCCACAGGACCTTTGCACATATGGTTTCCTCTGCCTGGGCTGTTCTTCCATCCCCTCGGGTTTCAGCTCAGACATCACCTCGTTGGGGAAGCCCCCAGCTTCCCTGGCTGGTCAGATCTCCCGTACATACTCTTAGGGCATCATGTTCTTCGTTTTCTTTGCACTGACTTACAGCTGTCATCTTGACTGCATTTGGGTGACTATTTGATTGATGTCTGCTCCCCCACTAAACTGCAGGCTCCATGAGGGTAACAGTCAAATCTTCTCTGTTTTCTCTGTATCCTCAGCTTAGCCTGGTGCCTGGCACATAGTAGGTGCTCAATAAATAGTTGTCTGAGTAAGGGCCAAATGAGTGAGCAAAGCCTTAACCAAGCCAACCAGTACCAGGCGCTCAGAGCCCTCAGCCCCCTGGGGTGGGAAAATGGTTATTTATCAAGCCAGGACCAAGAGCTCAGAGCCTGCAGTTGCCCAGGGTGGGAGGATGGTTAAGTCCCCGAGGCTAGCTGGGGGAAGCCACAGTTTGTGCCCTACTGGAAGAGGATGCCACCAGCTGTGTGCTTGGGCCAGCAATCGGTCACCATTTGAAAACAGAGTTTGCTCCATAGCAAGCAGCCCCCCCGGCGACTGGGTGTGGAGGAGGGTGCCAGTTACAGCAGTGAGTCCCCACCGCAGTCCCACCGCCGCTGTGCTGTCGCTGTGTTCTTTGGGTTTTGGGAGCCCAGTGTTTGCTACCTGTTCACTTTTGAAAAGGTCCTCCCTAGGCACAGCCCAGAGAAGAGAAGTGGGAGGCTTCAGTCCCTTCCTTACATGCTTACAGGGTGGGGGGAAGGTGCCTCTAGTGAGAAGGAGAAGGATGAAGAGGAAGGAAAGGGAAGACTGAAGTGTCCATGAAAAACTCAGGAGAAAGCCTCATGGGAGGCAGGATATTGGCTATCTGGGGAGGCACCTCTAGAACGTCACTCCCCCCTCCCTTAGCCCTTGAGTGGCCCCAGGGAGGCATCACCATCTCCCTTTTTAGCATCCCTCCCAGGGGGAAGGAAGAGAGAAAGAAGAGGACATCTACTATCTGGGCAGAGCCAGTCGGCCTCCTCCTGAGCAATCCTGGAGGGCTTCCTGGAGGAGACGAACTTTATAGAAGTCACAGCTACCTGGGAGGGAGATAGTCCAGGCAGAGAATCACAGGGAGAGAGGATCACATTCCAGGGTAGCTGAGAAGCAGGAGACAGCAAGATAAGGAAAGGCAGTGTGACCAGAGTGGAGGGGGTGTTGCAAGAGAGGCAGGAATCACCCTGTGGCATTAACAGGTCTGGTTGTGTCCCTCTCTGCTCAGAACCCTCCAGAGGCTCTCATCCCACTCAGAAAAACCACAGACCTTCCTCCCTGCTCTCCTCTCCTACACCCCCCCACCGCTGCTCCCACTGCGGAGGCCATGCTGGCCTCCTCCCCACTCCACAGCACATCGAGTGCTCCTTAGGCAGTTCCCCTCTGCCTGGAACCGCCTTCCCTACCCAGCTGCACTCTCATTCTCTCCCTCCTCAAAGCTCCGTTCAAGTCTCACCTTTGACTACAGTAAAACTGCATCCCTTCCCTAGCCACATTCTCAGCCCCCCTGACTTCCTCTGCCTTGCTTTTTTCCCCTCTTCATGGAACTTACAACTTTCGAACATCCTCCGTGATGTATTTACTTGCCAAGCTCCACAGGGCAAGAATAGTGGTTTGTTGTTTTGCTGACGAGCCAGCACAAGAGACAGTGCCTGGCACATAGTAGGTGTTCAATAAACATTGGTTCAATAACTAAGAGGGATGAGGGGAAAGTGGGGGTGGGAGCCTGGGAATGGAGTGGAAAATCATGTTTCCAGGCTCCTTGGTCACTGGGGGAAAGGAGGCCCAGAGTGGGTGGGCAGCTCCCAAGCAGCCACCGAACATACCGGGAACAGAATCGTGTCACCCTCTGTTACGTCTGTCCCAGCTCTCCCCTCCTCCCCACCTTCAGAGTCCTCCCTGGGTTACGGTGCTCCTAGCATCTGGTATCCATCAGTCCCTTCCAGAAGTCCCTGTGAAACAAAGCAGGGTGGCTAAAGCGATCCCAGATTGGGGGCAGGAGGGAGTCTGCAGGCAAGCTGCCCCTGTTGCTGACCTATCCATCCCCCGCACCCACCCTCCAGCTCTCCCCCAGAGCTACCAGCCCGCAGGTTTCACCACCCCCAACACCCAACCACACACAACTCCTGGCTCCGGATTTGAGGGATGAGGAGGGGGAGCTGGCAGCAGGGAACGAGGACACGCAAATGGGACCTGACAGGGGCCGGGCACCTCGGGCAAAGAATGTAAATAAAAATCAGTAAATATTTAGGGGAAATGGAGCGGGAAGTGGGAGAGGGAGGGTGGAGGGGGATGTGTTGGATTTCCAACAACATCTGGAGGGCAGTCCTCTCTCCCACCTCCCCCCCATGCCCCAGTCCACCCCATATGGGGGCTTGCAGTTGAGAGAGGGTGGTGGCTCTTGAGGGGGAGGTAAGTGTCTGCGCTGGGCTGTCTGGATGTGTCGGGGTGGGTACAACTTTGACGGTCTAGAGTGTTTGCCCGACCAAGCATACACAAGGCCTCACCCAACCCCAGACTGAGTGCTTCCCTCTGGGCCATTCGTATCTTCCCTTCCAAAGGCTCTGCTGTGAGCCAGGAAGCAGGGATTCTAGGATGAAAGACAAGGTCCCTCTTCTCAAGGAGCTTCTAAGAGAAAGGAGAGCCTTAAGGAAGCCCCACATAAGGAGGGCCTTGACAGAAGTCAGCTTAGGGAGCTATGAACTAAGGCCAGGGGGAGTGACATAAAGTAGAGGTCAGGGAGGACTTCCTGGAGGAGGATTATGAAAGTACAGAGAGACATGGATGAGAAAAGGATGCGTGTGTAGCGGGAGGTGAAGTTCATTTTCAGGGAGAGATAGGAGTATGGAACCACGAGGGGCAAGGTGATACGGGAGGATGGAGCAGGGGGGCAAAGAGAGTTGAAGCTTAGTTACCCCCAGAAGAAAATCTAAGCTAAGAGCTCAAATGGGGCAAGATGAGGTATGGGGAAAGGGGCTTGAGGAGGTCTGTGCCCCCAACCCCACCATCCCTACCACCTCAGCCAAAGTAGTTATACCTTCGTCTGCTTTACTGATCAGACTTCCAGGAAGATTTTATTTGAAGGGTCTCAAGACTTTTGAAAAGAAAAATGGAAAACTACTGCTGTCTCAGGAAATAAAAGAAAAGCTTCCCCCCAAACAGAGGCCAAAGCTGGAAAAACGGAAGAGCAGAAAGCAAAGAGCCTCTACCTCTAGCTTCAGAGCAGTGAGCCTTCACGTACCCACGCTGAGGTTAGACTGTACGAGGGACTTCTTCACAGGTATTTCAAGCCTCTCTCTTGCCATCCAAACTGGGTCAGGCCTGGCTCACTGCGCTGGCCTGCCCACCCCATGCTGAGCCGCCTTGGGCAAGAGTGCAGGGGCTCCAAAGAGGGTCCAGGGACTGGAGTGTCATCCTCTGCCTCCTGCTTCCAGTCTGGGGGAACAATTGGCGTTTTGTTCAACAGAGGATGCCCGAAGGGTGAGGTCACTCCCGACATGGCTCTCTTTGTCCCAGAGCCAAGGAGACACCAAGGCTGAGTCCAGGCAGCCTCCCCTGATCCTTCGTCCCCAAACCCCTGAGCACTGCCCCCCACCCCCTCACTGTCCCCATGTAGGGTTTTTCCCAGGGCCACAGAAAGGAACATTTGAAGGGAAGGGGGCTGGTGTGGCAGGCACTGGTGGAGGTGGAGAGGGCCTGAGCCGGGTCTAGAGGAGAAGGACAGCGAGCTGGCCAAGTCGCCCATTCCGTGGGTGATCCTTCCTCACAAGGAGCTCCAGGCACTCATGTGGCTTGCCCTGCAAACATGGTTCCAGGCCGGGCACAGTGGCACATGCCTGCAATCCCAGCACTTTGGGAGGCCGAGCTGGGAGGATCACCTGAGCCTGAGAGACCGAGGCCGCAGTGAGCCTCGGTCACTGGCCAGAGGAGCCAAGAGGATGCTGGGAGCAGGGCCAGCACCACTGCACTCCGGCCTGGGCGACAGAGCGAGACCTTGTCTCAAAAAACAACAAAAAGATTCTAAACCCAAAAGGGAGAAAAAACCAAACCAAACCAAAGGGGTCTGAGCCCCGAGGCCAGAGGGCAGGACAGTGCGGGAGGGGAGAAGGCGAGGAAAGGTGTCTGCGGCCTGGAGGAGGCGCAGGGCCAGAGGACAGGACAGTGCGGGAGGGGAGAAGGCGAGGAAAGGTGTCTGCGGCCTGGAGGAGGCGCAGGGCCAGAGTCGCAGCCAGAGCATCCCTGAGGAGCTGCAATGGACGGGCCTCCAGGAGCCTCCATCATCAGGATGGGCCGAAGGCAGAGACCACAGAGACGGGCCATTGGCAGGCGCGGCCTAAAAAGGAGAGGGCACTGTGGTGCTGTGAGCACTAGCCCGGGA
Organism: Ateles fusciceps; assembly: GCA_036589455.1. Lineage (NCBI taxonomy): Eukaryota > Metazoa > Chordata > Mammalia > Primates > Atelidae > Ateles > Ateles fusciceps. The sequence continues at coordinate 11,349,191 of JAZHEH010001386.1, forward strand.
AGCAGCGGCTCCGAGTTCTAGACCCGGCTCTGCCTCCGGCTCACGGAGGAGCCCGGCCTGGTTTCCTCTCCCTGGGCCTCAGTTTCCCCACTCTGTGCAGTGAGAGTCTAGTAGTCTGGACGAAGACGCTGGGGGCAGCAGAGCGCTGGAGTGCAGAGCGGGGCTCAGGATGAGGGGACGCTGTGGCCGCCTGCTGGGACAAGGTGGGACCTGGCAGGATGGGAGGGGCTACCCTGAGGGCTGCAGTCGCGCAGCAGCTGCCTATGCGGAGAGACAGAGCTACAGTGGGAGCCAGCCACCACTGGGGGCTGGCCAGGGAGGACAGTAGTGCCATTGGTGGGGAGTGCAGCTGTCCCGAGACCACCAAGGTTGGGAGCGTGGAGGGATGGGTCCACCCCCAGGGCTGAGTGGGCAGCCGGAGAGGCCAAGAGGATGCTGGGAGCAAGGGCCAGTGACAGGACACGGAGCGGTGTGACCAGGTCAGCCTCTAAATGTGGGTTCTCAGACTTTCAGAGCTTCTGTCCCAACACCCTGCCTCCTCCCCCTCCCGCCCATTCATTCTGGACCAGGCCCCATACCCCATCTTGGTGGAATGTTTTGTGAGCTGAGAATAGCCATTGCCAGGGTCAAGGAAGGGAGGGTCGCCAGGGACTAATTGCCCTAAATAAATGAGCAATTAAGGCTCTTACAGGAAGAATCCAGAACCCCCTCCACCCACCACCCTGAAAGATCACCATGGCAACCTCTACTGGCTCCACCCCAGGAAAAGATGAACCACTTGGTTGGCCCACGTGGCTGTCATCGGACAGTGGAGGGGGGGGAGAGGGCGTGGTTTCAGTCGGGGCGGGGGAGGGGGAAGCAGGAAGGGCAGGGGTGACTGGGTGACTTTCTGGCTAAGGTCTCTGGGCAACTTCTCCCAGTCAGACCGTGGGGAAGAGGGAAAGAGTATGGGGCACCCTCTGTGCCAGCCTCATCCGTTCCCCGCAGCCGGCAGGACTGAGGCCCCTGTGTCCGGGGCTGGGGGTGGGCTGAGTTGCCAGAAGTAGACCCTGCCAGGTCCCCATCTCCTCTCCGCACCCCTCCCCCCGCCACACTTCCTGTAATGGCGTCTCCAATGGGGGAGGCCATTAGTCCTGCTTAGGGCAGCACCTAAGTACTGTGGCTGATAAATATAACATGAGCCCATCGATTAGAACCCTCCTAGTCCTGCAGCAGCGCGGCTCCCTAATGGCTCCCCTCCCCTCGGCACACTGACTACCCGCCTCTCACCCCCCAACCTCAGGCTGATTTTCTGGTTTACTCGAGGCTGTGAGGCAAACGTGAGCAGAGCAGAAGTGAGGTGATGGAGGCAGCACCCAGAGCGCAGTCAGAAGGGCCGCTGCTTGGAGACAGGTTGGACCGGTCTGGGCCCTGAGGCGGCCTGGAAACATCTCTGTCAGCTAGGGGCAGCTAGGGGAGGAGCGGCCCATCAGTTCCCGGGGCCCTGGCCCTGCAGTCGGACATGGAGCGAGGAAGACAAGGGGCCCTGTGTTGTGAGAGGTGCAAGACACAGCTCCTGCCTTGGGGTTCTCCTGGTGACTCAGAGGAGCCCGCAGTGATGGCAGCTCTGGCCCTGTCGCCACACGCTCTTCTCCCTGCGTCTCCCGCCCCAACCCCCACTGCACCTGTCCCAGCCCAGTCAATGTCATTTCACCCACCTCCAGGGCATCCACACCTCCCCATCAGGTCGGGGTCTGAGGGCAGGGGCTGTGCCTCCTGCATCAGCTTAGGGCCTCTGAGGGGTAGGGACTGTCTTCCCCAGGTGCGGGCTCTGGAAGTCATGAGCCTTTTCCTCCAAACCACCAGATATGGACTGAGGATGGCATAGGGTCGGGTCTGCCCCCCCGTTCCCCAAACCAGTTAGGCCTTCAGACTTGTTAACCATCAGTGCTGGTGGGAACTGAGAGAGCAGACTTAGACAACTCTGCCACACCTCCCCACAGCCTGAGACCCCTCAAGTCTCTGGCCTGTGCTGGGAGACATCTGGAAGGGCCTCGGCAGGAGGTGCAGGAACAGCTCCCGCCTGGGGCGCCAGAGGGGGCTTGCTGGGTGGGTGGGGGCCCAGGCCTGCGAGGGGGCCTGTGGTTTTGCAGAGCTGTGTCTCTGGGTGGAGGCTGCCCACAGAATCCTCTAACAGGAAGGCTGAGCCAGGCTGGCTGCAGCCAGGAAGTTAATCCTTAATGTACCTCTGGCCTTGCTGCTGCAAAAACTCACCACTTAAACACTCAGCAGGCCGGGTGGGGACCAGCCACAGAGCCTGCCTTCCTGGGGGTGGGTTTGATGCCACAGCGCGCTGTGTGCCAGGGATGCTGGGTGTCTGCAGGCGAGGCTGTGTGTGCTCCTGGGGTACCTGTCTGCCTGAGTAACGTTGTATGAGAGGGGTGGGCATGCAAGAGGCCAAGGGTGAGGCTGGCCTAGTCTCTGCTGTGTCCCCCTGCCCCCACCCATGCCTCTCTTAAGAGATGTTCTTTTGTGGGGTGGGGTTCGGACACTATTCTTCTCACGCACATGTCTAGTTGCAGCTGTAGGGATGGTTATGAGGTTGCAAGAACCTCCTCCTGGGGCACTGGGTGGGGAGGCTAGGATGAGCAACACTGAGGGAAGGGAGGGCGTGTCAGCACGTGCTCCTCAGAGAAGCAGAACCCACCGAAGACACAGAGAAAGAGAAAGGAAGGAAGGAAGGAAGCACAAGAGAGAGGAAGGAAGGAAAGAGGGAGGGAGGGAAGGAGGGAGGGAAGGAAGGAAGGAAGGACGGACGGACAAGAGAGAGGAAGGAAGGGAGGAAAGAGGGAGGGAGGGAGGAGGGAGGGAAGGAAGGAAGGAAGGACGGACGGACAAGAGAGAGGAAGGAAGGAAGGAAAGAGGGAGGGAGGAAAGGAGGGAGGGGAAGGAAGGAAGGAAAGAGGGAGGGAGGGAAGGAAGGAAGGAAATAGATATAGATACACACACACACACACACACACACACACACACACACACATAAAGACACTTATTCTAAGAAATTGGCTCATGTGATTATGAAGGCTGAGAATTCCCATGATCTGCCGTCTACAACTGGAGGCCCAGGAAGGCTGGTGGTATAGTTCCGGACCAGGACCAAAGGCCTGAACCAGGAGCACTGGTGGCGTAGGTTCCAATCAGAGCACAGGGGGGACCAATGGCCTAGTTCAAGCATTCAGGTAAGAGTGACGTCTTCCTTATCTGTTTGCTTCATCCGGGCCTCTGATGGACTGCACAGGGCCCACCACACTGGGCAGGGCAGTCTGCTCTAGTCGGTCTACAGACATGACACAAAGGTCAATGCCACCCAGAAACACGCTCACAGATATACCAAGAATAATGTTTAACCAAATATCTGGGCACTCTGTGACCCAGACAAGTTGACACATAAAACATACCATCACAGGATCTCCCCCTTTGAAGAAGTTTCTGGAAGGGGCGTTGGCTTTGGGAGAAATGGATAAAAGGATAAGGGATGGGCAGATTCTGCTTACAAGACGTCTTGGCTCAGGCTGCCATAGCAAAACACCGCCGACTGGGTAGCTTAGGCTACAGAAATTGGGCCCGGCGCGGTGGCTCACGCCTGTAATCCCAGCACGTTGGGAGGCCAAGGCAGGCAGATCACCTGAGGTCAGGAGTTCCAGACCAGCTGGGGCAACATGGCAAAACTCTGTCTCTACTAAAAATACAAAAAACCACCAGGTGTGGTGGCACATGCCTGTAATCCCAGCTACTCGGGAGGCTGAGGCAGGAGAATCTCTTGAACCCAGGAAGTGGAGGTTGCAGTGAGCCAAGATCGCACCACTGCACTCCAGCCTGGGCAACAGAGTCAGATTTCATCTCAAAGAAACAGATTTTCTCACAGTTCTGGAAGCTGGAAGTCCGAAGCCAAGGTTCCGGCCCGTTCAGTGTCTGGCGAGGGATCCCTTCCTGCCTGCCTTCTTGCTGTGTCCTCTGAGACCACAGTGTCCACAAGGCCCTTCCTTGGTGCATGCGCTAGAGGCGGAAGGACGCAGGGAGAAGGGGGACGTGGGGGCAAGAGGAGCTGGGGTGCCGGGGAGAGCACGCACTAGTGTCTTTTCCTTTATAAAGGCACTAATCCTGTGGCATCAGGGTCCCGCCCTAACGACCTCATGTAACTTTAATTACCTCCTTAAAGGCCCTGTCTCCAAATACGGCCCCACTGTGGGTCAGGGCTTTAACATACATTTCAAGGGGACATGGTTCAGCACTAGGTAAGGAATATCTCTCCCTTTCCCCCCCCACATTGCACCCTCATTTTAAAAGATGAGCTGGTTCAGATTTCCCATTCCAACTGGCCAAGCAAACTACCTCCCGCCTCCTCCCCCACCTCCTCACCCCTTCTCCCTTCTTTCCCAGCCTCCTCTTCCCAGCCTCTCTCTGCATTCTGAGGCTGGGGCCGGGGCAATCAAGAGGCTTCAATAGCCTGAATTCAGCCCCCATCCCGGGCTATATTTAGCCTAGTGCCTCAGACACTGGACAAAGCCACTTCCAAGAGGCTGCTGGGGACAGAGTGGAGAGGAGGCTGCCCTTCCTGCCCCTTTCCCTTCCTGATATGGATACCCCTTGGTTGCCCTTCTGGGGTTACCAGGAATGCCGTTCACAGGGCATGGGCTGGGGCTCTGTGTGCACTGCATTCTATTTCTAGATCATCCGCTGGGAAGGGCGTTCTGAGCCCCCTGCCCCAGCCTGAACAGGCACATTCCTCGGCAGTTTCCTCTCACATCCTCCCCATGCAGCAGAGTCACTTGGGAGCTTTCAAAGCTGTGGATGCCCAGGCCCCGCCCCTAAAGATTCTGATTTAATTGGTCTTGGGTGAGGCCCTAGCATCCTTCTTTTTCTTTTGAAAACTTCCCCCAGGTGACTCGAATGCACTGCCAGGATGGCAGACCACGGTTCTAGATCCTTACCACTCCAAGTGTGGTGCCCGGATCGGTGGCATCGCACAGTGGGGAGGGGGGAGGGCCTGGCTTGTTGGAAATGCACATTCCTAGGCCCCGCGCCGGCCTTGCTGAAGCAGAATCTGCCTTTCTAGGTCCCCAGGGGATTCCAGTGCAGACTGACGTTTGAGAATCACTGCTCTAGAGCCTCCCCGCCGTCACCGGCAGGACTCCGGATCTGTGTCTCCAAACGTTTTGGTCAGGCTGGAACAGTGAAGGGCCCTGGTGCTCACCCTGCCTGTCCCCCACTTTCTTCTGAGGACAAGATTCTGTTTTCTTGGGATTTCTATCCTGTGGGAGATGGCTGGGTCCACTTCTCCCAGGCCCAGATGGAGCCAATCTAAATTCTCAAGTTCTGGTTAGCTGAGAGTGTCTTATATGTAATCCACACTTTGCCTTTACCCAAAACCCTTCCTGTCTGGAAGTCAAAATGCAGAGTCCTTGGAATAGCGTGGAGGCCCCGCCCAGGTACAGAGCCCAACTCCTGCTGCCGTCCCCACCCAACACGCAACACTGGAGCCAGACCCAGCACCTCCTGGCTGCCGGAACCCATGCTGCTCCCTTAAGGATGCCTCCTTCACACTAGAGCAGTTTGCATTCCTTGTACCCTTAGCTGAAATGGCTTTATCTCTTCTTTTTTTTTTGAGACGGAGTCTTGCCCTGTTGCCCAGGCTGGAGTGCAATGGCGCAATCTCGGCTCAATGCAACCTCCCCTCTCCTGGGTTCAAGCAATTCTCTTGCCTCAGCCTCCAAAGTGCCACCACACCCAGCTAATATTTTGTATCTTTAGTAGAGATGGTGTCTCACCAAGTTGGCCAGGCTGGTCTCGAACTTCTGACCTAATGATCTGCCGGTCTCAGCCTCTCAAAGTGCTGGGATTACAGGTGTGAGCCACCCCTTTATTTGTTTGCTTGTTTGTTTTGAGACAGAGTCTCACTATGTTGCCCAGGCTGGAGTACAGTGGAGCAATCTTGGCCAATCTTGACTCACTGCAATCTCTGACTCCCAGGTTCAAGCAATTCTCCTGCCTCAGCCTCCCAAGTAGCTAGGACTACAGGCACCTGCCACCATGATGGCTAATTTTTGTATATTTAGTAGAGACAGGGTTTCACTATGTTGGCCAGGCTGGTCTGGAACTCCTGACCTTGTGATCTGCCTGCCTCGGCCTCCCAAAGTGCTGGGATTACAGGTGTAAGCCACTGCGCCAGGTCGGCTTTATCTCTTCTTTTCCTATCTGTTTGATAGGCTCCTATTATCCTTCAAGTCCCAGATAAGTTCACCTCCTCCGAGAAGCTCTCTTAGTCCTTCAGGCACAGTAAGTGTTCCCATGGCTGTTTGTACAGGCCCCACTCCCAGCACGTATTACATTGTGTCTGTCTATCTCTATCTCTTCCACCAATCTCTTCAATCAGAGAGGCAGTCCCATTCATCTGTGTAACTCTAGTACCTTAGCCCAGCACCTGGACAGGAATAGAAATAATAATAATAGCTAACATTCACTGAGTGTTCATTCTGTACTAGGCACCATACAAACCACTTCCTATGTATTATAACATGTATTCTTACAGCAGCCCTACAAGATAGATAATTTATTATCCTCCTTTTATTGATAAGAAGTCTGAGGCTCAGAGGAGTGCAGCAACATGCCTAAGGTCACACAGGAAATCATGGCAGAACTGGGATTTGAACTCAGTCTGTCAGGCTCCAGAGCTCATGTTCTTTACACTCTATGGCCACTCAACAGAGCTGCTGAGATGGATGATGGATTAATGAATGAACAACTTGACTGCTAGGCAGGAATTTCCTCGTCACCTCTTCATCAATACATTCTTCTTCCCTGTTGCCAGTCTCCTCTGTCTTTCTTGTTACCTGCATCAGCAAGAATACTTTGTAGAAATCAAGCAATGACTTGGTCCTGGCTCAGCTGACCTGTTGCAGGGATCAGGATTCTATTCCCTGGTTTCTGCTTTTGGTGAAATGAATCTCGGGGTTTAGACTGCTTGGGTTCAAATCCTGGTCCTACCACTAACTACCTGAACAACTTGAGGTGGGTTACTTCACCTCTTCCAGCCATTGAGCAAGTCACTTCACCACTCTAAGCTTCTGTTTCCTATACTGGGAATAGTAATGGTACTTACCTCTTAGCACAAGGATTCAATGAGATAATGTACGTAAAGGCCTGGCCCCTAGCAAAAGCTCAGTTAGTGTTAGCTCTTATTCTTCTCCATGGCCTGATAACAGTGCTACTGGGGGGAAGGTGGACTGCCTGGTTCAGACTTTTCTCTTCATTCTACCAGAAGGACAGGGATAGCCACAACCCAGGACACCAATCTGGATGAGGGAGATGGTTGTCACGTGGTGCTGGGATTACTTTACTCAGCTGTGCACCTCCCTGATAAATCCTGGAAGACCTCCTGAAGCAGAGAGGAGAATTTTGAGATTGCTGGAGATATTGTTCAAGAGATGGCTCAGAGGGCTGAGGACTGAGGGCGCAGGGAAGGAGGCAAGGGTCCCTGAGCCTGCAGCCACCACACGCTCCAAAAGACGCTCTCCCCTGGCTGGCCGCCTGCCCGCCTCTCCACTCACCCAGCAGCACTGTGGCTGCTGTGTTAAAACCTGGAGGAGACCCCTCATGCCATCTAAACCTCATGCCTTCCTTCTTGGACCTGGGACAGACCCTTGTTGGCACCATCCCCCGAGTGGGCACCGAAAGGACAGAAAGCAGGAAGAGGGGGACCTTTGTCCAAGCCCCAGTGGCAGTGGCTCCTCGGGTCAGGGCTGGGCCAAGGGGCCAGTGCACAGCCTCCTCCCTTCCTCCTTCTCTGCCCCGTGAGGAATGTCTTCTCAGACTCACCAGCGTGGCAGTCAGCTCTGCTTCACAGAGGGGGCTGTGTCCTGCCATCCCAGCTCCTCTGAAGCCCCATTGTCGGGCTGGGGGGGACTGGGGCAGGCAGGGGCCACACATCTCAAAGGCCTGAATGTTCTCAGAGGTGGGAAGGCTGAGACGCCTCCAGGAAAGATTGGGCCCTGGGACACCTGGCTCTTCTCTGTCTCTCTGTGCCAAGCCCTGGCTGGCCACGCAGAAGGGTTCCCAGGAAGTGGGACAGTTACGGGGATCCTCTGCATCTGCCTGCGTTGGGTTAAGTTGTTCATGAGCCTGGTAGATAGGCCAGAGAAGGGGGGGAAGAAAACATATGATTGGCCGGGTGCGGTGGCTCACGCCTGTAATCCCAGCACTTTGGGAGGCCGAGGCAGGTGGATCACCTGAGGTCGGGAGTTTGAGATCAGCCTGACCAACGTGGAGAAACCCCGTCTCTACGGAAAATACAAAACTAGCCGGGTGTCGTGGTATGTGCCTGTAATCCCAGATACTCAGGAGGATGAGGCAGGAGAATCGCTTGAACCCTGGAGGTAGAGGTTGCGGTGAGCCAAGATCACACCATTGCACTCCAGCCTGGGTGACAGAGAGAGAGATTCCATCTCAAAAACAACAAAAAACAAAAACCGTATGATTAAAATAATATAGGCTATTTTTGTAAAGTCCTACTGAAGACCGGGCATGGTACCATAGATTTCAAAACCATCACGACCCACCTTGAAACAGCATGATAATTTCATCCTCCGGTTATTGCAGATGGGAAATGAGACACAAGGTCTTTGGGTAAGCTGCCCACAGCTCCACAGGCGGTAAGGGACAGAGCTTCCGGGTGGAATCCAGGAAGATTCATTGCAGGGCCCATGTCTCCAATGTCTGTGCAAACCAGGAATGGCAGAATGTTCATGGGGAACCCAAAGAGGAATAATGCCCGCCCTGGCCGGGAGCAGCGGCTCATGCCTGTAATCCCAGCATGGGGACACCGAGGTGGGAGGATGGCTTGAGCCCAGGAATTCAAGACCAGGCTGGGCAACATGGCAAGACCCCATCTCTACAAAAATTTTTAAAAAGAGCCAGGTGTGGTGGTGTGCGCTGTGGTCTCAGCTACTCAGGGAAGCTGAGGCGGGAAGATCACTTAAGGCCAGGAGGTTGAGGTTGCAGTGAGCCATGTTTGCACCACTGCACCGCAGCCTGGCCAACAGAGCAAGACCCTGTCTCAGAATATAATAATGCCCATCTTTCCCCCTTTAGCAACCCCAGAGGCACCTGCAAGGATCCCACAGGTCTCCCAATCACAGCTGAAAATCCTGTGCTAAATCTTCTCCCAGGTTCCTTCTTAGTGGGGTCTCCAACCCCCGGTTCCTAGATTGCTTTAGTCTGGGGCCTGCTTGGAGGCAAAGGACAATGCCCACCCACCCCTCACTGCCCACCCACCCCTTTACTGCAGCTCTACCAGCTTCCACCAAAGCCCACTCCAGGCTGGGTGGAAAGTGCTAGTACATTTTTATTCTGGGGGGCGAGGCCAGCACTGCTGGAGGAAATAAAGGCTCTGAAAGGGAAACGCAAGATGTCACCGACGGTTTTGAGAAAAGCACCAGGACTCCCTCATCTAACCACGTGCGGTCCATTTCAAAGTAGCATTCCAGGAGGCCTCCAACACTTTGGGAATCTGCTGCTCTGGGCCGAGCTTTGAGTTAGCAGCTCAGGCTTCTGGCAATCCCAGACAGAAACAAAGCTCCCTGATGTAATGGGTGAACCTGAGTTTTGGGCTCAGGAGCCACTTGAGACCAGTGTGGCAAATGACAGGAGCCTCCTCCAGTAGGGCAGATAAGTGTCGCTCAGAACATAGCCTCGGGCAGGCACTTACCCTGTGTGCAGTGCCAGGTGAGGTGGCAGTGGGCGTGACCCAAAGATGACCAGGGGATTCAGATTGCAGGGTGGGTCTTCCCGCTGCAGGAGGCTCTGGGAGAGGGCAAAGAGTAGAGAAAGTGCTGCCACAAGGCTCGGAATCAAGCATGCCCAAGAGGCTATCTTCAGCATGTAGAGAGGGGCTAATAAAATCCAGGATGACTTCCTGTCGGAGGTAGGCTTTGCCTTGGGCTTAAAAGGATAGGTTGGATTTGGACAGAGTTGAAAAGGAAGGGTATTCCAGGTAGAGGAGACTGGTACTACTGGTTGGTACTGTTTTGATTGAAATCAATCAACCAATAAAACAAACCCTAGCTGAGCACAGTTGTCACAGGAGGTTGAGAGGTACTGCAAAGTCACGTTTAAAGTTCCGGCTGAGAAGTGACTTGAGCGCATCTAACCTCTGCCATTTACTAGCTGTGCGGCCTTGGGCAGGTGGTTTAATCTCCCCTAGTCTCGGCTTCCCCATGTGAAAACTGAAGATAATAACAGTGGCTTCCTCCTAGGAAGTTCTGAGAAGCTGGCGCTTGGTGACCAGCCCATGGTAAGGGCTCAGCCAGTGTCAATTCATCTCCTTAAGTGACATCAGTGACATCATCTCCTTAAGAGGCTCCTAAAGAGACCAGGAGAGTTTGTTCATAGAAAGGGGTCCCAGGCTACTCTATGAGCCATGGGAAACAGGTGAGATGCCACCTGCCGGTCTCCCAACAGGGCCAGTGGGGCGGGGGAGGATCCTTGTTGTCCTGTAGAAGTCTACCACCACAGCCTTGGCACACCGTCCCCAGGGATGTCTCCTGCTTCCAATCCATCAACAAATCCTGTGGGTTCTTCTAGAGCAGTTCTCTCACCCTTGCCCTCCTCCCTGCCTCCAACCCAAAAGCATCAGCCTCCTGAGGGCTCACCCTGGCCTGGTTTCTCCTGTCACCAATCCTCAGCCTCCCATGGCCTCCAGAATGATCCCCCCCCAGGGCAGAGTAGATCATACTTTTCCCCAGCTCAAAAACCTTCCATGGTTCCCATTGCCTGGAGAATCAAACCCAGCCCTGCCTACCTTTCCAGCCTGCTTTCCAGACCCTTCAGTCACACCGGGCCAACCACCTCCAGTTCCCTTTGCCTGAAAAGTCCTTTCTCCCTTCTCTGATGGTTAAATCCTAGATGTCCTTCAAGGTCCGGTGCAGACACCTCCTCCCTGGAGTCCTCCCAGACTCCACTCCTCAGCAGAGACTATAGCTCACTTATGGCTGTCTTTTTCTATAACTGGGCATGGACTACGCATGAAAACAGGGAGTCCAGTCTGCAACCACCCAGAAGGATTGTCAGAGACCACCCACAGGGCTGACATTACGGCTGAAGGAGGTTGTACCCCACAGCCTCCCTGGAAGAGAACAGGGTGGGGCTGCAGAAACCTCTACAGAGCCTGGCACGGATGCCAGTAGCCCGGATAGAGCCCAGGCGGCTGTGTTGGCACCACTCTGCTGCCGGAGATGAGGGTGAGACAAACAGCAATTAGCCAAGCACAGGCTGGGCTCACAAGGCTAATTACCAATTAGACGGGGCCCAGCGATTAGCAACAAGAGACAGTCAGTAAATAGTCACCGGCGTGGCAAAGCAGAAGGTAGAAGAGGGGTCATCTCTGTTTCTGCCAACAGGTCTGGCCTCCTGGCAGTTAGTGTAGCTCTGTTCTAGGAGAGAGGGTTTCCAGCAATGCAGGGGGCTAGGGAGGGACAGGAGACCCTCTCGGGGGACTTGGGCAGGTTTTGCCTTCTTGTTGATTCCCGGAAGTATCTTCAGAGTAGGGTTCAGAGTGGGGCTCAGAGCGCTTCTAGGCGGTGCTGGGGGGGATGCTGCTGGGACTTTTGACGCACTTGGCCAGGTGAGCTCAGCGGAACCTCAGAACCTCGGGAGCAGCTGGAGCCTCCCTGCCAGACGCCCATTGGGATGCATTTGTGTCTGGAGCTTTGCCTGGCTGGCTGCAGGGAGGGAGGGAGGGAGGGAGGGAGGGAGGGGGGGGCTGATGGCTTCCTTCCTCTCATCTTGGCTCAGCACTTCTCCACTGTGTCTCCTCTCTCTCCCTCCCCCCCCCCACCTTCCTCTCTGCCCTCCGCTTTTCTCTTTTTCTCTCTCCCTCCCTCCCTCTCACCCCCTCTGTCTCTCCATTCTTCATCTCTCTGGCTTTCCGTCTATCTCTGGCTCTCTTTGGGTCTGACTCTCCCATCCTCCCTGAATCCCACATGGACCCCACAGTCCCTGCTTTCACTTAGGGTGGGGTCTCCTCCACTGCAGGCAGAATTGAGACTGAACAGATACAAGGAGTTCCTGATCATCAGAGCCAGGCCACTCTGGGTGAGCTGTCCCTGGGCTGGGGGAGGGTGGGAAGGGGGAATGGGCCTCCTCCCGCTTTGGGATCTTGTGAGAGAAATACTGATATGTGTGAATGATCCTACAAGAGGGCCAGATCGACTGGGCCTGGTGGCTCATGCTTATAATCCCAGCACTTTGGGAGGCCAAAGCAGGTGGATCACCTGAGGTCAAGAGTTCAAGACTAGCCTGGCCAACATTGTGAAACCGTGTCTCTACTACAAATACAAAAAAATTAGTGGCGCATGGTGGCGGACCTATAAGCCCAGCTACTTGGGAGGCTGAGGTAGGAGAATCACTAGAACGCTGGGGGTGGAGGTTGCAGTGAACTGAGATTGTGCCACTGCATTCCAGCCTGGGTGACAGAGCAAGACTCTATCTCAAAAAAAAAAAAAAGAAAGAAAGAAAGAAAGAAGGCTAGATCACAGGACTCCACCTCAGACAGATTCAGGGCCAAAATCAAGTTCAACTCAGAGTCTGGTTACTAGTCTCCACCTCCCATTCACTTCTCATCAGTCCCTGGTCCACTTGGAGCCTGGGGGCCCTGCTGGGCCAGGAGCCTCAACCTGCTGAAATGGCAGGACTTCCTGAATCCAGATGGGCCTTGCCAGGCTGGGCCTGCACGGAGGTGGTGGTCGTGATGACAGGTACCCTGTGTAGTCTTGGGGGGGTTGCACACAAGCAAATCAGTGCAACCTGTCTCAGCCACTATCCATGGGGTCTATGTTGTAGACCAGACCTTCTGGGACCCATGGAAATTAGAAGGAAAGGACACCGCTCTGGCAGAGATGGGATGACTCACAGAGATAGGGATGGGGAGAGGAGGAGGGGATTCGATGAGGGGAGGGATTCAGTGAGGATGGAAGAGGGAGGCCCATTAGCAAAGAAGTCTCTGGAGGAAGATGAGCGCTCAGATCTGGAAACAAGCTTAGGAATTGCAGACCTGGCCAAAACCGGCGCGTGCATCTCTGTTAATCTTTACAGCTTCCACCACGGGCGCACGGCACAGGAGATCAAAGCACCTGGGTTCTCATCCCAGTGTGGGTGGGGCTCCAGGGGCTGCGTCTGCCCCCAGGGACAGGTGGCACATCCCTGCTTCCCCCATTCTTGCTATGTCCGGTGCTCCCCCCACCCCGGAAGGTGGAGATCTCCCTGGCTTGCTTGGGGAAGACAAGAATGGAGCATCTGCCAGCAGGAATGTGGAAGAAGAAGAGGAGGGGCTGTAATGGGGGGGAGCACGGGGGCGTCTGCGCCTGGAGGAGGGGGGCAGTGCCTGGGCTTATGGCCCTGTGTGCACCAGTGTGTGCCTGCCCCTCGCCCACACAGACCACACAGTTCCCCGGCTCCCTCCTGCTGTGGTCAGAAGGCCTATGGCCAGGCCTGTGGTCGACATCTCTGGGCTCTGAACTCACCCCTCAGCTATGCCCCCTGGACAATGGGGTTCTTTCTGCACAAGATGGGCACGAGGGACCCCGTCATGGACTAGTGACCTGAGGGACAGGGCTGCCCCAGGGCATGTCCCAGCCTTGGTCACACTTGTGGACATTGGCTGGCCTTGACCTAGGGTGGACCAAGAGAAGGAGACCCTCTCCCTTTTGCCTGTCCCAGGAAGTCTTCCTGGATGAGGCAATTTGGTGCTCTCCCCAACTCTATGACATGCCAAGCTATGGATTTTTAGCTGGCATGCACAAGGCCCCCTCAGCTCAATCAGGAGATTGAACAGGCACCTGCCAGGGAGCTTACTTGTCTTCAGTGTCAACACTCAGGTGCCTTGTGGGTAAATACCAAGTGGATGGCTGGGAGTTCAGCTAGAGGAAGAACCAAATCCACATCTGATGGGAGAGATGCCCTGCCCCCAGGGGAACCAGTCCGGGAACAGCCTTGAGGGTGGGAGGGGTCAGATGAGGAAAGGGCTCCTCCCATCAAGAGAAAAGGAGAAGGGTTTCCTGGGGGGAAGATCGGGAGGACTGCTCAGGTAGGGGTTGTCTGGGCCTGGGGAGATACCTGGTGGGGACTGAATGGAGGGTGAAGGTTCAGGGGAAGAGCTTCAGGATGGCCCCAGAACTGGCACAGAGACGCCAGTCTCAGCCCTGAGGTAACACAGCACAGGAGGGGAAGGCACTCCATTTTAGCCCAGGTATCTGACTTGAGCCCAAAGCCCTTTACATCCTCTTTCCCCTTCCCTGCAACCCACACCCCTGGGCGGCCAGAGATCAGTGGGGGGGCAGGAAGCGCCGTTCCAGCCGCTCAGCGCCCTCGGCCGGACAGCTGTTCTGCGCAGCTGCTGGGGGCTCTGGGGGCTGCGGCGGATTTGATTTGATTCAGGCCCCAAAATAGCCATTGTAGCAGGAAGCAGCCCCCTTCCCCCAAGCCCTCCAGGACACTCCATCCGGGGGCTGAGTTGACACCTTAGAAGTTCTGCCCCTCCCCATCTCCCCAACTCATCCCTTGGTCTCTGGAGACCCACTTTCCTCCCCTTAGTCCGCAGCCACAGCCGATCGCCTTGCGCCTCCGCTGTGTCCAGCGCATCTCCACACTCCCCTCTTCCAGGAAGCCTGCCCCTGGTCACCCCTGCCCCCATCAAGCCTGCACCGGCTCTGTGCCCACACACGATCCCAGCCCTCCCCCCACCCCAGCCCTACTCTTCAGGGGCCATGGGGGGATGTCTAGGGCTGGGGGCCTGTGGTCAGGCACGGGCGGGCTGCGGAGGGCACACAAAGACGCGGGCTGCCCTGGCCTTTGATGAGTAATCGCTGTTCCCTGGAGCCACGATTCCACTCCGCCGCTTCAGCCCCTCGGCCCCCTCCCCGTCCAGCTCCTCAAATAAGACTCGTTTTTGTTCTGAGGACACAAAGCGAGAATGTCACCCAGGGGGTGTGCCCCCTGGCCCCAGTCCTGACAACCAGAGCTCTTAATCACCCTGCCTCCTTCCCCTGCAGCGTCCCTCCAGCAGCTGGCCGAGCCGTGGGAGGGGGTAGGAAGAGGAGCAGGGGGAACCAGTTGCCACCTTCTGGGGCTGAGACTTCCTCCAGCTTGAGGTCTTAGACGTTCGTTTTCTCCCTCCCTCTCCTTGATTGGCAGCTCCTGCAACAGCCCCTCACAAAGGCCTGGACCTTGGCACTGGGTTCTTGGTTCTGTCTCCATCAAAGCCCACCAAGGTCCCCGAAACAGGAGAGGTGGACAGGAGCCTCAGAAGTGCACCAAAAACTCTAGCTGCACCAGAGAACTGCGTCAAAGCTTAGATAAGTGCTGTAAAGAAAGGGAAAGAGTGGCAGAGGGTGATGGTGAGGGGCAGGAGGTAGAGTCATCTCTCCAGCCAGGATGTCAGACATCTTTGAGCTTATCTCACATAATCTTTGAGCTGAGACCCTGATGGAAAGAGGAGCTGGTTTGCACAGATTTGGGGAGAGGGCTTCCTCTGCAAAGGCCCTGTGGCCTGTGGTGGTGTTAAGGGTTGGCTTGGGCGAGGTGTGGTGGCTTACGCCTGTAATCCCAGCACTCTGGGAGGCCGAGGTGGGTGGATCATGAGGTCAGGAGTTTGAGACCAGCCTGGCCAACATGGTGAAACCTGTCTCTACTAAAAATACAAAATCAGCTGGCATGGTGGTGCAAGCCTGTAATCCCAGTTACTTGGGAGGCTGAGGCAGAAGAATCGAATCTGGGAGGTGGAGGTTGCAGTGAGCCGAGACTGTGCCACTGCACTCCTGCCTGGGTGACAGAGTGAGACTCCATCTCAGAAAAAAAAAGGATTGGCTTGGAAGGACAAACCCTCCCCACTCCATTATCTAAGCATCCCATCATTTTTCCCAAATAAATACAATCTTTATTGCCACACCCCACCCCCGCCAAAATATAGTCTAAGTAAGAAGGATATGCTTGCTATGTAGACCCAGCTCCTGAACAAGTTCCCCCGGCTCCCTTTCCACCCAAAGGATGCCCCTAAACTCCTGTACAGAACAGCGGAAACCTTCACTGCTGAGGCCTTTTCCTCTCTTGATTCCCAGGTCTCATACAGTCTGGTCTTCTCTTCCTCCAGCACCTACACCCACCAGCCCACTTTTCTCTCTCTCCACCACCACCCTCCACCAAACCCCATTCCCCATTCCTGCACTTCAGCAGCCTCTAGCTGCTCCCTCAGCTCCACTTTTGTCTTCCACAATGCATTTTCCATGGAGCAGACAGAGCAATCTTTATAAAATGAAAATCAGATCACGTCACTCCCTTGTTTAAAAGCCTCCAAAGACTTCTCATTGCTTTGAGAATGAATCGCAAATTCTCCTGTAAGTAAAAGTAGGGAGGATGGAAGGATTCACATAAGATAAATGTTTATGGACCCTCGCTGTATATGAGAGAGGGACCGAAAAACAGATGACAATGACGGCAATGAAGATGATAATACATCATTCTGAGGAGCGTAGTTGATTGATTAAATCTGTGTACCTGAGATCCAGTAAAAGAAAAATCATCTCAACTGTATATTTTTGGTTCACAAAACCCTACTTGGTCTGGCCTCCACCCATGTCCCCCATCTCATCTCCTACCATTTTCCCTCTCCCTTGTTCAGTGGGCTCCAGCAGAGAAAACAGAAAGCATGCAGTTTCCCAGACCACTCATGCATGCCTTCGTTCATTCATTCAACACACGTATGAAACCCCTACCACACGTCAAGCATTGGTTACATGTGGAGATACAGAGCTGAATAGGGGCTTACAGTCTGGTGCAGGAGGCAGACAGATTCTAAAGAAATATAACAAGCGTGATGGAAACCTTGCCTGGGACACTTGGGAACGGCTAGAACAACCTTGAGCTCAGTCTTCAAGGAGAAGTCCAAGTTCACCAAGCAAAAATTAGGGTCGTAGTTCTTGGCTGAGGGGACCGTGTTTGCAAAGGCAAGAACCCTGAGAGAACACAGGCGGATCAGAGGGTGGGGAGAAATGTGGCATAGGACGGGCCAGGAGCGTGCTGGGAAATGAGCCTGGACTGGGAAGCAAGGGTCAGGACCATGAATGGACTTGGAAGCCTCATTAGGACTTGGGATTTATCTTTAGGCCACAAGGCTACAGCCAAGATTTTAAAGCAGAGATGTGCATAATCAGATTTGTGCTTTAGAAAGAGCTCTCTGGCAGCAGCATAGATAGATGATAGATTGGAGAGAGGACAGACTGGAGTCACAGAGACCAGCCGGTTCCGGAAAGAAATCATGAAGGCCTGAACCAGGGCAGGGGCAGCGGGAGAAAGGAGAGGTGGGCACATTCAAGGTAAGCCTGTCTGGGCTTTTTGGCCCACGAATATGGAAAGAGAAGGTGGGAGAAGAGAAGAAGTGATGTTTACACCCAGACTTCAGGCTTGGGGGGATTGGGAGGGTGCTGGGCCACCCCTGAAATGGACAGCAGGCTGCAGTGGGGGGGTGGAGAGCTAAGCCTTGGGCACATTGGGGTGCAGGTGCCTGAGGGATGTGCGGGTAGAGAGATCTGGTTGAGTTGGAAACACAGTCTGTGCTTGGAAATAAAACGTGCGCTGGAGAGAGAGGCCCAGGTGATGCCAAGAGTGTGGATCTGGCACAGGTCTCCTAGTTTCCCAGGGACTCTGCCTCTCACACCTGCCAGAGGAATGTCTCTGCACTGGGGGTGAATGTAGGGGCAGGAAGCTCTGTAATGGGACCAGCTGGTGGTGTGCACTTGCAGAAATCAGGAGAGGGCAAGGGTAGAGGGGGAAGGGGCAGCACCAGGAATCGCTGGACTTCAAAATCCCCGTAGTGACGCCTTAGAAAACATCTGGCTAGGCCAAGCACGGTGGCTCACGTCTGTAATCCCAGCACTTTGGGAGGCCGAGGCAGGCGGATCACTAGGTCAGTAGTTCAAGACCAGCCTGGCCAACATAGTGAAACCCTGTCTCTACTAAAAATACAAAAATTAGCCAGGCGTGGTGGTGGACACTTGTAATCCCAGCTACTCTGGAGGCTGAGGACGAGAATCACTTGAACCTGGGAGGTGGAGGTTGCAGTGAGCAACACAGCGAGACTCCGTCTCAAAACAAAAGAAGAAAAACAAACAAAAATATCCGGCTAAACAAAGCTTGCATTTTACAGTTGAGAAACGGAGGCTGAGATGGGTAGAATGACTTTACCCAAACTGCCCCCCTAATCTGCCCACACTCTGTGTAGGCGAGGGGGAAGTATAGATTTGCTTTTGACTTATGCACAATCTGTCTATGGCCATAGAACTGGAGTCCCACTGCCCACCACCACCATGTGTGGCAGAGGAGGAGACAGCCAGAGCCCAGGTCAAAGGGGAAGTGTTGGGGGGAGGGTGGGCGACACGCTGGCCGCTCTCTCTTCCCACCTGCTGAATGCTCCCTGTCCCTAGACGGGGCCACCCTGCAGTCCACTCAAGGACACCGGCTCCTCCTAGCGGACATAGGGAGCATTACTTTTTGTCCCAGGTCGGCTTGGAAAGCAAGTCCCTGGAGCATAGGACCTCAGTACCCTCTGACCAGTCACTGAATTGGGCCCAGTCCCAGTTGTTTATCCCCCAACAGAAACTCCACCTCCCCATGTAGGAGACATTCACTCTGGCCGGAGCTGAGACTTGACCCCAGCAAGACCCCTTCCCAGACCACATCTGGGGTGCTTCCACAGCGTCTGGTGAAGGGGCAGGAGGCGCGAGCCATCCACAGCCCGCCCTGTCCCATCCAAATGCTTCTGGCCAGCCTGAGAACTCCTTGAGGGCCGAGTGCTGGCTTCACCTCTGTTTCCTTAGAGTCTAACACACGGCCTCTCACGTACCGGGTGCTTCACACTTAGCCACTGCCTCATCCCTTCTGGTCCAGGTCCCTGCAGGCCCGTCTCCTGCCCCTGACCCCTCCACCTGACCTCTGGAGGACACGGGGGACTCAGAGCCCTTCCCAGGGCTTTGTCAGCACTTCCCAGAGCCCATCTGTTTTCTTTTCCACATGGGCTTTTAGGAGCTGAAAATTTTTGCCTATTGGAAGATCCTAGGGGAGGGGAAGGGGTGTGATTTTCATGTCGAGTTCGTTGTAAGTCACCTTGAAAAAAAAATGGTGAATAAAATGGAAAGAAAGGCCGGGCGTGGTGGCTCATGCCCATAATCCCAGCACTTTGTGGGGCTGAGGCGGGTGGATCACCTGAGGTCAGGAGTTTGAGAGCAGCCTGGCCAATATAGTGAAACCCCATCTCTACTAAAAATAAAATAAAATAAAAAATTAGCCAGGCATGGTGGTGGGCACCTGTAATCCCAGCTACTCAGGAGGCTGAGGCATGAGAATCGCTTGAACCTGGGAGGCAGAGGTTGCAGTGAGCTGAGATCACGCCACTGCACTCCAGCCTGGGGAAAGAGCAAGACTCTGTCTCAAAAAAAAAAAAAAAAGGAATTAGTTGTGTTGCATCCAATTAGGATGAAATGTCTTATCACTCCTGGCTGTGACTACATTTCTGAGGATGCAGGAAGAGTCCTGTGTGAGAAGGACATCCTGCCCTGGGGGATGAGCTTGGATGTGATTGTAACAGCACCTAGCATTTACATAGCCTTGAAGTGTGCTTTTATTTATTTATTTTTTTTCTTGAGACAAGGGTCTCACTATGCTGCCCAGGCTGGCCTCGAACTCCTGAGCTCAAGTAATCCTCCTACTTCAGCGTCTGGAGTAGCTGGGACGACAGGTGTGTGCCACTGTGCTTGGCAACCTTGAGGTGCTTTTCTGTGCACCACTTTGGAGCCTGAGAGCTGTGCTCGTTTTGCAGAGCAGGAGACTAAGGCCAAATGTGTTGCTCAAGATCACCGAACCGGCAGGAACAACAAGGCCGGGACCCAACCCCGGCCTCCTGATTCTCGAGTTCGGTGGCCTTTCCCCCGCAGCAGAAGTCTCCCTTTGCATGATCCGTGACCTTTCAGAAGCCTGCTTGGTTATCACCTCAGGCTTAGTGCCCTGGGGAGGAGGAATTCACAGGACGGACGCAGATCCAAGGTCCAGTCTCCCTCCCTTCCTTCTCCAGCCCTCCTTCCCTTTCTTTCTTCTTTCCAATGAATTCTGTGCTCTGTGTGTCAGGCCCTGGGCTCTGAAGGCCAGGAGATCCTCTCTAGTCACTTCTCTGAGTGCTGGCAGCTGTGCTGTGCCAGGCCGGGAGCAGCATGAAGGAAGGGAGGAGCTGATCACAAACAGCTGGTCTACCCAGGTCACTGCCCAGGAGGCCTCTGTGGACTTAGCCACAGCTCAGGGCCCTGAGATGACCAGGACAGTGTCTGCCCCATTCTGTGTGTTGGATGACAGTGGGGGGGGGGAGTAGAACAGTGTTACCAAAGTCCCTGGAGAGCTGAAGCCATGAAGGAGGGGGGAGGGAGGGGTGGTCCTGAAGAGGCTGCAGTCGTCACTGCCAGAAACACAGTCCAAAGCAAGGGGAGCAAGAAGGAAACACTCCGACTTCCCTCCCAGGCCATTCCCTGCCAGGGCCTCCCATTGGCTACACACACCTGGAGGCAGCTGCCAAGTGAGCCAGGTTGATGTAAGCCCCAGGGACTGTCCTCTCTGCTCAGAGTCCAGGACAGCAAATGCATCTGGGGATTTGGGGTTCCACCAGGAGAACCAGCATACTCATATACACTTAGTATTCCCAGGGTCTAACACAGTGTCCGATACACAGTAGGCACTCAAGAAATACTTGGAAAATGAGGCCGGGCACTGTGGCTCATGCCTGTAATCCCAACACTTTGGGAGGCCGAGGCGGTCGGATCACCTGAGGTCAGGAGTTCGAGACCAGCCTGATCAACATGGAGAAACCCCATCTCTACTAAAAATACAAAATTCGCCAGGTATGGTGGTGCATGCCTGTAATTCCAGTTACTCAGGAGGCTGAGGCAGGAGATTCAGTTGAACCTGGGAGGCCGAGGTTGTGGTGAGCTGGGATCACACCACTGCATTCCAGCCTGGGCAACAAGACTGTAACTCTGCTTCAATAAACAAATATATATATATATATATATATATATATATATATATAAACTAGTGAAATGAATCCATAGAGTAGGAGTAGTAATGCCTACCCAGTGAGGTGGAATAACAATAATAAAATAATTTAATAGCGATAATAATAGTCCGGAACACCTGCTGGGTGCCAGTGCTCTGCTCGGGAAATCACACACAGGATGTTCAATGGACCAGCATATGCCTGCACAGGAGATGCTCACTAAGCATGTTTACTCCCCCTTTCCTCTCCTGAATTAATTCTGTTTTATCAAACACGTGCCTGGGGACCACGTACCTTGAGCACAGCACGGTCCAAAACACAAGGGACTCAAGGATAAATTGACATGGTCCTGGCCTCCAGGAGTATGGGGAGTGGACAAGAAGCTGAGATACAAGTGACCTAGTGCAAGGCAGCCACCCTGTCTGTGGGGAAGGCACAGCACTTCCAGATTTCACTGCAATAAAGAAAACAGGTGAGAGGAAGAGAATGAGCAGGAGACAGACTCTGGGCATCCCCATTAGCGGGCCTCTGAGAGCCATTGTGGAGGAAGGCCAGGTTACTAAGGGAAGGCAGCGTCAGGACAGGAAGAGACTCGAGCCCACACTCATCCCAGAGACCAGCCAACCAGTCTGCCCTGCCTCCCTTCCTTCTTTACCTCCATCACCATGAGAAGTCCAAGCCTGGGTGGTCACCCAGCATCACGCTGCCTCTCAGGCCTCATACTGCTCTGCACGTCTCCAATCCGACTCAGTCCCCAGTCCCTCCCTGCCCCGCACCCCTGAGTCCTCCTCGCTCATCCATGGGCCCTCTGGTGCTTCTAGTCTGTGATTGGCAAATTCTCTTCTGTCTTCACCTCTCCCCAGAACGCTGCCCCACTTCCTGGCAGCCTCTTCTACGGCCTTCTCAACCGGGGCTTAGAGAGGAGTAAGAGTCAGCTTCTTTACTTTATTCTTGATTTTAGGAGAAAACGTTCCATCTTTCATCTCTTCCTTTTTGTCTTTTTTTTTTTTCGGTTCCTTTTTGTCTTAATAGCATCTTGTTCTAGTCTCATGCATGGTAGTATCTCTGCTTTTACCTGAAGATATCGAGAATAGGGTATATTTGTTTCGATTTCCAATGCTCCTTGTCTCTGATCCAGCCAAGTTTTTTGTGTTGCTTTGTTTTGTTTTGTTTATTTTTGCTTGTTTTGGTTTTCTCTTTCATGTTATGGCTTTTCTCAAATGGACTTAAATCATGTGCATCTGATTATTTATAATAATGCAGGCGGCTGGTTTAGTTCTCAAGTCCTTTCTTCTTGTATCCTTGGCTGCCTGGCTAGAGACTACGTTTTTCAGTCCTCCTTTGTGACTACACCAGGTCATGCAACCAAGTTTTCAACAATGAAATGGAGTGGAAAGTGTATGTGCTGCTGCTGCCTCATTTGCTTAAAACAAAATTGCTGCCCCGGGTTTCCTCTACTTTCCTTTTCCTGCAATCTAGAACAGTTGTCCCATGCTTAGATGAAGATAATCTTTTAGGGGATGAGAAACTAACAGTAGGAAAGAAACCTGGGTCTATGAATGACCTGTGGAGCAAAAAGAAATTAACTTGCATCTTTTTAGTCCACTGTATTCTGGGGTCTCCTTGGAATAGCAGCTTAGACTTTAACTAATATCCCAACTAATACAAGCACTGAAAAGCTGATTGGAAGCGTATGTGCATGAGTGTGTGAATGTTATCCAGTGGTGGGTTTACTCTAAGGAGCTTCTCCATGTATACTCCATGTAACCCTGCTGGTCCTTGAGACCCTTTCAGGGGGTACTTGAAGACAAAATTATTTTTGTGATAATACTAAGCCATTATTTATTGTTTACATTTCATTCTCTCCTGACTGCAGCAGAGTTTTTCAGAGGCTGCATCACCTATGATAGCAAAACAAATTGAATGAAGAATCCGAGATAGACAAAAATCTCAAACAATGTCACTCTTCTCACTAAATAGTTTTGTTTGAGAAACTACTGTTATTTTTCACAATAATATGTAAACACATAATGGGTTTCTTATTGTTATTCTTTTTTTTCTTTTAGATAGTCTTGCTCTGTTGCCCAGGCTGGAGTGCAGTGGCACAATCACAGCTCACTGCAGCCTCTATACCCCCACATTCAAGCAATCCTCCCACCTCAGCCTCCCAAGTAGCTGGGACAGGTGTGACACCACACCTGGAAAATTTATTTTTTGTAGAGACAGCATCTTTCTATGTTGCCCAAGCTGGTCACAAACTCCTGGGCTCAAGAGATCCTTCTGCTTCAGCCTCCCAAAGTGCTGGGATTACAGGTGTGCGCAGCTGTGCCTGGCCTGTCATTCTTTTTTTTTTTATTTTTTTTTATTTTGAGACAGAGTCTCACTCAGTCACCAGGCGCCAGGCTGGAGTGCAGTGGCGCGACCTTGGCTCATTGCAACCTCCGCCGCCCGGGTTCAAGCCATTCTCCTGCCTCAGCCTCCCGAGTAGCTGGGACTACAGGCGTGCGCCACCACGCCCAGCTAATTTTTTTGTATTTTTAGTAGAGACGGGGTTTCACCATGTTGACCAGGACGGTCTCGATCTCTTGACCTCGTGATCCGCCCGCCTCGGCCTCCCAAAGTGCTGGGATTACAGGCGTGAGCCACCGCGCCCGGCTGGCCTGTCATTCTTAAGTGGGTAACATTTAATTATTTTGTTTTAATTTAAAATGTATATAATTCATATTTTAAGGTTCTTTGTAGTACTTAGCAACTTTTAAAAATATGAAGGCATTCTAAGATCCAAAAGTTTAAGTATCTGTCATGTTTGTTGCTGCTGCCAGCCACTTACGCATACCATCCAGGGGCCTTAGAACAACAGGTCCACCCCGCCCAGTACCATGCTGTTTTGGTTACTATAGCTCTGTAGTATAATTTGAAGCCAGGTAATGTGATTCCTCCAGTTTTGTTCTTTTCGCTTAGGATAGCTTTGAATATTCAGGATCTTCTGTGATTCCATATAAACTTTAGGATTTTTTTTCTTCTATTTCTGTGAAGAATGCCATTGATATTTGGATAGGGGTTACATTGAATCTGTAGACTGCTTTGGGTAGTATGGGCATTTTAACAATATTGATTCTTCCAATCCATGAACATGGAATATCTTTACATTTTTTGTGTCCTCTTCAGTTTCTTTCACCAATGTTTTATAGTTTTCATTGTAGAGCTCTTTCACTTCTTTGGTTAAGTTAATTCCTAGGTATTTAATTTTTGGCTGGGAGCAGTGGCTCATACCTATAATCCCAGAACTTTGAGAGGCCTAGGAGTGGGGATTGCTTGGCTCAGGAATTCAAGGCCAGCCTGGGCAACATGGTAAAACCTTGTATCTACAATAATTAGCTGGGTACAGTGTTGTGCACCTGTGGTCTCAGCTACTCAGGAGGCTCAGGCAAGAGGATCACGTGAACCCTGGAGGTTCAAGCTGAGGTGAGCCAACATTATGCCACTGCACTCCAGCCTAGGTGACAGAGCAAGACCCTGTCTCAAAAATAAAAATAAATAAATTTCTTTGTAGCTATTGTGAAATTGCTTTCTTGATTTCTTTTTCAGATTGTTTGTTATTGACATCTAGAAATGCTACTGAGTTTTAAGGTTGATTTTGTATCCTGCAACTTCACCGAATTTGTTTATCAGTTCTAGTAGCTTTTTGGTGGTATTTTGAAATAACCCAGTCAGACCAAAACTAAAAAAAAAAAAAAGGAAGAAGAAGACAAAGAAGAATACATGGGACACCATAAGGCAACCAAATATTAAAATTGGGGAGTTCCAGAAGGCAAAGAGATAGGCAAAGTCGTAAAAAACCTATTTGACAAAATAATAGCTGAAAAATTCCCTCAAGTCTTGCAAAAGACATAGACATCCAGATACAAGAAGCTTAAAGATTCTCAAATATATTCAGTCAAAAACAGAGAATTCTACAAACAGCAAGAGCAGGCCAGGCATGGTAAGTCACACCTATAATTCCAGCATTTTGGGAGGCCAAGGAAGGGGGATCCCTTGAGCTCAGGAGTTTATAACCAGCTTAGGCAACACAGTGAGACTTCATCTCTATAAATAATGTAAAAATTAGCCTCTCATGGTGGCATGTAGCTTTGGTTCCGGCTACTTAGGAAGCTGAGGTGGAAGAATCTCTTGAGCCCAAGTAGTCAAGGCTGCACTGAGCCATGATCAAACCACTGCACTCCAGCATGGGCAGCAGAGCAAGACCCCATCTCAAATATATATATTTAGCAAGAGAAAAGCATCAATTCACATAAAAGGAAATCCCCATCAGACTAACAACAGATTTCTCAGCAGAAACTTAGCAAACCAGGAGATAATGGAATGATATATTTAAAGTGCTGAAAGTGGGGGAGGAGGGAACTTCCAGTCAAGAATAATACCATACCCAACAAACCTATGCTTCAAAAATAAAGGAGAAATAAACTCTTTCCCAGACAAGCAAAAACTGGGAGAATTAATTACCTCTAGACAGGTCCTACAATAAATTCTTAATGGAATCCTACATCCAGAAGCAAAAAGACAATATCTACCATCATCAAAACATATGCAAGTATAAAACTCACTAGTAGAGTAGGTACGTGAATGAGAAAGAGAAAGGACTCAAAGATTAGCACTACAGAAAACCACCAAACTGCAATGATATACAACGGAGAGAGAGAAAGAAAGAAACAACAGATATACAAAACAACCAGAAAACAACAAAAATGACAGGAATAAGTCCTCACATATCAATAATAACCTTGAATGTAAGCAGACTAAATTCCCCCACTTAAAAGATACAGTCTGGCTGAATGGATTTTTTTAAATGGTGCCACTATATGCTGCCTGTAAAAATACTCACTTCACCTGTAAAGACATATTTAGAATGAAAGTGAAGGAATGAAAAAAGATATTCCATGCAAGTGGAAAACAAAAGCAAGCAGAAATAGCTATAATTATATCACATAAAACAGACTTTAAGTTAGAAACACTGAGAAAAAGAGACAAAGAAGGTCATTATATAATCATTAAAGGATCAATTCAGCAAGAGGGTATAACAATTCTAAATATATATGTAACCAACATTGGAGCATCCAGGTATATAAAGCAAATATTATTAGATCTAAAGGAAGAGATAGGCCAGGCACAGTGGCTCATGCCTGTAATCCCAGCACTTTGGGAGGCCAAGGCGGGAGGATCACTTAAGCCCAGGAGTCAAGACCAGCCTGGGCAACATGGCAAGACCCCCACCTCTACAAAAGTACAAAAAATTAGCCAGGCATGATGGCATGCACCTGTAGTCCTAGCTACTGGGGAGGCTGTGGTGGGAGGATTGCTTGAGTCTACCAAGTCAAGGCTGCAGTGAGCTCAGATCGTGCCACTGCACTCTAGCCTGGGTGACAGAGTGAGATCCTGTCTCCTAGATAGATAGATAGATAGACTCCAATATAGTAATAGTTGGGGACATCAACACCCCACTCTCAGCAATGGATAGATCATCTAGACAGAAAATCAACAAACAAACCCTGGACTTAAACTACACTCCAGACCAAATGCCCCTAGCGTTTTGCCAAACATTTCATCTAACAGCTGCGAATACATAATCTTCTTTTTTTTTTTTGAGACAGAGTTTTGCTTTTGTCTCCCAGACTGGAGTGCAGTGGTGCAATCTCAGCTCACTGCAACCTCTGCCTCCTATTTCAAGCAATTCTCCTGCCTCAGCCTCCAGAGTAGCTGGGATTACAGGCACCCGCCACCACGCCCGGCCAATTTTTGTATTTTTAGTAGAGACGGGTTTCACAATGTTGGCCAAGATGTTCTCGATCTCCTGACCTTGTGATCCACCCGCCTCAGCCTCCCAAACTGCTGGGATTACAGGGTGAGCCACAGTGCCCGGCCAGAATATATAATCTTATCAGCACATGGAACACTCTCCACGATAGACCATATGTTAGGACACAAAACAAGTCTTAGAAATTTTTGAAAAATCAAAATCGTATCAAGTATATTCTCAATAAAAGGAGAAACTCTGGAAACTGTAAAAACACGTGGAACTTAAACAACATACTTTTTTTTTTTTTGATGGAGTCTCACTCTGTCACCCACGCTGGAATAGTGGTGCGATCCCAGCTCACTGCAACCTCCATCTCCTGGGTTCAGGTGACCCTCCTGCCTCAGCCTCCCGAGTAGCTGGGATTACAGGCATGCACCACCACACCTGGGTAATTTTTATATTTTTAATAGAGTGGGGTTTCACCACGTTGGCCAGACTGGCCTCGAACTCCTGGCCTCAAGTGATCCACCCGAGTCAGCCTCCCAAAGCGCTGAGATTATAGGCATTAGCCATCGTGCCTGGCCAACAACATACTCTGAAATGACTATTGGGTCAATGAACAAATTAAGAAGAGTATCAAAAAATTTCTTGAAACAAATGAAATGGAAACACAACACACCAAAATATGCAGGACACAGCAGAAGCAGCGCTAGGAGAAAAGTTAACAGCAGTAAGCGCCTACATCAAAAAAATAGAAAGTCTTCAAATAAGCAACCTAACTGTGCACCCCAAGGAACTAGAAAAGCAAGAACAAACCAAACCCAAAATTAGGAGAAGGAAAAGAATAATAACGATTACAGCACAGCAAAACAAAATAGAGACTGAAACAAATTTAATTGATGAAGTTAAACATTATTTGTTTCAATGGATAAACAAAATCAATAAACTGCTAGCTAGACTCACCAAGAAGAAAAGAGGCCCAAATAAATAAAATCAGAAATAAAAAATGAGACATCACAACTGTTTCCAGAGACATACGAAAATTCATCAGAGACTATTATGAACAAACTATACACAAATAAATTGGAAAACTTAAAGACAATGGTAACTGGACACATACAATCTACCAATATTGAACCAGGAAGAAACAGAAAACTTGAAAAGACCCATAACGAGTAATGAAATTCAATTAGTGATAGAAAGTCTCCCAAAACAGAAAAGCCCAGGACCAGATGGCTTCACTGCTGAATTCTACCAAACTTATAAAGAAGAAATAATACAAATTTTCTCAAACTCTTCCAAAAACTGAAGAGGAAGGCATTCTTCCTAACTCATTCTATAAGGCCAGAATTACGCTGACACCAAAATCAGACAAAAACACAACAAAAAAAGAAAACAACAGGCCAATAGCCTTGATGAACATAGATGCAAAAACCCTCAACTAAATACTAGCAAACCAAATCCAACAGCACATCAAAAGGATAATACACC